>OY282560.1:216209591-217581584 GCA_958295665.1 Tipula vernalis | reverse complement strand
CAAGAAAGTTCGAGCACTACCTCAGCAACCCTGTGTCTAATGAATAATATCTATAGATTTCTTGAGAAGAAAAAAGCAACTGGTTGTATATTTGTTGACCTAATGAAGGCTTTTGATTGTGTTGACCATGTCAAATTAATTGAGAAAATTAATAACTTTGGAATACGTGATAAAGCTCTTAGTTTATTTAAAAGTTACTTAACAAATCGTAAGCAATTTGTTAAATTAGGACCAATCTCGTCTCAAACAACAAATTTAATCTCAGGTGTGCCACAAGGATCAATATTAGGCCCTACCCTGTTTCTCATACACATTAACGATTTGTTTAGGTTGATCTTGAAAGGTAAACCTCAACTTTTTGTGGATGACCTCGCTATTGTATACGGTTCAGCTAATACTGAGGCTTTTCAATTTGATATGTAATATGATTTATGCCTTCTACAGAAGTATTTTGCATGGAATAAACTGAAAATGAACTTAAGTAAAACGACATAATATATAACATTCAATAAAAATATAATGATGACCAATTTTACGCAGCTCAATGTTAATAGATAATCAAGAAATCTGATAAAGTCATTTATTTGGGGTTACATATTGATAGTGGTCTAAGTTGGTATTCTCATGTAGATAAATTAAATTTGCGGTTAGCTACAATAATAAGTGTCTTTAGAAGGACTGCTAAATTTTTAGAGACATTAATAAAAAAGCAACTGTACTACTCGTTTGTTCATTCTAATCTTGTGTACTTAATCACAATTTGGGGCCCCACAAACAAACTCAAGGATGTACAAATAAATCAGAACAAAGCTCTAAAAGCACTTTACCAGCTACCTCGAAGGTACCCAATTAAACTCTTATATTCCAAAGATATGTTACCTGTCACAAAATTGGTGGAATTTAATTACTTAATGCTAATTTACAAAATAAAACACAATATGATTAAATCATCGATTTTATTAGAAACCAATTTTCAGACTACCATGAGATATACCAGGCAAGCAAACGACTTTCGAATACCAACATGAACGCCTTGTGTTTAATGCATTAATAGAAAAAACGGGACATTTAATTTCTAATCATCAGCATGGTTTCTACAAATCTAGGTTTACCATGACTAATTTATTAAACTTTACTGAATTTGTTTATGATTCAATGAACTCAGGGCACAGCGTTGATGTAATTTACACTGATTTTGCGAAAGCTTTTGATAAAGTTCGAAATCTGAAGTTTTCATTCCATCGTCGGGAGTTCCACAAGGCTCAATCCTTGGCCCACTAGTGTTCTTGTACGATGTAGTTGTTGGTATTGATAGTGAGGTATTAATGTTCGCGGATGATTTAAAATTATTTCGCGCAATTTGTTCTTTACAAGATTGCATTGTTCTGCAATCAGATGTTGATAAGTTAGTGCCATGGTGTAATAGAAATTGCATGGAACTAAACATTAATAAATGCTGTGTGCTCAGAATAAAATGTAAAGATTTGTTTAGTGAATTTTCCTACAAAATTGGTAATAGTTGTCTATCGGTTTGTCAATTTGTTAAAGATTTACGGGTCTTTGTAGATGAGAGTTTTTCGTTTAAGGTTCATATATATCAATTAATCAGCAATGCTTATAAAATGGTTGGCTTCGTGATGAGGACTGGCTCAAATTTTAAATCTTTCCAGCGCTTGTACGGAGCAACCTCGAATACTTAACCGTCATTTGGAACGGGTACAAAAGAAGTTTACTCGTTTCCTTTACCACAAAAAAAATATTTTCTATGAAAGATATGATTTGCGTTTGTCTCGGTTTAACATTATTTCGCTGCATAATAGAAGTATTATTATTGATCAGATGGTGCTATTTAAAATTGTCCATAAAATGATTGATACTGTTCTTAATGATAAAGTAAATTTTCGGTGTCACAGTCATTACACTACTCGCAATCCTCCTACATTCACTATTAACACTTACCGCACTAATATGAGAAATAACTCGCCATTAATCAGACTACAAAGCAAGCATATCAATTATTTCAATTCACTTGATATGTTTTCGTTCGGCAACCTCAAGAATTTCAAATTAAAGATTGAAAACAACCTGATTCACTTATCTGTTTAATTTTTAATCTTTATTTTAATTTTATTTTTTGATATGTATTAGAGTAATTTTATGTCTAATTATTATTAACCCTTTGTTTTTGATTATGTACTACCTTCACGTCCAACATGTAATTGGATCATTATGATCTGTTTGTTGGTGTTATTTTTGAATAAATAAATAAATAAATAAAGATGGTGCAGTTCAACAAATTCTTAAAGTCAACACAAATCAACAAGAATTAGTTAAGTGTATATCGAACATCTTTGTATGCAACATTACTCGCTTTTCGACAACGCTTTGGGTATAGCGAAAATTTTTGAAGCGCATCTTCTCACTGAAAGCAGATGCAGACCATTGCCTTTTGCTTTAAAGGATAGTGAATGAGCGTCATCCATAGTTCCTGTAACCAAAGCGAATGGATCTATTACAATATGTGGTGACTTTAAGGCGGTTATAGCTCAACAGGAAATAGATCGGCATCCAATTCCAAAAATTGATGAAACGTTCACAAAACTACAAGGTGGTCAATTCTTCAGTAAAGTAGAATTATTGAACGCTTACTTGCAGATACCATTAGACTAAGTTTCACAAAAACTAGTAGTGATCAACACGCCCTTTAGTTTTTATAAATACTTAAGACTGCCATTCGGCGTTGCTAGTGCTCCAAGTATTTTTCAACGAAAAATGGATGATTTGACGTTAGGCTTAGCCTAATGATGGGTTAGCACGTTTGCCCATGGGACTCCTAACCAGGAATTCGATGATTATGAACGAGAATCCGGAGTGGACGAGTTATACGACATCCTTGTGCAAGAAAGGCCATAGCCGAGTAATAGAGGAGCATACGAAATGAGATCATGTTTCAACAGCACATTCAACATGGCTGGCCTGAAAAACTGTCTAAAACTGATGCTGACTTACAACCTTATTTTGCCCGTAACTAATCTCTTTTTATCAAGTCTCCGAGAAAAAATCTAGATACATTACACGTGGGCCATTGGGGCATTACAACACTGAAAAAAATCCTACATCATTGTAGACAAAAAGTGCATTAATAGTAAGAAAAATTCGTTAAAACTGAGCCGATACGACCCTTCGTTAATAGAACGAAAATCATACGTTAATATAGTGAAACACATAAACAATTTTATTTTAATCTTGACTACTTACGTTGTAGTATTTATGATTCGATTCATACAAGATACGAAAAACGTTATAATTTTAATGCAGCTAATAGCATTTGTGGATGAATAACTTCTTATTATTAACGTAAGAAATAGAAGATAAGATGAAATTTTTCATAATACTAAGTAAATCACATTAACGAAAAAATTCATACATTTATGTTAGAAATTCATTATTCGTATGTATGAAGAATGGAGTGCTCAGTGGTTATGAACAATTCACAAATATGATGATTATTTTCATAAATATATTGAAAATAATTCATAAAATGCAGGAACGGGTTCATAATTGATAATCAAAATTACATACTATTTATATATAGTGGTTCATAGTAAGAATGTACATTTTTGAGTGGTTTGATGATTAAATTCGTAAAATCTATACAGCACAGTTGTAAAGAAATAAAAAACTTAAAATTTCGTTTTGTAATTTCATTTTTTGGTTTCTTCTATTTGTTCTTAAAATGTTATCAATTTAATCTCATAAAAATAAACTTTAATTTTAAAATAAATATAATTAATAATTAAAAAATATAATAGGATTAATAAACGCAATGTTGACAGGTTACATTCGAAATTGTTGATTTCTCCCATTTTCCTTTTGAAGTTCAATAGTATTTTGCTATTCTGTAAAATCAATAAATTAAATTACAATCGGCTAGCATTGGTTTTAGCTGTCTCAGTCAAAGTGGCGCCATTTATTTCTTGGTGTGGAAATATTAATAACTAAAAATCGCTGTTCATTTAATTAAAAAAACATTAAATCTTCCTTTTCCAAAATTTGCAAACATAATACACAATTGAATAAACATTAGTAAATTCCTATTTTAATTTAAAAACAAATTAAATCTTCCTTTTCCAAAATTTGCCATCGTCGCCTGTCAAGTGAGACAGCTAAAACCAATCCGTGCCTTACAATCATATGTAGGTACTTTTATTTACTTATGTTTGTTACCTGATCTGATCCAAATAGGTACTCCAAAGCGAGATTAATTTATGAGTTTCTCCGCAAGTGTTACTGAAATATCTCGATTTGCAGGATCGGCAAAATTTGGAATAGTAGACATTTTCTAACAAGCGCACTATAATAAAGCAGAAGATCACATAAATTATAAATTTACACATTATTTAAACAAGTATTTAGGGTTTTTCACACAAACGTGTTTTCATTTTAATTTCACGAAATAAGAATTAATCATCAATCACAAAAGAGATGATTTTATTTAAGTTCTTATTAAAACGAAAACACGGACATAACATACCATATTTACCTGATTTTCAACATACAAAAATTATTTTAATGTCTCACGATTTTTCAAACTATAATAAAGCGAATGCAATTTAATTATTTTCGTTGTCCCAATTATGATCCAACTTTACGTAATTTTCGTAGATGCTACAATAGATTCATCCAATCATTAATAATACGAACAACATACACATTTCGGACAAATAGAAGTATAATGGAATCGTTACGCATATGAATTTATTCGTAATATTCAAGTATTATAGAGCCACTTTCGTTAATATGATGAACAATAAGTATTTACAATAAATTTTCATCGTAGTCTTATTCATAAATATTATGAACTGTTCATAAATATGTTTTTTTAATAAAATCACGCAAGTTACACTAATACGCACACAACATGTAAATGTATTATACGTATAGTACAATAAATAAAACTATTTTTTAGTTTATGAACTGTGATTTGTACTATTAACGCACAAATGAATTCACCAGACCGTATCTCAACAAAATGTGGCTGGTCGTCGTTGATGTGTTTTCCAAATGTCCATATGTTGTGCCGTTATCAAACACAACTTCCGAAAATACCATCATGTCTCTTCAACAAATTTTTGCACTAGAGGGATTGCCGTTAGTTATCGTTTCTGATAATGGTACTCTGTACACTTCATTGAAATTCGAAGTATTTTGTTGTATGAATGGAATCAAGCATCTGGCAACCGCACTTTTTCATCCTGCAAGTAATGGGGAAGCAGAGTGATTCAGTATCAATAGGATGATCAGCGATTTAACTAGCAATAAGAAAACCATAGAACAAGCTCTAACAATAATTCTAGCAACATTCAGAACCACCCCTGCTTTTAGCACTCCTGCTTTTAAATTGCAGAACAGTGAACATTGAACATTATTATCTCTTCTTACACTGAACAAAAGTGCGTCAAGATGCGACACATGCCGTCAACGGTCCGGATGGCCTGCACTATGATTTTTTGCGCTTCGAATTATCGTAATCTATCCATTTTACATCACCCGTCACGATACGATGCAAAAAATGTTTATTCAATTCGTATGGCACCCAATTTCGTAGCTTGTGAATTATTCCAATGGCATTTAAACATCAGAAATCGTTGGCCAATAAACATGTAATGATTCTGCAGTTTATTCTTCCATTTGACTCAGGTTTTCATTGAGTAAAGCTTCCACTTCCTCATCTTCAAACTTTGTCGGTTGGCCTGGATATTCCTTATCTGGCGTAGGAAACTATAACTTTTTTAAGTTGGCATAAATGGAGCATAATCACCGTAAGCTACCAAGAGCATTCATTGACTTTCAGTAACAAAAAGGCAAAGCGTAAATTTTTCCTATAAATTCCTACATTTTGTTGGCACAAAATTCGACATGTTCAACGAAGTTAGTAACGATATTACCCGATGCGATATAGTACTACACCATTATAGATATAGGTACGCCATTCCTTGAAAATATGTCTGGAATTTTTGGTTACCCCCTTTTCTAAATGATGCTAATCGTAGGTTTTCTGTGTCGTTCTAGTCCGAAAGAACAAACAAAAAAAAAAAGATGGCACCACTGGAGGTACTTGGACAAGTCAAGATGTAATTCTACAAAAAGTATTAATTAGTTGAAAAGGCATTTATAACACTGTGCTCGAATCGGAAACTCATTTTTTTCTACATTGATGGGTCCTGGGTAGAAAACACAATTTGAATACGCTGAATCCAATGCCATCGACGATTTTGCAAAGTTGTCTCTGGTTTTCGAGATATACACGTGTAAAGATTTTACACAAAAAGACCCAAAAAACAAGTTTTGTCTATTTCAATCATTTATCCAACAGATACATATACAGTTCGACAAAATTTCTTCATTTCACGAAATATTTTTCACTTTTTTAACTTACTGAGTATAAAAAGTCTATTTTTCCCCAAAAATTGTGTATTTTCCACATAGAAATATTTTTTTCTCAAACATCTTCCATTTCTGATGCTTCTTCGTGCAAATTCCAACAAATATTCCCTAACAGAGCATCCAATTTGTTCCCACTGTACCAACGTTCGAGTTTTGCCGTCACTTGGTGGAAATGCTCGCCGACCTCATCTGATTCGGCTGGTGATTGTTCAGCGAATTTTTCCACATGACTGTAAAAAATGAATTTTTAATGACATTTTAACATTGATACAGTGAAAAGCAATGAGCATGTTTTGAATGTAAAAGTGCAAATTATGACCGCTTTTATGTTCCATAAGCACATATTTCTTGTGTATCCTCTACCTCTTTGCATTCCTTTCAAAAGAGCTATCACTTTAAGATCAGCACAAATTTTCCATTGATGGTTAATGTATTTCCAAGCATCCAAGATTTTCTTCTTCGACGAATATGCCCCTTTGTTGTTAGTGCTGAGTGCAAATTGGACATTTCGAGTTGGCAACGTAAAGAAGAACTGCCTTTTGACTGCTTTTCGAGAAATCGATGAACAATCTCCAGTCTTCATGTTTACTTGGTGTGTGTATATATGAAACCGGAATTTACCAATAAATGGCGCCACCTATCAATGTACCTTTCGACAAATAGCGTCATCGGCGCCATTGTTTTCTTTTGACATCTGTGAATGACATCCAATCCATAACCATACAAGTTTCATACAATAGCGCATGTTTTTTACGTGTTAAAAATGTCGAGTTTTGTGCCTATATGTTACGATTTGCGGACATCATTGATTTTTTGTTATAATTTGAAGAAAACTGCTGCAGATTTACATCGAATGGTTGTCGAAGCTTACGGTGAGCATGCCCTTGGTAAACCACAATGCTATGACTGGTTTAATAAATTGAAAAGTGGTGATTTTGACGTGAGAAACGAAGAACGTGAAGCAGAGCATTGTGAATTGCAAGCATTCTTGGATGAGCGGATTTATTGAATTGATTGAATGTGTCACGAGAAGCCATCTCCACACGTTTAAACGACAAGGGACATGTAAATGCTGGAAAATGGGTTCCGCATAAACTGAATGAAAGACAACACGAAAATCGAATCGTTTTGCTCGCCAGATATAAAAGAAAGTCCTTTATCCATCGAATTGTGACTGGCGATGAAAAATGGATCTATTTTGTGAAAGCAAAGCGCAAAAAGTCTTGGGTTGATCCAGGATAACGATCGACATCGAGGCCAAATCGCTTCGGACGGAAGACAATGCTCTGTATTTGGTGGGATCAGAAGAGTGTGATTTATTTTGAGCTGCTAAAACCTGGTAAAACCGTAAATACTGAACGCTACCAACAACCAATGATGAATGAATTATTCTCAGTTGATTTGAAAAAATTATTAAATTCACGCTGACGACAATCGACTGTCGCCGCGATAATTTTAGACGGCGTACGATGATATCAAAACGATCTTGCGAAATTATGATGTGATTGCATCCTGTATAGTTACATTCGATGGTTAATACTGTACTATAGATGATTCTCCAACGGTTGCGAATGATGGTGAATGGGAAATATTCTTCCGTTGTACTTGTTCTTCTAGGAATGGGAATGTTTTCTGAATGCGGCAATGGCAACTGAACAAATTTTGTTCCTTTGAATTCCAATTTTCTGTTTAATCCATTACTATAATTCAAGCACGCATAACATTCTTCTGGATTATGTACTTGTGGATTCAACCGGATGACTCAGATGCAAAGCCTTCAAACATCATGTTGATATGTTCCGAGATTTCTTCTTGAGTTACTCGTACATGGTCAGTGATATCTTCTAGTGTTATTTCTTCTGCTATTCTAGCTTTCTTAGAGAAATTATTAATAAACTTAACGCTCTGGCTATTTCTTTTTGGTGTTTAAAACTCCTTCTTTAATTGCCACGAAGGGTTATATTGATGGGTATTTTGATATTACTTATTTGATTTAGTAGTTTTTCTTCGAATATATTTAACTGTTTGTTTAATGTCTTATTTCTAATCATTAAAATATAGATAGTGCAACTATAGCTGGCTCATTTCCATATTTGTACTAGAAACATAAGTTTATTGTATATGTACATTGCATTAATCGTATTATCTACTAATAACTGTTCAGTATCAAAAAATTGGCAAACTAAATTTATTTGAACTTTGAAGCAATCTAAGAGTCAAAGTATTGATTTTAAATAATAGTTGTTTGTTAAAGTCCGTACTTCTGAATTCGAAAAATTTCTAGATTACCCTGAGAATTACAAAAATTCAGGATTTAATTTTTTGATGGCTTGAAGAAAGTGGAAAAATTAACAGAAGTACGAGTCTTAATATTCTTGAGGCCATGCTAATTTTAAAAACAAATTGGTAATTAAATTAAATTATCGAAATTCTTCTTTATCTTTTATTTCTTTAATTTGATTTTTCATTTTTGCTGTTTAAATTAATTTCTAAGCACACTGAAGCACAGTGATCCGGATCAGATCAAAATTTATATGTGAAGCAACAACAACATTTGATCCAACATTTGTTTTGGATCACAAATGGTGATCTAAAAATAGTTGAACAATATTTTGTAGTTGAACAATATTTTGTAAAGCGACAAAGAATATAATGAATACAGTACGAGTATGAAGAGGTAGATTCAAAACGAAACGAGACAAAAAAATTGAATTTTGGTGTTTGTTTGTTTTAAGCATTTTTGTGTTGTTTCATGAGACATGAACTGATCTGGATCAGATCAAACGTCAAGAAATGCGGCTACTATGTATTTTAAAATATTTTGATTTCATGTAGAAGTTTTAGTTGGAGTCGGAGTTGGAGTCGGACAGTTAATTTTTAATACATCGGAATCGGAGTCGAAGAATTATTTTACCGATTCCGCAGCCCTGATTGGTATGCCTCTTGTATAAAGTAAATATAAAATTGGTATCAACACACTGCATTGTGGTACTCCCGTTGCGGTTTTTGATGCGAAAACATCTTTAGCGGGGGTAAGTGCAAAATTTCATGCAAAAAAAGGAACGGAAAATCCGGAACGACGAAATTGTAAATTATATACATATACGAAAAAACCGAACACAAAATGCACCAAACGTGCATACTCTATAAAGCCGCGTACACATTGAGCGAACGAACACCGAATTTGAAGCGAACAGCGAACGCTTGCGTTCGCTCCTTGGAGCTCTTGAGCGGTACATCAAAGGAAATTGATGTTCAGTATGGACGATAAAAACGCAAAAACAACACATCGAACGACGAACACAAATAAGTTTTTTCTTGTACAGAGTGAGGCAAAAGTCAAGACCGATTTTTAAAATTCAATATCTTATAATTTAATTATTTTTTTTTTTTAAATATAATTTTTTACTAATACAATTTTTTTTTTAAAATTTTTTAAAAAGTAAAAGCAAACAAAAATAAAAAAAGAATCCACCAACGTCGTTTTCTTTTCTGTTTCTCATTGGCTGTTCACTCGGCATTTTTAATTAAAACACAAAATACATCCACACTCTTGTTCACCAATTAATTTTCCAAACGAACAGCGAACATGCCAAATATGGCAAATTCGCTTTCCGTTCGTTTGATGTGTACGACACTCCAAACCATCAATTCTGTTTGGTGTTGACTCGCTGTTCACTGTTCCTTCGCTCAATGTGTACGCGGCTTAATTGGAATTAAAATTTCCGTTGTATTAAAATGGAAAGTTGTGGAAAGGCAAAAAAGTTATGCATGTGTTAGTGTTAGTGATTCAAAAAGTGAAATAGAAATACATTAAGCGTCCACACGAGGTGTGAAGTGCACTTATGCGCGCATTTAGCGAATGTAAACGTCGTGTGGATGGTTTTCGCATGACGAATGTAATTGAATATTTTCATTTGTTTGTGTTTGACAAATAGGTGGCAAACGATGTATATTCATTTGATTTAAATGCCATTTTTCATTAAATGGTCGGAATGGATTCTTATTATGAGTTTGGTCGAATATACACAAGTCCCTTCCGAATATACACAAATTTTTTAAATCTTTTTTGACATTTTGACATAACATATTCTTTCGAAAGAAATAAATAGATTTTTTTTTTTGATCCGGATCATTTGTCACAAATCCGGATTTTTTGGTAGATTTCATAAAAACTTCACAAATACATAGAAATGAAAACGTCAAAATTAGATAAAAATAAGACGCTATTTTCATAAAACATTTGTGGTTATATTTTGATGTGAATAGTCGCGTTTTAACTATAACTAATTATTAAATTAATTAACACTAAATTAACATTCTAAATTGTAACTAAATTTCGCCAGTTTTGGTCTCAAAACTTTTGTGGCTGATACAATAAGTATTCCAAAGTTAATGTAATGTCTGGGTTTAATATGAAACACGATTATAATTGCTTCTTATAATGTTTATTTCTTAAGATATCCAAAGATATGCTTGTTCCACATTTGGACGTCAAAACCCAACCTAACTTAATGTATACTATGAAGTTCGTTTACATTCATACAGTACGACCTCAATACATAACAAACGTCCCCCCAAATGTGTTTACAATACTCAATTACTTAACTACTACTACTACGAATGATTTACTTTAAATTCAACGGTTCTATAACCTCACTCCCCTTATCAACTTTATAAAATTATTAACTTATATTAACATTTATCTAAATCTAAATGGTTTCTTAATTATATTTCTATCCCTCAAATTGTGATGACTCTCCTCTCCTGTTTCGTAAACAATTCTGTCAAGAATTCCACTGATAAGGTCATAAACAAACTTTTCGTCGTTATCAACCACTTCACTTATATCGAAGTCTTCAACACCCTCCACATCACATGTATTCTCTCTTATTGTTGTCGCTTCCGGCTCCTTAAAAAAAACAAGTTATCCTTTTCAATCGCATTGGTTCCTTCACGCTGCTTAGTTACTGGGTCAAATTTGTTCTGTTTACACTGATAATTTTCAGATCGGACCAACCGTGGTCGAATCTGATTAATATATCTTTTGATAACACGACCCGTTTCCAATCTGGATAAATAGTTTCTACTACCATATACCTTTACGATAATAGCTTTTTGCCAGCGCGGTTTATTAGCATTACGATAATCCCTCACCATTACCAAATCGTTCGGTTTGAACTTACGTTCTATCGGGTTAACGTATCCATTATTAACTGGTACGACTGTTAGCAAATGATTTTTCGGCTTCAATAAATCTAACTGGATTTTTGGCTTGTATCCAAGTAACACTGCTGCTGGTGCTTTACCCGTTGTCGAATGATTCGTGTTTCTGTAGTCTAATAAAAATTTATTTACCACCACCTCGACACTGGCATTTGGATTATCAAACAAAGACTTTTTAATGGCGTTTTTAACGGTTTTCACAGCGTTTTCCGCTGCTCCATTTGTAGCTGGATACCTCGGAGAAGTCATTCTTTGCGTGATGCCATGTTTCGATAAATAATCTTTGAAATCCTCAGACACAAACTGCCGCCCGCTATCTGACACTATATCATCTGGATAACCGAAACGCGAAAACACTTCCTGCAACTTCCGTATTGTGAAACTTGTTGTCATATCCTTCATACCAAACACCTCTATCCACCTAGTGATTGCATCAATTATTATTAAGAAATAATATCCTTTGATTGGACCGCCGAAGTCCATATGTATTCTGCCCCAAGCTCTATTGGGTTTTGGCCACGGAATGGATGGCCCTTTATTTGGACTTTTCCCATAAGTTAAGCACGACTCACAGCTTCTCAGCCATCGTTCGATATCGTTATCCATACCCGGCCACCACACATACGAACGTAATATTAATTTAGTTTTTACCATTCCCATGTGCGTCTCATGCACTTGTTTCAAAATTTCATTTCTCAAATCGGTCGGGACAGCCATCCTGTATCCCCACATTAAAATATTTTTTTCGACTGCTAATTGATCTCGTTTTTCGAAGAAACACTGCAGATTCCCTTTTTTAATTACGTCAAATTTCCCGACTTTAAGACATTCCATTACCTTTGTTAAATCTCTGTCTTTAGCCGTTTCCTCTACCATCGTCTCAAAATCAATTCTCAAACTACTATTGTTTTGAACGTGACAAAGATATATTGCCTCTCCTTCTTCGTGCTCATCGCTGGGACTCTTTCCGATCGGCAAACGCGATAACATATCTGCAGAATTTTTATCAGTACCCACATATTTAATAATGAAATTGAATCCTGATAAATGTAACGCCCATCTCTGCATACGGCTTGCTGACATTTGCCGTATCCCCTTTTTGTCCCCAAAAATGCCCAACAATGGTTTGTGATCTGTTACTATAGTAAACGGACGACCTATCAAATATTAAATAAAACTTGTTGGTTCCGTAAATAATCGCCAAGGCTTCCTTTTGTATCATTCCGTAATTTCTCTCAGCTTTAGATAAAATCCGCGACGCAAATTCTATTGGCCTCTCCGTACCATCCGGAAAAATATGTGAAATTAAAGCGCCAATACCTGTAGCTGAAGCATCACAAGTCAGCAACAGCGGCAACTTCGCGTCGTAATGCGTCAAAACTATATCTGACACAATATCTTTTTTTAATACTTCGAATGCGTCCTGGCAATCTTTTGTCCACTCAAACTCCACCCCCTTTTTCAAAAGGTTGTAAAGCGGAGACATCTTCGTTGCTAGATTTGCAATAAACTTCCCGTAATAGTTTACCATTCCACAAAAAGATCGCAACTGCTTGACGTCGATCGGCTGAGGTGCGTCCAAAATAGCTTCATTATTAGATGACCATCTCCCGACACAACACTCCCCAGAAAACTTAACTGTGGTTTAGCAAACACACACTTATCCTTATTTAACTTTAAATTAGCTTCTTTAAGCCTCTCGAAAACTTGTCGCAATCGTATATTATGAGTATTCAGATCCGGTGCCGCGATAATTATAGCATTAAGAAAATTAATGACCCCCGTAATTCCTCTCAAAACCTTTGAAGCTTAGCGAAGATTTCCGAGATTCGAGGCAACGGGTACTTAACATCTGCTAAATGCGGATTTACAGTCGTCTTGTAATCCGCACAGATTCTAATGTTTCCATCGGACTTCAAAATTGGAACTAAAGGTGTACCCCATACTGCTGAATCTATACGCGTAATAACCCCCTGTCTCTTCAGATCTCTTATTTGGTGCTCTACCACATCTCTGAACGCATGCGGTACAGGTCGTGCATTATTGAACTTCGGCTGCGCCGTTTCATCCACCTCTAACTTTATTATCACTCCTTTCAACTTCCCAATTTTACCATCAAAGAGCTCGTTGTAATCCTTCACTATCTGATCTACTTCTTTAACCTCACCATCAACCACGTTATTAATCGACACGACCTTAATTTTGAATTCTCTAATGAAATTACGTCCAACAATGGGCATTGACGCATTCTCAATCACTAAAATCCTAAATTTTCTTGTTACCTCATTATACAATATTTTCGGTTCAAACGCCCCCACAACTTTAAGTTCTCTGCCGCCGTAACTTTTTACCGTAGTAGTATCAGGTAACAATTTCACTGATGGAAATCTTTGAAAAAACATACGCGCTGGAATAGCTGAAACCCCAGCTCCGGAATCCATTTGGAAAGTTACCATCTCCTTTAGAATCTTAATTCTAATTAAAAACGGATTAAAATTTTCCGTTATACTTGAACTGCACAGCCGTTCATTCCCACCAACTGACAGAATTTCATGCATTTCGTCTGACTCCGAAGACAATTTGTCCAAATTTCGATCTCATTTAAACTCACTATTAGGCGTGGAATTACACACTACGTTAATTTTTACCTCTTTACAAGTCGCAAGCAGGTGCCCCTTTTTATTACAGCCGTAGCATGTTGCATTCTTGAATTTGCATCTAATTGAAGAATGATTTCCAAATCCGCAATGTTCACATTTCGAAGATGTTTTTCCATCTATTGCACCTCTTCGTTCACCGGTTACGTTTTGTTTGCCACCACTGTAATTTCGATTTGGAAGACCTTCCTTTTTATTTACCCAATTCACATCCGCTGATAACTCATCGTTTCTAATCAGCTTAACTTCATATTTCTTCGCCATAGTCACCGCTTCCGTTAACGACCAATTTTCTTTTTCACTTAATCTGTCAAAAACTTTACCGGTCATACCCGTGACAAATATATCCACTAACAAAGCCTCTAGTCGGTCGCCAAACGCACATTTTGATGCCATTTTACGAATACGGGTTAAATAATCTTGAATAGATTCATCATCTTCTTTTTGCGCACGGAAAAATGCTCTTCTTTCCACGTACACAATCGTTGTCGTTGAAAAATGCTCAACCATTATTTTGACCAACTGCACAGAAGTTTTGTCGAACGGACTAACTGGATCGACTATTCCATATAAAACTCCATACGTTTCTCTGTCCAAACAATCCAGTAGAACCGATTTTTTAATGTTTTCCACATTGTCATCCGTGTCTTTTATCCCCAATTTATCAAATATCTGCGGTAATCTCGTTTTATAAATTTTCCAATCCTCTAACGTATGATCGAATTTCGGAACATGAACACGTTCCGCTATTTTGATATCAATTTGGTTCTTCTTTCACCCCCACAAAAAAAAAACAAAAAAAAAAATGTTATTCTTAATTTTAATTATTTCTACACGCTTTCGATTATAACATCTCGTCGCCAATTGTAATGTCTGGGTTTAATATGAAATACGATTATAATTGCTTCTTATAATGTTTATTTCTTAAGATATCCAAAGATACGCTTGTTCCACATTTGGACGTCAAAACCCAACCTAACTTAATGTATACTATGAAGTTCGTTTACATTCATACAGTACGACCTCAATACATAACATTTAAAATGGTGAGTTTATATTGGACTATAACGACCAAGTATTTGAGTTTTTAAATATTTACCAACAATAGTCGTGTTTTCCATGAGAACTGCACTAGAACTCGATAAATTTTAAATTCCTTTTATTCTATGTAAACAGAAAAAAAAACCGGAGGTGTGGCCAACACACGACTTTCTTTTACGAACAGAGAATTTTGAGAAATTTTATTTTTTTTATAACTTTTTTTTTTAAATTTTTTTTTATTTTTTATTTTTTATTTTTATTTGTTTTTAATTTTTGGAAACATTTTGTATTAAGTAGTTTTTTGTAAACCTTATACTTTTTAAGATATTTGCAAAATAAATTTTCTGGACCAAGGGAGTGGCCACTTCCGGTTAGCCGATTTGGAGTAAAATTCACTGGGACCTTCCAATTTATCAAAAAAGCTTAAATCTGAAGTTTCAGTTCGATTGGTTAAACCATCTGGGCTGTAGAGAGGACACAGACAGACTGACAGACTGACAGACAGACACCATTTCGAAACCCACTTTTTCGGACTCAGGGGGCCTCAAAACAAATAAATCTCTAAAAATCTCAAGGTCCAAAATTTTCATGATTACTATACTTTATTTTACTAGAGTAAAAGAAAGTAATTAAATTCATAAAGTGATAATGTGTAGTGCATTTCACATAAATACACATTTTAAGTTGTTACAGCAATAAATAATGACAATTATAGCTTATTTTTTAGTTACACTGGATAAACCCATGAATTTACCGAGTGTAGTTGCGTGTAATGACGTCAGCAAGAAATAGGAAAATATTGATGAAATAACTGAAGGGGGAAATTTTTAAACTTAAAATATGTAATTTTATCAAGTACATTACACAATCGCGCTTTATGAATTTATTTTTTTCGTTTTACATAGAATAAAAGGAATTTAAAGTTTATCGAGTTCTAGTGCAGTTCTCATGGAAAACACGGCTAATATCCAGACATTTGGGATCCAAGCAATCCTAAACACAAAAACCGAAATGACGTAAACGATGCTTTGTTACGTTTAAAATCGGAATTTAGCATCAACCAACCAATCGCTATTTTAAAGAAGAAAAAAAAAGATTCTCTAACGGGAACCTATAGAGCACTACGGAGGAAGGTCATAAATTCTATTGTTTCCGGTTGTAATATTGACGAGGTGTTTTAGCCATCATGGTTCGCCTTTGAAAGAATGGACATCTTTATAAGGAAAATCGGAACTATAAAGCCGACAACAAATAAGAGGTAAGCGTGTATTAATGTTTTTTGTCATTTTATTTACTTACATAAATAAAATATATCCAATTTTTTTTAATTTAATTCAATTCATTTTTCCATTTAATTTGACCGTTTGTTTCGAAATAATTGGCGAATTCTTGCCGGATATTCTGTGCCTCTACAGAAGTTTTCCTACCAACTTTCTGTAAAGGGATGAAAGATGTTAGATTCTTGTTATCTTGTCGCCAAGATCCCGGTGTAAACGTTTGTCCGTCTTCTGAGTCAAACGAACAGGCTGGAGAATACACTTGGCATGACATTCTATTTCTTCGAAGGTAATTGTGTAACAATACGCATGTCATTGTCACTGAGGCAATTTTTTCTGGTTCAAGTAGCATTGGTGCCCTCAAAATTCGGAATACAGAGGCCATAATGCCAAATGCATTTTCGACCACTCTACGTGCTCTGCTTAGCCTGTAATTGTATGTCCTTTGCGTGCTTCCTTTAGGATGCATACCTGCATATGGTTTTTGGATTCTGGAGCTGAGGGGGGAAAACGCATCATCTGCAATGAATAAATAAGGCACCGGTATGTGCCTTCCTGGAAATGGCTGATCGGGTGATAAACTTAATTGCTCTTCCTTAATTTTATAATATAATATTCCGAAAGACACCCCCATCACTGATTCTACCCTGACACCCTACATCTGCGAACAAAAAACAATAATTAGCATCTATCAATGCCATTAGAACAATACTAAATGAATATTTGTAATTAAAGTATTCGGTGCCACTGTTAATCGGAGATTGCATAACTATAAGTTTTCCATCTAGCGCTCCCACGCAAAGTGGAAAATTCCATATCTCTTCGAACTCGTCCGAAATATGTTCCCATTCTACATGGGTTTTTGGGAGCTGAAATAATATTAAATATTGCCATATTAGAAAACAATAACTTAAAAACAATTAGTATTAGTAATAAAAATATAAAACAAATTTAATTTTTTTTTATGGCATTTTCGACCACCTCCTGATGAGTGGTCCTTATATGGAGAATTACTTGCCACAAAGCTGCGTGCTTTGTCAAAAAGGAATAGGGCCATCCTTATAAATAAAATTGACAATTTGATGTTTAAGCCGAGATACAGGAAATGGATCTAATGCAGCTATCATCGGACTCTAACTCTCCCTCATTTACTCAAAGTCCCCAACCCTTCCAATCAATTATATCTCGACGAAGTACTCCAAGTCCTCTATTTCAATCCGTTTAACAAACTTCGCCAACATCAAATATAGGTAGGTTTAAATAATTAACTTAACACAACTGTACTTTACTCAAGCTCACCGAGACATGGCTATATTGAAATTAAGCCGTTTGTATTTTTCTTTATCAACAAATAAATTATAAATTTCAATTTTTAAATCAACATTTAATGTCGCTAAAGTTCGTCCTCCAAACCCAATATAGAAAAACTTATTGGCTTTTTAAACTAAAAATGTAATGCAATTTAAATACTGAGCAAACGGCAGCTGTCTATCTGCATTGGTTTCTCAGACCCATCGAAGAGGCTTGAAACGATTCAATGGATACTTACAAATAAAGGTTTCCACGTAATACTTTTGCAAGTTGAGCGTTTTTTCATAAAGATTTTTAGTATATGGAATGGCCAAATAATGTGTGGATTCAGTTTGGTCTTGAAAATCAGGATTTATGTGAAAATTTCCAAAATATGTTACTAATTAATTTCTCCGGATATTGGTTTGCAATTAATGTGTGTCTTTGAATTTTTTAATTTTTATGGTGGGATTTATTATCGGAAAGATTTAGAATTTGTTGGGTCAAAATTTTTATAAGTGGTGGAAAGCCAAAAATGAAAATTTAGATACCTACCAGACCAAGTAGTTTTATCATACCAATCCCAAGAAATTTTGCCGTTTGGTTCATGAATCAAAAAAATGTCCAAAAAAGTAATTTTGTTCTCCACTTCTTTTTCTAAAGTGAATTTTATTCTGTTGTTTATGGAATTAAAAGCTTGTAGGAAATATTCAATCTTATCTATTGGTACGGCTGTTATTTTATAATCAACATATCTGTAGTTAAATAATGGTTGAAAATCTAAAGAGATTAAAATTGAAATTTCTAAATTTTCCGTTAGTAAATTTGCAATAATGGGACTTTGGGGGAACCCATAGGGGAGCCAAATATTTGTTTGTATATTTTGATATCAAAAGAATATTCTGAATAATTTAAAACGATATCCAAAGCTGTAAAAAATTGTATTTCTGTTAATTTTGATTTAGAATCTTTTTAAATTACAAAATTGCAGTATAAACAAGGATGTTTTCCAATGCTTGGAAAAAACAATAAAAGCTACAAAAAACAGTTTGGCTTTACTTAACCAGTTTATTTGAGTTTTCTCAACGTGCAGCGAATACGTACAATACAACTACCATTTCAACATAATTAGGGTGAGACAAAGAAATAAATTTAATCAAGTCGTAGAAGACAGTTTTAATAATATGACGAGTGGTTTATTTTGTACTTGCGACAAATTCCATTTCACGTCAAATTTATTTTAAGTTTAGAAAATAAATTTTGTCCACCAACTATTGGTACTGCAATACCATTTTTCAAAATTATCTCAGATGTTGAAAGTGCAATTTTCGGTTTAAATGTCGTTTTAATCATCATAAACATTTTAACAAATTTCAAAAACAATACAAACTCACAAAACTTAACACCAATTGAAAAATAGTTATTTGTGTATCAAGAGCGCAAAGTGCCAGTTTGTCACGCGAGAAAGGAAATTGCTGGCCGACGGGACGGAGGCCAGCAACCTTTCGAGCGTGACAAACAACTTTGCGGACGTGTTTCACACTTTATTTTTCCTACAATCATTTTAAAAAATATAATAAAAAGATAATTTTGTAGTAAAATTTACTATACTGACAATACGATTTTATTTTAGGACCGACATTTTGTTCAATCGAGTAGTCAAAGATTTTTTTTATTTTTCATAAAGAAAAACAAAAATTTGGTTTGATGTTTTATACAAACATTAGTCTTTCTTTAAACATGCGTGCGGTTTCAAGTTTTGTCACACGTTTCTAAGAGAAACGTGTGACAAAGTAATTTATTTATTAACTGTCAAAAAAACAGACACTTTGGGCTTTGAAAACAGAGAAAAAAAGCCTGCTTTTCACGGCGATTGTAGGAAAAGAATTTTATCCACTTTTGATATATAATAGCCCGATAACTATGCTGATTTCAAATAAAGAAAATGTAAAATAACCCATTGTTATTGTATAACCCACGCTGCTAGGGGCAACGTGAGCTATATTTGGTATAACAAAATGTTGAGTAGTCATTGGAAAATTATTCGTAGTCAAATTGAATGAAAAACTCTATTTCAAAAATTAGTTAAATTAAAGTACACCATGACAATTTAAAGAACGGTCACTATGATAAAATTTATTTCAAAATGCAATGCTTCACTGTGAAAACACAAAATGGAACTATTTCTTATTAATTTACGAAATTTATTTCAACAAAAGTGGATAAAACGTTGTATGGCACTCGTGAGCAAAGAGATATTATCCACTCGGGATAATGTCCCACTCGGCTATCGCCTCGTGGGACAAACTTATCCCTCATGGATAATATCTCGTTTTGCTCACTAGTACCATAAATAACTATTAAATTACGTAAAACAAACTAAGTTATTTTTAAGAGACAACCCAAATATTATGGTGACAAGAGCGGACAAAGGGAATACTATGGTTTTAACATTACGAACAGATTATTTGGATAAAATGAATCATTTATCCAAACAAAAATTAATTCTATAGTAAAAGAATGGGAACAATTTGGCAAGATAGATTTAGAGACAAAGAAAAACTCACGAGTTATACCCAGTAATTCCAAAATTAAATGGGGTGCGTCCGAACTGCGAATTTAAATGTACATTTTTAAAAATGTGCATTTTTGGATTAAATAAAATTTCGAATATATTCGTGAATACCCGCTGTGTACGTGGTTTTCAAAATCCAATAATATTTTTTAGTTAATTGGTGCGTTCCATTTGACGTGGCAAAGTACAAATAAGTACTTGGGAGTAGATGGTAAATCGAACGCAGAAAATTACTTGCGAAAATAAAATTTAATTTAAAAAAATGTACGTGCAACATGGAAAGTTGGAAAATAAATTATTAATTTGAAAGCTGATCAGCCATTTCTTACCGAGTAGTTGTACTAAATATTCTGGTAACGAAGTCGCCATAAATTCAAAAAGCAAACTACTCATAAAATTTAGCAAGAGTACCTAGCTGCGTGCAGTCAGAAGTACTTGTGTGTACTTTGCCACGTTAAATGGAACGTAGCAATTGTGTTTAGCACCAAGCTCATGGAATCTTCGCTAAATTTTGTTTTTGAAGTTCTAACAGTTGTCTGTCACGTACGTACATTCAATTTATTTTGACATAAACAAAAATTGTTGTTTGTTTGGTGATTGTGATTTTTTAATTTTCGTGTCAGTGTCTAACGTAAATTACAAAATAATTGTTGTGTATAGCCGGGATTTTTTTTTTTTTTTTTTCGAAATTCAGCGGGGACGTGATTTTGAAATGAATACCAATTTGAATTTGGTCAAATAAAATGAGCCTTATGCTTTGTTTCTTATTTCTCATCTAATCAATCTGATTGATCTGAGTACTAAAAAGTTGTGTT
Source organism: Tipula vernalis (assembly GCA_958295665.1). Classification (NCBI taxonomy): domain Eukaryota; kingdom Metazoa; phylum Arthropoda; class Insecta; order Diptera; family Tipulidae; genus Tipula; species Tipula vernalis. The sequence continues at coordinate 217,560,256 of OY282560.1, read as the reverse complement.
TTTACATAGCTTTTTAGTACCCAGATCGATCAGATCAATTAGATCGGAAATAAGAAACACAGCATTAGAGTATAAATTTATTTCCAAATAAATTGTCTAGGCTATGCGTTTCTAAATAAAAGGGTTTATTAAGGAAGCTTTGTAAAAAAAAAAAAATTTTATAAAAGAAACAATTTTGATATAAAGGTCGAGTTACAATGGATCCGTCCTATTCCGTTCCGCTTCTCCGTCCAAATCCGTTTTATAAATTTTCTGTACATTTTGTATGAAAAAACGGAATGGTTAGTTATTATAAAATGGCAAGAGACGGACGAGCTCATCCGTTTTTTTTCAAAAAGTTTAGAATTTACGGAAAGACGGTACATCTTAACCAAACAAATCAAATTAATTTTTTTTTTTGACATAACGTGAGAAGTAGACTGTAACCACATAGGGATTTTCGAATAAATAAATTCTATAATATTGTTATACAAAACGTATAAATCAAAGAGAATTTCTAAAGATTTTAGAGTCTCGTAGTCTTTCATTATATTTTTTTATTTGTTTTTCAAATGTCAGTTTAAACAGACGAAACGGATGCAATGTAACCACACTGAAAAAAATCCTGTGTTTTCATTAAATAAAGAACTTTAGTTAAGAGGACATTACACCTTCAAATTTTAAAAAATGAAATTTTTTCAAACATTTTTTTTTAATGGAATAAAAAGAGATATCTAAATGAAACTTTCCATGGACATTTTGTTTAAGTCAAAGCATACACAAAACATTTTTTTAGATTTTTTTCCGCCCTTTGTCGTCTGCTACGGTCATTTTTCAAAAAGACCGAAAATTCGCGGCGTGCATCAGAACTGCTCTCAGAAACGTCTGAAAAAAAAAACGGGGTTTTATTCAGCATTAAATCGCCCTTGGAATGAAGTAAAAGGAAGAAAATGGTCTAAAAAATAACAAAATGGCGGCATTTTTTCGAAAATGGAGCTTTTTTGTCCCCTGCAATTTGTTGTAACTCAAAAAATTGAAAGCCGATTTTCCCTTCCGTAGTTCATTCTGAGCAGAAATATGTGTAGATCAACGTGTTAAAATTTTAGAACGATTGGATGAGTAGTTTTTTCTCAATCTTGCATGCCAACTTGAAAAACGTCATTTCGAGATAATCGAGTTTAAAGTACAGCGAAGTAGACGCTCCGTAATAAATACAATAACAATTTTTTTGTTGACATTTTCATGTTTATATTGTTAAAATCCTGTTCTAAAACGTTCATTCTAACATGTTCGATCATAAAAAAAATTTCGATTTTTTAAAAATCGGAAGGTGTAATGTCCCCTTAAAAAAAATTTGTACTAACAACGAAAATTTATTATCACAAAAAATCTTCTCTAGCTTGTGAAAACCATTAGTTACCAAGAAGAAAGAGGTTTTGTTAAATTTTTAGTTGACTAAAATAAAGTAATTATTTAATTTAATAAATCCCCATAGTCAGAGCAACAAAATTTTTTCTTAAATGGTCAGGTTAGTAGACAAACAATTGTTTAGTTGTTTTAAGAAGTAAATTTATTTATTGTAACAAAACATTTACCTAATCCATAGTGGTAAAATAAAAGAGAAACAATGTTGTGTTACAAATTAATAAACATTTATTTACTAGAAAACAAATTAAAAATACCGTTAACTCCGTTTTTTGTTTTTTTGTTTTTCGTCTATTCGTTAATCATATTCGGGAAGTTTACTGTGCAACAAGTGTCGATAATACGCGCCATTGATTGACGTGCGAGATTAATTTTTGTGTGACACCTAACAAATAATATCACATCATTTTGTCCCAAATTTGATTGTGTCGAGCGAAATATTATTTTTAATATTTTAATAAAATATTACATAATAAATAAGGCCTATATAATATATTATATAGTAAAACCTAACCTTATCTTCAGCCTGCTAGGTAAGTTATTTAATAATTTTCTTGAATCAAATAAAACAGTTTGGTCTAATTTTTACATAAGAGAGCCGCATGGCTGGACGCCACATTTTATGAGGATATTTACTCAACCCCTGACATCTTGGCATTTTGACTGTAAAAAATTAAACTTTTACATATTTTGGTAAGTCTTATTTAAACATTTATTTCAACTTTAATTATTACAAACATTATTTTTTTCGTGCATCCAGTTTTGTTTATCGGTTAAAATATGAAATGTTTTAAGTGCTTTAATTTGTTTAGTAATTTGAAAGAATTGATATCTCATTGCCATAAAGTTCATAAGTTAAAAACACGCCTATCGCTGTTGTCAAGATAACTGCTCTTGCTCGTTTCAAAATGTTCGGTCTTTTCGAAGACATGCCTTAGTTAAACATTTTAAAGGAAATTCAAAAATTCTTTTAGAGAAACTCACTAAGAATGAGCCATCAGCCACAAATCCTCCTTCGTTACCACGTTCTACACAAATAACTTAAATAAAAAGGATATAACAGAAATTCAAAATTCGGTTCAAAGTGCTATTTTAACACCTATTCTAGATTCGTTGAATAAATGCCTAATTGGGGAAATAGGTTTCGAATTTAAAAAACTAATGAAATTTTGTCAAAATCCTTTTAGTAAGTTTGATACTGACTACAAATTCAACAAATATTTAGAATCAATTGATGCAATAGGACCTCTGAAAAATTTTACAATTAATAAAGAAATTACAGAAGTTTATAGAAACGGTGAAATATTATTCGATGAACACTCTGTTCGATGAACATTCTGTCGGTACGCTTTTACCTCTTCAATTCCAATTTAGAAAAGTATTTGAGCGAGATGATTATTTACTGAAATGTTTAAATAGAATAGAAATTCTATCTGCAACTACTATTACAATTTCAAATTTCATACAAGCAAAATTGTGGCAAGAAAAAGTCTTAAAATATCCAAACAGTTTTTTAATTCCATTATGTTGATGAATTTGAAATCAACAATCCTTTAGGTTCACACTCGAAACATAAATCAGTGGCGAATTTTTACTATTCCTTCCCTATAGATGAAAATTCTTCTAAATTAGAAAATATATATTTAGCAGCTTCTATTAAAGCAACAGACTTGAAAGAATATGGTAATTCCATGGCGTTAAAATCATTAGTTAATGAATTAAAATATTTAGAAGAAAATGGTTTAAACATTGTAACTAGTCAAGGGCCAAAAAACGTTCGATTTCTATTAGGATTAATTTTAGGAGATAACTTGGGTTTGAATGCTATTTTAGATTTCAATAGTTCGTTTTCATCTAATTATTTTTGTAGGCTCTGTCGAGAAAGTAAAATAAATACAAAACAGCTAGGCGTGGAAAACAGTAATAGTTTACGAAATTCAACTAATTGTAAACATGATGTTCAAGCAAAGCAACCAAGTTCTACTGGCATACAGCGGGAATCTGTGTTTAACCAAATTACTACTTTCAGTGTGTCAACGAACTTTGCAGTAGATTTGATGCACGATTTATATGAAGGCATTTGCCATTACGACTTGTGTCACGTATTAAATCATTTGATTTATATTAAAAAATATATTTCATTAGAAATCTTAAATGTTTGTAAACAAAATTTTAACTATGGATACTTAGAATGTAAAAATATGTCTCCACCGATATCATTGAGTCACATTAAAAATGTCCACTTAAAAATGTGCGCTAGGGAAATGATGACTTTCCTTCATTTTTTGCCCTTGATGATAGCTGATAAAATCCCAGAAAATGACGAAATATGGGGTTTCTTATTAAACCTAATTGATTTAAATGATATTTTACTAAATTCTAAATTTTCTGTCACGAACATTTCACTTTTAAAGGAAAAAATTAAAACCCATAACATGGAATACCAGCGACTTTTCAATGATTCTTTAAAACCTAAGTTCCACTTTTTAACACCACACTATCCCACCATAATAGAAAAATCTGGTCCCCCACGGCATTTTTGGAGTATGAGATATGAAGGCAAACATAGAGAATTTAAACTATATGCTAGTTCTACCACATCTAGGAAGCAAGTTTCAATAACACTGGCTAAAAACTTTCAATTAAAATTTGCCAGTTCTGTATGTAATGATCTTATATCCGAACCTGTTCAGTTTGATCCAAATAATATTGTTGTGAGCAAATATTACGATTATATTTCAAATTATCTTAATATTTGTAATGCGGATTTTCTCTGTGTTTCTAGTATGACATATGATGAAATACTGTTAAAAAACGGGTTCTGTCTCACTGAAGATAAATGCGATGATGCTCTACTGAACATCTATAAAATCTTCGGACTGGTATTAGTTTATTCAACTGATGTCAAAGTTCTGTGTTCCAAATTACAAGTAAAGGGTTGTAGTTCACACCACAGGGGTTATTCTGTAAATTTAGAGTCTGATAATGTTAGCCTAATCGAACTAGATAAGTTTAATGGTCCCCCAGTTGAGATTTCAAAGCTTTCAAATGGTTTATTTATGATAAGGCCTAAACAGTTTTATAAATTTAAGCGAATATAATAAATAATTTTACCAATTTTTACTTTCTTATACATAGTATAAAGGAAGTATAGGAATCATGAAAAATTTCGGTTGCGAGATTTTGATGGAAATACATGTTTTGGGGTCCCCTGAATACGTTGTGACTATTTTCGTAATGACGTCTGTGTGTGTGGATGTGTGTCTGAATGTTCATTATCTTAAAAACGAGCAAAGACAGAACCATGAAACTTCATATTTAAAAGTTTATTAACTATGCGAAGAGCTGATTAGATTTCCAGAATAAACGCACAACCGGAAGAGGAAGTTTACTTAACATTAAAATCAAACATTGTGAATTATTGGAGAAAATAAAAGAGATATGGAAAAAGTTTTTAAATAAAAGTTATAGGAAACAATAATCTTAAGAAAAAATGTTCTTACATTTTTGTTCTATCTTTATCCAATTTATACCACGTTTCCATCGTCAATAGTATAATAGCAAAATAGTATAATACTATTATACTATTTTTCCCTATCGTGTTTCCATCATTTGGTGTGAAGTTAAAATCGTTTTATATTTTTGTATGGGAACTTGGACGCAATTCATTATTTTGATAGCGAAAAATTATTAAAACCCATATTTTATGCATCTTTAAAATTACCTGATAAATATTACTTCAAGTAATATAAAAAATATAAAAAACACACTACAACCGCAGCCAAAAAAAAATTAGTTTGAAAAAGAATTCAAACAAGCCTAGACACTGCCATGATTGCACTGTTAAAATTACAATTTGCTAACTATTATATTTTTGATAGCTAGTATAATGAAATATTATAATAAACTATTATACTACCAACTTCGGGTTTCCATCGTTATAGTATAATAGTATAATACTATTATGCTAATATACTATGACGATGGAAACCCAGTATTAGAGTAAAATGTATTTATGCATTATTGGCATTATTAAAAATATCATATTTGCTATGAAAACAAAATATTCACAGAAATACGTATTTGAAATGACAATAGTACATTGTGTCATTAGGATTAAAAGTGATACTTTGTTTGACGAGCAATTATATTTGCATGCGAGGCGAAGCGCAGCGTAGCCGAGCAAAAGCAAATATTTGCGAGTCAAACAAAGTCACTTTTAATCCGAATAACACATACTATTTTTTCTTCAACGAAGAAATGCTTATTATAAACTAATTATACAAATAAGTACAAATTATGTAATTAAAATTTCAAAATTGAAAGTAATTTTGTTGAAATATTTTGTGAAACTAAGGAGATCATGACTTTTGTTTGGTTTGACTATTGTAAGTGTCAAACTGCCAAGCTATAATTATAATATTTTTCTTGCGAACAAAATGTTTGAATCAGAAGATTTATCAAATTTACCTCCGGAAGTGGTTCAAACAGCAAAGGAAATTGTATTAAACCTATTGCCATCAAAATCACGTAAGATTTACGAGTGCGCATATAACCGATTTTTGAAGTGGTGTACTGAAAAAAATGTGCAATCTGGATTATATTCAGAAAGCGTTCTATTGGCATACTTTGCCAATTTGTCTACGAAGATGAAAAGTTCGACTCTTTGGGCGCAATATTCTATGGTTAAGGCCACATTAAATTATAAAAATGGCGTAAACATCGAAAAATATTCCAAATTGCGAGCATTTTTAAAAAAACAGAATGTTGGTTACACAGCAAAAAAATCGAGGGTTCTCGATAAAGTACAAATCGACTTGTTTTTAAATTTTGCTCCCGATAAAACATATTTAATGATGAAGGTAAGCTTTAAAACTTAAAGATAATATTTATACTTATATTTTGGTATTTTTCTAGCAGGTTGTTTTAATACTGGGAGTAGCGGGTGCATGTCGTTGCGACGAACTAGTAAATTTAAAGATAGATGACATTGAAGACGTTCAATCAGCTTTGTTGGTAAAAATTCCCAACTCCAAAACAAACAAATCGCGCCTCTTTACTGTTTTGGGAGAAAATTATTTGGGGATTTGCAGAAAGTACTTTGCTCTTCGCCCAGAAAATTTCGAGGAACGACGTCTTTTTATAAAATACCAGGGTGGAGTATGTCATCGGGTAGTAGTTGGTATTCACAAAATTAGTAGCGTTGCAAAAGAGGTGGCATTGCATTTAAATTTAAAAAATGCAAGTGAATATACCGGTCATTGCTTGCGTCGAACTTCAGCTACACTCCTTGTAGATTCTGGCGGTGACCTCACTTGCCTTAAAAGGCATGGTGGTTGGAAATCTAATACTGTAGCTGAGGGATACTTAGAAGATTCCACAACAAATAAAACAAACACTGCTATAAAAATATTACGGCCCGATGAACTTAGTACCAGCTACAGTACTAGTACCAGCTACAGTACTACTCATGAAAATATAACCGCTCATGATACTGTAGAAAATGAGGATACCTTTGCTGCAGAAATATTACCCCCCGAAGATCCCAGTACCAGTCCAATTACCAATATTGTTGGCAATATGGTTACAAATGATAATAATGTTGACAAATCCGGTTTGCTTAATTTTTATCAAAGTTGTTCAAATTGTACTTTTAACATTAATATCCAGAACAAATAATTTTTTTAAATGAGTATGTAAATTGAGTTTTTTGTGTTAATGAATAAAAAAAGTTTTTCCGAAATAAAAAAAATAAAAAATACTTTCATATATACATTATACATATTATTGTGTCTTCACTATAATATTTTTCTCCTATAGTATTAAAAATACCTACTTTTACACCAAGGATTAAAAGTGTAGCTTAGCAACACACACATTTTATAAAATAGTAAGAAAAAGGCCAACTTTAATACCAAAAAACAGTATTAAAACAAGAGGCTTTTAAGACGTTGGGAGAAAAAATTGTTTTTTTTTATTTTTTTGTTTTATATGTATGCTATGAAACATTAATACATAAACACAGCGCTGTATTCATTTCTAAATGATGTCTGTGGGTATGTATGTACATATAAATATAATGTAAGAATAAGAAAGTAGTGTGGTGGTCACACCAGACACCGGATTTTTTACTTTAAATTTGAATTATATAATTAATTCGAGTAATCTCTAGTTAATTAATTTAGATTATTTATATTTAAATTTTTGTTTTAAGTAAAGAAAAACTTATTCTTCAAATTTTAAAAATATCATACTTAAATAGTTTTAAGTTCCTAGTTTAAACCCTTCAACAAATAGTTTTAAAATTACTGTCTCCAAGATGGATTCGACCAACATTATTGAAGAACTTCCTCAAAACAACAAGGAAAACCAAGAAACCGAATTTGAAGCGGATGAGAATTTACGACGAGAGGATTTAACATATTACGTATTGGAACCTAATAATACGATTTTATTTGAAACAAATGAAGAAATGGAGCTACAAAATTTGTTGAAGCACTGGAATTTAATTCAAATATATCCTCATTTATATGGCATGTAACTTATACATATTTAATTTTTTATAAAATTGTGTTAATTACAAGTAAAGAAACTTAAACATTTTTTTCTTCCAGATGAGAAGGTTTACATCAGTCAATTAAAACGGCTTAAAATATACCATATCGAAAAATTACTAAACGGATTTTCTTTTGGTGAAAAAATAGATTTCGAACATGAGCTCGTTCAATGGCAAACAATGCAGGGCATAACTATAAACAAACCATCAACTGATACATCAAGGACCGTTTCGTCATATTTGTCAAACATAACTTTGCCACGGTCAATAAGCCTTGATGAATTACTCTCTGAGGATACCCAAGGTCAAATGTTGAAAAGACACTACGAGACAAATACTGAATTTAATGATGCAAACCGTCGTTTATTGGTCGATATAATAGTGGATTATTTTCTAAAAAACAAACTTCCTTTTACGACAGATGATTGTGAATCAATGTCTACGGAAATAGTTGAACTATTTCCAAAAGAAGAACAAGTAAAATCTCTAAATTTAATTATTTGTGCTTGTTATTTATTTCAAAATTATTATCAATTTTAGACGGTTTACTACCAAAGAAGAAAAAATCAAGCCCCTTTAGGACGCCTTTACAGCAAATATCATAACAAGAAGAATATTTATAAATCGAGCGGACTACTCTACCAGGTTACCTCTAAAAAATTGAACAACATTGAGAATGGAAGTGCCACCAAAAATCGAACTGCCCACTGTGGAAGCCTTGGATAATCATATAAGAGCTATTAAATTTCAAGCGTTGACAGAGACAGAACTCCTTCATCATTGGGCATGTACAACAGCTCATCGGCTCAAACAAATTAATGTTTGTAGAAGTACCGCTGATTTTATTGAAAAGTGGTCCCAATACCGGGACTCAAATGGATTTAAATTGGTAATTTAAAATAATATTAATGAGTTAAATTTTATGTTTTAATACAATTTTTAATGAATTATTTCCAGATTGATATTGATTTCAAAGGTTTATACGCTTCAACATATAAATTATTTGACCAATTCGAAGATTTTGAAAGAAAAATAATACCAATATTTGAGAGAGATATTAGGGATATTGGTGCCGTGAAACTTTTACGGGACATAAGTCAAAACAGAATAATTTGTAAAAGTAAGTATTTTTTGTCGATATAATATTTCTCCTTTTATTTCTTCATTTTTACTTTTATTGACACTCGTATTTTTTTCAGCTGGTAAAGCAACTGCGGTGATTCATTTATTACATGCTATTTTAAAACCAACGACTGCGAGATGTTCTAAATCGGCCGAGGGAGTAAAGCAGTACAATAAATTTTCCATTATTCAGTCGCAAAAAACTTTTATGAAAGTATTTCTCTCAGCAAATGAAATAAGTAATTTCATTGCAACAAAAAAAGAAATTCGTGAACGCATCCAGCCGTTTATTCTAATAGAAGGAAGTATCAGTGAGCCAAGATCCATATATGCGTATTTTGATGGCATTAAATATCATATGCCAAATATTCAAACAGCTGTAGATACTGTTTTTAAAATTTTTTATGTTTTTAATTTAAAATATCCCGAAGAATGTTGCAAAGTGTGGCAGTTTATTCAGGTTTATTTTTATGAAATAATTTTAGAAAATGAAACAATTCATTCTGCCGTTACAACATTGATGAAATCGTTAAATTCTCAAACAAATGTTTAATTTGTTTTAAAATTTTTTATCATAATATTCATTAAATTTCATCGTTACTAAACAAATACTTATTACAAACAATTTATATAATCTTATTAAGAGAAATTCGTTTTGTACTAGAAACAATTTTTATTTGTATTTACAAAATTTTTTTTTTTATAAAATTTACTAGTTTAACAAAAGTACCATTTTTATCATAACTAAATCTTTTGGTTACCCAAAACTTCAGTTGAGATAAACACGATTTTATTTAATAATAACTAGAGTTTTTTTTTCAGTGCAACAAGACGGAGAAAGACGGAACGAAACGAGACGAATTCATTGTAACTCGACCTTAAGTTTTTCAGAACGCTTTTGAGAATGATTCCGAATAGAAATCAAAGGCTAAAGCTGTAATGACATTTTTTAAAATAGAAAAGAGCCATACACCAATATTTTAAAAATTTGTTTTAATTTTAAATCATTGGTTCAATAAAATAAAATTAATCTAACCGAAGAAAAAATTACATTTTTTCATCTTTGAAGTTTCCTAGCGGCTAAAATAGGATCCCCCCACCCAACACGATTTAACACTTGTTTCAAAGGTTGAACTATAAATTATCTATCAAATGCTATGTTACGTTTTTCGATATTTTGGTAGCTGTGCCCTCTAGCGGCAAAAATATAAACACAGATTTTTCTCTCCATAGCTCCTTAGATAACGGTACTTTTCAAAAATAAATTAGGATGAATTAACACCTTTCCAAAATGGTCTCGTTTTTGAAAATACTCCTCTTACAACGGAACATACAACCACTTATGTTGGAGTCAAAAATTAGAATTTGAAAACTGTCAAAATTAAAAAGTCAAATAATGGGACAACCAAACTACAAAAAAAAAAAAAAAAGAAACCATCTTCTTATTTTCAATAAGAAACACGATTACAAGGTTGAAAACTTCAAAATTGAGTGAAATACCATGGAATAACCCATATACATATGATAATGAGTTCGTTTGCATACACAACTAGAGAATATTATTTGTTACAATTGTGTTATTCGTTCACAGATGTCGCGAGTTACGAAAAATTCAAATAAGTTCCAATATGTCCGTTTCATTACTTTTTCATTTTATTACAATCATATTCGCCATTTACGATACAATCGTATATACAAAATGGCGCAATTCCGTTGTTTATATGATTATTTTCATATTTTGTGAACAAAATGGCGATTATAAATCACAAATAATTAAATCTATTTATATATGTACATATATTCGGTTTTTTTTGTTTTACCTTTTTATAAAAAAAACAAATTTTGCGATCGAAAAGACTCAGATTTTTTATTTTATTTTGTATATTAATTTTGTGTGTAGTATCGCTTTGTTAATCGTGAAGATCAGAAGAAAAAAAAATCTTAAAAAAAAATAAAAGTTATTTTTAACAAAAAGCAAAAGATTTTTTTTTCTCTCAGTTCAATTGGCGAATTAGTGGTGTAGTGTGTTCTTGAAATAAAATTATAAAAAAGTAAAAAAAAAAAAAAATCAAAAAAATAAATAATAAGAAGTGTAAATATAAATCAGTTAAATAAAAAAGTGAATATATATTTATTTTTATAAAATAAAAAAGAAATAAATAAATAAAAAGTTGTTGGCTTGTATTGTGTGTTGTTTTGTTGCTGTTTTTTTTTTTTTTTCATTTTCTTTAAGAAATAAAAAAGAAATTCTTGCATATGTACATACATTTTGCCATTACATGTATACTTTACTATTTTATTATTATTTTTAATATACAATATAAATATATACACATGTATACACATATTGCCCATACACAAGTTTCTTATAAATAATATATTTGTTTATAAATTTTTTTTTTGTATTTTGCGCGACGATATTCATTCGAGTATTGTAAGTCTGCGATTAAAGATCGATACGATCGTTGTATTATTATAATTTTTTTTTTTTACTATTAATTCAAGATAAATAAAATTTATTATTTGGCTTGGTTGCTCGATTTTATTTTTTTGTTTTTTAAAATTTTTAAATATTCTGTAGTTCGAGAGTTGACGACGAGAATTTTGTTGCTGTTTTTTGTTTTTAAATAAGTAAAGTGTTTTTAGTTGAAATTTTATTTTATATATTTGTTAAACGGAAACCGCGAGTTACGTCACGCGAGCTGATCAAGTTTCCTTCGTTTTTTTCTTAAAAAAAAAAAAAAAAAAAAAAAATAAATCTAAAAATAAAAATTAGCAAATCCTTAATTTTTTTTTTTTACAATTTAATTTTGTATGTTATGTATGATCATTCTGTAGTTACGTTTAAAAAAAAAATAAAAAATAAAAAAATATATTTATTTATATAAAATAGTGTTTAATATTTGTCTGTTATATAGTTTTTTGTTTTAGTTGTGTTTGTAAGAAAATAATAAAATACATCAGAGGTTTTGGAATAATTTAAAAACTATAAATTGTATTTCAAGGTGAGAGAAAAAAGAAAGAAAAATTCTTATTTTTAGCGTATTATGCAAATTATTTTTTTTTTCTTACGTGAAAATGAAACTTATGCCTTTTTCTCTTTATGCTTGCACTACTTTCATTTAAGTGCAGTGCACGAACAAGAAAAAAGTAAAAATGTGTCACAAAACCTGTTAGATTAATAATAATTAATATTTTTTTTTTCTTTTTCTCAAATACGATTATTACAAAAAATAAAAAAAAAACGTTTTCTTTGGGGTCATCTTGCGTACAAGTACTTTACCCATACAGAAAGTTGTGTGTAGGTGGTGTACGAGAAGAGTTCACTACAAAAAAAAAAAAAAAAATTATTTTTATTCTAAAATTATCTCACAAAAATTTTAAAATTGTTTATCTTAAAATGTTTTCGAAATCATTTAAATTTACGCAATTTTTGCCTTTTTTTTTTATTTCATATAAATTTCCATCAATAATTTTAAAATGATGATTATTGCAAAGCGATCTGTTGTACATCACTCTGATTAAATTTATTTATAGAAAAAGTTTTCAAAAAAAAAAAAATTTATTTATATCAATGTCAAATAAAAAATTGTTTATGTACTTTTTGGCATTCAACGAAAAATTTATTTTTAATTTCATGAAAAACAGGTAGTTCCATCTATTAATGATTGAAAGAAAATGAAATTTTCGTTTTCTTATTACAATTTGTATACACCTTTAACTCCATCTGATGATTTCATTTCTTTTGTTTCATATTTTGTAATCAACTGCATACCGGAAATATACAAAAAATTTAAATATATACTATATGTAGCTATGTATCGGTAACATTGTAGGCATTTATTGTTTGGCAAATTGTATATAACAAAAATGGTTCTAATACAATAATTCTGTAAGCATGTAAGATATAAGTTGACAAAATGTGTAGAAACACTTAATTTCTATTTATATAACCGTTCTAGAAAATTTATCGAAATGTTTTGTAAAAATTTGTTTATCGGTAGGAGAGAATTTGTTGTTTTTGTTTTCCCGAGCCACCTACAACAATATCTATGTCATTGCCATATAATATGTTTCATTTTCAATTTCTTTATTATTTCGTCTGTTTTTTATTTATTTTTATGTCGCTTAATGTCTCTATAAAATAAACACCTTGACCGCTAGTGTGACAATATTTAAAATTAAAGCGTAGTATTTAATGCATTTGTTTTGTCTTTGTTTTTGTGTTGTTTGTGTATTTGGAAAGAATGTTGGAGGTTATTGACCAAATCGGCTGTTGACCACTTTGATCTCTCGCATGTTTCGGTTTGATCGTGTACACGAAATTTTTATTGAAATAAATCATATTTTATGATCGCGATCGCGCTTTTTACTTTTTTTTTTTTTTGTTTTTGTTTTTAATATAATATTTTTGTATGCTTAAACCACTGCAGGTATATAGGTGTATACACACGTATTCAAAATTCTTGTGAGAGACAACATTTTATTATTTAAACATAAAGTCACACATAAAATGAAAGTGGTCTATGAAACTATGTCACACTGTCGCGATGATCAATATACAGTCATTTATTTGTATACAATGAATAATAACTGTGATAATCATTATTGAAAAATTTCTGTCTGTGATTCAACGCGGATTATTTTTCGATTATACTGCATACATAATAAGCAAATGTCGTAATAATAATGTCTCATAGTATCATTAAATCATCATCTTTCTATTACTATATTCAACTAATTTTAGGGTGCTATGAATTGGTATTTATTACAATGTCGCCTTTATTTTGAATAAAATGTTTATTGGTCATTTAACAAAACAAATTAAATTGAGATAGGTCAACCAGTTCTAACCTAATTTAAATTTTTTTCTCTTTTTAATTTTAGAAAAAATGGCGCAACTACTAACCGTTAGATTAACACGTGGTGATGCTCAACCATGGGGTTTTCGTTTACAAGGTGGTAAAGACTTTGGCACACCATTACTAATACAAAAAGTACGTATGTGTGAATAATATTTTATGTATTGTTGTGTAGTTTATAAAAAAAATTAAAACAATCTTTTGTGTCTAGACATACATTTTTTATTGTCTTAACGATTTTTTTGCAACCAAATAAGTAAAATCCAATATTCTGGATTTTTATAAATTTGAACGAATCTTATATGGTACAAACAGGTGTATTTATTATAAAATGTACGTCTTAGTGCGGTACAATGTGATACATATATATGTACGTATTAAAGAACGTCAATTCAATACAGAATTATGACAAGAAATAAATAAGAATTTATTTGTAGGCGCATTTTTATAACGTATAAATCTTAAAAGAAATATTCCGCGCAACCTTCGTCGAAATATTAGCTAATACAATATTATGTACATAGACGCAGACTTATTTTTAGATAATTTTCCATTTGAAAACGAAAATTGTATACAAGTGGGAATTTAAAATAAATATTATCGATAATAGATTTGAAATTTTCAAAAATTAGTTTTAGTTACACACACACACACACAGACACAGACACATACATGAGTAATATTGTAATAGTGACCCAAAATCTGTAAACACATTTGGACCCCGAAAATAATAATGACCCGAATTTTATTTTACTTTCATTTCCTTGTTCTTTGGTGAATTTTTGGTTCTTAATTGAAACGTAAGTGAAATTGATTATTATATTATACGTATATACACTCACAAGCGTTCGCCTATATAGATATTTTGGTACTTACTTAATATATAGTATATGTTCGGTATACATTATGAAGATTTTGGGAAGAAATGCTATACGTGTGCAAAGCAGCGGCAATACAAAAATAAAATATTTTTTACATTTGTCATTTTTTATTTTTACATGACGACGATCATATTATTATATGTGGCTGCCAAAAAGCTTAAATAAGTATAAATAAAAAACTATAGGCAAAATATTTTGCACTACATAAAGAATATCGCGACGAGTCTGTAATATGGATAATATGTTGTATATTTATAGTTTCACTGAAAACGGCAAATTAAAAAAAAAAAAAAAAAAAAAGATGACGCGGTGACGTGAAAATATGAAAGTCCATATTTTTAAAGAAATTTTTTTTCATTTAGTTTTTATAAGAAATTATCACTTATTCATTATCAACAACCAAGTCTATGAAATTATGTTCATTAAAAAAAAAACGCATACTATATAGTAGTAATTAACAGTGTACTAATTTAAATCTGTCAATCGCGTTGAAATTCAAAATATATTTAATTTGATTCCGTTGGCAAACTTTCAATTTGGCAACATTTTCGATTGTCGTATATAGATTTTGTGTTATGTGCGAGTTTAATTCGATTAGCACTGGACAATTAAATGTTTTTTTTTTTTGCCTTCGCACCAAGTTCACGTTATTATGTAACTATTTTGTCACCATTTGACTTCATCTTCAAAGTAGTCGCCATTATATATTTTATCTAAAATTGTTGCATTTGGATTATTGAAATGTTGACCCAGTCAAGGGTATGACTTCACTAACAGTGAACAGAAAATATTCTGACGAAGTATTTATCCTAGCGATATAATTTTAAAACTTTTCCATTTTGAACAACAAGTGTGTGATCAGTTTTACAAGAGGAGGTATACGCGAAATCGCGAATTCGTATTTCTTGGGATGAAATGCCTTAGGAATCTGTCCCGAATGCCATTTCTAAGTTAAGAAGCGAAAAGACTGAAGTAGTTTAGTTTAGTAGAAGCCACATCGAGACATTTATTAAAAAAATAAAGTTCAAAAAAAAAAATAAAATTTCTAACAACGTTTGTTGGTCTACCCTGTATAATATAACAAACACATCGTTTTTATTTATTTAGTTTATGTTAAGTGGTAACCAGCGAAAAATTATAAACTTAAAAATTAAGAATTAACAAAACCTAAGAATGCGGTAGATAGGATTTCTGTATTCTCGCCTAGCGAAAAATTAACGTCACTTAAGAAATTTAACGAAGCTTCGTTAAATTAGATCTGTCAATTAAGAAAAATTAAGAATGAGCGATTTTGCGTCCAAACTTACGAAATAAATGTCAAATCCAAATAAATTTTTGATGCGGTAGATGCAAAGATTTGTATTTCGTGCGTTTTACGGTGGTATTAATTTATTTGCTAAATAAACAGTTTAAAATATCAAAGTTTATTTCATTAGAAGGAAAAAAGTTTGGTGGAAATCAAATGTCGTTCCACTAAACTTCTTAAGTTTAAAATTTTTGGCTGGTTGAGCCTTTACAAGGCCAAAAAATGGAGTTTCTCGGACGAATATGGGGAATTGCCGGACAAGCGCAGCGAGTACGGCAACCCGTACGAGTCCGAGAAACATTTTCGGCCTAGTGTCATAATCTATTTTTTATTCGATTGCAAAGGAATATTAAAACTACGTATAGAATAATTTAGTAATTATTATTTAGTGTATTTCCTTGACAAATTTACAACAACAATTGCATAGTTAAATCCCCGCAAGAATAACATTAACCCCAAAAAAAAAATTGGGTTTAATTAAACATAATTCTAATTCTTGGTTATGATACCTGCCACCAGAGTCAGATTACATATTAAATTTATATTTTATTTCGAAAGGTTGGCTTTTGTCAATTAAATCAAATTGGCTATTTTCTTGGAAAATAAATAAACCCAAGATAATTCGAATTAAATTGTATACGCTTATTATCAATTTATGGTTAGTTATAGTTATAATATAGTTTTCCAAAGCTACAAACAAATGTAATAAAAAAATTGAATATTTTTAATCGTCACCAACACAATTTTTCGTGATTGATTATTTAACTAAAATACATTATGTAGATTAGTAAACGTATTCTAACATTTACAATGTTAAATGATAGGATAGAGCATACCCCACATGAAATAAGAGAAGCCGCCAACGAAGCGTCACTAGATTTGTTGCCGAAAAAATATAGATTGGTTTGCGAAAGATCTTTTAAAAAAAGATTTGCAGATTATCGGCAAAAAAAATATAATTTCATTTTCTGACTTTGTGGTCGCATTACTCAATGATCAGAAAAATCCGCGACTTTGATGAAGGAGGAATTCCAAAATTTGAGAGCGAAGCTCCAGACGACAATTACCTTATGTAGTAGATTGTGCTAATTTTCGCGTCGCGAGGAACTCGCTCACGTCACAATCGACCACATTGAAGATGTAGGAAGTGCAATTCTAATCAAAATTCCGGAAAATAAGACCAATAAACCGCGATCATTTACTCATAAATGGAGAATATTTGTCGGTATACATAAACTTGCCTTCATACCAGGAATGGTAGCATCTTTTTTAAACCTGTCAAGTATCGATGAATACGACGGTCATTGTTTTTGGAGAACATCGGCCATTTTGCTTGTGAACGTAAGGGCAGATTTAACTTCGCTAAAACGACATGTCGTCGCGGATGGAAATCATCTACGGTATCTGAAGGATTTATTGATGACTCGCTAAGTCATAAATTAGATGTCGCCAATAAAATTTTGCAGAATTCACTATCACAAAATATCCTTTGCTACTCAACAAATATGGACACTGAAAATAGGATAGAAATGATCCCCGACACAAAGTTCTGGCATATCTTCCAATTTAGACTTAAAAATTTTAAATAACCCTGTTTCGTTTCAAAATTGCACTTATTGTACCTTTAATATAAATTTAAATTGAATAAATGAATATAAATAAAATAGATTGCGTATATGTTTGTATTTGCCGAGCGAATCTAATGAAATTCTGAATAAATTTAATCAACTTGACTAAATTGTTCGCATATGTATTCTAAAAAATTGCACGACGTAAAGTTCTAAAAAAGTGGGACGAAAAATTTTAAAAAGTAGGACGTTAACGATTTTACGTCCTACTTTTTTCTTTTCATCAAGCTACCGCAGCAAATATTAATACTGTCCGAGAAACCTAATTGTTTGGACTAGGTACTATCTGTTTTGTAAATTTCACCTTAAAATATATTCGTTCACGTTTTACTTTCTTTTACTCTAGTAAAATAAAGTATAGTAATCATGAAAATTTTGGACCTTGAGATTTTTAAAGATTTATTTGTTTTGAGGTCCCCTGAGTCCTAAAAAGTGGGTTTCGAAATGGTGTCTGTCTGTCAGTCTGTCTGTGTCCTCTCTACAGCCCAGATGGTTTAACCAATCGAACTGAAACTTCAGATTTAAGCTTTTTTGATAAATTGGGAGGTCCCAGTGAATTTTACTCCAAATCGCCTAACCGGAAGTGGCCACTCCCTTGGTCTAGAAAATTTATTTTGCAAATATCTTAAAAAGTATAAGGTTTACAAAAAACTATTTAATACAAAATGTTATCAAAAATTAAAAACAAATAAAAATAAAAAATAAAAAATTAAAACAAAAATAAAATTTCTCAAAATTTTCTGTCCGTAAAAGAAAGTCGTGTGTTGGCCACACCTCCATTTTTTTCTTTCTGTACAAAAAACCAATCGGATCTAATTTGTTGGTGCAACGAGTCATGGGAACTAATATCGTAAGCAAATTGAATTATACTCGTAAAATTAAGTTATAACCATTATTTATGAAATCATGATCGATTATAGTATGGGTAAAGATTAGGATTTATAATTGCCTATAATCAAAACCAGGGATGGATTAAGTTATAAAGCTTTATCTAAATGACGTTATAATAACCTTATTTGATGAATTTTTGTTGAATAACCTAACGAAATTATTTATGTTATATTATAACATAACATAACCGATAGCCTTAAAACTTTCAAGATAATGAGGGAATCAGCGAGTCAGTAACAACCAACTTACACGCTCGTGTGCCCTGAGACCTATATAAATATGTATTAAAAACCGAATTCAAAAATATCGCTGCGTTTTGCGCTTTGCTAGCCGCCCTTACAAGGTGGTATTACCTACCTCTTAAATCACTAAACAATAATACTGTTTTATTAACTTCTTATTAGTTAGGTTTAAGTCACAGGAAAAATAATATAAAACAAGTTTTGACTATTTTTATATACAACATGGAGCACTTTAAATTAACAAAAAATTTATAAAGGGGACGTTTGGTTGATGTATGTCGTATAACACAAAAAAAAACTTTATTTTATTTTTGTTGAAGAATTTAGTAATTAAAAATTTAGATTTTATTGTTGAAATTACATACGATAGTTGTATTATTAATCTACGTTAGTCATATGATTATTCGAAATTATTAAAGTACACAATTTAGGTAATTGAATTCCGGAAAACACCACACTTGCATGTGTATACTTTTAAGCGCAAAAAATGTTATATAATTAAGAAAAACGGATATGGAAGTTGGTTTAATTTTTCTTGTTTTTGTTGTATATCATTGAACTGGATTTGGAGAAGATCGGTAAAGTAGAGCGTGTTCATTCGAAAACGTATGACACAAAATAATTATTTTCTGTTGAAATACGAGAATATTGAATGTATGAACCGCTACAGGACTCCTTCGCAAGTGATTTCCCCGCCCTAGGGAATAACAGAATGAGCATTGGCAACACCGACAGTTTTATGTGTGGTGCTTGATGTTTTATCACCCGAACAGGGAATCCCTTACGCTGGCTTGAGGCGATCGATTGATAGGTTATAGTTTTTATCATTAACCGATACAACGAAATGTTTACGCAGTCGGCGTAAAACATTATACGGACCTTCGTAGGAAGCAAATAATTCCGTGTGAACCTTATCTCTCCTAATGAAAACAAAATCACAGTTGTGGGGTGATTTCGGAACAAAAACGTCATCTTGTTTGCTTTGGCGTGTTGATTTTGGTACAAGGTTTTGCATGGTTTATCGCAGTTAGTCGATGACTCTATCGGTAGTTGGCATAGGTGAAAGAGAATTTTCGATGAAGAACTCACCTTTAAACTTGATGGTTTGACCTTAAACTAATTCAGCTGGTGAGCACTTAAGGTGGCTAAATCAGTTGTAAAGACAAGTCATAAATTAGTCCAGTAGTCAACTTGCTGTAAATCTACGAAATACAAATATTTTTTTCTCTTTAAAAGACATTAAAAAAATTTATTTCATATGCATGTTGACAAGTTTCCTATTGTGATATGGTAAAACATCCTACATTTTCTAGGCATCTTGCATGACATTTTTTTCGTACCCTCTACCTATAAACTAAAACCATGATGCATCCGGGATAGATTCTGATAAATCAACAGTTTTTAATAATTTCAATCAATGATGATTTTCTTCAATTTGTCACATTATTTTTTGTGACATTTTGAAAAAGTCACTTCATCAGAATCGATTTTTAGTACTCACTGTTATATTGCCGTTTTGTAGTAGTTAACATTTTAGTACAAAGTCACAAAAACAAATAACTTTTGTCATCTAATCAGAACCTACCCTCTGAACTTGTCATTTATTAATTTTTCATTCAATTTTTTTAAATAATTCGAGAGGTTAAATATTTAAACTGTTTCCCACTGTAATCCTTTAGGAATATATTCTTATACCATTGACATATTAGGGATTACTGATTAGAGCACTAAGCGTGATTAGTGCCTTTTCGAATTCGCTGCAGTGTGTTAAGTTGAAGTAAACTGATCTCGTTTTATTTAAAATTTAGTGAATAAACGAGATTAGCGGACTAATCTCTGAAAATTTTGAAGTTTATGTCTCTTGGGAATAACTCTTTCAACATTGTTGAAAGTGGAAGCAGTGTAAGTTTACAAGGGACTGTTTACCGGGTTACCTTTTCACTTGTCTCCTCTGTTTCCTCTCAAATTTTACAAAAATGTTTTTGGAAAAACCTTCACAGTTGCTGAAAAGACTAAACTAGAGATCAAGCATAGTAGGTTCAGAATTTTAGTCGAACTAAAGCCAAAAGTTCGAAATGTAAATGTCGTAGACAATTTTCTAAAAAAATACTGAAGGACACGGAAAAAACAAAAAGGAATCTTCAACACCAACAGACAAGCAGAGACTGAAATGATGTATCAAATGTATCACTACAGCTGTTAGATTTTGTGATTATTTTGTAAAATAAAAAGTCCTGTTCCTAGCCGCTTTAGAATTAAAGAAACCTGGTTGAACTGCAGTGTGCAGCATAGGGTTGGTTTTCTGATGAATAACAGTTTTACCTAAATGCTTCTTACGATTAAAAGTGTTGGTTATATGATCTAAAAGGTAGTTTCTGCTGGATGTCTAAACTTATTGTAAGGAGTAATGATCTTTAGTGCTACTTTACTGTACAAAGGTCGGTCACAGCTGATGCCATTAATTGGAAGAATTTTGTCTTGAATGCACCCTAATCTCTGTTTGGCTTGTTATTAAGTAGCAATTCTAATGAATAAAACCAATCAAGTAAAATAAAACAAAACCCGAATTAATGCAATAGAATTACAAAAGAATTAAAATAGTTAAGGCTTTTGCAACTAGTTATTCTCTCAATCTGCAAAAAATAAATACGTCTTTAATGGCAAAAAACGGAGGTCACAGCAAAATTGTTTCAAAAAATGAGTAAACCTAATCAAGTGAAAAGGAGCGTAAATGTCAACGGTATTTGTGTCCGGTTTGTGGTTTGTGATTTTCAGCCCTGTCACTCACAAATTATTGAAGTAGCAAATTGCCAGGTCTCAGGTAATAGTTTCATGCAGAAAAATTATAAAATGGTAAAAGAAATGTATTTCTTATATTAGGCCTATGCTAAAATTCCACAAATATTTTTGTTTACCATCAACCTTTTGAGCAACGTTTTGTGTTATTCTTCTATACTACTATTCTCGTCTCTTTCTTTATGGGTCACATTCTAATTTTATTATCCCCACCAACTTTTAGGCAATTTAAATTTTTCTTTTTATTCACTATGGACTAATCTAAATATGTGCAATTTCCAAAACCTATTTTTTTGCTCTGACAGCACGTTTGCTTTTCTGATTTTGTTTGTGAGGCTAGTTTAATTTTTTTTATTGTAAGAAATCTGGAATGGAGCAACTTCTAAATCTGTCAGATTAAAAGGCAATATTGGCCAGAGGGAAATAACGAAGGCCTGTTAGCTACTATGAATATTGTGAAACGATCATGTTACAGATCGTAACCTGCGTAACTCAAAATAAAGTACCGGTCACTAGTAAACTATCAAGTAACTTAGAATAATTTCCAATAATATCATAAAATCTCGAATCATCAACGACTTCAAAATCTCGGAAGTCACAAATATTCTTCAATAACCTAGAAAGTATCGAATAATCGCGGTACCAAGTAACCCAATACCGCTCAAATTCACAATATCTGGATTAATTCAAAATTTTTTCCAGTTCGCAATACAAAAATTTGGAAAACTCAATTGATCACAATTAATTAATTATATTACATCACGCAACATTCTGAACCTCTAACAAATATCTCCTAAGATCGAGATGAAAAATCGGAATAATCTCGATAATTATGGAATCATTAAAAAAAATCAAGAAATCATTAAGAATCCTGAATAATTTGTTATCACGGAGGCATGCCAAAATCTCGAAATTATTGAATTATTGATTTGATACCCAAGAACTAACTCATTGCCGTTCAAAAACTTTGAAACTCTAAAAATCTCGAACTTTCTCGAAGTAACTCAGTATTATATAAACTCGAAACCACGAATCACATCTAAAATCTTGAATAATCTAAAAAAATGTTTCAAATCTCGAATAAAACCGCTCAATGCCAGAATAAGTCTCGAATTAGTCTAAAACCCTCGAAAAGTCCCTTTAAATATCAAAACACCGAATAACTTCACAACACACAAACCCATATTTACAAAAGAATACAGAATCGTAAACCAGTGTGACATTGGAATGTGGATGATAATGGAATACAGTAATTGTAGTTTGCTATGAAATTAAAGGCTATGGTTTCGTGAAAACATTACAAAATTTATTCAATAATGACTGGATCGATTATCCGAAAAGTTTAGTTTAATGCGCGTTTAGGCCTAATCGGTTTTGACTCCACTACCAGTAATATCTTCAGTAGCTATTGCGGGCTCAAAGCAAGCGTTTTCATATTTTCTAATAATTTCCCTTTAACCCTTTATTATTTTTATGTGTAAATTACGTTTTTTGCTGAACAAAATTGCTAAACAAAAATTTAATTTTTTTAAAGGTATAAGAACATTAGCTACCGAAGCTACCACACATTCATCGAAATATTTCCTCGATTTACTTTATTAGACACTCGATCGAACTTCAACGAGTCAATTATTAAGCTTGTGAAACCCACGTCTACCACCCTTACAAACATCCATATCCATACTTACATCCAAACCCTAACCATCACCCGTACAACACAACTATCTACAACCTAACTCACTCCCCTATCATTACCACCACACACCCAAGCGAAATTTCACACTAACGTCTACCCAAACCCTTATTCATACTCAAATCCTTACAGACGCGCACCAAGCTTCGTACAACAACCCACACCCACTGACCGAACTTCCATGATGGGGTTTTAGCTTACTACAAGCTTACTCTAGGCTTAATACACACATCAACAGCATTTTTCTTTTTAATTATATCGTCCATTCTACAAAGCAGAAGTTCACTTCTTTTGTTTGAAGCAGCCAAGCAAAACTTTGTATGCGTTTAATTATTTAAGAACGTTTTTTTTAAATATCCGATTATTTCTCTAATACTTTGTGTAATTAGATAAATTCTAATATTAATTTAAAAGAGGGTTTTATTACAAAAACATTCCAGACAGTAATTTAAAGGTGTTGTAAAGAATCGTTTCAATAAAAGACGAAATTCATTCCTGAAAAGCCTCTTTTTTATCTCACTTTTTCAAGAACACCTGTAAACTTTAGTTAATAACGACTTGTTCTTGATTATTTCTTGACGTTTGCGCAACTATGCCTGAAGGAAAGTACCTGCGTTTAGAAGGAAAAAGCTGAAAACCGGGCTTTCAAAGAGGATGTTCATTTCATCCACCAAATTGGTTCTAAAATTGGAGGAGGCCGCACAATTGGCATAACTATTTCAGAAACATTCGAAGCTATCTGAAATATTGTAAAACTCGTGCAAGCAGGCTACAACGTCCAAAAATGGATAGATGCTCCAATTCTAGTGTTTCAGTTAAGAAAATCTGGCTAAAACCTATATTGCGCCTAGCCAAGCGTCCGCTCATAAAGTAATAGCCAAAAACGACATTAAATGAAGCAACTTGAAATATAACACCAATACAACATCCAATAGACTATTCAAAATGTGAGATTTAAACAAAGTCGCATTTCTCTAATCTACATATTCACAAACAAATCCAGCTCCATTAAAATAAAAATAAAATAAACAGCCATATCTGAAAAAAGTGATAATGTCTTATTTCGCACCAATAAAACTAAAAATCGTCAAAATAGTTGCCCTTATTCCTACCCCAACAAAAATCTGACTCAAAAATATTCCAAATAGCAATTTCATATTACAACTTTATCTACAAAATTCTTCATTATCTATCCTTAAGTTTCAATTCTCTCGTTTGTTTATTTTAGATTAGCAAATATTAAAACTTTACCAAATCAAGAAATACATAGAACATCACTTCTCTATGAATTTTCTTTTGTTTTTACTACAAACCTTTATCTTTCAAAAGTCAATAATAAATCGATTATTTATTATTAAGAACTGTACAAAAATAATGAAACCTCAAGAAATGTAACCAAAAGTAACGAAATTTCCTTCTCTTTAAATTGGTTTTTCGAGATCGAATTTGAAAAACAAATTTGCAAGCTTAGCTTACACTGAGATTAAAGAAAGCCAGTATGGTGTGGACATCTCAACAATGCCTCGATCAATACAATAAAATGAAACGAAGAATGGAAAATACTAACACATTATACATAACAATCTAGAAGGCATTGAAAAAAAAATTTCGTATATCGACAAAAACAAAATTCATTCATTTAAGCAAAGTAAAATTGTGAATGGGATCTTTGCGCGTCTATTTCTGTAACTTTATAATCGAACTACCTATAGATAAAAACCTCAAGATTTATTAGTCTGTCCTTATTTCCTGGAAACCGGAGAAATACTTTTCGAGTTAGTACTTGTTTACAGAGAGACATCATCAACGGACTCCTCTCTTTTAGGGTTACCATATCGATCAAGAAAAAAAAGAGTACAAGATACAAAAAGCTAAAGTTTCATTGAAACATTGTGGAATTGCAATTTTTAAACGATTAAATTGGTCTTTTGTACCCAATTTATTCATTAACTCGTTCGCTACTAAAGTCACTAGGGAAAAACGTCCAGGGAAATCAGATGTAGAATTTACGCAATTGACCAAAAACTTCTGGGACGACGGGTTCTGATAACAAACGATGTGTCATACACATGTGACGGTTGGTCGCGAACGATTTAAAAACGTCGTCATACGATAAAGATTAACAATTCAAGTATAAATATGAAAAATATTTAAACTTAAAACATGTCTCATTTTAAATAAAGATAAATTCTTACTTATCAATTGTTGAATTTTTCAAAACTTCTAATTTTTCCAGAAATGATTAAACATTAATGAAATAATCCTTAAACTAACAGCAGTCAAATTCTTTAAAATTATTTTCGGTCAATAAAAGATTTTTGACTCATGCATTCATGCATCAGATTATGTTTGTTTCTTTTCCGTTTACATAAATTTTTGTTTTTAGGAAAAAAAACAGCCTACTAAAACTCGTTTTTTAAAATTTATTATTCGCACTTTACCGATCGAATAAACATTTTTAACTATTGATCGATCTAAATAGAGAATAGAAAATAATTTGTAATGATTATTCGTTTGGCATCGAATCGGTAACACTATGTGTTATCTATTCGTTATTCACACAAAGGCAAGAGTCAAACAAAAGAACAGAAAAGTGAAAAAAAAAGAAAAATTATCATTCAACACCTAATTTTCATGAAATAATCGGTTTTTTTGGCCAAAATTATCATTGCTCCAAAAATATATCAACACAATTTTGAATCTTTAATAAAACTTGTACACTAAAATTCTATTGAAAATATTATTCACTTAATAGACCTATATTTACAACAACAATTCATTTTATTCCATTCTGATATTATTTCATTTTAACTATTGAACTTCTAGTTACAGTGCTTTCCTCCAGAGTAGCTAGGTATATCACAGTTAATTTCTAATGGTTATCATTTGGAAAAATAAACTTTGAAATGTCGTTTGTCGAAAAATTAAATGGATAGCAGGTAACAGAAATCAACTTAAAACGGTGCAAATTATTTAGATGAGATGTGAAATTGCAAAACGAAAAAATTGGATATTAAATTTTCCTTAATTTTTTAAAAATTTTATTTTTTATTTTAAATTTTACTTTCGTAATAATTATTTAACATAATATTTTATAAGGTAATAATGGGGTTAATGGATCAGCAAGGCCCTCTCTATTTTAAAACAACGCATCATTTTCCGTTATTGTTTCATAATTTGGTTTTAAATCCTCGGTTATTCTAGGTTTTTTTAATGGGTACGAAGCTTTATTTTTAGGCGATAGGTATCGCATTTTCAACTTTTCCAATCTTCAATTCAGCTGAAATAATCGTTTGTACGTATAATAATAATGAGACAAAAATTTTGACGATAAAATCTACCAGTACCAACTATTACATTCATTTTTATTATGGTTGGCAGAATTGAATTCATTCATTTTTGGTTTACTGGTCTTTTTATCTTTTCGTACCTCTTTTCCTGTAAACTAAGCCGCCCTAAACACCTAACTCAGGGAGGGGTCCAAAATGTTTAGATGTTTTTTTTTATTAAAATCGAAATTTTAGAAATTTACTAAAGAGTTGGCGCGAAAATGTTAAACCGACCTTCAGGCATTTTTGGCTTTTAAACAAGCCATACGGGAAAACAGTTTTCGAGGAAATAATTGAGAAAGCAATTCTGAACAAATGGTTTTGGGGAAAACATTTTTATGGAAATAAATCCATACCAAACAGATCAAAGTCTGCTGATATTTAGACTTTCCTGGCGATTAAATTAGCGCAAAATATACGGATCAAATTTGCAAGAGAATCATTTATATGATCTCTTTTAGGCTAAAAATCCTCTCCAAATTTTATTTTTTAACATGTATTTTTTCGATATTTTATTCCTTGTATCGTTGTATAATTTTAATCCCTCCTTTGAAGAAATTATGAAAATTTAATTTTCCGAAAGTTATTTAATCGAAAAAACTTAAATTTAAATCATAAAATTAAAAAATTAGAAATTAATGGAATAATGAAAAGGGTACAATATAATACAATTACCAAAAATAGTGTAGAAAAGAGCAGATCCTGAAAAGAGTATCTGTACGTCTGGTAAATTTAGCTGATTCCAGAATTTCGAAACCAGCAATATGATGATCATTTACTGGACGCGAATAGTACAACGTTTTATTTCATTTCCAATTAAAGAAAATTTAAAGCACAAATATTGGTTCGAATTTAAAGATTAAATTATCAAGTTAGCCTAGTTTATTTTGTTTATTAATTTATTTTGCTGAATTTATTTAAAGTGCTATTCCATGAGAAAATTTTACTGAATAGTAAAATTAAAGGAAGAAAAAATATATATTTACTAGATGGGTGAATGAAACAAAAACCCGAATCAGTAAAAACATATTTGTGTCTGGATTTGTGACACTCCTCTAAAAAGTATCAAATCGAGAACTTTTTATAGGAGTGTTACTAACACACGTACATAAAATTTGTATATGATGAAAAATAATTTTCGCACACACTAACAATTTTAATAGGATGACGATTTTATGGTAGAGATTGTTTTAATTTTTTATTCTGTGACGGAAATTGTTCCAAAAAAATGAAATTCTAATATGAGTATTAATAATATTTAATTTTTTATATAATTTTGAATCGAAAAAATAATCGAATAAATACTAAATTACTAAATACCTAATTTTTTTAGCAATTATTGGTTATGTTTTTGTTTAATTTCAAATTTCCCCTTTAAACTTTTGCTATAAAAAAATAAAAATAAAAAACACCTTGTCTTTTTCTATTATATGGTGTTTGATTTTGATTTTCTCTTTTTGGCGTATTTTACTATTCAGTAAAATTTTCTCATGGAATAGTACCATAATGGTGAACATTATAAATATTCACAATATTAATTGATAAATAAAATAAACTAGGGTAATAAACTAGAGCAAAATTGTTTAATTGACGATTAGAAAAGTATTGAATGCGATACCTATCGAAACAAAATAAAGCATGGCAAAAAGACCGTGATAATTCATCATGCTGTCCATACAAAATGTATAGAAAGTGCAAGTATGGAAAATAAAATTAACACCGATAGATCTCATTAAAACCAACCAATCGAATCGTTAAAATCATCGTCGAACTCATTTTTTTTTGTTTTTGGATCATTTTAAGTTCGCAGAAAGAGATAATGAGAGGCGTATATATTTTCTACCTAATTTGTATTTTTCAATATATTCTTCTCGAACCATAATAATTATTTCCATGATAGAATTAACCTTTCAAAACCTTCGTAAAAATAGATTTTTGCTTTGTTTGCAAAATCTTTACTTATCGCTACTTGGAGTGACTCGTCGATATTAAAATGCTTTCCACGAATCTCTCTTTTAAATTTGGCAACAGGATGTAACCTCTAGATGTCAGCATGACCTCATGACCTCTGTTCAATATATCTGCCGGATGGTCACCACACAGCTCCACAAACTCCTTACGACTTTTTTCTTATCGAGATGATCACGTATGTCTGTTGTTTCGAATGTCTTGAACTTTGTGGATATTTCTTTTAATTTTATTGAGCATTTCCCATAACGAGATCATCGACTTTTAAGACAACTCCACTTTCCAGAGCGTTCATCATTTTCTAAAGACTCTCTACCTTGTTTAAATATTGTTATGTTCCAGGCAACTGATACCATAAACTTCTCTTAGTTCAATTAAAAAAAATTCAACACATTTTCCTTGTTTTGCACGAAATTCCATATTTGAAAATTACTCTCAATATGACTTATTCTTTCTGCTATTGCAAAGATTGACTAATACTAAACAAATAATCATGCCCATTATGGAATCCGCGAAAGCGAATCTATCGCGGATCGAAAACTGTATATAAAAAAAATAGGAAACAATTGCGGTAAATCAAAGTAACCTGGAAAACTTCTATTCATTTACATGCATTTATATTTTTTGATTCCCCGTACAAACCCAATAGATTTGCAGCGTTTCTAAAACAATTTTTTGTTGACGAATTAAAAAAAAAAATCCAAAGTGATTTCAATGAAACTATGATATAAAATTATTGTTTCCCATTTTTTTTTATATGTAGTTTTCGATCCGCGATTAAATATAACCGTCTCTTTCTGCGGACTTCTGTAGTTAAATAAACTAAGGTAACTTGTTAGTTTTGTTTAATTTGAACTCATCTTTTGCATGGCAACAAAATAAACCCGTACAGTCCATGGATTGAATAGTAGACAACTTCATTGTAATATTTTGTATTAAGGAAAACCAATTAAACATCAAAATATTGTTCATATCTTTTATATGAAGGGGTACAGATACATTTTATAATAAAAATTTAACTGAAATGTTTTCATTTAATCTCATTTTACGCTAATCCGATAATTTTTGTTTTGAAACTCGAGCCCAAAATAAAATAAGGCAAATTCGTAATCTTTAGGTTAAATCTTATACCGTTTTGAGTTTTTTCTGCTTTTCATTTTTATTAAAATTAAGTTATTTTGAAACATTTTACAATATTTTCATATAAAATGCTGTTTGTTTTCCTTAACACTCAAAAGAATCTGACATATTTTAGCTGTCAAATAATCGATTTATTCATTTATTTTGATTTAGAGAGAATAAGCTTGGTGTTTTTCTAAACCGTAATGATTCGTTTTCCCGACTAAAATCACTCATGTAAACATTGAATTTCTGTATTGAGAACTGTATGTAGATCTGGCGGCAGGAAATTAAAGTTTGATGGAGACATATGGACGAAATATATTTTTTTGTTTATTTATTAAAAACGACTTTTATGGCTACGAACCATTTTTGTGTCTATGCCGGTCCCTTAGGACAGCCACCCTAACCTAAGTTAACCTATTAAAAGTGAAAATTTACCCATAAATGTTAGTTCTGTTGAATTAATAATTATTTAGCAGTATTATTTGTGGAATTTGCATTAAGTTCTCCACACAAACCGCGAGTACATATCACCAAATGCCCAATCACTTTATTATTTTTAATTCTAGATCTCACTTACACATACTTTAATAGTTCTCAATAGTATGAAATAAAGCATATTTTCGGAAGGTTTGATTACATTTTTATTTAATTGTAAAAACCGTCTCACTCTCAATCTTAGATAAAATCAATCCGTTAAGATCTGAACGCATATGATACATTAACAATTGCATGGCAATGTGATAGTTTACGAGTAAATGTCATTTTTTCCATCGGTAGATTTCCTAGTATACCGAATAGCTCATTAGCAACTATACAGAAGCAGTCGAACGGTGATTATCTTTGACGGGTAATTTCACTTCCTCCTATAGAGCGTTTAATAGATAGCGTATTGTTTTGGAATGAACTACTCCGCAGTATTTAGTTATATTTATGTAAATTCATTTGAATGTTAACCTGTCTTCGCATAACTTATCTATCTAATGAGTACAGTTCTCGAGATGATCTAGCTCTGGCCAATAGTTTGTAAGATTGTAATGTGTTATGATTTTTCATTCGTCGTTGAAGAAGTTGCTTTGGCCAATTTTGCCAAAGTAGATTCTGTTACTGCCAATAGCCAGAGTATTGTAAGTGTGTGTGAAGTGATCATAAAAGACCAACTGTTCTCGGGTGTATTTCAATAATTCTACTCTGGACCACCCATTTGAATGATAATAGATTATCTTCAATTAAAAGCACTAGGTGTTAGTTAACCTGCACGAGGTTTCGCAGGCATTCGATATTCCACTTCTGCCACCTTTGTATCTGTTAGATCTTTTTCTGGAACCGGGTAACGTTGTTAGCGATGAACCATGTCATTGGATATTGAACACCATGTTAAATAGACAATGACCTCTATTTGATTTAACAATGTTGTTAATTCGTTTCGTTTTTAAATGTCTCTTGAAAAATTTCATCGAACAGATTTTTAGGGTTTCGAAAATGGTTTTTAACATAATACGTTACTTTCCAAGATTCATCGAGATTAACAGTTGTGTGTCAAGTTTTTACAAAAAAAAAAAAAAAACACATATTTCGGATTATAAATAGGCCAGCTTATGTGAGTGGGCGTTATCAATTACATACAAGTGAACGCCTCAAACGGATATTGAGGAAACGCCATTGATTCGTTTTTAGTAATTTGATTTTAAATTTTCTGCTCAACGATTTGCGAAATCTCATTAGACATTTGATATGCCACAATATGACACAGGATTTATGTTATTGACAGATTATATTTAGACTAATTACCAAGTTATATATAATATACATACACGATAATTAAACATTTGGCAAGATTTCAGAATTTTATGAATTTTCTTTTTAACTTTCGTAATATTCAGTCGATACTAAAAAAGTTGATAAAATTGCTCGAAATAAAAATATTTTCAAACTTTTAGCGCAATTATTTTACATATAAAAAGATTTAAAATGAACAGCTGGTTAATTTAAAAACAAAAAAAAAAAAATGTTGCGCGTAATTTAATATTAAAATTAAACAGTAGCTTAATTGTTTTTTTGTTTTCTTTTTTCACATGTATTTATAGGTAAACAGTGGCAGTCTAGCAGATCAAGTTGGACTTATTGCCGGTGATGCCGTTATCAGAATTAATGGAACCGAGGTATTCGACTTGCGACACAAAGATGCCCAAGACGTTGTTGTTAAAGCTGGTAATAATGTTGAACTTGCCGTACAACGTGGTGGTTCAACATGGAAACCGAATGTAACACCAACTGGTAATTTACCATCACCAAACCAATATGGTGGACTAGGTCATGTAACGAAAACTTCGTTGGCGCATAAAACTCCGGATGGTCGACCAATTTCTGCAATTGGAACTGGTTACAATAATGCTGCTCGTCCGTTCAATAGTCCTACAGGAGCGCCAGTCAAAAGTATTGTTAACAAGCAGTATAACACCCCAGTAGGTATATACAGTGATGAGACAATTGCTGAAACATTATCGGCCCAAGCTGAAGTTCTTGCAGGCGGTGTACTTGGTGTTAATTTCAAGAAAAATGAAAAAATGTACAACTCAGCAAACTCAGAGGTTTATAAAATGTTGCAGGAACAAGGCAATGAACCGGAGGAACCAGGTATGAATGTTAAATTACAAGCGTATTATCAATTAGCGTGTATGTTAAAATATTTAAATGGTCCTGATAATATATTCGCCGATGAAATTGTACAATAGATAAACAAATATTTTGTTTTACAGTTTTGTTTAGAATTTAGAATACAATAAATTTTATATTTAAATGTGACTAATTTTTATCAAGCCAAAAATAAATTACTAACTATATACGAAATTGATATCCATACATAAAAACACAAATACTATATTTAGCTCAACAAGAAACGCATTGTGTTGTCCCACCAACCACAAGACCACTTCCACAAGTACATGTACAACCCCCGCAAAATGCTGGAGTTACAAAACATGTTACAGCGCCAATTGATCGTCCACTCGCTCCTCAATCAAATGGTTTACCTCCAGGTCAAAATATTTGCGCTGAATGTGAACGACTCATTGTGTAAGTGTGAAACCTAAACATATTTTTATACCCCTATATTATATACACTTTATTCTTATGTATGAGTGTGGTGTCTGAATGTCCAAATTTTATTAACAAACACCCATGTTTTCACATATAGAAAATATGTTAAATAAAATTTTATAAATTAGAATTGGAGAATGCAAACAATCCATATTATTTTACGGCAAGCCATGCAATTGGTGGTCATTCACGTTCCACAACACCATCAGTACATTCGAATCAATTAGTTAATTATCAGGCAACATCATCCGTACAACAACAGCAACAACATATGGAATCAAAATCGTCAGTAAGCCAATTAAATTATCAATCATCACAATTGATACAAGAATCACATCAATCGCAAACGACATCACAATCAATGATGGCAGCATACGAATCAGAAGCGTAAGAAATAATCTAAAGTTCATATATCTGAATGTCGAGTGTTTGAGTATTTTCCTCCTAAATCGTATTAACAAATAAAAATTAAAAATTATTTGTAATTAATTTCATTATTCCTTATTTATATCCTCCCTTATATATGTACATATATATACCAACAGAGGTGTATTTGTTCGCATTAAGGATAAAAATCTCCATGCTGAATGTTTCAAATGTGCCACATGTGGCTCATCACTTAAAAATCAAGGTTATTACAATGTAAATAACAAACTTTATTGTGATGTCCATGCTAGACAAGCAGCAATCCAAAAACCTCCACAAGGGACACAAGGATATTTACCAGTTCCAATTAAACCGTAAGTGCATGAGTAGTGTATGTTACCTATATTATTTATAAACATTTTGTTATACTAATCCGACACATGGTATACAAACTTCAAATATCCTGTTTTGTACCTTATGTCGTTTTGTGTTATTCCATTATTGATTGCATAATTTTAATACAATTTTTTTTCTTTCTTCCCCTTTAAACAAACAGCGATTCCAAAATTGGAGCAAATATCATTCAAGCTGCTTTAAATAGTAAAACAGCTAATAATAATCAATACAATGGTACTAGTCAAAACAATGTAAGTATACAGTTTAAGATGGGTTTTGTGGCGTATTGTTGCTTTTGTTTGTTTTTATGTGTGTATGTATTGTTGTTATTTAGAATAATAGTTACATAATCACGCCATCGCATTCGCGCACAAATAGTTCGGATTCATCCCGTTCATTAAGCAATAAAAATAGTTTAATCAATTCAAATCGTACCACACCATCACAGTCAGGTAAAAATTCACCAATATTGAATGGGATAAAAAGTGAGATTATTATTAATTTGACGGATCGTTTGGATTATGGTAAAAATGGTGGTCTGAT
Source organism: Tipula vernalis (assembly GCA_958295665.1). Lineage (NCBI taxonomy): Eukaryota > Metazoa > Arthropoda > Insecta > Diptera > Tipulidae > Tipula > Tipula vernalis. The sequence goes on along the minus strand of OY282560.1, from coordinate 217,526,052 downwards.
TGATGCCGGATTAGACGAGAACGATAATCGAAAGTATAATTTATGTTTTCAAACATTGAATGGGGGCACAATACGAAGTGTTAAGCCGCCCGGCAAAGGGTATGATACAAGTTATAAGGTATGTAGATTAATGCTTTTTGCACGCTGGTTTTTTTTTTTTATTAATGTTTATTGTGTTGGGTTGGTGATTTTGTAGCACAGATGCTTATATACATCCACCAGATCTTACAAATTAAATTGAAGCTACGAAAATTAATCCAACTGAAATCTAAGGACGATAAATAAAAATGTGTATTTTAATATTTTTCTGGATTTAAAACTTCCCAAAGTAATACCCAAAGATTTATTTTTGGATTTAATTATTATTTGATGTGTTTCATATGAAGAAAATTTTTGTGGTAGGTATTATAACGAATCAGATTAGATTTACTTACGATAATCCTCAAAAAATTAGATTTTACTAAATTTTTTATAAGCAATTGTTGTTGTAATTTTGTGTAAATTTGACAAAGCAATACACTTTTTGAGTGTCGCTGCACTACAACAGTCGCGCGTTCTCTGTATGTTGTATCAACTGTTGTTACTTATGTATGCATAAGTAACATTTTAGCATGACTAAGATTAATAAAATTTTAACTATTTTGATTGGTTTTTTGTTGCAATTCCTTTACCATAAAAAAATTGTTATCGAAAACGATGCAACACAAATATCCCCCCTCCAACAACCTTTGCGAAGTAAAGCCTGTATTCCATGAGAAAAATTGACTCACAGTAAAAAAAAACGAAAAGAGAAAAATAATCTGATGCCCCATATAAGAGACAAAGGCAACATTTTTTATTTTATAGAAAAACAATTTTGCTGTAAAATAAAAAATAAAATAAAAAATGTTGTCCTTGTCTCTTATAATTGCACAAGATTGTTTTTCTCTTTTCGTTCTTTTTAACTGTCAGTCAATTTTTCTCATGTAATACAGGCTTAACCAGTTTAAAATTAAGGTGCTATTCCACTTGACTAAATTGACTGATAGTAAAATTAAAGGAAGACAAAAATATACATTTGCTGGATGGGCGAATGAAACAAAAACCCTACTCAGTCAAAAAATATTTGTGTCTGTAGTAGTGTGACTGCAATAAAAAGTATCAAATTGAGGACATTTTATAGCAGTCACACTAACACACATGCATAAAATTCGCAATTTGATGAGAAATATTTCCCGCACACTAATTATTTTATGGTTATTATATTTTTATACCGCTTCTCCTTAAAATTTTACTTTAAAAAGTAAAACTAAAAAACACATGACGTTTTTTTGGTAGAGATTTTTTTAATTTTTACGGAAAATATACTAAAAAAGGCAATTCTGATATGAGTATTAATAATATTTAATTTTTTAGATAATTTTGAGATGTATAACTAACCGAATTAATAGTAATATTTAGTTTTTGTTAATAATTATTGATTATGTTTTTGTGTGGTGTCAAAATTTCTCCTGAAAATTTTGCTATAAACAAAAAAACTTTGTCTCTGTCTATTACATAGAGTTTCGAACTTTTTTCTCGTTTCCTCTTTTTTTACTATCAGTCAATTTTTCTAGTGGAATAGCACCTTTAAAAACAGGAAAAACAAAACCAAGTTGTAAATGCTTCGTGTGCTTCGTTTGTGGAATTTACAAATTTGCCTATCTCTTTTGACACATAAATAACAGGCACTTAATGTAAGTTCTAGGATGTGCCTGCCATTTCATTTTCTAAATTGCCACTTTTCGAAAGTCAATCGTCAATATTTTGCCTGTAACCAATCAAAACCTCACACTGTTTAAATCTGAAAATAATGAGTTTAAATCTCGGGAGGGGTGGAAAGATACACGGAGTCTATATTTTAAAACTTTTCGGTATTCCTCATCCATGAAAAGTTGGTAATTTAGATAAACTTAACAACTATTGGTGACCGGGACGGAAAATGTCTCAAATGTTTTTTTGAGGTCAGTGATGTGATGCATTTTAGCAGTAGTAAATACACAAGGGGGAGATTGGTGGGGTTCCTTGCAAACCCCACAATCTTGAGATAAGCGCTTTGCTATATTTGTTGGATATGCCAGTTGGATATTGATTGATGATTACGAACGGTAACTGAATAACAATATTCGGGAGACGATATTGTATGACGATGGTGTCAGATTGTTTACACTGTTTGGGTCAGCAATGACTTGTAAACATTGCATACATTTTTCGTGCGTATGTACGTACGTGCAAAAACTAATAATCGCCGTTTAAATGGAGAAAAAAAGCAATTTGAGTTCTGCATGCAAATGGAAATATTACACCAGAGAAAATGATGGTGTTCAATATTTAAACCAATCATGAAGATTAAAATAATCAAGTGATCAAAAACCAAGATTTTTGTTCCAATAACAACTTTACTGTTTTAATTTATTTTGATTTCTCAAACTCTTGCAAATTTCCCGAAAAACTACGAATAAACTTAGAATCCTTCTATAAATATTTGTTTTTAATGGAAATGTACATTCATCCAGAATTCTTAAAATTTCGAATTTCTATAACCTCACCTCTGAAAGATCATATAACTCAGTGCTTTGCTTAATTCAACTCCAAGCTAAACTGGAGTAACATTGACCTGTTGTTACTCGCCGCGCTTGTTAAGTAAACGAAGAACTGATTTTTTACAAAATTGAAATGTATCGTCAGATTATTGACTTTATAGAAAGATATCATTGGGATAATTGTGGCTTCCCTTTAATGCACCGTGTAGTAGCTTTCCCCGATAAAAAGCCAAATATTGTATGTAATAGGCTAATATGGTATACCTACTTAGTCCCTGAGTCGTACGGGACTCTGATTTTCTACAGAATATTTCTTTGGCGTTGTCCGTCCGTTCAAACTATAGCTAAACTAGAACTATGAAATCTTATCATCGACTAAGAAATCTTATCATAGACTATTGTTCACCAGCATACCAGGTGTGTAAATATGAAACCGGATTTTTTAGTAAATAGTACACGTTCATCGTATGAAAATGGTTAAGAATATTTTATTCAATGTATTGCCCATAATTAGTTATACATTTTCCCATCTTTCTGGCAATGCGTGGATGCCACACCAAAAACACTGTTTTTCTTTTGAGGCCAACCAGTTATCGAGCCATTTTCGTACGAAGTACAGTGCTCCTCCGCAAATAAGTGATAATCGAAGGAAGCCAAGTCTTCCAAGTAAGCCGCATGTGGAAGTATTTCCCAATTAACTGCTTCCAACGCAAAGCTCGATTCAAATCCATTGGTTTTTCGATTTTCCTGTTGTCTTTGATTCAGTTTATGCGGAACCAATTTTTCCAGCATTTGGATCTTTCCCATGGCTTTTAAACATATGGAAACGGCTTCTCGTGACACATTCAATTGGTCCGCAAGTTGTTTTTTGCGTTTGAGCGTCATCCTCATCCAACAATGCTTGCAATTCACTGTCTTCAAACTTTTTTGTTGGTCTTTCACGTTCTTCGTTTCTTACGTCAAAATGTCCACTTTTGAATTTATTGAACCACTCATATGAATTTATTAAACCACTCAATTGGATGTTGTTGACAAATGTCAAAAGAAAACAATGGCGTCGATGACGCGATTTGCCGAAAGGTACATTGACAGGTGGCGCCATTTCTTGGTAAATTCCGGTTTCATATATATACACACCTGGTATGTTTATTTCTGCATTCATTGCGCCAAAATGTAAGCAACACTTCTAAAAATTATTTCGAAAAAAAAATTGTAGAAGTTGTAGGAGGTATGTCATGAGAAACAATAAAAATAAAACAAATTCAAAAAATACTATTTCCTACGCCGATACGCTATTGTCCAGTTACTGCCTGCTTGCCAAACAGCAATAGTTTTCGAGCACATAAAAAAAGCCTATGAAAAGCCTATTTGCTTTGAGCTGGAGTCGTAGTTGGAGCCGAACATTTTTTCTCGGACTCCACAGCCCTCAACATTAGATAATTAGCATTTTTTTTAATGTCCTTTCTTTAGAAAATGAAAAATTGGGAATCCTAGTGTCTGCTGTCGGATATAATTTCACTCACCTTGACTTGTTAATTTTTATATGCGTTTCAGTTGGATTAATTTTCATAGCTTGAAATGACTTCGGCCAAACAACGTCGACATGTATACAGTTATCAATGATTAAAATAAATAATTTTATCAATGGTGGCCATTTATTTAAACGTATTTTCCATTCGGCAGATTAACAACCCATACGCTGCACCAAAACCGTACAACTACTCTCAACCACCACAAGCTGGTCCAAAGAGTCCATCATCTTACCCACCGGTGGCACCATCATGGACTCAACCTCATGACCATCAAGTGAATCAAGGTATGTAATTTAACTGTTTTGTTTATTGTCATCAAAATTTAGATAGTCTGTCATATAAAATTTCAAAAATATAATATTGACTTATTCGAACACATTCACAAATCACTTGATCATTCGTATTTTTTTTTCTCTCTCTCCCTCTCATCAACTTTTTGTTTATTTAAAAATCTCGCACATAAACAAAACGAAAACAATAAAAAACTGAAATAACATATGATCAGGAAAATTCAACAACACATATGGACAACCATCTTACCAAGGTACGACTCACAATAATAATAGATATAATAATTCCGGTGCATATGCTGACAAATACATACCATATTATGCCCAGCAAAATGCTTAAGTCAACCATTTTGTTTTTTGTTTGTATCTATTTAATTTAACTCATCTATATAAATCACACACACACACATACACACAAAAAACACAAAAACTCAAAAAAATTCAAATCAAATCCAAATCAGATCGTTATTAACCAAAAAAAAAAAATTTTTTGTTGTAAATAAAACAAATGAACATAAAAAATATTTTATTATAATATTAACTTTTTCTGTTTTTTTTGGTTGCATAAATGAGTGGATATTATTCTGTCGGCAACCATTTTAATTTTTTGTTATTTTTATTTAATTTATTATTATTTATTTATTGTAAACAAAAATTATATTCGAAAATTTCATATAATAATAATAAAAACCTAAAAAAAAAAAAATTCAAGGCTTACAAAACAAAAGAAATTAAAATGTTTTTCAAAGCCTCCTATTTCGCACTTCATTAGTTTCATATAAATGAAACATGCGGGCCCCCACCGTTCAAAAAAAATGTTTTCCAATATCTTCTGATATATTTACTCTTCAACCACATATTATTGTTCAGTGATGGTATGTAGGACTTTTTTTTATTTATATAAATATTTATAAATAATTTGTTTTTGCTTATTTATTATTCAAATGACTGAATATTTTTTTGCTGCGTGGTTTTGATTTTTTTTTGTCTAGTCCTTCCTTCGAAAATTCTTACTGAACAAGATGGCGCCGATGCAGCCTTTTTTTCTTAAAATGTTTGTACATGTTTTCTCGGCCATCACTGTATTTTGTTTATTTTTGTTTTGGTTAAGATGTTTTTTTTTTATTTCTAAAAATTACAAAATATCTGCTCATTATTATTATTTTTATTATTATTTAATCGCAAATGTTTTTTTTATTAATATAGTCGCACATCTGGCACTACTAAATCGAGATTTTATTTATAAAATGTTGGTTACGAAATTTTATAAACCAAAATGTGTGCTCTGCATTAATAACGGCTTTTTTACTCTATATTTTTTTTTTTTGTTTTTTTTTTCTATTTGTTGTTCCTTTCGCCGATCCGATATATTTTGTGTTTTGATTAGAATTATGTTGTACCCAAGAAATTTGTAATGTTCTGTCGAATAATATAAATGTTGAAACCAATGATACTAAGCTTCAATCACTGTCATCGTTAAATTGGCCCCCAACAACAAAAAGTAGTACGATTAATGAATCAGGCCGATATACACCGACCGCCTCACCACTCTACATACAACCCCCCGAAACAATACATTATGAAGCACGTGTTCATACACAAACATCTAGTTCGTTACAACAACAACAAAAATTACAACAACATGAGCAACATACCGGTACTAATAATTTATTAAAATCAAATATCGATTTAGAAAGTAGTTCTGAAAGTTATACATCGACATCGACTGCAACAACCGTCTCATCGGAAGAACAACAAAAAATATATCAAAAAAGCTTGACGCATGCAAATCAAATGAATAATTATGGTGACATTGACCTAAGCGAATTTGATATATCACAGCTGCAACACTATAAAATGTCACTCTGTTCGTCCGAGGTGAACGACATTGTTGGTCGTCGCAGTGTACAAGAATGTGCTGAATCCGTTTCTGACACTATAAATACACAATTGCTTATCGATGCGGTTAAAGAATCATCGCCAAGGCCAGCCTCACCGGTACCAAAACCATATAAACGGGTCGAATTCGCTAATGAAAAACCAATGCCAAAAGAGGCACAAGTTACGACAGAAGGTTCGCAAACAATTGATGGCTCATTACAAAATACTGATGATGATGAGACGGAACTAATTGACTTGAGGTCGGAGGAGCTTGATGATGATGTCCTGGTTGAAAAATATTGTATTCCTGAGACAAAAGCAATTTCACCAACGAATATTCCTAATCCGATACCGCAAAAATATCAAAGTGAAATGCTTAAGGCACTTAAGGCGGAATCTAATAAATCATGGCGGCCGATGTCAACGCCAACTATTGAAATTGAAGATTATGAAAAGTGCAATGAGGCTCATGAAACAGTGGCAGCAAAGACCCAAACGATGTCTAAACAAATTGAGAAAGAATCGGTGCACGAAGAAATTTGTGTTAAGAAGCAAGCGAGTAGCAAAGACCAAATCACATCATTGATTGAAGTGGGAAGAGAAGTACCGGTAACAGCACCAAAATCAGGTTTTATGACCTCACTTTTAACAACAGCTCCGTCGCAACCTATGGAGTTTGTTCCAAAACCGTCCAATGAGCCGGTACCATTGCCTGAAGAAACGGTTCCGTATTTACCACCGCCAATTTCAATGACCCCAATTATTCGGGATGATGATTGTGGTAGATCAAAAACGCCTCTCCATTCGGCTTTGATTGTAGCACCAAGTGAGCCCTACTCCTCTTTCGGTAAGGAAGTATCTAGCCAATTGGACGATTTACCACGACCAAACCCTAACGAGAAAGCAACCCTTGCCGGTGCCTTAACTGTTGCACCAGATCGTTCATATACACCATTTACTCCAGGCCCTGAACAAATCTACACGTGTTGTGTATCCGAACCCGTATATACTGAAACAAAACCTGTTGAACAAGATACTACAAATTGCTTGTCTGAATCCAAAAAGTCATTGTCAGCCTTTGCGAATGTAAATGGTTTTAGTTCGAGCAGCACGTTTAAGCCTCGTGTGGAAGCATTGAATTGGTTTAATAGTACACCTTTGCCTTATGGTGCGCACAAATCTGATGCTGTTTGGGCGAGTGACTCGACCTGTACCACCACCGAAAACACATCAACAAACTTATGTACCGAGAGTATAAATGTTGAAACTAAAGATGAGCGTTCGTGTACAAAACCAATTCAACGGCAACCACCGCATGAACATCCAACCACTCTTTCTTATCAAAAAAAGCCGTACTATTCCGGCCTACATAAACCCGACACAATACCGGTATATCAGAAAGATTTGATGAAATTACCATCACAAACTCCTGCAAGACCACCTGAGTCCCCTCAATTGCGTGAAAATGTTCCAATCGCATTTTTAGATTCACCCGAGTTTGCATCAAATTTACACAAACCCATTGCAATTTCAGCATCAAGTCAGAGTTCACAGACATCATCATCACATCATGTAGAGACACAATCATATGTAGAAAATAAAAGTGTATCATTTGCTGAAAATCGTACTGGTACAATAACAATGGCTTTTCAATCATTAGATCAATACGATGATCAACAGCATCAAAAATCATTTACACCAACAAAACGTCCAGTAACCCCATCACTTATCAACAAACCTGCACCAACAATACCCTATTATCAGCAGAACTTGTGCCCAATTGAGTGCAAGCCAACCGATTCGCATGTATTTGATCCACACAGTCGTTCACCATCTCCACATCCTGAGCGTGCCAAATCACCTGCTCCTGGTCCACCACCAAATCCATTACGAGCCGTATGCCCCCGTATTAAAGACAAACCTGCACCAAAAGTGAATAAATCACTTGAAACGGAAATAAAATCACAAGTAGCCGAAAAAGCTGAACAAAAACATCATTCCTTAGTTGGTTTTAAAAATATGTCCGCTCCGCAACAAAATCAACCTTTAGCACAATCAACGGTTAAACCTATAACGACATATACATCGGCCACGTCAAAATTGGCCGATATCAAAAACGCATCAAATTATAACATCGAAAAACATGCACCCGCCGCCAAATTTACCGAAATCCCTAAAACGGTACAACAAACCCGTATTGGTGATATGAACATACAAACGACGGTTCAAGGTAGTGCCATGGCACAACAGAATAAGAGCGAAACGCAATCATCTCAAACTACCAATGTGGGCAATATGCAAATTCAACGGCGTACCCGTGTTGTCGAACAATTTGAACGGTCGCGTTCCGAAAAACAAATGGAAATTGTAAAGACGCAAGGTGGTGGTGATATGTCACGTCGCGTAACATTTGATCAAAACGCGTGTGGTGGTGCCGCTATTGCGGCGACCGGCGGTAGCATTATTAGTTGTAATAAAAAGGAAGGTTTTGTTGCGAAACAGACGAGACGATTGTCTCAAGATCCAAATGATTTGAAAAAATTCCCAATTACTGTTGATTTATCGGGGACTATGACACGTTTCCCTAGTATTAGTTCATCACCGAAAGTGAAACGTGAAGAAAATTTACCTTGTCTCAATAATTTTTCTTTACCCCAAGCACCTTGTTCCATCGCGCCATTAGGTGCAAATACGAAAGCACAATCGGCGGCGTCTAGTTTTAAATCCCAACAGAGACACGAAGACCAAATGAACACATTGACGCGACTACATAAACAGGAACAGCAACATAAGTCTATTGCTTCTTCTACTACTACTACTACTACTACTACTACTACTGCTGCTTCTACTAATGCTAACCAACAACAACAATTATCATCATATAAAAAAATTGAAACAGCACCAACAACAGCAAAGAATGTAAATAATACTAAAAATCCTCAAACTATTATTAAACCATCATATCCCCCAATGTCCATTTTATCCGCGATCCAAACCCCCGCATCAATAACGTCCCAAAAATTAACACAACAAAAAATTACTCCTAATGCTGTTGTAAGTGACTCCTCCCCTGCCAGTGCAGGTTCGAATTCATCCAAAGGCGGTGTATTTGGTGCAACAACGGCTCCGAAACGTGGTCGCGGAACATTAAATAAAGCTGTTGGTCCCGGTGGTAGAGTTCCATTATGCGGCTGCTGTAATACACAAATCAGGTGCGGACAAAAATCTATGTGTGTTTGTTGTTTGTGTTGTGGTTTTGTTTTACGCGTGTGAAAATATTTTGTACTAAATAAAAAGCAAAAAATGTAAAATGAAACTTGGATAACGATGGACACAAACCATTTTAATTTTTTCTACATGAAAACGCCTTAATAGCGAAATTTATTTTAGAAGTTTTTTTTTGTTTTTTGTTTTAATAATTAATTGATTTTATATTCAGTTTCAGATAACAATAATATAATTAATGGTTTAAATGATTGTATAACAAATGATTTATTAATATGTGATAAAATATATTCAACTGTGTCGCCAAATGTCAAACGGCGACATAAAACCGCTGAAGCAAATAAAAATGGGGAAAATAAAAAATTTACAATACGTAAAAGTTTGATACTTGAATCGGAGACAAACAATAATCATAATAATAATAATAATAATAATAATAATAACAATGACTGCAATATTATTAATAATAATAAGAATAACAATAAGAATAACAGTAATGATGTTTTGCATGAGCATAATAATAATAATAATAATCATATTGCAGAATTGTATCAAATATGTTGTGTTTGTACTAAAAAAATTACCGAGTAAGTTGCATGTTACTTGATTTTTGTTTGCTTCCTTTTTGTACTAAACTTACATGCTTTGTGTGTTGATATTAATATGGCCGTTTTTTTTTCTATTTTGTTTTTGTTTTTCTCTATAGAGGGCCATTCATAACGGCTTTAGGTCGTATTTGGTGTCCAGATCATTTTGTCTGCTCAACAAGCAACTGTAAACGTCCATTACAAGATATCGGTTTTGTTGAGGAGAAAAATCAATTGTATTGTGAATTCTGCTTTGAAAAGTACTTAGCACCATCGTGTAGCAAATGCAATGCAAAAATTAAGGTTGGTTTAATATATTTACATGTTTTAGTTTAGACTATGAACGATCTTAATCAATTTTGTTTTAAATAGGGAGATTGCTTAAACGCCATTGGAAAGCATTTCCATCCGGAATGTTTCACATGTGCCTATTGTGGCAAATTATTCGGTAACAGTCCATTCTTCTTGGAGGAAGGTGATCCCTATTGTGAAGCTGATTGGAACGAGTTGTTCACTACGAAATGTTTTGCGTGCGGATTCCCAGTCGAAGCAGGTGACCGATGGGTAGAAGCATTAAACAATAATTATCATAGTCAATGTTTCAACTGTTCGGTAAGTACTCGGGGAGGAAGACTAATATTCACAAAATCTTAATTAATCTGTATTGTATTACAATTTATTTATGTTTTCAGATGTGTAAAAAGAATCTTGAAGGACAGAGCTTTGTCGCCAAAGGTGGACGACCATTCTGTAAAAATCATGCTCGATAAATCATAATAAATTTGCCATATTATTATATAATATACGATAACAACTGAAATATCTTTATAAATATATTTTAATTTTGCTTATTATTATAATTACTATTCGATTAAAAAAAAAAAAAAATGAATTATTGATTGTAAATCTATAATTTAATTTGTGTGCAATTTTTTCTTTTTTGTTTTGAAATTTAATTTTTTTTTTTTTGTGAAGAAATTTACGAGATATATCTGAATGTGACAAATAATTAAAATAAAACAACGTTTGTCTTGATTATTATTTTTATTTTTTTTTTAAATTAATTTTATTTTTAAAACAAAAAATTAATTAATAAATATAATAATGTAAACTGTATAACATATTATATAAATTAAATAATTAATAATAATAATTGTTAAAAATAAAAATAAAAACAAAATATGATATTTTACTATTATTATTTAAAAAAATTTGTTTTGTTTAAATTCTGGCATTATGAATGATTATCATTATTTAAATAAATTAAAAATGGCAAATCATATATAAAATGTTTGTTGTGTGTTTGTGTACATATTTTTGAAATGGTAACTAATTTATTTGTTTTTATTATACATACATACAATATAAAATATTTATATTTATAGATGCGCTAGAACTTCCATTTCATTTGGCCCTTGTTCATTATCTGTATAACCAGATATTGTAACAATTGTAACTAATTCATTATCATTCATATTACTAATATTCTTTTCATTATTTTCTAATTTAATTTTACAATCACTTTTAGTAGAATCAGTAATTTTTTCATGTTCATCATGATCATGTTTTTGTTGCTCCATTTGTTCAGGTACAATTTCTGTTTGGTGATTTTGTTGGTGTGCCACTACTGCTGCTGTCGATCTCGCTTGATTATTATTAGTAGTATTTGTTGTATTATAACTGGGTGGTCGATTAACATCACTTTGATTTAGTGTATTTCGTGCCAAGGTGCTCGTATACGAACGATATGTAGGCGGTGGCGATGGAACTCGAAATATATTTATAGGACGTTCACGATCCAATAGTAGCAGCCTAAAATAAAAGTAACAGTTAAAAACTTTTATAAATTGTAAATATAATTTTATATATACATATGTATATCAAGTACCTTAAACGATATTCTTGCATGCTCGCCTGATATGATGGTGGTGGTGGACGATGTTGAAATTCTGGATAATAAATTCCGCGTTGCGTTCGATTATATGATCGTCGACTGCACGTATCAAAATCATTCCAACAAAAATTAGTTGTCGACACACTAAATTTCCATGCCAGTCCGCTAAGTGTTAGGATTATAATACCAAAGCCAATCATGATTAGTGATGTTGTTAGATGAGATGCTGATGAACCAATAATTGTTGTGGTCCCAATACAAATCCCTCCAATAGCGCATGTTATACCGCCTAAGGCCAGCACGCATAAAATAACTCGAAATGGTGAACCGGAAAACCATCGGAAACAACAACCTTTGCCTGAGCGCTCGGATGGTGATCTGTGAAATAAATGGAGAAAATCATATTAAAATTTTATGTTTGATTGAAATTCAGCTGTTAGTACAATCATAATAAAAGTGGTAATTTAAATGAAAGTAAAAGGGAGAAACTTAAAATCGATCGACCGTACAAGCATGTGGGGTTGATCATGAGGAAAAATAAATCGTTTTTTTTTAAAGTATGAATTTTAAAATTCTGCTTTTGTATTCATATCCAATGTTAAATTCTAAAAAAATGTTTGTTTGTTTCGGCCGTTTATTTCGCACACCATCTCAAAATGGCTAGCACATTATTTCGAATTGATCCCTAAATCTTATCCAATTAATCAACATTTTAGAAAGCGATTATTATTTGGTCAGTGGGTTGGACATTACGCGACAAGAAAATGCATCGGCTTGAATTGGCATCGGATATGTGCAGATGAAACATCAATACGGCTAGTAATTGGGTGTTTTTGAATAAAATTGAGTTTTCTGAATTACACAGATATTAGAGTTTTGGCTCAGAATTTTTGGCCTATTTATGGTATGTATACAATGATTAGAGATTCCGACACCTATTGTTAGAGGTATCAGCGGAGGTCAGAGAAGTGAGGAGAAGTAGATGTTCGTGTACTTGCCCATGAAATGGTCACCATTATAACAACAAATAAAAATTATTTAAATAAACCTCCTGATATTTCCAAGTATTGGTAACATGTTGAGTAAAATCAATGCGTTAAGACCTGAAAGCATGTGTGATACATTAAAACCGGATACCAACTTGATGGGAGACCTGAATCTGACCTTTTTATTTGTGAACTGATTATTACAAATTTGTGTTATATTTTAGAAGCAATAATTCTAGTAGGTGTTGAAAATTGATTTTGCATAAGGCAAGACAGGGGCGATCTTTTAAAGCTCCTGAAATATTTTGCCATTTGAGAGGCTATGATCTGTGATGTTCAGAGAAACAACAAAACATTATTCGTGACGATTGTTATCATCATCCTACTTTTCCCTGGCGAGTGATTATTAACTGATTCAGTCATTACTCTCTAATTAATCATAATGAGTGAACCCATCTTTTGTCAGTGAATAATGAACAATTAATGAGTGAGTTCTGAGTAAAGAATCAGTGAATTGCATGAGTTAATATTGAGTAAATAATCATTGAATAATGAATGAATAATGTGTGATTAGGGAATGAGTCATTAGTAAATAAAGGATGCATAATTGATGAATAATGAGAGAACCATGAGTGAATAATGTGTCGATAACGAATGAATAATAAATGAATTCATCACAAACTAGAGAGGGAGATAGAATGAATCAATAATTACAATGAATAATGATTAAATAGTCAGTCAACAATGGGTGAATAAAGAGAGAATACTGAGTGAATATTGTGTGAATTTATCGTTCATCAGTGAATAAAGAATGAATAATGAATGAAAAAGCGTTACTCGTGGTATAAATAAAAACCGAATTAGACAGAACCAAATGTAGTAAAACTGGATTTATCGTCAACATCATATTATTACATCTATTCTATCATATTATTACATCAACCTGCAACCTCATTTACAACTATAAGGCTACATAGGTGTAAGACTTTTTCTACGCAAAACGATGCAACCATCCCCCGAACACAACCTACCCATTTTTAAACCAGTAAGTTGGGTTTTAGAGGAAGTGATTGAGAAAACAATTCTGGCCAAATATATATCCCAAAGCGGATCAAATATTCTTAAATTTTGATCCAAATATTTGCAGTGGAATTAATACAATAACTGGTTCGTCTTTCCTAAGAAAAGGAGTTTGATATTTTCTGGGTGTGAGCACAAAATATTTTGATTATTTTAAACAATCTAACAATAGATCAATATTTCATTATTTCTTGTGACCGGTGTTTAGTTCAGGGTGGGAGGGGATCCGAACCCACCACCTTGTATGCGACAACAATTTTAGAAGGATGAAAGGTCGGTTTATTGTTGAACCGGAAAGTCCTTCTTAATCTTAAAGCAAAAAGTGATCTATGACCAGATGAAAGAGTGGCCAAAGATGGAATTTTGAAGCTAAGTGCATCGAATTATACAAGTCCAGTTTTGCTAGTTGATGAAACAAAAATGCTTTGCGCCGTTGAAAGAGCAACAAATTTATTAACCGTGCGTTGCGAAGTGGTATTCGACGTTGGATGACGCCTGTATCTGTTAAGCTCCTTTTGAATTCTGTACATAAATGAAAAATTCGTAAATTGATCCAGCTGAAAATATCTACGCACCCAGTTGATACTGTTACGCTTAGTATGCAATTTTGAGGATAAACGTCTTAGAGAAATGAACGATTAGTTATTAAGTGGAAACTCAGTATCGTGGGTATTTGATTGAAAACATCAATATCCCACCAAAATACCCTATCCCGAAGACAAAGAAAGATGTGCACAATTTCTTCGAGCTGCAAGGATGGAAGATGTCATATTCAAATTTGGAGAAGGGAAATTATCAGTATTTAAATATATTGAAATTGGGTAAGTCACTTTTCTATTCCAGTGATGCGAAGAAGATTCTTAGCGGCTAGATTGAGCTCTCACATACCAACAAACAATGGATAAAAAAAACATATCAGCGAAAATCGCAATATGGCACGATTGGTGCAAGACAAAGATGAACTGTTGACTGTCGTAAAACTTTTGACGATAAATCAAAAGATTGATAGTTACGACATTGTTGATGATTTATTATACCGCAAACACGACGATAGAGGTACGGATGATACGGATGGTATTGGACGTATTGGGTTAAACAAAATAAAAGAGGTGATTGATCAACAATTTTTTATTAGAAGTTTGGCATAGAAGATGATAACAAGGTAAATGTACTAAATCTTGCGATGATGCACTTTAACAAAGAAGGCCGAAAAGGCAAAGGGCAATATTCCGCTGGAGATATTGTACGTCGATCATTTGTCATTAGATACTATCGTAGAAACGAAGAAACTTGGTTTAGCAGTATATGACAGGTTCAAAAAGTGTATGTGGATTCTTCAATTGTAGGTGTTAACAAATAGTGAGAGATTTAAAATTGAAGATTGTTCGAAGTGTCTTCGGAAACCCTCGAAGTATTATTTATGCCCGACAGGGACAATTTCAATCAATATCTTTTGAGTAATATTGCGATGAGAAAAATATAATTCATTTCACAAGCTAACGGACAATGGATTGGAGCAAAGATGTTCATTCGTTGTCCTTTTCTTTCTTAGACGTTATAAAATGATTGTTTTCTACTTGTGAATTAAGGGGCCGGCCCTATCATGAGTTCTGGTGAAGTGGAAATTTTGTCTCCACTTTCATTTTCGAATCGTGAGTTTCGGTGGAGTGGAAATATTTTCAATACTGTGTAGGGGAAATTTTTCGAAATTCACATACTGTACGGTAAGTTAATTTGAACTCGTCGTGTGTCTAGTGTTTTTGCCTGAAATCCATTTTTAACATATTTACATATAATCACGTAAAAATAATTTACAATCAATTTAAAACACAAAAAATTATTAAGAAAAAAATTAAAACTCATCAACAAAGGCTTTGTACTAAGCGGCGCCAACATTTCAACTCAACCTACTTATCTTTATTTCATGGAGACGATGGATGTGATTTTGAAATTAATGAAAATCTAATTTTAACTCAATCTAATATCAATCCCATTCAAACAGTATTAATGTAAGAATTTCATTACCATAACTAAAAATACAGTGAATTCACCACTGCATGAGACAAAAAGTGGCCTTTGATACAAAGGAATGTCAGATGAATCAAGATATACAGATTTACGTCAACAAATTTGGCACTGTGACCATGCCCATAATTTTCAGAGCCAAGTTATATTTGTATCACTGTAATTTTTATTAGAGCTTCTCGACTGAAGTGAACCCTTAAGTGTTCCTATTGTTATCTTAAAGCTTAACGAATGGCCTTATTTCCTCCTTTAGTTATGAATATGAATAGCTGTTATGGTATGTGCATATTTGCGTAAGTTTAGGATTGTTTACTATGCAAATGGCATGAGATTAGACTACGTTCAATAATTGAAGATTGAAATTCATAGAAAGACAGCAACACTTAAGAATTTGATGAAAATTAGTTTTTTTTTAATTATCATGACACCGTTTGAAATCGTTGGTTTTCCAGGGTCCGATAAATCTAGCATTTTTAATTGAACACTCTTAATATTCAATTTTTGTATAATTTTGCGGCTATGGGCGCATTCAAGCCTTCCAACATGTTGACATCAAAAATCTATCCAAGTGAAAAATACTTTTAGGTTATCACATTGCCATGCAATTTTGAATGTACATATCATGTGCATTCAGGTCTCAACGTGTTAATTTTATTTAACTTCTTGCCAACAGTTGGGGTCGCCCGGGAAAGCAAATTGAGGACTGATATATGCGTTCACCAATTAGGAACGTTAGCTCATCCAATATCCCTGATGCATTTACTGATGAAAAAAATGGCGTTCGATCTATCAGAATTGTCATGAAATTTTCGATAAATCGGTTGCATTCAGAAAATACATGATTATTTTACTCAACATGCTACTAACAGTTGGCGGACCTTTCCCTTCACAAGAGGGGAAACTTTCGACAATTTCGGATAAATATGCCACACTTTCATGTAAATGGATATGTACTGGATATGTACGAAAACATCGACACAATTGTGTGCGTTCGTGTTGTAAACTTAAATGAATCAATATTCGACAATTTCCGAGTACATATGTGCAATCAAATGTTTTCTCCAGTTTTTCTTTTGTTTCTAAAAATTTGATAAAAATATTTCCGGAACGTTTGATTAAATATTTTTGAATTTATTAAAACCCCTTTCTTTCAACTATAAAATGGATTCTACTTGTTATGTTAATATTTGATCTGATCTTGATCAAATTTTTCATCAAATGATCAGGAAATAAATACATAACAAGTTAGCTATGCCGGTCACTCCGATTTCGTTTTTTACATTTTGTAGAATTCAGATATTGAGATAATCCACGACTCTAGAGTTTTTCAAGATTTACTTAGCGTTGAAACGCTTAAATTTCACATTATTCTAGATTTTTCAGATAAATCTAGTTTTTAGGTTATGTTGCTTTCATGATATGATAGTTAGATTCTTTGTGTACATGAGATTATTCGATACTTTCCCGATTATTTTCAAGTTTAATGAAGATTATTTCGCGATTACTGAAGATTTTCGAGATTATTCAAAATTATGTTTATATGGTATGTATGTAGTTGGAATATTTGCTTGATATATTACAGATTTAAAGGCAGTTCGAGTTTTTTTAAAATTCTAAGATTATTCGAGATTGTCGAGGTTTGCGTAGCATACCTTCGAGTTTACTTAGGGCCTTACTCCAGAGATTTAACGTTTTACTCCAGATTTCAAGTTTTACTCGAACTGTTTCAACTTCAGCATTGAGTTACCGAAACCATATGCAGTTAGTTACATTTAGTTCGGAATTTTCGACGCTTGCAAGAATATTCCAGAATCGGGATCTTCGAGTTTTGTGATTTTCGAAGACTTATCGATGATATTCCAATCAAATGACGTTTCCTACTTCTTTAACGAAAATTTCATTTTCGAAATGTGTCAATGCCCAGTTGTACTTTGCGTGAGCAATCGAGAAATTTTGTTTGAGATGGCACGTTAAAACATGAAACAGAAGTATAAAGCAAAAAAAAAAAAAAATCTTCGGCTTTCTTTAATTTGTTTTTCATATAGTAAATTTTACAATGTTCGCATTTTTTTCGTGCTATTTTTACGAAATATGGTATAAAGTGATGATCACGGTGAGGTATAAGAGAGCATCACCGTGATTGATCATTGATCGCTCTTGGAGCGCTCAGTCGTACAACAGGGTGATAAGCAATCGTAGAGTTAGTTCGTATATCTTCGGTGTTACTACACTCTGCGAAATAGCTATATGGGACAAAGTAATCTGTACTGTTTTCTTCAAAAGCATTTCGCTGATTTTGTTTTATATTGTATGGAAAATTTTGTCAATGCTTACTCAACAAACTGAAGTTAAAATATCTGTTCGTCTCTTTCTCGCAATACTATTATGTTGATTTGTTGTTTTTAACAACCGCCAGTTAAAGGAAATAGCTATATGGGACAATTGCGTTTTTGATTATAAAATCGTTTTATTTTTAATTTTAATATTATTCTTTTTGTTATTATTTTTTCCCTAATAAAAAAAAATTAAAGTAAGTTAGTTATTGTTTACTTACATTAAAAATATAATTTTTTTAATGACTCAAAATCAATTTTTAAAGAATAATGCCGCGAGGAACGCAACTTTCGGCCGATGAACGTGCAAGGATCGAATGCTATAGGGAATCTGGTGATACCATTCGTCAGATAGCCGCAAAACTATATAGAAACAAAAATACAATCAACAACTTTTTAAAAAATCCCCAAACATATGGCACAGTGAAAAGACCAGGACTAAAGCCTAAAGTTGACGAAAGAGGTAAAAGGGAAATAAGGCGCCTTGCAGTCAGGAAAAATTTCAGTATATCCCAAATAAAACATGATTTGTGTCTAAATGTCAGTAAACGAAGGATACAGCAGATTTTAAAAGAGGATATTAATCTGAATTATCAGAAAAGATTGCGTAAACCTAAACTGCTGCCACGCCATAAATTAGCGAGAATGGAATTTGCTGAGAAATTTAAATTTTGGAATGAAGAGTGGCGATCAATAATTTTTTCGGATGAAAAGAAATTTAATTTTGACGGAACAGACGGATTCCAGAATTATTGGCGAGATGTTCGTGAGTCACCTCAAATACGTCATGCTCGCAACTTTCAAGGAGAGTCACTTATGACATGGGGTGGTTTTTGCTGTCGGGGCAAGACCCCAATTTGTTTTGTTTCCCATCAAATGAATGCGGAGAAATATGTGCAGTTATTAGACGACAGTTTAATAAATTTTGGGGAGGAAATGTACGGTGAAAGTTGGACATTTCGGCAGGATAATGCGCCTATTCATGCTGCTAAGTGCACCAAGAATTTTTTTTAATCACGAAATATTCCTGTATTGATGTGACCTGCTGTTAGTCTGGACTTAAATCCAATGGAAACTCTGTGGAGCATTCTTAGCCAGGGAGTCTACAAAAATGGACGTCAATTTAATACTTTAGCGGAGCTTAAGACAGTTATTCAAGAAGGATGGGCAAAAATTGACGTTTCTGTTCTCCAAACTTTAATAAACTCAATCTAACGTCGATTGATGGATGTTATTAATAACAAGGGGAATTATACAAACTATTAAAATTCACTTATTGTTAGTATTTTTGTATTACAGAATAAAATAAATGCATTTTAAGTTTTGCCCCATATTGTTATTTCCTTCGACCAATGAGATTAAACTGCTATAAATAACGATACAGGTACAATGAAAACTAACCGAATTGAAATCTACATGCCCTCTGCACCGGCAACTATTCTGATGTAAATGAAAATAAAATAAGAGTTTGTTTATTTAAAAAATAAAAAAAAATTCTATTTCGCAGAGTGTATAAAAATTATTTTCGATTTGTTTTTCATATGTTTTGTTATATCAGAGGCTCTCAACATCTCTTATGGAACGACTCAACACATTTTGTTGATGTTTTAGGTATGAAATGCGTTGCCGCTCGACTATTGCTGAAAGACCTGAATTTCTTGCAAAAAGAACGTCGAGGAGGGGTCACAAAAGAGATGCTTGCCAACGTAGTTGATTACCCTACATTGGTGACCCAATATACTGGTGACGAGACTTGGGTTTATGAATAATAAAACCGAAAAAACAACGTTCAAGTCGGTCAAAAATCAAGGTAATGCTCATCGTTTTGTTTGATTACCGTGGTGTGGTTCACCATGAATTCGTTCCAGAGAAGAATTCATGGATTTTTCACCACGATAATGCACCCACACCTTCCAGCCTGATTGTAACTATATTTTTGGCCAAACACAAAACAAAAGTCATCGCTCAGGGCCAGCCGATTGAAGCCATAAAAAGAAATTCGCTAATGTATATGGAAAAATGGATTAACCGTTGGCATACTTGTATTGGCTCAAAAGGAGCCTATTTTGAAGGCGATAATAAAGATTTGTATTAAAATACAATACATAAAAATGTTGTTCTTTTTACCAGTCCGGGTCAAATTTGATCAGATGGTAATTATAGTTTATGCATAATAATAGCTACGAGCTATACAACGATTCGAATTAATACGTTTTTTAAAAATTCAACATATATATAGATGTACGATGGGAATAGGATTCTAAAATGGTTTTAGACGAAAGAATACGGCCAATTAGAATGGGTTTAGCTTTTTACAACCGCTTATGACGAAATTTGCCATTTACGATTGAAACGGGAAGCAAAATGATTGTTTTATAAAATTCTAATTTGACCCTTTAGGAAAGAACTTGACTGATAATTGCCAAAAAAAACCAATCAGAATTATTTAATTCATTCCTAATTTTAGTTATGATACCTGATGCCAGTTGCCAAACTGTTCTTTCTTGTATTCGTATTATTTCTAAAGTTTGCCACTTTGATAAAAAACGATATTTCACAACGTCACATAATGTGACAGCACAATGTTAAGTAAAAATATATTTTCTTTGTACATTTTACATTAATTTTCAGAAGTACAACATCTAAGATAAAAATTAAATCCAAAAAATAATTTGCGACTGTGGCCATAAGACATAATAGCTTTTTATATTCAACGTTTTCTGCCTGACCTCCACCTTCACTAAATTTAACTTTAGGGGTACTGTCTTGTGACCGAAGGCTGTGGTCGCAAGCCGTAGTAGCTTTAGCCGGCATAAGTAAAAAATGAATTTAATATTCAACTTTTTCTATCTCTCTAAAAAAATTATCAAAATTTGACTTAAGATGTTATGTCTTACGACTACAGACAGCTTTCTCATGGTCAGCATGGTTGTTTTTTGATACGCAAACTTACCCTAAAGCCCGCACAGACTGATAATTTTCGTATTCGAAAATATTTTTCAATTCCACCGGAACTTATGATAACAAATTCTTCGGTGGAAATTTAACATGGAGTGAAAATTAGAAATAATGACAGGTCGCTGTTTTAATAATTTTAATAAAAAGTAATGTAATGTCTGAGAAGCGTATTCTAAATCTCACGTAGATGTATAAAAATTACATCAAACTCTAAATGGGAGAATTTTTATCTATTTAGTACTCTACCAGTTTTCAATGTAATTTCAGTTCCGCCAACTATTCGCAACATGTGTTGCGTAAAATAAAAATCCACATGTTGTATGGCATTGGCAACACAAATGGGATAAAGTCATTTTTGCCATCATTATGTTTCTATGATACAGGTATATTCACCTATCGGAATGTTAGCTGTAGAGCAGAAACTATTTTAGTTAAATAGTATACAGTCAGTGTATACTTACAATAACCTCAAAATATTTTTTAATTTCTACCGTCGCCACCATTTAAGACGTTTTCAGCGACAGCGACTTTCTAAAATTGAATTGTTTTAATAACAAACAATAAATTAGATGTTTGGCAACTTTGACAAATGCCCAATAGGTTTGCGTTCAACTCAGATCTTTGATTCTACCTGTGATACCATTTTGTACGCACACCACGTTGGCGAACCTGAAACGGTGCATGAAGCAAGAGTTGGATTTAGCTGAACGCGATTAGCGGACTTTTCTAGTTTAGTTATAGTGTGTCAAGTTCAAGCCAAGCTAATCGAATCAAGTGTTATTTCAAGTTTAGTGGCTGACTCAATTAGTGATCTAACATATCGATATTTTAAAGTTTATTTCCTTTTAATGGATTTACTAGTTAGTGAAAGTGCAAGTGGCGGCATTTAATATTTAAATGTATCAATAAAAACGAAAAGTAACGCAGATTATAAAGCAGATATCTTACCAACGTTGATTTGTTTTAATTTACATAAATTTTTTGGTATAAATAAAAATAAAAATTTGAAGAATTAATTATTTTAAATTATAATTTGTTGTTTTTTTTTTGTTTTTGTTCTTGTCGTTAATATACAAAACAGATATCCGCATCATAAAGTGTCAATAATTACACATAATCTATCGTACATCGAATTGTATAGTATTACTAATTTGTAATATCATTAAACACAAACAACAACAAAAAGAAAAAAAATTAAAAATCGATTTATAACAAATATAATATCCAATAACAGTAATGTGTGGTGCTCTTAAACTACATAACTATAATTGTAATTCCGGATATATAAACTCGTATTCGTATTTGTATGTATACATATAATAAAAAATTGTCATCTCAGTTTCAAGAGTAGGTCAAGAGGCGACAACTTTTATATTTTTTTAAACTACTCGCCATAAATTTACTTTGCTTTAGATTTGTTATTAGCTTTTGGTTTCGATTTCTCATATAAGCATACATAAAATACATAAATAGTATAAACGATTTGATAAAGGTCGTTTTGATATGCGTTTTGATAATTTTTATTCTAATTTCGCTTTTAGCTGTTTTTGCCAATGAATATTTAAAAATCTGACATCACTAATCATAAAACGAGAAAATGAAATTTAAATGATTGACTGTATTTTTTAGAGATTTATAATTGTCCCCGAGGCCAAATTCTATTGAAATAGAGTACATAATGTGTGTACAGTAAAAGGTAGTCAATGTTTTCAATGATGCGATTTTTATTTACCTTTACATATCAACAAGACTTTATAAAACACACAAATTTGCAATAAGATGTTGTAGGTAAATATACCTAACAGCAACTAAATGAAAAACTTTTTTTTTTTCTTTTATTTTTAACTAAAAAAACAATTAAATTGTAAATGCTGTGAAAGTAAGGAAGTAAGATGAAATTGTACACTGAATGGCGACTTTACGATGGAATAAAGAGAAAACAGTTCAATTTGTTTCACTTGAACATTGAATGATATAGATACAACTTACATCTGTATAACTAAATATAAAAGCACCACTTAATTTTTGTTATTAAGAATTATAATTAATTGAATGGTAAGTTAGGATGTGAATGCAACTGTGCAAAAGAAACATCGTTTAGGATGGCTCGCTCAGATAAATATAAGAAAGATGCAACCAATTTTTCAGATTGCGATTCATATTTTGTAATAATATTCGTAATGAAAAAACAATAAATAAAATCACCAGTGCGTTGCCGAGCAATAGGACAAACCGGTAGGACGAATTACTTGACGATAATTGGTTTCCGACGTTAAAATAGGAAATATTACTATAAAGAAAGCAAAATTCAACCGCAGAGTATTGATGCTTACAGAGGCAATTAAAATCCTGCGCGCCGTTAATGAAGCTGAGTACACCTCGATTAATACGGTACTTGATTAACACGGATTTGATTTAACACGGTCAACGAATTGAGACAAAGTCTTGATTAACACGCACAGAAGTTTAGTTTAAGTACCGTGTTAATCGAGTGACAGGTGTATATTGGGATAGGATGTCTAATAGCCTTCTGAAAAGTATAAAAGTCAAAAATAGATTGCTTCTAATTGCCAATAAACATAAAAATAATATTAAACTTCAGAATAGAGTAAAATTCCTTCAGAGAAAAATTAAGTTAGATATAGCAGAACCATCTTGATATGAATAGAGCCGGCATGTAAAAAATGAACTTAAAATAAAGTACATAGAAACACTAAAAAATAATTTATTTTCATAGAGTTTGTATGAAAAAACGCGATTTCGATTGACGAAAAAATATGAATTAAAAATTACACCTAGATAAATAATATTTTCTGAAATCACTAATAAACAACTCGATGACTAACTCATTTAAAGCACAGATTCTCAAACTTCTCCATTTTCCAGATATAATCAAACGAAAAGAAGGGAATTAAATTAAAAAACGTTCTACAACAACAACAATATGTATTAAAAAGAGAATATTCTATTTAATGAGGTCATCACTTATCCACAACTAAAATAAATGATAAAAAAGAGACAATACGTCTTCGCTGAACAGCCAAAACTAAAATAAATCAAAAAGAATCAAAGAGAAAAAATTATAATAATATGCATTGAGCGAGAAGAAATCAAAATTTCAAATCAACCCAGATTGTTATGCATCACAAATAAACGACATAACCAACAAACATTAAATGTAGTATAAATGCCTTATTTATTCCTCAAGTATTAGAAATATTATTTAATTTAAGTCACAGCTGAAAATAAATACATGATTAATATTTGGCATCGATTTTTATCCCCAAAAATTAATGACCCATTCAAAATAAGTTTTTGTTTAGAATATTTGAATTGTCATAACATTTGAGATCGGTGTATAAAATAAAATAGCTCTTACTTATTATTCCGATTCCTAGATGTCACTTAACACACAATTAAAAACAACAGGGATTCGGGCTGAGTAAACGATTTGAAAGCAAACTTTTTACTTAAAATTAACATAATTTCTTTCATAGCAATGGTTTAATTTTAGTAAATTTATAAAAAAAATTATATTAAATTAATTATTATTACAATTTAGTTATTACTATAGAGGGAAGCTACCAAAAATATGTTTAACCGAATCAAAAATCGGACCAATTTTAGAATCCGACTGGTTCGATCACCCATTTGATTTTTTTAATGTTTTTACTTGTAGGCGACATCTATGGTTTAAACAAAATGTCGTTAATAAAACATTACCACAAGATATGAATCTGTATTCGGGCATAGATTTTTGTCATGTGGCAATGCTCTTAGAAGGAGACTAAAAAGAGATGGTTATAATTGTTTATAAATTTAATGTTATGACGTAATTTACAACAACAACATTCCATAAAAGTTTAGCAATAGTTCATATTCCAAGAGGATTTTCACTACGAAATAAACATTTTCATGATGCGATTTTTTAATCAAATAAAATTACATGTTTTATGAACATTTTCGTATAAAAATAATATAAAAGCTCATAATTCTTATAGACTAAAAATGTAAATGAAAACAATCGTTTTCCCATATAGTTTCATAGTAAAGAAAAAATTTTATGTACTTTATTTTAAGCTTAGTAAAAAATACAGTCAATGTGGAGGCTCTTATTTATAGAGTAGGCTCTGGATATAGCAACCACAAAAGAACAATACTATCAAAATAAATTTCAGCATTCTAAAAAAGATTTAAAAAGTCAATGGCGTTTATTGGATGAAATTGTTGGTAAGCAGAAATCATTTCAACCAATTTCTGAAATATTAGATACCAATGGTGTTGTACTAACTGAGTCACTTGCCATAGCAAACGCTTTTAATGAATATTTTGTTGATGTTTCCATCAACCTCAAATCAAAAATCTCTAGTACATCATATTATGTACCCAACAGAGATGGTTACTTGCTAAAACATAATTTTGAGTCTAACTCCCCGTCTGAAATTTTGAATTATATCAATAGTTTGGATAATTCCAAATCATCTGGCATTGATAATTTAAGTAATTCTTTAATCAAACAAATTCCACCATCTATTGCTTATATGTTGGCCAGTTTTCCAGATTGCTTAAAAATTGCTTCAGTGGTACCGTTGTTCAAAAGTGGTAATAAATCAGAGTTAACCAATTATAGGCCCATATCATTACTCTCAATTTTTTCAAAAATATTTGAAAAATGTATTAAAACAAGACTACTACTTTTTGTAAACGAGAGATCATTTTCTCAAATAAACAATATGGATTAGAGAAGGACGTAGCACTGAAACTGCCTTAACTGATTTTCTGAGTACATACTACAATTGATTCACTAAATGATAACCTTAGTTCGGCGGCTAACTTCATTGATCGAAAGCTTTCGACACGGTTGATCATGAGCTTTTATTGTATAAGTTAAATTGTGCTGGTATTCGAGGCAGAGCTAATGATTGGTTCCGGTCTTATCTTATAAACAGAAAGCAAACTGTAAAAATTTGTGGAAAATATAGCAGTTTGATGTTTTTTAAATTATGTGGTCCTAAAGAGATAAATTTTGAAATTATTTACCATTCTACTAAATGTATGAACACTATAAAACTAACAATTTCTCAGCTGAATTATACAGTTGCTCTAATGAATGTCGCAACATTGAAATTGTCGAAAACTTTAAATATTTAGGAGTTACGTTAGATACAAGGCTTGGTTTTAAAAAACATATTGAAAATCTTCAACATTACATTTACGCTTGTAATAGAAAATTATATATTCTTCGCATGCTTTGTTCCGTGCCAGTTCTACTACAATTTTATTACAGCCTAATTCAGTCCAAGCTACAATATGCTTTAATTATTTGGGGTGGTGTTTATTCCACATCTCTTCAACCGCTGCTAGTTGTGCAAAACGCATCCACTCGCATAATCTTAAAGAAACTGCGTTTAACATCTGCTTTGCCTTTATTTAAATCACTAAAGATTTTACCGTTAAGATATTTATATGTTTTTAAGGTATTAAAAATGTTCTTTCTTCGTATTGGTAATCGTAGAGTAAAAATTACGAGATATAACTTAAGGACTTTGAATAATTGTGAATATCCCATTCTCAAGAACATTTCAGCAAATTTTATATATCTGCAGCACCAGTAATTTTTAATAAGTTGCCTATAAACATCAAAGAAATTACTGTTACGTACAAATTTTTAAATGAAATGAAGAATTGGTTGTTTAATATTACTGACATTGAATCTTTGTTTACAGTTTTAGTTTGATGAATGACGATAAATTGAATATGCTAGCTATTTTGTAAATTTATTTTTTATTTTTCCCTTTTTTATTTGTTGTACCCAACAACAAACATTAACTATTATTTAAGCTTATGATAGGGGGTTTCCAATACTGATCGTTTATGATCACGGAAGCTACCTATCCATTTTCATTTAACATTATTACTATTAGTACTTTTTAAGTTATTTTGTCAATAATTTCTGACTTTTTTATATTAAATTAATTATTAATTTACTATTGTATAATATATTTTAGTTTTTAAAAATAGTGTAGTGATTTTTTTGTAATTTAATGTTATGTAATTAATGGTTGGATGAATAAAAAATAAAATAAAGTAAATAAAAAATAATATTAATAGTTGAATAGTCTCCACTGACACCACATCTGCTTCCAAAGGGGAAAAAGGGAATATAAGAAATGGTTTCGACACTGTTAAGATACATTGGAAGCTGGCTGCTTAGAACAGAAAATCTGATTAATTATCTAGAAACTACTTAGTCGCATAAAAAATTAGTAACTTTTACTGCCTGCAGCCGATAGTGCTTCAGAAATTTTGTCGAAAATGTTTAAGTCAGTGATTCAACGTAAGATGCGTGATGAATTTACAATAATTATTTGTTGAACTTTCGTTTGATTATATTACAAACAACGAAAGCTTTGATTTCACATGAATTTAGCGAATTTTCGCCTAAATCTAGAATCTAAATCTCTTACAGAATTTTGTGGCGATATATTTAAATATTGCTTCATTTGAGTGACCTCATTGAAGTTAAAGCCCCTTCACCGCAGCTGTGAATTCTGCGTATATCTGCATATACTTACGCCAATTACGTGAAATTGAAAAAAGTTTATTCAACATCAGACGTCAGTATCATCTTCGACATCAGACGACGATACCATCTACTTGAACAAAAGGTTCTCTTGTTGGCCGTTCACCGACAAAACGTATTGATAATACGCCTGACGATTTTTGGTCTACAGTATACCTGAATTTGCGCCATTGGAATGGAGAATTTTTGAAGCAAAACCTTCATAACATACAGAAATAAAAATGGAAAACATTGAGAGACTCTTTAGACGATAAAGAGACTTAATTCGATCATCTAAATATGATATTGAAATAGAAAATGGACATGGTTGCGACTTTCAACGAACATTTGTCGTTTTAGTATATGTCTAAAATAGGCCAGATCTTGAATTTAGCCGGAACTCTTCGATACTTGATCCCAGCACCTATAACTAGCTTCAAATTGAATCTTTTAAATTTCTCTAAAGTTAATAAAATAATGTTTAGTAAGCATGAAAATGTTTCGACATTGAGATTTTGGGGATTTATCTATTTTGGGGTCCCTGAATCCGTCTCTCTACTGACTGAAACTTCAGATTTAGTTTAGACATTTGCTTAATAAGTTTCTTAAAATTCTCTGTTCGTAAAAGAAAGGTGTGTTTTGGGTACACCTCAATTTTTTTTGTTAATGTAGCTGTGTTCTTTTTGTGCAGTAAAAAATCGTTAAAGTATTCAGTAACACACCAAGTAGTGAATACATTTAAAATGAAGAACTTGTGAGGGGTTCAACAGCGCCTGGTTATGAGAATCACGGGTGAAACTGGTAAAATAAAAATTGATGAACAGTTAAACATCGAAGAAATTAATAAAGGATATTTAATTGAAATTAGACAATGAAGTTGCTCAGGAAGTTGTAGGAAGTGGTTCAAGAGACATATTGGTTGTGACATTTCGTAATAATTTTAATGTTGGCATCAACGTTGTAAGTTTATATCAATATCAAGCTAACATCAATAAGCAGCAATCAAAACTAAAGCTGTATTCATAACCTTGACCCCTATTCGTTTGTTTCTACGCCACTGTTCTTTGGAAAAATCCTTTTTCAGTTTAAATAAAACTAAAATCAGATTGCTGGAATCCAAATATTTCTTGGATATTTATTTATTTTTGTTACAGAAATCGGGTCCAGAAACCATCAGAGTGTGACAGCCTATATTCAAAATATGATTTGGAATTTATAAATTAAGGCCCTTTTCGATTGATTTGATTTGACAAACTAGTATTTTTAAAACTTTTCAAATTATTCGTTAATGCTGCTTGCAACACCAGTATTTTGTATGAAGTATGCAGAGTTACATTCAGCGCTAAGTGCATCGAACTCTGTACGTCTCTTTACAGCGTAACGTTTTTAAAAAATGTGCAGAATTCTGCTCGTACCGAGATTAGAATAATGCTGGAAATAGATATGAAGAATTCTCAGAATGAAATATATATTCTGCAATCCAAGCAGAATTCTACATGTTGTCTCTATTTCTATTTTTTCTGCATATCAGAAGGCTACATCGCATAAAAGAAAACTATAGCCTAGTAGAAATGTTATACTTTTTGATTTTTTCAATAAAGTAGCTTAGTTAAACTCAGTTTTACCGAACTTTGCCCGCATTGCAAAGTACTGAATTAGTTGGTGAAATTGAACTTAAAAGTTTTAAATGAAGGTTATCATTCTAAAGTGCGTTGGTGAAAAATTTGACAAGGAGTACGACTGAATGGCGGGATCTTGAAAATTTTGAGAATCCGCTTATCAAAATTTAGAATTCCATTGGAAATTGCCATACCAATTCACATCAACAACTGATTTTTAACAAAATTTGATATTTCTGAATTTGAATTTGGAGCTTTTCGTTTAAAATTGTATTCTAATTTCCACATCAATCCATAGTTTAATATTATAGAAGCTGTAGATGAATCTGTAGCTTGTTTATTTTAATTAATTTTTAATTTACTAAATAACATTTATTGAAAGGAAATATTTAAAAAGTAGTATTTCAGGACGTCATTATAGGGGAAATGCAGTATGCAAAATCATCGTAAGCAATTAATATTGCCTCTGTAGTGTAGTTTTCTTTATACCTTTGTACTGTCTCAAAGAAAGTGCTCAAAGATTGCGTTTGAAATGAAAGTATTTTGAATTCCACTCTTTAATAGTTTAGTCAACACAATATATAGGTTATGCACAGTATTATGTCACATAGTATGAAATGTCAATTTAAGGAACACCAACCACAGTAATTGTCTGGATGGTTATATTTACACCTGTCCACTTATTGCAGACTTATGTGAGAATGTTAGTCAATTATATTTAGTGTGAGAGTCTATATGGAGGTTCAATAATAATGAGAGAAGGCAGGCTTTAAAATTAAAAACTACCTAAAATGAGATTTAATAGGAGATACAAGAACATATGAACTTAACAGATCATAATCTGCGATACAGAACAAAAATACACGGCATGAATGTATAGACAAAAATCTGAAAAAAATGTTCAGCCTAGTAACGCCGCTCGCATAATTTTGCTGTTAAAAAACATCTGCAGAAAATGATGCTGTGCATTGATTACTTTATCTAAAATATGATGTAGCATGTAATATAATCTTCCTATGTACGATAATTTCGAAAAACTGAACTAATTTCTAGATAACTAGTTATCAAACAAAATTGCGGTTTTTCTATACCACTTTCAAAGCACTGAATAGTAGCCTTCCACCATACTATCGACGCAGAAATTATGACGTAGAATTCTTGATTCCAGCAATGTTCGGTCAAATAATTTTGACGGCCTATTACGATCCACTTGCACAAAAATATTTACGAAAAATTTAACAATCTAAAGTGTTCACCGTCTCTCAAACTATCCTCTGAAAATATTTTTTTGATATCGTTTCAATTTTTAAATGAAATTATGATTTGTGATTGTGATACGGCGAAGTTATTTTCACACGAAAGTGGCTGAAAACAACTGAAAATAAGTTTCGTGTGGGTAGCATGATAAGGGCCCACCAGCCGTAACTTACATTAACATACCAATAACAGAATGCTGAAAATTCATTGACTACGTTAACATTTCAATTCGGAAATCGTTAGCATGGATTTCAAATCCTACAAGATGATCGAATACTAAACTAAAATCAATATACCAGGTGATTTTTTTAACCTGATGCACTCAAGTATCTCGGAAAATAAGCACTTTTCGAAAAAAATCGTTAAGATCAAAATTTAATTATTCCGTGGGAGAAATACATTAGTGTTAAAATTAGTCCAGTTATAACCCCTACTCTTTGTAGGTGGGGCGGGGGTAACTTTGAAACTAAAATAGGAACCCCTATTTTTTATTGAAGTTTCGGATTCTACGGCTAAAAATACGTAGGATTCGACTGTAACATTTTTTTCGATTCATGATAGATGGCGCTGTAATTGACGATATTCTTTTTCGATTTCTCCTACTGAGAACCTCCGCAAACGATTCTGCAATACGTCTGCAATAAAAATACCACGATTTCATTGTAAATACTCGAAATTGGTCGTCAAAAAATTTATTCATTTTGCAAATTTCGAATAACTGGGAAAAGGGTGCTTGATTTAAATGAGTCTCCTCGCCTCATCATCTTTCAATCGAAAAAGAATATCTTCAATTACAGCGCCATCTATCATGAATCGAACAAAATGTTTTAGTCAAATCCTACGTATTTTTAGCCGTAGAATCCGAATCTGCAATAAAAAATAGGGGTTCATATTTTGGTTTCAAAGTTACCTCGCGTCCCACCTACAAGGAGGAATAGGGGGTACTAATTTTAACACTAATGTACATATTTCCCCCACGGAATAATTAAATTTTGATCTTAACCATTTTTTTCGTAGTTTCGTAGTGCTTATTTTCCGAGATATTTAAGTGTATCAGGTTGAAAAAATCACCCGGTATAGAGGAGTGAAGAAGTAAGATTATTAAGGATTACCATAAGCCTACAGTCGACGAATCAGAAGAGTAGTCAATGTTGAGTATTTACTATTGAGATCAATACAAGATAGATACAAGAAAGTCTCTTTCGTGATTTCGAGGTGCCGACTTGGTTGTTCGTTGTAGCACAGCAATTGATATTTTTAATTGTGATAAAGAACAGAGCCAGATAACTATTTTTACGAAGAAGGTGAAATTATTAAAAATTAAATTATGTTTAAATAGTATATTATTCTAGGAGCATAGGCGATAGGCGAGTGTCGTAAATCATCTGAGTGAATAACAGCCATTATATGCGAGTAGAGTCAGAGACTTCTAGAGTATAGAGCCAGAATCATTTTGACATATTTTTTAGAAGCTTTTTCAGTGGTATAACTTTTCATTGATTTCCATAGGAGTCCATAGTAAAAATGGTGTTTTTTAGCTTCAAGTTAGTTAATAGTGTACGTAAGATGTCTAAAATATTTACAGAAAAATACGAAAAAGAATTATTTAGTCACAAAATTATCACTCATACTTAATATTTTGTGAATTTGTTTTGCTTTTCCTACAATTTTTCTACTTGAAATTTCCTCTGGTGGTAATTTTTGGTATGATTTTACCTAATTTTTACGGCCATCACTGCCATCTATGTAATGTATATTGACTTAATCACCAAACGAATAGTAGTAAGCTTTTATTTTAATTTGGTCAGAATGCTGTTGTTATGAATTTTTTTATATGTTGGTTTAAATAATTCAATTATTATAAGAAAATGAAAACGATTTACTTAAACGACATTCATATATGTTGAAATTCAAATATTTATGAAAGTATTTCAGAAATCATAATTAAGAATTTGTAACGTTTTCATTTAAAAATTTGTCTTAGGAAAAACGTGATTTCCCATAATTTTTATGTATTTTACTATGAAAAGTTTGGTTTTTTCCTCGTTTCTAATTCCTTTATAAAATCTGTGTTTTTTAGACTACGGCTTTGTATAATCAAGGTTGCTTTGGTAGAATACGATACTTTATCCACGACCGATAAAAAATTGTATTTTATTATCAAAGCCTTTAAATAAACCTAAAATAATTTACGTCGACATTTTGACGTCTCAGTTTAATAATAATGAAAATGGCAAGAGACTACTAGATAAAATTTCAATAATGAAATTGTTATTTGGTAGTAGTGAATTATAGAAGAAGAGACTACTACATAAACTAGCGGTGCATAATGGATATCATTATAATTGAAGAAACAAACGTATAATGAGTATATTATCAGAGCACCCTGTATTTTATAGAGCCATAATCAAAAAATCTGAGCTTTTATAAGGGAATTAAAAACGACGAAAAAACGAAACTTTTCATAGTAAAATACACAAAACATATGGGAAATCACTTTTTTACCTAAGACAAATTTTTAAATGAAAACGTTACAAATTCTTAATTATGATTTCTGTGATACTTTCATAAATGTTTGAGTTTCAACATATATGAATATCGTTTAAGTAACTCGTTTTCATTTTCTTGTAATATTTGATTTATTTAAACCAAAATATTTAAAAAAATGCATAACAACAGCATTCTGGTCAAATTGAAATAAAAGCTTACTACGATTCGTTTGGTCATTAAGTCAATATACATTACATAGATGGCAGTGATCGCCGTAAAAATTTGGTAAAATCGTACCAAAAATTACCACCTAGGGAAATTTCAAGTTCAAAAATTGTAAGAAAAGCAAAACAAATACACAAAATATAGGAACGTGTGATAATCTCGCGATTAAATAATTTTTTTTCGTAGTTTGCTGTGACCATTTTAGACATCTTACGTACACTAGTAAAACTAAAGATAAATTTAGCAAGTGTTATTTTAATTTGTCAGAGCCAACTTTGATGTATTTTTCAAAATGAAAGTTTGAAAAAATATATTTTAGAAATAATTTAATTTTAATATTTCTGCAATTAATATTTACTTAATATCAATATGGCCTTCTTGTATATTGTTCTTAAAGATATGTAGAAAACTTTTATATAAAGATTTTATAAAATTTTTGCTTTTTTCATTGAAAAACTTGAAGCTAAAAAACACCATTTTTACTATGGATTCCTATGGAAATCAGTGAAAAGTTATACCACTGAAAAAGCTTCTAAAAAATACGTCATTAAGATTATGGCTCTATACTCTAGAAGGCTCTGATATTATACGTTAGTAGTGGACAAATATAATTTTCGAACTTCCATTTTGCAAGGAATCAAAGTTGGCTCTAACGAACTTAACTAAGTAGTACTTGCTAAAATTATCTTTAGCTTTAATAGTGTACCTCAGATGTCTATTGTTGTTTGCAGAAAAATACGGAAAATAATTAAGGAGCAGACAATATTGAAATAACCAAACGCTGTAACAAAAATTTGCTATATGAAGTTATATGGGAATAGAGTACATTTATGATTGGAAAATTTAATTAATCCAGTTATATGTTGAAATTGAAAGATTTCTGAAAATATCTCAGAAATCATAATTAATAATGTTAACATTTTCATTTAAAAATATGTGTTAGAATAAAAAGTGATGGAAAATTGGGTGTTTTGCTGGTTTCTAATTCTTTTATTGGGTGTACAAATAAATTTCCGACCTTTTTAGATAGGTGTCGTTAGTATCACTGCTTGCATATTAGTCAATCGGGCAATACATGTTTTTTGGAGGTTAGATGTCAAGGTTGAATAATTACTAGTGACATTTGTTCAAAGCGTAAACAATAATTATTTTCATGTAATTGAAAATGTCGAATTTTGTGCCAAAAAAACAACATTTGCGGGAAGTTTTACTACATTATTTTTTGTTGAAGAAAAGTACAGCGGAAACAAATCGTTTGCTTGTGGAAGTTTACGGTGAACATGCTCCATCGAAAACAACATGCAAAGAGTGGTTTCAACGATTCAAAGTTGGTGATTTTGACGTAAGAGACAAAGAACGTGAAAGCATACCAAGAAAATTTGAAGATACAGAATTGGAAGAATTGCTTGATGTGGACCCTTGTCAGACTGAAAAACGACTGGCAGAAGAGTTGAATATTACCCAACAATATGTTTCGCAACGTATACATGCAATGGGATTGGTTCAGAAGCTGGGAAATTGGGTGCCACACAAATTGAAAGAAAGGGACATGGAACGTCGGAAAACCATGTGCGAATTGTTACTTCAACGACAACAAAGGAAGGGGTTTTTGCATCGGATCATCACTGGGGATGAAAAATGGATCTATCATGACAATCCAAAGCGCAAACCAGCGTGGGTCAAGCCAGGTGAACCAGGGCCGTCGACGCCAAAAGCAAATACCAATGGTTCGAAGGTGATGCTTTGTATTTGGTGGGATATGAAGGGTGTCGTCTATTATGAGCTGCTGAAAGAGCGTGAAACCATTACGGGACAAGTTTATCGACGACCACTGATGGCTTTAAAGCAAGATCTAGCTGCAAAACGACCGGAATGGGACAAAAGGCACAATAAGATTATTTTGCAACATGACAACGCTAGGCCACATGTTGCTATACCTGTCAAAAATTATTTGGACAGGCAGAACTGAGAAATTCTACCCCACCCGCCGTATTCACCAGACATTGCTCCCTCTGATTACGACTTGTTCTGGTCGATGCAATCAGCCTTGGCACAGCATCACTTCACTTCATATGAAAACGTTAAAAAATGGGTCGATGACTGGATCGCCTCGAAACCACCAGTCTTCTTCCTTCGGGGAATCCGTTTATTGCCTGAACGATGGGCGAAGGTTATAGCTTCCGAAGGAGCATATAGTATTTTGAATAAAACATTCTTTCATTTTCTGCACAAACTAATGTCTTTTATTTCAGTAAAAAAGGTCGGAAATTTATTTGTACACCCGAGTAGTCAAGATTAAAATAATAAAATTTATATGTTTCACTATATTAACGTATGACTTTTGTACTATTAACGAACGGTTGTATCATTTGTATTATGCTCAGTTTTTACGAATGTTTCTTACTATTAATGCAGCTTTTGTCTACATTTATGTAGGATTTTTTTCAGTGCACAAATTGGTTAACTTGAGTATCGATCAACACCGAAATTATTCCTTGTATTAGCCAAAGATGATATTTGTCTCGAGAAATACAAAATTCTATTATGTCGATTATAGAACCCGCGGGAGCGAATCAATCGCGGATCAAAAACTACATAACTGATAATTTTATATCATAGTTTAATTGAATCTCTTAGATTTTTTATTTTTAATTCGACAAAAAATTGTTTTATAAACGCGACAAAATTATTACGTTTGTACGAAGAATCAAAAATTCTAAATTGCATGGAAATCAATACTAGTTTTCCAGGACACTTTGATTAATATCAATTGTTTTCTATTTTTTATACGTAGTTTTCTTATTGCACTGTTAAAAATATTTTCAAAATTGAAAAAAAAGTTGTATAGCCAACTTCATCATATCAAAAAAAAATTTTGTTTTTACAAAACAAGATCTTACGTCATTGATTTTATTTTTATAAGTTTATACTGTATTTGTCACATAGACATACAAAGAAAAAGTAAATTTGTACAATTGTATTTTAATTATATTGATAAAAATACTAAATTTAAGTTATTGGTTTTAAAATATGTATGTTATACTCCAACGTTTGATTTAAATATAAACCTAAAAATATTTTCTGTTTTTCAAAAATGTTCAATTTTACATGGGTTCTTATGGGAAATCGTAAAATGTATCCCCCTTAAATTAAGCTTCTTTTTAACCCTTTCAAGCTCAGTGGTCCCAATATGGAACCACCAATAAATCATTTTTTTGCCTCAGCGGCGCAATTGTTCTAAACTGTAAACCCTAAACGAAATGAAAAAAGAATGAAACAATTTTAAACTGGTACATTTTTTGTATGGATTCTCTTACCATTTTTTGTTTTGATGCATTTAGTTTTTTGCATTTGGCGAATTAGAACTAGCGATTTTAATAATATTAAAAAGTGTTATAATTGTTCTATTCTTGGGTAAGTAATATATTATATTATTTAGTATATTGTTAATTATTATATTTTTGATGTAGATTATTCAATTAAATTTTAAGTTTTGTTGTTTTTTACATTTTTGCTTGGTGGTTCCATAATGTTACCACCAAGCTGTGTACTTGTGTGTTTCATGTTTTACATTGTGTTGTGTCCAATATGTATTTCGTGTTTTATATTTTGTCGATTATTTATCGTTATTATATACGAGTATACGTTTTTTTATATCTTAGATCAAAAATGAATGAAACAGTTAATCGCGAATGTTTTACTAGTAAAGACGCTTATTGTCTTTTAGAGGAAATCCCGTCCGATGAATCAGAAATCTCCTCCTCGTGGAGTGATGACGAATTAGAGGTGAATACCAATTTGGACGCAGACAGCACTAGTGGTTTGGAATGGAATAGTGATGATGATCTTCCGTTATCAATATTTTTACCTAAAAAGATCGAATGGACAAAAGATACTAAATACAGTACTGTAAAACACCCTTTTGAACAACAAGTTGGATTAAATATTCCAGATAATTTAGAATTTTGCAATAACTTAGAGTATCCGGTGGATATGTTTCTCCTGTTATTCCCTCAAGTTTATTTGAAAAAATAGTATTTGAAACTAATTTATATGCAATGCAGAAGCATGGCACCATCACATTGCCAACTACAGTAGATGAATTAAAGTCTTTTTTAGCCATAAATTTACTAATGGGCACAAAAAAATTACCAAGCTATCGGGATTGTTGGTCTTCAAGAATGTCAATTAGAGATCATTTCATATCTTCTATTATGACATGTGATCGTTTCGGATGGTTTCTCAGCCATCTCCATATAAACGACAATCTACGTCAGCCTAAAAAGGGAGAATCTGCTTATGACAAACTGTATAAACTAAGACCGTTCTTGGACGAATTATCGGGAACCTATAAAACATATTACCAACCAACTAAATGCCAATCAATTGACGAGTCAATGATTAAATTCAAAGGAAGAAGTAGCATGCGACAATATATGCCCATGAAACCTATCAAACGAGGTTACAAAGTTTGGGTGCGAGCGGATGAGAACGGATTTGTGCCACAGTTCCAAATTTACACAGAAAAAACAAAAGACATCAAAGAAAAAAATTTAGGAGCAAGAATTATAAAAGATATAACGCGTGATTTAGTTGGGAAGTACCATGAAATATACTTCGATAACTGCTTCAACTTGCTTCAATTATTACGCGATGTGTTACGTGAAGGAATATATGCATGCGGAACTGCATGGCAAGGCCGAAAAGATATTCCAACAGATTTTAAGGTTGATAAAACAAGTCCGAGAGGCGAATATGACTGGAGGTTAAGCAAAGACGGTATATTGACAGTAAAGTGGATGGACAAAAAACCTATATTATTTTTGAGCAATTTTCACAGCCCGGCAGACGAGGAAACTGTTCAGCGAAAACAAAAGGATTGAAGCAAGACAGATGTGACATGCCTAAAGATCGTAAAGGATTACAGTAAACACGTAGATCTTTCTGATATGCTAAAATCGTGTTACGAACTAGATAGGAAATCAAAAAAATGGTGGCATAGAATATTTTTTCATTTTTTAGATTTGACAGCGGTAAATGCGCTCATTTTATATAAAATCAGAACCGACGGTGCAGGATTGTCATTGAAGCAATTTAGATTAGCTGTCATAGATGGGTTGTTATGAGCTGAACCTACAGTGCCACAAAAGAGAGGAAGGATTAGCCAATGAGACAAGCCAATGAATAGATTTAAATTGTATGTTGTGTTAGAAAAAAGAACAGACAAAGGCAAGACTTGCAATGTAGAATTATGCCTTACTGAAGAAATTGTTTTTTTAAATTTCATCAGAAATAATGTTTCTAAAAGTTTTAAATTTTTTATAATTATATTTTCAACGCCTAGTGGTCCTATATGGAATCACTTCTTTTTGAATTAACCGTTACAAATAAAATAAATTTGAATTTACCTATTCGTAGTTTATTATCTCACCCCAAAACTCATGGTTTTAAAAAACAAAACTAATTCTGTCCACAAAGGGTTAAATTGGTTTGAACCTGACGGCTTATATATTAAGTAAGCTTTGTTTGTACCCCCAATACAAAAATGTTATTGTTAATTTCAGCGTAAGATGTACTCTCGCCCAAAAAATTTGGTCACCATTCGTTTAAACATTAAAGATGTGATTTTACATTGCTTTTGTCTTTAGTGTAGGTAGCAATTTGAGAAACGAATTTCATTGATATTTTAGTATTTATTTCGGGACTACATGTTGATTCGAGCAAAAAATTATGCATGAAAGTGAACAGTATAGCACCATTAGAATCTAGCAATGTGCAAGCAATATTGCTTATATTATATTTTATTACTTTAAGATCCACATGTCGCCCATTATGTGCGTAACTGTGTAATGTAAAATTAAGCTATTACAATGTTCGGCCACTATCTATTTAACCTACTGTAACAATGACCAACCACCAACGTTGTTGCGATGATAATTCCAAATCGCATTTTTTCTATGCCTTTTATCCCAAAATTCCAAGCAAAAAACCCAAAAAAAAGGAGGTACCGATCTCAAAATACAATTTCGGAATTGTGTGCGTTTATTGTGTATAATTTTTTAACATAATTGTTAAGGATAATAGATTAGAAAAAAGCAAAAGAAATCTTTACAAATTTTTAAATTTTTTTTTCCCCCCCAATTCAATTTAGCAAGACAACAAAGTATTTTTTGTTGTTGTTCTTGTAATTTTTGGTGTTCAAAAAATGAAAACGAGGCAATACATCATTAATCCATTTCTAAGAACCCTATATGAATACAACAACAAAAATTTAAAACGCGACCCAAGAGTATAACTAAAACTCTAGCTATGTAGAAGAAATAAACAAAATTAAAATCTTAAAAATCAAAGCATTATAAAGAAAAAAAAAACGAAATAATAACATTGAACAAAAAGACGAAGAATAAGAAGTAAACACTGAAGAACTACATAATAATAACCACCTTTAAATAAAAAAAAAATTGTTTGTAGTTTTATTTATAGTTTTTGATAGATTAAAATCAGGGCCGAATTTTTCATGTAACATAGCACGCATGGTTTCTGTTTGTGTCTGTGCTTGTGTATGTGTGTAGGATGTTCTCCAAAAACTATATTTATAAATTATTAACTGTCGTCGGTTGGTTCAGCAAAACTTATGAAATTGGTTTTAATTCAAAATTTGTTTACAAAAAAAATGAAAATCGACATCTTCTCCATGTTGTACTCTTTAAGGAAATTGACTAACCATAAGATGAAATTTACTGTACATTAGTTAATACATATATGGTGAAATTGGTTATTATGTCAAATCATATTTTCTAATTATGTTAACGATAAGTTTGTTCCTTATCATTATCGTTTTCATTTAATTATAAATTATCTCTATATTTAGTTATTTATAACTATTATGATAAGAAAAATAATAAATGACGGCTACAACAGCAATTATATAGAAAATTTAAATTGTAGCTTAAGTCGGTGCTGTCTTGCTTATTATGAAATTACTTAACTTGCAATAGAAAAAAACTCTTTTCACTTTTTGGAAAGTTTTTTTTTTTTTTTTTTTGTAATAAATTTTTATTGTCTTCTTATTTAGAAATGAATAAAGTCTACAAAGAAACCTAATGTTTAGATTTTAGAAGTTATAGGTGTAAAGTGTGTGCAGAGTATAGCAGAATTAATGATTTTATTTTTTTTTGTGAAAGATAAAGAATTATGGGAAATTGTTTACAAATAGATAGACAATTGAGGGTATCTTTCTTTGGATTATTTTTAAACCGGATGAGCATTGTATATAAATGTTTATGTGTTTATCTAATGAACAATTTTTACTAGCCTTGTACTATCTTTCTACAACATAATCTTTTGCTATTATTTAAAAAAAAAAAAATAAAAAATTAAAAAAAATATTTAAATAGAAGGCTGTTGATATTATAAATCATCTTGTGAAATGGGTTTGAAATTGATTTTATCCAACAATTATGTGCAATTGTTTAAACATACGGCAAAGGAAGCATGATAAGAGTATAACGTCAGAACATTAAAATTATGACTAAATAACAAATTTGGTTTTATGAGCCCATTAAGTATCGTCTTGGAGTGCATTAGACTTTTATTATAAGGTCATAAAAAAAATCGATTAACTACAAATTGGAAAATAGCAATAAAATTCATCGTCACTTTATAAGCATTTTATAGGGGCGGGTTAAGGCCTAGGCGAACTAGGTATGTGCCTAAGGCCAGTGAATTTTTGGGGAATTTTACAAATCATTCCAGATGTCTCGACGATCACATTTAAATACCTGGTTCAAAACTTTGCTAAACGGCTAAATGTGGGCCTGTTTGATTAAATATCCCCCTGGCCTACTCTTCTCTTACACTTTACGTATTAATTATACAAAATGTATATACCTATGTATTTTTCATGAGTCATTGTCCAATATTGTTTAAAATATACACAAAAGCCAATTTTTTGTTGCATTTTTAGTGCAATGATGACTAGACGATTTTAAAAAATATTTTAGAAACCTTTGATTACATTTGAGTAGAAATTAAGCAACGAAGTTTATTTGTATTGGTTGTTCTTTTTATTAGAAATTTACCGTGCGATTCTAGCGTACAGTCATAGGGGTCTTAACTAAGAGATTTCTTATCTATGCTCTTAGCTATGAGATTCTCTTAAAAAATCTCTTAGCTAAGCCATACGAAATAGGTGGTCATAAGCATCACAACTTTGACGTTTCTCATAGTTGTATTAAACAAAAACAATTTTATCGTAGTATAGGGTTACCAGGCGTCCTCTTTTTGGAGGACAAGTCCTCTTTTTGGAGGACAAGTCCTCTTTTTCACGTCCGATCTTTTATCCTTTCTCTTTTTTAAATATTTTCTAAAATGTCCTCTTTATTTGATGAATATTACAAAAAAGACCCAAACATGAAAAAACCTTTTGAAGAATAATTGTTTATTGGGTTTGGTTGATGTGATAATTGGTTGGATTTTTTCAGAGATGGGTGAAACGCTAAAAAATCTGATTTCTCAACAATTTTACCAAAAATAGGTCAAAACCTTAAATTATGGTCAAAAACTGTCGAAAAGGGTCAAAAATTGTCGAAAAATGTTAAAAGCTGTGCGTGCGATATTACGAAAAAGAGGAAACAAAACATTTTTATTGTTTCGCCAACAAGTTTTTAAAATATACATAATGGTAAATTATGAAACTGTTCAAACTATTGAACAGTTCTGAACATAAATTAAGCTAAAATTTTACGTTTTTCAGATTTTTTAGCTGTCAAAAAGTCCTGTCGAAAACACAGATTTTGAAAATCTGTCAAGAACTCGTGGCTTGAATTGTGGCATTTTAACGAAGAGTCATTTATTGGTTTAAATTTTGACTTTTATATCATAAGCACAAAATAAATATGCGAACCGTTAAACATTAATGTAAAAGTAACAAGTGCCAGTGCTATTTAAATTGAAATTTGTTGATTTTCATTGAAAATTCAAACGAGTAGGTAATAATTGTCTTATTTCCATGAGAATTCTACAACGACAATTGCTCGCGACACGAATTAAATAATTCAAACAAAAAGTTTGAATTATTTAATTCATTCCTAATTTTAGTTACACCAACTGACACCAGATGCCAAATTGTTCTTTCAAGCTGTTTTATTTCAATTCGAAAAAATAATTCGAATTAAATTTTTCTCGAAGGAGGAAATACAACTACATAATAATAAAAATTGTTTAAAAACAAAAATGTCAAAAAGAAAATGCACTTTCAATTTGCAAATATAGCAATAGCAACCAACAAAATAAATTTTAAGGAAAACACATGAGTCCCATCGTATGCCCCGAGTACATTTTTTAATACAGGTGTACAATCTCTTCGGCTAAACTGCAGTGCAACGTTTTCCATTTCACTTCGTTTTGGTAACTTAATAACTTGGAACTGTTTGTCTATGCATTTCTATTACCGCTCGCACCATTCTATGGCTTGTCTCACTGGTAAGCCGCAATAAAATAAAGCCACGAGTTCTAACACAGGTTACCATCCATGCATTTTCCGTAATAAAAAAT
This sequence comes from Tipula vernalis, assembly GCA_958295665.1. Taxonomy (NCBI): domain Eukaryota; kingdom Metazoa; phylum Arthropoda; class Insecta; order Diptera; family Tipulidae; genus Tipula; species Tipula vernalis. The sequence goes on along the minus strand of OY282560.1, from coordinate 217,482,992 downwards.
CTGTAATTTTGTAAAACATACCCCAGAAATCCTTAAGTGTCTCTTCACCTAATATTTGACTAATAATCGGATTGCGGGGTCGCAGTGTATAATATAATCGCTTGATAATACTCGTATTACATTAGTATTGATTCTTGAAGCATTTTTACATTACTACAATAATGTATAATAATTTTGCTCACTTCGGAATTTTGCTCCATTTGATTTGGTTTAAAAAAATTGGCGGGGAAGTAGAAGGGCAGTAAAAATAAAAAATATCTGCGGAGGTGAAAATTTCTCAAGTAAATATCATAAATTACTATTTATCAAGGTATTATCACAGTATTTGGGCACGGCTTTAGTATGTTCATTATAATACATATGTATTTCTTTTCGTTTGCTTAAAGATGGATTAATGAATCATTTGAATAAAAAAAATTAATTTTTGTAAAACAAAAAATTGAAACTGAAGAATGAAGTGACCTATTTCCGAAGAGTTTTGCAATTTTAAGACTCCCCCCCTCTTATGTCCTCTTTTTCTATCTTACTAATATGGTAACCCTATCGTAGTAAGTTTCAAAATAATATTTAATGTTGTAAATATGTTGTTTTAATGTTGTATATTGTTTTAAAAATAAAGGTAACCTAAAGTTTGATATAAAAAAAAAAATTATGGAAAATTTTATTCTTTTAAATTATTGATAGGTCTCCAAATATTTGCCAATATATTTGGAGAGTTTTTAAGATATATTTTAAGAGTACTACCAACAGAGTATCAATTAAAAGATTCTCTTAAAACAAATCTCTTACCAAAATTTCTCTTAGCTGTGATACTCTTAACAGTCTTAACGTCAGAATCGCACGGCTAGTTTTTTCTAAATTTTGTTATCGATTGTGGGGGTGTTTTAAACTTCGGTATAAAGGAATCTTAGAATGTTTTCGTTATTCATTCCAAATAGACCAAATAGCGGAAATAATTCATGTAGAAGCCAAAATTGGTACAGTTGTAGGGGAAGTTGTCCTTAACAACATACTAAAAATGCTGAGGGGTGGGGGTGAAGCTAAGGGTGGAGGGGGTCTCGAAAGGTCCTTTTTTCAATTTTTCGTTAATAACTCAAAAACCAATGCTTCTATCAAAAAAATGTCTATATACTAAATTAATCTACATAAAATTATCTACAATAAAGATTCTATACACTTTTTTGATAAGATCAAAGCTTAAGGAAATATAGGGGGGTAAATAGAAAATTTAAAAAAAAACCAGTTTTTGCTCGTGCTCATCCCTTTATTCTGTTTACAATCAACCTCCTTGTTGATCGTGAGTCTACAAAATATCTGCTTCTATTACATTAAATATTTGCACGCGTTTAATATAAGATTATTATTTCCAGTGTGTATGTGACTATGGCTGAGAAGTGTTTAATTTGTGAGAGTGAAGTTGCAAGTGATTTTTGCAACGTTGGAAAAAAGGGATAATTGGATTAGTGAAGGCAAGTGTGTTAAGGAAAGATGGGAAAGAGAAAGGTTTCAGGGGTAACATAAATGGTGTTGTTTATAATTCTTGCAGAAGAGAATACGTCAGAAGTGACTCAATAAAAAGGTTTTTGCAAGACACTCTCTCAGATGAACCTTCAACATCACGTGATGCTGCGTCTTTGCGTTCAGGACAAATGAAATTTGATTTTAAAACAAAGTGTTTTTTTCTGCACAGAAACGTATGGCGAACAGAAGGAGATTAAAAAACCGTATGGAAAGCGTCGAACAGTTTTTTACGTTCGTACGGTTGCGTTTCACAATTCTATTTTGAATCGTGGGCAGGAAAGAAAGGGTGAGTGGGGAAACGATGTAGTAAGACGTATCTGCACTGTTGGGGATCTACACGCGGCAGATGCAATATATCACGAAGATTGTTACAAAAGATTCATGTTAACCTCTCTACCTTCAAAAAGAAAATCTGGACGTCCACAAGATGAAGGGATTTCAGAAGCAATGGAAGAAATATATGATTATATTGAAAGGACTGATAATTGCCAATACTCTATGGACGAGCTGTTGGAACAGGTTATTGCAGGGGAACCACTACATGTGAAGACCATTAAGGAGAGAATGAGGGAAAAATATGGGGACCAATTTTTTTTCAGTACTATTCGCACCAGACAAACTGTCGTCTCCTTTCGTAGTTTTAGTGATAAAATTTTGAGCGACTCATGGTACACTTCAAGGTGTAAAGATGAACAAAGAGAACGTGAGAGGATTGTACAAAAAGCTGCTGAGATTGTCTTGGAAGACATTGAATCCATGGCTTACGACAACAGTGCCTATCCCCCTTCATCTAGAGTCTTTAGAGTCTTCATGGACTGCATTGCAAGGAAAAAAAGGTCGAAAGAGGCAGTGGGGGAAAAAGATGACAACTATTGCTCATGCTCTTATTGCTGCTGTTCGCCATCGATGTTTCATATCCCCCAGCACCATTAAAATCAATGGTGATAAAATTACAATTAACCCTCTGACAATTTTCCAAAGAATTGTCATATCAAAAAAGGACGATAAAGATGTAGAAGAGCTTTTGACATATGAATTAACTCTATAGCCCCTGGCCCTGTTCAGCGAGGGCAAAATGCGAAAAGGGAAAAAATCATCACTCTATGATATTTTGCCTGTAGAGGAAACGCAACTGTAGATCTCACCCACAGCTTTAATGTGGTAGACGGTGGTTTCCTACTCCATCGCATGAAATGGAAACAGTCTTCCAACATATTATCAATTTGCCATCAGTACATTGCCTACGTACATAAACATTACGGTAAAAATTGTTCGGTGGTTTTTTATGAATATGGTCATGACAACAGCACCAAACGAGCAGAACAGAAGCGAAGAGCGCTCACAAAAACTTCTGTTGACATCAACTTTCATGAAAGCACGACTATCACAGTTCAACAAGAGCATTTTCTTGCTAATGAAAGAAACAAAACAAAACTGATTCACTTGCTCAGTGAGAAAATGGCAGCAGCCGGGATAGAAACAGCTGTTGCTACCGGGGATGCTGACAGCACTATTGTGAGGTGTGGGTTGGATAAAGCTGCTGTACATCCAACTGTAGCAATAGTTGTGGAGGATGTAGACTTGATAGTTCTCCTCACGGGATTGGCACCACCATCTATCAATATGTACTTCATGAAGCCAGGCCGTGGGAATGTGGAGACCAAATTGTTCTCAGTGCGACAACTTCAACGCTTCCAATTTCCAAAACGATTCTCCTTCTTCATAGCTTCTCCGGATGCGACACCACCTCGGCGATACATGGAAAGAGTAAAGTAGGAATCGCTAAGCTTTTCACAGAAAACCCTGCCCTCACTCAAGACATTTCAGCAATATTCACAGATCTCTCAGCATCACCTGAGGATATTGAACAGGCTGGCGAGAAGATTTTTTTGGCTGTATACAAAGCGCCTGCACATCAAGACAACCTGAACAAATATAGGTACTCGGCGTTTTTGAAGGCGTCAACGAAGCTCAAATCAGACATGGCCACTCTTCCTCCCACCAGAGGAGCTTCAAAGCAACACTAGCTCAGAGTATATCTACAGGTAAATTCATTTACATATAGTTTATTCTTTACCTTACAAATATTAGTTTGTGATGATTACTTACGTTGGTATCATTACTTTCTTACATGTACAACAGTGGCCCGGCAACCCCCTACCACCCATCCAATGGGGTTGGGTGAAGGGATTAGATGGGATCCTTTACGCAGTTAAAACGAACGACCCTGTGGCACCCGACTCGACTGGGTGTGGGGTGCGCTGCGGTTGCCGCAAAGCAGGGATTGCCTGCTCCAGTGCCTGCGGCTGCATCGACTCATGTACTAACGGAGCCCCCGTCGAAAATAGCTTCGATGATGATGAAAATTTAGATTTCGACGAAATTTGATGTTCAATATATATCCTTAAGCTGTAATTATTTCATTTTTAACAATAAACATTTAATTTTTAAAATTAAACAATTCATTGTTAACAATAGAAACTTTTTTTTTTAAATTTTCTATTTACCCCTCCATATTTCCTTAAGCTTTGATCCTATCAAAAAAGTGTATAGAATCTTTATTGTAGAGAATTTTATGTAGATTAATTTAGTATATGGACATTATTTTTGATAGAAGCAGTGGTTTTTGAGTTATTAACAAAAAATTGAAAAAAGGACCTTTCGAGACCCCCCCCCCCCCACCTTTAGCTTCACCCCCACCCCTCAGTACTTTTAGTATGTTGTTAAGGACACCTTCCTCTACAACTGTACCAATTTTAGCTTCTACATGAATTATTTCCGCTATTTTTCCTTCGTTGCCTAGACTAAAAGAAGGAATGGAGGGAATAAATTATTGATCGCACGACCTCGAATTATTCTGCATTTACCAAAAATTGCGAATTATAACAAATGGAATATATTTTCGACAGCATTCTCATCCCTAATATGCGGTTGAACTATTCAACTTTTTAAAAATTTGGCATCAAGTGATACTCCAACTCTGACATTTTCTTAAATGAAATTATATTTGTTATATTTTTTGGTTTTCTGGTATAACTTGCGGTTCAAAAAATATATAATTTCAAAAATAGGTGAAGCACAGCTTTTCTTGTAAATATTCATTAAATTTTTTATGCGATAAAATCGAAAAAACAAGAGATCGAACTGTCGCCTAATATCACCTAAGCCAACATTATAACCTACGTCTAATTAAGATTTAAATGTCACCTTCCGTATATATCTGGGCCACTATGAGTGTGGATCTCCCTTATCTTCAGCAGATGCTGTGAAGTCAAAAAGATTTTGCTTCTGCAAAACTGCTCCGAAAGGAGAAATGCTCGGATGAACAGAACAAAATTTAGGTGCAAGTTTTTAAAATCCATAGATATTTTTTAATTTTTTAGATTTTGTTGCTTAATGTGTCATTAAAAATATGCAACAATATACATATAGTATACTGTATTATCAAAGAAATAATGGAAGCACGGAAGGAATGATAAGAGGGGATGATAAGGGTTTGGTAGTTCAGTCTTCAGGAATTTTATTTTTGATATTCAGTTTGTACTTCTGTAGATAGGCCAGCACAAATTCATAAGGCTAATTTTTAAGAATAATTGGATTAATACCATCGATGCTCAGAGCAAATTTGATTTGGCAAATTTGGGCGCCCTGGGCTAATAAAAAATTGGCCCCCTAATCGATAAAACACTGAAATTATTTAAAGACGAAGACTTCAGGTAACTTTTTATTCTCATACAAGTGAAAAATGATCTGCCATCCCTGCAATTTATGAACGCAAATCCGTAAAGCCGCGGCTGTACTAGCCAACCGCCATCCTAGTTAAATACTTAGTGGAATGAATTCGGGCAGTAAAAATTTAACTCTCCCTTTGTTCATGTAAAATAGAAATATAATCAGCTTGAAGCTCGCTTTCTCGAGAAATCCCTATCTCCAATTAAAATGTTGACAAGTTTACAATAATGTTTTTGATTCCTAGAAGAAAACTAACCGGAGGGATTTTTAAATTTCAACGTATTTAAATTCAGAGAGCTTAGCGGAAGAAAGCAAGGAGCCACCTATTTGTTAGTTTGTGAGACACCCTATATATGAACAAGTTTAAAATGTAAACATTATTTAATTAAACCTTCTTCTAGATCATCTGTGTGTTCAGAATATAATGTTGTCACTTCAACACATTTAAAAGTTTTCAATTGAAAATCGGCGCCCTAAAGCAGTCGCCTACTTGGGCTTAGTCCTTTTAGCTCAACAGTTAAGAAGGGTATGTCGGGGCTAGTTGATTTGTTGTTATCAATGTCTGCAATAACTTAAAAACTTCTTTAGCCCTGAATATTATGCGATGCTATCTTATATATCTTATGGTGGTGTCAGAGTAATTGTAGGAATTATTTTTTTAATTTAAATTTTATGGAAAAAGTCAATCACTTTAAAAAGTGCCCTATACCTCAAAAAATGTTTCAAAGTGGTTTTGTTAACGAACTTCGATGTTTTTTAACGACATGTAATAAATATTATACGTCGCTATGTTACGTGAAAATGTGTTTCTGCGCGGAGCAAAGTAGATGGATTTTAAGGGTACTGGTGTCTAGGAAACTCTGACTTTGGGGTTATTCAAAAGATTTTTTACGAATTATCTTGATATTTTTGAAATTTTGCGGTATTAGACAGATAGTCGAGTTCCTTTAATGTTTTACCCCAGACTCCAAAGCTTCTTAGTGAATTTTGTGAAATCTTTCGTGTTCAATAATTAATGTTAACCAATGAAAATCGACATCGATGGATTTTTTGCCCGCAAGATGGCGCGCACCCAATATGGCCTTTGTAACCTTCACTTAAGAACTGCTTCATAATTCTTCAAAAAATTTACAAAACCAAAGAAAAGTATTTTTGAGGTCAATGATCATGAACCTGAGGTCAAAAGAAGTAAATTAAAAATGGTGGGTCCAGTATTACCTCTTTAATAAGCATTTTGACAATAAATTCGCCAAATTTTTGAACCCCAAAAACCCCCCAATATATCCATTTTTATCAAAAAAGACAAAAAAATGAAAGGAATATATTGTATCCGCCATTGAGAATTAGAAAATGTTGACCATAATTTATAATTAGTATCTCAAAAAACTCCTGTTTAGAAAGTTTGGTGCAAGGTATTGAAACACTTCAAGAAATACCCACAATCTAAATTGAATTTTTGCTCCAAACTTCGTGGGCAAGAGTTATTTAGTCGCTAATTACGAATTTATTCAAATAAGCATTTAGACAAAATCCTTATTTGAATACAACTAACCTGAACATTTCAAAAAATTGCAGTAAAGTTTCATTCCGTGAGAAAATTTAACTGTGAGTAAAAATTAAATTCTATAGTTGGTAGTAAAGTCGGTATAAAATAAAATTTCAATTTGTAATTTAATTAATTGATAAAAATTGTGATATTATTATTTGTGTTTGTAGGTTATGTTAAAATCGCTGTCGAAGATATTCTATACAATTTTGCTATAAAGCAAAAAATTTAAAAAAAAAAGGTTGCTATTGTGTCTCAGATGAGCATCAGGTTTTTTCTCTTTCCTTTTTTTTGACTGTGTCTGTGACTCTGTGAGTCAATTTTTGTCATGGAATAGGGGCTTTAATCAGCTATTTTGTACTTTAAAGGGGCCATATTGGATCCGCCATTTTGAATAATTTTTTCTTATCTCAGTTACACTTGACCTTCAAAAATGTTGTTCTATGTGGCCTGGAATTTTTTTGCATAATTATGCAAAAATTCTTAAGTGAAGGTGACATTCGATCCTAAATCTTAAGTCATATTAGCAGCCAAGAACGCAGAAGGTTCCATCAAAATGAATTCGACTATGTTGGGAAAACAAAAGTGTTTTGTTGTCGCTTGTCACTCCAAAAATATTTCGAGACTTGTGACAAAGTAGTCAATAATGAAGAAAAGAGACGTTTTAGGGAAAACAACATACTTTTCACGCTTCTTACAGGAAAACGAAATTTTGCCAAAAGCCCAGATTTTTCTTACTTCGGCACTGGCTATTATCTAATTAAAATATAGACTTTTACCTTTTCACATTAAATTAGTTGTGTACTAAATATGAGTCACTCTGATTACTCCAACACTTACGGAAAGCAACTTATAGATCGTAGCATTGTTATCAGGGCTACTGACGATGTTAAAAGCTAAGTGATTTAACGATTAGACAGTTTTACCTTGCAGACACAGACATTTACAAATGTTAAAAATTTTGAACACAAAAAACGAATATCATAATTAATATAATGACTTCTCAAATTGTCATAGTTTATTTTTATTTATTTATTTGTAAACAAACAGAACTTATGCCACTAATGTTCTATTAACTTAAATATTTTATTTTAATTAAAAAAAAAAAGATTTTTAAATCGAAGTATACGTAAAATTCTTTGAAATTATCCGATATAATGTTGACAGGTTCTTTCCGCCCATAATTAGTACGATGGTAGTTCAAAGACAGAATCTGACGAGTTCTTAAGTTTGCTTTAGGTCGCAGACTTGTGGATAGGTATAATATGTAAAATGTTCCACATATTAGGAAAGTTCTAGAGCTTCATAAACCTATTAAACAAGAATTATAACGGGTATACAAATAGCGAGCTAAAATCTTCTAAAAAGCTGTTTAGTATTCCGTCAGGACCTGTCATCCAATTTATAAACACTTTGAAAAAATCTAGCAAATAATTCGTAAAGATTCTGCATATTATTTGCTTTGAGGTTTTCAGACGTTTCCGTTTAGCCTTAATAAATACACATAACTTATTTGGATTAAGATTAATCTCATTATCTGTATTAAACGAATAGTTACTGTAAGCATTTAAGTGTAACTTGCCAAATTCTATCTGTAACTTCTGAAAAAGTAAATTATCTTATTCAATTCAGGAGACCTTCGATTTTCAGTTTTTAACAAAATTTTATATGATTTATGATACACATCATTCACAACAAAAGGTGTCATTGAAACAAAAACATTAAATAAACTAATTTCGTTGGTAAAAATAAGATCTTAAACCGTATTAAACATATTACAGGTTAATATTGTATATTGAATTAAATGATCATTTCCGCTATCTCTAATCCAGTCAATACCGGGAAGATTGAAATCACCCGATATAAGAACTTTATCATTTTCTATCGATCTTTAAAGTTATGTCGCTTTTACGATGGAATATAAATTCTAAAAGGAAATATTTTTTGGCTATTTATTGCTAATTTGATATACAAGAGTTCAACGTTGTACGAGCGTGTATCAAATAATCCACTTTGGATTGAATTGTGTCTCCACCTCCAGATCTTTTACGATTATTCGCTGAAGATTTGTCACAGCGATAAACAATAAAATCCGAAGGAAAAAATTTAGAGATGTGATTGGGATGATGAAACTAAGCTTCAAATAAAGTGTAGACAGGGAAAACCAGCTGAAGAAATAAAACGTGGAAACTCTGACATTTTCAAAGTAACAAATAAGATCCAATTCTAGTCCCTCTTGGTTTAATTGCGTATTCGATAAAAATGGAAATTTTTGACTTCTTGGACTAAATAAAAATTCCTTAACGAGGATGTCCATGGGCCAGTTTATTTTGAATAACGATACAAAAATCCATTTTTTAGGTTCTACAGCTTCAGTAAATTGCGGTTTACCAATACCAATAATTGGTTCATTTTGTTGTCTAGAGTGTTCCTCTTTCATGGCATTTTGAGTATAATTTTTTGTTGCTTGAGTTCACAAAACTTCCGATTTTTAAATATTAGAGGCTACTATTGTTGGTTATTGCTGCTGAACATCTTTTCCTTGTGCGGTATCGGGATGACCCTGTGTAGCATTGTTAATTGAAAATTTTCCAAAAACATGATTGGTAATCAAATTCTTCCATACATTGCAAACCAATAATATTTGGGTTTTTGTCAAAATTTTGGTAGCGGTTCTTTCAATTGAGCAACAATCACAATGAAATTTGTGTCCAAAAAAGCCTTGACAAGTAACGGTTCCAGCCGTAGCTGCAAAAGCTGGGTTACAAGCACCACATTCATCCATTACAGTAAAATACAAGTTACAATTCGTGTCTTCTAATGACAATGTTATTAAAGTATGTATTTTATGCGTCGTGAAATATTGTTGACACAAAATAATTGTTGATGAGTATGAAGAATAAATTTTAAACGTAAGAATATAGATGTTTGTATTTGTTGTAATAAATTTTATTTCATTTATGTAACTCAAATCAACGGAAATACGAGTATGATGTATATTTTTATTTAACCAACAATTAGTTCTGTTAAATATATATACACAAACTGTCAAAATTATAGTCCTCTATAGCTTTTAAAATAACAATCACAATTGTTTGCCATAGTTCATTTTCAAATCGACTAGTTCAGTATACTATTCTTTTTTAATTTGTCATAGTTATATAAACCGATAGTACTAAGGTTTCGACTCACACTAAATCCCTCCCTGGCGTTTTTAAATCCGTTTCGGGACGTTTTTTAAAATTATGTTTCGTAGTAATAGTAATTATAATTTTTAAATTTGGTTTGGCTATTTGAATATCGATTAAGAAGTTCCTTTATTTGAATTGATTTATTAGTTATGAATATTTTATCAACTTTGGAGCGAACGATTAATAAGGCGTGGTTCTAATATATGTCATTTCATTCGAAAATTTAAATTGCTTTATACTAGAGTCACCGGATTTTGGGCCTGTATGCTTGAATTTCAGCGAATATCATTTGAATACAATAACTGTAGGATTTATTCTAAATTATTCTTAATTATTTCCTTTAATTTATAATCATTATTTTCTAAAGATATTTTTGAAAATTATAATTAAAATCATCAAAACACAAGAATGCGTATGGTAGACCTTCGCGCCACGGCCCGACCACTTTGAAAATTTAATAGAAAATGTTATCATCAAAGTCAAGAAGCTATAGACATTTTCATATAGAAAGTAAACACTTCTCAAAAATTCTGTATGGAAGCCCCTCACTTTGAAATTTTATTAGAAAGTGTTACCATCGGACTTAAAAAGTGTTTGGTTGAAAACAGTTGAAGCGCAACAAACGATTTTCGATAATTTCAAAATGTCGTCCATCGTTTTAAGTTCAAGTTAGTACAAAGTAGTTTTTGTTGACCAACCAATGACGTAAATAGTTTTTCCTTATAACCTCAAATGTTTTAGCTACCGTTAACAAAACGGGAATCTTTACATACACAGCAATAGTAGGCTTTGAAATTGTCGAAATTTTGTTTCATTATGTAATAACTTCAAGTAGGCTCTGAAATAATTTAAACTCGATTTTGTCTTCTTATATAGTTTGTCAGATGTTTTATTCATTATCTAACGTATTTAGAAATGTCAATGTGCGACAAAAAATTTAATTGAAATTGTGTATAGTTCTTACAGTAATTCTGAGTAGTAACCGTAATTCTAAAAGGAAAGATACGTAACTATAATTTATAGAGATTGTTAGTCGCTTTTACGCTAACCATCCAATGAAACTGTAATTTTAGTATATTTTGAAGCCAACCCACATTCTTAAATTCGAAAAGCTGTATAAAAGCTAAAGATATCTTAAAATACACTTGATGCAGCGTTTACGACCAATAAAAGATTACGCTTTTGCGTGGGTATACAAGCAACATAATTTAAAGTTTTAATAATTACGGAATTTTAAATTGACGTGATATTTACTATTGGAGCAATTTGGAGTGTTAATGTTTGGAGTGATTTTTTGTACGGTCGAATGGTGCTTAATTCTTTTGAGGTACTCGAATGACCGTTAAATAAACTATCAGATTTAGTGGGAGTTATACCAATAGCCGTGCGATAAATTGTATGGTTTCTGCAAGATGGGACACCTCATAAATATGTATTTGATATTAAATATACAAAATGATGGATCGAAAATGATAGCGGATTTAACACAAAGTATTTAAGTAAAGAAAACCCTAAAAATTCGTGAAGCCACTAGCTAGTCAAAATGGGGCTGGTATTGGTTATCCAAATAAAAAAAAACGAAGAAACAAAAGATCCCAAAAACCTTCGAGCATGGGGTACGGCTCCAAACCTCCGCTTTAACGATTTTTTGAAATTCTAACATTCATAGAGATTATAGCATTTTTGGCTAATTTATTTTTTAAAATAATTATTGAAATACTAAAATAGAGAACACCCCAAAGGCGCTTAGCATTGGACCCTTTACGCAAGGAAAACAGGAAAACGTCAGAAAAATTTCAAAAATACTTACATTTATAATAATATTTATGTCTCTATTTCCCATACTAAAATAAAAGAACTTCTCCTAGGCCGCTTAGCATTGGTCCTTTATGCGCAAGGATGACATGAATATAATTTTTTTTTTTAACTTTACTTTGTATTTTTTGGTATTTTTTGCGGGAAGGGGAGGGCTTTTTGCTTTCAGGGGGCCTATTCCCGAACACATAATTGTCTATTGACAATTATGCCAATTTGACAAAAATGCTACACAATTTTACTTAAAAATGGCATTCTCGTACACAAGTGTAAATTGTATTTCTAAACTAGAAAATTGTAGTAGATTAAAATATGTTTTGTAGTAGATTACTTTAAAACTGCCAAATTCAAAACAAAAGTTTGGTTATGAGTGCAGAACAAACGAAAAATCGATATAAATGTATTATTGTGGTTTCGACAGAAACTTTATTGTTATTGCCGGATTCACAATATTGTGTAACATTATACATAACTTTGGTGTTACAGGATAGGAAATTCACAAAATTATCAAATTTCAGAATATTGTGACGGCATTTATGTGTTCGGGAATAGGGCCCCAGGAATATGATGGGATCCCGCCAAAATGATGTTGCGGTTATAGTTGGCTAAAATTTTGGGAAAAAACACAGGGTTTCACTTGCTCGATTAAAGATGTCACTTGGAATAAGCGAGTAACATCTAACATTCGTCCTTCAATTTCTTTAAGTATCCTTTGATATTTTGTTAAGATGAATTTGTATATCACTTGAGAAATCTAGAAACATACAATGCTAATGGTAATTTCACCATCACAAGTACTATGGATGGACGCAAAACGCTACCACTTATGTCGGAATTACGAATGTCTGACCTTTTTATGGAATTCGGTTATTTATAGTATCAGGCTATTTTTCGGGTATTTCTTGACAAAAAATTTTCATTTCAATATTTATATCTAGAATTAACCAAATGCCTCAAAAATCCAAACGACATATATTTGGTTATGCAATTTTTTTCATCTTCGAAAATACTCAGCGGTTACTGAAGGTTCAAATTACAAATTATGAATGTGATATTAAGGAAGATTCTTATTGCGTACAAATTTACAACTGTGTAGTGAAGATATACTGGAACTAGCCGAATATTTTATTTCTCAAGTATTAAATTTCTCGAGTATTTCAACACCCTAAGCGACTCGTTATAAGACCATCCAAATGACAAAGCAATATAGGTTACACAATAGAGGTTACACATTTGAAAATAGTGGATAGAATTAAGCACTTGATGTAAAACAACATTGCGACTTGTGATGCTCAGATTCTTAAGGTATTTCCTCTAATCCTTTGCAATAAGAACGTATGGCCCTCTCGACGTATAACGTAAATAATACCGAATTGGCGAATATATAAAACGCCGTTATGAAATATTTCAAAAACCAATAGTGGGCTAAATTTCTTTCAGAATGTCTCTTGAAGTGTCTTCACAATAATTTATTAGAGCATTATCTAATCCTCCCTCTATTGATGTGAACCGAACAAAGATTGTTCGGAAAGAAATTCGCAAAGATTGTTGAGTTTAATGAATTTCTAGCTGAATTTCCAAATTGGCTTAAATTACCGGAAATCCCTTCACATAACCTAAAAAACTCGGAACCAAGTTTTATTATCTAACCCTGTAGGTAGCCGTTTTGACAATTATCGGCATTGTGTATACTGTCTTACGATAATTTAAATAAATTATGGCTTTGTAGTACATTGGTAAAATGGGCTAACAACTCTTTGATTTCTTCTTATTTATTGCTTTTGTGCTAAGAAATTACGGATATTTCAGTCACTACAATATAAACGGGAGTTTTATTTGGTTAGTAGAGAAACAGACGTTTAATTCGTTCTTTAAATGGGCCAAAAATTTTAAATTGATAAAACTTCAAATCGAGTTAAATAATATTCAGTGTCGAATAACCCCTTCTATATCGATTATCTATTCCACAAACACTTTATAAATATAATGTAAATACCATACAGTCCCCTATTATGACTAAGTATAATCTCATTATATCAATTAATGTTGACATAACTGGAAATATAATGTAAACACATTTTATAATAAAAGGCCGTTCTAAATATAAAACAATACGGGTCACATATGTCACATTAATTTTGTCCATATTAAATACAAGGCCATATGAAATATAAACTTTGAAATAAAATGTGTACGAGCAATGAGAAAATTAAACGATTGACAAATTTATATGATTTAAGGCTACTTCCCTTAGAACAATCGTTCGGCCATGTCATAATTACCCATAATAATAAAATTCCAATGAAACAAGGACAAGCATACATATTCCTTATACTTACATAATTAATGTTTGATGAAAATCACGAACATTACATAAATGCATAATTTTATGGTATTTAATGATAAAACGAAATTTTATTTCAAGTTCGACATCCATTTATAGTAAAACAAATCATAATTGTAAGTCGTAATAAATTTGTTAATTCTACGTGAAATAATCATTTTCAAGAACATTTAATAATTCGGATAATCATAATTTTTGCAGCCCCATACACATATATAATAGAGACGTACGCCATTGAATATTGATTAGTTTTATACTATTTTGACATTTTTGATCGTTGCTTGTGTATCTGTTTTGTTGTTGTAATTTGTAGGAAAATAATAAAAAACATGAAATTAATTAATTAAAATTATAATTGTATTCGTAACAGCTTTTGTTTTCAATATTTTTTGTGTAATAATGTGTATTACATAAAAGTACGTGATATTTGTTGATGGGTAGCAAACCGTCATACTACATTAAAAACAAGTAGTTTATATTATTTAACGTAATGTGTGTTTGTGCTCGATCGAGATCTGTGCGTATTGTGTAATAATTTATTATTGTTGCGCACTATTCAATTTCTGCACGCAGAAACTAATTTTTAAATTGATTTCAATTGAAACCAAATTTGTAATGGTCATATGTATATTGTGAATTGTGACTGCTATTATTAAAAAATAAACGCACAAGAATGAGAAATTAGCAACAATTTTTTGTTTTAGATTTAGACAATTTTTTGAATTATGCTGTGTGAACATTTTTATGTTAACTACATACAATATATTGTTGCTGCCGATCAACAGAATGGACACCCAAGGCGCGATTCGATTTCAGTGAGATTTTTGATTTATCGATTGTTTTTTTTAATGGTTCTTTTTGGAGTTAATTCTTTCTATATAGGATATGATGTCGTTTATGTTTACCAATAATTTAAATTCAAAACTTTTGTTTAGGGAATGTAAACTAGTTTTATTGAAAACCTCCAACTTTAAGTATCTTTCGAAAACTTGAGTCAGTGGCACGTTTTATGATTTTGGTGGCACGTGACACTACGAGGTGTTTCCAAAAAATTAAGATTTCAAATTTAAATAAGCATTTTTCTAGAAATTAATTGTATGTGGAAATAAGTATGAAGAAATAAAAGTTGCTTTAACTGCAAGGTAATTTGTTGAGAAATTGCTAACAAAAAAATGACAACAATTTCACATAAAACGGTAGTTGGTGTAAAAACTGTAAGCATTTGTGACAAAATGGGGGGTTTTGCGGAATTCCATTATTCGCATATATTATGTCGAAAAATTGTTAACTTTTTGTGATAAAAAGTAATTTATATTTTGTGACTAATTGGTATACAATTTTGTGATCATTTACCATTTTTAATTACTCGAGAAGTTAGTTACCAACTTACCAATCAAGCGTTGCTATTTTTATCGTCTTCTGCTCAGATTATTTACAGTTTTGATAATATATTTAAATTATTTACGTCAAGGAAGTCAAGGAATTGATGCTCAAAAATCGTCGATTGACAGTTAGAGATTTTGTTGACGTTGCGTAACTATCGTTTGGGTCAGAATTTTGTTCAAACAACTCTTGGTTTTTGCATCAAGATAATGCGCCGTCTCGTCGACAATTTGGCCAAAAATTCGACCCATGTCATTCCGCAACCGCCCTATTTGCTTTATTTAGCTCGAAATCGTTCTTAGCAGCGAAATCGTTCTTATTTATTAATTTGCATCTACCTCGATACACTATACGTATGAAAGCAGGCACGCTTGCATCTCTAGGTGCCTTTCGTAGAGCGTACTAGAGCATACATTAAAAAGCGCTTTTGGACTCTCTCCACATTCCAACAATGAAAGAACAAACGAGACTAATAAAGTTTAATTCACATAACGGTCATGAACATTTTTAGAAAATCTTTTAACCTAAACTCTTAAGCGTATCGACACTTCAATAATAGAACCATGGCGTAATCGGGTAAAAGAGATTGTTCTGCATTTGGAGATGTTTAGCATCAAATTAAGCGATGTACACCAAGCTTTGTATTTATTTATTTTTAAATTCATATTTAAAATATGTTTTTTGTGTATATTATTTCACTTTTAATAAGTTTTTTTATAAATTAGAAATACAAATTTTTTTTTTATATTTGTTAATTTTGTTTTTTTTATTTATTTTATAAGTTTATTTCCTTATAGTGAAATTATTTAGATTTTAATTTTCAAAATCGATTTCGATATTTATTTATATCATCTTCAGTTGACCGCTACTAAAACTTTATTGAATAATATAACGATTTTTTCGCCATCATTTCAGGGTTTTCCATGTTCAATTTGAAAATTGTTCCGCTTACTTATGAATTTAAAATCAAATCATAAATTTTATTGGTTGTTGTATTAATTTTTGAGTTCAACATGAACGTGCTCTTTCTATTTTTGTAAATTAATGTTTCTTCCATCCGATCCAATAAATTTTCTTCATACAATGTAAAATTTCCAAATTTGTGTTCATGGCTTGATAATTGTGTTGTGTATCATTTAAATGTTTAGCGAAATTTAATTCTGTCCTAATTTTGCCAATATCCCTTGTATGTTCCTTAAACCGTTGTCCAAATGATCTTCCAGTTTGCCCTAAATAAAATAAAGGGCAATCTGAATATTTTAATTTGTAAACTCCGGTGTCCAAAATTGAATCATTCTCAGGCGGAATTTTCTGTTCAAATGAATTTTGAGTTTTATAAGCAATTTTGTTATAAAGTACAATATAAATCCGCATCACGATATAAAAAATAAAAACGGACACCTTTTGAATATCGAAAATTCCATCACGAAAACAAACGTTGAGCATCAATCGGATATAAGAGCAATGATTGTGGACAAAATGAGTGGTTTTCATGAAATATGACAGAACCAAAATACCAATGAAATCAAAACAGTAAGAAGCGTAAAGAACAAAATAATGGACAACAGTTCGATAGTTACAAAGGTGAATAAAGGAAACACAATTG
The DNA here is from genome assembly GCA_958295665.1 of Tipula vernalis. Taxonomy (NCBI): domain Eukaryota; kingdom Metazoa; phylum Arthropoda; class Insecta; order Diptera; family Tipulidae; genus Tipula; species Tipula vernalis. The sequence goes on along the minus strand of OY282560.1, from coordinate 217,465,854 downwards.
TCATTATGAACAGAGCCATCACTAAAATCGACGAATTTATAATAAACGACAGTAGATGATATCCTGATCATATTTAAACCAATTAGGCACCAAAATATTAAGTTTTTATTGGAGATTGAAAATGATAAAAAAATAAAAATATCTTGGATATAAATATAACTAATTCTGATTGGCAGCATAAATTCAAAATATTTAGAAAATCAACACAAACCAGCCGCACGATCCATGAAAAGTCAAACCATCCATACCAACCCAAGATTTCAGCATACAACCACATGATTCACCGGCTAAATAGCATCAATATGTCAGAAATGGATTACAACGATCAATTAAACACAATCAAATTCATTGCGAGTGAAAACAGTTACAATACAAATCAACAAAAATTGGTTTGGTTACAAAATTGCTTATAAAACTCAAAATTCATTGGAGTTTATAAATTAAAATGTTCAGATTGCCCTTCATTCTATTTAGGGCAAACTGGAAGATCATTTGGACAACGGTTTAAGGAACCATACAAGTGAAATTGGCAAATTAGGACATAATCAAATTTCGCTCAACATTTAAATGATACAAAACACAATTACCAAGGCATGAACACAAATTTGGAATTTTACATCGTATGAAGAAAGGTTTATTGGATCGGATGGAAGAAACATTAATTTACAAAAAATCATGTTGAACTCAAAAATTAATACAACAACCAATAAAATTTATGATTTGATTTTAATTGATTCCAGAATGGATGGTGCATCGTTTTGATGAAGTTAAATATTTCCAACAAATGAGCACTTTAAAAGCTCTCGTCTCTTTACCAATGTTGTCATGTGATAGGTTTTACATCCAGTAGCATATGATGGTGTAAGTCTTGGTCGTAATCCCATCCATCTTTCCACATTATATACCGTATAAACTTTTTTTGGACACTAGATTTTTCACGGACACCAGACCTTGTTTCAAGGACACCAGACTTTGACAGCGTATTTAAGTTGGGACCTGACGTTGGCTTAATACAGTATCTTAATTGTCTCGTGGTCATAAATATTCCCAGTCCAGTGCGCTTAGTAAAGCACTTCGATCTTCGATTCTTTCAATCTCGAATACATTTTGTAAAAGTATGCCATTTAAACTCTTATTTAGACTCACACCATTTCGCTAGATTGTCGATGCCTTCTTGTAGCTTATGGACATTGCCAATGTTTTCTACCGTTTTAAAGATTTTGAGATCATCCACAAACCGTATCTGTTTAACTGTTCTAACGTTTTACAATGACTGAGGGAGTCAAAGGCTTAGGCAAAGTCAGAATACACCACATTAATTTGCTTCGAATTGCCAACGATGTGAAATCTTCCAATAATGAAGCTGGAATGCCATAGGGACCACATCCATCTCCAAATACTTTTACAGCTCGATGAATATGTGTTGTATGGTTATGTTGTTTTCACCATTGTTTGAATTTTCATACTTATCAATGTCTCCCGGCACTGATTGAAAAAACTCCGCAAACATGTTTGATATAACCTGCGCAGTGAATTTCTGTATGCTTTCTTCTGAACAGATTTCAAGATTTTCTTTGTAAGCTTTGTCTTTCTTGTGCTTAAGATTGATAAGTTTATCGTCGTACCATTTGGATATTTGTTCGATTTGGCCACAGCAGTAGGAACAAATAGTTCAATGCCATTAAATATAATTTTGTAGAATTTCTCCACCAGACTTCCTCTCCCAGCTAATCTGCTCAAAATAAAGATGAATCTTTATTATGTCGGCTTTTCTAAAGTTGTAATACGACTTGCTGTTTTGATGATTATCAATAACATTTGCTTTGTGGTTAACATTCGCTTTGTGATTAATATCATTAATAACGAATGATGATGGTGATTCATTTACTTTAAATAAATTTCGTTTATTTGTAAAAATCAGATCTTCCAATTCGGTCCAGACCATTCTTGACCTCGCAAATTTGGCTAAGATTTATATCGAAAACGGTATCGATAAACAAACACTCTATTTCAGAACTCACGTTCAAAGGTAAAATTTCATCCGTTTCTTCGTCATATGACCAGCTAATATAGTTGGAAAATGAAACTATCCCGTGGTCAAGATTGTGTCAGTTGAATTAGCAGCATTGTTGATTTCTATTATTATGTCGCAGAAGGCCTGTGTAAGATGATATCGGAGAGCCAGGCGGAATATATGTAACTTAGATAAAAATTGACTTTTTGTTGATTGTGCTTTTAACAGATAATTACTCGATGAACAGGTTGAATATTTCAACTAACTCATTCGATAATGATGCATCAACCGCTATAAATACTCATCCACTAGATTGTTTAGTACTTGTTAGCGGTGAACGATCACATCTATAAACCACATATTGGTTAGGAAAGAATTCAGAACTCAGGATCCCTTTGTTAAATGATGTTTCACAGATGATATAGACCGGAAAGAGCGTTTTTAACATAAAATTGCGAAATTGAGCTGCTTTCGAAGACATTGTACGAGTATTTATATTTTGGAAATAAAATGACTGATTCCTAATGCCTGGTGGTTTGGCCATTGTTGTAGTCTTCTGTGTCGGACACAGATAACGCTAGCTGAAGTTAAGCCTTGAGCCTTTTAAATAGTTAGAATTGTACTTGAATCAGGTAATTTTAAATTGGTAAAGTATTGTGAAAGTTAAGTACAGTGTATTCGGCATAACTGGAATATCGGGAACAACAGGCATTGCTTAAACTGACTGATCTCCTATTGTTATTAGTGGTATATTGATTGTAATGCATGTATCATATTCGCAGGTAGAACGTGTTGTAGACTGATTTGCATCAAAATAAAGGATGTTGACATAATTAAGCCGGTCGATATACGGTATTTTATTTGGCCTACCAGGGTGCTGATTCTCTAAAAAATAAGATAATGTGTAAACGTGAAAACATGTAAAAAGCAAAGCTTACTTTTATGAGCCTGGAATTTCTCGATTTGACTTACTACTAAAATAATATTGAAAATTTTCGAACTCATAAAAGTAGGCTTTGCTTTTGACAAGTTTACACGTTTACACATTATCTTATTTTTTAGAGAATCAGCACCCAGTACCCTGATTCTATAAAAAATAAGATAATGTGTAAACGGGTAAACTTGTGAAAGGCAAAGCTTACTTTTATGAGTTTGGAATTTTTCGATATTATTTTAGTAATAAGTCAAACCGAGAAATTGCTAGCACATAAAAGTAAGCTTTGCTTTTCACAAGTTTACCCATTTACACATTATCTTATTTTTTATAGAATCAGGGTACAGACGAGCTTTACTGGCATGCTGGTTGAAACCTAACGTTCGATGTTGAAAGGCCGAAATGTCGTATGGCCGAATGTCGTATGGCCGAATGTACCGAAAGGCCGAATGTCTAATGGCCGATTGGGTCGAAAGGCCGAAAGTGTTGAAAGTGCGAATGTCTAGAGGCCGAATAGGTCGAAAGGCCGAATGTTGAAAGGCCGAATGGGTCGAAAATCCGAATTTTCATAAAATTTTCTTTCACTTAACTAATTGATTGAAATCAATACAGTGAAATTCACTTATAACCGATTCACTTATATACCGTTGTTATAACCGAATGTCGTAATATACGGAATTTAGTTATACGTGTAACAATACAAATCAGATCAAATTTCCGGCGTTATAAGCGAAATGTCGTTATATTCGAGGGCGTTATAAGTGAATTTCACTGTATTTAAAACCATTGAATTTATTTGTTAATGTAAAATTGACAACAGAAGAGTTGAAACTTGTTAACTAATTGGTAAGTACAAATTACTCTCGTAATTCGTAAAGTGAAAAACCATATTTAACTGGAGTTTAGAAAAGTAATGGGTTGATCCAAGCACTGCACGGAAGAAAAACGAAACCTTATTAAAAAAATTTCGATGTGAAGGAAAATCTTACCGTGAAATACAAGAAATTATCTGCCTGCGAAAATGGTCTGTAATTCAGTAAAATGGACTGATAAGGCTGAAACACGTGGGCCAAAAAGGTAAACAATTAAGCGTATTGACCGACAAATCATAAAAATGGTAAAGAACGACTCTCATATCTGCTCAAAAAAGATAAAGAAGGAACTTTAGGTATCTGTAAGTGCGGTGACTATACGGAGACGCCTATTAGAAGGTAAATTGGCCGCCAGGAGTCCGAGAAAATTACTATTGCTCAGCAAGAGACATGTGGCAAAAATAATACAGTTCGGTAAGGCGTACGTCAATTGGCCCCTAGAAAACTGGCGAAATGTTTTATGGAGCAATGAAAGTAAAATTGTCCTTGTTTGGAGGAGGCGCAGTAAAGACTGTTAAGCATAGTGGTGCAAAGTTGATGGTTTGGGCTTCCTTCTCATACTAGGGTGTTGGGCCGATATATTCTATAAGGGGCATCATTGATAAATTTGTATACAATAAAATACTTGAAGACATCATTTATACCGTATACTGAGTATGAAATGGCCCTGAAATTGGTGTTTCAACAAGATAACGACCCAAAACACAGAAGCAAACAGGCGAAGTCATGGTTTCGGAAGTACAAAATTAATCTTATGGGGTAGCCAACGCAATTACCGGACCTCAATTCCATATAAAACGTGGGTGCTGATGTCAAAAATAAAGTGAGCAAAGTTAATCTAAAAAATGCCCAGTAATTGTGGGAGGCAGTGCACGAAACATGGAGGTCCACGGCTGTCAGTCGTAATAATGGGCATGCAACTAAATATTGACTGCTTTATTAAAAAACAATACACAAAAGTGGTGCTTGTTAAGTTGATGAATATTTTAATTATTCCTAAAGAATGTTTCGGACTGCTATTTTTGTGAACACCATGAAATGGATTTTTTTTTTATATTAATTTTTAATCAAAAGAATAAATATTTGTTTGTCTTTTTATAGCTTAATATGACAATATCAAATATATTTCATGAATAAATCTTAATGAAAGTTGCGTTTTTGAAAACTTATACGAGTTTTGTCTTCTTCTGTGTAGCACTGCTATTAATATGAACACAACTGTATATAATTATAAATTCTTCTAAAATCTGGGCTAGTGCCCCCTTCTATTATGAATAAAATGTTTTTATTTCATCCATACACATAAGGAAAAATCCAAATGAAATGTTACTTCTAAATTCTTGCAGGCTTTTTAATTATTTTATCAAATACAAATTAAAAGTGTGGGGAATTTTAGTTTCTATAATACAAAGATTAGATTAAGGTGAGAACCAAAAACGGGCTATCGCCCGTCCAACACAGTATCTTCAGTGCCGGAAATCCTGTATACAATTTGTATTTCAATATCTTTTTCTAGAAAAATGTTTTATTGCAAATTGAAATGAAGTTAGTGTTTAAAAATTCCCGAGATAAATACAGTGGAATTCAGTTAACACGAAAACGGATAACACGAAATATCGGATAACAACAACATTCTATCGCTTAACACGAAATTCTGAAATCAAGTGTTTCCTTCGATTTCTACTGTACACTATTTCTCGAGAAACAAAAATTCCCGAAATTAGTCAAATTAAATTTCTCGAGAAACGAGAATTAAAATTGTTTAGAAAATCTCGAGAATTCTCAAGATAGAAATTTCCGATTGCAATCTCTACTTGCAAACTGCAGCAATGGCTAATTGCTAAAACACTAGGTAAATAAATAAAAGTGATATTTCTACAATCATTCATTTGTTTTTTAAATCTATTTACAAAAGAGTATATTATACACCAAGGTTGTGAAGTATGCTATTATAACCCGAGCGAGGTTATAGTAAGCGAGGGCTATAATAGCACTTCTCAAGCGTGGTGTATGTGTATATACTATTTTTTCCACTACTAGTCGTAGAAGTTGATAAGAAAATTAATTTGATAAGGGAAACACTTGCTCTTGAATAATATTAATTATGTCGAAGTAGCCCGAATTTTTTACTGAATTGTAGTAAGCGTAAATTTAAAATGATACTGCATTTTGTTTTGTTATTTGAAGTTTTAATTTTGTTGAGTCAAATAATCATAATCTCCCTATCCATTTAATCGCATTACATCTAGTGTTCATTTTCCATCTAGTGGTCAATAATAAAATATTATTAACCACTAGCCGAGAAATTTTGTTTCTCAGACTACTAAAACACATAATAATGATGCCTTCTACGACTAGTAGTGAAAAAAAAAAACATTTTCTAATGCATGTCAATGTAAAAATTTTGCAATAATGTCAATTTTCAATATCATTTTATTAAGTTCGCATGTAATTTCTGTTTTCTATTAATTCGTGTTAAGGTTATGATAAAATTGCCCTCAAATACAATGTACTATACAGGCTTATTTTGTATATTCATTTACATGAATAATAATAGATTTAATTAAAATAATACAAAATAAAAACTAAAACTAAATTTTAGGTGAACAAACAAAATTGCATGAATTCCCGCTCAAAAATCAAATCACACGCACAGTCAACATACACATCCATATATGAGAAACATAAATATGTATGTATAAGAGAAGGAACCAACAAAAAATACTTTAAATTTTCAAGGGCAAAAGTGTTAAAAAATGCCAGAATTATGTATCATACCTGGAACCAAAACCAAACCACCAAGAAAACAAAAAAACGATTCTATCAAATTTATTTTTTGTGTTTTGTTTCCTTAGGGCAAAAAATCAGATTAAATTTTTTTTTTTTCGTAGGCTTCAACAATCTATAATGATGATGATGATTCTTAAAAAAAAAACATAAAAAATATGCTGGACCAAAATAAACGTACTTACATACAACCATACATAAAGACCATACTTTACTTAAGCCAAAAAATTACAAAACAAAACATCATCTTTTCTTTGTTGTATTCTTATTATTATTAAACTCGTCCATACAAATTTAATTATGTATGTACATAAATGTGAGTTTAGTTTGTTTTGCTTTCGAGGCACACATACCACCAACCAGTCAGTGTACAAAGTCTTTTTTATTATTTTCTTTTAACTACAATAAGTATTGGAAGTATAATTCTTAATTGAGAACGGCAACTCGACCTAAAAAACATTTTTTTTTGTAACTATACACAGACTAAACTTACAAAAAACTGGATTTATTTGTTGTTGCTTTCTTTTTTATCTTTGTTTTTTCTTAAAGTTTTGTGTTATTATTACAATAAAAAAAATACAACAACAAATGTATATATACATACGAGATACATGTAAGAATAATAATAAGAATCCAAGAAACTATAAACAATAATAATAAAAATGAAATAAGAGAAGAACCTCAAAAAGGTATATTTTTACTTCAATATATAATAGATTTGATCCAGAGCCGAAATCCTTTTTAAACTACTTAGTATTACAAAATCAAACAGTTTTTTTTTTGTTTAATTTAAACCGATTCGGTACAAGACACAGTTTTCCATAAACCGTGAACTATTATTTATGTACAATATAATACTCGTATGTCTGTCGTTGAAATAATAAAAATTTATTATACATTTTGACTGAACAACAGAACAAACAAAAAAAAAAAAAAACAACACATGTGTCACTTAAAATAAAACATAAATGCATTTTTTATATTTTAAATGAATTAACGGATAAATATTTTTAAGGGGATCTTTCACTAAATCGATTTTATATTTAGATGTTCGTTTGTTTTTAGATTTAATATTTAAAAAAAAAAAAAAGGATGAACAACCAGATGCCCCATCGCCATTTTCCCCACAAAGTGTACTAATAGGTTAGTATTCGTATGTACAAAACAAAAACCATAAATAACCGGATGACATCTGTCAATTGACCCAAATGGATAGAATACTTAAATGGAAATTAACGAATATTTTATGAATGGTATATATGGAAAAGGATCATTTTTCAGTCTATCCTTTATGTATGGTATATGTTGACGCACATTATGCATGTAAGATCAAATAATGGAATGCGATAAAGGACGTTAAAAACGTGATAAAACATGAAAACAAACCCATATGTAACAAGTAACACATCTGGTTTTTTAATTTTTTAGGTTGGCTGACCTAAAATATTTCTTTACATTCATTTGTTTGAAGAAAAAAAAAACCAACAGGATCACTTTTAGAAAAGAACTCTCTTTTCTGGTAATGATTTGTTATTTCGTTAGGTTCATTAATATTAACACGTTCGCGGGCTCAAAGACACATATATGTACAGTCATGGAAATAGTTATATAGCCAGTAAATAACTTAAAGCAAACGCGTACAGCGGATGTTTTCTGGAAAAATTCTAATATACGTATACAATACCCTAATGCGTAGAAGTAAGATAACAGTGTGAGTAATGCAATAGATCGTTCAGTCGCATTGTCTTTCTTCTCAGATGCGAGTGAAGTTTTTCCTAACTTTTCCTAAAAAATTACAACAACAATGTTTTGCATTAGTATTGGTGAAAAAAGAATTCATTTAGGCGAAACTCGATTTAAAATATTTTTAAAAAAACAAACGCGACAATTAAATATTTTATTAAAAAACACCTTGATTTATCATAAAACATAAGAATCTACCTATTTTTTGTTAATCATCTAGTATATCACAAAACAAAAAAATTAGGAAATATTGACTTACAACATATTGCACAGCAGCATTCCTAAGCAGTACTAACTAATTTCTAACCGTTTAGCATCAACTTCAGTGGTACGGCCAAAATCCTTAGATCAACAGAAATATTTGTGCAATATTTCAGAAATATCTAATGGGTATCACAGGGTGTACATGACGATTGAAAAATTAAGATTTTTATTTGGGCCTGAGATGGTTAAACCCAAGACGCCCACCGGCCTACTGGTGCAATATGGAAATTGCATTGCTCCGGCGAAAGTGCAATCGTGCTAGGCGCGTTTCCCAGCGGGGTAGAAACATCAGCTCCTTTTCGCTTTACAACAAATTTACACGGAAGAACGGGGTGCGCTGAAGGTGGCCATTAAACAAAGCAAGCGACGATGCTGGATGTCCCTCTGTGATGAGGTTGAGGATTACCCATGGGGTAGGCCCTACAAGATGGTTATGTCCAAGCTTAAACTTGCAAGAGGTGCAGCACCAACATGCCCTATTTTGATGGATAATATAGTATCTTCCTTATTTCATCGCAAACTAGTGATTATTCACTCGAGTGCCATTGAAGCGGACGACATACCACTATTCACGATTGATGAACTAATGTCCGCCTCTAGGAGAATTTCCAACAAGGAAGCGCCAGGACCGGACTATATACCAAATGTTGCCTTAAAGGCTGCGATTCTAGAAAAACCCGAAGAGTTCCTGGAGGTGTATAACTCTTGCCTAAGAGAAGGAACATTCCCAGATATTTGGAAGAAACAGATGCTGATACTGATCCCAAAGGGTAAAGTACATTCGGAAGATCCTTCATCATTTCGCCCAATCTCTCTGTTAGATGGAGCGGGAAAATTACTTGAAAGGCTGCTCGGTAATCGGTTAGAAGAAGCTATCGTATCATCTGGAGACCTTGCCCATAACCAATATGGGTTCCGCAAAGCGCGCTCAACTATTGATGCTATTCAGCTCGTTACCAGGCTGACAGAAGACGCCATCAGCGGCAGCAGATGGAAAGGAGGCAGTAAAAAATACTGCGCTATTGTTACGCCACATATTAAAAATCCGTTTAATACAGCAAAATGGGAACATATTAGTAGACGTTAAAAACGCATTCAATACAGCTAACTGGGCCCACAATATGGATTCCCTACGAAAGATGAATGTTTCGGCCTACCTCTTGAAGATACCAGAAAGCTACTTCGAGGATAGATTGTTAGAGCACGACACTGAGGATGGTCCCATGGAATACAACATAACAGCTGGAGTTCCACAAGGTTCCGTTCTGGGCCCAATCTTCTTCCGAGGAACATTATATATGACAACGTACTAAAGCTACGAATCCCAGATGGAGCAGAAGTGATAGGGTTTGCCGATGACATCGCGATAGTGGACGGTTAGAAAGTACTTAGTATTGCTCAGGAATGCTTCTATGGCCCAAATAAAAATCTTAATTTTTCAATCGCCATGTACACCCTGTGATACCCATTAGATATTTCTGAAATATTGCACAAATATTTCTGTTGATCTAAGGATTTTGGCCGTACCACTGAAGTTGATGCTAAACGGCTAGAAATTAGTTAGTACTGCTTAGGAATGCTGCTGTGCAATATGTGCACACTATTTTATTTATGTATTGTACGAGTAAGTCAATATTTCCTAATTTTTTTGTTTTGTGATATACTAGATGATTAACAAAAAATAGGTAAATTCTTATGTTTTATGATAAATCAAGGTGTTTTTTAATAAAATATTTAATTGTCGCGTTTGTTTTTTTAAAAATATTTTAAATCGAGTTTCGCCTAAATGAATTCTTTTTCACCAATACTAATGCAAAACATTGTTGTTGTAATTTTTTAGGAAAAGTTAGGAAAAACTTCACTCGCATCTTCTCAGTCTCATTTGAAACGTTTAACTGAGTGGAAGTATTTATATAGTCAGTGAACATATTTCGGTTTTTTAAAGTAATATCATAGACAAATTAATTTGTAAGATAAACAACTTTGGTATTAACCTGTTACCTATAAAATAAAGTATTATAATTTTTCGAACAGTTTGGAGGAAGATTGAACGAAAGGAATATATGTTTTATCTCTTTTCGTCATAAAGTTTCCTACTGATCAATGAACGTGAATGACGAAAAGAAATAAACATATTCTCTATACTCCTTTTATTAAGCAATTGGTTTTTTTTGATGGCTGTAGTTTTTATTTTCCTATATCAAAATAACATAGTCTCTCTCCCTTTACATTATGTTACAACCATATTCAAATGTGGAACAGATATGTGTACTTCGATATTTTTATTGTTTAAAAAAAATGTAAATAGAAAATATTAAAACTCAACACACATACATATACACATATATTTCAAAACAAAATTTACAGAACACCTAAACCTAAAAAACAATGAAAAATAAAGGAATTACATTTACCTTTAAATTATTTGCTTTGCTATTGTGATTCATAAAATAAAAAAATCGCGATAAAAAGGACCGTATAAAAAAGGTTTAGGTGCATTTTTTATTCTTTAAAATCAAAACAAAAATCGAAACAGAAAATGTGTATGCATAGATATATCCAATGCACATATAGATTGTAGAACAAATTACATATTTCGGTATCGGGAATAATAGAAAACAAAAAATTTTTTTTGACCGATCATTTTTTCAATTTTTATTTTCAAGTTTTTCAATTTTCATATGATAATTAATTTTATTTACATTTAGCAGTTTAATTACATTACAGTTGACATAATAATCCTTTGATACCTGTAAAACAATCTGTAAGGAATATATATATACGAGTTTATATACTGTATACATAGATATGTAGCTACGTAGTTATTTCATATTTGTATAATATGCATACCTAATACCTATACAAAAATAATTTGTGGCTGTAATTTGTGTGTGCTTACATAATTTATTAACCCATTCCACGCGGGTCGCGCTTACGCTGTTGCATTTCGACATTTTTAAAGGAATTATTGTTTTTTAACAAAATAAATCGAAAATTATTTTTTCCATTTAATTTGTATCTTTTATGATGCTAATTCTCCTGTTTCTCTATCAAATATTTAAGTATTTTATTCGTTCAATCTTTAATTAAATAATTTGAATTATTTTTTGAATTAAATAATTTCTCTGCCTAGTGCAATTGTTGTTGTAAAGTTCTCAACAAAATACGCTAAATATTTGTTCTTCATTCGTGATATTCGAGATAAATGTTTGATGACAATGAATCGTCTGGGCTTTACATAAACAAGTCAGTGTAATGTAATTTATAATTTAATTTATTTAGTTTTAATGTTATAATTTAATTAATTTTAAATAATTATAATAAAACAAAAATTTAATCCAAAATTAATATTTAATTACTCAAAATTTTTAATTTTCTTGAAGCTGCTGGTGTATTTTTACGTATCCCTTTGGAAGCAACTAGCCATTTGCAATTTTTGCGAAGCAAAACCAATAAAAGAAAATAAACTAATTTATGAAAATGCTCATAGCAAAGGTTGTTTTGATCTGGCATAAATGACACAAATTTTGAATTTAGTTTTTCGAAACTAAATTTTGTCATTTCTTCCAATATATTATTCACATGACTTTTTTTACTAAAAAAATTTTCAAATATTTGTACCAAAAATGTAGCTATTTCAAACCACTCATCCGTTGGCGCTTTTAGAGATCCGAAGTTGGAGCTATCTTTCCTGAAATTTTTTTCTTGAATATACACATCATTCGCATTAATTACTGTGTCAGGTTTTAATAATTTTGCGATACATTTGTCGCAATCAATTTTTTCGCGTACACAATAGCCAGCAAAATACGCTATTGCATTGGAAGTTAATTGGGTGAATTCCGTTGTGGTGTTAGGCAGTAGAACAATCGCCTCTGATGAATCAATTTCTTGCGAATCCTGATGTTTGATGCTTTTTTTATATTCATCCTTGAATTGTTTCCAATTTAGCTTTAAATTTAATTCATCATCAGGTAAACAGTTAGAATGTATGGAATGAAACAAAACTTTCGCAACCACAATGTTGGCAAAATGTACCCCGATCTGGTAGCTCGACGGCATATAATTAAAGCCACCTTTGCCTCTTAATGCCGAAAAAAAATTCTCCAGAGCGTCCTGATTGGTTTTTCCGGTAAGTATAAATTCTACATTAAAGGTAGAATTTACATAATTTATCAGCGCTAATTGGGCACTTATCGTTAATTCAAGCCCTTTTATAAACTTAAAATAATTTTCGTTTTTTGATAAAATTTTCAATTTTTTTAAAAATACCAAGCTGTTTTCTAAATAAACATATGTACTGTTATTTATACTAAGCGGCTTCTCAAATGGATTTTTTGATGAAAAATTGCGACAGTTCAGACAATCGAAAATGTTGTTAAATCGTTCTATGATGTTTGCTAAAGAAATCGGAAAACCAAAAATCGACTCGAAATATCCACAACACTTGACTACAGGAAAACATAATTACACTGACATCAACACAAACTCACAGGTCTTCAAAAGAACTGGAAATATACAAGGAACGATATAACCCATTTTTACTAAACGAGAAAATTGGCCGCAACAAAATTTACGACCTCATTGTAAATCCGTAATTAATATCATTTTGCACATACACACCTACACACACCAGATGGTCAGCAAATTCTTCTCTGTTTTTATCATAAAACACACACTTGATGGTATATACAAATGAGGTTATATCGTTCCTTGTATATTTCCAGTTCTTCTAATCTGTTCATTAGTAACCCTTTTCGTATTCTGTGTAATACCTGTGATTTTGTGTTGATGGCAGTGTAATTATGTTTTTCTGTAGTCAAGTGTTTTGCATATTTCGAGTCGATTTTTGGTTTTCCGATTTCTTTTATATTTCTTTTATTTTATATACCAAAAAGAAGGGCAGTACCACCCCTTTAAGAAGAAAAACAAAACAAGGGGGAAAGAACATTCAAAAGGCACGTAGGCACAAAAAATAGGGTATAATAGCAGTTTTTTAGCATAATTTTAATTAATGTTTGTTAGAAATTTGATAAAGAAGTAACGTAAAAAGTGAATAAACTGAAATTTTGTGTTTTATTATATAAAAATACTTACTTAGTTATCCCAGCATTGATCTCACATAAGGTTTTAAATTATTAAAAAGTAATAAATATAAATATATAATAAATAAGAACTCTAATAAAGCGATTTAGATTATAAAATGCCATCCAAAAAAAAAATATATTCATGTATTGTACCATGTTGCGAACAGAAAGGTACTGTTATAGATATGAAATACTATAATTTACCAAGCGATCCTACAAGAAGATCTCTGTGGCTAAATTCAATATGTTTATCAAAACAAAATTTAAAAAACAAAGATAATTTTGTTTGTCAAAGACACTTCTTAAAAGAACACGTCGGTGTACATAAATTAACAAGAAACGCAGTACCGGTTTTAAATCTAACTAAAAGTTTTGAAATTAGTGAAGAAGAATGTAGCGTGCAAATATCCAAATTTGGTGAACAAATGGATGATACTTCCATATGTACAACGAAAAATCAGGTGTCGATTGACCAGGAGCTTAACTTACAAAATTCTGAAGCTGCTGAGGAAATGGATATACATTCTTTAGCCGACGCTTCCATAATTTCAACCGATTGTACATCAAAACATGTTCAAACTGATCCAGTGGACGAAGAAGTGGAATTTTTAAATCTTATAAATACTGTAAACTGTTTTCATTGTGAAGTGGCGAATGAGGTAAAACAATTCTGCAATAAGTGTAAAAAACATCGGAAAGACACTTTTTTATATAAAAAAAAATATGAAGAAGCAAAAAAGAAAATCAATAAATTGACGGCAACATACCGTAAGTTGAAAAGGAATTTTAGTAATTTAAAATCAAAATGTGATAAAATTAAAATATTACTATTGATGAAACAATCGACCAACTAACTTCTGTAAACGTCGCAAGTAAAAATGTCTGCAAACTTCTGTTGAAAGAAGACTACTATTATACAGATAGTGACAAAATGTTTGCACAATGTTTATTTTATAAGTCAGCCTCAACTTATAAATATTTAAAAAATACGTTTGAGTTGAAACTACCATCGGTTTCATCAATCTACAATTGGTCGCCAATTAACTATATTTCACCCGGAACAAACGAGGTTTTGATGCAGCAGCTGAAACATTTATTTCAAAATATGCCAGATTCATCCCGATTATGTGTATTAAGTTTCGACGAAATTCAAATTAAGAAAGACTTAACAGTAAACCTCGTAACTGATAAAGTCGAGGGCTACTGAGACAACGGCAGTCAGAGGTCGAATCAACTAGCTACTTCAGCTATGTTTTTTATTTTACGTGGTTTGGTAGGCAGTTGGAAGCACATACTAAATTACGTTCTAATTAATAACTCCATCAACGTTAAGGAGCTAGGACAATTAATTGTAAATAACATCAAATTATGTCAAGAGGTTCTAAATTTACAAGTCGTGATGTTGACCTGTGATCAAGCTGCAACAAATGTGGCCGTTTACAAATATTTTGAGGTAGGACCAGAAAAACCGTATATTACTGTTAATAAAAGAAAAGTTTATGTGCAATATGATCCGCCGCATTTACTTAAATCAGTTAGAAATGCATTTATTCAACACAAATTTATGCATTCTGATTTTGGTACAAGTGATTTTAATATTGTTAAAGTATTATACGACCATGATAAAAATCAAAATGTGAAACTGTTGCCGAAATTAACAAAAAACCACATGGAACCCAACAGTTTTCAGAAAATGAGTGTGAAATTGGCCGTACAAGTTTTAAGTAACACCGTTTCATGTGCAATACGTACAGCGCTAAAAACAATGCCATCCATTTTTGACAATTATATGGAGCACGCGATACCGACAGCAAACATCATAGAACGATTCAACAACATTTTCGATTGTCTGAACTGTCGCAATTTTTCATCAAAAAATCCATTTGAGAAGCCGCTTAGTATAAATAACAGTACATATGTTTATTTAGAAAACAGCTTGGTATTTTTAAAAAAATTGAAAATTTTATCAAAAAACGAAAATTATTTTAAGTTTATAAAAGGGCTTGAATTAACGATAAGTCCCCAATTAGCGTTGATAAATTATGTAAATTCTACCTTTAATGTAGAATTTATACTTACCGGAAAAACCAATCAGGACGCTCTGGAGAATTTTTTTTCGGCATTAAGAGGCAAAGGTGGCTTTAATTATATGCCGTCGAGCTACCAGATCGGGGTACATTTTGCCAACATTGTGGTTGCGAAAGTTTTGTTTCATTCCATACATTCTAACTGTTTACCTGATGATGAATTAAATTTAAAGCTAAATTGGAAACAATTCAAGGATGAATATAAAAAAAGCATCAAACATCAGGATTCGCAAGAAATTGATTCATCAGAGGCGATTGTTCTACTGCCTAACACCACAACGGAATTCACCCAATTAACTTCCAATGCAATAGCGTATTTTGCTGGCTATTGTGTACGCGAAAAAATTGATTGCGACAAATGTATCGCAAAATTATTAAAACCTGACACAGTAATTAATGCGAATGATGTGTATATTCAAGAAAAAAAATTCAGGAAAGATAGCTCCAACTTCGGATCTCTAAAAGCGCCAACGGATGAGTGGTTTGAAATAGCTACATTTTTGGTACAAATATTTGAAAATTTTTTTAGTAAAAAAAGTCATGTGAATAATATATTGGAAGAAATGACAAAATTTAGTTTCGAAAAACTAAATTCAAAATTTGTGTCATTTATGCCAGATCAAAACAACCTTTGCTATGAGCATTTTCATAAATTAGTTTATTTTCTTTTATTGGTTTTGCTTCGCAAAAATTGCAAATGGCTAGTTGCTTCCAAAGGGATACGTAAAAATACACCAGCAGCTTCAAGAAAATTAAAAATTTTGAGTAATTAAATATTAATTTTGGATTAAATTTTTGTTTTATTATAATTATTTAAAATTAATTAAATTATAACATTAAAACTAAATAAATTAAATTATAAATTACATTACACTGACTTGTTTATGTAAAGCCCAGACGATTCATTGTCATCAAACATTTATCTCGAATATCACGAATGAAGAACAAATATTTAGCGTATTTTGTTGAGAACTTTACAACAACAATTGCACTAGGCAGAGAAATTATTTAATTCAAAAAATAATTCAAATTATTTAATTAAAGATTGAACGAATAAAATACTTAAATATTTGATAGAGAAACAGGAGAATTAGCATCATAAAAGATACAAATTAAATGGAAAAAATAATTTTCGATTTATTTTCTTAAAAAACAATAATTCCTTTAAAAATGTCGAAATGCAACAGCGTAAGCGCGACCCGCGTGGAATGGGTTAATAAATTATGTAAGCACACACAAATTACAGCCACAAATTATTTTTGTATAGGTATTAGGTATGCATATTATACAAATATGAAATAACTACGTAGCTACATATCTATGTATACAGTATATAAACTCGTATATATGTATATATTCCTTACAGATTGTTTTACAGGTATCAAAGGATTATTATGTCAACTGTAATGTAATTAAACTGCTAAATGTAAATAAAAATAATTATCATATGAAAATTGAAAAACTTGAAAATAAAAATTGAAAAAATGATCGCTCAAAAAAAATTTTTTGTTTTCTATTATTCCCGATACCGAAATATGTAATTTGTTCTACAATCTATATGTGCATTGGATATATCTATGCATACACATTTTCTGTTTCGATTTTTGTTTTGATTTTAAAGAATAAAAAATGCACCTAAACCTTTTTTATACGGTCCTTTTTATCGCGATTTTTTTATTTTATGAATCACAATAGCAAAGCAAATAATTTAAAGGTAAATGTAATTCCTTTATTTTTCATTGTTTTTTAGGTTTAGGTGTTCTGTAAATTTTGTTTTGAAATATATGTGTATGTGTGTTGAGTTTTAATATTTTCTATTTACATTTTTTTTAAACAATAAAAATATCGAAGTACACATATCTGTTCCACATTTGAATATGGTTGTAACATAATGTAAAGGGAGAGAGACTATGTTATTTTGATATAGGAAAATAAAAACTACAGCCATCAAAAAAAACCAATTGCTTAATAAAAGGAGTATAGAGAATATGTTTATTTCTTTTCGTCATTCACGTTCATTGATCAGTAGGAAAGTTTATGACGAAAAGAGATAAAACATATATTCCTTTCGTTCAATCTTCCTCCAAACTGTTCGAAAAATTATAATACTTTATTTTATAGGTAACAGGTTAATACCAAAGTTGTTTATCTTCTAAAGTAATTTGTCTATGGTAATATTACTTGCTTAAGTGGGTATATTTATTTTGAAAAGGTGCTTAGACATATTTAAACACACGAATAATTCTTTTGTCAATATCTACTCAAATTATTAGGAATGCCACGTGGAAAGGAGTTAACTGTAGACGAAAAAGCTAAAATGAGTAGCTACTTGGAATGTAATCTTTCAAATAGAGAAATTGCTAGAAGACTCAATAGATTGCATGGTGTAATTGACAATTATGTTCGCTTGGGTGAAAACTATGGACAGAAAAAAAGATCTGAAAATCAAAGTTGAGTATTTTCGCTGCTAGTAAGTCTGGAGCTAGTTCCAGAAAAATTAAACATGAATTAAATCTAAATGTGACCGATCGTCGAGTCCGGCAAATTCTAAGCGAAAGTAATCGTAAAAGTTAAATGGACGAAGAGGCAACGTAAACCTCGACTAAAGCCACATCAAATTGCAGCACGATTAGCTTTCGCCAAAAAATATTCGGCTTGGTTCAATAAATGGCAAAAGGTTGTGTTCAACGACGAAAAAAAATTTAACTTAGATGACCCGGATGGCTGCCAATTTTATTAGCATGATCTAAGGAAGGAACCGGAGACAAGAATGAGCAGGAATTTAGGTGGGGGATCTGTGATGGTATAGGATGCTTTTTGCTTCTTTGGCAAGTCTCGGATATGCTGGATATCTTCAAAAATGAAATCTCCGAATTACATAGATCTCTTAGACGATCCATTATTAAACATGGTTGAAGATAGTGTTTCTTCTCGAGAAATATTTCTCGAGAAATTTAACAAAAATCTATTCTCGATTTCTGGAGAAATTTTTTATTTTTCTCGAGAAAAATATTTTTTCTTCATTTAAAATATAAACGGTCAAATATGATGAGCAAAAACAATCAAAAATATACATTTTTGCGCTTTTCGGAACAAAAGAGAACTAAAATGATGGTAAGGCAGATTTATGTACCACTGCACTCTAAATAGTTCGACATTTTGTGTGAAATGCAAAACAATCATAAACAAAAAATTTTCAAGAAACGATATTTATTGAGGTAAGTAAAATATTTTATGTGAATAGCTGCTTTTTAAAATTGTTTTAAAATGAATAGCCCAAATCAATACGATGATGTTTGGAAACATTTTACCAAAAACAATAAAGATGCATCAAACTGCAATATTTGTGGTAAAACCATTGAGGAAGGACTTTAAATAGAGAGAGATTTTGTATGGCTAAAATATGTAATGAAAAATAATTTCTGTTTCGTTTGGAGATTTTAGTTGTGATATTATGAAAGGAATATATAAATTTTAATTGCCTCTTTCTATTCCTCATGTTTCCTATCCCCATATTATTATAAATGAACACAATGGAAAATTGAAAGGCGGTGCTTAATATTTCATTCTTTCTTCTTTGTATATGTAACAAACAAAAAATCGAACACAAATGCTAGATCAATACCAACAAAAATGTTCAAAGCATTACCAAAATTTTAATACCTTAAAAAAATTCGAAAAAAAGAAAGTTAACAACAAACACAATAATATTTTGTAAACAATGATTTTGGGTTAGTATGTATTTTTTTTATGCATGCGATATTTTTAGACTAGAAAGGAAAGAGGAAAACAGTTGATTTCAATTTTATCGTTTATAAATCGTATATGTATTGTTTTACTGTTGGTAGAAGAATAGAAAAAACCAAATACTGTATTTAAAAATAATAAAAACGCGAAGCTGAAATAAGAACATTTAGTATAGTGAAATTTAAAATTCGTCACGTTGCGAATAGGTATATTCATAATACAAAATTTTTTGTATTTTGTGTTTTTTCAATTTCGTTATACGAATATTCGTCCATTTTTGAATATAAGGATTATTAATACATTCTGTATAGTATTTAAATTCGTTCTCTGCCAAAATGATACAATCAGTGATGACACCAAATTGTCTTAATTACTCGTACCATTAAGAAACAAAAAGAAACAAAAAATTCGAGGCGGCTAAAATAACAACTAAAAAATTACCGAATAAAAACCATATTCGTATATACATACATACATATGAATTTCTTCTGCTTTTTTGTTTTTTTAGATTTTATCCGTATTGGAGGGCAACATTTTTTTCCGTTTTAATATTTTTTGTATGGATTTTGTTAACCCAGTGAATGCCATTTATGTAATTTGCAAGTTAGTTTAAAATTGCGCTGGCAAGTTAGCTGTTAACGTGGTAATAAAAAGATTATAAAAAATCGGTTTCACTGAAATATTAGGATTACTTTGTAAGAAAAATTATTTTACCACGATAGTTTCTATCTAATGTGATGTTCTATTGACCCAACACTTTTCGCAGAAAATCCTGGGAAATACGCATTTCATTTTTGCAATAATTCTTTATTAAAATTAACACAAAAGAAATCCAACACTCATTTCGAAAGTAATAACAAATAAAACTAAACATGTTTTCTTTTAACAAAAGTTAATATTTTATTGTTAGCTATACAGTTAAAATTCTAAGCTTTTTGGAAGTTTGGGTAGATGCTTGGTGCCTAGGTTTATTTTTTAATTTTTGAAATTCACCTTTTAGTAAAGACCATTTTGAATTTTTTCTGATCAACACAAGAATAAAAAAGTGTATTAAAATTTTAAAATGGTCATAACAAGGCCCTTCATCTTTTAAAGGCAAAAATCCTGGAAAATCCCGAGCCACAATACTCATACATTTTTCCGAAATGTTTGCTACGATATTTGGCAAATGACAGTTTTTTCTAAACATTTGCTCAAATACAGCTACTAAAACATATGCTACTTCACCATACTCCGTCTGCGGTGCTTTAAGTGACCCAAAGTTTGACGATTTATTAAATTTTTTTTCTGTTATAAATGTTTCACTCGTTGATGTTATGTTGTCATTTTGTTTTAATAATTTTTGACTACATTCATTGCAGTTTACTTTTTTAAAAGCGCAATATCCAGCATAGTACAGTATTGCATTTCTTTTTAAAATGTTATTATTTGTGTTAATGTTATCTAACTCACACTCTTCAGGCAAAGGTTCGTCTTCGGCTTGCATTAAACTTATTTTATAATCATTTTGGAAAGTATTCCATTCGAGCTCTATCATACTTCCATCGTCTGCAAGGCAATTGGAATATTCACTATTGAATAGTAATTTAATAACAATAATGTTAGCGAAATGAACTTCTATTTCGTGGCTGGTGGGTGTATAGTTAAATCCTCCCTTTCCTCGAAGTCTGGAAAAGAAATTTTCCAATCCATCTTGGTTTGTTTTTCCGACGAGAATGTAATCCACATCAAAAGCTGAATTCAAATAGTCTATAAGCATTAGTTGTGCTTTGATAGTTATTTGAAGGCCTTTGATAAATTTAAAATAATTTTGATTTTTTGATAATATTTTGATATGTTCCAAAAAATTTAAACTGTCTTTTAGATATGCATAAATTTTATTATCCACTTTTAGAGGTTGTTCAAACGGCGAGGTCGAAGAAAAGTTTCTGGAATTTAGGCAATCAAAAATATTATTAAACCGTTCAATAAAATTAGCTGTAGGTATCGCGTTTTCAATATAAGCTCCTAAAATGTCCGGACAAGTTTTTATAGTGGTTCTTATCGCACAACTTACTGTGTTGCTTAACAGTTGAGCTGCCAACGATACATTCATTTTTTCAAAACTTGTTGGAAATAAATGTTTACGGGTTAGTTTTGGTAGTATTTTGCACTTTTCAGTGGTGTCCCGATCAAAAATTTTCCGTATCACATTTATATCAGCTGTTCCATAATCTTCATGTGAAATCTGATTGCTGATAAACGCATTTCGAACGGACTTAATAAGGTGCGGAGGATCATATTGCGCAAAAATTTTTTTGTTATGAAAATTTAAATATGGCTGTTCTATACTAATACCAAGCTTTTTATATGCCTGTACATTAATTGCACCTTGATCACAAGTCAACATTACCACGTTCAAGTTTAGTTGTTCTTCACAAATTTTAATATTTTGTTTTATTAATTCACTTAAATTATCTGCAGAGAACGAATTGTTGATGAGTACGTAGTTAATTACATACTTCCAGTCGCCTATTATTGAACGTACAAGAAAAAAAAGAGCTGATGTCGCTATTTCATTTTTTCTTTGGTGCCCGTCGTCGTAAAACCCTTCAATTCGATCCATCATGATGTTATGCGTCAAATCTTGTTTAATAGCTATTTCATCAAAGCTCAATACGCAGATCTTTGATATAGACGGCATGTTTACAAAAAAAAATTTATGTTGCGCCATGATCACCTCATTAATTCCAGGCGGAATAAATTTAATTGGTGACAAAAAATATTATTTACTTTTTATATCTATGAATGTATTGTATATATCTGTGATGTGTTGTGCAATTTTTCTGCTAATTAGAAAGTGAGACTAAGAGAGAAACTGCTTTGTTATTCACTTTTTGTATGGGTATTATACATAAAAACGCTAAAAAATCTGAGTTTTCGAAAATTTGGTCAAAACTGGGTGAAAAACCTTAAATTATGGCCAAAAACTGTCGAAAAATGTCAGCAACTGTCAAAAACTGTCGGAAAGTGTCAAAAGCTGTGCGTGTGATATTGGAAAAAAGAGGAAATAAAATATTCTTATTGTTTCGTGAGTACAATATTGAAATATACCGATTAATTTAGAAACTGTTCTAACTGGTTGAAACAGTTCTGAACGTTAATGAAGCAAGATTGTACATTTTTCAGTTTTTTTCGCTGTCAAAAAGAACTGTCAAAAAATGTCGAAAACAAAGGTTTTAAAAAACTGTCAAGAACTCGTGTCAAAACGTAACATAAACTGTGCCACAAATACTAGTTTTTGACACTACCCGTCTCTGGCATATATGTATATATCTACCTATTCCTAATATTTTTTCTCATTTTACTTTTGTATTATTTTATCGTTACCGATATTTCGAATGATCGTTGTTATTATGGTGCGAAAAAGACAGAGCAGCCAAGAGCCCTACTTCTACTCCTAAGGTATCAGATGAAGCGGAAATAGCAAACGACACTATTGATGTGGAGTTTCCGATGGCGATCAGCGTGAATAAGTTGTTGAACCGATATGTTGAACCGATAAATTTTGATAACGATTAACATTTTCAACTTGTCGCTGACGATCGAGGAAATGAATAAGAAAATGCTGAAAATGCGGCTGTTGAAGATAAAGAAACAAACACTGGTATGTGGTACTACGTATGTATATATACCCAAAATAAAAAACTATCGGAAAGTGGAGCTTAAAACATCCGATTGTAACCAAAACACGCAACTTTCTCCTACTGCGAGAAAGAGAAGGTTTGACGGTTCAAACAGCAATAAATCAAACCAATCAGTTATTATAACTGTCTAAGACAGGAGCGGCTAAAAATCGATAGATTGGCAGCATTTCAATATACATATATGGAATATGTCCCTGGCAAACATTCGAGGACCTCATAAACCATCATGAAATTTAATCATTGATCAACAATTGGCACTAGGTCGAGGGAGATATTCTTTCCGACAGTATTACCTTCAAAGCCAGAGAAGTTTAGAATTAAAATATTCTGGCTATGCGACGCAAAGAATTCTTACCCATTGAACGCAGAAGTATTATATTGGTAGGCAACCAAGAGAGCATAGTTCGGTTATAAATTCAAAATCAAATTCATTTCAATATTCTGTTTTGATATCAACCTAACACTTGTGGGTTTTATTCCTAAACCAAATAAAAACGTTTGCTATTATCAACTTTACACAACTATAACGGAGTAGACCGTGAGTCTAATATAACTAATTAAATTTTGGGTTATAACGCAACAAAATGACGGCTGGAGACACCTTCTTTAAATTAGTGAGAACCTGTACATGCAAACGGAAAACTCAACGATGGCCGATGGTGTTATTTTTTAACCTTACTGACCTTTCTGATGTTGCAGCCTTTACGCTTTGTATAAAAGCGCCAACCGCCCCTTTGTATGAAACTCGGAAAGCATCCGAAAGAAAATCATTTCTAAAACAATTGGCTTTGCAATTGGTGCAGGCCAACGTATTGGAGCTGCACTTAAACACTCGAAAGTTAAATAAAAATAAAGACAGCAATCGACTTAATAGGTTATAAAGCATTACCAATTAGGCGGGAATCAACAGGCGAAGAAGTGCCGGTTAAGATTGTTAGCAAACAACGAAGATCTTACTTGAGCCATCAATCATCTGATATGAAAACCAGAACAAGATGTCATTTTTGTAATGAGCCATTTTGTCCAAACCACACCAAAATCATATGTATAGATTGCATAAAAAAACGGGAAATTGTTTCGGATGAAGAGGAAGTGGCATCAGATTATGCATCTGATTAAAACATAAATTTGACTAATTTAAATGTGATTTTCAGCGAATTGAACTGTTAATTTTTTTTTTATGATATTTGTAGAAAATAAAGAATTTTTATTTACTTTCCCTATAAGATATCTATGGGGTCAGATTGACCCCTATACACAGACAACGTGATAGTAAGCTATACACAGAGTGAAGGTTAACAAATTTGCTTATCAATTTGATTTTTCCTCCAATCTAAAAATTATAATTATTGCATTCGAAATCGCAAACGTAATTTAAACTCCATCAGATGGAGAAAAAAGGTAACAAAAACATAAGCAGTAAAATAATCATAACACAAAAGGTGAATGACCGTTCTGTGACACAAAATAAAATACATTAGTATAATTTTTCATCTACATTTTTATGTGCACGTGTATTATCAACCAATGCCGCTACATGGCATTGTATTATCAACAAAACTTTATTACGATCATTTATTTCTTACGTTTCCCAAACAAACAGATTCGGAGTATTCATATTTTTTTTTTGTTTGTTTTGCTTATAAATAGAGAAAAGAAAAAAGGACGAAAGATGCAAATCGAAATTAAGTTATATATTTACAAGTGTTGTGTCAGTGCGTATGTTGCATGTTTATTCAATGTGTTTCATTTCGCTTATTTAACCTTTGTTTGGCACGATTATAAAACTACTTCTCGTCAACGCTTACAAATCGGGAAGTGGAACAATTTTATCACGAGTTTTCCATAAAAGGACGTAAATTCGAATAATATAAATATGATATCATAATTTAAATGTTGTTTTAATTTATTATAAAAAAAAACTTCATTCTAGTTTTAAAAAAAATCAAATTTAGGATGTATCGTGTTAACAAAAAGGTTAAAAAATACACACGCTAAATCGACTCTTTATTTTGTTTTTTTATTTTTTGTTTTACTTATACAAAACCAAAATACATATAGGTAATGAAAAAAATTATTAGGATAAAAGCAACAAAAATGCATGTAAAAATGTATAAGCATTTTTGTTGGTTTCGGTGAGGGGTGTGGTTTCCAGTATTTGTATTTCGTAAATATTTCATTTATTTTAAAAACATTTCGTTCTGTTTATTTAAAACATGAATGATAGAAGGAGAGGCATATAGAAATTATCCTCGTCTCATAATATCACAAAAACAGAACTTAAAATATTTGAAATTATTTTATTTGAGTATATTTCCCTCATACAAAATATGCTTCTATAGTAGTTATTCTATGCTGTTTATTTAAAACATGAATGATAGAAGGAGAGGCATATAGAAATTATCCTCGTCTCATAATATCACAAAAACAGAACTTAAAATATTTGAAATTATTTTATTTGAGTATATTTCCCTCATACAAAATATGCTTCTATAGTAGTTATTCTATGCTGTTTATTTAAAACATGAATGATAGAAGGAGAGGCATATAGAAATTATCCTCGTCTCATAATATCACAAAAACAGAACTTAAAATATTTGAAATTATTTTATTTGAGTATATTTCCCTCATACAAAATATGCTTCTATAGTAGTTATTCTATGGTAAAACCATATTACGTAAAGGATCTGCAATCACTGGTCTTTATAGACATTTGAATGCCATACATTGTTTGAAAAGAAAAGAGCCAGAGCCGAGCACCAGTGGAAAAAGTAGTCCCGCGCATAAGAGATGTGTTCAAATCAACAGTGATATTCAAAAAATCGATAAATTCATGTCAAGGCAGTGTCCGTCGATGAGTGAATTAATTACTCAATTAGTTGCTGTTGATGGGTTTTCTTTCCACAGAATTACAAAAAGTAGCTTTATTCGACAAAGTATGATCGCTAAAGGATTGAACAATTTTCCGAAAAACCCTTCAGATCTAAAGGAACTAGTCATTAAATTTTTTGAAACTAAAAAACTTGAGTTACTAAATAAAATTAATTTTCTAAAAAACAGTAATAAAAAGTTTAGCATACCTATCTATCCCTGGACAAATGGACGAGCATCAACAACAAAAGATTTATGGATGTTCACATATATTATAATATCACTGATTCGGATAGTTTGGGCCGAATCCCTGTAAATGGAAATTCTTCAGCGGAAATGATTTTAAATTTAGTCAACGAGAAACTAAAATCATTTGGAATCGAAATGAAAAATGATATTATTAGCGATATGTCGGATGGGGCTGCTGTGATGCAAAAATTTGGTAAGTTGTCTCTTTCCCACCAACAACTGTGTTACAATCATGGAATTCATTTGGCTGTTATTAAAGTCTTATATAATAACAAAAATGAATATGTCATTAACACACCATCATCATCAGCCTCACAGTCTGAAAATAGTGAGGATCAGAATAGTTCAAACTCAGAACTAGAAACCGTCGAAATTTCAAATAATTTACTACGACCAACAATGCCAGCTACCATCATTCAAATTAGGAAAGTTTTAAAGATTTTTCGAAACTCTCCCGTACGGAACAACATCCTTCAAACATACGTAGTCGAAGTCGAAAAAAAACCATTAAAGTTAATTGCGGACTGTAGAACCAGTTGGAATCCCTGCTTGAACGATTTGTACGGCTCAAGGAACCAATCAAGAAGGCATTGAGTGATTTAAAGTGGGAGAAAATGATAAATGAAGAACACATGAAAACCGCAAATACATTACTAGGCATTCTCCAACCTCTCTCTATTACTGTAAAAAGCCTCAGTAGGGAAGATGCCACTTTGTTAACGGCTCTTAAATTTTTATTTAATAGTCTTGAAAAACAAAATTCTGAGTTGAGTAAAGAAATGATGCTTTCATTAAAAACTAAACTTTCAAAACCGCAAAATGAAGTATTTGTATCTCTAATGAAGTATCCGAATAATCCACAATCATTTTCAATTTGAGAAAAGGATGTTTTTTTCAGTACATCTTCTAAATCTGAAATTTTAAAATTAGCAAGGAATTTGTTAACTCAACTGAACGGAGCGAATGAGGAAGAGTTTATCGATGGCTCCGAAAGTTTAGGAAATCCGGACTGTTCTTAAAATCGTACGTTGTCATTGCAAGAGCAGTTGGAGTTATCAATTTTGGAAATGTCAAAAGAGTTTCAAGTTCACCCGCATTGTCAGGATAGTATGAAAACTTTAAGTAAGAAAATAAGTATTTTTGAAAACACGGGAAAAGAAGTGACTCAATACAATTATTGTAAAATTCGCTTTTAACAATCAAACCAACATCAACACAGAATGAACGGAATTTTTCGACGGCTAATGAATTCGTAACCAAAAAAAGAAGCCGATTATCTAACGAGGCTCTAAATGCTTTATGCTGTTTAAAAAGTTATTTTAATAGAAAGTCAAATTGAAATATTTTACTGTCAAAGTCATTTATGATTTATTATTTTAAGAACTAAATATTTTATTAATTTATTATTTCGTATATGTAAATATACACAATACAAAATGCTCGAGAAATATATATTCTCGTTTTCATTCTCGAGAAATTTAAAAGTCGAGAAATCAGAAACACTAGTTGAAGATATTCCTGAACTGAATGACCAGGAATGAATCTTCCAGCAAGACAATGCGGCGTTTCATGTGTCAAGGGAAGCAAAAACCTGGTTTCAGGAAAGACAAATATCAGTTTTGGAGTGGCCAGCATGTAGCCCAGATTTAAACCCCATTGAAAATTTATGGGGTATATTGGTTCAGGACCTTTACAAAAACGGAAGGCAATTCCAGACATGTAATGAGCTGAAAGATTCAATTCGTCGATCTTGGGAAAATATAAAGCCAGCACAGCTACAATCATTGGTGAATTGGCTGCCAAATCGAATTTATGATGTCATACTACACAATGGAATGAACACTATTTATTAATTTTAGTTTATTTTACCGTAATTTAAAGTGGCCATATAATTATTTCCACACGAAAAATAACTATTCCATGCAAAAAGTACATAAATGTTTTTTTAAATTAATCTTTAATATGTAAAACATTGTTACAATAAATGAAGTTATTCACTTAAACCAAAATTAGCCTTTTACATAGCATCAGACTCATTTTAACTACAATAATAATGGTGGCTATAAAATTATTTCCATGAATGTATGTGTCACGCAAGTTTCCCAAAAAACTCATGTTACATATATGTATGTGTCACAAATTACTGAAACTTTACATAGGTGTAACTTTGGAATGGCTTTTTATGAGTATATCACACACATTTGTGTCACATGGTTTCAATGAGAAAGTTTTATTTATTGCAATATTTTCATATTTCGGGAAACCCCCCTTATTGGTTCAAAGAAAAGGGATAACGATTTATTTAACGTTTTTATGTTAGTTTGTCGATGATTTTTGTCTAGTAAAGAGGTATTTTGTTTGCACTATAATATTTATACTTAGAATTTTTGGTATTATAGTGAAAAATTAACGATTTTTAAATCGTAATAAAAATTATTCAAAGCTATTTGTGTAGCATATAAAGTTGTAAGGTACAGTAATTCTATTATTTACTCTCCGATTTTCTGATTTGGGTGAGTTTCAAGTTAATTGCATATTTTTTTGTTGTACTGTTATAATAGGTTCTTGGTTTTAAAGGAATTTGTGCATAATGGAAAGTCGAGGAAAGCGCATGCAGCTTGCGCATCTATGACACTAACAGCATGTCATCTGAATGCTCAGTAGAAATTGACTTGCAAGAGGTACCAGTTCAAGAATATGTTGCTGAAAATAACAATGATGAGTGACCAACCGCCGAACCAGTAGAATATTTCAGAAAATAGTTACTTGGATTAACGCACGTACTAAATTCATTATTGAGCATAAGCCATTATCAGCAAATTCAAACCTTGGCAGATGGAAAGATGTGACCAGTAGCGAATTGAAACAAATGTTTGGCTTATGTCTACTAATGCCTCTAAATAGAAAACCAAGCCTAAAACACTATTGGGCCAAAACTGGGATTTATGTTCAAAATGTGTTCGGCCAGACAATGAGTCGAATAAGGTTTGAAATCATCCTTAGGTGTATGTGTTTCTATGACGAGCAACACGACGTCAAAACTAATAGATTGTACAAAATACGAAATGTCACAAATCACGTTCTGGCTAACATAAAAAAATTGTATAGCCCACCTCAAAACCTTTCATTAGATGAAGCTCTCCTGTTATGGCGAGGAAGACTGTCATTCCGGCAGTATATACCGAATAAGAGGCACAAGTACGGAATCAAATTCTATGAATTATGCAATCCCGAAAGTTTTTTAATAAATATGATTATATATACCGGAAGAGGCACGGTGTCTAACGAGAAAGGGCATGCATTTGGCGTTGTTGTTGAACTAATGAAGGAATATTTGGGTAAAGGTCATACGTTGTATAAGGATAATTATTACTGCAGTATTGATCTGGCAGAGCACTTGGTGAATCATCAAACTAATATATGTTCTAACATTACGTTCGAACAGGAAACGCAATTCCTCTCAAGTTATAAAGAGTAAATTAAAGTCAGGACAAATTTCATGGCGGCGAAACCGCAAGAACATTATGGTGTTAAAATGGAAAGACAAGCGAGACGTTTTGATGATTTCTACCAAACATAATGCCGAGCTTATTAATTTAATAACAAAAAGAAACAAGGACATAATAAAGCCAAAAATAGTGGTAGACTACAACACTAATATGCCGGGGATCGATAGGACGGATCAAATGATTTCATATTATGCTTGCCCAAGGCATTCAGTGCGATGGTACAAGAAAGTATTTTTTCACATACTGGACATATCAATATGGAATTCGTGATGGATATATATAACAAACAAACCCAGCAGCGACAATTGCCACATCTAGAATTTAGAGAAAAAATTATAACCTCGTACTTAGGGGAGATTTTTCGCGGCAAAAGAGCCCAAGAACCGCAGGAACTTCAACTTCAAATGCAGCACATTTCCCTAGCATGGCAAACAGCCGCAGGAGGTGCCGCATGTGTTACAAAACTGGTAAAAGGGCTGAGAGTAAATACGTTTGTGACACATGCAAAAATGCTAAAGGCGAGTAAATAATTTATGTTCCACCTAAACCTCATGTCACACATATGTGTCCTTTTTATTGTAAAAATGAAAGACTCGTGTCTCACATATGTGTCGTAGAAGCAATCAAAAACTCATGTCACATGTACCATATGTGACATGCTATAGCATTCTACAAACTCATGACCCATATAGGTGTCATAGAATTGTTAATATGTGAGTTTTTTTCGAACATCAAAAAATCGTTTGAGGGGCGAACGTGTTAATTTAAAAATTCAAACGGCAGTTTTACCCGATCTGTATAGGATTTGCGGTAATAAAACGCGGGCTAGAACAGTAATGTACTATTTAGAGGTTAAATGTTTGAATAAACATACCTGAATTTAGTGGTAATTTGGAAACGGTAATAACGTTGATTTTATTTTGTGTAGAAGTGTAGAATATGCTTTACCTTATTTTTTATTAGGCTTGGCTACTACATAAAAAGAGCCATGTTGCCAAAAATCCCAATTATTAAATTTCTGTCCACATATTTAATTCACAATTCAATTTAACTACAATATAATTTTTAATCTTTAAAAAGACACGGATAATTCCCTACACGTGTTCGGCAGGCTCATATTTTATATTAAACTGTTATTCCAGTCATCCTAATAAATTCATATATTTCCGTATGAAGCCAAACCACACACATTCATTAAATCACTTAGATTTCCTGCATTCCGAAGGATGCTGAACTTAGACCTGTATTGGTTGTATCTAGGACAAGCCAATATGAGATGTTTCAACATCCCCACTCAATTGACGTTTCCACAAGCATTCCTTCCTATTTCCATGGTTCAGCCTGATCCCCTCAACCGTACGCAACATTCGCGAGCACTCCGTACTTTATTCTTTTCGTTAGACTTTTTTCGTTTAATTGATGCATTCGAAGTACGTTTCTTGCATCCTTCCTTCCATACTCCTGAACCATTGCATTCAATGTACCCTTTTTAGCTAACATATCGGCTCTTTCATTCCCTTCGATCTGTCTATGTGATGGGATCCACTGTATGGTCACCTCAAGTTGACAATCTCGAACACATACACATTGTCTTCTCTTCCACCTCGACATTTTAGCAAACATAAGCCATTCTGGGAATCGGAAAATACTACTATTTTCCATTCCCCTTCATTCTCACCCAGTTTGATACCTTCAAACATTCAACAGCGTTCATTATACAGATACTTTTGTCCACTTTAAAATACTTTTTAACATTCTTACTAGGCAAAAAGATACCAACACCTACTCCATTCTGATTCACACTTGCATCATTTGAAACATAATTTTGACGATAACTTCATTCTTCCCTTGCTGTAATCCTCCATACTCAAGCGTACAGTAAGATTATTAGGAACGGGTTGCGGACCAGCATTGCCTATACTCAGAAAAATTTTCATATTTTAAAATGCAATGCTAGTTCTATATGTCGGTTTGTACACCGCCCTATTTTGTGATCTTACAATTATTTCATTCCAAAGATCATTTTTCTTAGTTATCATTTTGACTGCGATCCACTCTCTCTTGTAATCGATAGGTGAATCACCCATTTCAGACCACAGATTATGGCGCATGCATTTTCTACTTTCATCAATTGGCTAAAAGCCCCTTTCGAACCATTCCCGTACACACTAATACCATATCCAATTTTGGAGGATATAACGGGCCGTCCTTAACGTGTCCGTCATACTCGGACGGGCACCCCACTTAGGCTTCCTCAACCGTTTAACCACATTTAAACGTTCCTTGCAGTTATTTGCCAAAATTTTCATATATTTCCCAAAATTCATACGTCTGTCTATCCAAATACCTAAATACCTGTACGCATTTACTTGATCAATTCTGTGTAAATTTGAAATAATCTCGAAGGCCTATTCTTCCAGATTATTTCAAATTCATTCATTTTGAATAATCTGTAACTTCACATGATTAACGTCGACGAATAATCTTAAACTATAATCTCGAAACCTAGCAGCCAAATTAATGTCGTTCGAATTCGCAATAGGGATTAATCCCTCTAAATCCCTCTAAATTTTTTTGGGGATCTTGGAAAATTTCAAATATGTTAGAAAAATAGCGTCTATATAACTCAACATCCTACAAATTTAGCTTAACTGTAACTGTATCTAATTCAACGTTATGCAAATTCTGCAAAAACAAAATTCTCTCATAAATCAATAATTCTGTAACAAGATGCAACAAAACTCATTGGAAACTACAAGAAATATCGAGTAACACGAGTAATCTAGAAAAGCTTGCCTAATCTTCTGAATGTAATTTTACAATAATCTCGATATTTACATAAAATTTTAAATATTTCGGAAATAGGTGGCTAACAATTTTAATTTCGGTAATCTTTTCTTTGTAAGCTAATTCATTTGAATGCTATTCCTACTCGCAATTCAATTCCAAGCTAAACTCGAAGAATATCGAAAATCTCGAATAATATCATAAATAAATTAGAAAATCTCGGAAAGTCCCAAAAAATAATTCCATAATGCCTTTCAAATTTTGAGTATAAGCGAGAAATTCGAATAGACTCGAATAATTTCGAAAAGTTCGAATAATTGAAAATTCCAAATGACATAACCTCCTAATGGCCTCATTGGAATAGAATCCAGCAATGACCTATAAAGAACGGTGCTGGCTGAAATAACTTGGAAAAGCATGGAGAGTCTCCGGCCTACTATGCGCCCTTTACTCCTAAAGGGAGATAACGAAAAAAACAAATGAAACAGGCACTTAGGAAGTGAAACCAACTTACAGCGATACATTTTCTAAAATAATTCGATACTCTATAACTGTGGTTCGTGTTCCCTCGGTGTCTTTGAAAATTGTGTCATTCCATTAAAGAAATTTGTAAGTTTCTCCTCTAAAGCCTTCATATATTATACCAATAAACAAAACTTTGATTGCTAATTTCGTGTAATTTCTTAATTAATTCTCGAAACCAGAAAATTTTAACCGATGCAAAACTGAAAATGACATAACGTATTGTTTAACCCTTTTTTGTTTTTTAAAATTGCTCAAATAAAATTAGGATGAAATGTCGTTTTAATCACTCTAATTTAAATCTACATCCAACCAACAATTATATTACTAATGATTAAATTTTAAATTACAAATTTATTTAAATTAATTGTTAATGAAATATTTAGTTTTGCTTTTGTATTTTATGGTTAAGTATTGAAATTAAACAAAAATATGTCTGCCATTTCGGTCGGTCAAGTTTACATGTCCACTGAAACATAAAACCGACTCAGCCGTTCTAATTTTAGCCGACTCCTCGGTCAAAATTTTGGGGGCATTTTCCGGTTGCGTTGCCTGCCGTTTACATGATAATCTTTTTGTTAAGTTTTCAGTCTGTCAGCATTTCGGTTCGACATGTGACTTCACTATACTATAACGTGTGAAGAAGAATATTTTATGTGAAAAATTGGTTTCAAGTCTTCTTGATATTTTAAAGTCTTTGTGTACTGTATATTAAGCTTGTATAAATTGATAAAGTTGAATTCTAGGCCAGAAATGTTGCTTAAAGCGTTAGGCGGTAAGTCATCATTGGATTTTTAGAGGTGCGTTTCGGGAGACTGAAGCATAATTATATCTGATTGCAATATCTTGCAATACTCTTACAATATGTTATGTATTTGGTACAATTACAAAATTATTTAGAATTTGAATTATTTGAATTTTCTTTAGATTTTTACTTAGCTTTTATATTTAATATAATTTCCTTGTTTGCGGGGGAGGGGTTAATTGTTCAACTAATTTTTGATTTAATTTGTTAATTTGTGGATTGATTTCAATTTATAATTCGAGTATTATTTTGTGGTTGTTTGTTGAGCGGTGGGTAATTTTAGGGTGGGGACTGTTTAGTGACCAGTTGGGGAGGTACTCCAAGAACCTAATTTTGTTGCTATTTGACGTGTTCCAGATCGAATCAGGGTTGGCAGTAATTTTGTTAAGCAGTACGAACGATTTATTAATTGTTTTGATTTTTAGAGTTGAATTTGTTTCAGAATTTAAGGAAATATTTGAAGAACATGAATCAAATTTCCAAAAACTTAAGTAGTAAATGAACCTGTAGTACCAACTATCAACTACTTAGGTTTCTGGAACCGGGTCCAATTTTTGTTACTAACATACCTTCCCTTTCCTTCGGTTTTGTTATATGTACAAGGATGTACGGTGAACCTGGCGTATTTCGAGATGCTTCCATTAGGCTTGGCCGAAGGAGCGACGTGAGTACCAACAATAAGTCAAAAATTAAAAGTTATCGGCGATAAATTAAAATTTTCATTTTAACTATCGTTAATTAAAAATATACGATGCCAATGGCGTTCAAGAAGGTCTCTTACTGAATATCTCAATATAATGTCCAAATTTTATCTTGGCTGACCTCAATATAATTGTAAATGTTTGGGGATTGCTTTCACTAAATGTTTACAAAAGTGGACACCAGTTTGAGACCGTTGAAATAAATCTTCCATAAAATCTTTGCACGATTCGATTTGTAACATAATTTTTGAGTTACACTCACTATTAAAAATATCAATAAGGTTGACCTTAAGCTGATAAACTAGGTAAAATTTGATCTTAATTATGAAAAGCAAAAGCATGACCCAAAGAAGCTAGATTTAATTTAAAAAAACAGTTTTGGGCAATTTTGGACTCGGCGACTTTCAAAATGTCGAGAAAAGTGGTTTTGAATCATATAAAATTTTTGAACATTTTTGGCAGGATTTTAATAACTTTGGTCCTTAACGTTAAAATTATGACTTTGTAATGCAAAGCCTAAGGTATAGCTACTCGTATTCCAAATTTTAATAATATTAAAACTCGTATAACGCCATTCACACAGATTCTACCTCAAAAGGGCTATATGGTAGCAGGTTTGTTTATTATATCCAAACTATTTCATTAACAACCACGTGGTTCACTTAGCGACCCCTGTGACACTGAGAGATTATAATTCGGAGCCTCAATAAAGCGTTGTATGAATTATTGAAGAGCCGAAATATTTTGTTGTTGGCTTGCCGTATCAGAAAGTTTCCTGTCAAAAGTCATAATGGCAATTATTCTTTGGAAATCAGCTATTTAACCAGTTGTCTTTGCATTTGGAACAGACATGATTTAACGTTAGCAGGTGCCTTGTTACATTGCACTAATGCTGCTGAACTTCAGCAATTGTTGGTTTTGTTCTGTATTGAGCAAAATTCAGATTTGCTCAGAGGCCGGTAGTACTTCCAAAATTCAAGTAAATGATAAAGATGGAGCTAAATGATTTTAAATATGTATATAGATTTAATTTTTGGAGAATGACTAAGTCAGTTGACTAAGTGAATCGTCGGATTTCTTAATGATATTGTTTCTGTATTACAAGTATGGTTGGAAAAATCTCAGACATCTTCAAAGGGAACAAATTTTATATATTTCTCTTGTAATCATTGGATTGTGTTGAATTCGCTGTATTCATCATACTATTGTGAATTTTAAATTTAAAAAAAAAATTGTGATGTAAGGTTTATGTGGGGCTAAGGGCATTAAGTGGGCGGATTTATTTTTTAATCGTTGGCGATACATTATCGATGAAATGAACCTTTATGATTGAATTGATTGTATAAGGCCATTTGTTTATTTTGTCGTAAGAGTTTTATTTTTGGTATTGATGTATGATGAATAAATCATTAAACTCATATTTCAATTGGAATATTTTTTGGAATTAAATAGAAATTTAGTGAAGACGTAAATTATTTTCGAAGTGAATCGAATGTCCCTCAGGAAATCAGTTGGAATTTCCATTAAACCAGAAGAACATAGAGGGACATACTAAACCACTCTCGTGAGGCCGTTTTACCAGAGATATCATCATATGAATCAATAAATACAAATTTTTGAAAGTTTACATAGAAATAATATTTCCACAGACCTAAACCTATACACAAATTATCTTTAAAATTGTGCCACCTACTATAGTGCCACTTATTACCAAATTTATTGTTTCCCTTATCTAATGATTTTTGACTTCCGCAACAAATTTGAAACAATAAAAGGGTTTGAAATTTGACAAAAAAAAATTTTGCTGAAAAACAATTTCCTCTGTTAACACCTAAACATCCTCATGGCTGAGCCATTAACAGTACCCACCTTGAAATCAAATTAATTATTCTCAAAATGAACCGAATGTCGCACTTTTCATATTCAAGGTCGATTAAGTTATCTACAAAATTTGGGTCTAGAGTAGAGATTGCAATACCGGTATTACCGTTACCGGTAATACCGGTTTAAGGACCAAATTTTGCCTAGATTTGCTATGAAAATTAAAAATAAAAATAATAAAAACACAAAACATTGAAAAATTACTACGGTCCCAATCCATTGCCGGTAATACCGATTACAAAATTTGGTCCTAAAACCGGTATTAGACGACGATCGATCGGCAATTTTGAGTGTCGAGTCTTATCCGTAATATACAACTTAATAGTATTTGTTCTTCTCCAGCCAATCAGAGCTCTTCATTAGTCAGTAACGGTTCACATATAGCTCAAAGTCGTCGTCATCCACTTGTATAAACTCATAATTGCCGAAAATTAGGGGATTGTTAAAATCGTGAATTTAGACACACAAGGAATTAAAATCAAGATTCCTTCATCATTTTGCAGCAAAATCCGAAATAAGACCACTCGATACACGTAGTATCACTAAAATGTTCGATGTGAGTAAAATTCTGATATTATTAGCCGCAACGGGGTATAATGCTCCAAATTTACAAGCTGCCCCAACTTGGGATCGCATCAAAAATGAAATTCAACGATTTTGTGTTTGACGTTCAGATTATGAAATCCGAAATTTACGTAAGCAGAACTTTCCAATAGGAACATTTTGCGCCATATTAGGAATTGCCCTACAAGCCCGAACACCTATCTGGTTTGATAGTGAAATCAATTTCACATAAGCTTTGTTAGATTCATCTGATAATAATCGCAGGTTAGGTGTTTCAGATAATGTGACTCATGTTAATGAAAAAAACTAAATCTCTTTGCAGTTTATGATGTGAAACATAATAGCGTATTTATGGTTCCGGGAGGTCTCTTTACCATTTTATAGTGTTGATAGCATGACAGAATTTTTGTTTATTTGGTATACCTTTTTGTAACGTCTACCAGTTTTGAGGATAAACTTATGCGTCTGAGTCCGCAGAGCAAAATTAAAGCCATTGATACGGTCCTCACGCCGAAAATCCTGAAACAATTGTGCCGGTTTTTGGGCTTCTAATTCGTTTATATTAAGATTTTAAATAATATGTCAGAATTATGGCTGCAGTTATGTAGGTACTAATGTTTCACTTTTTAGACTAGTCATTCCACTAAGTTTAACCCATAAATTGTTGGAACACGCAAATCTTTCACCATCTTGGTGAAAAAACTCTAGAAAAGCGGTACCTGCAAGATGAGAACGGCAGTGAATTTTGGTTTGACCGAAGCTAAACGACCCTTTCAGATTGTATATAGATTTCCTGGAGCCCATTCTTGCTCCAGGCGTAGCAATACCTCCGCTATAATTAATCTTGTCAGTCATTCAAAATTTCTACTTCCTAAGCCAGTAAGACAAGTTTAGTGGAAGTATTTCAGTAATTCTCCATTTCCTAATTTATTTCAACCGATAATCACTTCAAGTTCACCACATTTTTTGGTATTTGCTCAGTATCTAACCACACACGGATCTAATTATCAACGTTCTTCTATCATTTAAATCGAGCAGGCTAGACGTAATTAGAGATAAAGTGCTGGACTATCTGAATCCGCCCGTGCCAATTGTATAATCAGTGCCCGTGTTAATAGTATTATATATCAAGTATACGATTCATCAGGTAAATCCTTTAATATTTATAAACTTACTGGTGTAGAGAGTCGGGTTGGTTTGTGTTGTTACAGCTTCCTTAAAAATGTCAACCCTCTACCACGTTCTACGGCAATTTTCAGAATTCTCTCAGAATTTTTACATTTTTCATATAAATTGTTCAAAACTGAATAATTGGTTAAGTCTGGTATTATTTCTATGACAGGTGGTTTGGCGTTTATTGCAGAGGGAGACCAAAGTTGAGTAGATTAATCTACTCGCTTCGTAATCTTCCAGTAGGGTGCGCATCACGTGAGCTGTTCTGGTCATTTATTAGGCAGCTGCATGATGGGTATAATTGTATAGCGGGAACGTGGTCAGAATTCGCAAGTGTAGAACTGAGGTCATTTGGCACATTTTTAGCCATTTGGCACAGGCTGAAGTACGGTGCTAAAAGAGAAACACTTGACAAAAAATGGATGAATGGCTGATAGGTTAATCAGTGTGGACAAGTATGCGGACTATGGATACCAGGCCCCCTTCAGTTTTATTAAGCCTTCCTATAGTAAAACTGGGTGGACTACAAGCGACTTTTCATTCCCAGCAACTCGTAAGAGTAAAATTAAACGGAAGACGGGACAGGGGTAGGAATATACGGGAGTGGGACAGCCC
Source organism: Tipula vernalis (assembly GCA_958295665.1). NCBI lineage: Eukaryota > Metazoa > Arthropoda > Insecta > Diptera > Tipulidae > Tipula > Tipula vernalis. Next base: position 217,426,956 of record OY282560.1, on the reverse strand, counting down.
TCTCGAACTCCTTGGATTCCAATGCTACCTTCTTTCTAGCAGAACTAAACATCTAGGAGGAAGAGCAATAAGCCCAGATAGTATGTAACAAGTAACGGTTGGCAGTATTATCAGGTTCATTAAAGCACAAAAGATCTGTTAGGTCGCAGTGCGAAGTGGCTGAACGCCGACATGGGTCTTAATTAATAACAATAACAATTCTATGATAATTTTCAGAAGCCCAAAAGTACTTAAGGCCTCTAATTTTAACATGTTCTTTGTTAATCTTTATCATGTTGTTTAAGACCCATCACCAGAATAAACTATTTAAATAATTTGTGCTTCCTATCGGTTCTCATGGCGTATAATTTTCAGAGATTTAAACTCGCCTTTGACTTTCACGTCAGTGGACGTGTTTTTTTGCTGAATTTTTTTTTTTTTTTTTTGTTCGCTAAATTAAAATTTACGTAAACGCTCGAGCCATACTCAATACAAGATCATCCCGAAAACGAACAGAAACGTTGATGTCATGATGTTAGATGAAGATGTTGTTCTAAGCCTATTTTCTCACGATTTTGATGAAGTTTATGGGTCAAGAGGAAAGATCTGGCGAAACCAAAACAAACTGATGAGAAAGAAAAACTGATGCCTTTACAGTTTCAAGCAATGACTCAAGTTATGCTGGGATTTGGAGATGCTACTGGGTGAAATTGTTTTTTTTTTTTTGGTACATCTTATTATGAATGAGCTGATGCTCAAAATAGGGTGTACCGAAAACGATATAAATTAAATGTGCACAATAAATAAAAATAAAATAAATAAAAAATAAAATAAACAATATCAAAAATATAATATTTGAAAAACAAACTTCTACGCTCCTATTAAATCTTCATCCTTTTCTTTAGGGTAGCTCAAGTATAAGCCTTTATTTTACCGGACCCTTTAATGAAAAGTTATATTTCAGATTTTTAGCAACCATCCGATATTCATACATAAATAAAAATTATGTACTCTGCACTAATGAATAAAGAACAAAAATTTCTTTTGATTTACAATTAATAGTTAATTACGTCCACCCACTTTATGATCCCAGGCGTCGTAATTTATAAATGTAGCAACGTATTATAATATTCTTATACAAAAAAACATGATTATTAATAATTTTAAATTACCTTTACTTCAACAGAAATAAAAATAAAACTAATGATCATGATACATAAAAAGTCAGTGATCGGTAATTTGGTTGATCGATTTATGTATGATACAATAACGTTTTTTTTTATTTTAATTACATACGCAGTAAAATAAAATCTAAAAATTTTTATGTTTCAAACACAAAAAAAAGGTCTATGAACGAAATCATGGTGTGATGATGGATGATGCGATACATGTTGTTGTCAGTGCTGTCGAAAATACTTTGGCAGTATTTCACTACTTTTAGATCACTCCTACCAGACTCCAGACATTTTTTTTTGGAAAAATTATTATAGAAAATACTAAAAGAAAACTATCTGCAATGTTTGAATTTTGTATGTACTTACGTACGCCAATGAAAAAGTGAAAAGTACTCCTTTTAAAATTTTCTAAACGACAACACTGGTTCTTATACCGTACGTGAGTGCAAACAAAAGCAGATTAAATCTTGAACGTGATTGAGCAAATAAATTTGATGTATTTCACACCTTTAAACTATACATCTTTCACACAAAACAACACGAATATTTTTTTTTTACTAAAGTTTTACGTTTCAAAATAATCTTCACCCGAGATCAGCATATATGTACATACATAATGTTGTACATATCTATGTATGTCTATACGATTAACAGTTATATGTGAATTAAAATCCACTAATAGTGTTAAGTGTTTTGTTGATGCGAATTTAAAATGTACAATTGCACTTCTTTGTCATTTTAACAAGCATGATTATGTTTGGTGCGGTTAAAGTAACAGTTTGAATAATGGTAGAATGGACAAAGGAAGTTAGCTAAAAAATAACCAAATTCGCTATATGACGACAAAATAAATCGATCGATCATCTTATAATCAAAAAAAAATAAAAATTATAATAATCAATCATGTGGGTCTTACTTATCGAAGCACATAACATGTAAGTATAAGTGATCGTACATTATAATGTACACAAGTTCAATTCCATATGATCAATAAATTTATCGAAGGTCAAAACGAAACCATTGTATTATTTGTAAGTACATAAAAAGAAATCCACCCACAAAATGAATGTTCACAGCATCCTCAATTCAATATTAATTCTCATTCAAAAAGTAATTGAATTTTTTTTCTATAACTCCGCAACGAAACATAAAACAACAACAAAATCGAAATTATGTACTTTTCATTTCTATTTTTATCGTAAAATTCAACTTTCGATAAAACTTTCAAAAAAAAAACGAACTAACTATGTACTATGCTATGAGATCATTTGAAAAGTCAAACCATAACTATATGTAAGATTAGAAAAAAAAAATAAAAATTAAATTAAATTAAAATATACAATCACCTTCTTATCATTGGTATGGGAAAACTATAGTGTAAATCATCAACAACCGGACCCACTGTGGTTAAGAGTGATGACGGTACAAATTGTGTTGTTGATGATCCACGTCCCGGTAATGTGGTATAAGGTGGCGGCATAAGTGTTGGTATTATATCCATAGGACGACAAATCGTTGTATTCGGATAGCTATTTGGTGGATTAGCAGCAGCGGTAATCGTTGTGGCACTCCCCGCTTGATGATGTTGATGATTGTGATGTAGACAGCGTGATTGTCGATCACGGCGTCGTTCACGTCGTTCACCACGTCGTGATCGTGATTCCACCACATTATTTGCACTATTACTATTCACATTGTTACTATTTGCCACTAATTTTAATTCAATATTGTCGACAATCTCACTTTGAGGTTCAATCGATTTTAAAATAGACTTGGGCTGTTGTTGCTCCATCTCATTAGTATTATGCACTTCAATAATTTCATCCACATTATTATCACTATTTGTAGGCACATTTATATTTTCATTACTAATATTATTATTACTACAATTAACTATACTAATATTTGATTTATTCAACGTATTGGGATCACTTGATTGATTTACATGAATTTTTAAACTGGACGACGATAAAAGTGTACCAATTAATGTACCGTTAGCACTTATTAAACGTGAATTACTATCATTATCATTATTCTTATTACACTCAATTTCTTTTTCAATAAACACGGTTGTTGTATTATTTAGATCACAATTATTATGGCGATCGATTAAAATGTCATCAGTAGCCATTTTGTCGTTACGACAATATTATATTCAAAATAATAAACAAATAATTAAATCTAAATATTTTATATTAAATTCAGTTAACTTTCACTTTTTTTTACAAATAAATAAACGTAACACATCATATTATTGCGATCATATTTGAAATAATAAAAACAATTGTTATTTACAAACAAAAAAAATTGAAAACCAACCGAATACTCGACTTTAAAATTTGTTTTATTTAAAAAAAAAACCAAATCGTCTAACAGCGAAGAAACGGTCTTCACTTTAAAAATGTTAAATTCAAACTAAATTTGTTTTATTCATTGTATATAGTTAACCAATGCCTCTCTCCAATTCAACCAAAGCAAACTATAAAAAAAAACTATACGGCGCTCTATGTATAGAATGGATCACATATAGTATATGGTGTAGTTGCTCTACATTCAACAAACAACAACCAAATTCAATACACTATCATAAAATAAAATGAAAAACTAAAAAAAATAAAAATAAATAACAATAATAATAGTAAGAAATAAGAATATTGAAATGATCGTGATGAATGTCTTCCCCTTCTCTCGCTTTTGTTATTTGTGTAGTTAGTTATAGTTTTTGGTTAACGATCGTTTGAAGTTTTATATTTGTACAACAATTTTTGTTTTTCTTTTGTGTTTTGTTTGTATTGTTTTGGGAGAAGGAACTATAAAAAAAAAATCAACCATAATGTTTAATATGTCAGTTTCTTTATACGTATGTGGGTAGTGCGATGCATTTCAAGTTAGTATGTTTCCACATGATAAAAACTTAATATGAAATGCACATGGTATGATATGATCGATTATTATTATTATTGTTACGATGACATGTTAAAGTGAAGTAATAATGTGTGCAAAGTTGAGAAATATCGCGCGTAATATGCAATATATTAGTGTTGTGTTTTGTGTATACAAAGAGGATTAACCTAGATTAGACGATGCAAAAATAAAAATTTAATTTATGATGTATGTGACAAGAAGTTCTAAACTTTAATAAAAATTGTGTCACAAACTAATAAATTATACAAAAGTTATTTTGTATGCGTTTTGTTAAATCAAACAAAATGGATCTATATTGTGGCGCCCAACGTGGGGTTTAAGTTATATGGGGATTTGTATTAAGCGTGTTCCATTGGCGTTAGCAAACTACTTACAAGTACTTGTATCTACTCGCAACTACTCATGCTCATGTGATGGTGTAGTTGTTAGAAGTAGTTACGCATATAATTAACGAAAGAGGGATTTTAGTTTAAAAAATTCTAAATTCAAAAAATCCATCTATACCAATTTTGGTTGTGTGAAACGTCATGTCTTAACCCTAATCCAACCGAGGTATGCCTTTTTGACTCGTTTGATAAATGCATCGATTTTCAAAATAATGTTAATTTAGTTATAAACTTGTTTGTATTTTATTTTGAAACATTTCCATACAACGGCCTTGACATCTACTCATTCTCTGCAAAAATTTTCGTAAATTATTTGGTTAGAATTTGAATTTACTGACATAACAAAAATATGTTGGTTCGATTAGGGTTAAAAACAAAATTTTTGTTTATGTTTGTGATACGACGCGCAATTGTTAAATCGTAAAAATATTTTAATTATTTTGTTGTTTAATGTTTTATTACTTATTATTATTAATGTATCAACATATTTTTTATTAAAATCTAGCAGTTTTATTTAAATTGAGGTTATGTTTTACTACTGTCACAAAAATTTGCGTTCCACCCAAGTATTTTTATATCCGAAAATTTTTGTATTTTTCTGACATTTCGCTGATTTCATCTCCGATTCTTTTCCGAATTAATGTCCGATATATTGTAAGATTTACTATGAAAGTTGGCCAAAAATATCGGAAAATGCGGACAAAAAAAGAAAGGTTATGGTTCGACAAAATTTTGGCGGCAAAATTTTACTTTTAAATTTGGTTACATACAATTATACATACATAAATATTTAAATAAAAAATAAAAATAGTTTTTTTTAATTTTAAAATTTTATTGAGAATTTTTACATGTTAATACAATATATAAATTTAAAACCCTGCTGAGAAAAGCGATGTTTGTGACTCCTCTTTCTCTGTGGCCACCACGAACTTCTCCAATGTACAATCTGAAATTAAAAATAATTAGGGTTATCGATCTTTGCATAATGCATAATAAATATTTTTTGTAAAAATTGGAATGATTTGGAAAATTTAATTAATCCAGAAATTTATGCTTAAAAATTGCAGAAATTTAATGCTAAATACTCTGTACGTAAATAAATAAATACGTGGGCCACTAAACGTTTTTGGAGCTATAGGTACTAAACCACAGTTACCTCTTTTAACTTTTAAGGAAAAATTTGGGCCATTTAAAATTATAAAACTGTTCCAAATGAATCAAGTATTCAACAAATACCCTTTAAACTACACAATAGGTTAATTAAATTTGGCAATCGTTACAATTTTAACAAATAAAAATGTAAATTAAATAGATACTATTTCCATATAAACTTCATATGGAAAATTTTTTCCTGTCACATATTTCACTTTTACAAAAACAATGTTTAGTAAATAAAAAATAATTATTTATGCAAAATGTCAATATTTACCTTACGGATGACTTTACCACTAACTTTAACTTATTTTAATAAAATATATATTTATATATATACTAATCTTAATAAAATATATACATATTTATATAATATGTATGTACGCACTTTTTATTTACGAATCTCTCGATCGTAATGGCGTCTACAGAAAAAAAAAAGTTTGCACTTCAACGCTACATGTGTTGAAAGTTGGAAACCGAATTTCATCATTTTCCAATTTTTTCGTCCGAAAACCGGACAAAAATTGATAACCGGTTGAAGTTTTCAGTTTTGTTATACTTGGGCATTGAACATCTACTCACGTTTTTGCCTTGTCAATTAATGTTCGTATCACTGGATTGTGAATAATACAAAATCAATTTAATTTATCACCAACAAATCTAGCCTGAATCTTTTTTGGCACACTTTATTACAACGCAAGATGATTGTGGTAAATTTTTTGTTGGAAATGCTGAGTCTAAAAGTCTGGCTTTTGGCCGTTTTGTTCTCAAACAAGTATCTGTTCCTTCTTAAAATGACAGCTACAAATCGAAAAATATTTAGGGAATGGTTTCCGCAATTTTCAGTGCAATTTTCCATTTAAGAAGCCTCGTTCGGTCGTTCAAAATCATTCGCGGGGTTTAGTGCATCGATATTCCCGGCTTTCTATATGTATTGCATTGTGGAGCACCACAATATTGTCCTCAAAAACTCATTTTGCTTTCGACAGATACATCTAAAAAAATTGTTTACACAACATAAAAAACAAACAGTTAAATAATAACACGAATAAATATTGTAATAGTTCCCTTACACTTTTTATTTTTTTTCAAATATTTTCAATGATTTTAACAATTTAAAACTTTATTCATTTAATAACTAATCACTCGTCTTGAAATTTTGGAATGCAGTTTGACATAAATTGGAGAATTTGTATCAAAATCGAGCTTCACGAACAATCCGGTAGACGTCATGTTACCTTTCGTCAATACAGATTTTACTATTTTTTTATTTTATATTGTCCACATTCAGTTCTGTTTTTAATTTTAATTTCTTTTTTTACGCATGCACACATTCTTTTCTGTTTTCAGTTTAGCATTTTCGTATCTGTTCTTCATTTCCGCTAGTAATTTTACCCGTTTTTGCCATTTATTTTTTTGTATTTTTTCCCCTAAGCCATTTTCGGTATTGTGCAGGTCGCGCATACACCGCTATTTGTAAAATTTTATTTTTTTCCTCTCTTCACTTAATCTTATGTTTTTCGTGTTTAATGTTTTGTTTGTCAGGTCCCACTTCATCTCATTCTGAATTCTAGATATCTATGGGCTCGATGGGGTCAGTCTCCGAGTCCGATGTCGAAATATGTAACCGTGACCTTGATAGTGTCTTGGGCCACGTTTCCGACACATCCTCTGGTTCGGAGAGTGTTCTCCGCCGATCCGATGGTGCGGGTTCTACTACTGAACCCAGCTACTTAGGGAAGGCGAAACTTCTTGGCACTATTGCTGAGGATCCTAGTAACTGCCCATCTAACACTCCTAAGCGGGCCCGTCCTGCCTCTGGTGCAACACCGGAGCTTGTCGCATAAAAGGTTCGTTCCTATGCATAGGCCGTCGCTGGATCCGTAGTGAAAACATTTTGTGTTCGTGACGATAATCCGGATATCATCCTGGACGAGGGAAAGCTGGGAATTTTCCGGATGGAGTGAATTCGGCGAATTCATAGTTCCTTCAGTAGCCTTCTGGATTTATACAACTCATGCTTGGGTGATATTTATCAGACGGTATATTCATCTATAAAAGCAGTAACGGGGAAACCTATAAGTGGTTTTGCGATGAGGTCTCCAGCATTAAGGATATCTGGAGTAGTTGTCGACTTTCGATTGGTGATCTTCCGAAGCCTATTTTATTATACACTTGGGTCCCTGGTTCACTAGAGGATCCCATCCTAGTGGTCGTAGTGGCCAATCGATTGTTCTCAGGGTTGACTTTAAGACCAATGAGTATATTAGCCGTGTTTTCCATGAGAACTGCGCTAGAACTCGATAAACTTTAAATTCCTTTTATTCTATCTAAATCGAAAAATATAAATTCATAAAACGCGAATGTGTAGTGTATTTGACATAAATACACATTTTAAGTTTAAAAATTTCCCCATTCAGTTATTTCACCAATATTTTCTTATTTGTTGCTGACGTCATTACACGCAACTACACTCGATAAATTCATGGGTTTATCAAGTGTAACTAAAAAGTAAGCTACAATTGTAATTATTTATTGCTGTAACAACTTAAAATTTATATTTATGTGAAATGCACTACACATTGGCACTTTATGAATTTAATTTTTTTCTCTGTTTACATAAAATAAAAGAAATTTAAAGTTTATCGAGTTCTAATGTAGTTCTCATGGAAAACACGACTATTATCAGAGCACCCTGTATTTTACAGAGCCATAATCAAAAAATCTGAGCTTTTATAAGGGAATTAGAAACGAGGAAAAAACGGAACTTTTCATAGTAAAATACACAAAACATATGGGAAATCACTTTTTTTCCTAAGACAAATTTTTAAATGAAAACGTTACAAACTCTTAATTATGATTTCTGAAATACTTTCATAAATGTTTGAATTCCAACATATATGAATGTCGTTGAAGTAAATCGTTTTCATTTTCTTATAATAATTGATTTATTTAAACCAAAATATAAAAAAAAATTTCATAACAACAGCATTCTGGTTAAATTAAAATAAAAGCTTACTACGATTCGTTGGTCATTAAGTCAATATACATTACATAGATGGCAGTGATGGCCGTAAAAATTTGGAAAAATCGTACCAAAAATTACCACCTGGGGAAATTTCGAGTTCAAAAATTGTAGGAAAAGCAAAACAAATTCACAAAATATAGGAACGTTTGTTAATTTTGGGATTAAATAACTTTTTTTCGTATTTTTCTGTAACCATTTAGACATCTTACGTACACTAGTAAAACTAAAGATAAATTTAGCAAGTATTATTTTAATTTGTCAGAGCCAACTTTGATGTATTTTTCAAAATTAAAGTTCGAAAAAATATATTTTAGAAATAATTTAATTTTAATATTTCTGCAATTAATATTTACTTAATTCCAATATGGCCTTCTGGTATATTGCTCTTAAAGGTTTGTAGAAAACTTTTATATAAACATTTTATAGTATTTTTGCTTTTTTCATTGAAAAACTTGAAGCTAAAAAACACTATTTTTACTATGAATTCCTATGGAAATCAGTGAAAAGTAATAGCACTAAAAAAGCTTCTAAAAAATACGTCATTAAGATTATGGCTCTATACTCTAGAAGGCTCTGCTATTATTGGTTCCAGCCTTTATCTACAATATGTTCTTGAAAGGATCTTGGTTAAGGTTATCTCTGGACCATAAGCTCTACGTTTTTCGTTTCGGTTGCTGGTATGTTATTATTACTTCCATGTTTGTAATTAAACAGATTAACTTGCACCACAGTAGGTCAGCTTCATTAAAATTAAGGAAGTAGCTTGCTGGATCGCATACAGATTTATGTTTTATTCAGGAACCTTATCTTCTCGATAATTCTGTTTGTGGACTAAATATTCCTAGTTGTATAATTTTTTCAAAGAATTCTGTCATAAAACTAGAGCTTGCATTTATATTTCTAGTAATATCAGTGCATCTCTTATTTACGAATGCAGCTCGCGGTTCTCATCACTTTCGAATATGGTAAGGCTTGCACTGAACTGATCGTTGACTCAGTTTATCTTCCATTTGATTCTTCTCATTCTCCCCCTTCAGAGGAACTTACTGAACTCTTAAAGTGAAGTATGGATAAAAATATTCCCCCCTTAATTGGTTGCGATACCAACGCGCATCATGCTCTTTGGGATAGCACTAATATTAATAACAGGAGCTTCGCTCTGTTAAATTGTTTAAGCTCATCTGAGCTAGAAATACTCAATAAAGGTTGTGAGCCAGCTATTGTCAGTTCTACGCGGCGGGAAGTTGTTTACATAAGTCTGTGTTCGTTGACTATAATTATTCACTTAATTTTAAACTGGAGGGTGATAAATGATATTCTACCTTCTGACCACAGATGCATCTCTTTTAACATCAACATTAAAATAATATCTCTTAAACCGTATCGTAATCGCAAATTAACCAATTGGGATCCATTCTCTTTCGAACATATTTCCTTAATTCATCCTGCTACGGATATTCGCTCGGTTAAGGACATTGAGTTACAAGCTTCCAAGCTGACAAATGCATTCTCCACGGTATTTGAAAATTCGTGTCCAATTATTTCTAAACAAAAGATTGGGAATAGACCTTTTTGGTGCTCTGCTCTTAAAAAACAAAGGAAACCTACTTGGGAACTGAAGAATAAAGCAAAAAATACTAATCTTACTAAAATACTAAAGGAGTATAAAAAAGCTTAAGATCCGCTTACAGAACCGCATGGACATACTTCTGTGAGGAAATGAATAGCCTCTCTGCAGTCGCTAGGCTTAATAGAGCATTGGCTAAAAATGATACCTGTAGACTTGTTGCTCTTTCGTCTATAGGATGGCAATAAATTTACTTCTTCGAAAAAAGAAGCGTACGAGTTGCTTCTTTCGGTCCATTTTCCGGAGTGTACCATCGTTAACTCTGCGTTGGAGTATTTTCTCCTTTAAACCGTACAAATCAGGTGGTCCTGATAGGATTTTTCCGGCTGAATTACAGCATGCTTTTCCTATTATTAAACACAATCTGCTCCACCTTTTCAAAGTATGTTGACCCGTCTGTAATTTGTATGGATACTTTCGGTATTAAAAGACATTTTTTATAATACGAATAATTAAACAAAAAAATTATGTTTAGGTTATGATTTTTTGTTATATCGCGATATTTCAACTTGAGAGAATCATTTCAAATGGCAAAACATAACCTCAAACATTAATTTTTTATGACATTTCATAATAATTTACTAATAAAATTACGTCAAATAGCATACTGATAATTTGCTAATAATGTCAAAATTTGTATAGTATACACACACATATAGTCACTTAGGGTTGCCAGTTGTACTTCTTTAGGGAGTACAGACAGTACTTCTTTTTCGTTTCCTTTTTCGTAATGTGCTTCATTCCAGTAATTTGTAAAGTAGTACATAATGTATTCCTTTCAGCTAATGAACTCCGTGGCAAAGTCCGTTTATTGCTGTTGTGAATTTAGTGTTGAACCTAGTGGTATTTCAAGCATAACAAAAAAAGTCAGATGACTGAAAAACATCTACGAAGTATGAAACAGTGCTCAGCCAATAAAAACTTAAGTACTTTTTTCAATCAGCATCACCGGCAACAGCCACAAATTTAAAAACAGCTACTGTAGAAACTACTTTTGTGTACCACACCGTCCAACATGCACATAGCCTCCTTAACTCTGCAAATTGTAGTATCCCTTTATTTACAGTGGTACTTCCAGATTCAAAAACAGCATCAGAATTTTCCTGTGGACGAACAAAGTGTTCTATAATAATACTAAATGTGCTAGCCAAAGAATCATAGAGTACTTTAATCTTGGATATTGTAAAAAGCAATCTCCCATACTCAATCGCAACGGATGCGTCCAATAAAGGGGACATAAAAATGTTCCCTCTTGTTGTTCGTTATTTTTTAAAGGAAACTGGCATTCAAACAAAGCTGTTATATTTATTCGACAGCCCATCAGAAACATGGAAACAAATAGCCACTTGTTTAATTTCAAAATTAGGTTTAGCAGGTTTAGACATATATTAACTAATTCCATTCCTATTTGCCATATATTAACTAATTCGGTGAGAAAGGCATCAAAATTTATTAAATATGACATTCGATGGCCGACATTAATTCCAGCTTTGGACCGGCTGAATAAAAAATTTGGAGCCCTTCGAATCTTACTTTAATTCAAAACAAAATGCACCTACCTTTGTGACAAATTTTCTGAATAACGATTTAGCGGGAGACTATTTAGGATTAGTTTGTAACTTAACACGGGCTTGTACTAATTGAATTATTTGAACTTTTTAAAGATCGTGGTCTAAGTTAAAATATTGCGTTTGAAGAAAATTGTTATGGAATTATTTCAATGCAAATAGTCGATAAAACAGATAAAGTGACAGATATATAGAAAAACGGTTTAATTTCAAAGAAAATAACTTAGAAAGCCTATCAGTATTGATACTAGAAAGAATTCCAAAATTTGAAGACTTCTAACTAATTATAAATCTTTATAGAATTCAAAATATAGACCTGGAAACCATCCAGTTAGATAAATTCACTTATTTAAAAAGAAAACTTACCTAATTCAACATTGCCCTACGAATCCAAATGGATCTCATTTTTAAAAGTCGATCTGCTTCAAATTTAGAAAAGATTCTGCAATTTATCTTTGCCATTCCACACTCCAACGCAATGGGTGAAAGTATATTTAGCCTTATGTTTCATAGGCCAGGTGAAAAGAGAGGAATCATTTAACGTTACAGAATATAGAAGCGGAAATATTAATCGAGCAAAACTTTAATATGGCATGCAAAGAATTTTTTAAATATGTTTCCCAAAAACCAAATTTATTAAAAAAAATTAAGTCTAATAGCAAATACGTTTAATAAATCTAATCCTAATGAAACTAAGGGGCTTTAATTTATAAAAAATATTTTACAAATTTTGTAGTATGAGATTGAAATATCGATTATTTTGTGATATTTATTATTTATTTCGTAGAAGTATTGTTGTATTGCAATTTTTTTGAATTAATAAAAATTGACGATGTTTTGTTCTTTTCCGATGAGTTTTTTAAATTTTGGTTCACACCCCTCATTACACCCTGTGTTTTTCCAGAAAATGTATTTCTTTTTATAAAATTTTATCTGGCAACCCTATATATGTACATATAAAATTTATTTCATGATATAAAATATCAGTAGATTGGCATAGTGTATATTCTAGGTTATACATAGGTAAATAACAACAGTTGACGCAACATAGTGTGAACGTGGGACTGTTGCAGTTTTGCTATGCGCTGTATACATGGTATGAACAGGCTGAATACGGATTGCTAAATTTTCTTTCGTAGCATTTGTGACAAGTGTCATTTTTTCAGTAACATCATTTAAACTTTTTTCCTCGAGAGGCGCTTTCTCTACTTTTAAAATCGTCAATAATGCTGTCAAACTATTTTATAAAGGTGTTTTTTGAGGTAAAAAGTCTGTGGCGACGGTAAAGAATCAATAGTTCACGGTATCGCCGCCATAAAACGCACCAAAATCTACTACAAAAGAATATTTAAGAAAAAGAAAAAATTGTAGGCAAAAAGCACACCAATAAATAAAAGATGGTAATTTTTCGTCGCGATTAACAAAAAAAGATTTTCATTGTTTTTCGTCGACACAAGGTCGAAAATAAAAACCTCAAAAAATACATTCCAATAAAGGGCGTAATAATTATATTTAGTGAATATCATAACCTCCGTAGTTTAATTGTGTTTATTAAAGTGAGATTGGTGTACACGCCGTACGGGTGTCCAAAGTTTTCCGGATAGTGAACCGCGTGGTTAAAGTGGGTAAAGGTCCTTAAGCAGCAAACGTTGAGCCCACAACATTCTCCACAAGTCTTCCTAAAATTGAAAATCCTGACGTATTGTTGGGTACCTGAGTGCAGAAGTACATTTTACGCTCAACATGTAAAATTCTATTTTTTTCTACAAAATAATTAAATTAGGCAGCAGTGGATTAACACAATCAAGAATAGAAAAAAAAACAATTTAGGGTCTAATGTCTAAACTAATGTTATTTATAAATATAATCCGCTCGCTCTCAGTAGCGGTTTGTGGAATGTTTTCTGTATTAATCGAACTATACGTATAAAACAAAATTAACAGCAACCAACCTGTTTGTGAATAATTTTGTACCACCACAAGAGAAGCCGCTACATGTTTGCAAGCTGCAATGGAACCTCCTACAACAACGCAGTTACAACTATAGCTTTGCAAATTATGTAGTTTTTAACGTCAATTTGGAAATTATAAATGGCGGATTTTTCATTTCCGATTCACATTTGGAGTCTAAATTACAGTGCTACCATCTTCGGAAATTGATTTCTTAACGCAAACGACAAATCCGTTAAGGCCTATAGTTCGCCCTCTTTTGAAGCTGCTACATAAATATTACATTGAACCAATCAACGATACTCTCTAACTTGACAGCAATCTGTTTTTTCTGATAATTATGCAATTGTAGAAAACCTTCGTTTCCAGGTAAAGAAAGCACGGTGTCCCTGAACCAAGTTTAAATGGGCCAAAAAACCACTCCCGATTTCCCTTCGGCCATTGAAAGTTTCACCTTCGAGAAGTTCAAAAACGCAAAAATCAGCCAAATCCCCGGAGCCGTTTTCAAAACAACACAATTTTAAGATTTTTTGCGCCGAAAATGAGAAAATTGGAAAAAAAATTTTTTTTTTGAATTTTCAATTTTTTGTATATATTTTTTGCAAGAATGCGAACAAAAACTTCTAGGAATACAAAAAAAGCACTCAGCTTGAACTAAATTTCAATAAAAATCAAATTTTTTTTCGTGATCGATATTGAAATGAATGCCTTGAATTGTTTGTAAAACGCCATCTACTGGAATACTGTTACGACTGGCATGCGTCTCCACTTGAAGCAGAAAAATTCTATTGCGAAAACTCCAAACGCTCAAATAGTTTGAATTTTTTTTATATACCATGACCACCATAGGGTTGTATATACATACGCTCTGATCTATGCTTTCCCAAAATTCAAATTAATATTCTCACCGATTGTTATGTAAAAATATTTTATTTTGTTTTCCCCTGCATTTACTTGTTTTCTATATTATCATGTACAAGCATATATATTTCTTGCGAGATGGTGTGTGTATGTGTATTGTGTGGTATGAGATGGAATGTTTACAATGCGAAAATGTCCAGTCTCGAATATTCCATTTTTCTTGTTGATATTATTGGCTTGAGTTAACGCGTGATATTTGCTTTGTGTGGGGAAGAAAACCGATCGGCTGATTAGACATGGAGCCGAAGCGACCGTACAACTGAGTGTATATATATGTTCGTCGTCGTTGGTGGTTTCATTCGTTGTATTTGTGCACATATAAACAAAAAAAAGAAAAGAGAACATAAACATGAATAAAGATTTTATAATAATAAAAAAAAAATAAT
The DNA here is from genome assembly GCA_958295665.1 of Tipula vernalis. NCBI lineage: Eukaryota > Metazoa > Arthropoda > Insecta > Diptera > Tipulidae > Tipula > Tipula vernalis. The sequence goes on along the minus strand of OY282560.1, from coordinate 217,411,860 downwards.
AAAACTGATTGTGTGTGTGCACAGATACAGCGAGCGGGACAAACAGCGATGCGAAGGGAGAGATAGGAGGGGGAAAATTTTCTGATTTTTTTGTAATTGATGTAAAATATTTTTTTTTGATTAGTGAGTCGAGTTTGAGTTTTTGGTTGACGATAAGTCACCTTTTTTTTTATATAAAAAATTAAAAATAAAAAATCTAGTTTTCGCATTGATGTGACGATAAGTCTAAAATTTTTTTTTTTTGATAAATGAAAAAAAAATAAAAGTCAAGTTTAGATTCTTGTTGAGTAAAGTCGAGTGAATTTTCGAGGTTCGTTATATTGACGGTAAATTTTAAATGGTTCTGCTTGGACTAAATTAGCGATCATGTTATTACTTTGGCCAATGTCGTCAAATTCAAGTAAATTTTTTTTTTGTGATAATAGTTGATTTTTTTTTATAACTGGGTTTTTTTTGTTATGTGCGCGGTGGAATGTATATCACCGCAGAAAAATTATAAACCACCATCTTAAGTTTGTAAACAAAAAAAAAAAAAAAAGGAACAATAGACAAAAGAAGGAATTAACTTCCTAATGATGTGTATTAATTTTATAAACATTAATAATATTAATAAGATCGATTAGTGTATTTATCATATCTGTAAATTAAATCCATACCCATCTGCGAATGGGGTATATATTTCTTGTGTTAATTTACTAGACAATAAATTGAATAATAAAAATTGTTGATGGCTATGAAAGCGTAAATTAGTTGTTGAGTTTTACCTTTCCTACTTTATTTTTTTTTGATTGTGGCGTGAACCTTTTGGTGAAATAAAAAAGAAAAAAAAGAGAAATCTGGAAACTGTTTTGAGTTCGACTATAAAAGGTCAACCTTCGGATTAACGTGTGTTTTATGGTACGATACACTGAATCCGGTTATTGAGTGTGTTTGGATCGGACGGATCTACATACGATAATATTCCCGCCCTTGTGGGCCGGGCAGCATTTTGGTGAGGGGGATCCTGCGTCGGCGCTGGTTGCGGTGGTCGGACGGGCCAAGGTGGGTAAGAAATAAAAAGGTACGCTATTCAGGGTAAAAACAACTTGTAAATTTTAAATTGTAACAGTTGTTTTTCCCCCTATTATTTTTCCTATATATTATATATTTGTTTTGTGCGGTCATACTCGCGATCTGTGGTGATGCACCGGTTTGGTGGAAATCCCACACCGAGCAAATATCACGCCTATTTCATCTTTTCACCGTTGTTTGAGTGATTGCGTTTGGAGTTTTCGCAATTTTTCTTTTTGCTTCGCTTCGGTTCGGTTGTCCGCTTTGGGTGTGGTTCGACCACATAGCGGTCCCTTTTTCTGTTTCAGGTACTTTGGTGTTATTTTCCTTTTTTTTCATGATTTTTTTTTGGAACAGTGATTAGTGAAAGTAAAATTTTAATATAACGTAGAATCAGTGGTAACGTAGTTTTCTAACGAATTTTTTTCAGTTTTTTTACTTTTACCGTAACAATTTTTTTTCTTTTTGCATTTTTAACTGTCGTGTGCTAACCGCACCATGTGCGCGTAAATAAATAATTGATCGGGTGATGTGAGGTGGGGTCATGCGAAGGGTCGGCCTTTTTCCATCCTTTTCCGTGCGTGCCGTTCGTTCCTCCAGGACAGGCTGTGCTGGAGGGCGGCACGCCACATGAGTTGATCGCGTCGGGGTGACGGTCTCGTTCCGGGGGATTGTCGCTGGGATTGTCATGCGGGCGTCCCTCCTTCATAAATGGCATCGGGAGCCGTCGCGACTGGGAAACAGCATCCCAGTAGGCGGGCCGATGAGGGGAGGCCCGTGTGGCAGTCACGGCGGTAGTCGCCTGGGATTGAGACGGTCACTCCGAAACGATCACTCCCGGCTTATTATTTCCTTTTGCCGCTGAGGCCGTGGCAGTGTAATTGTTAATTTCCATTTGCCCCTCTAATTATGTTCATCATGCGGTTATTCAAGCATGAGAAATATGTCTGAGAATCCCCACGCCGCACCGTGAGCTCTAGCCAGCTACTATACCGCATCAGACCGCTATTCTCATGTCTGTTAACGTAATCCCTTGGGGATTGCGTTACAGTGGCGCCCAAGCTTCGGCTAATTAAATTCAATTTTTCGACTTTTCATTTTTCAGATTTTTTTTTTCAAACTTGTTGTGAGCATCACGTACAAAGTCCAACGCTTGCGTTGTTTGATCTGTACGGATGCTCACATCAATGTTTCCCTTGTCCGGTTGGCACCCTCATCTGTATTGTAACCAGCGTATGCTGTTTGATTACATACAGTTGTGAGTGTCAATCCCTATTCTCAGTTCATCGGGTGAGTGGGTCTACCATTTCCGCCATGTGGCGTTAGATTGTGGTTAGACTCATTTTTCCTTTGTTCTGAGTTTAGCTTTCTTCAATTTTTTATTTTCTATTTTGCAGATCTACGTACCCTTAAGTAATTTACTTCAATTTTTTTCAGTTAATTTTATTTTGATCCAACTACCTTCATGGGGAGCGATCCAAGCGTGTTCTGACTTCGAGTCATTCGACCTCGCTGGATCGTTTGCCATGTTGGTTCCGTGTGCCATGAGCATTGAGATTGCGGACTTGTTGTTTCCACCAATGTGGTGTTGATTGGACAGTTCGTGGTCTCATTGGTCAATGGCACATCCTTAGTTCATTCTTTTGTTAATTTTCTATTTCTTATCTTCTTTAATTAAAATTATTGGACCTCAGCGGTGTTATTATTATATTTAGCAGTACCCCGCGTCTCATGGTGGAGCTCTAAGAGTGCGGCTGTGAGGCCAACGGGGGAGGAGACCAACCATTTTTTTATTATTACTTATTATTATTTTACCACCGGCCCAACGCATGGCCACACCGATCATCATTCGATCAACTCTCTCTTTATTTTTCTCTATTTACTTTCACTTTTCACTGTTTGTGAAAATTTTATTTTTTTCTCGTCGTCATCTTTTTCTCTCTATTCCTAATTCCTTACAGCATAGTGGAGCAGCTAATTTTCTACGTATATTCGCTTTATTTATCGATTTATTACCTTACTATTTTTCTTTATTTTTTTATTAGTTCATTTAAAAATTAATCGATTTGTCGCTCGTTAATAAATTAAGCCAATTTATTTTTGATTTTTTTTGATTGAACTTTTGTTATAAACAATTTTTTTATTGTTACGCAACTATTACAAAATTAAATGAACGCCAGTGTATCATCGTGTGATAATCCTTCAAGTACGGTTTTGATCAGCGTTTGAGTGAGCGGCAGTCAACAATTGACGCGAGTGAGTCCTTGTGACAGTAATAATATTCTCGTAGCTCCTCACGTTTCCCGACTTGTGGATGTCCACGTTATTATTGAAGTTCTAATTTAATTTTGCGGATTTAGTTAACTAATTTAATTTTTTTTCTCAAAAATAAACATAATTTGGTTTTATATATTAACTTGGTTTTTAATTAATTTTATTTAATTTTGTCTAATCAATTCCTTTGAATTTCGCTTAAATAATTAATTTAATTTTATTTGGTAAACGGGTATACTTATAATTTTCTTTAGGTTTGGGGAATAATTTTTTGTGATAACGCTAGTGTTATCCTTTCCATACTTTGGATTTATTTAACTACGTAATATAATTATTGTGTTTAGTTGTTTTCAATTTCTGGGATAAAATATTCCCATTTTCAATTTATAAATTCTTTTCTTGGGTAATTTTTTTCTGAATTTAAACAAGTAAACAATTTTTTTTTGCAAACGGTTTATTGTTAGAATATTAGTTTTAATTTTGTCCATCTTCTCGTTTTTTTTATATACATATCTATATATATTTTCTGTTCCTCCATATATTGAATTTTGAACTATCACAATATGGATGAGACACATTTAAAAAATTGATGAATTAGAAATCGAGTTGGTTGTTCGGTCCATTAGGGTGGATTCTCCTGATGCTATGGATCAGTTGAGAAAGTCGTTGTTAGATGAGGCAGCTGGTACCGTGGAAGCTCCTGGCCAGATGCATTCTAAAGCTAAATCCAATCCTGATAGAGAAATTACTACTTGTAATTTGAAATTGCAAGGTATTCAGGATGCTTTCATTAACGTTTCGGATTTACAAAAGGATAAGCAATTAAATACAGTTCGATGTCTTCACACTCGGTTATTGCATGTGCAAGGGCGACTGATTCGTGTTTCTTCGTCTCCAACTTATGGGAAAAAAGCCAGTATACTTTTGGAAAATAGTAACAAATTGTTAAAGGCATTAAGTCAATTTTTGGAAACTCCTGAAACTTTAGACCAGTCCATAGATTTGGCTAAGGTTAGTGGATGCGATCAAACATGGGACTCTGAGGAAGAAAAACATGAAAATCCTTCCGGTAGTGCTGGGGAACCTACTAAAACGTTACCAGATATTCCTCCCAAAACTTTAAATAATTCTGTAGAACCCGATGCTGTTCCAACAATGGACCAGTCTGGAATGATAAAGTCTTTGATGGCTCAGGTGCAATTTTTAACTGCTCAAATGACAGCTATGCAGGCAGTAGCAGCTACTCCGATTGTACCCAATTTAATGAATCCCAATATGGCGATGAATGGTGGTCATGAACTTAAAAAAACCCAGCAGGTTCACTTTCAAAATCCTCCGGTTTCTTGTAATGAGCAATATGTACCAATTGATTTTCTCCAATTGGAAAATTCACCAGTAGCTTCTGTTCCGCAAGGGCGTTCATCTCTGGAGCAGACTACTTCCGCACCACTTAATAATAATTTTATGCCAGCTTCAGCTGACTTTCAAAATAGTACTTTAAATGCAAATGCAGCTCAGAATTTGGGAAATATGGCTTCTCAACCAGCCGTATCAACTTTTGGTTATTCTGGAAATTCTGAATTTCACCGACGTACCTTGTCTCGATGTGGCATTTCTTATAATGGGTCACCTGCGGGTATTACAGTGGACATGTTCCTGTTCCAATTAAATTCAGTCATATTAGCCAATAAAATTTCCTCCGACATTATCCTTCTTGATCTACATCTCCTTTTAAGGGATGTGGCCCTGCAGTGGTACTGGACTTACCGCCGACATAACCCCTTAGCTGACTGGAGTAACTTGCGGCAAGCGTTCATTGAACGATTTAAAGACCGAAGAACCAAATTCGAAATTCGCAGGATGGTCGAGTCGAGGAAGCAGTTACCTCAGGAAAGCTTCCAGGAATATTACCACCATATGTGGAGTTTGTCCCTACAGTGCCACACCCCTTACCGGGATGATGAGTTCATTCAATTACTTATCACCAATATGAAACCAGTATTGCAATATCACCTCACTGACCGTCATTTTTCTTCCATCAATGAATTAATACAGAGTTGTACTGCGTGGGAAGATTCCCTTAAGCGTTTCCGCTCCCCTTCGGATCCTCCGATGTATTCTCGACGCGCGATCAACGAGTTATCCGCGGATGTTTATGATGATTTGGAACTACCGGTGGAAACACCGAACGTGGCACCTACTGAGGTTCCTGCGGATTGCTCGTTGGCAGCGCTTAGTGGTCCATCGGGGACTCCTGGGGCTGCAGGGAGATCATCTGAAAAGAAGCCTGAATCTCGCAACTCTAGTAATACTCATCGTACAGCTGGTGTGGGTAGTCAGGCCGTCTGCTATAATTGTTTAGACATCGGTCACACTTTTCAACAATGTACCGTACCTACCACCGGATACTTCTGCTATCGTTGTGGTCAACGAGATACGATCGCTCGGAGATGTCCTAAGTGTACGGGAAACCAACAGAGTGGTTCTTGGAGAACTGGGATGAGAGGGCCACCTGCGATTTTACCCAGACCGAATCAGGAAGATGCGGCCAGCAATACCGACTCGGAACTTCGTCTAGGGTCTGCGTCAGTGAGGAGGAATTAGATCGATCCGAGATAGCTTTCGTAGAATCCTCCGATTCCGATTTTGTGTCTGGATCGGGTCGATCTCGTTCTAAACCCTTGGTCGTAGATCCAGCGTTGCTATTGTCGTCGAATATTGCACCGTCCACAAACCCTTATTATGACAATACACCCTATAAATCATTTTTAACCATAAATAAGCCGGAAACTTCATCTCTTTCGAGTTGTCAAGTTCCTTTGAAACCTTTTCCTGTTCAAACGGTCCGCTTCTCGGATGATGTTTCCATTATTCCTACCAACACTTCATTTCAAATGTCAATAAATTCACTAGATTCGGAAATTGTCGAACCTCCCCGATCTCGCAGCTCAGTGCGGCTTTCCCGTTCAATCAAATATTGGGAGAGACGAAGGATCATGCGATCTTTCGTTCTCGCCTCAATACTCGGTTCTGAAGCAGGTGACAATCGGCCATATGCCGATGTCCTTGTTAATGATGTACCTTACCGAGGTCTATTGGACAGTGGAGCCAGCGTTAGCGTGCTGGGTTGTGGATCGGAGAGGTTCCTCAACAACCCATTAGTTTCATTTCACAACTTTCCTCAATTAATTAAAACTGCGAGCGGACAGTCTCAGCGTGTCATGGGATACGTTAATGCGCGTATTCAGTTCAATGGGGTGACACATAATCTGAGTCTGTATGTGGTTCCCTCATTGGAACAGACTTTGTATTTGGGAATTGATTTCTGGAATCGTTTCGGAATCATTCCAAAGATTTCTGCGTTGAACCTTGCACCTGAGTTGTCCGACTCTAATACTCCCTCTACATTTCACGATTTATCTGTTATTGAACAGCAATTGCTCGATAATCTTAAAAACTTATTTCCTTCTAGTACCAAATTGGGTCTCGGAAAAACCTCTTTATTAACTCACAGTATTGACGTGGGTGAGGCCAAACCTATAAAACAGCGGTTTTATTCCGTCTCTCCTGCGATTCAAAAGTTGATGTACGATGAGTTGGATCGGATGTTGTCTTTGGGGGTCATCGAGATCTCACAAAGTGCCTGGTGCTCGCCGGTTACTTTGGTTCGTAAGGCTAGTGGCAAAGTTCGTCTGTGCTTAGATGCTAGAGAACTGAACAAGGCCACCGTCAAGGATGCGTACCCGTTGCCTCTTATCAACGGATTGTTGGGTCGTTTGGATCAAACTCGATACATATCGGCTATTGATTTAAAAGATGCCTTTTGGCAGATACCACTCGACCCACAATCCCGCGATAAGACAGCGTTTACGGTACCTGGACGGCCCTTGTATCAGTTCACCGTCATGCCTTTTGGTTTATGCAACGCGCCACAGACCCTTTGTCGCCTTATGCACCGAGTGATCCCGCATCGGTTGCACGATAAGGTCTTTGTGTATCTCGACGATCTCCTTGTCACATCCTCCACTCTAGCCGAACACTTTGCCTTATTACAAGAAATTGCACAACTTTTGAAAAATGCTGGTTTGACTATTAATATCACCAAGAGTCAATTCGTCCTCAAAGAAGTCAACTACTTGGGTTATATTGTAGGAAACGGTTGCCTCCGCACAAACCCAGACAAATGTACAGCGATCATGGATTATCCAATCCCCACTACCACCAAACAAATTCGACGTTTTCTGGGAATGTGTGGCTGGTACCGGCGTTTCATTAAAGATTTCTCTTCGCTAGCAGCTCCTCTCACTGATCTGACTGGTAAATCTGGGAAACTTCAGTGGACTCCTACAGCCGACTCTGCGTTTAACTCTCTTAAATTGGCCTTGTCATCATCTCCTGTGTTAGCGCATCCTGACTATAGTAGACCCTTTTTTATTCAGTGCGACGCTAGTGCCGTGGGTGTGGGCAGTGTACTTTTTCAGACGGATTCGGAAGGAGCTGAGCACCCTATCGAGTACATCTCCCACAAATTAAATTCAGCACAGCGGAACTATTCGGTTACCGAGCTCGAGTGCTATGCCGCGGTACTGAGCGTCCACAAATTTAGGCCTTATATCGAAGGTTATCCGTTTACCATCTATACGGATCACGCTAGTCTACGTTGGTTGATGTCGCAGAAAGATCTCTCCGGTCGACTCGCTCGATGGAGTCTTAAACTACAAGCTTTTGATTTCCAGATTGGGTACCGAAAAGGGTCGGTAAACATAGTGCCCGATGCGTTGTCTCGAGCCTTTTGTGATGAAACCTCTCCTCGTGAGGAAAAGTCCAAAGGTGAGAGCAATGCTATCCCTGGAGTCCAATCTGGAAGTCATCAGTCCGGGTTGATATTGTCAGGTAAATCTTTGAGCGCATTGTCTTCGTCTCAAACCATGGTGCCGGTGCTACACATCGATCTTTCCTCTCCTTCGTTCCAGGAATCCGAATATGTTGCACAAATTGCTAAAGTGAATCAGCTCGCCAGTAATCAGCATAATTATAAAGTACAGGATGATAAATTACTTATTTCTATACCTCATGGAATTGATTATCTTGACACTGATGCTCCCATCTGGAGATTAGTTGTTCCTAATTCCATGACTGAGGAACTCATCGAGCAGGCCCACGTCCCTCCCACTTCCGCACATTTAGGTGGCAGTAAAACGCTTGAACGTCTTCAGCGTCAATTTTACTGGCCACAGATGGCAAGTCAGGTAAAAACTTACGTGGCTAGCTGTTCTAAGTGCAAAATGAATAAAGCTGTGAATTACTCTACGCAACCAGCCATGGGAGCGGCCGTGGTTTCAACTAGACCTTTTCAGAAATTGTTCGTTGATTTTCTCGGTCCGTATCCTCGCTCAAAGCGTGGGAATTCCTATATAGCAATTGTCCTTGATCATTTTTCTAAATTTGTATTGATTAAACCTTTGCGTGAAGCTACTGCTTCATCGTTATGTAACTTTTTGGAAAATGATGTCTTCTTATTGTTCTCCGTTCCTGAAGTAATCACTTCAGACAACGGAAAACAATTTACCTCTAATCTATTCAGGGATTTGTTATCTAAATATGGGATTTTTCACGTTCGTACTCCTGTTTACTCTCCACAGAGTAATGCGTCTGAGCGTGTGAATCGTACTTTATTGTCTTCTTTACGGGCTTATGTCGACGATCATGAACATAGTGAGTGGGATAAGTACCTACCAGAGATAGCCGCTGCCTTACGCAACGCTATTCATGATACTCTGCATTGTTCCCCTTATTATGCCGTGTTCGGACAGCATATGTCGTTACACGGATCTGATTATTCTCTGCGAAGATTGCTGGACGAGAATGATTCAAGCGAAATCTACGTAATGTCTAAACCGGATCGATTGAACTTGCTTAAAAATCGTATTATGCACTACCTGCAAGTCGCGCATGAGAAAGGTGCCAAAAGATACAATCTGCGCAGTACCCACCGTAATTTTCGAATCGGCCAACCCGTTTTTGTCCGATCTTTCGCCTTAAGCGACGCGATCAACAAATTCTCTGCCAAATTAGGCGCTAAATTCAAACCCGCTATCATATCGGATAAGGTCGGATCGGTCGCATATCAATTAAAAGATCCCGATGGCAAACCATTGGGCACCTTTCATGCCAAGGATATCCGTGTGTGAAGGAGAAGGGGAAACAGTAATAAAATCAAAGTAACCCCTCTTAAAATTCAATCTATTTTTTTGTTAGGCCTGGCTTGAGACCTTATCTCGGGTGTGGGTCGTTCCCACGTTTGTTACGACTGGCATGCGTCTCCACTTGAAGCAGAAAAATTCTATTGCGAAAACTCCAAACGCTCAAATAGTTTGAATTTTTTTTATATACCATGACCACCATAGGGTTGTATATACATACGCTCTGATCTATGCTTTCCCAAAATTCAAATTAATATTCTCACCGATTGTTATGTAAAAATATTTTATTTTGTTTTCCCCTGCATTTACTTGTTTTCTATATTATCATGTACAAGCATATATATTTCTTGCGAGATGGTGTGTGTATGTGTATTGTGTGGTATGAGATGGAATGTTTACAATGCGAAAATGTCCAGTCTCGAATATTCCATTTTTCTTGTTGATATTATTGGCTTGAGTTAACGCGTGATATTTGCTTTGTGTGGGGAAGAAAACCGATCGGCTGATTAGACATGGAGCCGAAGCGACCGTACAACTGAGTGTATATATATGTTCGTCGTCGTTGGTGGTTTCATTCGTTGTATTTGTGCACATATAAACAAAAAAAAGAAAAGAGAACATAAACATGAATAAAGATTTTATAATAATAAAAAAAAAATAATAAAACTGATTGTGTGTGTGCACAGATACAGCGAGCGGGACAAACAGCGATGCGAAGGGAGAGATAGGAGGGGGAAAATTTTCTGATTTTTTTGTAATTGATGTAAAATATTTTTTTTTGATTAGTGAGTCGAGTTTGAGTTTTTGGTTGACGATAAGTCACCTTTTTTTTTATATAAAAAATTAAAAATAAAAAATCTAGTTTTCGCATTGATGTGACGATAAGTCTAAAATTTTTTTTTTTGATAAATGAAAAAAAAATAAAAGTCAAGTTTAGATTCTTGTTGAGTAAAGTCGAGTGAATTTTCGAGGTTCGTTATATTGACGGTAAATTTTAAATGGTTCTGCTTGGACTAAATTAGCGACCATGTTATTACTTTGGCCAATGTCGTCAAATTCAAGTAAATTTTTTTTTTGTGATAATAGTTGATTTTTTTTTATAACTGGGTTTTTTTTGTTATGTGCGCGGTGGAATGTATATCACCGCAGAAAAATTATAAACCACCATCTTAAGTTTGTAAACAAAAAAAAAAAAAAAAGGAACAATAGACAAAAGAAGGAATTAACTTCCTAATGATGTGTATTAATTTTATAAACATTAATAATATTAATAAGATCGATTAGTGTATTTATCATATCTGTAAATTAAATCCATACCCATCTGCGAATGGGGTATATATTTCTTGTGTTAATTTACTAGACAATAAATTGAATAATAAAAATTGTTGATGGCTATGAAAGCGTAAATTAGTTGTTGAGTTTTACCTTTCCTACTTTATTTTTTTTTGATTGTGGCGTGAACCTTTTGGTGAAATAAAAAAGAAAAAAAAGAGAAATCTGGAAACTGTTTTGAGTTCGACTATAAAAGGTCAACCTTCGGATTAACGTGTGTTTTATGGTACGATACACTGAATCCGGTTATTGAGTGTGTTTGGATCGGACGGATCTACATACGATAATATTCCCGCCCTTGTGGGCCGGGCAGCATTTTGGTGAGGGGGATCCTGCGTCGGCGCTGGTTGCGGTGGTCGGACGGGCCAAGGTGGGTAAGAAATAAAAAGGTACGCTATTCAGGGTAAAAACAACTTGTAAATTTTAAATTGTAACAGTTGTTTTTCCCCCTATTATTTTTCCTATATATTATATATTTGTTTTGTGCGGTCATACTCGCGATCTGTGGTGATGCACCGGTTTGGTGGAAATCCCACACCGAGCAAATATCACGCCTATTTCATCTTTTCACCGTTGTTTGAGTGATTGCGTTTGGAGTTTTCGCAATTTTTCTTTTTGCTTCGCTTCGGTTCGGTTGTCCGCTTTGGGTGTGGTTCGACCACATAGCGGTCCCTTTTTCTGTTTCAGGTACTTTGGTGTTATTTTCCTTTTTTTTCATGATTTTTTTTTGGAACAGTGATTAGTGAAAGTAAAATTTTAATATAACGTAGAATCAGTGGTAACGTAGTTTTCTAACGAATTTTTTTCAGTTTTTTTACTTTTACCGTAACAATTTTTTTTCTTTTTGCATTTTTAACTGTCGTGTGCTAACCGCACCATGTGCGCGTAAATAAATAATTGATCGGGTGATGTGAGGTGGGGTCATGCGAAGGGTCGGCCTTTTTCCATCCTTTTCCGTGCGTGCCGTTCGTTCCTCCAGGACAGGCTGTGCTGGAGGGCGGCACGCCACATGAGTTGATCGCGTCGGGGTGACGGTCTCGTTCCGGGGGATTGTCGCTGGGATTGTCATGCGGGCGTCCCTCCTTCATAAATGGCATCGGGAGCCGTCGCGACTGGGAAACAGCATCCCAGTAGGCGGGCCGATGAGGGGAGGCCCGTGTGGCAGTCACGGCGGTAGTCGCCTGGGATTGAGACGGTCACTCCGAAACGATCACTCCCGGCTTATTATTTCCTTTTGCCGCTGAGGCCGTGGCAGTGTAATTGTTAATTTCCATTTGCCCCTCTAATTATGTTCATCATGCGGTTATTCAAGCATGAGAAATATGTCTGAGAATCCCCACGCCGCACCGTGAGCTCTAGCCAGCTACTATACCGCATCAGACCGCTATTCTCATGTCTGTTAACGTAATCCCTTGGGGATTGCGTTACAATACTAATAAGTGTTTGCCTTTTGGAAATATTAAAAAATCATATGATAAGCTTGTAAAAAATGAATCTTTACTCACAAATCGATGAAACTTCATTACGAAATCTAGTACAAAAATGACCATTGAATAGAAAAATATATCGATGATGAGGAAAGATGTACTATATCGAAATCAAATGACGGAATTTATTTGAAGTTTTTTTGTTTGAATTACCCAAAAATTGGAAAAAAATCATTCTTTAAACATGACGGGAGTTATATTCCCGTACAGCTCTCAATATTTTAGTATTATAATCTGGATGTGTGAGATTTACTTTGTAATTCACCGATGTATTTTTGAAGATGTGATGAACGGACTCCATCGCTTGTCCGCTATAGTAACCGAGACCACAGTCCATTTTGCGGCAAAAATATGGCACGTGAAAAAAAACGGCATGAACTTTCTGAGTGGTTGAGATTCCCAGGTCTAGATAACTTGTTTTGAATTGCGAAACATAAACCTCAAATTTTTCGTCAAGAAAAGTTAAAAAACACGAATTCACGACATTTGAAAAGTCACTAAAACATTTGACATAATTCAAACAATGGATGGTACATTTTGCCCGAAGAATATCTATTCTGTTTAACAAAGTTTTACAGGCATTTCCAGCAAAAGCGGAAGCCCCATGTACGAAATCTTTGGACACATTGCAGGACTTAGCCCATTCTTCGGTATCGTGCTGGAATTCTTTCAGCATGTGGTTATACAGGGTGTTTACAACTCCCAACATCAGATGAAGTTCAGGTGGAGGGATTATTTCGATGATCAGCGTGTCTGGGTTTCCTGTAAATATAGGCTCGTGGATGTTACTGTGGAAATTCTTGGAATTAGTTTTTTTACTGCCGGTATTTTTGAAGGCCTCTGAATTTTCACGGCAGGTACCGATGGTTCTATAATTTCCGCACATATTTAAATTGTCTTTCGATGCGGTACACCACGTACACGGAAATTGGCAAGAATGCGCAATAACACCAGTCATGATATAGGCTAGTGTCAGATCCGTAGCAATGATTGTGTTAATGCAATGCAAATTCAGACAAGACCAGAGAGTACGAACATTCATGTAGTTTTCTTGCGTATCAGAAATAATTCCAAGAATGATCAATTTCCTCACACCCGAATCCTTAAATTTCCTTGCTTGTACTCCATCTTGATATTGCTGTCTCGCTTTCTTGGTATCCGAATTACCATTAGCTTCATCAAATTTGAATTGAATAGATAAACAAATTTTGAAAAATCCGCCGCCACCGTCAAGACCGAATTTCAAATCCACTTCCTGCAATGCTCTTTTTTCTTTAATACTCGTATAGTCAACCAATCCTTGCACATCATTGCAATACACAAAACATTCAGGTCTTTTTATCGCCCAGGAATTTTTGGTATTCACCACTTCGCAAAATCGAGACTCGAAAAAGAAATCAAGACGATGATTTAACAAAAACAAGTCCTATCTTAAGTTGGGTTGGAATATTTTCCTCTTCCCAGCACCAACTCGCAACGAAGCAGCCAGCGAATTTGTTTTTCTTATCGACAGACCTAAATCTGTACTGATTTTTAAAATATCGGTTGCTGCGAGTGATTATGTTCCCGAACTGCTGGCAACATTGTTTGTATTCACTAACACTGGTAACATTTTCCCTATTTTCTGTGATAAACACAACTGTCCTTATTTTGTTGTTTTCTGGTGCAACTAAAATGTCTTTCAATATTGACGATGTCAATTGTTCCTTTTCTTTTAACGATAAATTATTTTTAATTAGGTCGGTCAGAGTTGAAACGCATTTTGAATAAGTGCAGAAATTCTTGGTATCCAGTTCTCCTTCGCATTTCTTACATTTCCTATGAACCACTTTATTTTTCATCATTTTCCCGAGAATCATGTTCCGTGGTTGAGCACAAGTTTACACAAATTGCACTCACAAAGTATGTTATCCTGAGAATAGTCCGGCAAAGACAACGTGGGTTGATCTCCGAAACCTTGTTTACTGGATTTGTATAGTACGATTTTGCAAGTACTACAAACAGCGGATGGATATCGACTATCGTCAACATTAATATTTACCACATTTTTTATTCTACTCTTCAATATGCCTACAATATTCCACATCTTGTCCTTTTTCTTTAAACAGAACAAACAGATTACGGATCGCTTCTCTTCATGAGTTCGCGCATGGTCTTTTGACTTTCGCGGCATTTTGAATTTTTTCACACAAGGAACAAATTAATGTACACCACACAAAGAATATAGCTCGGACAACACTCCATACCTGAACTTTATTAGTAAACGATTCGCAGCTAATGTTTTATTTTGAAATTGACTGGTCGACTCCTGCCTGACACCCCCTCTAGGTTCATGTGTATTTTTGAAACAATGATTTGAAAATACGCGCTTTACGCACACAGACGCACCTTTATGTGTGATCAAGCAACCAATGATTTCATTTGATTATGCATGCAAAATTTTAGGCGCGATTTCAAATGTATTTTCAACTTTGGAGAAAACTTCAAAGGAATTGGGGACACGTAGATTAAGGGATTCCAAAGAAAAAAAACGGATTTTTTGAATTTTCTCATTTTTGGCGCAAAAAATTTTAAATTGTGTTTTTTTGTTAACGGCTCCGGTGATTTGGTTGATTTTTGCGTTTTTGAACTTCTCGAAGGTGAAACTTTCAATGGCCGAAGGGAAATCGAGAGTGGTTTTTTGGCCCATTTAAACTTGGTTCAGGGACACCGTAAAAGATTATCAGGAGCTGGTAAATTTGGTTCACTATACAATTTTCGGTTTAAACTTCTTGTTTCCCATTGCTTCAGCCTACAAGTATTTGAATATACGTATATTATTCTTTAATTAAAATGGAAATATAAACAGAAGTGCCTTAATCGTGGTAAATATTTTGTTCGATTTGTTTTCGCCCCCCTGCATTTAATTCCTTTTGAATATTTTCTAAAATAGTTTAAATTTTATTTAGTTTAAATTATTTATTATGCATATTATTATTAATACTAGTTTATCTGTTTTGTTCATTTTTGTATTTGAAAAAGGAAAGTACGTTACGTAGTGATAAATGAGCGAAGAGTTTACAATTGGTGTTATTTAGTGCTGCCACCTTTTAGAAAATGTGAAGTACTTTCGTCCTACTTTAGTAGTGACAACTAGCGGCAAATTTACTTACCATTATACTACTTTCACTCGATCTGCCCTCTTTCGGAAAACATGATCTATTTGTTATTAGTTTAAATATCAGACAATTTTTAAATTACCTCTGACAATAGAGAGTTTGAAAAAGGCATCTAAGACCAGCGATTCGGAGCGGAACGAAGTGGAGAGAGCGTGGAACGAAATTGAAGCGATCGTTAAGGGATTCCAATCGTCATTTTGCACCTCTACTAGTGGGCTCAAATTCAAAATTGATTCAATTTGTTTAATGATTGTTAAGAATTACTCGTACGTTAATTGTATTTCACTAATCACGCGATTTGACGGTCGATTCCCATAAACCTCTAAATGTAGGGCTAGCCAGAGGAATAAAATGCCAATTGATTTTATTATCGGAACACCAAGCTTGAATTTGACTTTCCTGGATTTCGCTGAGATTTTGATTGTAAAACGTTTGAAGTTGTCGCTTAGATCCCATTAGATTTGTACCATTATCGTAATGAATATGCTTAGGTAGTGCTCTTACTGCAAATAATCGTTTCAACGCTGCTACAAAGATATCGGAACTTAGGTCGCGGGCGATTTCGATTGAAGTGGCTTTGGTAGCCATGCACACAAATATCACGATGTAGGACTTTAATGATTTCGCTCCACGACCTCGAAATGTTATTAGTGAGAACAGCTCTGCTAAGTCGATGCCAACTTCGATGAATGGTCTTACAGATGGATTGACGCTGCTGTAGCGTCGACATATGAAGCACGTATGGATAATGCGTCGTATTAGATTTTTGGCTCGCGGTATAGTGAAACTTTGCTTCAAGGTTGTGTTGGTCATCTTTTGCCGAGAGTACAAATTTTTATAATGCGTTTCGATGGCTATTCTCTCGGTGGTTACTTGGCAGCAATATCGGATGTTTGGTATCTAGGTCTACTTTGGCGTATTTCAAACGTCCTCCTCCTCAGAGAACACCTTTCCCATCTATAAACGAATGGAGTGTTAAAATTTTAGAATTATTTGGTCACGGTTTCTACTCAAAAATAAGTTTATATCTGCATTAAATGTTTCTTGCTGAACGAAACGATATATCATGGATTTAACGTTGGAAATCTTCCCTAATGTTAAATTCTTCTGCTGCACTCATCTTTATTTCGTGATTAACCTCTCTTTATACCGTAGAATAAAGGCTAAAACATGAGGCATTGTACAAAGATTAGAGTGTTTGGCGATTAAGTTGCTGATAATGCCAAAACTTGGTTAAACTTTCGCAAAATTGATTAACGGTGGAACAAAATATCACTGGCTAAGCTTGGTTGACTTCATTATTTCGGAGACGCGGTTGGTCTCGAACGTTTTTACCATTTTTTGGCGGTTTGGGTAGCCACTGCAGCGAGATTGTACAATCTACTAAAATATAGATAAAGTTAAATTCTCTCGACAAATTGAGAGATGTTAGTATAATCTTTAATAATCAAACCAATAATGCTACAGTATTTAGTTTGAGTTTTGAAATATTTATGGCTTTAATTGGAGTAACTCGAGTTTGTCCGTTCTGAATTGGATGAGAATATACAACTGCGGCATAAGCATCCAAGGATGCATTGGCAAATCCATCTAGCTCCACTTGTTGCTCGATGATATACAACCATCTGGAAAATCTTACTTCGGTTGGTTATTTGATTGGTTACGTATTAGCAAGTATTTGTCCAATATATGTTGTGGTAACTCATCATCCCAAATAATGCCAGGTAGCCAAAGAGATTGGAACAGTATTTTTAATCCCACTGTGACTGGTGACAGTAAACCCAACGGATCATAAACTCTGGCTGACGATAAATTGATTTTGAAAAAGAAATAATCATGCGTTGGATTGTATTTTATTCCAAGTACCGATATCATCTGACTATCTGTTATTTCCCAGCACAATAATTCGTTACTCTCAATTGGTATGTTTTCGAGCAATTGAGGGTGGTTAGCGGACTATTTACGAATGTTGAAATCGCCTAGTTTCAATAAACTGATTAGAGAAAAATTTCCAGACATCAAATCGTTCATATAGAAGTCTTACTTCACGAATGCACTAGCTTTTGGAAATGTATCGCAAAATTTATCGGCTAAATAATGTAGTGCAGCAGTTGCTAAAAAATAGTGCTGGTTACGGGTTTTTAACGATAATGAATTAACTTTGACTTAGGGTTAGCTCTACACACAATGCGATGATAATCACTATCCTTCTTTGAAATTGAAATTTGCCGGAACGTTTTCTCTATGTCGGCCGAAAATCTATACTCGTGCTTACAGAATCGGATGAGTATGTTTATTAGACCAGGTTGTCATTGTCGTTGTTATTTGTTGTTGTCTATTAACTACGTCATTTACAGGAATGATCGACATGATTTTTGAACCAGCCTGAAGTGGGAGGTGTGTTGATCGCTGTTAAATGTTTGATTTCAAACGAACGCTCATTGCATGCCAACCAACTTAAGATGTTATTGTTGTACGTATTAATGTAGCCAGCGCCTCAATCCTCGTGGTTGCTGCATATGTTACCTGCGGATATACTCTGGAATATTATCTTGCAATTATTAATTTCGACGATTATGGTGTTGCGCCATTGGTTCGTGTTGGTGAACAACTAATTGTTACTGGTGACTTCAATCTTCCAGATATTACTTGGTGTGATGTTGATGCAGTTTTCACGGCCTCTTCCATCGACCAAAAAGGATTAGAAGCCACTGATTATTTTGCTAGCACAGCATTGATGCAGGCGAACCGAATAAGCAATAGTCGAGTGAAATTCTTCGATTTGGTTTTTTCAACTGGCCTTGTGTATTTGGAGCTCCCGCCGTGTGAGGATTTTACTGGATGTACGAGCATATATCATACTCCAATTATGATTTACATTTTCCAAGAGAATTGTAATACTTTATGTACTTCTAGTTATTCTTTTCTTTTCGATTTTAGACATGCTGACTACTTTTCTATAAACAAATTTTTTGTCGATTCAGATTAGGTACTTCTAGAACGAGGAGGAGTCTTGAACGATAGCGTTTTTTTATTCAACTAGCTTCTCAAGTCTGGTATTAAAAAATATGTTCCATCAATGGGAAACGAACCTCGGTACCGGGAGCCATGATATAGGTTAGGTTAGGTTTGGGTGGTGGTCCACTAGGACCAGGCATAGACCCAAAAAATTGTCCGTAGCCATACCACAATAATTATGTCCTACAACTCATTGGAACCGTTTTGAGCTGTTAACAAGGCGCTGAATACTCCTGACGTCCATCCTACAGAGGTCCGTCAGGTCTTTGAAGAGGGGTGCCCATAGAAACTTTAGTCAGTTTCGTGCCAGACGAGGGCAGATGCAAAGAAAATGAAGTACTGTCTCTTCCTCCTCTTCGTCATCGCAATTACGACAGTAGTCATGTGAGAAGACACCAAGTCTACTCGCATGCCTCCCTATGAGACAGTGCCCCGTAATCACTCCAACAACCACACTGATCCGACTTCGCTGAAGTGAGATCAGCTGTTTAGATCTCGCCAAGTCCAACTTTGGCCAGACCTGCCGAGTTATTACGCAAGAAGTGATACTTGACCACCTGTCATTCGTCAGCTTGCTAGCTTCTTCCTGAAACAGCAGTTTGCATATGAGTATATAGACCAGACAGTTCTAGACTACTTTCGACGTGAGGAGGTGTGATTGAAGCGCTTTAATGGCAGCCTGACTGTCCGTATATATGCGAATATCACAAACTGATATTACATTATACCTCAACCAGTCTACGACTTCCTTTATGGCAGTTACTTCAGCTTGAAAAATGTTACAGTAGTCGGGGAGACGGAAGGAGAGATTTAACAGAAGTTCCTCGCAGAACACTCCAGCCCCGACTTTCCCGTCCCTTTTTTATCCATCAGTGAAGAAGTGGATGTGCTCCTCAGTGCACCACTGATCCACAGAGAGATTGTTCTCTGAACTTTTGTCAACAGCTTTTGGTTGACAGTTTTACCCAGAGCAGGCCACCAGATTAGTACCCCATACAAGAGTATGGGTCTGACTACTGCGATATAAAGCCAATATACGATGCGGGGCCCTAGCCCCCCATCCTTTCCCAATGGCATTTTTGTAAGAGTATAGCACTACCGAAGCTTTCTTTACCCTTTCCAGAATATTGGATTTCCAATATAATTTTCTATCCAAAACGACACGCAGAAACTTCGCTTCAACTGTAAAAGTAAAGCTGAACCCATTTAAAGTGGGAGGATCGAAGTGAGGAAGTTTATATTTCCTAGAGAAGAGAACAAATTCGGGTTTGTGTGGGTTCACATTCAACCCACAGCCGTTGGCCCATAATGAAAGAGTGCCCAAGGCATTCTGCATAAGATCACTGAGGGTGCCGGGATATTTACCACGGACACCAATAGCAACATCGTCCGCATAGGCAACCACCTTGAAGCCACCGTCCCCCAGTCTCAGCAACAGGTCAGCATTTATGACCAAGTTCCAAAGTAGGGGGAACAGTACGCCACCCTGCGGTATACTCTGCTTGCAAATCTTCTGACGAAGGATTCCCCAAAACTGGCATTTATGATCCTGCCTCTTAGCATCTGATCTATCCAGTCCTTGAGTGATTCATCCATTCCCAGATCTGAAAGTGCCCGAGTTATAGCCCCTGGAAGCACATTGTCAAAGGCCCCCTCAATATCCAAGAAGGTTACTATTGCTTAGTCTCTATATTCGAAAGATTTTTCAATGAAAAATATAAGAGAATGAAGAGCAGTCTCTACAGATCTCCCCTTGCTCGTGCCTCTAATATGAGCTTCTATTTGTCTTTCCAGTGTTTTAAAAAGGAAGGAAGACAAGGGCTCTAAGGTCTTTGGGATTGCAGTGTGAGCGTTTCCCGCCTTAGGTATGAAAACAACCTTCACTTCTGTCCATTTACTAGGAATGTGGCACATAGTTCTAGGCTTCCTTTGAAAATTATCTCTAACCAGGAAATTGTTAGATCCGTAGTTTGTTGAATATCGGCAGGGATAATATCATCGAGTTCAGGCGACTTATATGGTTTAAAACTGTTTATCGCCCACAGGATATTTTTTCTGCTAATAATTTTGCCTATGAGACTACTTGCCCTATTACCTACTGATGTGCTAGGGACAGATTCGGAACAACCAGGAAAATGAGTCTCCATCAGAAGTTCCAGTGATTCCGCACTATTAGTGGTACATATCTCATCCAGCCGTTGAAGATAACTTGGGATGGAAGGACCAGTTGCTAGTACTTTGCGTAGCCTAGACATCTCTGAAGACTCGTGAATTTTGCCACAGTATAGTCTCAAAGAGCTGTTCTTGGCACTTCTCAATTGAGCCATGATATAATAAACAGCTAATTCGTATTGAAAAACGCCGTAATAAGTTACATATTTTATATAACCTATACGGTGTTAAGTTTTATCCTACCTTCAACACTGCTCGTAGGGAGTTTAAAACTTTAAACTGGTTCCTTTACAATAACTACATTTTGCAAATCAAAGATGAATTAACTTACTATCATAAGAAATTCTGAATTTTCATAAATGATAAAAAGAAGATTGCTGGGTTTCCTACACCAATGACTTTTCAGAACTCTTTCGCCAGTCAGCTCTCTGATATATCCAATTTGTTTGTCAATTTTTTCGAGTCTGTCTATGTAGAACCTGCGGTATCATGTAACAAGCCTTTAACTAACCGCGGTTATTCTGATTTTATCGTTTTTACGGAAGCAGAAGTCTATGACGTGTTATCTGAACTTGAAGTTGAGCAGGGGGCGGGACAAGATGTCTTTCGATCCATCCTTATTAAGAATTGTGCAGAGAGTCTAGCCCCTTCACTGACTATTATCTTTTTGATTGTGTGAAATTGCAAGGTGACTTGAATAACTTTTGTAGTTGGTCGTTTGAACAACAAATAACAAATTGTTGCTGAATGTGAGTAAATGCAGGATTTTATCATTTTCTCTGATGCGCTCGACAATATTCCAGCAATATTTTTTTTTTATAATATTGCTGTTAACAAAGTTGAGTTCATGTCCGACTTAGGCATAACCTTTTTATGTAATCTAACTTTTACTAAACAAATTGGTTGTATCATTAAAAAAGCTTACATTATGCTAGGTTTCATTAAGCGCAATTGTAAAGACTTTTGCGACCTGCTTACACTGAAAATTCTTTATATATCTTTTGTTCCTTCAGTTCTAGAATACGCTTCCCAGATCTGGTCCCCGTTTTATAAGTGTCATTCAGATAGCGAGTGCATAAATATATTCTCCCATCTTATAATGATTGTTGTAATTTATTAAAACTACAACGTTTGGATCACCGACGAGACGTTGCATCTGCTATCTTCGTTCACGATGTTCTGACTTCCCGAAAAGATTGTGACGAATTACTTGCTCGTTTCAATATTCAACCAAAATGACCAGTTATAAAGCACACGAACAAAAATTCTGCTACAGACACAAAACGTCAAATTTCAAAACGTCATATACAACAAATACGATGGAAATGGAATTCCTTAACACAATAAAATAAAATAAACAAAATATGTCACAGTGTACCGTTCGTGTGTATATTCTGGAAAATACAAATTTTAATTTTGAAACATTTTTATGAAAGATCATCAATTTATTTATTAAAAATACAACAATTAATCCGAAAATCAAATAACAAATAAAATTCAATTTTTAGACGCTTGTGGAACCATCTAGTAATAGTAATCTGATATTCATAAAATTGTGTGTCTAGAATATTACAGTTTTTGTTACCGACAGCAAAAAGCACATTGCGTAAATGAGATAAACAATGTACCAAATTGTAGTTGTCAAATTTTTTATGTAGATGTCACTAAAAAATTTTCGAATTTTATTATACAGTTACATACAAAAATTAGCATCAGCGCTCGCAGAACGACTGAAATATGGTATAGTGGAAATTTTTTGAAGTTGTAATTCATATGGTGAATTCATTTATTTTATTTTAATATTGTACATTTACAAATAATTCAAGAACAACATTTAGGATTATACATTTTTGATTATTTTTTCAAATTAAATAGTGACTCAGAGACACAGCTCGATAGGAATAAGGTTAAAATACTTCTATTCTCCCTGTTCCTAACAGAAAATTTTGGAGATAGAGAGCTTGGACAAATTTGAGAGGAAAGTGATTTGATTACATACGGAAGCCAATAAGAAGTATTGAATTATAATAAAAACCAAAGGAAAACGGAACATTGTTTTTCATAAGGCCTACCATCTGCCGATCAGTATAAGAGATAAGGTTGAGTATAAGTTGAATATATTGGTAAATGAAGTATTGTAGAACCGGATGGTGTCGGAATGGTTTTCACCACTAGTGGCATTAATGTCCACTTTCGGTGTGATTCAAAATGTATTATAAAGTTTGGTGGGATTAAAATACGCTGTGTCACTGGACAAGATCAAAATACTTTGTGGCACCCACTTGTACGTTCTGCGAATCATGACACAGTACAGCAGTTAAATGTTTGCCCTAAAAGTTACCACATTAATAGAATGAACAAGCGGTAAATAAAAAATTAGTATTGGAACGTTCGTAGGATTGTACAATGTAAAAGTTAATTACAATAAATGTAAATTTTTCGTCGGAAAGCTAGAATATTTGGGACACGAGATTTCTTCGGCTGGAAAAAGGCCGAATCAAGGAAAGTAAACCCAACATTTTTACATAGATTAATGAAAAGTATTGCGTTATTACAAAAAGATGTAAATTGGAATTAATATGAAAATTGTCGATCGGTGATTGAGCAATGTAAAAGTTATGTGTTAATGTGCGGTTTTGTAGTATTACGGCCCAAAGAAGGATATAGTTGTGGTATGTGATGCGAGTGATGCAGGTTCGGTGGTATTTTATGTCAAAAATATCTAGGTTATTAATGTTTTACATGGCGGTGATTAGCGCGTATAGAATTTTCTTTGATTTACGTACTTAAGGATATTTGGATCTTTGATTACTTTGAAAATTCAACATTTTTGAGATTTTTCGAAATTCTTGATATTTTCCCAATTATATTCGAAATTTGGGAAGCTTTATCGATGTATTTAAAAATCGTCATAGACCATACTGAAAAAAATCTCCTTCTGTTTCGTCTACTCTCGAAATTAGATTCTTTCCAGATCTAAAAGCTTTATTTGTTCTTAGGTACAAGAAGCGTTTTTAGGGGCCCAAGAAAAATTTGCCGGGGTGCCCGAAATTAAATCCTCTGTTGCAAATATCGAATTAAAAATTTCTTAGTTATCTGACAATGTGGCAGCTTCTATGTCGAATACCGATCGAGTAGCCTAGACTATTGCGATATCATGTGCTCTACCTATGTCCCCTGCTTGTAGCAAAATACGGAACCTGATTGCTGAGCAAATATATGCTGGTTTCAATGGCGAATATTTTTCATCAGCTTTGTCATCGGAAATACTCTCATCCGTAGCCATCGAGCTTGCTTCAAATGACAACTCGGCACGAAATCATCAAATATGCCCATCTCTGTAAGGATTTAGCTCTGTTTAAGAATTATGTCACGGAATCTGCTGTTACTGATTTTGTCAACGAGAGCCTGAGGGATCTCTAATGCCAAAGCAACAAAACTTATACCGAAAGGTTGGAAATTGGGGAAATGACTTATATTTACTTCAAAACGGGAGTAGACTTCAACGTGAAGTTCAAAGTTTTATCTGCTCCACTTCACCAACAGGGGTTCGCTCGAATCTTTAAACTCAAGATTAACCATCTACTTTTCATTATACTACCACAATGGTACAAGTATTCGTGGTTAATCAATTTCGACTTAGAGTTCTTGATTATGGTATTTTTGCTGTTTGTGAAACTTGGCTTTCTAAAAGCTTGCATTCCGTGAAATACTTTGTCGTAAAGATAGGTACAACAACATTTGATCCAATCTCAACGGTGGAGGTGTATTAATTGAGTGTAAGAACTCAATATTTAATGAACTTATTGCCTGCCAGGTTCAAAATTGGCAACTCGATCATTATTATCCTAGCTGTGTATATAATACGATTGGCTCAAGTCTTGATCTTTACATCAAAGTGGTCAATTTGATCGATTCAACAACAAAAACAGGCAAAATCACCTTAAAAATGAAAGCCTAATTAAAATGTGCCTCTACTAACTGTCTTTCTTTTATTAAAGGTTAGTTGGAACCTCAGTCAAAATAATTTAAATTGGTTTGAGTTTCAGGTTTTGGGTTCCAGAATAAATTGCCAAAGATCAATAAAAGATGTAAGAATGAAAATTACTGCGGGACCGCTATCCTATTCGCCATACCAAAGCTTTTCGAAGCCATGGAACATCAGAACCCTATTTTTCCACTTAACAATTTTTAGTTCACTTGTACGACCCGGACTTCATCCTAGTAGGTCGACTGTTACAAACTTGGTTTCCTTACACATCTGCATTGATACTTAAATTTTGATTATTAAGTTGGAAAAATATAAATGCGAATTCATTCCTATTGAATGGTTGCATTCTTATCTTTCTGATCGCTAGCAATATGTCAAGATAAAAGATTAATCTTCACGTATATCCCACAAGGGAGTCATCTTGAACCTCTATTAGTTTCATTATTTATTAATGATATATTCGAGTATTTTGTGTTCATTCACTACCTCTGGTTTGCGGACGATATGAAAATCTTTGCACCAATTGCTAGCGTGTCTGACAGTATGAGGTTGCAATGTGACTTGAATAGAGTTTGTAGGTGATCATTTGAGAACAAAATGTGGTTGTAGGTGAGCAAATGTAAGATGCTTTCGTTTTTTTTTCGAAAGGGCTCACCAATAATTCAGCAATTTTTTTTTACGATACAGTTGTTGATAGAGTCGACTTCATGCATGACTTGGGAGTTATCTTTTCAATCGATTTTACCTTTACGAAACTCATTGAATATAGAATTTCTAAGGCTTACAAGATGTTGGGATTTATTAAAAGGTACTGTAAAGAATTTCGTGACTCGCGTACATTAAAATCGCTATTTGTATGCCTCGTTCTTTCTATTTTGGAATATACCTCTCAGGCTTGGTCACAATTTTTTCAATATCATTCTGGCAGAATAGAAAGCAATTCGTAATTTTTGCACTTCAAAATTTACCATGTGAACGAATCAATGAGTACGTCCTTCCATCATATCGAGATCGCGGTACTTTACTTGGTTTACATAAATTAGATCATCGATCATTATTGAATTTGCGAACAGATGATGCTGGTTTGTTTCCTAGGTTTAATTTGCATGCCCCCGTGGGTTGTATGCGTCCCGTGTTGGTCTTCGGCAGTCCAACTTCTTAATTCGGTTTATGATTTAACCGATTCCAATATAAGGAGAAATTCATTTAGGAATGAGTTGCTGAAATTTTACTCCACTTAAAACTGTTATTTATTGTAATTTATAATAAAATGTCCTTTTTCTATAAAATATGTGTTATAAAATAATGCAAGAGTGCCAGGTAATTAATGACACTCTTGCTAATTAAATTCAAAAGCTAATTAACTTATGTACTTTAGCAGATATGTGTGAATATCATTTGCTTCCGAGCTTTATGATTGTTCCATTTTTGCGCTTCTTTTATAGTTTCACGACCACGATCGTGCTTGCTTCGAATACCTTTTCGTAGAACATGTTTTGAATGCTTTAATCCGTTACTTAACATGCTAAGTTTATTTAATGATCACTATCAACAGTTTAATTTTCATATCTCGGTTTCACAAATCATATCAGTTTTACAAATTTAATCATTTTAATCATTTTAGGTAATGGTTTTATGATAATTGTTGTTGTTATTTGGGTTACTGTTCGTTACTATTACAAATCTCTTTTTTTTTTGGTTGTCTTTGCCTTAGAGGTTCAATATTACCATCAAATTCTGAATCGATGAATCGAAAAATCTTCACTACTGGTTTTTGAACATGTTCTCTAATAATTATCATTTGCGTTTCAGCTTTGGCTTTCTCACTTAGTATTTGTGATTTAACTAATTAAGTCACATTCACATCATTTTATCTCGGTTCACTAGTGTTAAATACTGTAGGTTTCATTTGGGTACACTTCTGTTGTTTCATTCATCCCTTCATAGAATTGCACTAAATCAGGGAGTTTCCTGAGCGTAGTATCAGATTTGAACATTTTAAGGATTTTCGCAATTTTCAAAATAGCGTCGAACATGCCCTGCTTGACATGTCCACTTTATGGAAATATAGGCCCAAACAAGGTAACATCTCTGAGTAGCAATTTCAACAGGCTTATCCTTTCTCATAAT
Source organism: Tipula vernalis (assembly GCA_958295665.1). Lineage (NCBI taxonomy): Eukaryota > Metazoa > Arthropoda > Insecta > Diptera > Tipulidae > Tipula > Tipula vernalis. Next base: position 217,385,045 of record OY282560.1, on the reverse strand, counting down.
TTAAAAAAAAAATTCGCACATGCCCAAGTCTTTTTATTTAAATATTGGAACAAATTTTTTTTCGGTAAGCTTGATCTGTCGACTTTATGAGAATATTGCCCAATACCTGATTTTACTGGCTATTTACACTTTTTTATGTAGGACTACACTTTTTCATTACACGGACACTTTTTGTTAATTTTTGTAGGTACACTTTGTGTGAAATACTTCACACCGGTGTTGGCCGAGCTTTATCACGGTCCCTTAGCTTACAATTTGTAAGAAACACAACAATGCTCAGCAACAGAAATTAGAACAGAAATTTTATTCTGGTATAGAAAGTAGCCACCATCAATTACTTGAATAAGGGTTGTTAATAAGGGATGCGGGGTGAAATTTTGCAAATGTCACTAGAGATTCGTAATCGGTTACCCAAAAAACATGAGCTGTGATATGATATATATGCGGTATTTTATGCAAAGGGGTTTTAACTAAGGAATGGAAAGGTGAAATTTTGTAAAGATGACTAAAGATTCGTAAGCCGTGACCCAAAAAAACCCCGAGTAGAGAATTTGAGAATTTTGGCCAGCTTTTCGGCAATCGGCCCCACTGTGCGTTGACGGGTGGATAAACGAATTGGAAACATCATCAAAAACAAACGGTTGGAGTGAGGTTGATATCTGTTTTAAGAGGACGGTAAAAATGAAAAGTTCAGCGTGAAATATGAAAAGAACTATTGAAAGCATTCTTGTACCAGAACGATTAATTTGACTTTTCAATGAGAATTTCGCGGCAGAAACGTTAATCGAATCAAACGATTTCAGTTTCAGTGTATTACTACGAAATGCTACATATGTGTCGTAAAGCGGGAATGACAGATGCAGCCATTTTTAAATTTATTTTGAATAGTATAAATGTCTTTGAGGTTATCAAGTGTTGTTAATATACAAGGTAGGATAAGCATAATAAATTATATAGAAAATAACCGAAACGAGGAAATAAGCAACAGGTTCGACAGCGAAGCCCGATATCCTATACCTCGATGGTCAAAAACATGACCGACAGTCAAAAGCTCCACCGCAGAGTCAGCGGCTACAGTCAAGATCTCCACAGCAGAGTCAGCAGCGTTAGCAAAGTATTGAAAGCTGCAATGTTATAATTGCAACAATAGTGGGCAAATCGCGACAAATTGCCCAGAGCCGCAGAACCGCCAGAAATGTGCGAAATGTGGAAAAGTCGGACATATTAAGGTCAATGTTATCAAAGTGGTAGAACGTTAGGAGTAGTGTTGCGTGATACGGCTATAGTTAGAACTTAACTTTGAGAACAATGAACGTTGTAAAATTTATGGAGTGTTAGATACTGGTTCTCCAATAAACATTATTCGTCAGGATACGGTATCGCCATCAGTCAAAATTCAACCAGAAAGCCATGGAAAGTATCGTGAATTTCCTATTTCGGCAATCGCTTACAGTTATTGGCTCGGGAGGGAGTTCATCCGTGTGTTTCCGGGACCCGTCTTTGTGTTATTCGGTGAGCTCAAATTTCAAATTCAATTGGACCAATCTAGTAAAGATGGGCAAGGTTGATGATAATCAGTTACGGGATTCAGATAGGGCTATCGGTCACAGGGAAAACGAGGGCTATAGAAAAATAGAAACGAATACTGTGTTGAGTGATTATTTTGTTGAGTCGGTGTGTGAAAATGAAATTGATATCGCTTCATCGTTTAACGAAAACAGTTTCGATTGTAGGTTAAAGGAGTATGTAGAGAATACTTTTAAAACATTTTTGTATAGTTCAGAGAAAAAAATTCCACCAGTCCTACCAGTTTCTATTGTTCGTCAATACGTTGATCCAGAAGGGGTGGTAGTGGTATATATCGACGATATACTCATCGCTGCTGATGATGTTTTCAGTCATAAAACTGTGTTAAATCAGGTATTCAATTTAATGTATGAGAATTTTTTGAAGTTTAGAGCAGAGAAATGTTCCTTTTTCAAGTCCCAGATTGAATATTTAAATTATAAAGTGTCAAAATTTGGAATTACACTATCAGATTGTCATGTGAAGGTCTTTAAGGAGTATCCATTTCCTAAGAATTTCCATGAGGTTTCAAGGTTTGTAGGCCTTGCTAGTTATTTTAGGAAATTTATTGCTAAACCATTGTTAGAATTGTTGAAGAATAACGCTATTTTCAAGTTCAATGATTTGTATAGTGTTAATGTGCCATTCGTTTAGTAAGTTATAGAGGCGATTAGTTTCAAAATCAGTGTTGGGTTTATTTGATGCCAGTAAAATAGGGTTTGGTGCTATTTTATTCCAGACAACTTTAGCTGAAAGTAACAAAAATTCGTTTGAGCATTGGCAGCTATTTATGCAATGAAAAGATTTCATATCTATTTACGCGGTATTCACTTTAGATTAGTGAAAGAAGCAGGTCATTTAAGCAGGTCTTGGAGAAGAAAGAGTCAAATAGCAAATAGTCAGATTATGCGTTGGTCAGCATTTTTAGCGAACTATGAATTTGAGGTGATTCAACGAGAACAGTATCATTTCAAATGAGTGACCCAAACATTCCGCGTATTAAAGAATGTGTTGAAAATACGTATGAAAATGATTTAGTTGCATTTCTTGACGCTGAATCAGATCAAAATTTATATGTGAAGCAACAACAACATTTGATCCAAAATTGATTTTGCATCACAAAAGGTGATCTAAAAATTAGTCCGGCTATTAAAATGTTGTTGAACAATAATTTTGTAAAGCGACAAAATAAACATAGTACGAGTATGAAGAGGCAGATTCAAAACAAAACGAGACAGAAAATTGAAATTTGGTGTTTGTTTATTTGTTTTACGTGTGCGAAGATTAGTTCGTAAAAGTATTGTTGAAGTGACAAAGAGTGCTCAGCAGAAGGACAAAACTGATTTTGATTCTCATCGTAAACCTGCTTGTGTGTATAATGTGGGAGACCTTGCCTTTTTTAAGAACAAGGTTATCGAACCGAGGGTTAATTAGAAGATAATAACGCAATATGAGGGTCCGGATGTAATTATGAAAGTGTTGAATGGCGATCGATATGTCGTACGGGATGTCCTAGGGCAAAAGCTATCGCGTATTCCATACCATAGTGTTTGTTCACCGGGTAACATGAAGCTGGTTCCACCGGAACCGATCGGGTCGATGGTCCCGTCGGGAATGACCGAATGTATTAGTAAGTAGAAGTTAAGTAACGTACAGATTTTATATATTTGAATTTGAATTTTGTATAACGTAATACGAGGCGCTGTCTATTGTTGAAAATGGGTGTTATTGAAAGTCATGCAGTACTGCCTGTTTTTAAATAGGGATATTGTTCGAGAAGGCTTTTAAAGAAATTGAAGATTGTCGAGAAAATCGTGAACTATGTTTTAGGGATTTTTTTTTTTTTTGACAGGAACGGATTAAAAAAAAAAGTTTAAGTCAATACAGTTTTGCAAAAGTTCTTTTTCGTTACTTTGTACCTTGTAAGGTAAGTCTTAGTTTTAAGCGGTCACAGGGGAGCAATTTGTGAAGAGATTAGTGTTACAATTCTAGAGGTGGGAAATGGGGAGACCAACTTCCCGTGTTTTCTGACAACGAAGTGAAAATTCCCGACCCAGGGGCCCTATTATGAAATTTTCGATAGCGTTTTTTTTCGATAGTATCGAAAATGAGCTATCATGAAATTTTTCGATAGTGTATTTTTTCGATAGTATCGAAAATGAGCTATCACGAAATTTTTCGATTTCGATTTTTTTTTCGATATTATCGAAAATGAGCTATCACGAAATTTTTCGATAGTATTTTTTTTTCGATAATATCGAAAATTTTCGACTGCTCTTGAGGTGACGACCATATTATTTCATTAAGGTAGTTTAATAGAATTAAATTGCAATATTTAATAAATAAAAATATTTTTTTCAAAAATGTGAGTTGCAAATAAATTTTTATTTTATATTAATATTATATTTGTGTTATATTAATATTATATTACAGAGAAACCTCTCTACAACGGACATCGATGGGACCAAAAAGGTTGTCCATTGTAATGGGGTGTTGAACTGAGCATTTATGATTTTTTTTATTAAAATTTTCTTGGGATTCTAAAGAGTGTTTTTTTAAGCCCGATAGAACTTGAAATTGTAAAAAATAACACAAAAAATTAAATTGTAATGAACATTTTTTTTTATTCGAAAGATCAATATGTACATGGCATTAATATTTGAAAATGATTTCGGGCATATGGGCACCGCGGCTGTTCTTGACGAAAATGCATTCTCGACGTCCAATTTTGGGCCACTTTTTCGGGCACTGCTGGCCGTATGTCACGAATAACACGAACAATGCTGGCCTCCAAGGCGTCAATTGTTGCTGGTTTATCAACATAAACCAGTGACTTCACGTAGCCCCACAGGAAATAATCGAGAGCTTGGAGGCCAATTGACAGGTCCATTTCACGAAATCAACTTATCGCCAAATTTTGACTTTAATAAGTCGATGGTTGCGGTCGCCGTATGACATGTAGCGCCATACTGTTGAAACCAAATCTCGTTCGGATTAATGTCATCCATATTTGTAGTGGACGGACAGAGCCCCAATTCTTGCGAATGACAACGAATCGCTAAATTTGGATCTTCTTCCACACTTTCGTTTACAGCGGCGATATTCTCTTCAGTACGCACATTGCTTCGACGTGTTGATGTTATTGCATCCTCTAGAGAGTATGTGGTACGAAATCTATCCACAGTTCGACGGATAGCTTGCTCAGATGAACGATTATGTGCGCCATAAAAATCACGAAGTCGTCTAGTTGCGAGAATCGACGACTGATTTTCAAAGTAAATTTTAATAATTTCGTAGCGTTCTTCAAGCGTGAGTCTACTCATGATGATTTATTTGCCAGAGTATACTGAGATCTGCCTTTATTTCTTATCCGATTTTGGTGAAATTCAGCACGCACTATAGAAATGGGATTCTAAAATGATTTTTAGATAAAGTTCTGGAAAATGGCCAATTAGGAAGGAACTTGGCCATTTCTTATCCGATATTGGTGAAATTCAGCATGCACGATGGAAATGGGATTCTAAAATGATTTTTAGATGAAATTCTGGAATATGGCCAATAAGGAAGGAACTTGGCCATTTTTTGGCCTTTCGAAGCAAATGGGATTCTAAAATGTTTTTTGGATGCAGTTCTGGAATATGGCCAAGTATAATGGAACTTGCCTAGTTCTCAACCAAATATGATGTAATTTGACATGTGCGTTGCAAATGGGATTCTAAAACGATTTGTAGATGAAGTTCTGGAATTTCACCAAGTATGATCGAACTTGCCTAATTCTCAACCGATTATGATTAAATTATACATTTGCGTTGCAAATGGGTTTCTCAAGTGATTTTTGTTTGAAGTTCTGTAATAGTTCCAAGTATAACGAAACTTGCATATTTCCCAATCGATTATTATGAAATTCGACATGTGCGTTGAAAATGGGATTCTTAAATGATTTATAAAAAAGTCATTGAATACATCGAATAACCATTTTTGTATATCATTTCCAACGCACATATCTTAATTGTTTAAGGAATAGGCAAGTTCCATCATACTTGGCCATATTCCAGAACTTCATCCAAAAAGCATGTTAGAATCACATTTCAATCGCAAGTGTCAAATTTCACTAAAACCGATTAAGGAATAGCCAAGTTCCTTACTAATTGGCCATATTCCAAAACTTCATCTAAAAGTCATTTTAGAATTCCATTTCAATCGTGCATGCTGAATTTCATCAATATCGGATAAGAAATTACCAAGTTCCTTCCTAATTGGCCATATTTCAGAACTTTCTCTAAAAATCATTTTAGAATCCCATTTCCATCGTGCATTCTGAATTTCATCAATAGCGGATAAGAAATGGCCAAGTTTCCTAGAAATTGGCCATATACCAGAACTTCCTCTAAAAATCATTTAAGAATCCCATTTTCATCGTGCATGCTGAATTTCATTAATATCGGATAAAAAATGACCAAGTTCCCTCCTAAGTGGCCATATCCCAGAACTTTATCTAAAAATCATTTTAGAATCCCATTTCCATCGTGCATGCTGAATTTCACCAAAATCGGATAAGAAATGGCCAAGTTCCTTCCTAATTGGCCATATTCCAGAACTTTATCTAAAAATCATTTTAGAATCCCATTTCAATCGTGCTTGCTGAATTTCATCAATATCGGATAAGAAATTACCAAGTTCCTTCCTAATTGGCCATATTCCAGAACTTTATCTAAAAATCATTTTAGAATCCCATTTCCATCGTGCATGCTGAATTTCATCAAAATCGGATAAGAAATGGCCAAGTTCCAAACAAATGTCTTATATTTACATATCTGCCAAGTAAATGTCTTATGTATACATATGAATACATATATGCCAAGTAAATACATATCTCTATCGAAAAAACTCTATCGAAAATTTCATGATAGGTATTTTCGACGCTATCGAAACACTCGATATTATCGAAAAAAAACGCTATCGAAAATCTCATAATAGGGCCCCAGTTTTTTCCGATAACGAAATGATCCGATACGGAATCGGATTCAAGCGATCATGATGATAACGCCAAATTTTTAAGGTTGTCAAATAGTGAAAAAAAATGACGTACCAAAATTCCACGTGGGTACAAACAATCAGTAGGTAGATATAAATTCATAAAAAAACGTAATTCTTGCCAATATACAGACAATTTCGAACTCAAATATGGTTGATGAGACTATCATTTCGACATCCTAAATTATTCCTGAGGTTATAATTACCAAATCAGATAAAAATGTGGTTAGTAAATATACAAAAACGGATTCAGGTCCTTTCAAGGTTACGGTTTATAAAGAAAATATCAATTTGGTTAGCTTAGCTATAGGGACTTAAAAAAATAGAAAATCTATATATCTTTGATCGAGCAAATAAGCAAAAACTTAGCCAGAATTACTTTCAAATTTTTCAGTGACGCCGATTTGTGCATGGGTTCTAAAACTTTGAAACAATTCGATAAATATGAAGCATATATTCCATTAAACTTTAACCAGGCTTGATGAGAAATATTGAACGAAAATATCAGATCGTCTATCCCGTTTCACAAGATTGAGAGGATTACCAAGTGGAATCCTGAGTCAAAAACTGCAAGCGATTTGGAAATGATTAAAATTACTTTCAATTCAAGCACCATTCCAAATAAAATAATCATGTATGATAACATTTAGTTGAAAGTGGATTAATATATACCTAATCCTATGATGTGTTCTAAATGTCTAAATTACGGTCACACAGCCAAAAGGTGTAAAGCAAGTGAATCTGAAAGGTTCATTCATTATACAAATATAAAGGCTAGTGATCATATATGCGACATAGAAAATTCCGGATGTAAGTTTTGTGGTGATGGGCGCAAGACCAACCATTATAAGTGCCAAGAAAGATTGAGACAGAAAAAAATATCCTAATACATTATTCGGCAAGCAATTGGATATTATAGTTAAAGAACTAACAAACCAAATAAAACAAGAGATGAGTTTCTTAAAGATTTGGATTCAAAATTAAGTAACAAAATAAGTAATATGGCAGACGTCGACCTCATGAGAGTTAAGATTGGGGCTTGTTTGTCAAAAAATTGTAGATTAAATTATGAACCACTTTAAAATACTACAATTAAACATAAGAAGCTTAAAAAGCAACACAGATCTTTTAGAAAGATTCATCTCAGTCAACAATATACATATAATCATCCTCTCAGAAACATGGACCAAGCATTCAGCAATCCTGGGGAGTAACCACTTCGCCATTTTGATAAGCTATGGGGTGAGAAATAGATATTGAAAGCAGATCACAAATTTGAAAAAAATCATATAAGACTCAAAACTAATTGGAACATCAACGACACACTAGACATTGAAAACTATTTGGAGAAACGCATAAAAGACAACAGAAGCATTATTAACGCTAAATGAAAACACAAACCTAAACAAAGGTGGAATGAAGAATTACAGAGGTTAAGGACAGCTAAATTTAATAAACAAAGGATATATAATGCAAATAAGACACTGTTTTGGAACTTAAAAAAGCTAACCAAATACTAAACTTAAAAATTAAAAGGGGAAACAAAATTAGTTGGACATCCTTTCTAAAGGATATCGACCATAAAAATAACAACACAAAAATCTGGAGCAACATTAACAAACTAAAAAACAAAAAACAAGCAAGCTACTAACTTTCTAAACATCAATTTTCCTGATTCACTGGAAATCAATCAAATTCCAATAGCAAGTCAAATAGAACCAAGGGAAATAGGAAACGAATCAGAAATCTTAAATATCATAAGCAAAACAAAAAACACTTCTCCTGATAAAGATAAAATTAGCTATAAACTAATTAAATTACTAATCAATTTCAACTCCCAAGTTTTGTTGAGTAGATTAATCTACCAGCTCCGTAACCTTCCAGTAGGGTGCGCATCACGTGAGCTGTTCTGGTCTTGGATTAGGCAGCTACGTGATGGGTACAGTTGTGTAAGGGGTCACCTGTTCACAATTCGCAAGTGTACGTGCTGCCTCCTCGTGGCAACTACTAGTAACTAAGGCCATTTGGCACATTTTTGGCCATTTGGCACAGGCTAAAGTACGGCGCTAAAGGATAAAACCTTGACAAAAAACTCTAATCTAAGGTGGAACAGCATATGCAGATAGATAAATGGCTGATAGGTTAATCAGTCCAAAATAAGCGGACTCTGGATACCAGGCACCCTCCAGTTTTATTTAGCCTTCCTGTAGTAAGGCTGGGTGACCTACAGGCGATTTGCAATTCCCAGCAACTCGTAAGAGTAAAATCAAACGGAATACGGGGCAGGAGTAGGAATATACGGGAGTGGGACAACCCTCTCGAAGTCCTTGGGCTCCAATGCTACCGTCTTTCTAGCGGAACTACATGCTGTAGTAAATATCTAGGAGGGAGAGCAATAAGCCCGGATAGTATGTATCACATATACCGGGAGGCAGTATTGTCAGGTTCATTAAGAACCTGAATATTGACTGGACGGATAATTAAGCAGGGTACAGCACAATAGATGTTTTAGGTCGCAGTGTGAGGTGGCTGACCGCCTGCATGGCCCTCCAATAATAATAAATAATAAATAAATGAAAACTTATTCGGTTTTCGGTTTAACAACAAATGTATTGCAGATTACATGGTAGTATTTTTATGGTAGAATTGTTATTAACACGGACATATCAAAACCGTTTGATAATGCTAATAAACACATTCTGATCGATAAACTTAAAAATCTTAATTTCCCTACTTCATTAACAAATTGGATACAACAATTTCTAACTAACAGATCAATCACTTGCATCAATGCAAATTCATCAGGCAAACATTACACCAACAAAGGAATTCCTCAGGATAGTTGTTTGAGCCCGATGCTCTTTAATTTATATACAAACAATATTCACGAGCTCAACAACACATATGCAAAGATATTTCAAGTGGACACAGCCATGATGAACTATCCAGAATAAATCCAGAAAAATCATATTTTTTAAGGGTTTTTAATAATACAAACAATGCAAACTCTATTAATCTAAATATAAACAATTGCGCTGAAAATCAAGTTAAAAAAAATTTGGGAATAACATTTACGAAAAATCTAGGTCTGTCGAAACATTACCACAATTTAAAAATCGAGAGACAAAAAACCATCAATTTATTCAAACTTTATCAAACCTAAACAGCGGTGTTCACCCTGAAACTCAATTGGTAATTTACAAATCTATAATCAAACCAAAACTAGATTTAGCTTATATCTTCACTGAGGAAAATAACAAGACTTTCTACAAAATAAGCCAAACCATTAAAAATACATGTTTAAGATACTGCAAGGGCCTAATGAGATCAACCCCATTACCTAACCTGTTAGCCGAATCACTGGAAATGACATCAAGTTTAGATAACAAAGTCAAAACGTTAAAATACATCAGCAGACAACTATACCGAAACTCTAAAATCGGAAGGGATATTAAAAGACAGTGTTCACTAGAAAAATTAAACAGATATTATCTCAATTATAATTTTTAAAGGATATTAAAGCTTCTCGTAAAAGGTAAACCAACCCACAAAACATTTCCATTCCTCCGGGCATTGAAGATATCACCAGCAAATCACGCAACAACATAATAGTAGAACTTCGAAAAGCATCTATGAATTTGCTAGACAATTACAGAGATTGTGACATCATATTATATTATAATAGAGCAGGGGTGGGTATTAAACCCTTCGGACATCAAAACAATAGAAATCATCGCTATCAAAATCGCCGTCACATTAGGTCAACTACGTAAGAGGGAACTGATTCCCAAAGCGCTTGTTTATCATTAAATTCAGCGCTCAAAAATAAAGTTGACAAACATTTCGAAAATCAAATTTTAGACTGGGCGGAGAAATACAAGGTAACACTACAAGGTAACACTACCGAACAGGAATACAAGGTAACACTATATCTGATCACCTAGCAAAATTGGCACAGACAAGAGCATCTCATACATTGGACAATGAACCGGTTATTAGTGACTCATTAAAACTAATAACAAAAAAATCTACGAAGAATGGCCAGAGTTCTTTGAAACAATGTCTACGAACTTTAAACATTACTACTTTTCACACTCCAAGCGATCTATTGAATTTGCAATATCATACTTTTTCACTTTCATACTTTTTCATTCTTTTCTTAGTCAAGACAAACTCTGGAAGTGTGAGTTGACTTGAAATGAAAGAAAACGTGCATTCCTAATTTCGTATTTGAATTCAAAATTTGGAACCCTCAATTGATTTGACAGTTTAGTGGCATTTTTAACTATATTATTGAATTTCTCAATTCATAATTAATTTTTCTACAAACATTAATCTAAGATAATAATATTTGAACTATATAATTTGGATTAGTCTTCTAATGAAATTTTCATTAAAAAAAAAGGAAAAAAGAAATTGCTGTAAAATTTTGTTTTGAGGAAATCTATTGTAAAATTATACATTAAACACTAGCAAATTATATTCAACTTCTCTTAGAAATAAGAGGTGTTAGAACTATAAAACTGGAAATTCTTCGCTGCTTCAATACTTTCCTTGAAAGGGTCCTTTTCCTTTCCTTGTGTAACATAAATATGTAACCTTGCATAGTATACTCATCTAGGTAAATAGAAACCTAGTATGTATGGAAAACCTTGTTATATTGAATAAAAAATAAATGCGCATCACTCTTGTCCTAACCTTAAAACGTATCTAATACTTTTATCATTATCTAACTATAACCGGTATAATTATCATATTACACCTTGGTCATTTTATGTATGTATGTACACAAAAAAGGTACACGCTGCTTATGTCCATAATAATTTGAGTGATTTGAATTAGTGGTGGTTGGGTAATTAAATAATAAATGTTAACGGGGATCAAGAGTGTTATGTATTGAGGTCGTACTGTATGAATGTAAACGAACTTCATAGTATACATTAAGTTAGGTTGGGTTTTGACGTCCAAATGTGGAACAAGCGTATCTTTGGATATCTTAAGAAATAAACATTATAAGAAGCAATTATAATCGTGTTTCAAATTAAACCCAGACATTACAATTGGCGACGAGATGTTATAATCGAAAGCGTGTAGAAATAATTAAAATTAAGAATAACATTTTTTTTTTTGTTTTTTTTTGTGGGGGTGAAAGAAGAACCAAATTGATATCAAAATAGCGGAACGTGTTCATGTTCCGAAATTCGATCATACGTTAGAGGATTGGAAAATTTATAAATCGAGATTACCGCAGATATTTGATAAATTGGGGATAAAAGACACGGATCACAATGTGGAAAACAAAAAAAAACAGTTCTACTGGATTGTTTGGACATAGAAACGTATGGAGTTTTATATGGAATAGTCGATCCAGTTAGTCCGTTCGACAAAATTTCTGTGCAGTTGGTCAAAATAATGGATGAGCATTTTTCAACGACAACGATTGTGTACGTGGAAAGAAGAGCATTTTTCCGTGGGCAAAAAGAAGATGATGAATCTATTCAAGATTATTTAACCCGTATTCGTAAAATGGCATCAAAATGTGCGTTTGGCGACCGACTAGAGGCTTTGTTAGTGGATATATTTGTCACGGGTATGACCGGTAAAGTTTTTGACAGATTAAGTGAAAAAGAAAATTGGTCGTTAACGGAAGCGGTGACTATGGCGAAGAAATATGAAGTTAAGCTGATTAGAAACGATGAGTTATCAGCAGATGTGAATTGGGTAAATAAAAAGGAAGGTCTTCCAAATCGAAATTACAGTGGTGACAAACAAAACGTAACCGGTGAACGAAGAGGTGCAATAGAGGTAAAAACATCTACGAAATGTGAACATTGCGGATTTGGAAATCATTCTTCAATTAGATGCAAATTCAAGAATGCAACATGCTATGGCTGTAATGAAAAGGGGCACCTGCTTGCGATTTGTAAAGAAGTAAAAATTAACATAGTGAGTAATTCCGCGTCTAATAGTGAGTTTAAAGGCGGCTGCACGAGTCCGTCTCGTGCGCGTCGCATTTTGCGACGCGCTTTAAAATTAAACATTTTTCAACTCAGGAGGGGAAATTTTTTTTAGATTAGGGTGCTTTGATTGGTTTAAAAAGCGCGTCGCAAAATGCGACGCGCACGAGACGGACTCGTGCAACCGCCTTAAAGGAGATCGAAATTTGGACAAATTGTCTTCGGAGTCAGTCGGAATGCATGAAATTCTGTCAATTGGTGGGAATGAACGGTTGTACAGTTCAAGTATAACGGAAAATTTTAATCCGTTTTTAATTAGAATTAACATTCTAAAGGAGATGGTAGCTTTCCAAATCGATTCCGGAGCTGGGGTTTCAGCTATTCCAGCGCGTATGTTCTTTCAAAGATTTCCATCAGTGAAATTGTTACCTGATACTACTACGGTAAAAAGTTACGGCAGCGGAGAACTTAAAGTTGTGGGGGCGTTTGAACCGAAAATATTGTATAATGAGGTAACAAGAAAATTTACGATTTTAGTGATTGAGAATGCGTCAATGCCCATTATTGGACGTGATTTCATTAGAGAATTCAAAATTAAGGTCGTGTCGATTAATAACGTGGTTGATGGTGAGGTTAAAGAAGTAGATCAGATAGTGAAGGATTACAACGAGCTCTATGATGGTAAAATTGGGAAGTTGGAAGGAGTGATAATAAAGTTAGAGGTGGATGAAACGGCGCAGCCGAAGTTCAATAATGCACGACCTGTACCGCATGCGTTGGTAGAGCACCAAATAAGAGATCTGGAGAGACTGGGGGTTATTACGCGTATAGATTCAGCAGTATGGGGTACACCTTTAGTTCCAATTTTGAAGTCCGATGGAAACATTAGAATCTGTGCGGATTACAAAACGACTGTAAATCCGCATTTAGCAGATGTTAAGTACCCGTTGCCTCGTATCTCGGAAATCTTCGCTAAGCTTCAAGGAAATAAAATATTTTCAACCATCGATTTGGCTCGCGCCTTTAATCAAATAGAATTGGAAGAAAATTCCCGAAAATTGGTCGCTTGGAGTACGCATGTAGGAAGTTTCATGATTAATCGTTTGCCATTTGGCATCAAGCCAGCGACTGGTATTTTCAACGGGAGATTGAAAAGGTTTTGAGAGGAATTACGGGGGTCACAAATTTTCTTGATGATATAATTATCGCGGCACCGGACCTGAATACTCATAATATATGATTGCGACAAGTTTTCGAGAGGCTTAAAGAAGCTAATTTAAAGTTAAATAAGGATAAGTGTGTGTTTGCTAAACCACAGTTAAGTTTTCTGGGGAATATTGTGTCGGGAGATGGTATAAGAAAGCCATTTAATAATGAAGCTGTTTTGGACGCACCTCAGCCGATCGACGTCAAGCAGTTGCGATCTTTTTGTGGAATGGTAAACTATTACGGGAAGTTTATTGCAGATCTAGCAACGAAGATGTCTCCGCTTTACAACCTTTTGAAAAAGGGGGTGGAGTTTGAGTGGACAAAAGATTGCCAGGACGCATTCGAAGTATTAAAAAAAGATATTGTGTCAGATATAGTTTTGACGCATTACGACGCGAAGTTGCCGCTGTTGCTGACTTGTGATGCTTCAGCTGCAGGTATTGGCGCTTTAATTTCACATGTTTTTCCGGATGGTACGGAGAGGCCAATAGAATTTGCGTTGCGGATTTTATATAAAGCTGAGAAAAATTACGGAATGATACAAAAGGAAGCCTTGGCGATTATTTACGGAACCAACAAGTTTTATCAATATTTGATAGGTCGTCCGTTTACTATAGTAACAGATCACAAACCATTGTTGGGCATTTTTGGGGACAAAAAAGGGATACCGCAAATGTCAGCAAGCCGTATGCAGAGATGGGCGTTACATTTATCAGGATTCAATTTCATTAATAAATATGTGGGTTCAGATAAAAATTCTGCAGATACGTTATCGCGTTTGCCGATGGGAAAGAGTCCCAGCGATGAGCACGAAGAAGGAGAGGCAACATATCTTTGTCACGTTCAAAACAATAGTAGTTTGAGAATTGATTTTGAGACGATGGTATAGAGGAAACGGCTATAGACAGAGATTTAACAAAGGTAATGGAATGTCTTAAGATCGTGAAATTTTACGAGATTAAAAAGGGAATCTGCAGTGTTTCTTCGAAAAACGAGATCAATTAGCAGTTGAAAAAAATATTTTAATGTGGGGATACAGGATGGTTGTACCGACCGATTTGAGAGTTGAAATTTTGAAACAAGTGCATGAGACACACATGGGAATGGTAAAAACTAAATCAATATTACGTTCGTATGTGTGGTGGCCGGGTATGGATAAGGATATCGAACGATAGCTGGGAAGCTGTGAGGCGTGCTTAACTTATGGGAAAAGTCCAAATAAAGTGCCATCCATTCCGTGGCCAAAACCCAGTAGAGCTTGGGGCAGAATACATATGGACTTCGGCAGTCCAATCAAAGGATATTATTTCTTAATAATAATTGATGCGCTTACTAGGTGGATAGAGGTGTTTGGTACGAAGGATATGACAACAAGCTTCACAATACGGAAGTTGCAGGAAGTGTTTTCTTGTTTCGGTTATCCAGATGATATAGTGTCAGATAACGGGCGGCAGTTTGTGTCTGAGGATTTCAAAGATTATTTATCGAAACATGGCATCACGCAAAGACTGACTTCTCCGGGGTATCCAGCTACAAATGGAGCAGCGGAAAACGCTGTGAAAACCGTTAAAAACGCCATTAAAAAGTCTTTGTTTGATAATTCAAATGCCAGTGTCGAGGTGGTGGTAAATAAATTTTTGTTAGACTACAGAAACACGAATCATTCGACAACGGGTAAAGCACCAGCAGCAGTGTTACTTGGATACAAGCCAAAAATCCAGTTAGATTTACAAGCCGAAAAATCATTTGCTAACAGTCGTACCAGTTAATAATGGATACGTTAACCCGATAGAACGTAAGTTCAAACCGAACGATTTGGTAATGGTGAGGGATTATCGTAATGCTAATAAACCGCGCTGGCAAAAAAAAAGCTATTATCATAAAGGTATATGGTAGTAGAAACTATTTATCCAGATTGGAAACGGGTCGTGTTATCAAAAGACATATTAATCAGATTCGACCACGGTTGGTCCGATCTGAAAATTATCAGTGTAAACAGAACAAATTTGAGTCAGTAACTAAGCAGCGTGAAAGAACCAATGGGATTGAAAAGGATAACTTGTTTTTTTAAGGAGCCGGAAGCGACAACAATAAGAGAGAATACATGTGATGTGGAGGGTGCTGAAGACTTCGATATAAGTGAAGTGGTTGATAACGACGAAAAGTTTGTTTATGACCTTATCAGTGGGATTCTTGACAGAATTGTTTACGAAACAGGAGAGGAGAGTCATCACAATTTGAGGGATAGAAATATAATCAAGAAACCATTTAGATTTAGATAAATGTTAATATAAGTTAATAATTTTATAAAGTTGATAAGGGGAGTGAGGTTATAGAACCGTTGAATTTAAAATAAATCATTCGTAGTAGTAGTAGTTAAGTAATAATTGAGTATTGTAAACACATTTGGGGGAACGTTTGTTATGTATTGAGGTCGTACTGTATGAATGTAAACGAACTTCATAGTACACATTAAGTTAGGTTGGGTTTGACGTCCAAATGTGGAACAAGCGTATCTTTGGATATCTTAAGAAATAAACATTATAATAAGCAATTATAATCGTGTTTACAAAGATTACAGTTTACAGACATTACAAAGAGGAAAAGAAAAAGAGAATTATGCACTTGATAAAAAAAATATATAAGAACTTTGATTTACTATTTCTCAACTATTACTTTTTCTGTAGTAAAAAGAATATTTCGCGCACCATAAAAAAAAGTCACTTACGTTATATTGTATATATATATCTTGCACCGGAATGACACAATTTAATTTAGCGCGCACAACTTTTCGATTTGCTCCATGGCACACAAATTCAGTAAAAACAACCACAAGACTCAATTTTGATATAATAAAACAACATTTGAACAAATTGCTTAAATATGATGTGACAGAAGCGACATCTATTACTCAACCTTCCAACAACTGTTCACACAAGAGCGAAAAAATACTGAAATCTTAAATAATTAAACAAAAAACAATAAATGTATAAAAATGTCTGTTTTATAAAATTTCGTTGGGTATTTTTTTTTTTTTTCAATTTGTTGTTGCTTTTTTTATTATTTTTAATCATTTATAATATTTAATAAAATTTAATAGTTGTGTTTTGCTTATTATTAATCCTATTGACTTTTTTCCCTCAAAAAATTTGTCCGCTATCGTTGGCCAAACAAATAAAATTTAATGTTGTAGACCAAATAATACAATAAATGAATTTTTATCATAATATAATAATTTAATTAAAATATAATAATTTAATTTATTTGTTTAAAACACAGAAAACCAGATGTCATAATTATGTTTGGCCTACAGATATTTTTGACAATTCACTGCGTTTGACAACTAAGGAAATAGGTCTATACAACAAAAATATTATAAATATTTATTTATGTATATATAATTACAAATAAATGCGCCATTATTTTTTGTTTTATTGCCACATTCGTATGTTTTTCTTTTTAATTTTATTTTTTAACCGCAAGAGCCTTATTCCATAAAAAATATGATAATGTGTAAACATGATAAATAGTAAACGAAATGTAATGTAATTTGAGTGAAAAATCACAAAGTTTTCGCGTTTACATATTATCTTATTTTTTATAGAATAGTGTTGCAGTTATGGTAACTTTAAATAAACAAAAAACAATCGATATATTATAAAATATTAATTATACAGGTAATTTTAATTTTTGAGATTGCAACACGAAATAATGGCCATTTTGTTCATACCACAAACACCCTTTTATTTTTTGTTTATTTAAAATTATAAATAAATATTAAATAATAATTATAATTACATAATATTTAAGAACTAATTTAAAATATACGTTTTTTTATGTTTGTATATGTAATATGTATATATTTATAGTAAGGATAAAAGATTTTTATTTTAATATTTTAGGAATGGCATTTTTTTTTTCTTTAAGAATTTGGCCTTTGTTTTATATATTTTTTTAATTTTTTTTTTTTGTTGTTTATTAAATAAAAATAAAAACCTCAATATAAAAAATATATAAAAAATTTATTTTTATTTATGTTTATTATTTTTAGGATTTAATGAACAATGGTAAAAACGAATGTATTTTCTTGTACAAATTGTAGTATGAAATTATTTTGATCGTTTTGCACAAGCTCACCATAGGTACTAACAAAATAAATACAATTAATTAGGTTTGTGGAGTACGGAATAACTACTTGGTAGTGTCAAATAAAAGCACAACTCTTAGGAAATTATTTGTAGCTTTAATTAATAATTATAGAGTGGCTGAGAGCAAAACGAAATCACAAAAATGTCTCTCCACATTTTGCACAACATTTTTTATTATTAATATATGTATGTATGTATATAGGTATATATGTTTATATATAAGATCAAAAGAGAGCATTGAGTATTAAGGGGATGGTCGATGATGTCTAAATGCGCAACGAAGGTACAAAACGCTCAACAAGCTCGCTTTGTCCCATTCCTTTATCACACACACACACAAAAAAAAATTTTACATTACACGTTTTTATAGATATACACGTTTAATTTATTAAGAAAAACACGTTGAGATGATTTTCTTATATTCAAAAAAAAAAAAAATTACAAATTTATTTTAATACTTAACATTAATACTTAAGCCTATATTTTACTTAATTGATTATATGTTTATGTTACATGCTTATTTACATTTTGTTGTTGTATCTTGTAATTTCTTCCATAAATCAAATTGTTCATTTGGTTTAATCATATGCACACTAATCGCTTTCTTAATGTAGCATGGATTAAATGAGACTCGTCGATTTAAAAATTCATTTACATGAACCCGTTTTATATTACTTAGATGGGCCACAATACCGGTTGTATAAACATCCTCCAATTTTAAATATGTTTGATTTAATGAATTATAGTATAGATCATGTATACAATCGGATGTCATTAAATATGCTGGCCCCGTTGTAAATTGTGGAAATACGGCTGGAAAATATTGTTTCACCGATACATAATATTTTGATTTTCGATTACGAATTGGTTTCCATTTTTTTGCAAGCCGACCGTATATAGTTTTCGTATCTTTTATATGCTTTTCAATAAAGCCTAATAATTTTGGTACATTTATGAACATATCATCATCGGTTTTAAGTACAAATGAAGCTTTTTCACAATAACGATTCACCCATTCCAATGATGATATAGTTTTTAGTGTTAAATTATTGTAACTGTCGATAAAATTGCCACGTATTAAATCACCGTACATATAATTTTCTGCTTCTAATTGATCCTCAATCGCATGATTTTCTGTACGGCCAAGCATAAATCCAATGGCAACATCACGTCTAATTGTATAGTGGCCCCATGTTTGGCGTATTGCTAGTCGGGCTTCACGATGTGTTGGCGCCGATGTTATTAGTATTAGTAAACGTATTGGGCCACCCAATTCGGGGCATATATCCGAATTGGATTCTATGTGGCCGGCTTCATAAAGTTCTGAGGTACGAATACCCTTTGATGTGTCCAATGGGCCACCAATATTTGAATTATTATGAACAGATGCCGATGGCGTTGGTTGAATTGACACAGTTACATTATTGCTATTACTTTTTATACTATTACTATTACTACTAGAACTAATACCAGCATTATTATTGCTATTATTCACGCTATTATCATTACTATTTGGCAATTTATTGTTGTCTAATTTGGCCGGCGATTTTGTTGAACTAACAGCACCCAAATCATTTTTATTGTTTTTTATCGTTGTATTGTTGTTCCCTGTACCTGTGAACGAGAATAAAATAGAAGTTTAAAACAATAAGAAAATAACAAAGCGACAAATTTAATTAAATATGCATGCGGTGATAAAAATGAATTAACCGCATAAATGATTATTTTATTTGTTGTGGTTATAAACTGTCAATAAATCATTGAAAGTGAAATGAAAAATTATATACGAATTAGCTGCCTTAATTAAGCTAGAATTGATTTTGATTTAGTCGTAACATACTTTACGTGTCAGTACGTAACTTAACCCTAATCAGTATGGGTTGAGTTTCGGAGACTCATTTTAAGTTTGAAATGTAAAAAACTACCTTAAAATGGTGCATGTAAATTGTAACGGTAAATGGTCCATTTTCAAAATAAAAACAAATCCATATACGATGAGTCTAATAGACTCATCTAAACAAGTGCATTAAATTTATCAAATAGTAGGAAAATGATGATGAGAGTCATGTTGGAAAGCGACTCTGACTGTGATGACTCAGCGACTCTGACTGTGATGTTCAGAATAAATGATTAAAACATTTTCTATTGGTTTTTGGCTCGATTTATTTGTTATTTTTTATTTTTTGCTTGAGCTTTCGGACTCAATTCAAGTCCATTTTCAAAAGCGTTTCACAATTGGAAGTTTCGTTTTATATACAATGGACTTATTGTTGTTAGATGTGTCATCATTATTTACTAATGTGGATGGTAAACGAATTACAAATATCATAAGCAACAATTGGAGGAGTATAAAACAAAATTGATGGAAGTTCCCTTTTTGAATGCTTTAGATATCGTATTAAATAATTCGAAATTCTCTTTCAATAAAAAAATTTATAAACAAATATTTGGCTCACCAAAGGGTTCTCCTATTAATCCCATAATAGCAAATCTATTGATGGAAAATGTGGAAAATTTGGCGTTAAATTTATTAGATTTTCAACCACTCACTGTTGAGGATAATTTAAACGATAATGTTTTGTAGACGATGGGGCAACTCGATATTACGCGATACAATATTTAGGCACGCGGCTGTAGTACAAGTGTTTCAATATTTTGCACTCGACTTTAAGCTATTTGACAGGAGGGTGGAAAAGAAAGATTTAAGTTCGCGTCTTCCTAGTGTACAGTAGTATAATTTCGAGTTATCCTATAAAACGATTAGGTACGCCATATTGGTGACCGTCGACGAGGACAAAAACGCAATTGTCTAAAAATTAAAACTCGAACCACGCCATTTTTTTCGAGGTTAGATATTTCAATAAGCGCATTTAGCGACAATGTCGGACGACGAAAAGGATGTCGACACGCCAAATTTAGATGATGGCGCTAATACAAACAGACTAGTGAACGTAGTCGCATCGATGTTGCCTATCCCTGCGCTAAAGAGGGATCAGGTGGACACGTGGTTTCTCCAGCTTGAACAATGGTTTCTGATCAATAGAATTTCCGAGAAAATGAAATTCGGTACCATTGTTGCATCATTGGACCCTAACATCGTTAGTCAAGTGTAAGAGGCAGTGAAATACCCACCCGATGCCAAACCATATGATAATCTCAAACAGGCTGTACTAGCTAGCAGCTTACGCCGAGATATCGCAACAGCGTTTTCAAAAGCTGGTGTCGGGTATTCAGCTGGGCGATCGCCGACCAAGCCATTTGTTGAACGAACTTCGACAAGTAAGCGACACGAAGGACGAAAATATATTGAAAAATTTTTGGTTAAGCCAATTGCCGATCCAGGTGAAGGTTATTGTCAGTGCTAGCAAGGGAGAGTTATCCGAAGTTGCGAAAGTAGCAGATGCGGTTATGGATGCAATGAATCTCTCAGTAAATCAGCTAAGTCAACAGCCGATAAATCAACCATCGCAAGCATCTTGCGTCCAGCCTCAGTATGACCAGTGTCAAATCCAGCGGCAATTGCAGGAGTTAACATTACAGGTGCAACAGCTCTCTGTAAATCGCTCCTCACCGTTTTCAGGCCACTTTAGATCAAATTCACCAGCTCACAGCTGGTCTCATGGGCAAAATGGAGCGCCTTCAAATCGATCAAATCAAACGACCACATGCTGGTATGACAGCCGTGTGATTTCGCACAGCCATCAAAACCGGATCCTCATACAGCATAGCTAACTGTCAAAAGTAAAAGCACAGCAAGCACAGTGTTGCCTAACAGCAAAATTATTTGTAACACTAACAATTCAAAGTCATCGAAACCATCATCCCGTGGTAGTAATAGTAGTGCCGTTATCCAGTCAACATCATCAACACCGCTACACGATGCAATCAGTGTTAATCAGCTTTGCGTTCATGATAATTTGAGCAAGATTTGTTTCCTGATTGGCACCGGAGCAGATATATCGGTGCTCTCCAAATCTTTCGCACCACGTTCAGCTACGCCAAATACACAATTGTTGTACGCCGCCAATGACTCTACAATTACAACTTTCGGTGAAAAGCGCCTTCAATTGAATTTCGGGCTTAGAAGATCGCTGACGTGGACGTTTACGGTAGCCGACGTTAAGCAACCAATAATCGGTTCCGATTTTTTATCGCACTACAATCTACTTCTAAACGTGGCAAGTAATAAATTGATTGACAAGGTGACGTCATTCGGGAAGCATGGAGTAATCGCTAGTCTGCACAATGTAGCAGGTTAAACTTTTGATGCATATCATGTTTGAGTTAGTTGATATTATGCGATTCAGCGGCGAAATCGGCATGACGAATACTATGGCGAAACATCAGATCGAGACGACAGGGCATCCGGTCAGCGCCAAAGTGATACCGCTTCGTCGGAAAAATACAAAGCAGCAAATCTGAGTTCGAGGAATTGATGCGGCTAGGCATATGTCGACCGTCGAAAAGCAATTGGTCATCGCCGCTCCATATGGTAATGAAGAAGGACGGAACGTGGCGGCCATATGGAGATTTCCGAGCGTTAAACGCAGCCACGAAGCCAGACAAATATCCGCTACTGTACATTAATCACATGCTATTCGGTAAACGTTTTTTCTCGAAAATCGATCTGCAAAAAGCATTTCGTCAAGTTCCGATAGATCCAGCCGATGTGCACAAGACAGCCATAGCAACACCATTCGGACTATTTGAGTTCATGTATATGACGCCTCTGTAACGCGGCACAAACCTTTCAAAGTTTCATATCGGAAGTCCTGCGCGGATTAGACTTTGTATTCGCATATATCGATAATATACCATATTGATTGCTTCTTCCGACATTGAGGAACATCGTAATCATCTTCGCCAAGTGGTTCAACGTCTACGGCAGTACAAGCTGTATATAATATAAACCCATCGAAGTGCGAGTTCGGAAAGTCAGCGATAGATTTTCTTGAACATAGAATTTCGTCCGTAGGTGTTCAGCCGTTGCCAAATAAAGTGGAAGTTATTCGACAATTTAAGCTTCTGACGATTGCCAAGGACCTCAAACAGTTTTTGGCAATGATAAATTTTTATAGAAAGTTTATCCCGAACGCAGTCAAGCACCAGATGATACTGCAAAAGATGATTAAAGGCAATAGGAAAAACGATAGAACACCTCTTGTTTGAGACGACACTACGGTTGCAGCGTTTAGTCAGTGTAAACATGACCTGTCCAACATCCACGTTATTATGCCATTCATCACCAAATTTGCCACTAGCATTGCTAGTTGACACGTCAGACAACGCAGTACGGGCCGTTTTACATCAGTTTGTAAATCAGGATGTAAAGTATTTCCGGTATATGATCGAGGGTCGACAGTGTTGTATTTACACCGACCACAAGCCTTTGGTCTTTGCATTTAAGCAGCGGTTGGACAAGGCTTCTCCAAGGCAGATCCGCCACTTGGATTTTGTGTCGCAGTTTTCCACAGATATTCGACATATATCTGGATCATTGAACGTATCAGCCGATTTTTTATCACGAATCAACGAGTTACGTACCACACAACCGATTGACTACAACGCTTTGGATCAACAAAGATGCAGTGAACTGGCATCCGTGTTGAACGACGATAACCTCACATTGAGCCTAGAAGCTATAAACGTACCAGGTTCCAATCAGCGACTATATTATGACGTCTTTAATGGTAATGTTCGTCCTTACGTTACGCCAAGATTCAGGACTACGGTAATCGAGGGTGTCCACAATCTGTCACATCTGGGAGTGAGGGGTACCCAGCGCCTAGTGCAGGAAAGATTCGTGTGAAAAGGTATGCTTAAAGACTGTCAGACGTTCGTAAAAAATTGTGTGGCGTGCCAACGATCGAAAGTCATCAAGCACAATCGATCAGAAGATCTAACAACTGTGCCAGCAAGCCAACGATTTGATCATATCAACGTTGACTTAATCGGTCCATTGCCAACATCAGGCGAGTATAATTATTGTCTTACCATAATCGATCGTAACTCAAGGTGGCCCGAGGCAATTCCAATCCCGAATATGACGGTAGAGACGACGGCTAAGAACTTAATTTCAGGATGGTTCTCACGGTTCGGAATTCCGAAAATCATCACGACAGACCAAGGGTCGACAATTCGAATCGAGTTTGTTTCACGAATTGCCTAAACTACTGGGTATCCAGCATATTAAGAC
The DNA here is from genome assembly GCA_958295665.1 of Tipula vernalis. Lineage (NCBI taxonomy): Eukaryota > Metazoa > Arthropoda > Insecta > Diptera > Tipulidae > Tipula > Tipula vernalis. The sequence goes on along the minus strand of OY282560.1, from coordinate 217,360,935 downwards.
AACGAGTTACCACCCACAGTCGAACGGATTGGTGGAAAGATGGCATATGACATTGAAGTCAGCAATCATATGTCATCAAACGCCTGATTGGTCAGCGGTTTTGCTGATAATATTACTTGGTCTGAGATTAACGTACAAACCCAGAGATGCTGTATGGGCAAATGTTACGACTGCCGGGGCAATTTTTCGAAAGTGATGATAAGACGACGATACCGCAATCAGAGTTCAACAGCAGTTTTCGCGAAGCAATGACTTCCCTGAGGCCAACGAGTACTACGCATCATTGTAAAAACGACATTTTCCGACGTAAGGATATTCATCGGTGTACTCACTTACGATGGTCCGTTTGAAATTATTAGGCGTCATGAAAAGTATTTTGTCATCCAGCTAAACAACCGAACTTCAAAAATATCAATAGACCGGTTAAAGCCAGCTTTCTTTATCGAAGATGAATTTAACGCTCAAACGTCAACGCAGTCGACGAGTCATCAGTTGCCGTCAGCATTAACGCAGTCATCGAGTCAACAGTTACCATCGCAACCAATGGGATCAACGAGTCATAGCTCTGAGGCACTACAAACACAATCCGATCCTAGTAGCTCATATAGTAATAATACGACGATTGCCCAACCGTATGTTTTACAATCGGGCAGGGTCATTAGACAGAAGGTCAGATTGAATTTGTAGTTGGTAATACCTGTAAAGTACGTTGAATTGTATAATTTTGTTTTTATAATACCGACTTTCAGTCTAGCGGCGGACTAATGTGGCAACTCGATATTACGCGATACAATATTTACGCACGCGACTGTAGTACATGTGTTTCAATATTGTTGCACTCGACTTTAAGATATTTGACAGGAGGGTGGAAAAAAAAGATTCAAGTTCGCGTCTTCATAGTGTACAGTAGTTATAATTTCGAGTTATCTGTATTAAATTAAAATAAAATAAATGAATTAATTTATAATCGTGTAATTCGTTATTATTTATATTTAATAATATCCACATAAAACAATTACGCTATAACGACATTATATCGGCTATCCCAAATGACAAAGTTGATGTTTTTTTAGAGGTGTTCAATTCAATAGAATCTAGAATCAAATTCACTATCGAAAAAGAATGTGACAACAAAGTTTCATTTTTGGCTGCTCTTTTGATACATGAACCTAATGGGCAAATTTCGGTAGATTGGCTTCATAAAGATACGTTTTCTGGAAGGTATTTAAATGTTCACTCTTGGCTCTGATTATCTTAAAAAATTAACACAATCAAAATTCTTACCCTAAAAATTTTAAACCTTTCGGATACAAAGTTCCAATATAAAAATTTGGTTTTATTAAAAAAACATTTGGCTAAAAATCATTATCCCGTTAAATTAGTAAATGATACTATTTGGAAGGAGCCAATACAAACAAATTATCATTTTGGGATTCAAAAACAATTTTTTCTCAGAATTTGGTCCTCACTAAACATAAAATTTTACTCAAATCTATTTTATAGTTTGTAACGGAATACTAAATTTTAGTACTTGTTAGACATAAACGATATCAATGGCATGGGAAGTAAGGTCATCTTAGCCCTCAGCTCAGTTCGGAGAGGTTTTATTCTATGTCGTGGGCTTTATTGTGTTCCCATGAGTTCCATTGCTGGATTGATGACGAAAACAACAAAAAAAAATAATTTTAATTCGACGTTTGACGACTCCTGCACCCCTACTTACCTGACCGCAGCACACACACCACGCGACTTGATTCAACGCATCTTCACCGTTGTCTCATAAACCATAATATTAATAATAATAGAAAAAAAATAAACTGGCTTGGTATTAGAAATTCATACATAAATGATATATTTCAGTTACCAATAATAAACGTTTAATTGCAAAAAAAAAAGGAAAATTAGATAAGAAAATTTAGCCCAACCCCTATGTACGCGTACTGTACCTAAGATCCTAATACTTAACACTAGTTTTGACTTAATTAGAAGAAAACTTAAATAATAATATAATAAAAATAATGCTAATAATAAAGTATAAGTTTTTACAAAATAAATAGAAATTTTTACTCATCGAATTCGTATGATAATTTTGCAGTATCCACAATGATGAAGGTTGGAGAGATCTGCTTCGTTGATGATGACATTTTTATTATTCGTATTTGTTGCTGTAGTATGTATACCATATATTAACGGGTAACGCAAGCAATATATCGACAATTGTAGGTTACTTATTTTAATTAATATCTTTTAATTTGATGAATTAAATAATTCATCATTATTTATTAGCACTTTATGTAAATGTTCTTATTTCACTTTTAATTATAGGTATTATATAGATATTTTATAATTCAGTTTTTATATACGTATTTTAATTAGGTATAATTGATTATCGGAAAATGATCGAAAAAAATGATTACTGTTAAATATGCATGTTTAATAATCATCTTGTCTCATTTAAATCCGTTGTTGAAGGTACGTTACACAAATTTTAGAACGACCTTCCACGTGGGTAGAGAAAACCATCCAACAAATTTACTGATTTGTTACACGAATGGCTAACAATTATCACTTCTAAACAATTCAAATATTAGAACAATACATATAAATTCTAAATAAAAATGTTCACAAATTAAGTAACTTTATATAATTTTTAGTTTATTTTGCTAATAACGCAAATCACTGGTAACTGAATTGCCAAAATTTGTGCACATCAATTCAAACTAGTCACCAATGTATTACCGTATACAACATAATTATGTGTATACCAAACAAAATTAGATAACGTGAATAACTGTTTCACTTTCGGAATTTATATACCAAATTGTCTATTTTAAAACGTCTTAGCTTGAATCTTTATTTCAAATCACTATCCAAAACGATATCAAGACTCAAGAAAAAAAATAAATAATAACACTATCGTCCATCCGATTTATTTCACAGCATATTCTCAACTGGCTAACAAAAAAAAATTTTGTCTCCTTCAAAAACGAAAACGATCAATCTCATCATCAACCATACAAAGGGGAAATCGACTATCGATCACAAATGTATTTATAAAGCGATCATTACACAGCTACGAAGGGCATTACTTGTAACGCGTGAATACGTTACAAATCGCGGGGACGTACCCATTAATCCCTGAGATTAGGAGGCTCATGTTCTACAGTTTGAGCTAGCCAACAAAATAGGCACCGTATCGATGATTGGAGCAATTTTTTTTGAGTAAAAAAACAACAACAAAATAATACATTTCTAATAATTACGTGGTTATATCTCGAGCGTGATATACTCCTATGCTCTTCCCATTTCTCTCCAGTTCATATGCTACCTTACCAATTCTTTTAATAATTTTAGCCTCAATTAATTTGCGAGCAAATTTGGCGGAAAATTTCTGCGCAGCGTCACTTTTTACGTAATTTTTTACGAAGACCTTCTGTCCTACTAGAAATTCGCGATTAACACTACGGAGGTTATAAGTATGAGCAGCTTTATCATACGCCTTTTTGAGATTTAGAAGGATAAGATCCTGACATTTATTTAGTCGGTTTGCTTTACACTGTGGAGAAATGTCACGTTCACTTGTAAGGTTTAATTCTCGAAGCAGTCGATATTCCATAGCATGTGAGATGATATGTTGGCCAAATAGGATAAAGTGAGGCGAGAACTGGGTTGATTCATGAACTACGTTTCGCAGAGCATGTTCAATCTCTGGTAAGTGTATGTCCCAATGACTGTGATCATCCGCAATGTAAGCTCGTATGGCTGCTAGAATTGATCGATTTACACGTTCCGATAAATTAGATTGAGGACTATACCTTGGTGTGTAAATGTGTGATACTCCATATTTAATGAATAGATCGTTTAAAACCTTAGAAATAAACTGCGGTGCATTATCGGACACTATCGATTCTGGAACAGAATACTGTAGAAAAATTGTATTTTCTAAGAAATTGCAAACATCTCTGGATGTGGCATTTCGCATTGGTTTGAAAAAGACGTATTTACTAAAATGGTCTAAAATAATAAATAAATAGCAGTGCCCACTTTTGGAACGAGGATATGGTCCCAGAAAATCCATGTACAATCTCTGCATTGGCCGTTCAACTCGTACTTGATCTCCCATCATGGGTTGTGTGATGCGGTTTACAGGTTTGCAAGTTTTGCAAACCTCGCATTGTCCTACATAAGATTGTACATCTGATGGCATTTTTGGCCAATAAAAATATCTCTGGAGTAAGTATAATGTCTTCTTAATACCCGGATGGCCGGAAGATGGTGGATTATGGATAGAATAAATTAGTCCTGCTCTGAGTTCGAGAGGCACGTAGAGTTTCCAAGGAGGAATATCTGACAACTCACTATTCTGGCTTCTAGAGACATTGACGAAGATTTTGCCATCTTTAACAATGAAATTTTCCAAAGGCCTCGGTGAATTTTGAACGCCTTTAATTATATCCGTGTATTCCGTTGATACAAACGCAGACGAGTCAAAGTCCAGTTGTGGAATTTCTTTTAAAATCTGTTTATTTACAACCTTTGTATTTATTTCGTCCATGTATATTCGCGAAAGGCCATCGGGAACGACGTTAGACGTTCCTTTTCGATGGAATATGGAAAAATCATACGCCTGGAGTTTTAAGCTCCATCGAGCCAATCGACCACTTAAATCTTTGTTGTTCATTAGCCATTTTAATGATGCATGGTCTGTTATAATATTGAAGTGGCTTCCTTCAATGTAAACACGGAAATACTTTATGCTTAAAACCGCAGCGTAACACTCCAGTTCGGTGACGGAGTAATTCTGCTGGGCACTATTTAGTTTCTTAGACATGAAAGCAATCGGGTGTTCCTCGCCATCATCACTGATCTGCGTCAAAACACTTCCTACACCGATTGAGCTCGCATCGCATTGTATGGTAAAAGGTTTGTCAAAATTCGGATACCGTAGCACTGGGGCGGTACAAAGAGACTGCTTTAGTAACTCAAATGCTTGCTGCGCTTCAGGAGCCCAAATAAACTTCTTGTTTTTCTGTAAAAGGTTTGTTAAGGGGGCAGCGATGGTAGCATATTGAGGTATAAACCGCCGGTACCATCCGGTTATACCAAGAAATCTGCGAATTTTTTTCACTGTATTGGGTACAGGAAATTCAGAAATTGCATGCACTTTTATATGGTCTACTTGCAAATTGCCTTCTGACACAATATAGCCTAGATACCTAATACTTTTCAGCATAAATCTACTCTTATCTAGGTTTACGGTTAACTTAGCCTGTGTCAGTAGATCTGCAACTTTAAGGAGCAGCTTGATGTGTTCTTCAAAGGTTCCTGAGGTGATGAGGAGATCATCCAGGTATACAAATACCTGGTCCTGTAGCTCATTTGGGATCACCTTGTGCATCAGTCTGCACATAGTTTGCGGGGCGTTGCACAGCCCAAACGGCATAACAGTAAACTGGTAAAGCGGCCGGCCCGGGACCGTAAACGCTGTTTTATCTCGGGACCCCTGATCCAACGGGATCTGCCAGAATGCATCCTTCAGATCAATACTGGAGATGAATCTGGTCTGATCCAGTCGGCTCAGGAGTCCGTCAATTATCGGCAGCGGATACGCATCCTTAACCGTTACCTCATTAAGTCGCCTGGCGTCTAGACACAGGCGTACCTTTCCGTTGGGCTTTCGGACCAATGCTACCGGTGAACTCCATGAACTGTTTGCCTCCTCAATCACTCCCAGGGACAACATGCGATCAATTTCCTTGTATAAATCAGCTTGTACTGAAGGACTAACAGGGTAATACCTCTGTTTTACAGGTATTGTTCCGGCTATAATCTGAATGGTGTGACATATTTTAGAAGTTTGACCCAGTCCAATTTTCGCAAAAGAGGGAAATTTTTGTATAGTGTCTTCTAATAAGACTTGCTGAGGGGCCGATAAACTATGTTTATTGGACTCGCTATCAAGGCTATTGTCATTTAAAGAATTATGTGCAATTTCAGAGATAGATAAGTATGATGCTGCCATGGAGGATGGAAGAATATGAAAAGCTTTCCAAAAGTCAATACCGAGGTATAACTTTTGTTTTAGACTTGGAATTATGAATATTTTCATAACATGTTGTTTATCACCATAAGTTATTTTGGTCCATAGATAGCCAAACACTCGTTTTAAATCTCCACCTGCAGTTTTAACGTTAGATGGAATAAAATGTACTTTATATTGCGGATCGTTTAGGAAACGTTCGCTACCTATCCCAAAAGCAGTTATGGTTGATCCACTATCTAATAAGCCCCGATATCTTGAATTCAAAATGGTAACGTCGGCATAAAGGCGTTCGTCTTCTTCTTCTGAAAGGCAAGTTTCACTAATATCCGAGCGGATTGTTTTTCTATGAATCCAGTATCTTTGAACCCGATTTTTCTGCTTTATAGATTTTGATCTTGACGGATTTTTAGGGTAAGTATAGTGGGAATAATTGAAAAATTTAGAAGAGGCGGTAGGTGTACTATGTGGTAAGGGTATTAAATTTGAGTTGATGAAGTTAAATGAATTCGAATTAAAAGCTGAGGCTATTTCAACTCGTGGTCTGGGTGTCTGGTTGTATTGGTATGTCTGGGATTTCTTTGTTGAGGAACTGCATTCCCAGGATGGCGGTTTCCCCATTGCCCGTTTCCCGGATTACATCGGAAACAATTAGGCTTGTAGATATCTGCCCGTCCACATCCATAGCAGAATATGGTCCGTTCCTTGGTACAAATATCGTAGGTATGACCAAGGTCGCGGCAATTCCAGCAAACTGTCATTGATGAATCGAAACTTTTCGCTTGCCAGTTTGCCTTAGGCTGGTCCTGATTATTTGCAGACCTTTTAGGAACTGATTCAAAAGCAGATACATTTTGGGAAGTTCTGACATCATAATCGCAACTTTGGCCCGAAACCAGCTTAGGGTCTGTTGAATGGTCTTGTTGATCAATCTCGCTAACAAATCTACGATTGCACAAAAGTTCGGGATCGCAGTGAGTCCTTTTCCAAGTATCCTCCAAGCTAATACAACTTTGTAATAACACCTCAAGGCTAGAAATTTCACGTGCTGCTAGCGCATTTTGGAGACCGGACCTCATATTACGTTTAAGTATGTGTAGGGTTTCTGTTTCTGGTGGAGGAATCGAATACTGTAAATTAAGAGATTGAATTGCATTGTAAAATTCGATAAAAGGTTCTCTAGGGCGTTGTTTTCGGGCCTCTAGGATTCTACGAACGTCGTAGTCTGTGCGATGATCTCGAAAACGTTTTTCCAAATCTAGCTGTAACTGTGCCCAAGTAATATGTGGGTATAACCGAACATGCAACCAGTACCAGTCAGCAGCTACCCCTTTTAAAAGAAGGCATAGCTCATTGCGCAAATTACTTTCGGGCACACCATATGAAACAGCTAAATGGCTGACTCGAAATAGAAAGTCTTTGACGGATAAACCCTCTGGATTGCCATCGTAAGAAATGTTCCATTTGGCTAAAGGGCTATTAGTTTGGTAACGTATATTCGGATTAGTTTGCGTGTCCTGTCCTGTAGCGAGATGCGCTTGTTGGTTTGGATCCAACGCATCAGCTATTTCGTGAGTCTTAGCATTTGGGGTTGACTGATGTATATATCCTTTGATTATACCACTACCACTAGCTTCATTGGGGACTATCGTCGATGTGTTTGCCATCTCAGTAGTTTTTACCGCGTCACACTTTGGAACCGAAGTAATTCTCCTCTCCATAATTAGTTTTGGATTATCAAGTTCATCTTCCGAAGTAACGTATTCTTCTTGAGGCAGATCTATTTCCTCATTTATTTTGCCAAGCGTTTGATTAAGATCAGGACTCTCACCAAGCAAAGTTTCTAGCTTACCAAAAAGATTGTTACCAGCTTCAAGTAAACTTAAACAAGATGGTTTATACCGACGACTACTGGTTGACAATCTGCGTAATCTATCGATTACATGACAGATCCTAGTTTTAATGCTTAAGACAGGTTGACCTTTAACTTCTTCGAGATTCGTGATGCTGGCAAGTGATCGACGATGCTCTATTAACTTGTTGGTACAAGTTTTAATTTCGTCCTTCGGGCGTTTCTTGGCAGCATTATGTGCTTGCGCCGGTTTGAGTGTAGGGTGTTTCGTTTCCAATTCGAAAGCTTTCTTTAAAGCTTGTAAATTTACAAGTGGGGTATCTTGTAGTTTTCGAACCAAACATTCAATGTCGAACTCATCCGGATCTAAATGATCAACCTCCATTATAAAATGTTGTAGAAACTACTTATTTTACTACAAAAAAAAAATCAGATAACCAGCGACAATTTTTACTAAATATGGTTGAATATGAGATTGATTTAAAGCAACAAAATAATCAAAACAAAACAAAAAAAAATATATTAAGTGTAATCCTAGAAAATATAAAATTAAATGTGCTGTGAAATAAATTTGATTTATGAGATATGGGTGTGTGCCGCGGACAGGTGGCAGTTATGCAGGTCGAAAGTCATCAGTTATTTATCAATAAAAAAAAAAAAAAATATTTATAATAATAATAATGCTGGACAATCATAATTAAGTTGGATTGAACCCGAGACGATGGCCAAATCAAACACTTACGTGGAAAAGCATCAAGTGTCCAATTCATATAATTTTAAAATTCAATAAGTATATCTTCGTTATCAAAATCTTGATTCACGCTAACTTCATATACCATATAGGCAGACAATTAGTGTCGAAAAGATGGAACCGATTTACTTTAAAAGAAATAATAAAAGTTGTTGAAAAATTTAAACGCAATACACTCTCAATCATGAAAATCAAGTGTTACCACAACCAACATAATCAAATCCGTCTATAGGAGAAAACTGTTGTTATAATAACACGGACATGATTCGAAGACAAAAACGTTTTATGATTGTATAACTGATCAACAGAATAACCGAAAAGTCACCTGTCAAACCAATTTAAAGCCAGCAAAGCCTATTACCAAGTTTTGGGCGCCATTATGTAACGGAATACTAAATTTTAGTACTTGTTAGACATAAACGATATCAATGGCATGGGAAGTAAGGTCATCTTAGCCCTCAGCTCAGTTCGGAGAGGTTTTATTCTATGTCGTGGGCTTTATTGTGTTCCCATGAGTTCCATTGCTGGATTGATGACGAAAACAACAAAAAAAAATAATTTTAATTCGACGTTTGACGACTCCTGCACCCCTACTTACCTGACCGCAGCACACACACCACGCGACTTGATTCAACGCATCTTCACCGTTGTCTCATAAACCATAATATTAATAATAATAGAAAAAAAATAAACTGGCTTGGTATTAGAAATTCATACATAAATGATATATTTCAGTTACCAATAATAAACGTTTAATTGCAAAAAAAAAAGGAAAATTAGATAAGAAAATTTAGCCCAACCCCTATGTACGCGTACTGTACCTAAGATCCTAATACTTAACACTAGTTTTGACTTAATTAGAAGAAAACTTAAATAATAATATAATAAAAATAATGCTAATAATAAAGTATAAGTTTTTACAAAATAAATAGAAATTTTTACTCATCGAATTCGTATGATAATTTTGCAGTATCCACAATGATGAAGGTTGGAGAGATCTGCTTCGTTGATGATGACATTTTTATTATTCGTATTTGTTGCTGTAGTATGTATACCATATATTAACGGGTAACGCAAGCAATATATCGACAATTGTAGGTTACTTATTTTAATTAATATCTTTTAATTTGATGAATTAAATAATTCATCATTATTTATTAGCACTTTATGTAAATGTTCTTATTTCACTTTTAATTATAGGTATTATATAGATATTTTATAATTCAGTTTTTATATACGTATTTTAATTAGGTATAATTGATTATCGGAAAATGATCGAAAAAAATGATTACTGTTAAATATGCATGTTTAATAATCATCTTGTCTCATTTAAATCCGTTGTTGAAGGTACGTTACACAAATTTTAGAACGACCTTCCACGTGGGTAGAGAAAACCATCCAACAAATTTACTGATTTGTTACACGAATGGCTAACAATTATCACTTCTAAACAATTCAAATATTAGAACAATACATATAAATTCTAAATAAAAATGTTCACAAATTAAGTAACTTTATATAATTTTTAGTTTATTTTGCTAATAACGCAAATCACTGGTAACTGAATTGCCAAAATTTGTGCACATCAATTCAAACTAGTCACCAATGTATTACCGTATACAACATAATTATGTGTATACCAAACAAAATTAGATAACGTGAATAACTGTTTCACTTTCGGAATTTATATACCAAATTGTCTATTTTAAAACGTCTTAGCTTGAATCTTTATTTCAAATCACTATCCAAAACGATATCAAGACTCAAGAAAAAAAATAAATAATAACACTATCGTCCATCCGATTTATTTCACAGCATATTCTCAACTGGCTAACAAAAAAAAATTTTGTCTCCTTCAAAAACGAAAACGATCAATCTCATCATCAACCATACAAAGGGGAAATCGACTATCGATCACAAATGTATTTATAAAGCGATCATTACACAGCTACGAAGGGCATTACTTGTAACGCGTGAATACGTTACAAGTTGTAACTTAATCTTTAATTTCTCTTGCCAGTCCAATTCGAAATACAAACTCTACTTTTAAACTAAAACTTACATTACAGTTATGTGTTTGCTCAAGTCCAAATTACTATTCAAATTCAATTTCTACTCAACATTTTATTTTACTTACTGCTTCAAATTGAAATAGAGAGTTTTAAATTCTACTCTAACTCAGCATTTCTAATAACACTTGAATTTTTCTTAAATCCATTTGCAACTACAGCTGAAGTTGTACTCGAAATTTCTAATCAAGCCCATTTAGACAAATCTAGGTTGGAATTTTTACTTAATTTGTGAACAAAATACATAAAATTTCTAGCAATTATGTGTTAATTAAATTTGGAATTCAAACTCAATTTTTTAATATGTTTTAATTTCATGTTGTAATTTCATTGTTTTGAAATTCACTCAAACTATTATTAAAGGCAGTCCGAATTCCAAACTCAAGTTTTAAGCTAATTTAAGCTCATGTATTTGCTTAAATCAAATTGTAATTTAAACTCTATTGATAATAAAAGTTCCTATACTTTAGATTTTATTCAACCATGGTTTAAAATTGAAATACTTCTATTATAAAATAAAAAGCATTCAGATTTTTGCTTACTGGTTTTCTAGTTTAACTAAAAAATTGGTTGAAATCGTGTTTAGAATTTAAACTCAGTCACATAAAGTGCTTTAAATATTTTGCTAAAATTCTTTTCAAAATGTGTTTCTCAAATGTAATATAAAGAAGACAGTTTCTACTTAAAATTTCACTCAAACTCATTATATCGAGTTTAGAATTCAAGCTAATTTTCTCTCCTTAAATTTGTATTATCTTATACTGGTTTCACACCATATGTAGTATATTAGCAAACTAGTATAATACTATTTTACTTTTTGATTTTAAACTAAGATACTAGACTGAACACCACTAACATAATAAAAGGAAAATTACAATAATGAATTAGTAAAATACCTAAATATTTGTTAAAACTTTAAATTTCACTCATGTTTTTATTTCAATTTAATTCAATGAGCGTGATCAAAATGACAATCAACATTCAAGGACAGTTTAGAAGTTTAACTTCATTTCGGATTAAAATGTCACTCAAAGTTTATTCAAATCCAGATGGAATTGTAATCTAATTTGATTCTGGATTCCTCCAAGGTTTTTCTCGAAGGTAAAAATGATTTGGAAAATTAGATTAGAAATTGATTAGCACATTCTGCTTGGTTTTGAGCCAAAATTTGAGTGTAAGTTTCTTGCTCCAAACTAGATTTAAACATAATTTTAATTAAATAAGAAACGAAAGAATCTGATTCAATTCGAATAGGAATCTAATACATCGAAGACTCGATCACGTTCCCAGAATTCGAACTACGACGGCAACAACATTTTGAGTGAAATTTATAATGGAAAGTAACAAAATGTGTCTGGATTAAACTACATTTTGCATGGAATTTACATAGTACAAATTGTTGTACGGTGTTAGTTGGGTTAAAAAATGATTTGGAAATTTAGATTAGAAATTGATTAGCACATTCTGCTTGGTTTTGAGCCAAATTTTGAGTGTAAGTTTGTTGAGTATCCGCATTAATGTTACATATGCATGTTTATCAACGCATTAACACACTAGATTTAAGCCTTTCCATTGTTTGTATCTTTGTACTAAATATAGTAAAAAAAAGAAAAACATTTGCCGTCTTACTTTGAGCATTTTACAACAACAATGCCATGTATTTTCATTCCGGAATGAATAGTTTCAAAACTAGTTTTTGTTGGTATAGAATTATTCTAGGAATATTTTTGAAATTTTTTTTTTTGTTTTTTTATTTAATTTTTAATGTCAATTGATAAAAGTAAAAAGAAAATTATTTTCGGTTTTTATTTTGAGCATAATTTGCATTTTTATTTTTATACCAATAACTATTCCAGTGACCAAAGTAAGACGGCAATTATGTATCAAAAAATGGTAGTCACTCGTGTTCGGAATTTCGTATTGGTATAATAAAGGAACACATGTTGCTTGTACATTTTTGTCAAACGCAGTTACCCGTGTTTTAATTTTAATAATTAATTCTTTACAAAATACAGTCCATTAAATATAGATGCATATCAAAGTTTGTTGCTCCAAACTAGATTTAAACGTTATTTTAATTAAATAAGAAACGAAAGAATCTGATTCAATTCGAATAGGAATCTAATACATCGAAGACTCGATCACGTTCGAATCGAATTCTCAAATAGGCTCCCAGTTAATCACAAACTAATTCAATACTTTGCAATAATGCAAACAAAATTGTTTGTATATGCATCGTAATCTTGGTGGAGTGAATAAAATCAAGTAAATGTTTACTTTTACTTCAGTTTTTAAAGTGCGTGCTTTAGTATTTAAATAAATTAGTACTTGATGATTTACAAGGTTGTAGAATAGTCGGAATTTTTAATAATCGATAAAGGAAAAATTGCCGTGAACGCCGGGATATAGATACAATCAAAGAAGAACTGAATCAGAATTGAAGGAAATTCACTCGTTTCTTATTTAAATCAAATAAGAATCTTATACATTCTACTTCGTGTCATATTCTTCGGGGAGGCTATTCTTGACCTCCGACATTTTAGCACACCCCATCTAAGAATTTTGATAAAAATGACGAATTGAATGGTTTCTTCGTCGTTAGATCATGATTGGTCACCAACTTTTGCCGTTTGGTCACTTGTAGTTGAAACAAAAATCTATTTTAAATTTATAAGAATGTTTTTGTCCAGGTTCACATCCCATTAAAAAAATTGTACAATTATTACCTTATTTAAGTACGAAAAAATTGGGTCAGGATTGCAGCCACTTGCATTAAAACCTTTTTAGAAAATAAGCACATTTCCAATTGGAGTTCACGTATAATTTCTTATACGCAAATACCAATTGCATTATCAATATATATACATTCCTAAATGTGGTGTTTCCAGTTGAAATAATTTTTATTTGGTTATTTTATTGAATGCAAATACTACAATAATAATTTGTAGGGTTGCCAACTGAGTCATTTTCGGCGTGAGACTTAACCTCCGGTCTCTGACTCAAGATTAAATCTCCGGGCCAAGCTACGCAAAAGTTTCGGCACTTAAACTAGGTTGATTTCACCTTTCATCAGTCCGAAAATAAAACAAAAATTTTATGACCAAATCTTATCTAAAGCCAGAAGGATCCAACGGTTTCCATAGAAAGAAGTTACTTTGTTCTGGAAATAGTGTAAAGACATAACCGAAATAGAATGGAATTTGCTCTAATGAAAGTGGAGTTGTGTTATCATATAAATTAGAAAATGGGTTGCGGTCGAATTTGCAAGATTTTATTTCATTTAACTTAAATTTTTCATTTGTTTTTTTTCGAACTAATTTTTTCTTGTTTTTACGTTTTGTCCTTTGTGCTCCTATGTATGTATTGTTGACTACCGTAATAATTTCATGAATTTTGACTCACTCATCAACCAATTTTTTTATTAAATTTGCAAGAAATTTTTGTTCAAGTTAACGTACCATTAAAATAAATCGAACAATTATTTCTACCATATTTTGATAGGTAATCGTTAGGTCAGGTATCATCCGTCCCAATCCAACTTACATTTGAGACGCATTGTTGTCATTTCCAATCGAATGTCTAATTGAATACAAATTGTGCATTCTTAAATACGCTGTGCTACATGTTTTACAATCTTCTTGTCGATCAATTACATTTATCGGCTTCCCCCAATTTTCCAAAACCATTTTCGCATATTAATTTATAGTTTACTTCTACGACAGACATTGGCTTCTGACTGAGTAAAACCCACACTTTTCGCAATTATGATTGTGAAACTCAATTACGACTAGCGAATAGATGTCAAAGATTGTTATTTGTGACGCAGTAATTTGTGAATCAATCATCAAATGTTGTAAAAACCAAGCAAGGGAAAATTACAGCATTCACTGTTTTCAAAAAATCAATGCGGGTATTTGCACAAAAAATTGGTCATTTTCCAAAATTATAGATTATGTGAAGTTTAAACATTTTTAACAAATGTAACGCCTAGGGCGCTGTATTTGAATAAAACGCCCAGTAGGCGTACTATTTGTTTAAAATACCTAGGTGTTATTTACGGTGGAAGACACTAGTTTTGCTGAAATCCATCGGGTTTTAATTGTAATTCGAAATCGATTTCTGATCTGTTATTTTAGTCAAATAATGCATTTAGTAATTCACACTTAATAGTCAAATTTACATTCCACATTTCCCTAAAGCATATCATAACTTGGAACTTTTTCGATTAAAAACTAGTTTTCGTTCAAGCCCATTTTGAATATGAATAGCATTAAAACTGTTGCTCCAATTCATAAATGGGGTTGAATGACATTTGCTAGCCGTGTTTTCCATGAGAACTGCACTAGAACTCGATAAACTTTAAATTCCTTTTATTCTATGTAAACCGAAAAAATATAAATTCATAAAGCGCGAATATGGAGAGTATTTGAGTAAAAATTTCCCCCTTTTGTTATTTCATCAATATTTTCTTATTTCGTTCTGACGTCATTACATGCAACTACATTCGATAAATTCATGGGTTTATCAAGTGTAACTAAAAAATAACCTATATTGCTGTAACAACTTAAAATGTGTATTTATGTTAAATGCACTACATATTAGCACTTTACGAATTTTTTTTTTTTTGCTGTTCACATAGAATAAAAGTGATTTACAATTTATCAAGTTCTAGTGCAGTTCTCATGGAAAACACGACTGCTACTACTTTTACATGCATTTCCATATTTTGCTCTAATCAGATAAATGTCACAACATGGATTATTTCATTTTTGATATAGGCACATAAGTTAACGAATAAAACTGCGGATCGTCAAATAATGTCCAATAAACTATTGAGATATTTTAATTTGACGATTATTTTGTTCTTAATTTATTGATTATCTTAGCGGAGTTTAGGCCAAAATAAAACTTTTTTAACTTTTAAAAAAACTATTTCTGGCCTAAATTTAAAATTTGGCTTATAAAATATTTTTGAATTATCAAAATTTTAAGCTATGAAAGTCGAATTACGTTATTCTTGAAGAAAAATTACAAATATTACGAATGTGAAGTTTTCGACAAATAACAAAAGCTTTATACGTATTAGTACGCGATTATATAGTTTGTACAAAAATTGGTATTTTGCATAAAACTTGTAAAATATCAAATAGTTGAAATAAAACCGACATCAGAGGTTGGGCATACGATGGGGTTAATCCTTTTGTTATTGCACTCGAAAATTGAAAATTACAACAAAAAAAAATTGAAATAATTTGCTAACTGTTCCGAAGATTGGCCAACTCACAGAGCTTTCCGATGGACATGACGAATATGAGGAGTTAGCTAGAGACATACTCTATCAAAAATATATCGATGGTTGGGTATACGATGGGGTTTGACCATTTTGTTATTGCACTCGAAAATTGAAAATTACAAAAAAAAAAATTTAAATAGTTTGTTAACTGTTCCGAAGATTGGCCAACTCACAGAGTTTTCCGATGGACATGATGCATATGAAAAGTTAGCTAGAGACATACTATATCAATAAAGTACTATTGGTTTAAAAAAATTATTCGTTTTATGGTTTGTGGGGTGCTTAGTGCTAACATTTTAATTAACATATTATTGTAATATTTTAATTAGTGGAACGAATTTTAATTTTTGATATAAAACAGTATGGCCGGATTAACATACTGTTGGTCTGTCGTTACAACAGAAAATGTTTTCATGTCGTCGTGTATTTCCCAATTATTATTCGGCCTTTTAATTATGGCTGTGTAGTGTTTCAAAATTTGGCTATAATTTAGGATTGCTTTTAAACTGAAATCTTCCATATCCAACTTAATTTCTGCTTGAATTTCATTAATTTTTATATTATAATTAATATTATTGAAAGATTGCACGTCTGCTATAGCAATCCCATAATGACTAATTATTTTATAGACAGTTAAGTTACCACCACATACAGAGCAAGGTTAAAGTTCCAAATAAGATTGAACTTTCAACATTGCGAAGTGTGTTTTCGTTGACCGTAAAAATGTCAAATGGTAGGTAGCAACTGTAAGAATTTCTAATTCGAACCAGGTCTTCTACAATACATTTTTGATAGACTGATGTGGGTTGGGGTATCAATTTATCTATTAAGAATATAATTTGACATTCTGCATCTAGTATTTTGGTATTTCCGTGATATTTCACAGAGTTTATTCCTTCGAACACATCGAATAATATGTTCGTGCGTGTGTCATACGTTTCAAGGTGGAGGTTTTTCGATGAAATAATTTTAGAAATAAACGTAAAGAACTCTGAATTTATTTCGTTAAATTTAATTTTTAAAATTTCATTGTCGATACCCATGCAGACAAAAATTTGGGTAAGAGAATCAAACCCACATGTGTTGACCACCCATATATTTTTTTCACCGTAAATTTTAGAAAAACCGTTTTTTAATACAGGCACAACGTTAAAGCCTTTGATTTTCCCGTCATTTTTCGGAACAGCTTCAAAAAATTTCTGATTTTTATATCTGTTTAGCACGTTCTTACCGATATGTTGTGGTGAATTATGTAAACATCTAATCTTTTTTCTCCACTGCTCTTCGGTGCTCATATTATCTGAATTACCTTTACGTTTAGTAGTTTTCGGGGTTGTTACTAACGGTTCGGGCATTTTTATGGATTTGATTTTTTGTTCGCATTTATATTTTGAAATGTTTACAACGCCACCTATTTTAATTCGTTTGTTTAGTAAATAATGGTTTTTTACTGCACTAAACCAATTTTCTACTACAGCGTTAGATATATTGCCGCTGAGACCAAACAGATTCGAAAAAAAATTGGCCCATAATATTACGTACGAAAAATATTTTTTAATTAAAAATTGTACGAAGTCATCACAGAAAAATTTATTTACTTTTGCGCCACGCTCTGTTTGGATTTTTATTTTCACTTCTTCGTAAATTGTCCAATATTTTAAATAAAAGGGGTTTGTAGTAGTACTTTCTGGCCAAATGTTGATGCTGTGATTGATCTGTTCTTCCGACTTCGAACCTTCAAAATCAGCGTAATGATCATACAATTTACTTAATTTGTCAATGAACATTTTGTATGCTAATTTACTACTTTTAGTAATTTTAAGTGAGCACATGTTACAGCAAAATTGTCTGAATAACTCGTCTACACAACTTATAGACTTGGCGCAAAGCATAGCGCAGAAAAAGTCTAAGAGTAAGTTTCGGTGGTCAGCCACTATATTAGGCAGCTTTTTTTTAATTTGGACTGTAATAATATTAATAAAATGTGAACAGCAAATAAATAACTGCTCTTTTTAATAGCGACCAATTTTGTATCAAATTAAAATGATACTGAATACATTCAGTCATACTCATTAAATTAAAGGTATTATTTATTGCGTTTATTAGAGCCCACGACCAATCAACGACAAAATAATGATCTTTTAATGGTTTAACATTAATTTCAATTTCTTTCCTTACGTCCAACAAAAATTTACTTAAAGTCCAAGCGTTATGTTAGCACGATATAAATTCGGCGATTGGAATAATGTTACAGTTAACTTTTATAACACAAGCGTAATATAATATTCTTTTGTAGATATGTTCTTTATGGCAGGTCGGTATCTTAACAATGCCTCCGGTTGTATCAAAATGAATTGCTTTAATTGTTTCTTGTTTTAAAAGAGAAATTTGCTCATTTCGCAATAGCACCACTTGTAGGGAGAATATATGTACCGATTTGTTTTAGTCTGTAAACAACATTGATAATAAATATCCACCAAATCGCAATCTCGCACAAGATCATCTCTTTTGTAAAATTCTGATTTTATTTTTCTTAAAACTGCTGGTGTGGTCATGTCCTGAGTATTACCCTTGTGATACAGTTCCAGATTAGTTGAATTTACCAAATCCAAATATGTGTTGTGTACACTCTTGTTTTCCGAAATTAATTTCATTTTCTGTCGCCGTATTCCACGATATTGCCTAAATACCTTTTCGGAAGAATGAATAATTTCGCCTTCGTTGCCTCTGGTGTAAACTCGCATTTCATTATTTTTGAATGCTTCTAATTTATATTTTTGCTTGTACAAAATGTCTTTACACGACCCATCATACACTACAATTTTTGTATGTTTTTTAGAAATCACATGCATAGTTTGAAAAGTGATAACACACGGATTTTGATGTTCCTTTAAAATGCGATGAATTAATTCTCTAAATGAACCGAAAATTTCAAATTCCAGTTTAAAATTGGATTTTTTAAAACCTTTACATTGGCGTGTATTGGAATTAATGATAAGTCTTCGTTATTATTTATACTAATGACCGAATCGTTATTATCAAAATTCTGAATTTCTTTCTGGTCTATGAACTCTAAAACGATATTCCCTGTGTTTTTTTATTATATCGGCGAGATCAGACAGAACAAAAACAAAAAAAAAACAATACCTGTAAAATAAAAACGCAGTCTTGATTTTTTTTTTTGTTCTGTCTAATCTCTCCGTTATAATAAAAAAACACAGGGAATATCTGTCATAAGCAAATCAAAATTGCTGTCTGTTACTGCAATAGCATTGGTAATGCAAAGCTTACCTAAATATACAAGCCGTCAGGTTAAAATTCGAACTTAATATAAGGGGGATAGAAAGACAAAAAAAAATGAATTTTTCATACAAATCATATGAAAAGTTATGTTTTTTTAATATCGTGTTTCTTAAATGAAAAATCTTACAAAAATGAATTTTGATTTCTACGTTATCAAGAAGAATGATTGGTTAATAAACGATTTGAAAATCAATTAATAAAATCTGGTTTATAGATATTTAATTAATGTTTTACTAAAACCCCTTTATTTATAAACACATCTTTACACCTCATGACGTCATACCTTTCGTTCATGTTTTTTTTTGTAATAAACGATTAGTGACACCTACTTATAAACTCGATTAATTAAATAAGTTAAAAAAAAACAAAATGGCCGTGTAGTTTTCGTGTTTGAAATCAGATGGCGGTAATAAGAAATTTAAATAAATTCACATTTCAGAAAACAATATAATAGTTATTTATGGTACTAGTGAGCAAAACGAGATATTATCCATGAGGGATAAGTTTGTCCCACGAGGCGATAGCCGAGTGGATAATATCTCTTTGCTCACGAGTGCCATACAACGTTTTATCCACTTTTGTTGAAATAAATTTTGTAAATTAATAAGAAATAGTTCCATTTTGTGTTTTCACAGTGGAGCATTGAATTTTGAAATAAATTTTATCATAGTGACCGTTCTTTAAATTGTCATGGTACACTTTAATTTAACTAATTTTTGGAATAGAGTTTTTCATTCAATTTGACTACGAATAATTTTCCAATGACTACTCAACATTTGGTTATACCAAATATAACTCACGTTGCCCCTAGCAGCGTGGGTTATACAATAACAATGGGTTATTTTACATTTTCTTTATTTGAAATCAGCATAGTTATCGGGCTATTATATATCAAAAGTGGATAAAATAATGTTTTAGCAAGTTAGGAGTACATATAATTTAGTAAATAAAAAGTTTAACGAGCATGCGGATCTATTTCATCCGGACATTATTGATTTGAAGTCGAAAAATTCAATAATGATTTGAATGAAATTTGAATAGTGATATTCCTATCTCTAACGGTGGAAATGAGTTTAACAAAAAGAATTCATCAGCTCAATTAAAAATACGAAAATTAATTCAAGTAAAAGATACCATTCGTCAATTAAAAATTAATTAATTTACAAAAATTGTTTTTGTGATTTTAATAAAATATTGTATTTATTTGTATAATACAATAATTTATTATTAAAACGAAAATCACCTGGAAGATGGTGGAAGATTGTCAAGTTTTATTGGCTCTGATAAATTGTTTATTATTTATAAACTAAAAAATATTAATACAATTGTTGTTTTTTTTTTCAAATAATTAATATTAATGCACATAAATTCCGCACAAAAAAACCACTCTGACATTTGATTGCTCTATTTAGCATAATAAGTCCGGGGAAAACAAAATAAAACGGATTATTAATTTTTATAACTCATTCGAGCAGAAATAGTAACCGAAATATGTATTTTTTGTGATAAACTACAGATGTCACTAATTCCTTACTACACTTGACAGTGTACAAAATGAAAAAGCGAATTTTTTGACATATTCTCAAAAAATGTCATACGTGTCATTGGAGAAAAGTAGTAAGTTGACATTTTTTTTTTTTAAATTATTTAAATTAATTTACTTATTTTTATTTATTATTTTATTATTTATTAGCTGACTAGTTTAAATTTATCGTTGATTTCGTTTTTATAAGTTTATACTGTATTTTTCCAAATTTTTCACATAGACATACAAAGAAAAAGTAAATTTGTACAATTTAATTTTAATTATATTAATCAAATTACTAAATTTAAGTTATTGGTTTTAAAATATGTTATACTCAAAGGTTTGATTTAAATATAAAGCTAAACATATTTTCTGTTACGAGTATTTTTCATTCATAAAATTTTAATCAAAATTGTTCAATTTTACATGGGTTCTTATGGGAAATCGTAAAATGTATCCTCCTTAAATTAAGCTTCTTTTAAAATTGGTCTGAACCTGACGGCTTGTATATTTAGGTAAGCTTTGGGTAATGTCAGATATGTCTATACTATTTAAAACATCAGCTTTTGATGATACAGAAAAATTTATATTTTCAGCTGAAAATTTACTACATTCTGTATTTTTGCACGACTCGTTCAAAGAAGCCTGATTGTTAATGAATTTCTTTTACTTTTGCCAAGTATAGTATAAATTGGAGATATTTTTAAGGTTATGTTTGATATGCATAATGTCACACAATCTTTTCATTTCTGCTGTATCATTTCTAGAAAACGTGAATTGTTCTGGATTTTCATTTATGCCACATAATGCTTTAAAAATAGCCTCTCCGTTTATATCGTTTCTCTTCTTTTTATAATTATGCTTCTTAATAGGCGCCATTACGTATAAATTCAAAAACAATTATAAAATTAAAAAATAATTGTAACTCTAACGTACAAAACTATTAGTGAAAAATTAGTAAAAAAAATTTATAAACACCAGCTTAAAACTACAATATAAAAAGAAAATTAAAACTACCAAAAATACTCAGAAAACCAATTCCAAAAATTCAACCTTAAATATAATATAAATTACAAAAGATCCCCCTTTTTAAAGGGGAACACTAAACTATAAAACTACTAAACACTAAAATGCCAACACGTGCAAAAATCCAAAAAAAAAAGAAACAAATTGTGTACAAAATATGTATATTCAATAATTAAGAGAGTCCGTTAGATAGCCAAGGTCGAAATATTGGCAAAATTATTTAAAAAATGTAATCAGCAAAAAGAATATCCAAATAAAGCCGGGTCAAAACTTTATAAAATGCAAATCAAATTATCACAAAAAACTTTGTTAAAATACCAAAAATCACCACTAGACAGACAAGAAACCTTCGATTTTAAAAAATAGAAAATTAATTTAAAATATTACACGAAACCTTACATCGAATTTTATTTTTAAACAGAAAAATAGCCCTTTAAATGACTAAATAAAATAAATAAAATAATTTCAATTTTTTTTTTTTTTGTAATTTTCAATTTTCGATTTAACTCCTCATATGCGTCATGTCCATCGGAAAACTCTGTGTGCTGGCCAATTTCGGAACAGTTAACAAACCATTTCAATTTTTTTTTTGTTGTAATTTTCAATTGCACCAAAGTGAATCCATTTATTATAAATAGATAGTGTTAAATTTATTATTTTTATTTGACATTTTTATGTACATAATCCAATTTTTAATTTATAATTTACTGGTTCAAGACAATCTAGCTAGCTCATTCGCTTTTATTTGTTCTAAAAAGAATAACTATCCAACGAATTTTTGGTTTAGATTTCCGAAAATAAATATTTTTTTAGATAAGAATCCTAAGCCTACTCATTAGTTATCATGTTATCGATATATAAGTTTTCAATGAAAACTATTAATTAGCGCCAGTTAAAAAAATACAAATTAAATTTATTTCATTGATGGTCGATTCAGGTCGTATTATGAAAATTATTATTTTTTGTGTAACATTTTAGTTGTTTAACCGGAATTTCAACGTCGGTTAAAACACAGAAATAAAATTAACCTTTTATTAAAATATCATTGAAAATCGGTCCTAATTGATATAAAAATTAAACATAAAATGAATTACATAATTGTAATTAAGACATTTAAATTAAGTTTATCCGAGACGTATTTTGTAACTTTATTAATTATGGTATTTACAACCTAATTATTGGCACCAAACAGTAAACACTATAAAAGCATTTAGTGCGAAATATACAAAAATTTGAATCAATCATCAATGCCAATAAACATACTATATTGTAATCTTATCCATTAGATCTTAAACCATTTCTTATAACGGTTTTTACTTGTACTGTAATTGTTATTCAACTTGCGTATATTATAAATTACTTATTTAAATACACTTTACCTGAGCCTGCTTCAATTGTATATTATGTACTATGTATTATAATTGCACTTGAATTTAAAATAACACGTTTATATGAAAATACGTTCATTATTTGTAAATATGTTGATTTGCCGTTTAATTGAAGGAATGTTTGTGTTAAACTATATTGATTCTGATAATATCTTTTTCTCTCTACACATATTTACATAAATTATCAATTAAGGTTAGGGTAAGTTTCTTAGTTATTTGTTAAAATTATTATATTTTATACTTTAGTTTAGTTTATAAGTAGCATTAGGTAAGGAATGTGTTTATTATTTATTTATGAGTAGAAAACGAAACTCTTTCTCTTTGCTATACGCGTACAAAAGAAAACGACGAATGAACATTAACGACATCGATATTCTTATATACATTTTTACAAATATGGGAGTGATTAGTACGTTTATTTAAATTTAGAGGTAAGGTCGATTGTATAGAATGTTCTAAAAATAATTATAATGGAGCTCCATAAATAAATAATATACAAACATTCGACATAGACATATAGGGACAAAATATTTTAAATTTTTTTTGTCAAAAATTCGAAAATATCATTTTTAATTAATGATTTGATCCAAAGGTGCGATTTGGTCGATTAATTTTCAAAGTTTATTTAAAGAAATATTCTATTTCATTTAAAAAAAAAAAAATATTTTGTGTTATAAAGAGTTTCATTTTAGCGACATTTTTTAAAAGCTGCCTTAACAAATTCTTTCAGTTCAGACAGTTTGATATAATTTAAATAATTTACAACAAATATTACTTATTCAGTGTTTTTGCGTCTTAAAAAAAAAATAAATCTAAATTAAAAAAGACGCTTCATCTTGACAACGATACGCAAACAAGTACATACATACAATAACTCACAGGGAAAATGTTCTATCGTTGAATAAATTTTTTCAATGGCAAGAACAAATAACAAATAATCAAAAACAAAAAAAATCATCTCACAATAAAAATGGTGCGAAAATGTTTAAACTAGAAAATCTTTGAAAAAATTTGTCTTAAAAGCGTTTAAATATTTTATTGGAAATAAATAACATTAACGTTCAACACTTTGATCTGTTGACTCTATTTGAACAATTTTACCTTTCAGTATTTTGACGGCTGTCAAAAAATATAATTAAGTTCTTCGGAATGAAATTGTAACTGGGTTCACAACAAAGAAATTAAATATTTTCTTGATAGAAAAACTCCATTTACCGGTTTGATGTTATATTCCACGTTTGCAGAAAGCTCTATGAGGAGATGTTATGTGATAGTTTGTTAAGTGTGTTAATTATACACATATTTCATTTCTTACGAGAATACTGTAATTAATAATTTCAAATATTATGTGTTTTATAAATTTAATTAATGGCAAAAAATGCCTATTGAAATTCGGAAACTTGATATTTCAATAGTAGGGTTGAAATTAGTTTAGAAAACCAAATATGTTAATATATGCTTTTAAGATTTAAATCCCACTGCATAAAGCAAGCTAGAGGTGATCTAAGGAAACACTGAAAGAGAAAATTGAGCAAAAATTTGAGTAAAAGATGCCAGTAAAGACTGATTTACATTCAAAGATTTTCGCAGATGCAGATGTCAAATCAAAAATTCGTTTTATTTACTCATAGTTATTTATTCACGCATCGATAATTTTACAGAAAAAGATGAAACTCGACATCTGCAAAAATTAGTAGACGACGACTTTTGGGTTTGTTTCTCGGGTTGCAAATGACTTTTTTATGAAGTTGATTATTTTTTCTCTTTTTGTCTTTGTACTTTTTCCTATGTTGTGTTTCAATTTTTTTGCGGACGATGAATGTCATTGAATGTAAATCAGCTATTATACGCACGTCTAAAACAAAGTAGGGCTGTTTTATATCTAACGACGTTACATTTTATGCTTTTTGAAAACACACAACAAACGTTTTTTTTGTTGCTTTGGGACACATTTAATTGATGGACGAACTATACCAGAGAGTATAGAGCCATAATCTTAATGACGTATTTTTTAGAAACTTTTTTAGTGGTATAACTTTTCACTGATTTCCATAGGAATCCATAGTGAAAATGGTGTTTTTTAGCTTCAAGTTTTCAATGAAAAAACCAAAAATATTATAAAATGTTTATATAAAAGTTTTCTACATACCTTTAAGAACAATATACCAAAAGGCCATATTGGAATTAAGTAAATATTAATTGCAGAAATATTAAAATTAAATTATTTCTAAAATATATTTTTTCGAACTTTCATTTTGAAAAATACATCAAAGTTGGCTCTGATAAATTAAAATAATATTTGCTAAATTTATCTTTAGTTTTACTAGTGTACGTAAGATGTCTAAAATGGTTACAGAAAAATACGAAAATAAATTATTTAATCACAAAATTATCACACGTTCCTATATTTTGTGAATTTGTTTTCCTTTTCCTACAATTTTTGAACTTGAAATTTCCCCAGTTGGTAATTTTTGATACGATTTTTCCAAATTTTTACGGCCATCACTGCCATCTATGTAATGTATATTGACTTAATAACCAAACGAATCGTAGTAAGCTTTTGTTAGGAAATTTTTTTTAATATTTTGGTTTAAATAAATCAATTATTACAAGAAAATGAAAACGATTTACTTAAACGATATTCATATATGTTGAAATTCAAACATTTATGAAAGTTTTTCAGAAATCATAATTAAGAATTTGTAACGTTTTCATTTAAAAATTTGTCTTAGGAAAAAAAGTGATTTCCCATATGTTTTGTGTGTTTTACTAGGAAAAGCTTCGTTTTGATCGAATCTCAGATTTTTTGATTATGGCTCTATAAAATACAGGGTGCTCTGACTATACCCAACTATATGGACCTTCAAAAGGTAAAGGTTAGAGAACTACACGCTTCGGATAAAGGTTGTTGCTTTTTTAAAGCAAACCTGAAACTATTACAAAACATATGGGTTATTGTGGGTGATCAGAACACCGGTCCTGAAAATTAAGCGCATACATGAGTTTACCTCAAGTCAACTCAATCTAATCTCCAACTCCCCTAATTCCTCATAGCGTGCATAGAGGGTTAGAAAACAACGACAAGATAAACGGCATCATACCACACAAGTCAAAAGATCGTAAATTCGAACTGAAACCTAAAAGTAAAAAACTTATTTTGATGATGATGTGCTTTATAAAAACGACAAGGTAAACGGCCACAGTAATATCTTTCAACGTATTATATAACTAATTTTTCTGGAAGCGATGCCCAAGGCGGTCTATGCTACAGAAATCAATCAAGGACAATATAAACCGTTAAATCATTTGCTTTAAATAGATTTAATTTGTAATAATAATTCGGTAATTTTGTGCCTCATTCTTTTTACTTCTTAAAAGAGGTTTTTCCCATGGCATGATTGATTTATGGTGATGACGCGACTTTGAGGGTAAATACCTAGTACCTTATTTTATTTCTATATAATCAATCGATTAGAACAATTCTATACAATCAATCGATTAATATATGATGATACATGCCGGTTAATATTGGACTTGTCGTCGTGCTCAATAAATGTTCAAAAATATATCTCCTTGGGGATAAAAATCAAATTCCATGCATTGACAGATTACATTATGTTAATATGCAATTTTATGATGCGAATAAATTTATAACGAATACGAAGCAGTTAAATGTTACACACAGATGTCAGATGTCTTATTGATGTTACGTTAGCACTGAAAGAATTTTATCCAGATATCAGCACTAAAAACACTACAGATGTTTCAATGGAATTCTTCAAGTTACCACCAAATATCGCTACACTACCAATTCTAGATAATAGGTTTTATCAAATTTTCACCAAAGCCGATAAGCAATTATTAATCGCCCAGCTCACATTACCACCAACAAAAGTCTTAATGATTCACGAGGCGCAAGTTCTCACTTCACCAAATGTTATATGTGTAAGAACCAATGAACATACCACACGGGTTTATTTAAATATTTCGCGCCCGTTGAAGATGATTTGCTTTACTCGCTAGTGATGAAAGGGTGCCACCTAACATGTGTACCTTTATTGCAGACAACTAAAATTAAACCATCGGAAAAGTCAGCAAGTAAACGAATTAGAGGGTTGTGTTCCATCCTTTGTCAGAACGTTAACAAAATGGCTTCACAGGCATCCAAATTTTTCCGTTTTGTTCTTCAAACCAACTATCTGATTTAGGTAATCTGGGAAAATATCTTTAATCCGGGAATTAACAGTTCTGAATATTTTGAGCATAAATATGTTGTTTATAGATGTGACCGCAAACTTGAAACAAGCTCTAAGAAATTGGGCGGTGGTGTAATCGTAGCC
Source organism: Tipula vernalis (assembly GCA_958295665.1). Lineage (NCBI taxonomy): Eukaryota > Metazoa > Arthropoda > Insecta > Diptera > Tipulidae > Tipula > Tipula vernalis. The sequence goes on along the minus strand of OY282560.1, from coordinate 217,333,348 downwards.
GTGCATTCTAAACTAGTGAGTTCTCCAGTAACATAAAGGGTTGAGCAGATTTGTGTGAAGATCAAAATCAACAAACAATATATATTTATCTGCTCAACGTATATACCACCTCATTCAAACAGTGATTATTATGCAGCATGCGTCATGCTGCGTCAAGTGTTCCAAACAGTGTAAAATCAGATGCAGAATCGTTTTTCGTTGATGTAATGCTTGGTTATAATTTAAACCAAATTAACTCAATTTCTAACAATCTGGGGAAGTTTTTAGATCTTGCCTTCACTAATGAAGTAGATTATGTATATTCCCTAATGAAGCAGATTTAAAGTAACTGCATCACTCAATCCATTTGTCGTAAATGATATCAACCATAAATCTTTGGATATTGTATTTGATACTACTGACTGCATGACGAAATCTGAACACCTGCAAGCTGCAACAAATCAAATACAACTTTAAAAAGACAAACCATACTGGTCTGGATGTTTACTTGGAAGTAGTGAATTGGGATGAGATTCTAAATGCAAAGAATGTGAATGAAAATGTCGACAAATTTTATGAGATCTTATACTGCAACGCTTTGAACTCCACGTGCCTTCACCCCCATGGTTCGATGACCGGCTTATAAATCTAAAAAAATCACAACCTTTTTACAATATAGCGAGGAATTTGATGTCTATTTCAAATTAAAGTACACGTCTTATTTGGCTGACATCCAATAAAAAATTAGAACAAACCCAAAACAGTTTTGGAAATATTTTAGGTCTAAACGTGAAATCGAGGAATAACCTGCCAATATGACTTTCAACAATATCAGCACCTCAAACGCCTAAGAGATAGCGGACATGTTTGCTGCATTTTTTCAATCTGTCTATCGATCAACTGCCAGTATTGATTACATCGATAAAACAAGCAATATCAACTCCTCCAGTCATATCTGATGAAGATATTCTTCGGCCGGATGAAATCAGTTCTGCAAACTATTCAATCATTTCTTAACCACTGCTGTGTTTCCCGAAAAATGGAAAATCTCGAAAATAATTCCAATCTTTAAATCAGGCAAACGGGATGACGTCACATGTTACAGAGGAAAATCAACTTCATCATCAATTCCTAAATTATTTGAACTAGTTGTGTGCAAGGTGCAACGCTTTTATATCGACACTAATACGCCATATATCTGTCAACCAGCATGGGTTTATGCCTGGTAGGTCTACATCTACTAACCTGGTTCAATTCACTAGTCAAGTAATAAGGAAGATAAAAAAACATCATCTAGTAGACGTAGCTTATACGGATTTCAGTAAGGCATATGATTCTATATGGCATAATAAAGCACTCCAAAGTCTATTTGAATTTGGATTTTCATTAGAATACATTAATTGGTTCAAGTTATACTTAACAAACCGTCTACAATATGTAACAATTGGCAATAAAAAATCCAACGTTATCAAAGTGACATCGGGTGTTCTTCCAGGATCACATATTGGACCCTGGATTTTTATTGTATTCATTGATCGGATAACCAAGATCATAAAAAACTCCAATCTTCTCATATTTGCTCATGACCTAAAAATTTATCGTAGTGAGTGGTGCGACCAAAACTCATTGCACTTAAACATCAAGAAGTGCAAAATTATGTTTTTTCATCGAAAAAGGAATCCGATAATAACGACATACAACATCAACAACAATGTAGTTTGAAGAGTACAAGAGATTACTGATCTAGGAGTCACCTTCGTCGAAAACGTCAGTTTTAACAAGCACATCGGTAACTGTATTGCTAAAGCAAACTCTTTGTTTCGCTTTATCATACGACGGACTGGGAAATTCAGAGATACACAAACTTTATTTATACTATATTTCGCTTATGTAAGATCTCAAGTGTGATGTGCACATCAAAAGAATTGAAAGCATACAAAAAAGTTGTTGATATTCCCTTTGAAAAAAACTGGCTGGGAATATGACCAAAATGTACCTTTTTATCAAAATGAGGCTCGCTTACCACCATATTCGGCAAGGTGTAAGGAATTGAAAACAGACGTCTTCTTCTGGATGATGCTTTTATTGTAAACATCCTACTTGGCCATAAATGTTCCCAATGTTCCCAACCCAATCAATAGATTAGCAAAATCATTCAATAATGCAGAGGATCAATTTGATTTTAATCTATCAAAAACAATTTTAAAAAAAATTTTGAAAACTCATTTTTTAAATTTATGATTAATTTTTCTGACAGCTTCAACTTTGAAGAACACCATTTTAAATTTTAATAATTGGTGATTATTTTTTTTTATGACGTCTTAAATGTTAATGACAAAATCGATTTCCTTACTTAATAATTAAATAAATAAATAGGAACTTTATATGAGAATTCCTGATGATGTTTCATGAAATTAAAAGAGTCTGAATATTTGTGGGCTGCGGAATCGGTGCAGCAAGACATGCAATCAACAGTTGCAAATTCAATTGCTGCAAGACCATCCCGTTGATCATTGACAAAAGACAATTTTGTGTTTAACAGTTTTAACAACAAACATACAAATGATAATATTTTTAAAAATTCGCGGCTAGATATATGGGACTCGAAAGAATAATTAGAATTTGTTGAATTTAAATACGAATGTAAAATGCTAGAATCCTTTACAATCATCAGAAAACTCTAAACCTTTCGTATTAGTTGGGAAAATTAGCTTTTTAGACAACTCCGTTTTTTTTTTTTTGATATTTTGGAATTCGACTTCTAGCAGAAAATTAATTTAATAAGGTGTACATATGCTTAGAAATACCACAAAGGTTTCTTCAGATGCTTAATAATGATATCCTGCAACTTATGATGGTAGTATCAGACCTCTGTTATTGACCTTAAACGATACAGAAGAAAATAATTTTTATAGTATATACGGTACCATTGTTCACCAAGTGCAACATAATATGAAACGCGAAAAGCAGTTTACATAATTTGCCAAATATTAATATTTTTATGAAACTAAGGCGTATTCCAAATAGGAGTGTTAATTTTATAACTGAATTAACTGTACTTGGAAACCTGCTTCAAACCATGTCTCTTTTTGATTTTATACCTTCAAATACTGTCAAATAGACATGATTGCACCTCATTGCAAGCAGTGATACTGAGCCCTAGGTAAATGGGGTCTACTGACGAGTGGAATAATAATATTAGTAGGCTTTTTAAAAGCCAATGCTAACGTGGGCCAGATAAACAATCTGGCCCAATCGGTTTCATCGTGAGTCCGCTCTTTATTTTGTCTTATAAAACCATTTGTCGGCTCTGTGAGAAGGCTGCACCAATCTCGATTTATTTACGGCTAGGGTCTATTACTGAACTCCAACTCAATTTCCAAATCTACATGGACCGAAAAATTACATGCATACATAAATGTAACTCAAACCAACTCAATGAAACGCCCATTATTTCTCAAATCAACACGGTCCGAAAATTATAAACATACATAAACTCAACTCAAATCAACTCAAACTAACATTCAACTCAACTTCCAAATAATTCCCTAAATGAACCCAGCCTCAACTTAATCCCAGCTCTAACCAAATCTCAATCCTCTATTCAATTCTAAACTCAACTCGAAATCAGCTCGATTGTAAAAACTATATTAACCCCAAACAAATTTCCAACTCAATCCTCAACTCACCTCAAATAATTCAACCCAATTCAATTCCCAACTCAATACAAACTCAACACTACAGTCCAGAAAATTACATGCGTACTTGAACTCAACTGAAAACAACTGAAGCTAGCTTCCAACTCAAACCTTTACACGACCCCAACTCAACCCTCAACTCAAACCCAAACTCAACGCCCAACAACACAATCCTAAAGCCATCATTATATAATAAAAAAAAAAAATGTTCAACTTAGATCGAGAACCTCGTGGTTCTACACTACATGGTAATAACCACTTGGTTTGGGTCGATGCTTATGGTAGGTACCCCACAGAAAAAGATTCCCCACAGAAACAGATTGGCGAGAAGAATATTAAAAATCGGACAAATCGTTCTAGAGATACCGTGGGTGCATAGACATCCAGTCAGACGAATGGTCGCTTTTTCTTACTTCAGTGAACAAACATATTCCTTAAAAAATATTAAGACTGTGCCCAAAAACCATGATAAATATTTGTTAGTACAAATTTTGACATTTATTTGAAAAATATTCCCTCCATTCACAATTTTAAATTATGCTGTCCCAATAGTGTAATAATTTTTGGTATATTTCCCCTCCTCATATATTTGTTATCTCACTGTATTTAAACAGTAAGTTCCGAGAAATGAAATCTCCCCTTTTTTATATTGTGGCTAGGTATTAGAATATTTACAGAATAATAAGGGCTGCTATCATATGTTGTCAGGAATTGGTCGAAAAAAGACATTCTGGCTCATTGTTAATACATATTTGCGTTACCGTAACCATGTTCGGCAAACAAAGGTAATATTTTTGGAAATTGGAATGTGTTATTGAATAAGTGTAGTTAAAGGTAAAGAACATTTGGATATGCGATAAATAAATCAGCAGAATTAGAAAATTGTCCAAGTCGCTTTTGCGCTCAACATAGATATAAACCAGAAATAGAACTATTCACATCGTTAAACAATTTCCGATTTCTCGATAATGGATATTCACGAAACTTTTATACTTACAATAACATTTAATTACGCCATTTAAATTTAGCAAGAGAATTAAAATCACGCCGTTGTTGTGAAATGGATCTCATAACGGCGAAAGAGGAAAATCAATTTATTTGAACTACATAAAATAGTAAGGCGACTACAACAATCACACAATGAATTTATTTTGAATCTGTCAAAAATTAATATAGGATTTGACTGTGATAATTTGGGTACTCAAAAATATTTATCACAGATTACGGACACAGTCTAAGTGAAGTTAATATTTCCTCGATTGTGGAATTGTATAATATTCTTTGTGTTTTCTTTCTTAGTTTGTAGGTGATGTTAATAAACAGTTTCAAATTACCTACTATTTTATATAAACAATGATTAAATATCACAATTTCTATTTACAATGAGTAGTTCTAAAGTGTGCAGCGACACAATCATACGTAATAATAAAACTGATAACATTCTTTGTTCTTAATGCAACTGTTTTTACCACAACAGTTGTGTTCCTTTATCACCAGGTGTTTTAAGTTACTATTTACAATACGATAAGTTCATTTGGAAGTGTGTGGATTATGTTAATGCTAGTTTTATTCCGGTAAACGGTAAATTGTACCTCAATTCAACACTGTTATCAATGAAAGCTAATATCGATACATTAAAAAATAAGCATGGAGATTTCATCCATGAGCAAACCACTAATATGTTGATCTCATTAACTTAGGATGCAAAGTTTATGAAAACGAACAACATATTACGAGGTTGAGGTTATTAATCATTCGGAGTGAAATTGCTATTCAACCAACCTGCAACTGTATAGTATTCCTGAATCAACCGGCGTCGTAACTAACCAAATGTGGACTTAATCAAAACATTGTATGTTATTTCAAATAATTTAACAAACTTTTTAAAAAGTTTTAAATTCTAAAATAACATAAATCTCAGAGATATGCTCATGTAGTGACTATATTCCAGCGTCTAACCAGCTTATTATATTCCCGATCCGTTGAATTTAGTCACTACCTGAGCACATCTCTGAGTTTTGTGTTAATTGACTTAGTGTGGTACCGCTTCCAAATCATTTTCGCAAAATTTGCAAATCACTTTCGCTATCGATAATTCTGAAATATATTGAAAATGCAAATTTATCTGTTGGGTTTAAAATTAGAAAATTCCTATTTTTACACATTCAAGAAGTATTAGTCATAAATTTGTTGAAACTCAAAATTGTATTGTAATTTAAACTACAAAAAAAGGGTTTAAAGAAAATTACAAAACAACCCTAATTTTAAAAAAAAATTAAACATTTTTGCTTACTAGCAATCGGCAACACGTATTTTAAATATCGAGTAGATAAATGAATCTTAACCAACTTATCTGTAATTATATTAAAGTAATAAATGACAAAAACTTGAATATAGCGGCTAAATTTAATAAGCATACAACACTAACAAAACGATCATAATACAATAGCAATTTGTAACAATATCTTTAATTGATTGCAATTATGATCGTTTTGTTAGTGCTGAATGTCTATTAACTCTAGCCGCGACATCTGCTATTATGATCAGAACAGGTAAAATCAAGCATTCCTTCCTTATTGTCATCAGGCCTTAGGTTAGAGTATTATAGTTATTAATATCACTAACCCTTGCTAAAAAAGTGTTATAAGTGAATCAACATTCAAGCGAATTGTTATTGGGAGTATTCAGGCAAGCCAACAGTTGGCAACAAGATGGGTAAAATCAACTCGTTGAGTTGACATTTAAAAAGTATCGTACAACAACCAATCAAAGAACAACCGGCTGATTTTTCTCAAAAATCTTCTTTTCTGATCAAGCACATTTTGAAATTAGTGAATATATTAATAAACAAAATTATCATATTTGAGGTGACGAAAATCCACGAATAACTCATGAAAAACCTGTACATCCAAAACGAGTCACTGATTTGTGTGTGTTATGGTATTGTTCCGTATTTCCTTGAAAATGCTGGTGATGAAGCTGTAACTGTGAATGATAATCGATATCGTGAGCCTGAATTGGATAATATTGATCTGGAGAATATGTGGTTTCAACAGGATGGCGCTACACCTCATTTTGCAAATGAAACAATTGAATTATTGGAAGAAAAATTTAATGGTCGAGTTATTTCATAAAATGGATTTCAATTGGCCACCAAAATCATGTGATTTGACACCGTTGGACTATTTTCCTAGGAGTTACGTGAAAAGTCAAGTCTAATCCACAATCGATTCCTGAACTAAACACAAATATGCCAACATCTGTGGAACTGCAAGAGGTGGTAATTTGGCAGATATTGCTTTTAAATGGCATAACTGATACTTTAATTATCAATAATTGTAGGCATATTGCCAAACAACCCGTGGGAATTGTTACACGGAAAATTTTTAATTGGGAAGTTTTCGCCAATTAAAATGCTACACTAAGGGACGCCGATTTAACCTGAATCATTCGTTAGTCCTTTCTTCTATTCTGCTATTACAAGTATTACTTACGAATTCGAAACGTTACTTAAGTGTTTATGAATATTTTAAAAATCAGATCGAATTTTCATAGAAATAGCAAGCCAGTTTCAATGTACAGTACCTGCCAATTGAATTAAGGCCATCTTCTAATTTTGGTATATTTTCAGATTTATCAGGGACAATTGTAACAATCATAATAATTTAGTGTTGGTGTTTTATGGGAATAGATACTTATTTACATGTATTCTAATCAAAAAATGTTTTAAATTTGAGTTCTAGGAAAAATTACAGTTAATTTAGTTTTTAACAAAATTATTTGTGCACACAAATTTGTTTGTGCAATATGAAAAAATTAAAAACAAACCGGTAAATTACTTAAATTTAAATCTTTAGTCACTTATGTTTTGTATGTACTTGGTCAGTTTTTGTTGCATCTGGCAAGTGGTTCAAAAATTTGTTGTTAAAATCACCTAAAAACTTCCACTCGGTGTTCTTGGCATTCTTGGCACGCTGCTACAAATATGTGGTACTGTTAGACCGTGAATATCTTCCAGAGATCGTAATCGTAATTTTTGAATAATTTCGTAGCAATCACTTATTGTGTAGGAATATTACCTTATTCAATAAACCGAAATTACACATTATTGGCATTAAATAATTATAGGTTGTGCAGCCGCATAACCTTTTATTACTTGTGTAAGAAAAATTATTCGAAGCAGTATTTAATGATAAAAATATCTTCCATATTAACAAATTAAGGCAAAAACGCATTAATTTTGGCACAACACAGTCCTCGAGAGTTCAACGGGTTATGTTTATAATGCCGTTCACTTTTTATTTCATGACCGTAAATCATATTCGATTTGTTTATTACCTTAATAATTGCAACTGTTCAAGGCCAAGGCTCAATTTCGGACCATTGAATGAGGTAACGTTCCTAATTTACGATAAATTAGCTGGTCCTCAATTTGCTACTCAGTGCAATAATTCTGTTGTACATAAGAAGAGTCATTTCCGTGAAATTATTGAAATAACTTGAATATAATTTGGTCTCGGCCAGGGCAGGGGTTCGGTTTAAACTTTTCAAGGTTGAAATTAAAGTTTAAAATATTCATGATCTATTAACAGCAAAAATGTATAGGAGAGTGCGAAGAAAACCGAGTGGGATTAGTTTCTAGGTGATTTTTCAACAAATTTTTGAAACACTTCCGAGATGTTGCAAGAATAAAAAAAAACTGATCAAGTACATAAAAAATATAAGTGACTAAATCACAATTTAATTAACAAAAAATAATTTTAAATTTAAAGATTTAAATTTATTTTTAATTTTTCCATATTGCACAAAAAAAATTTTGGTGCACAAATAATTTTGTTAAAAATTAAATCAACTGTAATTTTTCCTACAATTCGAATGAAGCTGGTCTCAAAATCAACTCTAGCAAAATCAAAGCCATGAGACTCAACACAAACATTAGTACAGTAATCATCATCAATAATACGGCAAAAAAGGTTTGGAATGCGTCCGCCTTATATATCGGTAGTGCTGTATGGGTGTGAATCATGGAAAAATACACAGAAGATCGCAAGACTACAGGTGTTTGTGAATAAATGCCTTAGAAGGCTAATAAAATGCTTCTGGCCAAACATCATTACCAACACAGAGCTTCTACGACAGACAAAGCAAGCAGACATTGTGACTGAAATAAGAAAGCGCAAATGGAGATGAATCGGACATATATTGTGGAATACTTCAAATGACATAACTCGAATTTCATTAGAATGGAATTCGTAAGGTAAACGAAAAGTGGGAAGACTAGCCATAACTTGGAAGAGAACTATTCTAGCTGAAGCGAAACAACCTGGTAAATCATGGGGAGAGCTGAAAACAATAGCCCCAATGGAGTCAGATGGTCCAGCCTAGTAGACGCCCTAGGCTCCTAAATCGGAGATAAAGGAAAAAAAAAATCTTTTTGTTGTTGTTTTTTTAAGATACAGGGTGTTATATTTAAAAGTTTCACGCACTTGGTGTCGTATTTATTGCTATAGAAAAAAATCTAAATATCCGAAAATTATAAAATTGGGCTCATTTTAATGATAAAGGCCGTCGAAACTTTCTTCTTGAATTTTCGCAGATGTGTTGTTTTTTTTTTACCTTTTTCAACATTTAATTCTATTAGACATAATAAAATATCAGCGCAGCATCTCGTTTCGTTTTCTTGCAAAATACGCTTAAGTATACAAAATGTGCGGATTGTCATACTAATTTTATCTCAACATTAATCCACCCCTAAAGTAATAAGAATGTGTCAATTACGGCAAAATTTTGGTTTTCTCATAAGCTAAAACAACTCAAAAACAAACAAATAACGCTTTTAACAAAATTAAACTAACATTCTTGCCAACATCTTTGTTGAAATAAAATAAAATGCGAGTGTACGCCATTCCACCCAATGGTAACAGCATCCTATTAATTCCCATTATGAACTCCGTTTCGAGGTAGTTCAATTTATTAGAGAGCATTTACCAGATTATTTACCCACTATACTTGATTCATTCCATCAATCTGACTCTAATCAGATTACAGTACAATTCCAAAATCAATGTACAGAAAGATATCTTTCCAACCTTCAAATGAACGGATACTGGGGCGGCTCCGAATGCTTATCCGCTATAAGCCGATTAAAAGGTATCAAAATAGTCATTCATCATACTTCCATCCAGCAACCAACAATTTTCATTCCGGATGGCGGCAATTATATATGTACATGAAATTCATTTATTATACAATGAAACCCATTACGATAGTCTAATATCTGTGAAAAATTCCTAGCCACGCTCTGCATCTACTCAAGGATCCACCATCAAATACTACCTCACCAAATACCCATATACATAATATCACTGACAACGTTAAACGTTGTTTCCGTTCGTCAGGCAATCCTTATACCATTATTGAAGTCACACAATCGCCTCCCACCACCTTACCAATAACTTCTTCCTCATATAATTTTTATAATTTTGCCACATGGAATATCCGCGGTATCAACAACGCACAAAAGCGCAACACAATCGATGCACTTTTGCACCACCACAATATCACTATCTGTGGACTCCAAGAGACTAACATGAGTTCGGGTGTATGTTCCTCCACGAACTACACCTGGTATATCACCAAAGACCCAAAGAGTTGAGGTGTGTGGGAATTCTCGTGGCAAAAGGTTCTATCTTCAACCTCAAGGAATTAAATATTGTTATGGAGCCAGAAGTATTCTCTTCATAACTGCGTATGTTCCTCCACAATATACTTTACGGTGAGCAACGCTGAAACCAGCAAGTGTAATATATTGTTTAATTTCGTGTGAACTCAAACAATACACAAGAATGAAACAGATATACCATATGTGTACGAGTTGTGTCTTTGTATACATCGCAGAGGTGTATCTTTCCATAGCACACTCAATTGATTGTATCGTCTGGCTTATATATGTTATGGCTAATGTACAAAAATAGGAGAATGTGTACATTCGCCGGTAAATGTACATATTCCCCAAATAGAATATTCTACTTTTCCAAATAGAATCCAGTAAGAATATGCACATTTACCAGCGAATATACACATTCGCCGCTCAATGTACATTAGCCGTAACATTTATATGTACATTGCCGATTTTGGTAACACCCAATTGATGTGCGTAACTAATGCATGGGTGGAGAGTAAAAGTGGTATCAGATGGAACCAGTGGAATCGAGCTACTATACCCTACCTAAAGAAATTTATATTTACTTATACTCTCTTATGTTCACTGTCCATCGTCCATCTATTTTAACAGTTGTGTTTGCTATCATGGGGTACAAACTCGGAGTGCACTGCTGGTAAGCAGGGTCAAAACCAAGTAATTGCTAGGTATAAAGTCCCTTCTTTTTATTTCATTTTCAATGGTAGTCTGAGAGAATCATGCATACAATCAAGCATCGGAGTTTTCTTTTGTATTGGTGAGGGTCCAATAGGATTTGAATGTTAACTGCGCAGGGGGTGAGACAGTTTTAACACGATCAAGGCCACAAACTTATTACTTTGAATTTGTACATTTTGCACAATTTAACCCATATTAATAAAAATCAACAAGTTATGAGTTATGAGTTTGATTTCTTTTATAATGGTTCCAAGGGGATTGCCGGCCAGATGCGTCCCGGTGGACGGCATTTTCCAACCAAATTTGCACTGCACTCGTTTTGTGAATGTTTTGTATGGGTTCAGGTGGAGCACAGGCGGGGGAAATTGGATTACTTTAGTTTATTTTAAATTAAATTATGTTGTGTTAAAATAAATTGGCCATTAGGATGACGGCGGCTCGTCTGTCTTCTTTGAATGACAACCATCGTCCCATAGTACCTAATTGAATTATTGATGAGTCTAGGATGTTATGGCGCCGGAACATTAACATTTTAAATTATTTTATATAAATTTTATAAAATAATTAAATTTATAATTATTTATTTTCTTGTTTTGGATCGGTAGGAAATTGATGATATTGATTAGTTTTAAATTAAATTTTTATGTTTAAATGGTTTTTAATGATTATTTTAATTCTTGTTGCAATATGTAATAATTAATTAATTAGATATAGAAGGATTAAGCGATATTATTTTAAATTTTCTTAAATATTTTATCAGGTAATTTAATGAAAGGCGGACAGGGGTGAAGATACAACATTAATAATTTTTAAGTCAATTTTATATGTTCCAAATTGTCCAAATCGTCAAATTGTCAATTAAATAAATAGAATTCTGTCTATTAGTCGGCTTCGTTGAATTATCGTTCGTAAATACTATTATACTTCTACGTGTTAATAAAAACACATTTAAAATGGTCTAATCCCCGGTAGCTTATTAGAAATTACATGAATTAATTAACATTCAACAAAATATTAAAAGCTAGTACTTTAAGTCCTTATTTAGTGTTAGGGAGTCCTGAATATCCGGCCCTGGATTCAAGAGAAATGATCATCTAATAATGTAGTTGGATTGTGCTGTCTTGTACTAACCTATTTATCATATATTGTACTAATAACTTACCAACTATCGATCGCTTAGGTGTCTCTAACCGGGTCGAGTCTGTCCTAACTAATAATCTTCTCCTATCCTTCGGTTTTTGTTATGTGTATTCGGGTGTATGGTGTGTTCCAGGGAGTTAGGGAGATCCTGCTATAATGATTGGCCGTACTTCCTAATCAATTAATCAATAATGAGGTATTCATTTTTGGATTTGAATCGGTTCCAACTTATAATCATATTCTATTCATTGGTTTTGATGGGTGTATTTGAGTGTAAGATGTGTGCCAGTGAATACTGAAGATCCGGTTATAATAATTATTCATTTAAGTTAGTTTTATGTTTAAATGGTTCTTAATGTTAAGGTTAATTCTGGTTGCAGTACATAATAATTAAGCAATTAGATATAGAAGGACCATGAAAATTAAATAAGCGCTGTTATTTTAATATTAGCTTGTAATTTTAAAATTTTCTTAAATATTTTTTCAGGCAATTTAATGAAAGGCGGACAGTGGTAAAATTGCAACATTAATAATTTTTAAGTCCTGATTTAGATTTAGGGAGTCCTGAGTATCCGGCCCTGGATTCCAGAGAAATGATCACCTAATAAAGTAGTTAGATTGTGCTGTCTTGTGCTAACCTATTTATTATATATTCTATTAATAATTTTCTAACTATCGATCGCATTTGCTGTATGTAAGCGGGTCGAGTCTGTCCCAACTAATAATCCTATCCTATCCTTCGGTTTTGTTATATGTATATGGTTGTACGGCATGTGCCCGGGTGTCCGGGAGATCCTGCTTTAATGCTTGGCCGTACACTCAAAATCAATCAATCAATCAATCAATAGCAATAAATACAACACTAAGTGCATGAAATTTTTAAATATTTAACATCGTGTATCTTAAAAAACAAGAACAACAACATAAATCATGTTCGATAAATAGTTTGTTTTAATCAGTGCTACTTATTCAGAACATGAAATTCATAAAATTCAAACTTCCAGTCCTATATAAAGGATATGCGATTTCACGTATTTTGCTATCCGTATATAAAAAGTGTTGGCTTCTTCTGGTAGTTTTTTATTAATATTAAAAAAAACACATGGTGTATGTTGGAAAATCAAAAATTTTTATTGAAAATTAAAGTTGATTCTATGCCATTTATGTATGAAATACAACATCGTTCATATGAACACCAAGGTCTCCCCCTCCCTGCATCCGAACATCAAAATGTTCGCTGATTTTTTCCAATAAAAGCAGTTCGATGCCCTCAATTTCAGTTCTAATGTTGTTCTTAAGATCTTGAATTGTTTGTGGATTATTGCTATACAGGGTGTCCGGGTTTGGGATGCTGATCCGTCATGGGGTGATTCCTTGGTTCATTCTGAGAAACAAATCGTATGTGGAGGGGGGATCCATTTTTGATATCCTTTGAGATACAGTGTGTTTAAAAAATTTGGTTCAGAAAAAAAGTACACCCAAATATTAAACTGTAACTTCCAAAATATTTATCGGAGAGCAACCAACTTAGTCTTATTTGGTTGGTAATCGTATAGGCTATTATTAAGGTTAAGTGGTTATCTTGTATCTGCATCCGTTTGAGAGTTATGGTGATTTAAAGTAAAACAAAAATATTTGTTTTTTATAAAATCGAGTTTTTCTCAAAAAAACCCGTTATAATTTTTTCTTTTGTTTATTTAAATTTAATTTGCCATGATCTCCTTTACAATCCCCCAATACATTACTTGTACCCACGTGCCATAGTTTTCTTCGTATTCCGTTTATTCTCAATCTAATTAAGAGATGTTATAGTGTTAATATTTTACCAATTTTATTTTGATCTGTAAAACAGTAGGCAATGATTATCAACTCATTTGTTTAAATGTTGAAAAAACAAAAACTAAATATTTTCAGATTCAGTCATTAGTTTCGAGATATTATCTAGTGTTGTATCAGTGTCGTGAATCAAAATTTTAATTAATTTAATAAAATTAATATTATAATGGCACAGTTCTCAGGTGAGGAGTACATTAATATCCATTTTGTTTACGGATTTTGCGATGGTAATGCAGCACGAGCTCGCAATGAATATCAACTCAGATTTCCAACACGTCGCATTCCTGACGCAAGAGTATTTATAAATATTCATAGGAGACTGCCAAATATCGTAACAAGATCGAATACCCGGGCGGAGCCCCATTCAGTCTCACCAAACCATTTGGATGTCGACGAAGGTATAATCCGTAATGTAACAGCAAATCCATCTATTAGCATAAGGAGGCTTGCTTTACAATTAAACGTCTCTCGCTATCGAATTCATCACAAGATTGGAGTTTTGCAATTTGACTGCACTACAAGATTGGAGTTTTGTAATTTGTTGATGGAAAGGAATTTGGACAATGCAAGTTTTGTGAAACGTATCCTATGGACGGATGAATCTCAATTCACAAGAGATGGCATAACAAACTTTCACAATCTACACACGTGGGTTGCTGAAAATCCTCATTCGAAAAAACAAATATCATTTCAGCACCGATTCAGTGTAAACGTATGGGCTGGTGTAATTGGCGATAAATTAATTGGACCATTCATATTACAAACTAGATTAAATGAACGATTTGCCACTCCTTTTCGATGATGTTCCCATTTTAAGTAGATTCTCGCATACATACCAACATGATGGTGCACCTTGTCACTACCATAATAATGTTAGGAATTTTTTTAACGAAAATTATCCAAATAATTGGATTGGAAGAAATGGTCCAATTCATTGGCCTGCAAGATCCCCCGATCTTACGGTATTGGATTTTTATGTATGGGGAAGGATGAAGGCGCTTGTATACTCCAAAGAAATTAAAACAAAAGAAAAACTTATACAACGAATACACACAGCAGCACAACAGATAAGGGAAGAATTACCAAGAATTGAAATAACCAAAGGCATACTTAAACGAATATTAGCATGTATTCAATCACAAGGAGGACATTTTGAGCACCGATTAAAACTCCTCGACCCAAACTTTGTATTGAGGGATTGTAGAGGAGATCTTTTAAAAAAAACAAATATTTTTTTTTTACTTTAAATCACCATAGCTCCCAAACGGATGCAGATACAAGATAACCACTTAAACCATAATAATAGCCTATACGATTACCAACCAAATAAGACTAAGTTGGTTGCTCTCCGATAAATATTTTGGAAGTTACAGTTTAATATTTGGGTGTACTTTTTTTCTGAACCAAATTTTTTAAACACCCTGTATCTCAAAGGATATCAAAAATGGATCGCCCCTCCACATACGATTTGTTTCTCAGAATGAACCAAGGAATCACCCCATGACGGATCAGCATCCCAAACCCAGACAAACTGTATACTTTACTTTTGAAAAAAAAACCCAAAGAAAATATGTCTGTGAAGTTAGCCCGAAGAATCAGCCCGAACTTTTAGTTCATTTCTCGGATAAAATGTAGTTACCTCGAAAAAGTGTAAACTTTGTAAAAAGTGTGTCTAACACGAAAATATTTGTAATAATAAATGATTTTTTTTAGCTTTAAAAAAACCCAACAGATGAACACCCTTTATATAAAACTTTCTGAAAAATATTTTTAGCATGTTCAGAACCAGCCAGCCCACCGACGACTTTGGATCAGACAGTTCCATTTATACCTTCTGCCAGGGTGTTATACATAAGTAGCTCTCACTGAATGCCGCCGTTGCTTCTTACTAAAATCATCCACCGCTTAGTCCATTGTGTCTGATACAAACCAATGGAAAAACTGAATCTGGCAAACTGAAAATGGCAATAATGTTTTGTTAATTTTGCTATTTCGCTCATAATAATGCCGGATCTGTCTTTTCGAAAATGGGACGGTTGGTAAGTCTAGGAGGATTTAGCTACCAAGAATAAATTCTAAAAATTCACTAAACCCATCTTATTAAATCGCATTGTATCAACGATATATGTAAGACGGCTATATGAACTGGGTGATGTAAAATAAAAACGTTTGGTTTAAATGTCGCATAGCACATCAGATTTATAGTACTAAGCGATGTGCACTCTTTCACCATGACAAAATCAGGAAAACCAAATTGCAAGACGAGTATATGATTAAAGTTTAACATACATACAAGTTAGCAAACCTGTTTGTAATTCGATTGAAGTTTTGACTTTTATAAATTAGTTTCCGTTATCAATTAATCAAAAATTTAGTATTTAATCAGTCAAAAGTTTTTTTCCTTTTACTTTTCTCATTAATTGATAAGAAAGTTTGCAATATTTTAAGATTTCTCGAGTCGTTCTTGAAACGAGAATCGTTAAATCAAAAATTTTGGCAGAATTGTATATACCACCAAAGACCTTGCCGTTGTACCGTCGAATAAATTATGCAAACATGCAAATCAAAGAGCTCTTTTATATGCAAATCATAAACATATTTGCACATCTAACACTAAATTAACATAAAAATCTCTTGACATTTTTTATTGTTTAAAATAAAAACTGGCATATAAATACCATCCCGGAAATTATCAAAAGTTAAGTTTAGTGCATCTAATCAAATATTTTAAGAATTAATTAAACATTTGTTCACCCAAATATTTAATTTATTTTGTTTTTTTAAACATTTCATTTTTGTTACATAGCCTTCTTAGATATAAAAACTCAAACTTACATCAGAATTATTTGGTTATGTACGTTTTTTTTTTTTTTTTTTTTTTTTTTTTTTGTATCGATCATCATATCCTTGAAAATACGTAAAGATGAAAAGATGATCATTGTTCGCACATAGTGTGTGTGTTGAATTGATTGATGCCTATGGACACGTAACGTACAATTTTGATTAATTGAAAATTTTGTACATAAAACAAAAATATTTATGAATTTGAAATTTGATAATGTTTTAATTTGAACTGCTGTACATACGAGGTTGGTCGATGATGATGCGCAGATGATGTTATGTTTTGTATCGAAGGGCAATCAAATTGATTACTTTACAACACATATTATTTTACAGGTAAATCAGCAAAAAAAATTGTTATTATGTTTATTTATTGTGCTGTATACGAGTAGTTATGCTTATTACTAGATAAACACATTATTAGCTAACGTTGCATTATTTTCAGGTGAATCATATGTATATGAAATAATCAAAAAAGAAATAAAAAATGATGATTAGTTAAGCGACCTTGGTTCTTTCGATTTGTGTTTATCCTCTTATATATTATATTTATATGGACTTAAGATTCTTGATTCTTCTTCATTGTTTGGTTTCGAAAAACATAATTTTTATTTGATTAAAGCTTATCTTGGCGGCTTGTTATACGGATAGGATTAATTGCTTAAAGGTTAAATAATTACTCGGGAGATGATATCATATTATAAATAATGCGTAAAGCAAAATATCCCTTCTGGGATGGATTGCTTGTTTTAATTAAATATTTTAAAAGTTTTGTATATGTAAAAAACAAACGTGCATGTAAGATCTCAGTTTATATTTTTTATAAATTATAAAATTTGTTTAGTTTAATAGAAGGTTACACATTGGAATTTTTATATATAAACAAAAGTTTAACAACAGTTGCAAGAGTTTGAGTCAGGTGAAAAATTAACAAGTTAATATTTTTTAGTATGTTCAATTCCAGTCTGGTGGCTAATTTAATTTCATAAAACAAGGCTGATTTTATAGTGCTCGATATGTAATTATCTTACATATATGTATGTACATAATAAAATATGTATTCTGCGTGAGCTATTAGTCCATTAAACGTTCAACTCTGTTTATGGAAAAACTAAACAAAATCGATTTAAATATATACCAGAAATGAGCCTTTTTCGAAATGTCAAACATGAAACTAATATTAAATGAGACGATTTCAAGGTTAAAAAAATAAACTATATTTCAAAGTTATATGTATAACGTAGATAATTTGTAAACTGATTAGACAGTTTTATCCCACTGAACATAAATGAAGTGCTAATAGATAAAAAAAAAGTCGCACATACCTGTTGAAACCGCTGATACAACTGCTACACCAGCTGTGGTTGTACTATTTGATTTAATAGTTTGAGTATCACCTGTTTGTGCAACAAATACAATAGTATCATTTGCACTACTGCCACCACTTCCATTTAATTTTATCGGAGTATCATTTGTTATCAGCTTATACTCGGGTCCAATAAATGCAGCTGCTGCCGCAAGCCCCCCACCTTCATCAACCGCGTATCCATGTAATGTTATGGGAGGCGATGGATGCGTTCGTCCAATCACTTGCATTTCATTTGTTGAATAAATTACATAAATATATATCGTAACTATAACTATTATGGTAATTAACATATAACGGCATTGTTGTGACGCCATTTTATTTTTCAATTTTCTATACTTATACATATAATATATTAACACCTTTAATTTTATTTTATTTAAAAAAAATTATATTTTATTATATAAAATAAAATTTTTGTTTTTGCTGTAACGAGAAAAACAAAAATAAAAACAATTTTATTAATTATTATTAATTAATGGACATATTATTATAATTATTAATCCACTGAACACAAAATTTAAAATACAACTATTTAATAATTTATGTATATTTTGTAGGTTTCATATAGCCACCTGGTGTTTAATCATTGAAATGCAGCAGCAGCACAAACAAACAATCACACTTTGATAACATGGCGAATTTTAACCGATGAACAGAAGAAATATTTACCATAAATACTACGCCAAATATTTTAAAATCAAGTAGTGTGGTGGGAAATAAAGTTTTTTTTTATTTTTTTTACGTGCTCTATGCGTGTCTCATTCAAATGCAGATAAAATATCAACCTTGCAAAATGACAAAACAACTTTAAATAAAAAATAAAAAACAAAAGAAATTATTTGGTTTTTGCCACAGCTATCAAACATACCAAGTTAATAAACACGTTTAACGTAAATATTGGATTTAGATTAAAAATAAACCACCTGATCGAAGATACGGAACTCTAATTTTTGTTAAACATTTTCCGCATTTCTATTAAAAGATAAGATAAACTGGACAATTTCGTGGACTTCCGCTTTATGTAATTTTCATTTTAATTCGTGATAGCTCTGCTCTGTTTATTTTTGGCAATTTCAAGGTTTGATTGCATGCACATCGTTGGATGAATTTATAACACCTACCTCAAAAAAAAAAAAATATTTAAATGATGGACTTGTGTTTTTGACGTCATTCGCCTTATGATTAATCAAGATCAAATTATTATACCTACATATACATATGTACACAATAATACTTGATGTTGAACCGTTAATTAGTTTTATTTAGTGTTTTATGGATATTTTCGAAATTTGTAGTTTTTAATTATTATCGTTTCCGGTGTTTCATAAAGCTTTCAGAAGGAAACACTGTTTTTCTAATTGTATAAGTACGAACAATATTGCAAATAAATAGACCAAAATTCTTAAGGTATTTTTTCACTATATATAAACATATATAAATATCTGACTTTAAATTTGTGACAAACTGGTAACCTTTAATTTTATCACTTTTATATATAATTTACTAAATTATGTGGTTAAATAGTTTCGTTAGCAATACAGTTTAAAGCAACCACATGTATTGCATTACACAGAAAATCTTCACTAAACATAAGCGAATCTATCACAAAACACATATCAATGTATAATATTTCACGGTAGACAACGTAAGGTTTCACCAAACGTAGAATTAAATCTATATTAGCATTGGGACGAACAGTATTCCAATTCCAACTATAACTAGTGTACACTCATATATATTTATGTAGTTTATCTATAATAATTTAAACTGGTTACGGTTTTTATCAAAAAGCCATTGTTTCTTTTATGTTTCATTTATGAAAGAATTGAAATGTGTAGTTTCACATTTAATTACTAACAAAAAGCACGTGCCGTGAGCGTCTTTCTTTGAAACGTCAGTATTGAAAATTAAGTTCGAAATTCACACCAAACACAACACCAATAAATCTAGAAAAACTCTCTAGATTATAAAACAGAATATCGAGGAATCACCTTACGGCCTTACCTTTGCTTTCGGTTATCGTTGGTTAATATTTGTAATAAATGGGTGGAATTGAGAACCAAATACAAACTATTATGTGAAGTTTCTGACAAAAAACGAAAACGTATACGTATACGATTCCAATAAGAATAATAAAACTCTATAGGGTTCCAATTAAAATGTAAATGGATTAGTAATTTTCAATAAACCTTTTGAGTATTTCCTATTATGGGCAAAATAGCAATCACTCCCATATATTTGGGCATGGTTCGGCTAAATAGGCCATATAAGCCGAGGTATAGGGCACATCATTCAAAAAAGTTTTTTCCAAACGGAGGATTTGGAATCTTGTTAATGGTCGTTTTGCAATTACGATGTGGAGTATTTTCTAGTAGGGGCCCATTAACAAGCACTGGCAGAAATTTGGGCAAGATTCGGCTGTATAGGTCACATAAGCCAACGTACGGGACACATTATCCAGAAGAAGGTTTTTCGAAACGGAGGATTTGGAATCTTGTTAATGGCAGTGTTCCACTTACAATATTGGATATTTTCCATTGGGGGCTCATTAACAAGCACTGTCAGAGATTTGGGCAAGGTTCGAATATACGGTTTATATAAACCAAGGTAAGAAGCAGATTTTCCAAAAACAGATTTTTCGAAACGGAGGATTTGGAATCTTGTTAATGGTCGTTTTGCAACAATTACAATGTGGAGTATTTTCTAGTAGGGCCCATTAACAAGCACTGCCAGAGATTTGGGCAAGGGTCGGCTATATAGGTCATATGTTACAGTTACAATAATGGGTATTTTATATTTAGGCCCATTAACAAGCACTGCCAGAGGTTTGGGAAAGGTTCGGCTATGTAGGTCATATAAGGCAAGGTATGGAACACATTATCCAGAAGAAGTTTTTCCGAAACGGAGGAGTGAAGCACATTATCCAGAAGAAGTTTTTTAGAAATGGTGAATTTGGAATATTCTTAATTGCAGTTTTCCATTTAACATATTGAGTATAACAAGATTCTAATTCTCGAAAAAGATTCTTCTGGATAATGTGCCCCATACCTTGTCTTATATGACCTACACAGCCGAACCTTGCTAAAATCTTTGGCAGTGCTTGTTAATGGGCACCTAAAAGAAAATACTCAATATTGTAAGTGGAACACTGCCATTAACAAGATTCTAAATCCTCCGTTTCGAAAAAACTTCTTCTGGATAATGTGCCCCACACATTGGCTTACTTGACCTATATTGTCGAACCTTGCCCAAATCTCTGGCAGTGCTTTTTAATGGGCCCGCAATGGAAAATACTCAATATTTTAAATGGAAAACTGCCATTAACACGATTTCAAATCTTCCATTTCGAAAAAACTTCTTTTGGATAATGTGCCCCATACCTTCGATTATATGACCTGTATAGCCGAACCTTGCACCAATCTCTCAAGTGTAAAACGACCATTAATGAGATTCCAAATCCTCCGTTTTGAAAAGCTTCCTCTGAATAATGTGCCCCAAATCTCTGGCAGTACTTATTAATGAGCCCCCATTAGAAAATATTGTGACGGTGATACCTAGTGTGTAATAGAATAAGTTAAAATTAATAGCTCAATGTTAAACTGTTCTAAATGGAATTTTCCATGATACAATTGTTATACACTATTCTAACTCGAAAAATCATGAGCTTTCTAGAAGTTTGGTTTGTGTATAAAAAAAGGCGAACGAAATCGAATTGGATTAGTAATATTTGGTACGCGATAGTATAAAGATTAAAAGGAATTAAAAAGTGATTTAAAAGGTGTTGTAGTGCGATAAATAAAGTAAAAGTGATCAGTAAAATTTAAGAATAATTTATATAAAGTGATTTTGTGAATTTTTATTGATAAACTGTGTTGTAATAAATTTTGTGAAATAAATAAATTCGTTGGTGATAAATTGAATTGAGTTTGTATTATTCACAATCCAGTGATACGAACCTTGATTGACAAGGCAAAAACGTAACAAATTGGTGACAGCGGTGGGATTGTGAATAAAAAGATAAAGAAAATGATTCTCAGCGAATTAAAAGTTCCAGAATTAAAGAGCGAACTTGAGAAACGGGGTTTGGCTACTGATGGTGGTAAAGCAGCTTTACAAGCGCGACTACGTGATGCCATGGAGAAAGAAGGGCTGGACGCGGAACATCATGATTTTGGAGAGAAAGTAACGGATGCGGCAACCGTAGAGCAGAAAGCAGAAGATAAACAACCGTTGGTCGAAAAGACACAAGAACATTCTGGAAGTTTCGATTTGTCGCAGTTAGTAGCTGCTATGAACCAGATGACGGGACAGATGAGTCTAATGAAACAACAAAACGAACGACAGCTAGGAGAAATTAAATACGAAATGAAAGAACAGATGGGCGAAATTAGACAGTCAAACCAAATTATAGAGCGTCAGATGGGGGAAATCGCCGAAGGTCAAAAGAATATGGACGAGAAAATTCAAGAATTATCTACTAACATACACGGCGAAGTGGAGAAGCTGCAAATGGAGATTCAAAAGGTTGACGAAAAATTAGAAACGAAGGTTCAACATGTTGAAGAGAAATTGCAAACGGAGATTCAACAGGTTGAAGGAAAATTAGAAATGAAGGTTCAACAAGTTGTGGAAAAATTTCAACGCCTCGAGAAAGATCTAACTGATGTCAAGGCAAGTGGAACAACGACGCAAGTGGTTCAAACCGTTCAAACGATTAAATTAAAGCCACCAACATTCGACGGTACAACATCTTTCGGTATTTTCAAATTTCAATTTGAAACGGCAGCCAATCAAAACCGTTGGAATGATGAACATCTTGTCGCAGCGTTAATAGTGGCCCTTAAAGGTGAAGCAGCGGAGGCCTTACAAACAATCCCGGAAAAAGATCGCAACAGTTATCTCGAAATTATGAAGGCGCTGGATAGGAAGTACGGCAGTGACCACAAGCGGGAAATCTTTCGTATGGAATTGAAAAGCCGCTATCAAAAGGGAGGAGAATCGCTTCAGGAATTTTCATCGGCAATCGAGCGATTAGTACATCTAGCACATACCAGTACATCGGCGGATTATATGGAAAGGCTAAAAATTGACGCATTCATTGACGGCATTCGAGATCCAGAGACACGCAGGGCGGTGATGTTGTCACCTAAAGCAACCTTCGCGGAAACCATCGCTTGTGCGTTAACAAATGAAACTGCACAAGCCATCACCAAACCGTCAATGAAAATACGCCGAGTAGAAATCGATACAAGCATAAACAACGAGCGGTCAACACCAAGATACCGAGATGGAAGCGGCAAAATCAAATGTTGGGCATGTGATAAGGTCGGTCACATCTCTCGCGACTGCTGGGAATTAAGAAGAAAAAGGGGAAGATCACCATCTCCTATGCAGCGACGACCAAGCGGGGAGCAGGCGTTGGCTAGGCAAGAAGGCCAAATGACGGCGGAGCCGTTAAACTACAACGAGTCAGCTTAAAGGGGCAGAAGCTGACTCCCACAACCGATTGCCCCATAACCTCCATCCGCGTTTCGAAAGTAGCAAGGGGCGGTGACAGCTTAACAATCAAAGGCGACATTGATGGCACGGATTGCATCATCACTCTGGATACGGGAGCAAATCGCACGATTGTCCGTAAAGATCTGATCGATGGAGATGTACAACCAGCTAATGGATTGAAGTTACAAACAGCAACTGGAGATAGTTCAATAATAAAAGGCAAAAAGATCGTGAAAATAAAAATCGGGAGAACTCTTTTCCAACACGAAGTACTGATTGCAGATATTGTGGATGAAGTCATAATGGGGATGGACTTCATGAGGGCAAATGGCTTCGTGGTGGATGTTGGACGAGGAGTTTTAAGTTACGATAACATCGAGTTGCCACTTCAATCTAGCAGTGCCGGAGCAACTATCAGGCGAATTATTATTGATCATCGGGAGAAGCTGCCACCGAATTCGGAGACGATCCTATGGGGAAAATTGGAGGGAGGTTCTGGGTCACCCAGGTTGTGGGTTGTGGAAGCTAACGAAGAGGAGAACGGAGCCAAGGAAATTATAATCGGGAAAGCCCTAGCTAAACCAGACAACGACTATAGAGTACCAATTAGGACTCTAAATCTCTCGGATAAGACGAAAACCATCAAGAAAGGGACAGTCATCGGAAAATGTAACGAGGTTTCAACTATAGTAAAGTGTGAACAGAGAAGTCCGGTTGAAAAAGCCGACATGCAAGGGCAGAAAGAAATGGTAGAACAACTTATGCAGAAATGGACCGAAGATCTTACCGAGGCACAGACAAATTCTGCACATCAACTACTCAAACGGTACACGTCCATATTCTGCAGTACATCAGATAATAACGGAAGGACCTCAATGGTAAAGCACCGCATTGATACGGGAGCAGAGATGCCAATTCGTCAACCACCCAGGAGACTACCTTTGGCAAAACAACAAGAAGTCAATCGAATGGTAACAGATATGCAGGCAGCAGGAGTAATTGAACCATCCAATAGCCCATGGAGCTCACCGGTAGTATTGGTCGAGAAGAAGGACGGTAGCATGAGATTTTGCGTTGATTACCGAAAACTCAATGCTGTGACGAAAAAAGATAGCTACCCACTGCCAAGGATCGATGACACGTTAGACACATTATCGGGTGCTCAAATATTTTCGACATTAGATCTACAAAGCGGCTATTGGCAGGTGGAAGTCCATGAGGAAGATCGCGAGAAAACAGCGTTCAGTGTGGGAACGGACTTTGGCAATTTAATGTTATGCCGTTCGGATTATGTAATGCCCCTGCGACTTTTGAACGATTAATGGAGCGCGTGTTAAAGGGATTACATTGGAAGACTTGCCTAATATATCTGGACGACATCATCGTTATGGGGAAGGATTTTGACGAGCATCTAAAGAACTTGGCGGAAATTTTGGATCGGATACAGGCTGCCGGATTGAAGTTAAGTCCAAAGAAGTGTAAGTTGTTCAGAACTGAAGTTAAATATTTGGGTCATCTCGTAACGATTAATGGAATTCACACTGACGAAGAAAAGATCGCAGCGGTAAAGAACTGGCCGAGACCTAAAAATTTACACGAATTACGAAGCTTTCTGGGATTGTGCACCTATTATAGACGCTTCGTGCCAGGATTCGCCAACATCGCCAAGAGTTTACACGAGTTGACCAGGAAGAACAAGGCATTCGAATGGAAGAATGACCAGGAAGAAGCATTCGTGGAACTAAGGAGACGGTTGTGTGCCGCGCCAATCCTCGCGTACCCTATACCCAACGTGAAATTTATTTTGGACACCGATGCAAGTAATGACGGTATAGGAGGTGTGTTATCACAGAAAATTAATGGTCAAGAAAGAGTTATTGCGTACTTCTCCAAAACATTATCAAAACCGGAGCGTAATTACTGCGTGACACGGAAAGAATTGTTGGCTATAGTGGAGTGTGTCAAGCATTTCCATAAGTATCTTTATGGCCAAAAATTCCATTTACGGACAGATCACGGCGCTTTACGGTGGCTGTTACAATTTAAGAATCCAGAGGGACAAGTAGCACGCTAGATCGAACGTCTTCAAAGCTACGATTTCCAAATTGAACATCGGAAGGGAAGTGCACACAGAAATGCCGACGCATTATCAAGACGGCCGTGTCCAGTAGAATGTAAACATTGTGGCCATGTTGAAGCAAAGGAAGGCATCATCGACGTTAGGCTTACGCAAGTACTGCCTGATGAGGAGTGGACCGACGAAATGATCAGGAAAGAGCAATTGGATGATACGGATTTATCAGTTATAATGGAATGGAAGGAAAAGGAACACCGGCCAACTTGGAGCGAGATCGCGGACAAAACTCCCATTGTCAAGGCTTATTGGGCTCAATGGGATAGCCTCCGTCTTGAGAATGGCTGTTTAAAACGATTGTGGGAAAGCACGGATGGCAAAGTGAAGCAATTGTTGCTGGTGATACCAAAGTGCCGGATTGTAGAAATTCTGAATGAATATCATGGAGGAGCAAGTGGGGGCCACCTTGGAATTAATAAAACTCTAGCAAAGATACGCCAACGATTCTACTGGGCAGGATGTAGGCAGTCTGTGATAGAATGGTGCCAAAAATGTGACCAATGTGCGGCGGTGAAGGGACCCGCACGCAAAAGTTGTGGAACCATGAAGCAATATAACGTTGGAGCACCATTCGAAAGAATTGCAATGGATGTAGCGGGCCCATTTCCCACCACTGAGAGCGGCAACAAATATGTGCTAGTAATCATGGATTATTTCAGCAAATGGCCGGAGGTGTACCCCATTCCCAATCAGGAGACGACAACAATAGCTGATGCCGTGGTAAACAATTGGATTAGCAGATTTGGAGTGCCGATGGAGATTCATACCGATCAAGGACGGAATTTTGAATCGGTGGTGTTTCAAGAAATATGCCAGATGCTCGGTATAAATAAAACGAGAACAACGCCTTTGCATCCACAGTCTGACGGTATGGTGGAAAGATTCAATGGTACATTGGAGGAATATCTAGCAAAGGTCGTTGAGAAAAACCAACGCAACTGGGATCGACATATACCGATGTTTCTGATGGCCTATCGATCAGCTATACATGACACAACCGGAATGACACCAGCTAAAACGTTATTTGGAGATAATCTACGGTTACCTGGAGATCTAAAGTTTGGGGCTGTACCATCATCGGCTTTATGTGGACAAGATTACGTAGACCGAATGAAAGAGGAACTTAATGAGATTCATCAATTTGTACGGGAGAAAATACGGATGTCAAGTGACCGGATGAAGGCTCGATATGACATACGAGCAAATAACCAGGGCTTCCAGGAAGGGCAATTAGTATGGCTTCACAACCCGCAACGGAAAAAGGGATTATCACCGAAGCTGCAACCAGCATGGGAAGGACCTTATACTGTCATCACAAGGATGAACGACGTGGTTTATCGGATACGGAAGGGACATCGAGGTAAACCAAAGGTGGTGCATTTGGAGAGGCTGGCCCTATACAGAGGAGGTGATTTGGGTCCTGTTCGGGACGAACAGGCTTAGGTGGGGGGTAGTGTGACGGTGACACCTAGTGTGTAATAGAATAAGTTAAAATTAATAGCTCAATGTTAAACTGTTCTAAATGGAATTTTCCATGATACAATTGTTATACACTATTCTAACTAGAAAAATCATGAGCTTTCTAGAAGTTTGGTTTGTGTATAAAAAAAGGCGAACGAAATCGAATTGGATTAGTAATATTTGGTACGCGATAGTATAAAGATTAAAAGGAATTAAAAAGTGATTTAAAAAGTGTTGTAGTGCGATAAATAAAGTAAAAGTGATCAGTAAAATTTAAGAATAATTTATATAAAGTGATTTTGTGAATTTTTATTGATAAACTGTGTTGTAATAAATTTTGTGAAATAAATAAATTCGTTGGTGATAAATTGAATTGAGTTTGTATTATTCACAATCCAGTGATACGAACCTTGATTGACAAGGCAAAAACGTAACAATATTTAATATTGTAACGGTGACACCTAGCGTGTAATAGAATAAGTTAAATTAATAGCTCAATGTTTTACTGTACTAAAATGGAATTTTCCATGATAAAATTGTTCTAAATGTTTCTACACTATTCTAACTGGAAAAGTCATGAGCTTTCTCATGACTTCTGTTTGGTTTGTGTATATAAAAGGCGAACGAAGTCGAATTGGATTATTAGTATTTGGTAAGCGATAGTGTGAAGATTAAAAAGGAATTAAAAAGTGGTTTAAAAAGTGTTTTAATGCGAAATAAAAATTATAAGTGAACAGTAAAATTGTGTAAAATTAAAAATAATTGTGTTGTAATAATTCTTGTGTGAAATAAATAATTTGTTGGTGATAAATTGAATTAATTTTGTTTTATTCATAATCCAGAGATACGAACCTTGATTGACAAGGCAAAAACGTAACAATATTTTAAATGCAAAATTAATTAACAATATTTAAAATTCACCGTTTCGAAAAAACTTCTTCTGGATAATGTGCCCCACACCCCAGTTTATATGACCGAAATTTTCCCAAATACTCAGAGGCTGTACATGGAAATACTAATTCATTTACCCTTGGCCATACTGGTACACAATGTGTCGCTAAAAGCTTCAAAACTAAGTTGTGGTAGACGCATTCCAAATCATGCTTAAAAACGGTAAATCGGGCACTAGCTTGCCATTTAATGATAAGCAGATAAGACAAATTAATACTATGATTAATAAATCCTTTAAAAAATTAATAAATGTATTAAAAAATAGTAATAATAATAGTTCAGCCAAATCTGAGGGAACTAAAATAAATTCTAGAGTAGTAATTCAAACAGTATTGAAATTAATAACACAAAGAGCCATCTAACGTCTTCAGTCGAAGATAAAGAAGCTAAAAAATTATGCGATAATGCGTCGAAAGGCACCGCTCAGGTAGACATTAAGAAGTAAGACAAAAATTTGAATGACAGCTACGGAAGTATTCATCTGATTCAGACGGTATGTAATTTGACGATGAATTTGGAAAAATCGTGCTTTCATCAACCATTGGAGGCCAATTTAATCATCTCAGCGTTGATGTCGAGCCGACAGTAATGATTCCAAATACAACAAATGGGAGAAATCCAAAAGCAAACGAAGCTGGAAATGGTACAAAATCGCCACCAAATGTCTTGAAAAGATATGAAAACAAAAATATGCGCTTGCTGAAAGAGATCACTGACTTACACAAAGGCACTCTAATTAAACTATTAAGTAATAGCGTAGTAATTTACGCCAATGATGGTACTCAACACAAAGATATCGTCTACAAACAAAAAGAAGGTGAATGATTGCGAGAGGAATATATCGGGACACATCTGCTGAAGACATCGAAAAGCACCTGTCTGAAAAAGGTTAGGTGGGTAGCCAAATTGAAACAGGATGTAACTCAATGCTGTAAAGGTCAACTATTTAGCCATGTGGCATCATCGTGTAATATGCAATATAATCGCGTAAAATGCGCCGTTCGACCCAACCCAGGGGAATGTCCAATAAACAATACAGACAAGGGTGACGAAGCAGCTCAAGTTCAAATTAAATGTGCAAATTGCCAGGGGAGGCAAAATTATCTAGGTAAGCTAAACAAATCAAAAAAGTTATTTAAAATCAGATAAACGATCCAAAGTTGGGGTGCAGAGGTCATTTGAGTCTAATTTTATCAGATCATGAGTATCTGTTTCGGTTGTCTGGGAAGTGTCTCTTCGGGTTACACGATGCAGATGTGAAACTCTGATTGAATATAAACGTGAATGAATTAAACGTGATGAATTAAACATGGTTCAGGACATCACCGATCGTAAGGCGATCCTACAATGAAAGTGCTCGTCAGGAGTTTAAGTTCCTTCTCACAAAAACAGGCCCCCTCTTGCATACCTTAGCGAAACAAAATTGTCAGCCTGAAACAATCTCAGGATCCCAAATTTGACTGTTTAAAGAACAGATTGAAATTCTCGCGGTTCGGGACACTGATTTACTTGTCAATCACTCAGTTACTCGTTCAGCTCCGAGAGCATTATTAAACAAATATTTTTGTCCCACAATGGCGCAGGTTGGAGCGAGCAGTAACTCGTTCCTTTTAATTTCTTTCTACTTTCGTAAAAGAATTACCTCTGATCTCGCACTAAACTATTAAGTTTAGCCGACAGAGTTGTTCTTTGTGGAGATTTCAACGCCAGACATTCCTTTTATAATTGTGCTTGCTATAGCATAAACGGTAAAATGCTATTTGAATCTTACGAAGCACATGGCGCACAGATCTTTTCCCCCTTGGAAAACACAAAAATTGTTGACCATTTCCCAATTACTTTTCAAGTTTCTGAAACTTACAAAATTTTTCATCAAAATGCGAGCATCAGGGTTCCAGACATGGGTATTTTCAGGCATAAAATATCCCATCTACTGATATTGTGACCCCTTTTGGTAGCTCTGAAATATGGTAAACGATAAAACAATGTCGCTTGTGATTCTTGCTTTAAAGAAACTCAGGAACAACACTCTGATAAATCGGATAATAAATGAAATTCATGTAAAAATCCGTCAGACTGGCAGCATGGCTTCACTAAAAAACTATCCAATATTACGCCAGATAGGTCTAATTTAAATAAGGCAGAACAATCTTGCTCAAAGGCAAAAATAAAAGCGTTATCTTAGAAGATCAGGAAGGTCCAGTCGTTGATCCCTCAGTTACTATAACAATATTGTGGGATACTATGAGTCGGTTTACAATGGTTCTGATCATGTTACAAATCCCCAAATAAATAATGAGGTTGATAGTTTTGCTCAGGCATATCCCGCTAGTTTTGTCCGGAAGCTCAAAAATATAAAAAAACAGCGGGAGTTGACAGTGTTTCAAATCGTGCCATTAAAAATTACCCTTTATCTGTAATAGTTATCAGTATACCTGGTAGTCTGTTAAAACCAAAGCACTCGAGATCAATTAGTATGTTAAGCAAACTGAGCAAGATTGCGGAAAGGATTATATCCTGTAGGTTGCTGGATTCAGTCAGACTCCTAATCCCAAATTTCCAGTTTGGGTCTGTCCACCAAAGATCCACTACAGAAACAATCATAAAACTAACTAACCAATAAAAAGAGCAAACAACTGTAGAAAGATCTCAGCTGTTGCACTATTGGACATCAAGAAGGCTTTTGACTCTGTGTGGCACGTTGGCCTAATATACAAACTAATACGAGAGGGAATATGCCTCGCTTTGATAACCTTAATAAAATCATATCTAGATCATCGCCGGGTTTTCGTATGTATTGTTAATGCTCATAACTCTGAGATTAGGAAAATATCTGCAGGAGTCCCTGAGGGTTCAGTGCGAGGTCCATTTCTTTATGAAATCTTCATGCAAGACATGTTTATGGCGGTAATAATGAATACTTGGGTCCAGGTTTACGCGAATAACACAACTATATTCTGCGCAAATCATAGCGCATATGAATGTTCACTAAGGATTCAGAAATTTGTAAAATCCCTCTAAGACTATTTTAAGAAATGGAATTCCTATATATAAAACCAACATGGGGGCAGTTACAGTTTTGATAAATAATCAGCAGCTATTATTGGTAGATAAGCTGAGATACTTGGGTGTCAATCTTGATAAACATTTGAAATTTGGCGCACACCTTGATGATCTTAGGAGAAAGACTGCTGTGGCTTTATACCTCCGGTTCCCGTTACTCTACCAAAATAATGCTCTTGCCTATGTGTGATCACACCATAAAATCTTTGATTATGGCAAAAACCGTGTTCCTGCGGCCATAATAAGTGCAGAAGATACAAATTAAAAACTCTAATCTTGATAAGGGTATTTTTGAAATTCTTTCTATCAATGTGCCCATTAATATCTCGTGGCAAGATATTAAAAACACGCCAAGTAACAGAAGGAACAATCTTAAAAAGAAAACTTGTTTTCGAAAATTATGCTGAACAAATTTATGAGAAAATGGTCATTGATGAGGACGAAGACTAAATTTAACCAAAACTACAAAAGTCAAATCCTTAGACGTAGGAGACGTGATGGACATCGTAGGAGAAATTTTCAAGAATGAAAACCTACTTCAAAAATTTTGTATAAAACCACTTATTTTAATAACTTAAATTCAAATAGAAATATCGTATTGAGAATTATGCTTAACGAAACCGTTAACAATAAATGAATCAATTAGATGCTACCGAAGGCTTAGATAGAAATCCATTGAAAAGGGAAGCTTATCTGTTTTATTATGCTCTTGTTATTCCAATTAACGTTTTCGGCAATGCACAAAATGATCCGTTTCCTTTAACTGACATGATTAGTTGAAGCCTTGGCTTCTTAAAACCATTGTGACAGATTTTAGTTTCGCACAAATAAATGCTATACCCTAGACGCATATAATAAAATGGATATCGTCCAGTATTTGAATTTTTGTCACAGTTTTTTTAGATCGTTATCTAAACTGAATTATTTGGTTGATGTACGTTTGTGTGTCTTTCATTTAATGCATTGCATGAATGCAGATGTCAATAAATTTTTTAAAAAAATCAGGCAATAAAATTTTAGAAGAAGTTATTGCTTCTTTATACCTAATAAAGATTATCACTATTCAAACAAACTTGGGTGCATTTATGTATTATTTGAAAAATAAATTCCTTACTGCATCTGTATACAATTCACTGGACAAAGTTATTCTACATGCAATAATGCTTCCTCAGTCAAAATCGTTTGGTAATAAAGAACAAATAATCGTGATAATGATGGTAAATTTAGCCGCTAATTACCCCCGTTGGAAAACTTCCAGCAAAACAATTATGATTTGGCAAAGAGATTAAAAACCATAACAATTTTTTAATTAAAATAAAAACTTTTGGAATACCTAAGTATAAACAGAAGACCGACATTTTATTTAATGTTAAAAATATTAGAAGAAAAAAGTTTTCCAGCAGTTCTGGATGCGGAAGAAACGTGGCGAGGTTAATCCAACATTTTTTTTCCTTCTAAAGGCTATTTTTCTGAAAACGCCATCAAAAAATTGAATGCATCGGAAGAAAAAGAAGGAAAAGGTGTTATTATAGATTATTTAAGTTCTCAAAATGGACAAATCGAAACGCCTAAGAAATCTAAAACTGACCGTTTTTGTTTTTGGAAGAATGGAACGTTTGATTGTTGCTTTATTAAACTGGAAGAAGATTCAGCAAAACTCCGTCGGCATGCCATATTAGCCAAGATTTATGGTTTGGAATGGGATTGCACAGCAAAGAAGTCCAAAATATCTACCCACTTAATAAACGAAATGAAATATTCAAGCATTCAGACGATAGCAGTGAGTCATGTAACAAAGTTGGAATGGACCATTATAGATAAGTAACAATTGACCTTGGAAAGCAGGGTAAACTCGGCATTCAATTAATGCAAGAATATATTAAAACAGGCAGATATACTTTATTTTGTTTATGGCAAAGAAAAAACAATATACGAAGTTTTTCCCAGTTCAATACCTTTTCTGTACTCTGAAATTACTATCGAGCTAATCGAGAGCCTTAGTATATTCAAGATCCCAACTGTTTTGACAACAGACAACGAAAACTTTACAATAACCAGATTTGTCAGCACATCAGAGCATCTGTTCATTATATAGCATATTGTTACCACAACGACAGATGGTAAAAGAATGACGATTCTTCCAATGTGAAATTTCCCAATACCCATAATGTCACCCTGCATTTACTATTTTACCGGAAAGACTTTACCACATAATTATATAAAATTAACAATAAATAAAATCAAAAGTTCTTCACAGTGTACAGTAAAAAACAATAATAACATATATATGTAGGTACTCACAAACTTCCACACTACCACACTCTAAGAAATTTCTGTTGAATTTCACTATGATTATTAGAGGTTATCTGTTGCCAGCAATTTTTGTAGTAAATTTTCATCGTAGCGTGATTTAAAATAAATCACGCCGAAAATGTGTGAATTATTCGATGTGGTTCACAAGTCAAAGATGTATAACCGCACGTTAAAAGTGTAAATTATTTACTTTAAATGCTGCAAAAATTAATTACGTTACTTCTAAAACTGCTGTAAAATACAATCCTGTAGTGAATTACCACCAAAGGCGCGTGAATTAAATTTAAAAAAAATTTGTAATGCTGTCTTTTCGAGCAATAATTTAAATAATTAATATGGGAAATTCAACTACACTAGTATAAATTTAAAACTAAATGCAGTTCACTATTTTTATTAGTGAAAAGTCGTCGAAATTGTTGAAAATCACACAATGATAACAGGGGATTTTAATTAAAACAGATATTAAATTTTATTTCATTTCGCAAATTATTTATTATCAAAATAGCATATACAGTGCTGGGGGAAAAAAATTGGGCAAACATATTGTTACGTTTTTCCCTTGTCAATCAAGGTTCGTATCACTGGATTGTGAATAATACAAACTCAATTCAATTTATCACCAACGAATTTATTTATTACAACACAGTTTATCAATAAAAATTCACAAAATCACTTTATATAAATTATTCTTAAATTTTACTGATCACTTTTACTTTATTTATCGCGCTACAACACTTTTTAATTCCTTTTAATCTTTATACTATCGCTTACCAAATATTACTACTCCAATTCGACTTCGTTCGCCTTTCAAGGCGATCAAATCGATTCCAAAAATTATTCGATTTATCATGGAAAATTCCATTTTAGTACAGTACAGTTAAACATTGAGCTATTCTTTTAACTTCTTCTATTACACACTAGGTGTCACCGTCACAATATTTTATTACAAATTGGAGTCATTTTTTACTAAAATTACAAAACTTTTGAAAGCAATTGGCTTATTGTTTCATTTTAAATACATGTGTGACCTAATTTTTTGAAAAAAAAGTGTACCTGCAATTTAGGGGGAAAACCCGAATCATGCCTTAATAATCAAAATACGTTGATTGGACTTAAAGTAATGGAATAAATTAAACACTTATTATTTAATTTTTTTTTTGTTTTTTACTGATTTATAGAAATTATATAATATCTTTAATATAAATATTTTATTGGAGCGCCATTTGATTTCATTACAGCGATACACCTCTGATTCATTGAATTTGATAAATTTTTAGAGATTTTAGAATTTTTAATATTACAATGCCGTCGGAACCGTTTTAAAACTTCATCGGACATAAGAGGGGATCTTGAGCGAGCAACGGGAAAACAAATTTCAGCCAGCTTAGTGAGAACAAGACTTGTTAAAGCTGGTTTGAAAGCACTTAAACCAGTCCAGAAGCCTGAGTTCACATTACGAGTGAAAAAAAAACGTTTCGGAGCGCGTTTCTTGGACTCAAGAGATGTGGAATGATGTGATTTTCTCCGATGAATCAAAATTCAAGCTGCATGTTGGAGATGGAAGAATTCTCGTAAGGAGAGAATCTCGCGAGAGACTTAGCAACGAATGTCTTTTAAGACTTCCATCGAAAAATGAAGGAGTTTTGGTCTGAAGACGCTTTTCTGGAAATGAAACCGATTGATTGTGCTTCCTTAGTTCCAAAGTTCCTGAATCCTGAAATTGCCTCAAAGGAATTGCAGAATCATTTAAACAAAGTCGCGGACTGGTTGAAAGCATGGCGAATCAAAGTGAACGAAAACAAATCAACTCATGTCACATTCACGCTGAACAAACGCACCTGCCCACCAGTGAAATTAAACGATAAAAATATTCCTCAACAAACGAAGGTAAAATACTTAGGTTTGCACCTGGGTAGAAGATTAACGTGGAAAAATCATATTGAAACAAAGCGCAACCAAATAAAAATTACATTTTCCAAAATGTATTGGCTGATGGGAAGAAAATCTCAGTTGTCATTAGCTAATAAAGTTTTACTTTACAAAACGATAATCAAACCCATATGGACATACGGTATTCAGTTATGGGGATCCACCAGCACTTCAAACAGAGAACTCCTGCAACGAGCCCAAGCGAAAATACTTCGCAGTATTACCAATGCTCCTTGGTACATTCGAAATAGTAATATACATCACGATCTTGGGATTAAAACCGTTAAAGAAACTATTAAAGAATTCAGTTCGAAATATTATTCAAAACTAGAAGCACACCCCAACGAATTAGCCAAGGAGATACTAAAACAGCCGCGATTTAGGCGACTGAGAAGAACAGATCCACTCGGACTGATGAACCTGTGAACCTGTGAATTTACTAAATGATTATCTTATACTTATAAGTATAATCTAAATTAGTTAAATTGTGAGCACTAACAATAAGTATTAACATTGGTTAAGACTTAAAATATGTAATAATTTTTAGCTTAAGATTTGATTACTTCTTGTGAGTTTCTTATGTAGAAAGATTCAAGAATAAAGTCATTGGCAACAGTTAAAAAAAAAAAAAGTTCCAAAGTTACAGCAGCTGTTTATCTGCAGGTCCTACATAACGAATTTAAGCCTTCTGTGTTAAAGCTTTTTGGCGAAACTTGCAGATTTATTTTTCAACAGGACAACGCTCCGTGCCATACCGCCAAAGTTGTGAGTTATTAATTTTGAATTGTAGATAGAAAAATTGGCTTTCAGATAAACATAAATAATTTGTCAAAAACTTGTTTTTTTATTCTTATCTCTTCATTTAAAGGTAAAAAAGTACTTCACAGAAAAAAATATCGATGTGTTGAGCTGGCCCCCGTACAGTCCAGACTTAAATCTCATAGAAAATATTTGGTTTATAATGAAGCTAGAAGTAGCAAGAAAGCGCCCAGAATCAATTCAAGCTTTAAAAAGTTTGTTGATGACGATTTGGGAATCCATAACTTCTACGACTTTGAAAAATTTATCAAATTCAATAAATTAGAGGTGTATCGCTGTAATAAAAACAAATGGCGGTTTTCCAAAATATGTTTTGCCTTTTGACAGATAAAAACATTCTACACAGCGTTAGTTACCACAAAAAATAGTGTGGAAAAACATTTTTGAGAAAAAACGCACAGAAAAATTCTAAATCACTTTTAGAGTGTAAAATACGAGTAAATTATGGATAATTCACACAATTTGTTATTAAATTGCACGTCTATATGTGTAAAGTGTGACGATTGAGTGATTTACGTCATTTTTGAATAAATCAAAATTCGTAAGTTTATTATTATATGGCGTTGTGTATTTTACAATAATTTTTATGTGGTAAAATATCATTTTTTCGTGATATTTTACAATCACTTTTTAGAGTGCATACATACACATATGCACTTATTCCATACCCTCCAGAAACATTATAAACACCATACAGTGAGTCAAAGTCAAACTCATACACTTAAAAAGTAAGTTTAATTTTACAGAATTTATGAAATTGAATCTAAATACCGAAAATAAAATGAAAAGAGTCACCCCTACGCAATACAGAGTCGTATCGATTGTCGATCGACTTGTCAATCATAATAGGGAGTGAGTATTTAACTTATTTAACTTTTTGTAAATGTTGCAGTGTTGGTGACACATTTAAAATCTAACGGCTTAGTCTCCGAGCTTAAAAATATATAGAGAGAGTGTACGTTCCAAAATATATAAAAAGATAATAAAAAAAATCTTATATCATTTCATAAAGAGAAGGCTGAGTAGGGCGGATATGGTTTAAAAATCTAATAATTTTTTTGTAGTGTATGAGTTTGACTTTGACTCACTGTATATATAATAAGCAATATACTACAATCCATAATCCGCCCCATTAAGATCTTAGTAGATATGCTCTAAAATATTTAAGATTATGATAAATTTGGAAGCTGGCGGAATATGCAAATTACAATGTGCTTTGTTATGTCTTAATTTCCTACTGTTGTCTACTTAGAATATGAAGAATTATTATAAAAGCTTCATATTACTCGTACATGAGAAAAAAACTGAGATTAGTTGTAAAAATTGTAAATTTCGTAATATTTTTTTCATTTGATTCATTCCCATGATGGCATGGGAGAGCATTACCTGATGAATATTTTAATTTTTTCTGGGATGAAAAACTGGGATAACTTCACATGCTTAGACCATTGCCTTATTCGTTTTGGATTTAATTTCCAAAACCTTCCAAAGGAATCGTTAATAGGCAAAAAAAAAATTCGTAACTCTATATCAAAACAGAAGAAATCTTTGCCTAACCGATATAACAGCATGATAAAGGGAATGGTAAGCAGTGGCCTTTTGAAACCAATTTACTTCAAGATATGAAGAAGGAAACGGGTTTATCACGATATCGAGGAATACAAAGTCTGGCAAACAAGTTTGTTTGCCGAAAATAAAATACCGAAAATTAAAACCTCATCAAATCTCGAAAGACAAACAAAAAAAAAATCGAAAACAAAAATCTCGAAAGCTCTGAATTTTTGGAACAAAGGCTAAAATCCGCGCGTGTGGATTGTTTCTACCTTACCAATTATTAAATAAATATATTCCTAATTATTATTCATACCATTGCATCCATAATCGGTACATTTAGAAATGAAATATAGTATTTTAAAAATTATATAATTATTATGCTATAACTTCCTATGATTCTATGTACGTGACTTTAAGCAGTGTCGGATTAAGGAAACATTAGGCCCTACTTATTTTTCGGAAGCAAAATTTGGTTGTCCTACAAAAAGCGTGAAAAGTAGGCTTTTTGCTCTGTTTGCCATTCTCAAAAGATATGTTTTCTGCCATGTCCAAACCGTCTGTTTTTCGCATTGCTGACTAGTTTGCCGCGTATCTACTTAGCAACGGGGGACCACCTGATTACCCATGAATTGAATATTAAATTAACATATTAAATGAATGCTCAATTGAAACGTATGTAACATGTCCGCAAAGCACTTTGTCGCGCTTTAAAGGTTGCTGACAAAGTGGCACTTTAGGCTCTTGATAAACAAAAAATTTTTTATGTACACACATAAAGTGTTTTGTTTTTAATGTTTTGTTGAATAAAAAGTTCATTCAATACGCTTCGTTGCGGTGAATTCTGGATGTTTTTCTTTTATGATTCTGGAGCACTGGCTGAACATATTATATCTATTTATTTGAGTTGTATCTTTAATGTATTTTCCCTCAATGCCAAACTCGACACTCGACATAGGTATGTTAAACAAACGGTGTGCCACAGAATAGAACGCTGCCGTTTTATATCCACCACTATGGATGGACCATTACGACAAATGCCAGGGCTCTCCATTTTATTGAATCGGCGACATAAGCGGATGCTCTGCCCGTAGTGCTTGTAATCTACAAATGCAGGAAGCTTTACATTATTTTAGGACTTTGAGACAATTTAATATATTTTTTTATCTATTGTACTAAACATCGGCTGTCTGAATCTGGGCTGCTTGGATGCATTACATACAAAAAGATAAATTGTTTCCAAATAAAATTTAAAATGAAGCATGGATTTCTTAAAACAAAACCACCATTGGCGTTTC
Organism: Tipula vernalis; assembly: GCA_958295665.1. Lineage (NCBI taxonomy): Eukaryota > Metazoa > Arthropoda > Insecta > Diptera > Tipulidae > Tipula > Tipula vernalis. Next base: position 217,294,089 of record OY282560.1, on the reverse strand, counting down.
GAAAAAAGTCTTCTGGAGCAAATAATCAAATTTTATTTTGTACGTGAGATGCCCGATTGAACCCAGGTACACTATTAATACCGCAAGGTACGGAAGATTTGGCGCGGTTTTTCCTGCTCCAAACCCCCTTATTTGTGAAGTTCTAACATTTTTAGGAATTAGTACCTTTTTCAAAAATCTTTGTTTTTTTAATAATTATTCACATACTAAAATAGGGAACTCCTCAAAGCCGCTTACCATTGATCCTCGGTGCGCAAGGATAACAAAAAAATTATGTAATACATAGCCTTTATTTTTCATATTGTACTTAATAAAAGTTCAGTGCGGTCTTCCTTTTTAACTTTACTTTGTACTTTTTTTGGATTTTTATTTTTGCCATATACATATGTACTTATGAAAAAATAAAATGGAATACCTGTTCTAAAATGTTGGGGCATGTTTAAGAAAATTCTATAACTATTCATTTAAAATAAACTTTTTATTTGTGTTTAACAATTTTTACTTAATCGATTTTCTGATATTTGAAATATTTGCAAAATACATTTTCTGGGCCATGAAAACTGTCCCTTCCGGTTGACCGATTTTCAAGACTAAAATTCACTGGTACCTCTCAATTTTTGAAATAAGGTTAAATATGAGGTTTCATTTCGATTGGATCAAATCGACAGAGAGGCAAACACATGCCACTGTGAAACCCAATTTTTCGAATTCAGGCGAAATTTTCATGGTTACTTTATTTTACTACAGCATAAAAGAAAGTAAAACAATAAAGAGTTAAGTTAATGCATAAATTTAACATCACCACGATCGAAACAGTATCGAGAGAGCAAACATATCAAACGTCAATTGAATCTCGCTATCACTGAAATAAGAACGGTGTCATTATGTTGCGCAAGGATGATTCATATTAAATATACTATATGTGATTGCCTAAAAAATTGGCTCAATTCGGAGCGCGTTTATACTTATAATGTACCTAAGCTAATTGTAACAATTATTATGGCTGGTTCCGGTTATAAAGAATGAGGAATTCTTTCCTGCATATTATATAGTTTTCCGCAGGGATCGGCATGAAACTGGAGAGTGTCTGGATGTTGGTGGTGGTCTACTAATAGCTGTAATAAATCAGTATAAATGTCTACAAATTAATATTGCATCCGGTGATATTGAAATCCTTTTAGTAAAGGTAAAAATGGCCAAAGGAAATCTTTTCGTTTGTGCTACGTGTGTTCCTGGGAAATCTACAAGTGAATTCCTTAATGAATTTATCGATATAATTGGAAATAAGATTCAACCCAAAATGGAAGAAAATGATAGTTTGTGCATCGTGGATGATTTTAACTTTCCAAACTTAAATTGGAAACGAATTGACGGAATACTTACACCGTTTGGTAACACTGCCAATACTTCTTTCGTGATAGATTCATTTTTTGAAATGGGTCTAAGGCAACATAACGAAGTGCACAATCAGAATGGCTCACTTTTGAATCTTGTTTTCACTGACGATTATTTACATTCATCAGTGCAATCTTGTAAAGACCTGGCTCGCTCATCAAGTATTCATCATACACCGTTGTTAATTAAGTTAAGTTTTCAATGTTTCGACGATTATGTTCCAAATGATAATATTTTAATCTTTGATTTTATAAATGGTGATTATGACTCTCTAAATGGATTTCTTGAAAGTATTTCCTGGGATTTCCTTTGTAATGAGAAGGATATTGAAATTATGACTAGCCGGTTTTACGAAATTTTGTATGCGGGGATGGATCTATTCATTCCAAAAATTGTCAACAAACATAATTCGTATCGTGAAAAGTAGTTTATCAAAAATCTTGTTAATTTATATAACCGTAAAACCAAGGCACACAAACATCAGCCATACCACCTTCGGTATGAGTTTAAGGTTTTGAATCAATTTATGTATGGTAATTATTTGTTAGAAGTTGAATCTGGTATCAAATCCAATCCATCGTGTTTCTGGCATCTGTTGGTTATCCTTTACCCATGAGTTATAATGATAGCCAAGCTCATGATCTAAATGATGTTTGTGAATTATTTGCAACGTTTTTCAAATCCGTTTATTCAGTCGAAAATGTTTTAACATCTCCCGGTGAACAAGTCTTGGTCAATAATCATATTCACGGTATTTCTTCTTTTACGGGGAAACAAATCAAAATGGCTTTAGTTGGAATTAATAGTAAAATGTCTATGGGCCCTGATGGTATTCCCTCACTACTCTTAAATAATTGCGCCGAAGCCTTCAGTGGCCATTTAGCACATTTATTTAATTACAGCCTAAGGCAAGGTATTTTTCCCCAGTGCTGGAAACCCTCGTATGTAATTCCAGTATTTAAATCGGGACCTAAAAATTCAGTTGAGAATTATAGAGGAATAGCTATATTATCTGTTATCCCTAAACTATTTGAAAAACTGGTAAAGAATTGTATTTATCTTAATATTCTTCATTTATCTTCAAAGCGAGCTAGGTGTTATTATATTGGGTGTTGGGTGCGTCTCAATATGGTAGGGGTTGACCGTCTATAGCCATGTATCTCGTGGTCTATATTCCAACGCTGCAACTATGTAGAAACCACCAAATGTGTCTAGTATACCTCCACGTGGTAACACCCGGGCAACGATGTGAAGCATCGGCGAAATACTAGAGGCGAGTGCAATACACTATAAATCAGCAATGAGCAGAACAAATAAGGAAACTAATACCCCAGGTGGTACACCTGTTGCTCAGGTAAATCCACCCTCTTCGGAGGTCGGTCTCATGGATTCTGGGGGAGACCAGTCATTGCTATACTACAATTATTTTAACCAATCCCAAGACATGTTGGTGAATAAACAAGCTCATTTGAGTGAAATAGAAAAGGATAATTCACATCCTTTCCAGAGGAGTAACAAAGTCGCGTATTCTCCGAAAAGAGGCGGTAGTCCCTCCATTGAGGCCAGCAGCCACAACACTCGTTTTACAAACGAAGAAAAGCTTCACAATGAATTGTGTAAAGCTAATAATGCATTAGTTGAAGCCAACAATATAAATAAGCAACTGAATGTTACAATTGCATGGATGCAGGAGCGTATGAAGACGCTTGAAAACGAAGTTAAAGCTCTTAAGCCAAAGGAGGACATCGGTTCTACTCCTAACCAGAATACAACTCAACAAGAGTATCATACGGATGAAGAAGAACTAGCTCGAGAAACTGAGTGGATTAGAGTTAAAGGTGGGAGAAAAAAAAGGAGACGGAATAATATGCCCTCCCCACCTCAATTAAAGGATAATGTTCCAAATATTATCCAGAAACAACCAAAAAAAATACCTCCACCACCACCAATAGTAATAGATGAAGTCAAAGACTACGATGTACTCTATGAAAAAATAAAAACAATAACTGCTACAGATAAGTTTAATGCAAAGGTGATGAATGGAAACACCATCAAAATAAACTTAGAAGATGCTGAAACATACAGAAAATTGACAAAAATGTTAAATGAAGAAAAACGTGCTTGGCACACGTTTGAAGATAAACAAACCAGACCAATTAGGGTCATGACTAAAAACTTACACTCTACGTGTAAACTAGATAAAATAATTGATGACCTGAAAGCAAAAGGATTTAAGGCAACTGAAGCATCGATTAAGCTAAAACGGAGAGGCAAAGTACCTCTCAACATGTTTATGTTGACCTTCGATACTGATGAAGATATCGAAAAAATTTATCAAATTAAGTACATCTTGGGGTGCAAAGTGGTTATTCAGCTCCTAAGAAGGTCTAAGCTTATACCACAATGTAAACAATGTCAAGCCTATGGACATACACAAAAATATTGCAACAGGGAACCTAGGTGTGTCAAATGTTTAGGTAAACATCATACCAAAGATTGTGTAAAAGCCCAAAATGTTCAACCTAAATGCGTTCACTGTGGAGAAAACCATCCGGCTAACTACAGAGGATGCAGCGTTGCTATTGAACTGCAAAATATCAAAAATAAGAACGTGATTGCTAAAAATCCAAGTTCATTCAGGAAACAAGCGGTTAAGATGAACCGACCCGAAGTAAATCGTAGAGTGTCGGGAACTACTCAAGGACAATTTGGTAAAATGACTTATGCTCAAGTAATGATGAGCAACGGAAATCCAGGAAAAACTGCTCAAAATGACGATAGCCGCGTTTTCCATGAGAACTGCACTAGAACTCGATAAACTTTAAATTCCTTTTATTCCATGTAAAACGAAAAAAAATAAATTCTTAAAGCGCGAATGTGTAGTGTAGTTGATATAATTACATATTTTAAGTTTAAAAATTTCCCCCTTCAGTTATTTCATCAATATTTTCTAATTTCTTGCTGACGTCATTACACGCAACTACACTCGATAAATTCATGGGTTTATCCAGTGTAACTAAAAAATAAGCTATAATTATCATTATTTATTGCTGTAACAACTTAAAATGTGTATTTATGTGAAATGCACTACACATTATCACTTTATGAATTTATTTTTTTTCTGTTTACATAGAATAAAAGGAATTAAAAATTTATCGAGTTCTAGTGCAGTTCTCATGGAAAACACGACTGATATAAGTCAAACACTTAAATTAATTTTAAGCAGACTAAATACATTTGATGAGCGATTACAGAAACTAGAGTACAGCACTAAGGGAGCCATCCCTAAACAGAAAAATGGCCCAAGATCTTAGAATCTTATGTTGGAATGCCAATGGACTGATGCAACATCAACAAGAACTGCAAGTGGTCCTGGACACAGAAAAAATCGATGTATGTCTCATCACGGAAACACACTTCACTAGACAATCAAACATTAAATTTAAAAATTATCAAATATATCACACTATTCACCCTGGAAACACCGCTAAAGGAGGTAGTGCTGTTATAATTAGAAATAGTATTCATCACTATGAGGAGTTAAAATATGAAACGGAAGAAATTCAAGCAACTGCTGTTATTGTCAAATCCAAAAGTAGTTATATTTGTATTGCTAGTATTTACTGCCCACCGAAGCACTCAATGAAAGAAAAAGATTATCTCGAGTTCCTCAGTAAATTAGGAAAACGATTTGTACTTGGAGGAGACTTTAATGCAAAAAATGTCCACTGGGGATCCAGATTAACAACAACTAAGGGTAAAGAACTCCTAAAAGCTATCAGAAAATGCAGTTGTGAAGCCCTCTCAACTGGAAAACCAACCTACTGGCCAACTGATCCAAACAAAGTGCCAGGTCTGATTGATTTCTTTATAATAAAGAACATATCTGTAAATTATGTACAAGTAGATGAAAGCCACGACTTAAACTCTGATCATTCACCAATACTTCTAACGTTAAGTGAAAAAATCATTCAGAAAGAAAGAAACCCTTTCCTAGTAAATAATCACACTAATTGGGCATGCTTTAGACTATCGCTAGAAGAAAAAATTAACTTAATGGTTCCATTAAAGACTGAAGAACAATTAGACAAAGAAGTTCACAAATTTGTAAACGATATACAGCAATCAGCTTGGGAAAATACTCCTGAAATTAAAACGAAAATCAAGGGAAACAATTACCCTATGGAAATTAGGGAACTCCTCGCAGAAAAAAGAAGAGCGAGAAGAGTATGGCAACAAACAAGGGCCCCCCAAGATAAAACTCATTTGAACAACCTCACTCAACAATTAAGAAGAGAGATCAAAGAATTGAAAGATGAATCAATCAGCAACTATTTAAGAAAATTAACTAATGATAACAGTACTGATTATTCTCTTTGGAAAGCAACCAAAAGAATCAAAAGACCAATAATGCAGATTCCCCCAATAAAAATAGCAGGTGAGAAATGGGCTAGAAATAATGAAGACAAAGCTCGAGAATTTGCCGAACACCTCGAAAAAATATTCCAGCCACATGAAGACCAAACGTTGGAAGCCGAGATAATAACTGAACAAGCTGTGCAAGAAAAAAAGAAATCCTACTCACAACATCAAAAGAAGTCATGCGTGAGATAACAGCTAATATGAATACGAAAAAAGCTCCTGGGTACGATCTTATTACTGCAGAAATCTTAAAAGAACTGCCAAGGAAAGCTCTGGTGAAACTCACCAATCTTATAAATGCAGCATTTAGAATCAAATGTGTACCAAGCTTATGGAAAATTGCAGAAGTAATTATGATCCCAAAACCTGGGAAACCACCACACATAACATCGTCTTATAGGCCAATTTCGCTATTGCCAGTCATGTCCAAACTCTTTGAGAAGCTTCTGGTAAAAAGATTAAATCCGATAATCGAGAGTAAAAACTTGATCCCAAATCATCAGTTCGGTTTTCGCAACCAACACTCAACAATTGATCAAGTACACAGAATAACCAGTATAATTGAGAAAGCATTAGAGGAGAAAAAAGTCTGTTCAACAGTATTTCTAGACGTTGCACAAGCGTTTGATAGAGTGTGGCATGAAGGACTTAACCACAAGTTAAGGAATCTTCTACCAATGCAATTTGCTAAGATACTAGAATCATACTTGAAAGATAGGTTCTTCAGGATTAAGTTAGATGATACATTTTCTGAATTGAAAGAAATCAATGCAGGAGTTCCACAGGGCAGTGTATTAGGGCCGGTTTTATACCTACTATATACTTATGATCTTCCTACATTAGAAAACAACACAGTGGCAACTTTTGCAGATGATACGGCGATCTTAGCTGTTGGAAAAAGTAACGAAGAATCAACACAGAAGTTACAATCAGCTATAACTCAAATATATAAATGGACAAAAAGATGGAGAATAAAACTAAATGAAGCTAAATCAGTTCACATCAACTTTACAAACAGACGAATCGAACATATTCCGATTACCATAAATCGGGAAATAATACCGCATGCGAACACAGCTAAGTATCTCGGCATGACCCTGGATGCTAAACTACGATGGAAAGCACACGTCAAGAAGAAAAGTGAAGAATTAAGACTTAAATACAGAAAAATGTATTGGCTGATGGGAAGGAACTCTTCTTTATCAACATACAACAAGCTTCTACTTTATAAGCAAATATTGAAACCGATTTGGACTTATGGTATTCAGCTTTGGGGTTGTACCAAACAGAGCAACATAAATATCATCCAAAGATTTCAGAATATGGTATTAAGGAACATCGTTGATGCACCTTGGTATGTTAGGAACAATGACCTTCATAGGGACCTTAAAATGAACCTCATCTTAAATGAAATCCAGGAAAAAGCACGGAGACACGAAGAAAGGCTCCGCCAACATGTGAACAGTGAGGCAACTCAGCTCCTAAGCATCACGAATTTAGTTCGCAGACTTAAAAGAACCAAACCTTTTGAGCTGGTGTGATTGTCAGCTTAAGCAGCATTATGCTGATCTAAAATCCACAACAAAGATGTGGTTTACATCAATTTACCAAACACTATGGAATGCCAATGGGAAGAAGCCATAGATTAATTTAAGTTAGTAAATTAAGTCAGAAACAAATTGCTAATTAGTCCAGGAGACTAGATTGTAATTACATAAAATAAATAAATAAAATTTATTTAAAAAAAAAAAAAAAAAAAAAAAAAAAAAATCTTAATATTAAAAACTTAATTGTTCCCCAACAGCACGGTTTTTTTTCTGGTAGATCAACGACAACCAATCTTGCGGTATTTCTTAATGATGCGATAGGCTGTTTAGAAAAAGTTGCCCAAGTTGACACTATCTATACAGATTTCAGTAAGGCCTTTGACAAAATTAATCACAAATTATTAATTGATAAATTGATTAAAGTTAATTCTAATTTTATTCCTATAAAATGGTTATCATCTTATTTGTCGCAAAGGTCTCAACTAGTACGTGTTGGTCAAAATTATTCTGAGAAATTTACAGTTTCATCTGGTGTTCCTCAGGGCAGTCATTTAGGTCCATTATTATTTATTCTGTTTGTTAATGATATTGTTACATGTTTTAAGTTTTGTAAATGTCTGTTATATGCAGATGACCTTAAAGTTTATGCTACTATCCGAAATGGTGCAGACGTTTTATTGGTACAACAGGACCTTAATCGGTTTAGTGATTGGACTACCGAAAATCGTTTAGCTCTCAATATCTACAAATATAAAACTATGTCATTTGCACGAATTAAGATATTAATTGTAGCTCCGTACAGTTTACAAAACGTGAAAATAGATAGAGTTACTCAGTTTATTGATTTAGGTGTTTTGTTTACAGGTACCCTAAAGTTTTACTAAACATATAGAACTGATTGTAGCTAGAGTCGGCTCGATGCTTGGTTTCATAAAGAGACATGCTCGTCAATTTTCTGACCCATATACTCTCAAGACATTATATACTGCTTTTGTTAGGCCTATTTTGGAATACGCTGTAGTTGTCTGGAGTTCTGGTTATAAAATCTTTAGTGATCGTATTGAGCGGATTCAAAAAAAGTTCTTAATATTTGCCCTCCGAAGACTTCCAAGGTCAACTTCAGGATTTAGTTTACCTTCTTATGCCGGTCGTTGTACACTTTTGAACATTCGTAGTCTTTAATTCAGAAGGGAGATGATTCATGCAGTATTTGCTCGGAATGTAATTTGTGCTAAGATTGATTGCCCGGTATTGCTTCACTTATATTCATTTTACGTTCCTAAGAGAATTCTTCGTCCACGACAGTTAAGACTGATTAACATTTCAAGGGATCTTTTTAAGAGTCGTATTTGAAATAATAATTTGTAACACTTTTTTATATACAAAATTATTGGTATTGTAACCTATGCTATTTGTTAGTGCTGGCAATATATAAATAAATAAATATTACTGATGTGGTGGTGCTGCGGTTTTTATTCGATCGTCTTTCAATTACCAAGCTACATTTTTTAATTTTTCTTTAGCCGATGTTATTAAATTAACAGTTAATCTTGATAATGTTAATGGCATATTTTTGAAAGAATTAAATGATTTCGTACAACACAGTCAGAAACCCCATCAAACATTGCTGGTATCTTGCATTTCATAATCGTACATTTGTTCTTTTCAATTTTATTATTCGCAAATCGACGTGAGCCACCTTGTAGACAATTTAGAGCTTGAATATGAGGCTGTTGAAATTTTTGTGCGATAACCCTTTGCGGTTTTAGCGAAAAATATGACAAAAAAAAATCATTAGACATGTAGGGCGTAATTTTTGGTCGCACTAGGAGAAAATACTATAAGGCCGCAATAACTCGAAAAAAAGATTTGTCTCTACAAAATGGCGTATTTAAATTTGCGAATATAAAGTTAGGAAGGTTTCTTGGCAGCCTTAAAATTATTAAAATTAACATTTTTTGCGAGCTTAGAAAATTTTTGCGTGACTTAAACAAAACGAACCCCTGCGTCTACAAGGAAAGGAGATCAACTTTCCGTTAATTTGAAAGGAAAACAATTTCTAATCTCACATTTGACCAAGATATAAGCATCTAAAAACAGGGTGTTGGAGTTACAGCTTTGAATTTGATTAAATCATATCTTGACAGCCGACAGCAAATTGTTTGTATTTATAATGTTTTCAGCGACTCTGAATGTTAGAGTTCCACAAGGGTCAGCTTTAGGGCCCTTATTGTTTGCCGATGATATTATTGTACCCAAGTTCTCATGCTTTAAAGCATGCTCTAAATCAAGATATTATGTTTACGATTTTACGTAAGTGATATGGTTTTAATTACCATATGGTTTGCTTCTAGACTTACGACCCAACTTTAAAAATCATGTGAATAATTTAATGAAGAACCTTCCAGTCCAGAATTTAAAAACCTTTTATTATACCTTATTTAGTTGATTCTTAAAATGGTAAAACTATTTGGGGTTATTAAATCATTGTTCTCTATTCAAAAAAACAATTTTAAGAATTATCACCTTCATTTCCGTTGTTTGTAAACTTTAAAATTTTACAACGTATTTAAAGCTTTTAAATTTTTTTTTAAACCTGTATGATTCTTTCTCAATGATTTGGAAAACACGATTCGAAAAAATTAATGAATTTCAATATGTATATTATATTGTCAGAGTTATCAATTCTTTACCAAAAAGGTTACAAAACCTTATCAGTTTAAATTATGGATGTATTGTTAACCCGCACTATAGCCCTTAATTTGGTTCTTTTGATAACATAAAAATAAATTTTCTAATTTTAAATGGATGTTTTTTGATTTAATAAAAATAGGTCTAGTCCTACCTTGTACATATATCTAATGTAATAATTTATTTATATCAACTAGATGTAGTCCCATCTTTGAGATATGTTTTTCAAATTGGCAACACTTTTCGACAGCTAGCTTCTTTAAGCTCAGTTTGGTTTGGCATTTCACCCTGAATAGACTTACGCCAGAACGGCGCTTGCAAATTGTGCAAATTGATTTCAAAAATCGTAGTTCAGTTCGCGGAACTTACCACACAATTTTATTCAGCGATAAGGCTCATTTTTGGTTGAATGGCTATGCCAAACAGCAAAATTGCCGCATTTGGAGTGAAAAAAATCATAAGCCATAATGAAGACGCCGTTTCATCCACGAGAAGTCACTGTTTGGCTGCTAGCGGAATCATTAGTTTATATCTACCAATGGATAGCGCATAGAGTCATGATTTTCGTTCCCCAATTGAATGGCATTAATGTGAAAAGCTGTGGTTTCAACAAAATGGTGCAACATGTCACACACCGCGCGTCTTCTAATTATTGAAGAAAACATTCAATGATCGCATAATTTAGCGTAATGGACCTGTGAATTGGCCTCCAAGATCGTGTAATTTAACACCATTGGATTGTTCAATCACGTGTTTCAACATGAGTAAAAATTGCAATTTAGTTGACGAGCCAACATAGGTTAACGATTCCACTGCAATTTTTCGTTACGGGGATATGTGAATACGGCCCCAGCTGCTCCAAAACGTGGTCGAAAATTGGACTTCTACATTGCGCTTTATCCGAACATATGCCCGAAATCATATTTAAACACTAATGGCATAAAATTAGCTAATTATTATGACCATTACGACGATTTGTATGTTTTAAAACACCCTATATTATATATGATGGATTTGGACTTATTAATACTTACCGTGCAAGTTAAGCAAACAGGGAACTGATTTTTCACGTCTTTATAGAAAGATATTAAACTGTGGCCACGTTAAATTATAGTTTGCTTCTGAAGCTCTGGTTTTGGCTGTACCATATTTGCTATGTTTTAGCATTGAGTATAGTAACCCTGGACTTACCGCTCCAACGACGCAGTCTCGCATAAGCCATTTTATCGACAATGGTTCACCTAGTATAGGTTTATATAGGTATTCAATTTTGCGACATTTTCGATGCGAAATTAATTCATTTTAACAATGAATTAATTTCGCAATGAAAAATAATGAAATAAACAGTTACTTGATTAATTTATTTGGACTATTTGTACTACTTCACAATAATAAGTTAAATTCATTTCAATCTATTGTTGAAGAACAAGTTTTTACTACTTTTTCATGGTTTAGAGTATGTGTAACATTTCAAATTAATTTCTAGATGTTAAACTTATCTCAATCTTTTGTAATCCAATAAGTTTTTTACTACTTATTCGTGATAATTTCGATACAATGTATGTATCGTATGACATTTCGATATTTGCATATTCGATTTCCATATTCGTATTTCAAACTTCTAATTTTTAGCTAGGAATAAATTATCGGCGATGTTAAATTCATTTGGAAAATGAATTAAGTTAAATCCGCGCGAAATTATTTCATTTTAAAATAATTGTATGTCTCGGTTATAATTCATATTGAAAATTGAATTAATTTCGCAATACAAAAGTTTACCGCAAACTTAATTCCGGCCAGTATTCAAGCACTTCTACAAATTATTTAAAAAAAAAAATTATTGGAGTGTACGTATGTATGTCAAGAGAAAATGAACAATATACGTAAGTATTTTTCAATTTAAAAAAAAAAATAAAAAGCTACCACTTCTTAGGATCGAAACGACGACCTCAAAGGTGCAAACTGCAAAATCATGCATAGATAGAAACACATTTCGTTTTCATTTCATTTTATAATCCAATTTATTAAAAATCGTTTTGAACTACAAAGTACAAATAATATCTCAAATATTTCATGAAATGATATACAGGTAAGCATTTAAGTTAGCGTTGCCGTGGAGTTTTTTAGACGTATCTAGATCAGTCATGATTTTCGTAATTACTCGAGATTATTTGATGCTTTAAACGTTCCTAGGTTTTTAAATTTACTGCCCGTTAATTTGTAGTGCTTCGAATTGCTTGGCTGCCTAACTTTACGAGTTGTAGAGTTGTGTTACTTGAAGGATATTGGACAGTTTTTGAATCGCACGATGTTTACTTCACATTATTTGATAATTTCCAGATCATTTTTAAGATTATTGAAGATTATTCGCGAATATTAGAGAACTTCTAATTGACTAATGACAATTAGGAAACTGTTCTAGATACATCTTTGACGTGTTAGAGTGTAATAGACTAAAAACATGATTTATTTGGTCGTTAATTGATAGTTAAGTTTGTTTTTGATATTGATTGATCGATGATTATTTTATCCAACGAAATATTCGCACGATTCTCAGCGTTAGGGGATAAGTCATTGGTTTTATAAATTTGTTCTTTGTCCAAAGAAAATATTGCTATGGTTTTTGTCGGAAATTGGCAAGTAATCGAAGAGAACTTTGGACAAATCTGAATATGGCGTCGTATTTTTATCGAACATGTTTGGTTCATGTTTATTACGCTGCTTTAGTTAACACGTATACGATCAACAATACGGTCTAAGGAGGTCGCGGGCAATATACTATTGCGATCAAAAAGCAGTACCACTTTTCTATTTAAATCGCGCGGGCCTATATAAACGAGTATCTTTTCGTAGGTTAATAGCATCCTAACAGACACCTGTGTCAAATTTCGTGTCAATATCTTTAGCAGTTAATGTCCCGTCGATTTTTAAAAAAGTTCAGAATAGAAATTGCACAAAAGTTTACTTCAAAAATGGAATTTCGGCTTCCAAAACAATGGAAATATTTGAAAAATCTTTAGATGATAATGTACTGAGCTAGTGTTTTTGCGATAAAGACAATCAACAATCCTGGCCGTCGTTCGACGTCTACCAATAAACACCACGTCAAGGAAGTCAAGGATTTGAACAAAATTGATCGAGATCTTGTTGACATCACGCAAATATCGTTTGAGTCAGAATTTAGGCAGACAACTCTTGATATTTGCATCACAATAATGCGCCGTCGCACACTACATTGGTTGTATGTGACTGTTTGGCCTAAAATTCGACCTATATCGTTTCACTATCGCTCTATTCGCCTGATTTAGCTCCGCTTGACTTCTGGCTATTCCTGAAACTCAAAAAACCGCTTAGTGCATATCGTTTTGACTCGATTGAAGAGACATAAGCCGCATCGACGAAGGTTTTACCATTCGGAAAATTGACTTTAACAACAGTTTCGAAGACTGGAAAAAACTTTTGCATAAGTGTATTCTATCCGAAGGAGATTACTTTGAAGGGGATGTAATAAATTTGAAAGAATAATAAGCTGTTTGTGTTTTATTTAAAAAGTCTTACTACTTTTTAATCACAGTGTAATATATGAAAAAATGGAAATCCCCTTTCTTTTCCGGAATTTTAAAAAAATTAAATCCTCTTCCATTTTTTCTGTTTATTTTCGTTTCTGAGTATTACATCTCTTTCAACTTGGGTATTATGGCTCTTATCTAAATGAACCGGTAAATTTTTTCTGAAATTTTTGGGCTATTTTCATTTTTGATTTTATCGCGATTTTTCGTGTCGCGGTACATATCACCTAATTTATTTTTATATTAAAAATAGAATGAAATTGAAAATTTATCCAATTCGATTTTTTTTTTGGCGAGATTTGTAGACGATCACATAATTTTTGGTTGTTACGCTGTAAGTAAAAGTAACTCTAAATAATCATAAAGTTAAGTCGTTATTTTGATTTCGGCTATTTTTCCTGAACTCACCAATAATATTTGCCTACATCTGTGGTATATGAATAAAGAAATAAGCCCAATAGAGAACACAAAACAGAATAAATTTTACAGGCGTAAAATGCTAAGATCTTTCTTAAGAAAACCCCATATCGGTCTAACCAAAAATCGACTAATTAAGTAGGAATATTTAGTCGTCACTGTGTTAAGAAGAAGGAAACCATTTTACAATAGAAATAATTTTAATATTTAAATAGTTAAGAGAATCGTACTACAGCAGCTTTTTAAAGGAGTTTACCGCTAAAATACTCTTCTGAAAGTACACATCATTCTAATTGTACCACAGGAGAATTCTTCCTCCGCAAACCCGAAAAATCCAAAAGTCAAAATTTCTCTCAAAAGTTTGACAACGATGTTTACAGGTTTTCAATTTTAAGTAATTCAATGGAATTACCGAATTTAGTATTATTCGGCTAAAATTGGAGGCTTCAAGTTCAAAGATGATCATACCGTTAAAGATTTGAACTGTTACATTTTAATTGAAGAAAAAAAAAATTGTACGAATGATTTAAATTTAAAAAATGTTAAAATCTTGACTCTAGAGTTTTTTTGACCTATTGAAACCAAACCAAAGTATTTGTTGGGATCCTTATACGATTTCTCTCGAAAAGTATTTGTTTGCTTAATGGAAGCACAGCCTGAAGTGAAAGAGTTAGTTTGTTCGAACGATTGAACGTTGAATAAGGGTGAGTCATCGATTCAACAACTGCAAGTTGTGTCCATTGGGGCCAACAATAATAACTCTGGAAATAACAAAGAACGTAACGATACCTATTACGAAGCCGATAATGCTAGCATGATGATAAGAGTCTTTTTTTATATTTATTATGGCACTGGCTCCAAAAAAGGAGCCTTCTGGTCTGATTTCAAAATTTACAATTTTTTTTTCTTCTTTCACTCAACTTTCATTCAGTGATCCATTTTCATACCGTTATGCGACTCAGCTTGATAAATTCATACATTATCTTGAATTCATTTTTCCCCATTCGTAATAATTCATTCAAGTTTCTTGCATTCATAAGGACATCGAACATTCCTCTATTTTGGCTAAATTTGGAACATTTTGGAATTAAATGTTCGATGTCCTCCACAACCAAACAGCTTTCACATAAATCATCCTCACTCAAATGACGTTTCTTTAAGCATTCTTTCCAATTACCTTGATTCAATCTCACCCGTTCACAAATAAATAATTCAGTTGCATTCTTCGAAATTCTCTCTTAACCGCTAACTCATTTATTATCGCTTTTGTTTTGTTGCCTCCAAAATTCAAGCACACAGCAAAATTTTCGGGAGGAACTTTTCGACCCACTTGTCTAATTTTGGAAAATATATTCATATTTTCCGCCATTATTTTCGACCGTTGCGTTTTTTTGGTAATCCGTTCCTCCTTCTAATTTTACTTTTATCTCATTCACTAACACATTATCTTTGGTCAACATTCGCACAGTCTCTCGCACGGTGATCCATTCCCTCTTATAATTAAGAGGTGAATCACCCAATTCGGACCATAGAGTATGTATTAGGATAGAATTAATCGCCCCCAATACCACTCTAGCACATGCATTCTCAACTTTCATTAATTTTTCAAACCCGACCTTAGATCCGTCACCATACACACTCAACCCATAAGCAATTTTGGAAGACACTAGCGCCTTTCGCAGCATATCAGTGACGCTAGAGTGAGCCCCCATTTTGGTTTACTCACCTTTTTGATCACATTTAATCTGCCCTTACAATTATCGGCTTAAAATTCAATCGATTTTCGATCCAGATTCCTAAATACCTAGTCAATCTTGAATACTCAATTATCTCATCATAGATTCGCACATCAATTCTTTGATTCGCTCTAAATGCCATACTATTACATTTTCTCGAATTCACCCGCAGATTTAAATTATTCAAACATTGTGTTACCTGAAGCACACATTCCTGAGCTCGATTTAGGACCTCGCCGATATTTTTGCCCTTGCCGATTAGTAGAAGATAACTTTGTCGGGGGCATTATACCTATGTATTGAGCTCGTATACAGATTCAAGAGGGTCGGAAAAATGTTGTTCCCTTGCGGGAGCCCAATATTCATCGCCCCTTCCAATCTATAACCTCTTCCACACAAAACAAACTTATGCTCACTCATAAACTCAACTCCAGGAAATCTTAGGTTCAAAAGAACCTGATATAGTTTCCCTGGAACCACATAATCATACGCTCTTTCAATATCCAGAAATACCGCCGTTTGTCACAAACTTCTTTTTCTTTCGTACTTCCCACACAAATTTTTCCACACATTCGTTTGCAGAATGGTTACGTCGGAAACCAAAAGTGGTCTCTGGCAATAAACTATTTTTATAACTTTTCAAATCTGCCTGCCTTTAATCATCCCATTCACCGTTTTAATAAAAACATTCAACATACATATTCCTCTATAGTTTATTGCCAGATTTGTGTCGCGATCCCTTTTGGGAATTGGAACCACTCTGCAATCCTTCCATCTTTCCGGTTTCTGAACATTCATTCATGCCCTATTGAGAATTCGAAGCAAGATTTCCTTTGCTTCAACGCTCAACAGCCCAATCATTTTTTAACTCACTCTATTTATTCCTGGGATCGTAGATTTTGCCGTTTTTAAAACCCTCAGGAATTCATTCCATTCAAATTGCACACACATTTCATTCAAATTTTCACCAACATCTTCAAGTAACACCCAATCGTTACTATCACCTACATTATTCTGAACAACCGTCATCATTTTTTCAGGATCATCCATTACAACGTTTCTTTCATTCCTCATTTTACCTCTCACTCTATTAAATTTATTCCATACATCTTTAGTTGTGGTTCTGTGTGTCATTTCTGACACATACATAGTTGCCTTTTTCAATTTTCCATTTACCCATTCATAGTTTCGTCTACAATCACGACAAATACACCTGTTAAATTCACGCAAAGCTATGCGTTTCCTTTCATGCCAATACTGAATCTCCATATTCCACCAACACACTCAAGCTAGTTTGCATCATTTATTTCATTTGTTATGAGAATCTCATTCATACGTTCAACCCATTTCTTACTATTCAGCAAGTCTTTTTTCTCAATATCCACATTTACACCACCTAAACACGAATTGATCATAAAATGATCACTACCCAAATTCTCATCTGTTACATTCCAAGTGACTTGGGCCTCCAGTCCGCTAGACACATTGATAAGAGTCACCGAGAAGATCAGCTAGATTCTCGATAGACTTAGCAGCAAAGTTTCGAAGCAGGCACAGTGACGACCTTTTTACAAATTATTACATACCTACAAGCTGCAACGGGAAGAATATATTTCAACGGAAAGCGCATAAGTCGGTAAACTAAGTTTTTTGATAGTAAAATACTTTTAGCCGCAATTTATGTTGATTATATACTTATTCAGGTACTTAAACCATTTAACGTGACTGCAACGCGATTTCTACAACTTTAGAAACTAAATTAGAACAAGTTAATTAAGAACGTGTCGCCACAAAACGTATCGTGAAGAATCACGGAATGCTAACGAATTTAACAGTAACCCGCAGAAGAAGCACTGGTCTTCAGCGAAACATCTTCTTAGACCCAGGGCGATTTTATAAGCTGGAATTTACAACAGCTTTGGTTCATCAGTTGAACGTGACGTGGAATCCAATGAACCTAAAATAAGCTGAGTATTTAGGTTGGTCGCCAGTAGAATTGCCCCTGCACATATAAATAATAAAGCCTTAAATAAAGCATGAGTCAATAAATGAAAAAATGCTAGCCTATAAAACCCTATTGATAAAATTCTTATTATTAACCCTAATTGTCTCACAGTTGATAAAGCAATAATTTTTTCTTTTCTAAATTCTAAAAGAATTCAGGGAAGATTTTTAATAAATTTGCGATTTAATGTTTCTTGAATTTCCAAAATTATCAAACGATATATAATTGGCTGGATAATATAATATTGATCAAATGAAACATCCAAACTATACTTTCAAAATAAGCACAAAGTCTGACTGGCAATACCAAAAATATTAGGATATCTTTATTTGCCAGACTTAACGAACATAACGAAAGTGTCTTGTTAATCTCTAGCAAATAATTATAGAACAAGGTCTCCATTCACACATCGAGCTAACCAGATTTCAATTCATCTTGCATAGCTTAATTATGTAAAACGAGTTTCATCATTTTTATTTGATTTCATTACTTTATTAGAAGTGAAAGCTTCTGAATCTTATTAAATAAAACGTTGTGCTTATACTTGCCCAATCACAATAATTATTATTAATAAACTCTGATAAACCTCTTATTATATGCATTAAGTCTAAGCCAATTTAAATTTCAATAATCTTCATATTTTTCTTTTATAATGTTATGCGTATTGTACGTATACGAATATAAATTGTTCATGATATACTGACATAAGCTTAGAACGTTCCAGCAATGTTAGAGTATAGTCAGCTTGTGAGAGTGCAATGCATTGGCATTAATAGTGTGACATCACGCTAAACGAACTTCTTAAATAATAGAAAATAAAAAATTCATTAATTGTATCTAAATAATAAAATGTAAAAATTAACCATAAAATACACGTCTCAGGTCATTAATGTATAGAGGTCATTAATTAACAAACATTACAGCTCATCAACATTAAATTAACTATGTATAATAGGTTTGAACGTATCGGAAATAGCTTCACATTGAACTATTCGAACTTAACTAAAATAAAGATCCTCTAAAACAAATCTGTGAAAGGTTAAGGTTGATTCGATTGAATCAATGAAAAAATTAAACAATAAAATTGTTTCATGTATACTGATGTACTTTCAAACTATTAAGTTCAACACATCATTTATGCCATAGAAACAAATGTGCAGACTTTCTACGAGCAGTGATGAAGGCAGATATGTGTATTCAACACATGTGCTGCATGTAGTTCTGTACTTTTGTACATTTATGTAATCAATGCTTAATTTTATTCAACGATTTTTTATTTGGATGATGCCATATTTATAACTTGCAGAACACATATATTTCATTATAGTTATTGCATAGTTATGTACGCACATCTGCACAGTTATGCACGCAGATCTGCATGCTTCATTTTATCACAAAATAAATAATTTTTATCCTCTATTAATACAAATTGTACTAGATTTGTTTTATCTACGTAATGTAGCCTAACACATTTGCAGCCAAATTATAAAAGGAGACAACTTGCAGAATTCTGCTTGGCAAGGACAATCCATGTATTTCTTTCCATAAAAAAACTAGTGTTTTTAATTTCTATATATGCAGAATTTTGCACGTGTTTCCAGCGTTACGCTTAAAATCAATGCCACAAATAAATTAAATTAAATGTTTAGCTTGAGTCGTTTAAAATGTGCAGCTGTAAATCGAGCTGTTTTCTTGATGTTTTAGTTGTCAGTCAATCGGTTCATATTTGGAAGAAAAACATAAAATATGGTATAAAACGCGATATTTCAAAACGCGATACGGTACAAAATGCGATATGATATAAAACGCGATAACTCAAAAGGTGATATTTCAAAACACGTACCCTAGTTCCACCGTACATGTTCAATTTTGTCATAAAGGTGAAGGAAAATTGTATATGTAAAATGAAGTAAGATTAATAATTTTAAAATATCGCGTTTTATACCATATCAAGTTTTGAAATATCGCATTTTGTATCATATCGCGTTTTGTAGAATATCACGTTTTGAAATATCGCGTTTCGAGTGGATCCCAATTCCAGTATGTCAACAGCAACAACGATTTCCTAAAAATGTGACGAGATGAGATATGTACTCGTAAACAACAGCGTGTAGTTTGTAAGAACAAGGCAGGTACCATGTGCCATGTGCAGTTATTTACCGAATAGTTGAAATCGCATCTCAAAAGTCAAAGCCATAACATTTTAAAAAGGGCCAATAACTCCAACATCGAAAAAACCGCAGCCGGTGGCTTATTGTGTGTCCTGTATTGGTGTAAAGTTCGTTCGATTATCGACTGAGGATTCAAATTTTGCAATATTCTTATCCATTCAAAAGTGAGCATTATCGCTGAATAACATTTTTTTTTGGGCAAAAATTGTTTCATAAACCCAACGTAGCCATTGTAACCTTCAGTTAAGAACGGTTTCATAATTATTCAAAAAATTTACAAAACCATAAAGAGAAGTATCGGAGGTCAAAAGAATTAAATTCAAAATGGTGGATCCAATATGGCCGCTTTATAGTGAAAAATAACTGATTTCTTAAAATGTTTTAAATTTTGAGGTTAATGTTATTTGTCAAACATTGGTAATCAAAATTTGAAATTCTATAAACTTTCCAAACTTCATATCAAGGCCTCTTGAATTTTGTATTAATCTTGGAATTTAAAAAACTACAATTTCGAATAGAATCCTGATATTTTGTCAATACATAAAATCGAATAAAATCGTTACATTTTTATAATTGACCTGGTTAAGAAGCTGAATTCCAGCAAATTAAACCTTTTGTAACTGATTTAATCGGGAGGTTTTATTAACATTAATTGATAGTTGTACAATCATTGGATGGTAATCTATCCCAACATACTTTTTTGTAAAACCGTTAGAAACTTGTGACAAATTAGAAAAGATACTTTTGGTAAATTGAAATTCATATTTTCGTGAATAAAGACTTCCTCTTTCTTAAGATTTAAAGAAGGGACAACCTTACTCAATTAACGATCCCGATTCGGTAATGGTGAAATAAATTGTTACATAACTACAAAATGCAATTATTATACGAATTATACGAATGTCCGTTAAAAAATAATATGGCTAACCATATTTGTACCAACTGTCAGGGTAATCATCCGGCAAACACTACCAAGTGCCCAAGTCGTGCGAATTATTTAAAATTCGCAAAGAACAAGCGAGCAACCGGTTTATTTTTAGAGTCCATTAAAAATGGTAGAGGTTATTCAATTACAGTCACCATCAATTTTAATAGAAGATACTGCCTCAAATCGGGTTCAGAAAAAGTTTCAGGCGTAAATGGCTAATGACCAGAAGTAAAACTGTTAAAAGTTTTGTTAATACGCTAACACGAATAATAAAATATAAGATTTTAGATTAAACAATTTTTATTGGGTTTAGGGCTCTTTTTATTTCTTTTTTAATTAATTAAAGCTTTAGCTTTCGAACCCTATTCGAGTTCATTTTCAAAAGCGTAATGAAAAGTATATCAAAAATTCCTTCTTTTATACATAAATCAAAAAATAAAGCAATCACAAATACAGCCATGTATTTTCGAAAAAAAAACCTTGCTAATTTTCATATAAAAACGATTGTACAATTGACTAAAAATAAAATTGTATGAGGCAAAAAACAATTTAGATGAACAAATCGTAAGAGTTACCAATATACGTACGCTGGAATACATCTTGGCTTATATTGAAATTATTTTTCAGTTTTCTCGTTTTTGGAAAAACTTTTTCTTTTCTGCATTTTAACAAAAAATGTTTTTTGTTTATTAATTTTGCCAACTGATGATTTTCGTTCATGACGGATTTCATGCTTTTCTTTGTGCTGTTGCCATATTCTTCATTTATGTGATGGAAAAAACTTCTGTTATTTCCATTAGTTATCCCCATTTTGTCAACCCGGAGATATTTAAATTTTCATTCTTGGCTTCCCAACAATTATAAAATTAACACCATTAAAATTTTGACCCAAGAAATTGTAAAACTTTCCGATACTAAATTTCACAATAAAAATTTAAAAATTCTAAAAGATACATTATGTCGAAACCAGTATCCGGAAAAATTGGTAAACCACATAATTTGGAAACAAAAAAATTTCCATACAAATTTGAATTCTCGATCAACAAATGAAACCACTAATTATTTGGCCATTCCCTACGTTAAAAATCTTAATGAAAAATTCAAAAATCTTTTCAAAAATTATAACTTTAAAATTATAGGACGTGCATCTACAAGTTTAAACAACAACTTGTTTTCTAAAATTAAAGATAAAACACCTTTACAGAAACAATCAAACGTTGTTTATCAGATACAATGCAGTTACAATGCTACATACACAGGACAGACGAAACAATTTTTAGAAAAAAGATTTTACCAACACAAAAGTGACATAAATAAAGATCAAAATTTAAGCATTAGTGCACTTATACGACATCTGAAAAATACGAACCATCAAATCAGTTTAGATAACATAAAAATTCTCGAGAAACAAAAAAATTTTCGAAAAAGATCGATTTTGGAAATGCTACAAATTAAATCAAGTACAAATTCAATAAATGTCATTGAAGATTACGCGTATATTGGTAACTCTTACGATTTGTTCATCTAAATTGTTTTTTGCCTCATACAATTTTATTTTTAGTCAATTGTACAATCGTTTTTATATGAAAATTAGCAAGGTTTTTTTTTCGAAAATACATGGCTGTATTTGTGATTGCTTTATTTTTTGATTTATGTATAAAAGAAGGAAGTTTTGATATATTTTTCATTACGCTTTTGAAAATGAACTCGAATAGGGTTCGAAAGCTAAAGCTTTAATTAATTAAAAAAGAAATAAAAAGAGCCCTAAACCCAATAAAAATTGTTTAATTTATAAATATTAATTGGCTCATAAAAATAAAAAACTAATTTATATAAGATTTTAGACTTACTAAATAAGCCCTGGCCAGATCAGCTTATGGATGTTTTTATTTATTTATTTATTATTATTTCACTAACTTTTACATAAAAAAAACTGAGGGGCTATTTATGAATTCGATTTGAACTTATTCGAAACTTCAATGTAATGAAATCTTATTTTAATTGAATTACATTCGTTGCTTATTTAAATCAAACACGAATCTTATATTTTGAAGAAATGGAGCCTCTTGGCTACAATTTAAAAAATACAAATTTAACATAAAGAAAAATAGTTAAAATTTAATTAAAAATACACACAGTAATGTTTATCAAAAATTTAAAATCAATTCAGAAACAGATTTTCTAAATACGTTCCTCGAGAAATGAATATCGAACGCAGCCGATGCATGATCAACGGGTTCACATTACCCATAACGTCTACTGCGAAATGGTAAAATGGGGTCCCATATGACCGCATCATATTCCAGCTTTGAAGGGACAAATTTCTGAGTATGAAAATTCAAATGATTCTTCACTGTCTTTGCAAAAAGTTTCGGTATAACAGAAAGAAAGCCAATACCTCTGTAGTTCGATGTGTCATCTAGAGGCTGATTCAGTTTAATAATTGAAGATTTCCAGACGGTAGGAAAGTTTTTATTAAGTAGGATAGTAATTTGCCTTGGATGAGATCAGGCCGGCACTCTGGTTAATATTCAGTGCTAGCAGTTCTGATAGTACGTCTCTTCATCCAGACTAAACATTGAAAAATTAACGGTACTACTAATATATCCACTGTACCGATCTAACAGGTTCTTCTTAAGTATATAAAAACTCTTAAAAAGTTGGCAAAAAGGTCACAAACCTCCTGAAGCTCATCATATGATCGGCTCTGCAAGAATATTTTCGAAGGAAACCCACTTAATCCAGTTTTGAAATGAATGAAACTCCAAAATCGATCAGGATTTGACTTGATGTTTGACTCGATATCTAGAATGTAAATATTGTACAAAAACCGATACACATACTCTTCCTTAATATATCATAAGAATTGTAATTAGTACTATTTGGCGACAATTTTTACTTCTTATGAGCATTATTTTCGCGATTTTTCAGATTAGACAATTATTTATTACCACGGTTCGTTTTTAGTTCGCGAAACGTTATACACCGGCACAGAAAACGGGCCACCCTCAAAAACATTTTTTTTTAATGTATTTCAGTCACATGATGAGACAAAGCTAGTATGGTAACATTTTCTAAGATTGTTTTGATGCCCTAGAAGGTTTTTGTTTTATGTTTCCAGCTAGTGCGATTCAAAAGAGATTCGCATCAGAAAAAAAAAAAAAATTTTTAGGTTGTCCCCGTTTTCTGTGCCGGTCAGTTTATTTGGGAATAAACTTCTCAAAAACTCGGTTCAGGATCATGCAAAACTCATCTAACATTGAATCTAAATCATTGTCAGTACCACACAAATCCCAATCGTGACTAGCGCAAAATGTATTTAAAGAATCATAATCTCCTTTTAAAAAGTTATAGCCAGCTGAAGCCCAAAGATCATCAACAGGAATATGATTCTCAAACAGCAATACAATGTTATGCGGAGCACGAAATATGCTCTTGAAAAAGGAATACTGTCAAATTCAGGAAGGTGAACTCAAAAAAGTGCACAGCGCTCGCAAATACCCTTTTTGTTGTACTTACATGAATCCATCCATCATTTCGGGTCTATTCCTGAATTCGTTAAATTAATAATACCCTTCGAATTTGAAGATATTGGTTTAGATGAGCTGGTATTATTAAAACTCGTATTATTCTCAAACCCAACAAGGAGTAGAAGTTCCAGAACACTACAGGCCAATAAGTCTTGTAAGCTCTATAAGCAAAGTATTCGAGAAACTTATCAAAATTCTATGGGTTTTTTCAATCCCTGCAGGTTTTTTCTAATATACTTGCCTATAACATAACATCGAAACTTAACGGTTAGTAGAAATACAAAAAAATCCAATTTTTAGTTGTCAAAGTTGTTAATATATAGAGTGTTTGTTTAATTTTAATTGTTGAACAAAGCACTCGACTAAACACTACAAAAGTCGATTCGAAATTTTTCAAACGGCAAATGATTTATAAAGGGTTTTCCAATAAGGACTTGACAAATTTTTTTTTAAATAAAATGCAAACCATTTGAGATATCTCGAAAATTTTATTATTGGGTCAAAGTACAATCAAAACATTTATGTATGGAATTCGACATCGTTCATATGTCCACTACGGGAACGTTTGCATGTGTCAATTCGTTAAACCCAATTTTTGGATGATTCGGCTACACATTTCGACGGAAACGGCCACTATCTCTCGTTCAATATTAGTTCTGAGCTCCAACGACGCCGGCTTGTTGACATAGACCAATGATTTAACGTAGCCCCATAAAAAAA
The DNA here is from genome assembly GCA_958295665.1 of Tipula vernalis. Lineage (NCBI taxonomy): Eukaryota > Metazoa > Arthropoda > Insecta > Diptera > Tipulidae > Tipula > Tipula vernalis. The sequence goes on along the minus strand of OY282560.1, from coordinate 217,268,958 downwards.
GTCTAGAGGTGTTAAATCACACGATCTAGGCGGCCAATCGATAGGACCATTTCTGGATATAACAGGATCGAATTTAGATTTCAATAAGACGATTGTTAGAGGCATGTCGCACCGTCTTGTTGAAACCATATATCATTAATGTCTAGCTCATGCAATTGACCAAGGAAAAAACGTTGCAACATGTCTCTGTAGCAGCGAATCGACTGTTTTGGTTCGTTTGCGACGGACGCTTGAACGGCAGCAATATTCTCGGCACTTCGACCAACCCGTTGTCTCACTGGCACGGGAATATCCGACAGCGAATATTTAGACTCAAATTTTTTCGCTAGATTATGAATTGCTTGTCTACTGGGACGATAATTACGACCAAAAATTGAAATTAACGCTCTTGAAGTTGCAGTCACCGACTCGGAATTTTTGTAGTAAATTTTAATAATTTGTAAACGTTGTTCATTCGTGAACTTCACCATGATGAAAATTTTGTCTTTACTGAATGTTTTGACACTGACAGTTTGGTTATTGGTTTAAGGGTTCGTTCACAGTGAAAGTTCAAAGTTGTCAAGTCCTTTTTGGAAAACCCTTTATTACCAATCCAAACACAAAACAACAACAATTTTGGTTTCATATACTTTTTACACGACAAAATTTACATTGATTTGAAAAAACGAAAAGAATTCGACACTAATATCTCAAAACTTTGAACCCCAATTCGGCATATTATGTTCCAAAAATACGTTCTATGAGGAATAATCCTAATCCAAAATCACATCCTGAAGAGTATAATGATTTTTTGTCCACTAAGTTAAGAATTAAATTAATTAATTATTTTTATTATTTTAGAGTTGTATACTAGAGACAACGCAAAAATATTCTAAAGCAGAACTATTTGCTTGGGAAGCTCATGGTAAAGGTGTTGCACATAGCTGAGCCAACTAAATTGGAATTGCTACAACAAGAATATGAAAACAACAAAAAAGAAATTTAAATCTCAAGTGAAAGGCACAATTTTAGAAAAATATGGTGGCGAGGGAATTTTCAAGTTCCAACAAAATCTTTGTTGCTTGCACAAATCGAGAACTACACTGACTATTCTCGAAGTGAAAAAATCATTAAAGGACAAGAGAAACCGATAAGAAAAGATGTATATTTGAATAATCACTGAAGATATATATTTGAAATTATTTATTATGTTAAAACTTATCCAACTATATATTTGTATTTTTTTGCCCATAGTTCCAAACGTTGCCATGAATTAAAAGAATTTCAGAAATATTTTGCACTGAAACCGCACAAATTGAGAAAGCCATTTTTTTGGGAAGCACCCAAATTTTTGAACGGTTTTAGTGCGAGATATTCCTGAATTTTTTTTTAATTCACGGCAACGTTTGGAGTTTGGGGAAAAAAATAAAAATATTTTGTGCTAGTTGCTTTGGCAAGCGTAACTGACACATAAGTACAACGAATTGCATACGCAATTTGTAAAAAACAGAACGGGAATTATTTGTTTAAGTCTTGCTTGAATCCGATCCTAGATAGGTCCATTCTGTACCTGGATTGGCAATAAATTCAATTGGTTTGAGATTCAAAAGAACTAAACGCCTATCTCTAAAGCTACCAAAGCCAATGATTTTGCCGCACACTTTGAATAAATTGTATCCATTTCAGCTGTTCTTTGAGTATCCAGGATTCATTTCTTAAATTATTAGTATTAGATGCCATTAAAAATATTAAAAAGGCTAGAGTTTGTGAAAGGGAAATAGGCGAAGATTGTTACTCGGATTGTCGTAATTACCTTATACAAATTTTTAACTTGCGGTCATGCAACTTGTCGAGGTTGTTTAACGAATAGTAAGCAAACGATTAAAGTTTGTAAGTTATATTCGAAAGAGTATACAAATTGTGATTTAATAAAACTGAATCTTTGAATAAAATAAATTAGTCTTACTGGAAATTGTGGTAGATAAAAAAATTTTAAGAAGCATAAATACATACACATAGTTGGATAAGTTTTAATATAATAAATAATTTCATATATACATTTTTCATATATCGGCTTCGAATGATTTGTTTCTCATGTCCTTTTATGATTTTTCCACTTCGAGAATATTCAGTGTAGTTTTCGGTTTGTGCAAGCAACAAAGATTTTGCTGGAACTTGGAAATGTCCTCGATACCATATTTTTCTAAAATTGTGTCTTTCACTTGAGATTTAAATTCTTCTTTCATTTTGTCATATTCTTGTTGTAGCAATTCCAATTTAGTTGGCTCAGCTAACAAGTGAGGATTATTCCGCTGAATACATCAACATAATATTTATCTTCATCTCCATAACCTTTCTGTAATGATGCATTTCGATTGCCATTTTGCTTTCCAGTTTTTAAATATTTTTGCCTCTTATACTTTAACGTATTCCTCAACAATCTCCCGATGATTTTTAGATATTTCTATATTCTCCACATTTTTTATTTTGAAGAAATGTCATACAACCGTAAAATTTTAGTTTTTTGTTTACTAGCGACACATGTGTATAATAGCAAAACTATCAAAAGAAATTTTCCATTTGCTCCCGATAGCCTGCTATTCGGAGCTAATAAAAAACGTGCTTAAAGACAACTATTTCACTCTTCTTATTGTCTAGATGCAAACACTAACTGACTTTCTAAATTTTGCTCTTTTAAAATAATTTTTTATAATATTTTATGAATGGCGATGTTCCTTTCGTTCAATAAGATTCTTTCGGCTATTTATAGACATAATATATTAAAAATAATGGCATTCACCTGATTTTACCTGATGAGTAGACCGAACTTTTTTGTTTGTACGAGCTTGTCAGTACGAAACCAAACTACCACAGAGAAAGCTCAAGGAAAGTTTTCATTTTTGCAGTCGATACATTTTGTATTGACTTCGGGTTAAATTCCGGGGGATTTTGATATTTCTAAATTTTTTTTTTGGTAGATATATTTATAAATGATTGGCCTGTTAATTTTTCTGATTAACAAGTTGAAAATGTTGTGAATGCCATTATTTTTAATATATTTTGTCTATAAAAAGTCAAAAGAATCTTATTGATTTAATACAGACAAACTTTCTCTTTCTATTATTTGTGTGTGCATAAAACACACAGAAATGAGAGTTTTCCTTGAGTTTTTTGATTTGGTGAATTATATAATTCGCTAAGTCAATGCATTCTTGCCTCATACGCAATTTATGAAGTTGGAATTGTATTTTTGTAGTTATTTTGTCTATAAAAAGCCGAAAAAATCTTATTGATTTAATACAAACAAACTTTCTCTTTCTGTTCCTTCTTTTGTTTGATATGAAAAACGGAAAATTGGGGAAAATGGACTTACACATTCTACATTTCTCGCCGACGATATGTTAATAATGAATTAGTTAATAATTTAAATTAAATTTGATTGTTTAAATTTTGTATAGTTTAAGTAATTATAGGTTAAGGTAGAATAAGGTGGCAAATTACTGGTTTAAATGTTGTATCCATATCATTTTTATAACTTAAGAAACAAAAAGGAAAATCCTTGTTTCAAGTAAAGCCAAAGGGGTTAAGCACCAAAATATAAAAGTGTAACATACTATTTATATTGTTACGCCAAATATAAAAAGATAAAAAAACATTCGTATGAGCAGCAGTAAAAATTCAGTATTAATCTGGCTGAAGAAGTTGGACGCTCCTACGGCTGACAAATGGACATTTCCTGGTAAAAGTTATGATTATGGAGTTAATGAATTTACATCGTTAAAATTGTGTTTACATACGATAAAATATAATATTAACCAAATAGTTACGATGTAAGACGCTTTACAAGCTTAGGAATGTTTTCCATTATTATGTGGTGGCATTTTTCTTTATCGAACGGAAACAATCTACAGAAACCCTAAGTAATTAACGGAAAAATTTGCCGAGTATAAATTGTTTGTTAAGTACATACCTACTGCTTTTATCAATAACATACCGGAAAACTTATTTTTGTTATGAGGATAAAGCATAAAAACAACAAAAATTAATTCTTATTTATTACTTACCTATGTTGCTTCTAAAAAATGTATCACAAATTTATTTTTACTATTTCGTATTATCATTTCCGGTTACTTTCCGTCTCTCAATTTCTCGCTACTTTATTATTTTAATTTTTTTTTGTGTATTCAAAGCTAAACTAAATTCATTCGAAATGTTTTTTTTTATCTTCGCATAGTAAAAATGTGTATTTTATCATCTTGTTTGTTATCATCCATTTTGTTGTGTGGTATAGTCGCATATGCAAATCGGATTATACATGACTGGATGTGTGTGTTGTATAAGTGTATTAGGTTTCTCGGTCACTATACATGTATTATGAAATTTACTATTATTACATATAATAATATGAATTAATAATTAATTTATGCACAAATGATTAAGTTGTGATGATCAATTTTGTAATCTGAAACGATAAGAAAAGGTAAAATAAATTAAAATTAATCATTAAAACGTGATCACACTTAATAGTTTTGTCGGAATAATCATGAATAAATTATATAAAACAATTTGGCGGTTTAAAAACAATAAACCTTCAAAAAGCATTTTCCATTCAATTGAGCCGAACAATTATAATTATTTATTTTATTATAATTATATCAGTTTTGTTTAATTTATTAATATCGTGAAATTGATCGACCGTGATCAAATCACAAAAAAATTTATCAACGACGATATTTTTACAATTACATCAGTTCAGTCTAGACTTTATAATTATAAATTGGCGTAGCGTTCTGTCGGGTAGATAATAAAAAATTCTGTATTGAATTCATAATGTCCACTACGATAATTTTACAATACACAATCAATTCCAGTGAGACTAATTCTGGTATATATGTATAATACCCTTAATTTTAACACTCATCTATCGGAACTACATATATAGGAAACCCTGATTCGCAGAAAATCTATTGCCCGCCTCCGAGTTAATGGATTTTTGTGTCGCTTATTCATTAAATAAAATCTCAACTAAGATTATACAATTTTAGTGAATCATTGTTCTTTTTTTTATATTATGAATTAAAAAACTTGCATGGTAGCTCATTCACCCCAACACGTAACCAAAAAAAAAAAAATGAGCACATTTGCACATAATTTAACTCTCAAATAAAATATTTCACAATAATTTTAGATGCTTTAATTTGCATTCACATTCCAATAACAAAATTTTAAGATATAAATCTTCTGACTATTCAGTTTTCACTGCATTTAACACTCTTTGCAATATTGAACTAACAGAAAAGCGCCTAATTAAGTTAAATGCAGTTTCAATAATCTTTACATACACAAAAATGGTGGTAGAATACAAAGAAATAATGGTTGTATGTTATTATATGTAACGTGCCCTACAAACCACAAGCTTCTGATATTATTTTTTGCAAATCTAAAAATAATCATTTTGAAACTTTACCAAAAACCATATTGCTAAAAAATTTAAGAGTTAACAAGAGTGATCTTGAGAATTTTAAAAATTAAAAGCAAATAAAAATTTATTGCAAAACAAATTTGAACAATTGGAGAAACAAAATGATTCGATTGATTTATTGTTTGTTAATTTCATTTCAATTATCTCCGATTGTTTTGAGTTTTAAACAGAACCGTTTTTATTGTTTTGGATAACTGTGTTACTTTTTAGTGCATATATATACTATATAATATACTATATAAAGATACAGATCGGAACGAATCTTAAGCTGCAACATTTTTGGGGTAGTTTTTTCATATCGGTATTTATCTCCGGTCACCTACAACAACTTAATTTAGGTAGTTTGGCAATCTTTATCATAAAGAGCGGTATTCACGTACAATTAAATTGCGCAATATAATTGTGTGACGTCAGAATATTGCGCAATATAATTAATTTTTATTCAAAATTTTCAAATTTTATTGCACAATGCTGACGTCACACAATTACACTGCTCAATTTCATTGTACGTTAGGTTCTTTGAGAAGTTCGATTGGCGGGCACGCTCGATAATGTCAGCATTATACACCACAGCAAATCTTAAGTTACTTCTTTCTCACCAATAGAGTCATTCAACCAGTCGAGCCCAAAAAGCAATCTTATTGTAGTTACTTAAAAGTTTCGAGTCCTAAAAACCTGGTGTCCTTGTATGAAAAGGACCGCATTGCGCATTTTTTGCGATTTTACGGATGCAATTCGCTTGGTTTGAATATGATAAGCGGATATCGCACATTTTTTTTGGCAATTTGTACCAAAGTAAATTACAAATTTCTTAATAGAAAACATTTTAAATCCAGAAAAAATATAATAATTTATTGACAAAACCACTTCGCAAATGCGATATACGGCTGTTAAGCAGAAGCATTTCACATTTTTAATTTCGCAAAAATCTGGTAGCACATGGAAATGTGAGATCGCATTTCTTTCATAATCGTGCCCCTGCACGAATTTATAATTCTTAGAAATTTTGCTGTGCGAAAGCCAAATTCGATTGGATTTTCGATAGACTACCTGCACTGTTACTATAAGGAAAAGTTTTTTTCAATTAAAATAATTATTTAAAAATAACAAAGTTGTTTTTATTTTATAAAATTTATAAGTGACAAATAATCAACACAAACAACAAAAATGGATATACACCATTATAACCAATAAAAGTTGCCTATTCTTTTAAATTTGATAACAATAATGCTGAAGTTGCTACAGCTTTTGGTATCTGAACGCATCTGAAGATATCTTCAGCTAATTGGACTCTTGTAGAGTGAGTAGAAAGCTTACTTTATCGTCCGAGGTTACCGGGTTCGATTCCCGGTGGTAACAAGAAAAAATGTCACGATTGGGTGTTGTGTTATACATAGGTGTGTGTGTGTGTATTGTGAAGTGCATTGCCTCATAAAAATTGTCTTGCCTCTTACTTCCACATAAAAAATTAAAAAAAAAAAATGGCGCTGCATGTCTGCGGTTGTGCATACTGTCAACCGTTGTACTGTCAAATATAACAAAAGTTACCGGTTGAGTCCCGCCATCTATCGAAATTACGAGAATTCTTTTAATATGTGCTTCACACTAAGTAGTCGATAAAACAAAGGTTCTTAATGTGAAATAAAAATTTGTTTTAACAAATAAAAAAAAGAAAAAACACGATTATATATTAAATGTGTGTTAATCATTCCTAGAAAAAAAAAAAAAATAATAATAATCCAGTCCACAAATAATATCGCCTCGAATCTCGAACATTTTGGTCCTTCAGAACCGCATTTTGTGTAATTGTGAATATTATCGAAATCGCAATATCATCTCATTATCGTACAACGCAAATCGCAAGCGCTTTATTCCATCACGTTCCAACAGTGCATCATGCTGCATCACCCTATCTTCTCGAGGAATAAGAAGCGATTTATAATTAATATTATTTCGTATAATCACAAAACACCAACAGTTTTCACTTACTTAAAAATAAAAAAACCAAAATTTTATTTTTTGAATTTATTTACTTTTATTTATTTAAAATTACAACTAGTTTCGATCTTGTAAAGATCATCTACAGGTAATTTTTTGCAATTGATCAATTGCATTCATCAATTGCAAAAAATTACCTGTAGATGATCTTTACAAGATCGAAACTAGTTGTAATTTTAAATAAATAAAAGTAAATAAATTCAAAAAATAAAATTTTGGTTTTTTTATTTTTAAGTAAGTGAAAACTGTTGGTGTTTTGTGATTATACGAAATAATATTAATTATAAAAAGATCACTTACGTCACTCCGCTTCAAAAAAAAATTTTTTTTTTTTTAAAAAATGTTTAATAAAGAAGCGATTTGTAATTAAAAATTAATTATTAAAAATGAGCGACATTGAAGATCGTATAAACGCGCTCGTATCCAAACGCGGGTATGTAAAACAACGATTAACAAAACAAAAAGCTTGGTTAAACGAAAAGCAAGCAAATTCGGATAAATTTTCGACTCGGTTGGAGATCGTATCGGAGATCTACGAAAAGTTTATCGATATAAATGCCGAAATTCTTGAATTAACGGATTACAATCACGAACACGAAATATAGTATATCACGATAGTTTCGAAGCCGCATTCATTGAAGTGAAATCGGGGTTGCAATCAAAAATAAACGAGTTCAAAAAACCAAACACATCATCGCCAGAGTTATTGAGAACGAGCACATCAGACGGCAGAAAAAGGATGCAGATACAGTTACCGTTTATTAAACTACCGACATTTACCGGAAAATATGATGAATGGGTTTTATTTCGAGACATTCTCACAAATCGCTGATAAATGAAGAAAGAAGTTTATCGGATATTCAGCGTTTCCACTATCTGGTGGGTAATTTGAGTGGCGATGCTCATAAGCTTGTGGATAACATCGACTTGTCAGAACAGGGTTACAAACAGGCATGGAGTGCACTTGTTAATCGGTATGTTAACGCTCGATTGATCATAGACAAACACGTAAACTCAATTTTAAATCTCAGTACAATGAGGTCTGAAACATCAGCGGAGCTGCATAAATTGATAGATAATTGTGTTAATCATTTGACAGCGCTCAAAACATTGAAACAATCTGTTGATTATTGGGACATCATTATTGTCAACATAATTTCAGCACGTATAATCGGAGAAACAAAGACATTGTGGGAAATGTCTATTGAAATAAACGAAATTCCAACGTGGGAAAAAATGCTGAATTTTTTAAACAATCGTGCTCGAGTATTGGACGCAATTGAATCAAAGTCATCCCAGTCCACAACAACACCGAAATCAACAGCTATATCGTTAAATTACTTTAAAAATTACTCCAGAGGATCCACCCGAGTGTTCGCAACTGCTACAACACCAACTAATGTATATCGTAGTCTGTGTGAGCCCAAATTACATTATGCGTCACAGTGCTCGCAGTTTATTCAACTCAGCGTTTCGGAGCGAACTAAAAAAGTGAACCAGTTAAATTTATGCATCAATTGCCTACGTTCGGGTGTATTTGGTTCGGGCCATTCCGTAGACACGTGTCGGTCGCGATTGTGCAATGTTTGTTGACAAAGGCATCACACATTGCTCCATTCACACTTCGAAAAAATGCAGTCGTATTCTGCGAATTCTAATATTTCTAATCATATGTCTAATATCTCGTTACAGGCAGATTGGTCAGGTCAAACGGTATTAACTGCGCATTTGACTGAGGAAATTGCAATCAGAGAAGTCTGTGTAGCATCTGAAGGTGCGCAACCGGAAGGTTACATTTGGTTGTCAACTGCGATAGTGAACATTCAGGATTCTTGGGGAAGGGTACATCCGTGTCGAGCTTTGTTAGATGCAGCCGCGCAATCCAATTTTCATACGCAAGAGATGGTTGATAAACTAAAACTATCGCATCAGTCTAGCAAAACGAAGATTAAAGATGTCAGCGGAATAACAGCGGTCGTGCAATCAGCTGTGTCCACAACAATAGTCTCACGATTAATATCATACTCAAAACATCTTCAATTTATGGTCGTACCGAACATTATTTGCAAACTTCCACACAAATGCAACAGTATGAAGAATTGGTTAATGCCCTCGCATATAAAATTAGCCGATCCTCAATTTAATATTCCGCAACAAATCGACGCGCTCCTTGGAGCTGAATGCTACTATGAATGTCTGCTTATGGAGCAGGTTCGTTTACACAAAACATTACCAATACTTCAAAACACGTCATTCGGTTTTATCATTGGAGGTAAAATGGAAGGTATTTCGGATGATTCTATTGCGCTTAATGTTACGATTGATTCAGCGGATACTACGCTTCAAGAAGAATTGAAACAACTGTGGCAACTCGAACCAGTCACAAATCAAGGCCATTTTACACCCGAAGAAAAAGAATGTGAGAACTTTTTTGTCAAAACTTATTCCAGAGATGCATCCACTGGTCGCTACACCATGGAGCTACCGTTCAACGAAAATATTTCAAAATTGGGTGACTCAAAACAATCAGCGTTAAAAAGGTTCATGTACTTAGAACAACGACTTGAGCGTAACGAAGATTTAAGGAATCAGTACATCAAATTCATGGCTGAATATATTAGCTTGGCGCATATGGAACCAGTTTCTGATGATACCGCTGACCAATCGAACAGTTTTTATTTACCGCATCGGCAAAAAGTTCATCAGGACTTTCGTTAAACGACGTCTTACTTACCAACTATACAAAACGATTAATTTTCAATTGTGATACGATTCCGCAAACATAATATCGTATTCACGGCGGATATCGAAAAAATGTACCGCCAAGTATGGGTAAAAAAGAAACATCGACGGTACCAACGAATATTATGGCGAAACGAACGGAAAACCCAATCCAAACATATAAAATGCGAACCATAACGTATGGAACATCGGCGGCACCACATTTAGCACAACGAACGTTGAAACAAATACATATTGACATATCGGAGAACTATCAGCTACCAGCCTATATCATGGATAGACTTCTACATGGATGATGTACTTATAGGTGCATCTACTGAAGAAAAAGCGTACAGAATCGCACAACAACTGTCAGACATGTTAACAAAGGGAGGCATGAAACTAAGAAAGTTTTCATCAAACTCTACTGCATTGCTGCAGCAAATTCCAATCGATGATCGAGAACAACAATTGAGTTTAGCCGAAACTCATACTAACCAAACAATAAAGACCCTCGGTATAAAATGGAACCCCATCGAAGATGTATTCGCGTTCAACGTTGATTATCTTGAACCAAATCGAACGGTAACAAAGCGAATTGTGTTATCAGAGGTAGCGAAGGTATTCGACCCGCTGGGATTTCTAGGCCCAGTAATCGTAACAGCAAAATTATTTCTACAACGGCTTTGGTAATTTCAAATTGCATGGGATGATCCACTCCCGCAACACGAGGCCGAATTTTGGACGAATTTCCGACGTGAACTACCACTTAAGCTTCCGCGCTGCGTCAATACTGATGGTAAGCGTATAGAATTGCATGGTTTTGCTGATGCAAGCAAATCAGCGTATGGTGCTTGCATTTATGTGAAATGCATCAATGATAACAATGAAATAACGGTTCAATTAATATGCAGTAAAAGTCGAGTCGCATCGCTAAAAAATGTTACTATACCACGTTTGGAATTATGCGCAGCACTGCTTCTATCACGACTCGTTAAAAAGGCTATGGATGCCTTAAAATTGAACATCGAAAAAAGCAACGCTATGGTCAGACTCAACAATAGTTCTGGCATGGCTTAAAACGCCTACTAACTTATTGAAAACGTTCATCGCCAGTCGGGTGAGTGAAATACAAGAGCTAATGTCGTCAATCGTATGGAGGCATATTGATGGAAAACTAAATCCAGCGGACATAATATCGAGAGGAATTATGCCCAACGAAATCAGCGCATTCAACACCTTGGAAAGTTGGTGGACTGGACCAGCCTTTTTATATGAACATTATTGTGAAGCTCTCAACACGGATATCGACATATTGTCTATTGAATTTCCCGAATTAAGGCCCGTTGCCGCGTGTCATTGCATACTCACGCGACTCCGGTTGACGACTATTGTTTACTTTAACGCTATTCCTCATTTGTCACGTTACTGAGAGTCACTTCATATTGTCTTCGATTTATAGACAATGATCGAAAGTCGCATGACCACCGAATATTTCAATCAACGCTGTCAACTAAGGAAATGTTGCGCGGACGAAACTGCATAATAAAAATGGTGCAGCTTCAATCGTTCTCAGACGAACTTTAAAGTTTGCAAAAAAATGGCGAAGTAAGACCGAAAAGCTCGCTTAAGCAATTGGCACCATTTCTTGATCCATCCGGAATCATTCGTGTTGGAGGAAGGCTCCGGCACAGCAACTTAACGTTTGATTACAAGCATCAAATTCTCATTCCGGACAAACATCATGTCTCTATGATTATAATGCGTCACCATCACGAAAAGTATTTTCACTGTGGGCCGCAACTCTTGCTGTCGAAAGTGCGCGATACATTCTGGCCAATACATGGTAAAACCCAAGCAAAGGGGATGGGTTAGTCAATGCGTCAGATGTTTTAAATTAAAACCCAAACCAATGACACAACTCATGGCCGATTTACCCGCAGATTGTGTAACACCTAATCGTGCATTTAACATCGTCGGCGTTGATTACTGCGGACCATTTAGGACGCGCAACCAAAACCCTCGGAGCTTGGCGCAATATAAATCGTATATTGCAGTTTTTGTTTGCTTTTTACAAAGGCGCTTCATCTGGAGGTGGTTAGTGACCGTACCAGCAAATGCTTTTTGGCCGCCTTAAGGAGATTCATAGCCAGGCGGGGAAAGCCGGCTACCATGCACAGTGATAACGGCACCAATTTTGTGGGAGCAAACAACATACTCCAAGAGTTCAACACCTTCATCAATGCTAATGCCAACGAGATTACAAGGTCCTGCTCTACCGAAGGAATTGTCTGGAAATTCATACCTTCCGGCTCACCTCATCACGGCGGTTTATGGGAAGCTGGAGTTAAATCCATAAAATTCCATATGAAACGGGTTGTAGCTGAACAATTATTAAACTTCGAAGAACTAACAACGCTTATCATCGAAATTGAAAGTTGTCTCAATTCACGACCGTTAACTCAACTCTCCGACTACCCTAATGAGCTTACGCCGCTTACTCCCAGTCATTTTCTTACTGGGACGAACTACGTCTTTCTAAATGAACCTGATATAACTAATATCATGATCGGTAGACTGCCAAAATGGAGCAAGATTCAATCCATGGTTCAGTCTTTTTGGAAGAGATGGTCGAAGGAATATCTGAACACGGTACAACAGCGTTCAAAATGGATTTCATCTAAACTAGATATGTATTCGTATTGGACAACTAGTATTCGTATGTGACGAACGTTTACCACCCGCATCTTGGCTATTAGGACGAATCGTTGAAATCCATCCAGGACGCGATGACCGAACAAGAGTTGCATCCGTCAAAATCAAATCTGGTATAATACGACGAGCCATTACAAAACTATGTCCACTACCACTCGATGCTCCCAAGGAAGAATCTGGCCGTATCAGCAATTGTCTAATGTTGAAAAATAATGTTTCAACGCGCGGCGGAATGTCAACCGTTGTACTGTCAAATATAACAAAAGTTACCGGTTGAGTCCTGCCATCTATCGAAATTACGAGAATTCTTTTTAATATGTGCTTCACTAAGTAGTCGATAAAACAAAGGTTCTTAATGTAAAATAAAAATTTGTTTGAACAAATAAAAAAAAAATAAAAAACACGATTATGCCTCAATTCCACAGTGAATCAAAGTTTGTCAGTAAAAATAACTTGAGATAAAAATATAAAATCGGTGGTTGCGTGAACGAGACACACAACGGAGTCAGTCAAGTTTTTACTTACAAAAAATGTGTATCTGTGTTAGTGCACTGAGGTCGAAATTAAAAAAAAGTATCAAATCGAGAACATTTTATGGCAGTCCAACTAATACATGTACATAAATATTGTGTACCGATGAAAAATATTTCTCGCACCCGCTGATAATTTTAATTGTTTGGTATTTTTATGGGAAAGATTTTTTTTAATTTTGTATTTTATGACGGAAATAATTTGAATAAAATAATTCTGATATGAGTATTAATAATAATTAAATTTTTAGATTATTTTGAAACGTGAAAATACTCGAATTAACACTAATTCATAATTTTTCTAATAATTTTGGGTTATTCTAGGTTATGTTTTTGTTTGCTGTCAAAACACTAAGGAAATTTTAAAGTTTGCAATTTTTATGGTAAAGTCTAATGTGTGGCGAAAATATTCGAAAAAATAATTCTGATGTGAGCATTAATAATAATTAATTTTTTAGATTATTTTGAATCGTAAAAATACTCGAATTAACACTAATTCATATTTTTTTTAATAATTCTTGGTTATTTTTTTGTTTGCTGTCAAGATGTATCCATAAAATTTGCTATAAAAAAAACAATAACAAAATACTTTGTCTTTGTCTCTCTGATGGATTATTTTTTTTGTCTTCTTCTAACTTCAAGTCAGCTCAGTCAATTTTTCACAGTGGAATTGGGGCTTTATATATTAAATGTGTGTTAATCATTCCTCGAAACAAAAAAATAATAATAATACAGTCCACAAATAATATCGCCTCGAAGCTCGAACACATACATATTAAGGAGAAAAAATTCTAAGCGTAGCTTTAATCCTCTCCTTTAAAAAAATAATAATAAAAAAATACATATAAAATCTCTGTGAGAGGCGTTCTACCGACTTTGATGCATTTTTCCTCCGTTGATATAATATCGAGCTGCAGGAAAATTATCCTGGCAATAGCCCTAATCATTATAAGTAAAGTTCAATAATCTATGCCTTAGACAGAGACTGTGAAAGATAAGTTCGGAGGACTTCGATTATATTAGACGAGTTTTTTTTAAAGTCGATTTGATTTTGAATCAGTCATCCGTGCTTTTGGTTCCTACTGTCAACCTCAGTTGCTCGAATTCGAAATTTTTATGTGTCTTTGCTTTTTACAGCAATGTTGGAATTTAAAACTCCTTAGATCTAAAGCGTTACCAGACACCAATGTGCAATTTTCTAGAATTATTTTAATTTTAAGTTTTTCAGCTATAAAAAGAAAACTGTTTTTTCGAAATGTTGTGGGGGCGTTTGGTAATGTCCCCCAATTCATAAATGCTTACAAGACAATGAAAAAAATGCCCCAAAAATTTATATCGCTATTGTATTTAAGAATATGAAAAATTCAAAATTTGGAGCATTTTGTTCTGTAAAATACCCCAATTTTTCGTTTAATTTTTACGGTATTTTTTAAATGGGACTAATAACTTTAAATGAAAAAATGTCCCATTTAAGTTGAAAGATAAAAAGAAATTCTGGATCAAGAAGATTTAATTTTAAATTCTGGAAACTGAACATCGAGCATAAATAAGGGGCATTTTTGCAGTTGTGTTTGAGGTATATTTTCTTAAAGCAAAAACAGCCCAAACTTTTGAGGCCTTTTTTTGGCCATTTATGCATTGGATTGTTATTGCCTTACGCCATTGTAGGATTCTATTAACAAATCTACGTTGCCCGTCGAAGCTATCCTCGAGAATTACCAGAACCTAATTTAATTAATCAAACGCCAATTGGAACATATCAAATATTCTCATTTGGAGACCACGATGGTTTCAGTTGAATAATCCGACAGATTCATTCAAATATGTGATGACTGTAGTACGATAGTAAACACGGGGATAGCAGAAGGGCCTAAGCATTTTTTTTTTGTATTCACACGACGCAGGACAATTCATTATTTTTCCTTGTCTGCTTGATTGTTTTCTATATTGGAAAAATTAGGAGAAATTTTACACTGCACACTGTCCGATGTGAATAACAAAATAGACCAAGTCCCGACAGATTCCAGTTTTGTTTACTTCATTAAAAATCTTGTCTTGTAATTTTTTAAATTTTTTATTTAACAATCACAATGCCCTTAAAGTATTTAATCTTGCATACTAAAAGTAGAATAAGTCAAATCACCAAAAACACCAAAAAGTTGATTCAATTAAGTTTATAAATGATACCCAACAAATTTTTTTTTTTAAAGTGCGTATAGAGTTATATTTCTAACCCCTTTAAGTTTTTCTAGCAGGGGTGAATAATTAAATTTCTGATAATCTAACGAAATTTTTTTGAAACTGGTTAAACGACCCTCCAGTTGTACTTCGACAATGCCTGCCAATGATTGTAAGCGACTATTTTTTGCTTGACCGACAAAATTCTGTAAGTTTTATTTAGATTCTGACACAATCAATTTTGACTAAAACGGTATTTTTAATAGAAGGGTTTTAATTTTGATGAATTTTAGCGCTGATGTATTACGAAAACAGAGGATTTTATAAAGATGAATTTTGGAACAATGGGTTTTGACTATATTCGGATTTCGTAACCAACCAAGTGAGGTGCTACGTCACTTTAGTCCAGTAAATAATGTTAGCTACTTTTTAACCTAAATCCAAGGAGGAAATATGGGTGCTAAGCTATATTTTGCTTAATCTTGTTCAGGAAATTGTCACTCATTGAGGAGCGTTCCGAGGCAAACGACTGCAGTATCAGTGATTTTCAGAATTTCATCAAACACATTCTTCATAATTGGCCGAAAATGGGGTAGTTCTGAAGGACTACTAATCTTCGGGATATGAATTATTTTGCCACTTCCACTGATTTGGATAGAAAGAGAACGTATTAGGGAGCAAATCTATCAGAACTCAAAATAGAGCAAATAGACCACTAATAACACTTTTGTATCTACCGAGGCATAAACTACGAACTTCACGGCAGAATACTAATGGGGACGGAACTAACATATCCTAAAAATTATTTTTAGCTATTACAAGCCTGCTTATAATCTAAATGAGACTAACTAACTCTATCAGAACTAAGGCAAAAAATATCTGCCCGAGAAACCAAGATTGTTGGTACAACAGATTTGTTTACGGACAAATAAAAACTAATTAAAAGATTCAAATAATCCCGAAAGAATTCGGATTTTTTTTTAAATTTACAAGGGATATTTAAATTTCGCATGCAACCTATTACTAATTTTTGGAGACGACCGTTTGACAAACAAAAACTCAACATCGAGACTAACAATTCTGAAATGGAGGAAGCTGTAGTAACTATCTTAACCTTAATATACTAATCTACAGACATAACCATAATTAAGGGGAGGTATCGCCCTATTTTTCCTAAACATATTAAAGCATTTAATGGCCAAAGATGAACTATCTCGTCAATATTTGGGATCATACTATGAAAATTTAAGCTAGCAAAATTTAATACACAGATTTTACTACTACTTTGGGAACACTTTAAAGAACCGGAGTGAAGTTTCTAACGTTAATTTAAAGTGTAGTTTGCCACTAAAAATAGTGTAAGAAATAAGTGGTAGAAAAAGTGTTAAAAAAAGTTACTAACGTTAAAAAATGTAGCTACACAAGAAAGCGTTAAATGAGAAATTAAAAAAACATTATTTTCTCGAATTTCGATTTAAAATTAATAATGCAAAAAGGTTATACAAAATTGCCAATACTAACCAAATTTGGAATTAATCAAAACGTTATATATTATATCAATTAATTAAATAAACCATTAAAAAGTTTTGAATACTAAAATGAGGGCGGAAGTACCGCATTAAATCAAATAACACAAAATTAATAGATATGCTTATGTAGGGGATATATTCCACAGACTGAGAATATAATAAGCTGGTTAGAATATGATGGGTTGGACTCGAACGATGGGTTGGGCTCGAATGGCAAATTTTGAAAGGAAAACTAATTTTCTCAAAAATGATTTGAAAGCGGTACTACACAAAGTCAAATAACAAAAATATCAGAGATGTGCTCATGTATTGACTATATACAACTGATCGGGAATATAATAAGCTGGCTAGGAGTGCATATGCCATTCACTTATGATGGGTTGGGCTCGAATGACAAATTTTCAAAAAATTTTAAATTTTCCCAAAAATGATTTGAAAGCGGTACTACATTAAGTCAATTAACACAAATCTCAGGGATGTGCTCGAGTAATGAATATATTCTATTAACATAACGTATTCCTTTTATGGTTTTTAATTCTATATTTATTATTCTTGTTTAATGGTTGATCTTATGCAACAAATTTTCAAATATTTTGTTTATAATCAATGTTTTGAATAAATTAAAATTGCGGATTAATTTTAGTTGCTGCACTTAGTTCTATGGGGAATTGCAACATATCGTCATGTAATTCCCAATTATTATTGTGTCGCTTAATATAGGCACGAAAATGACCATTCGAATTTTTCAGCTTCATCATTTCAAACATGCAGTCATTTATCCCGTCTCAGACAATTCGAAAAATTAAATCAGAATTACTCAAGACAAACGATTTGGTTACGGATTGTGACGTGATTGATATCTGCCAAATGTCAATGGTGGAGCCAAAAAAAAATAAATATATTTACAACACATCTGTGGATCCACTAAAAATTGTTTGCTTTCGGCAGTCAACGTTACAACTTTTAAACAAGTATTCTATAAAAAGCATATATTTTGACGCTACTGGAAAGGTAGTGAAACACCCTATTTGTCACCCTTGTCACAGTTACAAGAGGATTTTATACTATGCATGTGTGGTTAATATTAATTCCCAATTAATTCCTATCGGTGAATTAATATCTTCTACGCACAATACTGAAGCCATCAAACGGTTCTTAGATGATCTAAGAATAAATATGCCCAGAGATTTTCTACCGAAATATTTTGTGACAGATTGGTCTTGGGCTTTGATAAAGTCAATGCAGCAAAGTTTTAATTCAATGAGCGTTTTAGAATATTTAAGCTATACTTATGATGTGTTAACATCAAATAAACTACCAGATAAAGTCGGCAGTTTTATTTGTTATAGCCACTTCGTGAATATAATTTCAACTCAAGTCACAAACAAATACAATAAAGTGACTTCGGAGGTACGGAATTTTATTTTAGATGTTTTTTGTATGTTACTAAATAGTAAACATTTAGCCGAAATCGATTTAATTTTTGAATGATTTTGTTTTATATTGTGTTCGAGATTTTCAAGCCATTTAAAATGGAAATTGAGGGAAGTCTATCGAACGCTAGTGTTGAGAGTTGGTTTTCAACTGTCAAAAATCACTATACAAAGCACGAAATATTACGAATTGGTAGATTTGTTAATATTATGAGGGAGAAAACAAGCAAGCTAGAAAAAATGGTCCAATTGTCGGCCATGGTCACTGAATCAAAAATTTTAAAACGAAAAATTTACAGTCCCAGACCAAATGATCCAGATAGCGATATGCATGAAGAGATGTGGAGTAAAAAAATAAAAATTACGAATTCCCCGAAACATTTTGGAAAAAGAGTTTTAACACGATTTTCAAAAATAAACACAAAAAAAAATGATTCTTTTGAAAATAATAAAACTGAAGACTGCCGAATTCTTCAGAATGGTTTCAATTGTGAAGATGAGTCTAACGTAATAAAAATTACAAAGACTTGTACTTTTGATTCGACAGCGCCAATTTTTATGTGCCTGTACTTGGATTTCGAATATTACAATGGCTTTTTTCGATCATCTGTAAACAATTTTTTTAAATTTATTCGTGAAATGGCAAATTCAAATGAAACCGATTCAGTTCACAGCAGCAGATCAAAGTTGATATTAAAGATCTACGAAAACAGTCCAGCATTAGTTTCAACAAAAAATAACATTTCGTTAGATGTTTCTTGTCCTATATCTTTCATTATAGAAAAAGCTCTTCCGTCGCCTCTAACTGAAACTCGAAATTGCTCGAAATGTGAACCAACACCTGCCTTGAGACCAACGTTTTATGTTCCTCTTAAAGATGTTTTCAAATTAAACGAACGCTCGCTCAGCAATTTGCAAACAACCATAGATTTTGAGAGATCGTGTTGTTCGAAATGCCTTGCCGAACACCCGAGACGATTTTTTACTAACTATGGCATTGCAATTGTTGACGTAAAACCTATCAATAACGTTTACAATATTAAAATAAATGAAATTTCCCAACAATTATCTCTAGACCATGAAGATCTCCAATTAAGAGGAATAATTTACTTTGAAATGATGAAGCTGAAAAATTCGAATGGCCATTTTCGTGCCTATATTAAGCGACACAATAATAATTGGGAATTATACACGACGATATGTTGCAATTTCGCATAGAAGTCAGCGCAGGAACTAAAATAAATCCAGCAATTTTAATTTATTCAAAATATTAATTATAAATAAAATTTTTGAAAATTTGTTGAACTTAACATTTGTCAATTCGAAAATTTGTCATTCGAGCCCAACCCATCATAAGTGAATGGCATATGCACTCCTAGCCAGCTTATTATATTCCCGATCAGTTGTATATAGTCAGAACATGAGCACATCTCTGAGATTTTTGTTATTTGACTTTGTGTAGTACCGCTTTCAAATCATTTTTGGGAAAATTTCTTAATTTTTTAAAATTTGTCATTCGAGCCCAACCCATCATAAGTGAATGTAATATGCATTCCTAGCCAGCTTATTATATTCCCGATCCGTTGTATATAGTCAGTACATGAGCACATCTCTGAGATTTTTGTTAATTGACTTAGTGTAGTACCGCTTTCAAATCATTTTTGGGACATTTTTAAAATTTGTAATTCGAGCCCAACCCATCATAAGTGAATGGCATATGCACTCTTAGCCAGCTTATTATATTCCCGATCCGTTGTATATAGTCGGTACATGAGCACATCTCTGATATTTTTGTTATTTGACTTTGTGTAGTACCGCTTTCAAATCATTTTTGGGAAATTAGTTTTCCTTTGAAAATTTGCCATT
The DNA here is from genome assembly GCA_958295665.1 of Tipula vernalis. NCBI lineage: Eukaryota > Metazoa > Arthropoda > Insecta > Diptera > Tipulidae > Tipula > Tipula vernalis. Next base: position 217,248,527 of record OY282560.1, on the reverse strand, counting down.
CGAGCCCAACCCATCGTTCGAGTCCAACCCATCATATTCTAACCATCCTTATTATATTCTCAGTCTGTGGAATATATCCCCTACATAAGCATATCTATTAATTTTGTGTTATTTGATTTAATGCGGTACTTTCGCCCTCATTTTAGTATTCAAAACTTTTTAATGGTTTATTTAATTAATTGATATAATATATAACGTTTTGATTAATTCCAAATTTGGTTAGTATTGGCAATTTTGTATAACCTTTTTGCATTATTAATTTTAAATCGAAATTCGAGAAAATAATGTTTTTTTAATTTCTCATTTAACGCTTTTTTGTGTAGCTACATTTTTTAACGTTAGTAACTTTTTTTAACACTTTTCCTACCACTTATTTCTTATTTAGTGGCAAACTACACTTTAAATTAACGTTAGAAACTTCACTCCGATCTTTAAAGAGACATAACTAAAGTTTGGGCCTAAACGACGCGGGCGTCACTGAGGTAATACTCTATCACCCAGGCATAATCAGAATGTGGCACGAAGTTACGTTTGGAGGCCGAGCATAAATATATGTACATTGAAGTTATGGTAAACCAATCAACAGCTTACCAAAAATTTTGTCCAGAAGTTCAGGCTTTATATCGATTTATAAGAACAGAATTTTCCTCATTATCGTTGACTAATATTTAAAATGGGTACAAGTCGTTCATATCACAATGATGTCGCCATATGTTGTATTTTAAACTCTACAATCTTTGGGAATTATTCGCTAATGAAGGATTGTCAAACAATATGGTGCGGCACCATCGAATAATTAGTCAGCCAAATCATCCGAAAAATAAATGAACTGTGCCATCAACGAAATACATCTTAAAAAGGAAAACCTCCAAATGGATTTCAAGGGCACTGTTATCAATGTCGACGATTTATTGTTTACATTGGTCAATCTGAACACGTGTAAATCCATCTAAATAGATAAACAAAATAATTCTTTAATAACGTGACATTTTAATAAACTTTTTAACAAAACTTAAATTAAAAGACAACAATTTTTGAAAATACAGTAAAACATTCAAAAGTGACTACTATCTCTATTTTGGTCACCTCCCTAAATTGACCAGTTTTGATCAGTCCCTTAAAATTCTTCCTCTTAGCCTAACTTGACATTGACAAATCATTCTAGTTTTGTTTATTTCTTAAACTGACTTCTGGGTCCCTTGAGTGATCATTTTAGAGAAGTGTTACTATACAGTGTTTAAACATTTGATAAAGCACGAACGCGGGAAAACAGTATTTTTAATAGTTTTAATTTAATTATTATTAAAAAATTTTATAAAACATCACGTTAAGACAATGTACCACTCAGTTTTAGTGATATTAGACCGGAATAATGGCACAACAATGATAATTTTGTGTTAATTATGATGTGTATACATTGCGTCATGTAGGTAAAATAAAAATTTTCACAAATCGTTTGTACGTGATGTTTTACAATTATCAAGTGAATGATATTATATGATGTGAATGATAGAATATGATGTTTTGCTTCTATTATTAACACAATTTTGTATTCTTTTATTAAAAATTAACAGAGATTAATACATCTAAACTTTACGCCACCGTCTCTTCTACATTTTGTGAATTCTTTTTGTAACGATGATCTTATGTCATTTTATAGTCAAAAATTAGAGCTACAAGTATCTAACCATTATGTATACAGACAAGAAACTATAAAATCAAATTTACAAAAAAAAAAATGGTATCTACATACTTTCTTCACTGAAATCCGCATTTGAAATGTCAACAGCGATTGAGTCACACATCTTTGTCGGATTAACCTAATTTATCCGTTTAAAATTTATGCGAATTTCGTTTTGTTTACATAATAGAATTTTATTAGAGAAGTTGTGTTTTTTTTTTGTCATCCGTAAAACTTGCTATAAAACGTAAACAGACCAAAGTGTGCATATAAACAAAAAATAATAGTAAAACATTATAATTTACCACTTTTTAATTAAAACAAAAGAAAAACCCTAATAACAATATAATTATCTTGTAATTTCATTTGTTTAATTTAAATTAATTATAATAATTTTTTAATTGTGCGAAAGTTTTTTTATTTTTTATTTTGTGATTTTATATGTTTAAAGATGATGTAAATTTTAAGTGTGCATCCAAATGGAATTGTTTTCAAATGTAGGAGTGTTAAATGATGGTTATTTGCATCAATATTTGAGTAATATTCAATTTTTGAATGATTTGAAAAAAAAAAATCCAGAAAGTGTAAAAGTATATCTTGATTTGTGGTGCCGTCTCATACATTTTTATCACAAGTGGAGACATTTTTTTGTGAGAAAAGAAAAAAGTCTACAAACGTAACAGAGTAAAATGAATTTTGATGGGAATATTATGAACTAAAGTGATGTTTGGCGTTCCTCCATAATGTCAAAATATATTATTCGTAGTTTTATTGTGAAATGGTTTGCAAGCGTGGTGATAAAATATTATCCAAAAGCAAATGTGATAAGTATGTAAATACTATTACTAATAAAATACTATTTTACTTAATTAAAATTTGTGTGTGAATATATTTAATGAATTTCGTTTTATTCCCAGGATTCTTCGGAAAATGAAGCCATCGTCACCTAATTACGAATGCAAGAAAAAGTTGAGAAGGTGGAGCATATTACTATTAAAAAAAAGTTGCAGAAAAATGCAGGAAATGATTTGTGTTACGAGGAAAGAAAGTCTAGAGAATGGCTGGCGCCGGCACAAGAGACAATAATATAGTGTCAATAACTCTTTGGTGAATTTGACGGCTTGCTTCAAGATGAGGGTGGTTTTCACTAGGTCGGAAATTGGGAAAGGCATCAGAGGCTCTAGGAGCCAAAATTTTTGATATTGGGAGTAGAGTATTCGTTTTTGAACACATCATAGAGTTTGCTACCTCTTCAAACACAAGCATCATGAACCGATCGTGGATATTAAATTATCTATTTTACCCGGAATGAACTTTTTCACAAATTATTCTGCAATTCGATTCCACCCTGCTTCCTTCTGTGGAAATTTTATGTACTTGGCCATCAGGATATTAGAAATCAAAGGTCCGCCAGTTTTAAAATACATTTTCTAATGGCCGGCTTTGACATAAGACCAATGATTTTTATATAATTCTGGTAGGAACCGGCTGCTACAAATTAAATACTCTCCAATACCTCTATTAATGTTATGGCCAAGGAAGTTTCCACTGCTTCTCGATGAAATGTTGCTGTCCGTGCCAGTACTCAAATGTAATGTGCAGGTTGCTTAATTCCACGATCTACAAACACATAAACCACGATTATTTTTAAAATCCATGATTAATTCGAAAACCACGATTTTTTCCTTTCACTAATTTCACAAGGGGGTTGAATCCACACTAGGTAAGTTTTAATATTCCTTCCATAAACCCTAGAAGGACTGTTATAATAAGCTTCATACTGATTTTTACGACAATTAAGACGGAAAATATTTTGTTTTTCAATCGCATCAATATGCGACGTGCGGTTTTTATGACCATATAATGATCACCCAGAGCACAGATTTTGCGAATCCAGACGATTGGTAATTTGTACCACCACCAGTCATTTGTAGAAGAAAAAACCGACAGGTTGTGAGACACGACCTTTAAACGCAGAAAAACTATTCTTTAGGTAAAAAAGAGGTTAAGTGTTGTAAGTTATATTAAAACAAAACGCATGAATTAGAGTTAATTGCTTACCGCTATGACTTTTTGAATTTGAGACGTCTTGAATTTATGGTATCCAGATTTAAATCTAAACCCGAGCATTACCTCCAATTTTTGTTTTATTAGTAGTTTGGCATTTTTGCTACAAACTTGTTTCTTTAAACGAAAACTTTAAAATAATAAGATTGGAGGTAAAAAAACCCGAGTAATCACGCATCATGGAAAAATAACAAAAATTTCACATAAAATGGTGATTGGCGGACAAAATGGATAAAATATAGTGAACCCCGGTTGGTGCCAATCGTTACGCAAAAGCGAATATTTTGCAGAACAAATTTGTCGGTTTTTGCTGGAATATTTTGTGAATTTTGCAAATTAAAATATAATTTGTTTCAAAAATAATTTTATTTTTGAGTCAAATGAGTTTAGTCACAAAATATCCGCATAAATATGTCCCAAATTATCAAATATTTTGTGACAAATAGTATCCTCCGCTTTGTGACAAAATGGTCTAAGATCAACAATTTTTGGTTACTCGAAAATTCAAAAAGTCGGTTAAAACAATTTTATCATTATTTTATTGGATTATACTGAAATATTGAAACAAATATTGGTTCAAATTTTATAATAACCGACAAGCCAACATCAATTAAGCAACGATCAAACTAGAATGCAAGAGAACCTGTGTGCATCACACCAGAAATCCCATTTTAGAAAACCCAAGATTTCTATATATAATTCGAACCATTGGGATTGTGCAATTTTGTGCCTGTAATTAGAAAATTTGTGCATAGCGTACTTTAGGAAATAGGATGGGATTTCTCACGTGAATATCACAACAGAAATCCCATATATTCCGTTTATATAATAAAACATATTTTTCGGAGTATGATGATTGTGCAAAATTGTGCGTTACTAAACTGTCCTTGAAAATAGTTTATAGTGGCCAGAATCGACCATAGAACATCCACAATTGATCAAAATCGTGGTTTCTCGAAGAGGTTATATGGGCGATTTCCAGAAATCCCACCTTTTATTAACATTCGAATTAAAACAAAATGAGGTTAGTATTCTGGTCAAGTTTCACGTTTGTGCATATTACACTTTAGCCAGAATCGGCCATAGAACATCCACAATTGATCAAAATCGTGGTTTTTCGAATAGGATATGTGGGCGATTTCCAAAAATCCGTCCTTACAACTATTTTCAAGGACAGTTTAGTAACGCACAATTTTGCACAATCATCATACTCCGAAAAATATGTTTTATTATATAAACGGAATATATGGGATTTCTGTTGTGATATTCACGTGAGAAATCCCATCCTATTTCCTAAAGTACGCTATGCACAATTACAGGCACAAAATTGCACAATCCTAATAGTTCGAATTATATATAGAAATCTTGGGTTTTCTAAAATGGGATTTCTGGTGTGATGTACACGAGAAACTATATATCGAACTGGATCGCATATGCAAAAGCTGAAGTTGGTTTGCTTTCTTAAAACAAATAATAAAATTAAAGATTCGAGGAAACATAATACAGAAACAACGCCTGAGGCTTATCCATTACCTTACATCGCACGTATATATCGAGGAGGTTCCATCCCACTAATTTTCTTTCTAGTGTCGATCTGTCAGAAAAAACTGCTTCTTCGATATTCGCCAGTGGAATTTCAATTTTAATGTCATGCCCTTTGGTCTCCAAAATATCCCTCAGACACAGCCTACTTAGGCTTATGGATATTTGGTTAGCTGGTTAGTACTGGCTCGTTCGATAAGCATATGGAATAACGATTAATTTAAATAAATAAAAATTCTTGTAAGAGTATGAAATATTTAGGTTACATAGTCCCGGAAAAAGGATAACGGCTGTACGAAGGTTATTGAAAATGGCCGGTGGTATAGCCGGTTTATGCCTAACTTTACCTCTATATCATCATTCATCACCAATCTCTGACTATTTCGAGAAAGGGGAAATATTTAAATGAGCTGAACAGGCAAATTCTGATTTTGAAAAGCAAATTATTTTGCAAACAGTTGCAACAGACGCTGGCTGAGGTGCAGTATTTAAGAAGGGAGAAGGGTCAGAGGAAATGTTACCGCATTCTTTAACCAAAGATGCACTATAAGCCAAAGGAAGTATCACACTACTGAAATGTCATCATAGGTAAAACCAAGATACGGTTACGAACTAAAATCAGTAAATTTTGTTTGTTAATTTTCCGAGCCCGATTTTCGCAGATTCAGAACATTTCATTGTTATTTATTACTAAAGTTCTTGTTGTATTGTTCTATAAAGTTACAAGCTACAACAAATGTCATCATTGTACGGCTTCACGTTGGTGTGTGTATTTTTTTTTTTTTTTTTTTTTTGAGAATACCAAGGAACAGTGCTGTTTCTCAGGACATTTTTTGTTTATAACTTTTTCTTTGTGAGCTAAGTTCAGTTTATTTCTATGATTCTGATTAAGCTTTTATCTATATGAGGCCTCTAGAGTCAAAACTAACATTATCCAAAAATGTGATTTTTGGGAATTCATGAATAACTGTTCTGGGTTCTGGCCTCTATTTTGTGTGATATAATTTCACAAAGTAACTAATTCAAAGTCACTAAGATGTTTTGAAATGTATCCCTTTCAAAAATCATAAACTTTTACATCAATTACAACATTTTAAGCTTTTAAATTTTGGATAATGTTACTTTTTTAACCAATGTTTGGATAATGTGACTTATGACTCCAAATACTTAGGATATTGTTAGTTTTGACCTGGCGTTGTGAGTATACAATAATAAGAGAACACAATTTAAATTGTTAATAAACTTTATTATTATAAATAAAACAGAAAAAAATAAAAAAACGTTAAAACAGCCAGCGGTAAAATTATTAATAATAGAATCTTTAAAATTAGTAATAATAGAAATTTTAATAAAATTTCTATATTAATAGATTTGTTGCCTCCTCCACCATTTCACAGGTAGTGTTTTCTGCGAGGTCACTCGTATCAGAACCGTTTATAACGACGTTGACATAAAACTGCAGATTTGGATGATCTCGCCAATTTTCACCATAATGCTTGGTGAGGAGTTTTTCAACGTCTACTTTCTTTTCGCGGCTTAAATTATTTTTTATCTGGTTCTAAATCATCGGATTTTTTCCCAACCTTAAATAAATTCTTAAAAACATTTTAACCACTATTGTGACACCTCCCCTCGGACTACGATTTTATTAGCTTTATTGCCAAGATTGAACCGATTTCATGGTGGTCTTCATAGCATGTTTAAAGTTAAATACTTTAAACTTTGAATACAGGATATACTATTTGGATCTCTTTTATATGGTCTGGAGCCTTTGTTGCTAACCAATAGCTACACATAGCTACGAATGTTGAATTTTTATTTTGAGCAGTACATCCATCTGATATGAGGCGTACCCTATCTTAATTTGTGAAATCAATCGCGCATATTGCATCAAACATACAAGATGTAATAATATTAGAATCACGAGGGAATTAATTTTCGGTCCAACAGTAAGATGTTACTGAGTCACGGTTTAATTTTGACTTACTATGCCCTCTAACAACTGTGAAATTTTGAACATGAATCTGGCGACTATAATAAGTAGATTGATCAAGCAGCTTAAGGATAGGTAGATTTTTTTCGCAATCAAATGATAAAATGAGAAAAAAGCTTTGGCGCGTAGTGTATGAACACGCTTTTCAATCATAATTTCACTTTTCTTCTGGTCATTCTTTTCCACTTTCAATTTTTCATCCAAGCTTAAACAATCCGAGCAAACATCTGTTCGTGGTGATCCGAAACCTATCGTAAATTGTAATTTGTGTTGAAAACCATTCTAAAATATGATTCCTTAACAACAATATTATCACGTTCTAATGAGTAAAATGTCCACACCTTTTTTATATTAAGCTTAGAAGCAAGATACCGACGAGAAACTCTGCCTCTACAATAATGGGCCTCTAGACATTTCAGTTTATTTATAAAGTTCATCACACATTCTTTTTTTGGGGAAAATTCAGCAGATCTTCTAAATCCTCCGCGCTTTTCTTTCATAAACCCATCAAGATGAAATTTTTTGGTGATGTTATTAACTCTGAATCTCGAAACTCCCAAAATAGAAATAAAACTTTGTAAGCACACTGGAATTTTCTCTTTTTTGTAATTTCTGACAAAATAACGGGTCGTCCTTAACTGTGTGTTGTATGCTTTGTTTGGTCTCCAAACACTTTTTGAACTGATTAGGTCTTCTCCTTTTAACGTTCGAAATTTCTACAGATTTTACTATGAAATGATTTTAATATGCCCTATTATGTTTTTTATAAAATTCCGAATGGAAACTTTTAATATCGTTCATTGTGAGCGACCTACAGCAAAACCTTCCCACTGAATGCTTACGTTTTGGATATACAGGCATATCGGTAGAAATGTGTCGGGAACAAAAAAAAAACATTTCCTTAGAATGGTTATGGGTTTAAATTCGTAATAATACTATATTAAAGACCGCACGTTATTTATCGCCGGTTTTTTTTTTTTAAATTTTTTCACATCAATGACACCAACAGAATTTTGTCACGTTTGGTACGATAAAATGGTGAGCAACTCGAACGATGTATTTATTAGCTTACTAAAAATAACATTAAACAAAAACACTTACCTTGCGGTCTTGCAGACATTTTTTTTCCACTGGGCCGCATTCTGTGTTCTTTTTCTTGTTTTTCCAGAACCTAATACTAGAGAGGCAAACTCTTCCATTTTAGCACTTGTTACTTTTTTAATTATTAATTAAGGAAATTTTGGTAATTAATAATAATAAATGCGCAACACAGAAGTATATCACTAATGATAATGAACAATCATAGCCTTAGCAATCATAGCAGATTTAATTATTTTATATGGAAAACAAAAGAATTATGTTCGGAGGGAGAAATTTGTTTACAAAATAGACTGCGTCGATTGGTTGCCTGTTGAAAATTTTTCATCAGAAAATGGTCGTAAACTCGCACTGATTGATTTTAACCTGTTGCTCTTATGAATATCAAAAAGTCGTTAATTTTATTGGTTTACGTTTTTTCTTTCAGTGTGCATGCGCAATGCAGAAAATAGTTAAAATATTATACTTTGTAGTTGCACACATTTAAACAATACCTGATACAAACTTATTTTTCTTTCAATGTTTTGCTTAATGTATGAGTCTAAATCATATTCGTAACAAAACTAACATTATCCTCTGGATAATGTTAGTTCTGACAATAAATCCCAAATTTAAAGCCTATTTCAGGCGGAATATAATGAGTATATAATGAGAAACAAATAGTATGGTATTACTAACTCAATTTTGAGAAATTTTGATAATGTGAGTTTTGGTTCTAGAGGCCTCATATATTCGCATCTAGTGAAGTGACATGATGCCCAGAAGTTATAGAACATTTAAGTTTATTTTTTTAGCCAATCAGTAGTTTTGGGAATATTAAATATGTAATCCCAAAACCCAAATATTTAAAGTTAAGTGCACTGTCTGTTAGGATAGGTAATACTCACGGGGAAGGGGTAGCGTCTATCATTTTAAAAAAAATTTATTTTTGGGGTTTAACCACTGACAGTATAGAATTTCTGTAGATGTCTCTCCTAAATGTACACTTGTTTGTTTTATAATTTTTTTTTTTTTGTGAAACATTTTTTTACGTTTGTGTCCCATGCTAATGCAATAAAATGTTTGGTATGTCATGGAGGTTGCAGTATTAAACGGATTCGAGGGTCGAGACACGTGTCACACCACTGAAAGTCAGCTATCTCGCTTATTCTTTTCCATTTAACTCTCAAGAATAAAGCTAACAAAAACCGTACTTGGGTTGGAGATTTGGTAAAAGGCTGAGGAGTCGAGCAAAAAAGAACAGAGAGCAAAAAAAATTGTCGTTATAGTCGTAGGCATAGAAAGTAATAAGGTTGCAGTTATAGTTAGTCTGAAGAAAGAGATGGAGTACTTAATACAAAATGCTTCCAAAAAATAAAAAAAATTAAATTTCTCAAAATTTGCTATTCGTAAAAGCAAGTCGTATGTTGGCTACACCTCCATTTTCTTTGTTGTTCTAGAAATCGCATAGTAAAAGCCTACTTTGATGTAGTGTCTGGTATATAGTCTCGTAGCTTATTATATAAAAATTATGAACGCCACTAGCGAATGAACATTTTAGTTTTGTTTACAAGTATCACCATGGACACTACTATTAGTGATGTGCTAAATCGATCCTTTTTGTTCTGTTTTGTTCATTTTCTCATATGATTTTTTAAAAAAAGATCGATTTAGCCCATCACTAACTACTATGACAAAGAAAAATGTAACATTTTTATTTTGATTTGCAGCCATATTGGTTGTTGTTTTCGGCGCCACTTTTTTAGTTTAATTTCACTTCTCTATGTTATAATTTTGTTTACAGGAGAGATAGGTTTGTCAATTAAAATTACATTATTTTAGAAGATTGAAATTGCATTATTTCTTATTTAAAAAATTCTTACATGTTGTGATTTCTTTACAGAGTGAGAGAGAAAGTTTCGTTTTTTCTTATTATTCACTGGTTATTCCCTGCATATTCACTCATAATTCACTCATTACTCATTCTATATTTACTCATTATTTAGAGGGAAGTTATTGATTGTTCTCCTTTCCACTCATTGTTTACTGATTATTCACTCAATATTCACCCCTATTATGATTCAAGAGTCGATCGACAATCAACTCGACTCTGTATTGCGTTTTTGTTTTTTCATTTGATAAAAACAATACGAAAAAGGAAAAGGCAACACAGAATCGTGTCGATTGTCGATCGACTTGACAATCATAATAGGGAGAGCATAATGGGTGAGTCACCCATTATGCACTGGTTATTCACTTATTATTCACTCATTTTTCACTCCTTATTCACTAATGAATGTCCAGTTCACACAGTATTCATCGGCATTCTTTCTTTTCGGCGCATCAAAATCGGCTAAAAAAATAATGTTAATTTTTAATAAATTTATGTTTGAGCTACAGATGACTTCTATAATAACTCTCTGCTTTTCTGTTATCCGGCTCATGAATGATCAACATTATTTAAATGGTTAGGATTGTGTTAATCTGGATTCTTTGTAATGATTACTGTTTGCGGCTACTCTGTCGACTGTTTTGTTGAGATACAGGAACTGTTTGGCGATAAATAATCATGGAACTTGTTGTCGTTCAATTTCCTTTTCTGTTTGAAGATATTTGTGGTTATATCTATGATTGAGGTTTGGTTCTTGATGAGTTCTAATAAATACTATTTGTTGTTTCGATTTATTCAAGCTGCAGTCTATATGGGAAGCACCTCTTTGAATCATAATGCCAAATCAAATGCGTCACCTACTATCTATCCTATTGTTTTCCCAACGTTAGTTGATGTAAGAAGATTATTTTGTGATGAACTTTTCTGCATTTGTTTATTCATTTGTAGAATATTTTAGCATGACGACAGGCTACCCCCTCCCCCTGATTCTAAGGACAATTGTGCTAGTTAGTAAATACACCATTTTAAGAGGACATCCTTTGAACCTTCGTAGTTAGACGAATCGAACCCTATGGTCGGTACCTGAATGTACTTCTGAAGTACATTTGGAGCCACTATAACTTTGGGGGCGATTTGAAGCAACCGTGTCACCAAAAATTTTGAACTATATAAACTTTGTTTTTTCACTTAGTATTAGGTAATTCTTATCAACCCATTCATGTAAAATCACATCCGTGGGACATTTAACAGTATAAGCTAAGGCAAAATCATCATTAAAACTTATATTAGAAAAAGAAAAACGCCTAAGTAGCACTGATCCTTGTGGTACTCCAACATCAACCATTCTAATATCACTAAAAGTATCATTAATTCTGGCTCTCACTGTTCTATTATCTAGATAGGAAGCAAACCACTTGTTTAACGTACCCCTAAAACCAATGTCAAACAGAATAGACAAAAGAAGTTTATCGTCAACCATATCGAATACCTTAGAAGCTGATTCAATAATCAGAGTCTATTAGAATCAAAAGTTGTTCTTCTCCATGTTAAGTCATTTAGAGAAAAATGATAAAAACTTATAAAATCGTAATTAAACACGGTTTTTTATTTTTAATGCGTATTTTTGATTCGAATGAACGTTTTAAACGAGATCATGAATGATAATTAACTAAATTTAAATTAACTATCGAAAAAAATTAATAAATAGTTTGGAAAAGAATAACTTTTGAAAATTACATCTGGAAAAAATAAATTTTTGAAACCAACTGTTTCTGGATAAGATATAGTTTTGAAAACACTTCATACAATTAAAATTTAGGAACGACTAGACTTTAAATATTTTTTTATTTGAAATTCAGTCAAATGATTAAAAACATAACATAAAAATTCATTATAAAAAAGTAAGTATAAATTTAACAAAAAATAAATCATAAGTTATCACAATAATTCATTACAAAATAGTTTTAATTAAATAAAATTAGACGATTAGTCCGTCATCTGCTTCCTGAAACTCGCAAAGCTCTACCTCTTCTTCAATAATGTTTTGTGGAGTACTGTCTAAGCACGTTTTATAAAATTCTAAAGATGCATGATTTCGCCAGTCGTTACCAAAATGCTTCTTCAGTAGTTTGTCTACATCATGAAGTTTATTTTTATTTATTGGTACGCCACTCTCTAGCTGGACAGGAAGGAGCATATTGCGCAAGTTTTTTTCTCCTTGGTCAATATAAAACGTTTACACTTATTGAACTGGAAGTGTAACCCTGATGGTTGCTTTAGCATTGCTTTTACCTCTGATTTCCAGTCTCTGACTGGACAAGCTGGTGTGGACAGTTCTACGACTGTTCCATGTTGTTGAAAAATATCCCTTCGCACGTACCTCCGTTTCTATTCTTGCAAACCCACGATCCGGCGGTATGAATGAATGGCCTGTTACTGGAAAAACCAGTTCAACCATTTCCACACATGTTGGAGATCGGTTGGCGAACCAACATACCTGTCATGATTGTATTTTTATTTTGGCTGCCACAACCATCTACAACCAAGCGAATGTGGTTTATATTAGAGACGTTCCGTATTACACAGCCGATGGAAAATAGCTGACGCGATTTCATTTGCTCCCTTTGGCCTTATGTCTTCTGTCCACGTATATAAATATACATTTTGATGACATAAGTTGTCATGAGAGGAACCCATCACAATACCAAAATTATAATAATACAACTGCCGACTGTAATATGCTGCTTGATCAGGTACCATAGGCAGCACCATATTTTTCTGGCAGTCGAATGACATAGTTACCATGTTTGTATTAACCTCCTGTAGCAAACCAAAAAACGCTTTGGCTCGAAGCTTATGAACCCGCTGATGAGTTAAAATGAGGTTTCTTTTGAATGAATTGGTTTCAACTTTAATTTGTTCTTTAAAGCTAAGGCATGTTGAACAGACATCCTTTGCTGGAGTATTGAATCCAATGTTAAAATGGGTATTGAATATATACCGAAAATAACTTGGCGTCACGGCAAGTTCAGGATTATATAAAATTGTGGTTGTGTACAACTCCATTGGTAGGTACTGGCGATGTTTTAATTTATTTCTGCAGTAGTGGATTTCCAGCGTCTTAAACTTTTTTATATATTCGATCACAGCATTTTTCTTAGTTTCCATTTTTATTGACCGCTTATCGCCACCACGCTTTTCGATTGGGGAATTACCTGTCTCTAAGTAATTTTTACAAACTCGTTTTAAACGATCTGATGAGACATTTAAAATCCCCATAAATGCACTTTTGCACAATCTTATCAGCGTTCTTCTAGAGGTACGAAAATAATATTTAATGGCCATCGATTTTCGAGGACCTTGTAGACATCGATCCAGTCGCTTCGGTTTATTAACAATACAATATTTCAAATGCCAAGGCATCGTTCCCACGTATTTATTTACACCGATAAATTTTCGCTTTGTGGACACATTTGGGCATCTTAGGCAATTTCTTCATTTCGTACCTGTAATTAGGGTAGTATGCGCTCTACTAAGAATATTTAAAATTCATACAAATTTGTTACCAGTTCCTTTTGTTTTCCTCAATTCTTCTAACGGTGTTGTTGTGCCTCTTTCTTGCGTTTTGGTTACTTACAACAATGGCAAAAGTTTCTGATTCCATCGTGTAGCGAATTTTTAACTTTTAAACAATAATAAATTTGGATTCAACAAAAATGTTGATAAATACGGTATAACACGATGTTTTAATAAATGTATGTATATTTTGTGCGACCTACCTGTTCAACAAACACCAGAAAACTAAAATCCATTGCGTTAAAAACGAAATAAAAAAATTAAATTGACACTTGAATGCTCGGGAAAATTATACTGGAGAACATGAAGTTTTGGTTTTAACTTTTAAACCATTTTCAAATAACAATGGAAAAGATATATTTTTGAAACTTATTTTACTTATTTTTGTGGTGGAAAAGGTGAGTTTTGAAAATTACTTTCGCATGGATAAAAGTAAGTTTTGAAACCAATTTAGTGTTAGAATGAGTTTTGCAAGTAACATTTGCGACAAAAGATGACTCTTATAAAGGTTTACCACAATCAATCAATAACTCATTTTTTTTTGTTTTATGGAGAAGATCAAGTTTTGATTCTAATAGACTCCTGTTTTTAACAAAAAAAATAATTTGAGAATAACTAGTTGGATTGCAAAAAGTCTGTATAGTTTCCCTTGTCTCTAAGACCATCATTTTTAAAAATAGGAATAATTTAGTTGCAGTTTTCAATCTCAACAACAGCACCAACAAGTTTAGAAAAAGCTTTCAAAACATAATTACTAATTACATCATTGTCTAATGGCTATTAAGTTCCAACGTTCCAATAATAGCGGATAGTTTGTTTCTAAACGAAGATGTTTTAGCTTTATTCGTTAAAATTTCATTAACAAGGTTCCAATTCTTTTTAACGTCACCGCCATTCATCGAGAAACGATTGATATAATACATATGTTTCTCCCTCTTCGCGAAGAATTTTATTTGTGATGCCCTCACGATTTAACAGATCGTTTATTTTTTCCATGAAACATTGCTTTGCGCTTGTTGGATCGAAATAAACCTCATCACGAATACCTTACTTCTTTTTATGTCATCCATTGACTCTGTTTGCTTTCCGTAACAATTGAATGGACGTTTCTTTTACCAACAACGGTGCTAGTCGAGTGATATTCTCCAATACTTCATTCGGTGTGCCCCACCATAAATTGTGTGTGCTCACTGCTCAGTTTAAGACTGGAAACAACGCAAAAATAGGAGGAATATACTTTGGTAACTGGAATAGAAATAGAAATAGGATTGTAAAGTTTGCCCAAAGTAGCAACCAAAAATTATTTATTTTTATTACATTTTTGAGAATAGCTAGTTACTAGAATAATAATCTATACAACAAAAAATTGGTTTAAAATTTGATTTAATTCCAAAACGGAATTGTTATTGTAAAATTCCTAAAGTAGGACACTTATTAACTAAGCTATCTAAAATATTCTCCTTGAGTGTGATGGTGGATTGTATGAGATGAGAATTTTCGGAAATGTAACGTGCATGTCACAAAATACGCTGTGTTTTTTTATTCGCCCCCGATAGCTGCGAGCCGTCATATAAAAAGTGGCTGCCGATAGCGCTCTATTATTATGCAGGAGGTTTACATTCCGACCTAGAAATAAGTTTTAGTTCAACATAGTAATTAAGTTAATACTTATTTAATATGAGAGTGTCATACTGACATTCTAATAGATGTATACGTTTAATAGACAATACGAGTAATTATCTATTTGATGTGAAGGAAGGCGGTAAATTTGTATGTCAAACAAAAATGTTCATATTTAGTTTAATTATATTTTTATTTTAGATAAATTAAAGTGTGATACGATTTAAAAATAAAAATTCTTAAAGTGTCATTTAATGACACCTTATGATTCAGTTTATCAAGTGTATTAATTTAATATTGTACAAACTGCGTGTTATTTATTAAAATTTTGTAAATTATCATTTTTGTTTTATCAAACTCAACTATTAATTATAATAATAAATGTATTCGGGATTATTTTAGGCGAAATGGCCTTAGCATGACAATAAAAAAATAAAAAAAGAATTTAAACGACGACAAAAATAAAGATAATCCGAATTCTTTGCACGCGCCTAAAACTTTCCTATATTTTTCTAAAACTTTAATAATCTATGTATGATATACGGGTTAGTTTTAATATCAAAAAATTATTTTAAAACACACAAAAGAAAACAGATGCCATACTTAAAATAATGTTCAAAAATATATTAAATAACAAAAAATTCAAAAAACAAAGCCAATTTAATTAAATTTTTGTTCACCTCTACTGCACATTCTGAAAATCTTGATGTTTGGTAAATTTATCCCTATTACTATGTATCTCGTAACTACCAACCAATATTACAAGAGCATTTAGTGGTTTTAACGAAGTGTTTGAACTACAAATGGGATATTTGGTCAAAATTAATTTTAATAGGCTAACAATTCTGTTTATCATTTACTCGTCGTACTTTTTTAATTCTGTTAGTTTCGATTTAATCGTCTTGAGGTTTGAATATGATATCGATTGGCAATAAATATATAATTAACAAACAAAAATATTTATAGTGTTTGTTTATTTTTATGATTCATACTTACGTTGTGCATATATAATGCTTGAAACGAGACGATATGTATTACAGAGGTCAATCTCAAGCAGTGTTTTGAAGAGGAGACATTAGACTATTGAAAAATTATTTTATTATAAATTCGTACAAAAAGTTAAACTGACTTAACAGGATAATAATAAGGACAGGATAATAGATATAGGAGTTTGTGCTCTCCGCACATGCTTAAAGCAAACTAATGCGACCGTCCATTGGTGATATGTAGATACCGGGAGTTCACTTATTTGACTATTATCCTCAGATTACATAATAATTTATATTAAGAATTTAAATTGTCTGGTTGTAAATCAATTGATTTTTTCGGCTTTTTATAACAAATATATTAATTGTTCATGACAATCCCAATATTTTTGATTTGTTAAATCAGAAAAATAAAGAGGCCATTCACTCATAATATATCTACTGAAAAAAGTCGAAATATCATTACCCCCTCCTCGTACGTTGGCCCAAGGGCCAAGAGTTATACAAATGTACTACTTTTCAAAAATGAGAACCCTCCATGAGTTCTTTATGTTGGTAGTTTTGTTTCGTACTGAAAAGTTGGTCTACTCATTAGGTAGCTACGACCAAACTACAAAAATACAACTCTTCCCATTCATATTAAATATCTGGTCAGAACGTACTGACATAGTTAGCCCATAGTTAACCCATGGGGAAACGTATTTTGTGTGTGTGTTTATTAAGCCCACATGAATATTTATTAAGAATTTAAATTGTCTATCTGTAAATAAATTGATTTTTTCGGCTTTTTTATAGACAAATATATTAATTGTTCATGAGAATCCAAATTTAGCCCTTGGGCGGGGAGGGGGAATGATATTTCTAAAAAGCCGAAAAATTCAATTGTAATAATTTATATAAAATGTTGATTTCAATATAAAAATATAAAATTAACTTACCGCCACAAAAGTTAAACGCCAACTTATGACTGGGGTTCGTTCACACCTCACAGACGATTTCGTAAAACACTGCGTGATACCCAGTGATCAACTCAACCAGCAATCGACGTGACACCACTCATATTCCTTCGAATCAAATTATGGTTCAGATCAGGAGTCGATAATACTGCTCGCTAGCTCAGGAGTATAGTTCAAAGTTCGCGTGGGGAGCGTTTGGACCCCAGTCATGAGCTGAAGGGTTAATCTATATTACAATATACAAGCATACCCGATTGAAGCAATCATTTGTGTTTTCGTTTACATAAAATACTTCGTTCACAAAATAGTTTTATTTCCCCAGTGTTACTATACACGAGAAACAATTTTTGTTTCAATTAAAAACAAAAGACAGAAATATTTGAAATAGACAAAAATGTTTCTGCAATCTGCACCCACACGACTGTGTTATTAAAAAATTTACAGTTATAGCTAGCTGTGTGATTTTAATATACATGCACTATTACATTGACTTAGAACAGTAATTATAAAATACTAATATACATGTATAAGTATTGTAATATGACGTATCGTATTATGTATATTAAACACGTCGGGACTCGGGATAAATAAAACAAATATTCAAAAATTTTGTGCATCATCAAATCAGTTCGACTTTCGATGAAATTAGATTTAATAATTAATGTGATTTTCATGATTACAAATAGTATTGTATAATTAAGAGAGTTAAATTTTCCGAAATATTAGTATGAAACGAAATAGACAAGAATATTTTACAAGCTATCGTCGTAGAAGAAATAGTGAAATAAATGAACGGCAACGAGTGAGGCGTTCACAACACCAAGTGGATATTAATAGACCTACAATTCATCTTGAACTTCGCAAATCCACTTACAAGTCGGCTATTTTGGGATCTTCAAAATTTTTTTTTCCTCAGACGCATGATCTTGGACCGCTTTCGTTCACATGCATCCATTGCGCTGCAGTTCACTTCAAAAGTGAGCTTAAATCGAATTGTTGCCACAATGGTAAGTTGTCTAATTTATCTACTTCCAACGCACATTTTCCAATTGAAATTAAAGAATTATACATTGGTACTGATCGCAAAAGCCAAAATTTCCGTGATTTCATTAGGTAATACAACAACTCTAACGCCTTTGCTTCAATGGGAGCCAATATACATAATATACATGGCAGTGTTTATTGCTTTAAAGTTTCTGGTGAAGTCTACCACAAAACTGCTGATAACATTCCAATTGACTTAAATTTGAATATGGGAAACGTCCACACTGCTGATGCCGATATTTTGTATGCTGAACTATTTCTTTATGATACTGATACCGCTGTCAATATTCGTATGAATAATCATTAAAACTCAGCCTGCCTAAAAGAAATCATGACAACAATTGGTAATGTTTTGCATAACATATCACCATACGCTAGAAGTTATCAAAAGCTTCGAGAAGCATTCGAAACCGAATCAGCATATGCTGCCCAAAATAATTGCGAGATAAATAAAGTGTCCTTAGTTTTTTATAGAAATTTACAGGATAATCAAAGAGTGTATAATGCACCTACAAATGCTAATGATGTTGCGTTAATTTATGTTCCCAATCGTGATGGCAACATACCCGCCCAAATCGATTTTGCAGTTTATCCTACCAATAGCAGAAGCATTAAGCGAATTAACTTCCTATCCAAACATTTGGACCCAATGATTTTTCCTCTTTTTTACCCTAATGGTGATTTTGGATGGACTACCAATATATCTCATAATACAACGAACTCTACGGCTGTACGAAATACTACCACCGTCCTACAATTTTACGCATATAAAATAGCAATTAGACCAACAATTTTTAGTGGACCACGCTTTATGTCAAAACTTTATCAGGACAATATGGCTATGGTGAGAAAATTTGGGCGCCCCGATTTATTTATCACGTTTACGTGTAATCCAACGTGGCCAGAAATTAAATCGCAACTACATTCAATTCAAAACGCTTCAGATCGCCCTGATTTAGTTACACGAGTGTTCAATCTCAAATTAAAGGAGTTTTTGAACGATATTACCAAATCCCATGTGTTTGGAAAAACATGCAGTTACGTTTATGTCATTGAGCACCAAAAACGTGGCCTTCCACATGATCATTGTTTATTTACTCTCTGTAAGGAGGATAAGTTAAAATCAGCTGCAGATGTGGACAAAATCATTTCAGCTGAAATTCCCAATAAAATTACACATCCGAAACTATACGATATGGTAATAAAACATAATATACATGGGCCATGTGGAAATTTAAATCCCAATTGTGTTTGCATGGTTGATGGTAAATGTTCTAAACAATTTCCGAAACCATTCTGCGAAGAAACCGATATATCTAAAGAAACTTATCCTAAATATAGGCGACGTCTAAATATAACTTCTGAAGTTATGTCCTCAAATGTTTATGTAGATAATCATTTCATAGTTCCCTATAATCCGTTTTTGACCTTAAAATATAATGCTCATATAAATGTTGAGCTTTGTTCAACAGTTAAGGCCATAAAATATATTCACAAATATATTACCAAAGAACATGATTGTGCTAGAATTGGTGTACAAGTTGATTCTAATAATGATCCCACAGCTGTTGTTGATTTCGATGAAATTTCGCAGTATCTTAACTGTCGCTACATTAGTGCACAAGAAGCAGCCTGGCAACTCTAAGAACTTCCAATTCATGGTCAGTCCCATAATATTGTTATGGTATCTGTGCACTTGAAAGATGGGCAGTCAATATTTTTGAACGAGAATAGCATTGAAAATGATTTGCGACGTGAATCTATTGCAGTGACGATTTTAACATCGTTTTTTGATTTAACCTTGAATGATCCAACTGCACATAATCATTTATATCAAGACATACCGATATACTACATATTTAAAAATAAAAAATGGGAAAAACGATCCCCAAATTCACATCACGGCAATAAAGCTATAGGAAGAATAATAGCAGTTTCACCAAAAGATACTGAGCGGTATCACCTCCGACTGTTATTACTTTCGGTTAAAGGAAGAGAAGCTGTTTCCTTCGAAAGCTTAAAAAGTTTTGAAAATGTAGTATATTCAACTTAAAGAGAAACTGCTCGAGCTAGAGGTTTGATAAACGATTCTGCAGAATGGCATTTTTGTCTTTCTGAAGCTTCGAAGTATATGCTTCCAAAATCATTACGCTCTCTTTTTGTTACAATTATTTGTCACTACAATCCTTCAAACCCATTACAATTATTCAACGACTATAAAGATTATATGATTGAAGATTTCATTTATTCTGGTCTAGGGGAAGATGCTGCGTTAACTGCGAGATTTATGTGAAGATGTTGGGTTTGATCTCTTTACTGTATTACCAGTACCAAATTCAGAAATATATGCCAACCTTATTACAGCACCACTTTGTATTCCTAACAATGAACCATATCTTTGGGATAATCTAAACGAAGCACAGCGTATGGCTGCTTCAAACATTTGGTCCTCTATTCAAGGTATAAATTCACAGAAATATTTCTACTTAGATGGCCCTAGAGGTAGCGAAAAGACATTTTTGTATCGAACATTAATACAAAAACTCAGCACAATTAATAAAACAACATTATGTATTGCTTGGAATTGCGGCAAATCTTCTGCCGCATGGTTTGACTTCACATTCTGCCTTTGCACTGCCTTTAAACCTTGACTGGACTATCCCCAACAATTATTTCCAATTATAAAGGCCGGTATTCAGTACAATTAAATTGCGCAATATACAAGTGTGTGTGACGTCAATACATTGCGAAATATTTCAAATTTTATTCAAAATTTTCAGATGATTACCGGCCTTAACAATTTAGATTAAATTTTGCAAGAACCGCATCAAAAATTGATCATATTAAAGTAAAATGATTCATGTTACATTTTAAATTTTTGATTCAGTAATCCTTTTGGGATGTAGAGGAGAGTACACAAAGGCTACTCGGAAAATTACTTTTGCTACGATAGTGCAGTAACCTATGCTTTCGATGATGATTTTAGAATTTATGTTAAATAAGAAAAGGATGCTTTCTCATTTGCCACACGATTTCTCATTTGCCACACGATTTGTGATGAAAACTCAAATGTTCCAATTATATTGTGAACGTTTCAGTTATTAGTTTTGTTGATCCGCCCAAGTTTGTTATTTTTTTACGTTGCTAATTATTTATAAATATTACAGGTCTATTGTATCGTAGGAAAAATAGCGTGTATAACTCGTGTGAAAACTGATCGCAGCCCTCGCTATTGCTCAGGCTGCAAATTTCACTTTCGTATTGCAATGACTCGTTTTCTTCATTAGTTATACAATATACTATTTTCTAGATTAATCATACAATTTATAAAATTATTGTATAGTATTAATATTAACATTTGTAAGGCTTTAATAATTTAATTGATTAATACCATTTTTAAATTACATTTTTAAAAAACAAAACACGCAACACATTTTCCAATTTTATTTTTTTAATTGTACATAGACTGTAATTTATGACACTAATTTGATTATTTTTTTGCGTGCGTAAAACTATCAATATATACACAACAATACTACGCGATGCGACATAATAAAAGAGGCGTTTGATTTTGATAAGAGATCACGCTCAAATCGGAAAAGTAATTTTATTTTTCAAGTTTGCCGCCATATTTAAGTATACCTAACATATCGAAAGCTGATACCTGGCACTAATCTATAACTCATCCAGATGATCAAATATAATGATAAACGATATTGTTTCTCTACCATGTTTAGATAATCAACATATCATTGTTTTATCAGAATAAGTGTCATCATAATCTACAATACAACTGACCGACATAACAGGCAGGCATTTAACTTTAAGTTTTCCTATTCTTCCCCAAACCATAATTTACCCATGTAAGGGCGAAGAAATACTTAGTATGTTTTGTTTTGTTTTACCGGAATGGGGCGAATAATGACGTTCATAATTAAAAAGTAATAATATTGCAGGTAAACATAGTAAGGTTTGCCACCGCTGGTAAAGACGATTATGTCCGTATTCAGGAAACTCCAATTAAATCTAATCGTCAATTATATCATCGTTTGCCATATACAATAAAATATTAATTTCTGTATAAACTCTAATTAGGTTTCGTGAATCGTTAGTGTTAGTTTTATTGCGATAAATGGCGACTAGACGAGAAAAAAGTTTTATCTTTTCTCATATTATCTTAAATTCCTAATTGTTAGATTAGACATACGGATCATCAACTAAAATTATATATGAACGTTTCAACTGACCTTTTAAAACGAAAATTACAATTTATCGTCTATGATGAATAAAATAAAAATTCGAACACTAATTCAATGAACCAAATTATAAAGCAATTTATTTAGATAAGTGCGAAATAAGCAAATTTTAACTTAAGCTGTAACAGACTCAATTGATCAGTACCAGCTATTGCCGAGGATATTGTATCAAAGCAGGCACAATAAAAAGATGGCAATAATAAATTTATGTGGCTTCCAGGTACCGTTTACCGGTAAAACTATTAAATTTTCACTGACAATTTAAAACTGTTCAACATTTTGCTTAAGTTCATTCTTTATTTATTGAAATCAAAATTGAATACTACTTTTTTTTTTAATTCACAGGATAGTGACCCAGAAAATGAACCTAGAAAATCTCAGATGTTCTAAAAAACTTCCAAAAATATGGAATCGGTAATACCAAAGGAAGAGTTTCGATTAACACAGAAAATATCGAATATTCTCAAAAATTTTCCAAATTTTACTAAATTCACGATTCAAGATTATATTTATTAGTCTGTAAGATCTCACAACCCGACCTTAAGAAGAAACCATTGCCGAATGTGGATAAGCTCAGGAAAAAAACTCAAACAATCTCTTAACCTTTACTTCGTGTAGTGGGGTCTGGCTGACCCCAGAGCTATTTGAAGCTGAATAAAAAATTATTTATCAAACATTTAGAAAATTCCTTTTAGATGTACTCGTACCTATACAGACGTCAATCAAATAGATTTAGAAAAAAAAACGCATTAAAATCGGTTAATTTTAGGGTATTTTACATCAAATAAATGAAATTAGGCCGATTACCGTGTAGTGGGGTCATTTTGACCCCTTATGCAATTCAATACATTTTATATTTATAAATCAGTTTTCAATCAAAAATTGATACACATTTCATAGCAATAATAGAAGAATAAAAGATTTATAGAAGGTTTACATTGAATCAGGCACTATATGACGCAACAAAAACAAAGTGATGTATGAACATAAACGGTTATTGATGTTTTGTTGTTTTTTTGTTTTTTGTACCTTCTTTGTTTGTCAGTTGGTAATTTTTCTATAAATTTTATTAAAAGTAAGTAAATTAATTTTTTGTATTTTTTGTCTTGTTGCTAATTCGTTTTCACTATTTAAGATTTGGTTTTATTTTTACTATCCTGAATTGATTCTTGTGTAAACGGTAAGTAAATTTTTATTGTTGCATTAGATGGCACGAAAACGCCAAACGATCACAGAGTTACGTGAATTATTTAAAAGCATTTTAACGCCGAAGGCTTCGGAAGATGATTCAGATTTAGAAGCTGACGATAATTTCGATGACGACGATATTTCACGTAATGATTCTGGTGATGATATACCGCAAATTGAAAATGAACTAATAGCGGATGAAGATGAACAATTACAAATTGGTGAAGATGAAGAAAGTTCTAGTGAACTTGAACTCACCGATAACCTCTACTACGCACAAAACAGAAAATATGCCGAGAATTGGAAATGGACCAGATGGGTCGAGAATTTCAAAAGTGCCAAGATATCAAATATTTTGAAACAAACATAGCATATTATCCGCAACTCAACAACAATCACTACACCGGTTCAATGTTTCAAACGTGTTTTTCCAGAAAAATTAGTGAATATCATTGTTCGTGAGACAAAGAGGAAAGGATCATTGTAACACTATTGTTAGAGATGGTAAACGTTGTCGCGTATGACAAGATACAAATGTAGATGAAATATATGCACTTATTGCCATTTTAATTTATGCCGGAGCACGAAGAAATTGGGATGAATGATTGGATGAGCTGTGGTAACCCGGCAGTCGCCCCTTCTATAAAGCTGTAATGTCTTTACAAAAAGAGCCGAACAACTTTTAAGATTTATGAGATTCGATAACCACAACACGAGAAAATAACGCATAAAAACTGATAAAATAGCTGCGATTCGCGATATATGGCTTATGTTTCTCGACTTTCTAAAGGAGCCATATAAACCATCGAGTAATTTGACTATTGATGAGCAGCTAGTAGCCACACGAGGACGCTGCTCTTTTCGGCAATATATCCCCAGTAAACCTGGCAAATATCGCATAAGGATTTTTTGGATTTGCGATTCAATAAATGCTTTTCCATTGAAAGGTGAAATTTATGTCGGTAGAACATCTAGAGACGAACCACGCGGGACAGATTTTGCTCTCAATGTAGTTCATCAACTAGCCAAAGGATACGTATATAAAAGACGAACCATAATAATTTACAATTATTTTACGTCGTATAAACTTGCAGAGCAAATGATAAGCTTAGATACAACTATACTTGGGACAATTAGAGCAAATAAGCCAGAGTTACCTCGAGAACTAGCAGGTAAGGCAGAAACGAAACATAGGGAAGCAAACTTGACCAAATTTGCATATCATGGCAATATGACATTGGTAAGCTAAGCTCCAAAGGCAGGAAAAAATGTATTGTTGTTATCAACGCTTCACAATGAAGGTACCATCGATGAAAAAACTGATAAGCCAAATATAATTTTAGATTATAATGACAATAAAGGCGGTGTTGATACACTAGATAAGTTAGTGAAAACATATACCTGCAAAAGGAAGACTCGACGATGACCAATGGTTCTATTTTGGCGTAGCGGGGGGTAACTGCTTACAACTTACATCGGTTGGCTAATACGCCATTATACACTAAAGGAAGAAAATCAGAAAGAAAGGAATTTTTGCTAAACTTGGCGTCCGGACTAGCTAATAATCACATAATGAGTCGTTTACAAAAACCGCCGGCTATGACCAAATCCATAAAAGTGGCATTACAACAAATTGGATACTCCACTATTATTATAAATGCCCCAATTCAACAGCCAAAACCTTCGTCTAGTCAACGTCAGCGGTGCTATATATGCCCAAGAAAAAACGATAACAAATCAAGCTTATCTTGTTTGTATTGCCAAAAGACAGTGTGTAAAACACATTTAAAATTCGTATGCGATCTTTGTGTGTCTGATGCACTCGAGGATGCAGAAGTTATTAACTTAGATGATTAAGTACGCGTATACTACAAATTCAAAACAATTTAAAGTTATTATAAGTAAAATCATAATTATATATTTAAATTTTGAAAATGAATTTTATAAAATATGCAATTAATTTTAAAGTTTTGTAATAAATAAACGAAATATAAATAAACGAATTCTATACATATACACTAGTAAAAAGCTTGTTTTCATACAAATCCTATGGAAAAAAAATGGGGTCAATCTGACCCCACTACACGGTTAGTGTGACTTTTAGTATTGCACGAGGTGAAGGATAATTGAATTTGTAAGATTTCGAAGAATTTCAATAAACTCGAAATATTTAGATATTATTGAATAAATTTGACAAGTTTGTAAGTCTGTAACAAAAATCTAGAAACTCAAGAAAATTTCGAAAAAGTTATGAAATTATCGAATTATTTGTGAAGAAAGTCTATATAAAATCAAGCAAGCTACACTCAACTAAGACATGAATCTCCGAATAATACGGGAAATGTTAAATGTTTTCGGTTAAATATCGAATAGTAAAATGGAACAATCGAATATTCTCGACAATCTCTTTTTACAATAGAATAACCTGACTGTTTCAAAATACGCTGAATCATTTGTAAATCTCTAACATCACGTAATTCAGCTCAGTGCAAAAGCAAAAATTATAAAATCTAATCATCAAGTATTAATCCAACTTCGAAACCCCTCACCAGGAATATTATGCTTAAATATTCAAAACGATTAAAGAATCTGCGAGTGTGAGTCGAATGCGAATCGAAAACTTCATATATAAAAAATACGAAACAATTATCAAAGTAGCCTGGAAAACTACTATTGATTTCCATGCAATTTAGGTGATGTGATTTTATGACTTCTCGTTCTCGCAGAAACGCAACAATCGCGTTTATAACAAGTGAAGAAAACGAGTCACTGCAGTCTGAGCGTTATCGAGTATTGATCTATTGAGTATTGCAATTGCACGTTTTTCCACGAGTAAATTTAATAATTAAACAAAATTCTTTTAAATGTGTACATGGAAAAATACAAAAACTGTGAAAATCGTGTAGTTATAGGGTGCGTTAAAAGCTACATGTGATGTAGTTTTTATGTGTTGCCCAATTTTAATTAATTTAATATTTTTAATGAAATTGAATTTAACCCAAAACTGCATATTTTAAAAAGTTTGCATTTAATTCGCATTTCAGACGCACCCTATAATCGGTGCGTCCGAAATAAAGAATGCGCATTTAGCGAAGAAACATTTGAAAAAACTACATGCGATGTAGTTTTTATGTGCATTTATACACGTTGTTTGATATCAATTTATATTTTAATAAATCATATTTATTAATTCAGAGTTATCTAATTAATTTAATGATAATAATGACATTTAATTTAATTCAAAAACTGGGCAGTTTTCGAATCGCGTTCAGTGCGCTCCCATGTATTCTATAATTGACCTGAATATTTGAAAAACGGATTTCAAATTTTGATCACATCTCGACCTTGTATTTTGAACCCTTGGTATGTTTATTCCAGAAAAATTATTTTTTCTAACACGGAATCTAATTTGCAGAGGTGGTATATTAACAACAACAGTTTCTTTTATTTGACGAAATTAAGATTAGGCAAAATTTAATGTAATTAGGGTTAGTTAATTTGTGATGCGGGTGACAGGTTACCAGTTCGAGCAAACTTCATTTATTTATTTAAGGTGAGAGGTCTGTCTAGTTTTGACAAATTTGTAATTAGCTATGTAACTCCAGGTAGCCCGATTTCAGGCTATAAATTAAAAGATCTTGAAAAATATAGAGATAACACAAAAGTTAGGTAAAATCTTTCGGCAGTCGTAAGTGATCAGAATGCAAACAACCATAGTGGAGTCATATTTTATATTTGATAATAGAAAAATGTATGCGTTATACGACATCACAATACCCAATGGCTTAGTATCTTGGGAGTTGGGACGTTATTATTGAACTATATCAAATAGATAGTCTATTTTAGGATTTTAGAATCAAATATTTAAAAATTGACCATTGAAAATTCAAAAGCAGCCACTTTATCTTAAGATATGTTAATGTCAACATTGGCAGCCAGGAACTAGAAAACAATAAAGATATTAGATTATTCTGATTTTAACGAAATTGCGTTTGTTGACAGCTTTTTAAATCACAATCTCCAAACAGTATATTTGTTGGAAACATCTTCTTTAAATCACTAAAAAAAGTCTCACTGCGAATCTTGCAAAGAATTAATGACTAAACCAGAGGAAAATTTATTTTTGCCATCCAATTTTTTTAAATCCATCCGATGAACTGTATTTAAAAAATCCAAATGATTTTTTCTTCGAGCTGTCACACAAATATATAGAAATTTTCGCAACACATTTTGAATCACATCTGAAAACAATAACATATTTTCTAAAGTTTCTTTCGGCGTTTTGTTTTTTGAAGTTACAAGCCATTTCACAGAGGGCAAAGGAATTTCGCTAAAAAAATATTTTTGTTCGATTTATTTTCATATTTTGAATTCTATTTATGTTCTCTTTTCTGTGCTTTAGAGTTGCGATTTTCATGTACGTACGTATTAGGTATAAAACAGTAAATATTATTGTTGTTTGGTTTAATTCTAATATTACCGTACAACTGTTTGTAGTTAAAAATTTTAATTCTATAGCCTCGCTTTACTACCAAAATTAGGAGAGAGAGAAGGAGAGTGAGAGTGTGAAAGAAAGAGAGAGAGTGAGAGAGAAAGAGAGAAAGAAAGAGAGAGAGAGAAAGAAAGAGAGAGAAAGAAAGAGAGAGAAAGAAAGAGAGAAAGAAAAATAGAGAAAGAAAGAGAGAGATAAAGAAAGAGAGAGAAAGAGAGAGATTAAGCGAGAGAAGGAGATTAAGCGAGAGGAAGAGAGAGAGAGAGAGATTAAACGAGAGAGAGAGAGGAGAGAGAGATTAAGCGAGAGAGAGAGAGATCAGGCGAGAGAGAGAGATTAAGCGAGAGAGAGAAAGGTCAGGCGAGAGAGAGAGAGAGATTAAGCGAGAAACATTAAGCGAGAGGAAGAGAGAATGAGTGAGTGAGAGAAAGAGAGGAAGACAAAGATAGATAGAGGGAGAAAGAGAGATAAAGAGCAGCTCCCTGCAAATTTCGAGTAATATCGAGAAAAATGATTATTCACCAAAAATTTAGAATACACCCAAAAAACATAGAATAAACTTAAGGGCTAGTTATATAGACGAAAACGAAACGAAAACGAAACGGGCTGAAACGAAAGACGAAAGATCCATGGTTATATAGACGAATTCGTTTTTTAACGTTTGGCAATTTGGTTATATTTTATTTCAAGAATTTACTTTCGTTCAATTATAATATTATTCCAATAAAATAAGTTTTGAAAAAAAAAATAATGGACACTAACTTTTATTTATCAGTATTATTACTAATTAAAAACTAACAAAAAGTAAATAACGACGTGTACGGCGTTGAGGAGTTCGGCCAATAAATTTTAAATTTTTTATTTACTTATTTCGTTTTGACATTCGAAACTTTAAGGGTTAGTAAAAAATCAGAACCAATAGTGAATTACCGGAAGAACGAAACGAAAGCAAATTGAATTGAATAATTTTCTACTTTTCGTTCGTCTATATAATTAGTCTCATACACTTTCATACATTCAATTCATTCGTTCCGTTTCGTTTTCGTTTGGTTTTGTCTATATAACTAGCTCTTTAGAATTCTACAATTAGCTTGAAAATTCAATAAACTACTAAGAAACTCGACTAATCTCGAAAATGTTGAATATTTCGATGCAAGTTAATGCTGTTCAAATTCTGATATCTAGATTAATCCAAAAGTTTCATTATTTCAGAACTTCTAGAATCTCATATCTCTTCTTAGATCACGTGTAACTCAGTGATGCTTAATGCAATATCAAGCTTCAAATCAAGCAATCAAAATCAACATTCAAGTAAGTAATATGGAAGATTTCGAATAAATTCGAAACATTAATATAATCTCGATTAATAATCTCAATAGCAAACCAATAAGCTTTAGAACCTCATATTGCTATTCGGTAACATTATGCAATTCCAATGCTTTGCAAATTTCGTATAATATCGAAAAGTTCGAATAAACTTAGAATCTCAGAATAGTCTATTGAATTATTCCATAAGTCGATAAGTTCGAATAAATTAAAGATGGAAGCAACTTTACCCTATTCAAACCTGGAAATCTAGATTCAATTACAAATCTGGAGTTTCGAGAATGTCAATAGTATAAGTATTAGGCCAATCTTTCCAAAAATGAGGATACAATAAGGATGGTTCATTGATAATTAAGTCCTCTTTGTCACAAAGATTTACGACCAGACTTTGCAAATATGAGGGCAGTGACTTGTGAACTTATTTTTTTAATTCTAACAAATAACAAACTTAACAGTGTATTATTTTAGCATTACCTTCACTTTCATCTTACATCTTCTTTACTACTATGTTGATAATGTGGGAGAAGAACGCATTGAATTTATTATTATTGTTAAAGTTGTCTTCATTGTGGTTGATTTATGTTTAAGTCAAAACAACAATATTAATTATGCATTTTATGACTTGTCGACTGCAAGCATTGTTATGTGTTAGACTGCATATATAAATATGATACATTTGGAATGAGGATATTAACATTGTTTTGACTGACTTTAGCAGTTTGAAAAGGTTTACAGCAGTTATACATAACATATGTTGAATATTATGAATCATAAATAAAGGCAATATTTATATTATTATTTTAATTACTACTACTTTTTAACCTAGGCCTCAACCCATATTTAATTAGGTTAAAGCTCTTGATGAAGCATTACCTCTTGCAAGGAATTCTTATTGGAGTATCAGTTAATATTATATGTTCATGCTTTTGATTGCAAAGTTCTTTCTAACAACAGTAGTTGATTAATTAAAGTTGTTGGTACCTGGTGCAAAGGTTTCTTACATTCAATGCCACTATTTGGCTCATTACCCAGAAAACGGCAAATGCACTTGGAAGTGGTTATTGTGACATTTTCACTTGTCTCCACCGAGAATCTAAACCGAAACGAAACCCTCTAAAAAACCAACTGATAGAATTCCCGTGAAACCATCAGTCACTCATTTGGCGTTGGTGTCACGTAATCCGGTTAAGTTGTTGACCTGTACAAAATGTATTTCACAGAAGCATGCATTAGTTGCTTGTTCCAGTTTTTCCGCACTTTTGTGTCTTGGAAAAAACACTCTACGACAGAAATTTATTATAACTATTATAGTCATTTCAGTGGGTGCAGGTCGTGCTTGACAATAAAGGTTCATCGTTTCAAAGTTGTGCATTCCTGCCGGAAGGTATGTGTAAACGTTAAATGTGCTCCGAATTGGCAAAGCAGAGAAGTTATCCATCACAACCAATGGCTCCAAATTCCAGCTGGCATAACACTTGCCGGACCGTTATATTTGCGGGTAGGGGGAAAGAATATTCACAAGGCACGTAGGCACAAAATAGGGTATAAAAGCAGGTTTTAGCATAATTTTAGTTAGTGTTTGTTAGAAATTTGATAAAGGAGTAACATCCGAAGCGATCGTAATTTCATTTTCAAATAAAATAAATATCACGATAAAGAAAGTGGCAAAACCAAAATATTGTGTTTTATTATATAAAATCTTCTTGTCGTTATCATATTGGAAGACCAATTACTTATTTAAACGCAATTTCGTAACGTTAGGTGCCAAATTTTCGCTCAAAATATTTAAGCAGTCTATTTTTCTCATGGTGCTTTGAACAAACACCAGATTTTAACTTCTATTGCCGTCATATTTTCCCAGACTATTACCAAACCCCCCTCCCATGCTTCTCTGTAGGTATGATATTTTCCTCCGAAAATGCGTGGTTTTTGCCCCTCCAATTTGTTGTTGTTTTTTTAACCTTAATTATGAAATATCTCAGTTTTTTTATATTTCTGACCAAAGAGAAGGCACCGCTTTTGATTGTTTTTTTGATAAGAATGGTTTCTTCCGCAGTACTCTATCATGTAGCCCATTTTCACTGCATTGTTTGCCGGTTTTTCTTCACTTCTCTCACGACTAACCTTATTTTCGAACCAGAAGGTCGTTTTTGTCTACCAGAATGTCGGAGATTTTCTAGTTATTGTTATATTTACCAAGTAATAATTGTTTTCACTATGTTGTGGCTCCTGTCAATTAGTTTAGCAATTTCTTGCAATGATTTTCCTGCTTGCCCAAATTTTAACTCGAGCTTTCGCGTTTCAATCGATGTTTCTTGCTCTATTTGCTAAAAAAATAAATACTAGTAAAATTTTATGAATATCGAAGTAAACAAAGCAAAACAAAGGCAAATGACAGCAAACTTAATGGTAAATTTCCTGATCTACAGTGTGTTTCCAAAGTTGTACACTTTTCTTGACGCGCTAAAAATCAAGCAAATTTTTTTTTTTTGTTTAATTTATTGTTGGTTGTTTGTTTGTGTATTTCTATCTCTGCAATCTTTTCTGGGGCTCAAAACACTCCCAACTCTTTCGCAGTTCGCTTTTTAAGTCCTACCTTAACACAGTAGCCAAACCGAGGACGTAGGGCTATAGAACCGCTTTGGTTTGAACCACCTGCACATGGCATTGCTTAATGCCAGTCTATAGTGCTGACAGGAAAGGTGGCTCGGCTCATGGATTCCGCACTCTCGACAGTGAGTTATAGATGTGTTCATCTTCATCACCGATCGTAACCATATAATGAAAATTCCCTTTTGCATCCCGCCCCTATTGGGATTCGAACTCGGTACCTCGCGATCCAACTGACGCAGCTTTAACCATTGCGCCGTTTGGTCAGTTTTATTGTTGATTTTTTTATGAGTTTTGTTTATCGATTAATAAGGAATGAATGCCCTATTAAATAAATATTCAGTCTAGGATTAAACATTGATTTATAATAAAAGCTGTAATGCGTTGTACCACTGAGCTCTCCCCGAGCGATCATTGAACAATTAGGATAACCGCTCTCTTTTACCCCACACTGATCACACTATATTTTCATAAAGAAATAACGGAAATCCTACATTGGAAATTTCTTTGTTGTGATCGTCTCTTATAACTCACAGTGATTCGTAAAAAAAGAACGAAAATAATACGATCATTGTAACCCAGTTGTACTTTGCGTGAGCGATCGAAAAATTTGGTTTGAGATGGCACGTTAAAACATGAAACAGAAGTATAAAATATAAAAAAACAAAATCTTCGGCTTTTTAAATTTGTTTTTGATTGGAGAAAATTACAATGTTCGCACTTGTTTCGTTCTTTTTTTACGAATTATAGTATAGAGTGATGATCACGGTGAGGTATAAGAGAGCATCACCGTGATTGATCATTCACCGCTCTTTGTGCACTCAGTCGTACAACAGGGAATTTACTACTGTTAAAAACAGATTTTAGAACCCGAAGATTTGTATTTTTTTTAATTTATACTTCTGTTTTATGTTATTAACGTGCCATCTCAAACAAAATTCCTCGATTGCTCACGCCTAGTACAACTGGGATCTTACGAAATTGTCGTCGTTCAATTTCCGTTCTATTTTTTATATGATTGTTTTACTTAGGCTGTGTTTCAATCGGGTAAACAGTAAAATTTTTTAATTGTGGTAAAAAATATTAAATTTTCCTCACTTTTTAATCGTTTTGGTGTTTCAAATGAAACTGGTTAAAAATGTGGCGTTTCCGTTTTTTATTTTTGTTTTGCGTAGAGAAAAGCAAAATACAAGCTACCAATTTTTAACTGGTCCGTTGACCAGTTAAAATTTTTGTGGTAAATAAAATGTTAAAAATTTAACTTTTTATCTTTTTATGCGGATTTTTATTCGTTTGAAACACAGCCTTAGTCGTAAATACGGTGTTTCGTACCTTTCACATCAAAAATAAACAGTTGGTGCAGTTATTTTGCAATAAGTACTAGGCAAGCAAGCATTTTTCATATGATAAAAAAAGAAAATATTTGCGAGCCAAGTTGTATCATCGTTAGTATTCATTATTTATTTGTGGCCTATAAAAATGATTAGCAACTAAATTGTTTTTTTTTTTTTGGAACGACAATGATGTAAACAGAAGTAGTCGTATAACAGAAAAACGTGTACCATATTACCATCCACCATTTGATTCACTATCTGAAAATGGTATCTCACACGTCGCGTGAAAATATGTAAAATTGTAAACATGGTTGTCACTAATTATTATCTTATTAAGCATCTGGCAATACATGGTTTTTAGTTCATGTTATTTCAATTAAAAGATTATTAACACAAATAAGTTACAAAAAAAGAAGATATTTTATTAACTTTCGATTTAGAGATGTGTTTATTATTCTTATGCTATGAAAGATGTGTTGCGTTGCGGTTTATACACACCGAAGAAAATAAAACAAAAAATTTTACTTGTTACGCTGGGGTGATTCTGAGAAATT
Organism: Tipula vernalis; assembly: GCA_958295665.1. Lineage (NCBI taxonomy): Eukaryota > Metazoa > Arthropoda > Insecta > Diptera > Tipulidae > Tipula > Tipula vernalis. The sequence continues at coordinate 217,214,334 of OY282560.1, read as the reverse complement.
TAATTAATTTTTTATTATAATACATACTTGCGGCTGAACGCCTATAACCGGGGTTTCTCCTTTGTTTTATTAAATGGATTCGCAAATAAGCATAGGAGTATTTGGTTAGATCACTTCTTAAACATTCTTTAATAATATGAATTGCAAAACATAATATTAAATTTTAAATTCCGATGGAATTGATCGCTAAGATTTTTTTTTTTTGTTTTTCTCTAAATTAATTATAGGATTATCACTTTGTGGTGAGAGGAAAAAAAACTAACTCGTTAATATTCAATTAATAATGAACCTTTTTAATGTGGATTTTATAACTATGTAATTTGATCGAGTATGTATTTGTAGTTTATGAAAGACATCAAAAGAATTTCAACATTTAAGATCACTTTTTGTTTTCGTTCTATAATTTTTGTTTACATAAGTACATATCTTGTTTTTAATTTTTTTTGTTTTCTTTTTTTTCAAAAGCAGATCGTTAAACTAAAACGATAAATAACCGATTTTTTTTTAAACTCAAGTTTGATTTTGTTTTATTTTGTTCACCGTTATGTGTAACGATCATTTTTTTTTCATGATCGTAATTTACATTGCATTCTAATTGTTGATTCAGTTGTGGTATTTGTTACGTGATTTGCACGCAAAGTATGTTGATTGGTATGTGTAATTGAGCAGAGAATTCACAAAATCATTTGAATTAATTTTTTGTGCGGTCGTTGGCTGTGTTGTGCTGATGCGTTGGTGTAATTGCGATAGCGAGACGCTTGGTTATATATTGTATGTATGGGGGGGTTGCTATGCAGTTTGTTTCGTTTTTTTGTTTGTTTGGTGTCTTGTTTTGCGTATGGAATGCAGATGTTAAAAGACAATGTCTGTATATTTACATTTCAATGAGTTTTTTTGTTGTGTTTGGCTTTACAATTTACACCCTCAATCGATATTGGGTATGCGTATGAGCAATATTGTTTTTTTTTGTTTATTATCATAAGATTGTTTTTTGATGTTCTTGGAAATAATTATAATAAAAATATTATGTGTAGAAATAACAAGGTAGCCAAAAAAGTAAATTGTGTAGTGTTTAGTTCGAATAAGGAGGGACGTCAGTTGGGTTGTGTAGAGGAGTAATGATTTAGATTGATGAAAATTTCCGAAAATTAGAAATAAGAAGTTAACATAAAATAAATATTCAAAAGGTTACATAAATGGTAACGCCCTCTCGGGCGAAGTTGGAGTTAACCATCTCTAAATGTAATAAAATGAAGTCTTTATAACGAAATGCTAATATTTTTCATTTGGTTGGCTGAAGTGATTTTCCTAAAATCTATAATGCCGCGTTCACACTGTCGCTAGTCTACACCGAAAAAAATAGGTAGGCTGTGTTCGGGAGGCAACCGAAATAAGGTTAAAGGTTGATGAAATAAAAGGATAGAAATTGATATGATAGAAATTTCATTATGTCTTAATTAAAGCTTCTCGATTTTACGACATTTGCATCTCTCTAATCCTGTTTGTATTTTTACCATGAGAAGCGGTTTTCACTCTATTCATGATTATTCACTACATTACACTAATTATACATGCATTATTCGTTTACTATTTACTGATGAATAATGATTCGTGAATTCACTTATTACCCATTCAGAATTCTCTGATTATTCGCTCTTTATTTAGTGATTATGATGTGTTGACTCAATATTCACGTATTATTTACTCATTTTTCACAGATTATTAGTTCAGTATTCAGATATTACTTACTCATAGTTCACTGATAATCCATCTTTTATTCACTCAATATGTAGTGATATTCGCCCATAATTCTTTCATTAATCACTGATTGTTCACAAATTATTTACTCGCCGTCACTGATTTTTCTCAATTATTCGTAGATGAATGATGATAGACGATTCATTACATTATTCACACATAATTGTTAGTTTTTATTTATTTTATTATTATTAAAAAAATTGAAATCTGTGGATCTAAAAACCCACTGTTGATTGACAAACAATTTTAAGAACCAATTCTATAGAAAAGACTACATTTAAAATATAAAATACTAAAGGCAAGTACACACATAAAAAATATTTGCCCAAATTGGTTTAGGAACTATTTCCTCGGTTTGTTCTATTTGGCGAAGCTCTTTTCTCGGTCGTACATAGGACGGTAAATATTTACCGAAAAGCTGTTTGCCCCAAAAAGCAATGGCAAAAGCAAAGGAAAGAAATGTGCCGCGTTCGTAGCAAACATATGTTCTCACGGTTTCATATATTTGGCGCAGTATTGTGTTGACGTTTATTATCTACTTCTATAGTTCTAGTGATTAAAAAGTAGCAAGTCAATCGAGAAATTATAAAAATGAATATTTGGAATTATCTAAAAAGTTTTCGCCGTTTTTACACAAATTTCAAAACCAACTATTTGGAGTTTTGAGTCAGATGTTAAAGTAAGTAAGTAAAGTTATATTCATTCCTAATTGTAAATGCGAAAATAACACAACATTGTGAAATACTCATGGGTCCGTACCGATTCACCAATCATGCAACGAAGATTTGCTACAATTGATACCATACATGAGAAATAGGAAAAATGCAATGTTTCAAGCAAATAGAATGTACCACTTTACCGCGTATGAATTTTAAGGTTATGAATGAGCTCTAGCCAAAATAGGTTGTCTAAGTATGGGGCTGCTGTTTCAAAATTTTTGTAAATAAATAAATAAAAATATTTTATTTTATTTTTTGTCAAGTCAATGTAAAATTTTTGTGGTTTTTGGGAAAAACTGAATCAACTGAAATAAAGATTCTCCTTAAATCCCACCAAACAAATGTGGCTTTGCCATCGTTTGCGTGTCGTGTGTGCCTCATTTTTCGCTACCCGGCTTGATTTAGTATCTTTTCAACAGTGATTCGCAAATGAAAACTCGGTCCTAAATTTTTCACTAATAACAAACAGCCCGCTTCGTTTTGATGCCAACTTTCTCCAAATAATTTAAAACATATACCTACCGACAAAAAAATATAAATATCACTCCTACCGTACTTTGCCTAAGGGTTATACACTGTATAAACCCTTTATTAGAAATGAGAAATTCCTTCAGTTCTTTTTTTCCGGAATCATATTGATTACAGACAAATTTCGAAATTATATTAGCGTGGGCGTATAAATACACACACAATCATAGTTTTCCTAAAGTTTTTAGATTTAATGAATTTAATTCGCCAAATCAGTATGGTCTTACTTGATACTTAAACGTATAAAGTAAGAATTAAATTTTTTAGTTTGGTCGCAGCTACCCAAGGTATATAGATTAATATGGTATGATATTGCGCATGTATAATGCTATCTCTTTCTCAAATTTTTACGTCACATGTATGGTAATGTAGTTTTGTTTTAAAAAGTGAATTGATAAACGAAAACAAGAGGCTCATGGCCGAATGTTATAAACTGAACCAACAAATGAATTGCGTTAAACAAATATTTACGGCCAACCAACAAAATAAAATGAAAAATAAGGGAAAACGAATTCGATGGGGGAGTCGATGATATTTCTCCAGCTCTCGCTATTTTCGCTAGCGGACCAAAAGCTTATTGATTATTATTAAAATAGAAATAACCGTTTCCTGCTGTATCAACATTGAGACGTTGGGCCTCAAAAATTGATATAAATCCTGGATACATAAACGTTGTATTCAAACTAATGGAAAATGTGGATCTTTCACCTCAACAAAAGGTTTGCGTTTTGATGGCGGATGAGATGAAGATTCAAAAATCTTATGAATATGATCAGAAATTAGATATATTACTTCGTCCGATTAATTATGTCCAAGTTGAAATGGTAAGAGGTCTGTTGGAAAATTGGAAACAACCGGTGTTTTACAATTATGATGCAAAACTTACTAAAACCATACTAGAAACGATAATTTGGCAAGTTAAATAAAATTAGTGCTTTGGAATCAGTATGGGATAAGCGAGAAGCAGCCCTATTTTGATAATCCTTGTGATGTTCGGAAGAAAGTATATGTGATTTGTGACACCCCTCTTATGATCAAACTTTTGAGGAATCATTTTTTGGATTCAGGAATCTTATTCAATAACAATTTATTGACAAAAGAACCACTCCATGAACTATTCGAAAATCAATCCAAAAGTGATTTGAAAATCGCAAGCCGATTAACTTCAACTCATCTGATAGTGAAAGGTGGACACAGACAAAAGGTAAAATTTCCAACCCAGTTATTTTTGCACACTAATTCTTGTGCTCTAATTAGAATGGGTAGATTGGGTATTATAAAATCGAAACACTGGCATAAACTGGCAAATTTGCTTAAACAGGTAAATTAAATTAATTAAATACTTTATTTTTTTATTTTATTAATTATGGCTTTTAAATATATTAGGTTAACGATTGGTTTGATACATTTACCTCCAGGGTTCGCAAAATTGATGCTCGCCTAAGAATGGCCGCATATGGTTTGGCCATGCCAGAACTCGAAGAGATATTAAACGACATGGAAAATGTTATTAAACAAATGCGGGTAGGTAATAATACAAGACTGTTGCCATTTCAAAAAGGCATACTCATAAAGATCTATGCATTAAGAATGCTATTCGTAGACCTCAAAGAGGAATATAAAATTAGTTATATACTGACATATCGATTAAATCAGGATCCTCTGGAAATGTTTTTTGGCGTTATGCGTACAAAAGGAGGTTTCTATGACCATCCAACCGGGTTACAATTTAAATATCGACTTCGTAGTCATTTATTGGGATGAAATGAGTGTATTATTTCTGAATCTGCAAATGTAGAATGTGATAATAGCCAATTTATTAAAATAAATGTTGAGATTGACACACATTTAGGGAATTCTAGACTTTATGAAATCGAATTAAGGGACACTAGATGGTTCCGAAAATTTACTCAAATCGAATTTACTTTCCGATATTACAGAAGACGAATTACATGGTTGGTTCAACACAATTTATGCCTGATTTGGAGTATGACGGCTTAGAATATATAGCTGGGTACATCATAAAGCGCCTTCAAATAAAATGGCCCCTTATACTAGAAAAACATACTGAAGTTGGGCCGAGTTATAACTTTACGTGGACGGTTCAAGTGAGTGAAGGAGGGCTAAAAAAACCTAATGTACAATTTATCCAAAAGCTCAAATGATTAGAGGACATATTTAATGATTTTAATTCTAATTCATTGAAACGTGGAAGGAATTACATAAAAACATTACTATCAATTACCGAACAAATTGAATTAGAGTTAGAAATAAAACAATTATATTTTAGACGTAAAATGTTTTTTAAAATTAGAATCTTAAATGCTCAATTATTAGAGAATATCAATTAAAAAAAACGAAAATTTAATAAAACTATAAATTAAAAGTTGAGACTTGTATTTTATTTTACCTAAATGTTATATTTTATATAAATTAAATTAATGCTATGTTCTTAAAACCAATGGTCAAATAAAAATGTTACCATACACGTGACATATATGCGCGAAGCAAACGAAAGTAAAACATGGGAACCAGTTATCAGTATGAAACCAAACTACCTGTAAAAAGGAACGGAAGCAAAGTTCTCATTTGTATAAAGGGTATAAGGTGAATATTTTTATTTTTTGGATAGGAGTGATATTTTTATTTTTTGTCGTTAGGTGTATTATGAGTAAATGGCCTCTTTATTTTACTGGCTCACCAAGTCGTAAATATTGGGAATGCTGTTAAAAGTAGTAAATTTGTCTATAAAAAGCCGAAAAAATCATATTGATTACAGACAAATTTCAACATTTCTAAACAACTTATTGATATCAGATTGTCAAAAGCGAAGAAACTTTTAAAAGTATTCACTGGAAGAAAATAATCAATTTTTGCTGATGTGGTTTGGTGCTGCCTGCTGCTACGTTTGTTGCTGTAGAGTTGGCGGACCAAGAGACGAAAAAGAATAACAGCGAGTGCAAAATCGAAGAAAGTGGGTCAGAGACTTGATGATGCGCCGTGATTAAAGAAGTGTGTGCTATTTGAATTTATTGAAAGAATTTAAATTAAAGAACGCAATGTGTTCAAAAATTGTATGCGTATCTTTAGAAAACTTTAATTACTTGCTTAATTTGTACGCTGTACTAATAACAAAACAAGAACCATGTTACGAATTCTCATAACAGTTCCCGGGCAATTGGGAATTGGGGAAAAATTTTGCTATAATTCCAAACTGGATTTCTCAAAAGTGTATTCTGGTAAACTGGGGATAAATTCTATGGAGAAAATACTAGTTCAAATGATTAATTAGCACCAGAGAAACTATAATTTAGGAAAAAGGGTCATATTTGAAGCAAAACAACACCAAATCTTTGCCGCTTTTCTCTCATGTCATTTTTCTTTTCTCGTACGAGCAAATACGAACAAAGAAACAGATCCAGCTTTCTGAGTGTGCGTCGTTCACAAGTGGCAAATATTGGCCGAAACAATATTTGCTCAAACAAATATGTATATTTGGAGGCAAATATTTTTTTGATGAAATTTTTAAAGCAAATATTTGCCATTCACACGTATAGCCATAAATATTCTAGCAAATATTTGCTGTTTTCGGGCAACATTCGCTACGTGTATAATTAGCTTAAGTTATTCCAATAAAATGGGATCCACCTTAAAACAACTAAACTGTCGCGTTCAAAAAATAATAATTTTCAGATTGTATCCAGTACTGATGCTGGGTCTCATTATAATAAAAAAATCTTTGATTATTTTGAAGACAAATAAATGTCTGAGAGGAATTATCTCTAGCAACTGAAAAAGAGGCCAAGAGGCAGCAATCCTCTCTACATTAAGAATTACTCTAATTAAACGCTTCTCATCAGTAATAAGTACGCTATACGCAGAATGTAGAATTGCCAAATAACTGCAACCAGATATTTATGAATCCACGGTTAATCCAAGATATCTGAACATTACAAGTAACTTTATCACAACTAACATCGTGAAAAATGATGTCAGGGTGAACCACCAAGGTCAGTACCAAGTTCATAGACTACAGAAAGACCAGGTCATCCGTGAGGCGATTACTTGTGAATTAAAATCATTGGAAAAATCGAGTTTAGATAGATTAAGAAAAGCAATAATTTGACCTTAACTAAATGTGTTTTGTGAAACCCACAAAAATAACAGCAATAGAGCTTCTATACAATTCAAACCCTTATACAAATAATTATTGAATTTAAATAAAGCCTTTTCTGTATCTTGAGGCTTTCTGAAACCAAACTCATTGTTGTGTAGAAATTCTGTGAAATTCAAGAAACTAATGACTTTATCGTGTACCAGCTTCTCAAATATCTTACGTTACAGTTTTAATAAGGAACTGGAAGCCGGTTTTTTAAGTTCACATCATACGAGTGACAAGCTAGTTTTCTTGAAAGCTTATTTTTAAATTTAAAATTTGTTTAAAAAGCTTCGCCGTTATGGCTGATGGTTCTAGCTTTTGCTAAAATTTTAATCAATGAAGTACTTCTGTCAACATGAGATTTTAAAATCGAGATAAAACTATCATACGCAACGGATGCATTTGTTGCAGAATAAACAGAAAGCCGACATTCTGCATTCAGGCCAACGATTGGACCTGAGAAGCTAATGTCTCTGTTTTCAGCCTCTTCAGATTAGGTGCATTAAAATTCGACAAATAATTAGCCACAAATTGAAGATAACATTATTAAATTCTTCAAGAGATATAAACTCGTTCAAAAAAAAGAAATCTATAAACACATAGAACAGAAAACAATACAGAATTATAGATAAAATCCTCCTGTAAAATATCAGCATTGCTCACATGTCGTATAGCGGAGTATTGGTGTATCTAAAAACACCATCGGCAATGGAGAGTTCCAACGACCATAAGTATCGATTTCATGGTGCTCAATCCAAACTATAGGCATTAGAATGACTTGTGGTTGAAATTCCAGGCAGCCAAATTCGCCAAACCTAAAATTTTTACGTAGGCTTCTTTTATTTTGATAAACCATAAAAAGATATGACTTATCCATATTAGTATTTGATTAAGATAACCGGCTGTGATATTGATGACAGTTAGAATTAGAGGCGAAAGCATCAATTGACTGGGTTCCAGCTGGACTATATTCGCATTCCCAACACATAACTAGTTTCATATAATTTTTGCTTACAATGAGGCAGGAATATTGATTTTGATGAAGATGAATAATTCCTGGTATGTTTTGTAGCATTTTTAGGTAGGACGTTCGTTTTTTAGATAAAGAAGAACCTTTTCCACGTTGGCAGTTGGTGAAATGCGGGAAATAAAACTCCACTTCTTGTATTATTTTATTGTTCACTAAAAATTCACTCATTATTTGCACATTATTACATTTTATTCACTGATCAATGATGATTTGACTCATTATTCACATATTATTGTAGCAGTATTAACTCAGTATTTTTTTTTCATTCTTATTCACTCAGAACTGACTAATAATTCAGTCGCCATTCCCTCAAAATTCACTGATTACCCACTCCTTATTTAATAATTATTCATCCACAATTCATTCATTAATCACTCTTGATTCATAAATTAATCACTGATTATACTCTTTATTGACAAATGAACGAGTTGATCTCACTCATTATTCAACAGTAATTGAAACATTATCAATATTTTATCCTCTGATTATTCGCTGAAAGTTAAATCATGAATAATCTAGTGAATAATCACTCATTATTCACTCTTTATTATAACTTTACAATAGAGAACTGGTTTAGAATCTGAAGTCGTCCCTCCTTTCTTCTATTGCCTATAATCTCCATTAGTATTCTGTAGGGGTGATTTTAGTGCCACTTAGTTTAATCAAATCATTCTGTACAGTTTATTACAATTATTTTGATATAAAGTAGGTAGATCTTGGCTAGGCAAACTAAATGACTTTCAAATTGCAATGTCTGCCGTTTACACGTTGTTAAGGGAACGACAAAGTTGGTAGGACAGTTTTCTAGTGCTGGGTGGCTCTGAATAAATTCCAGACACGGTTCGGTATTTCCTTCAAAATAATCGAGGAATGGGGGGAGGGGAGAAGACATTAATATGGTTGTAGAACATTGATACAGAGTACATAACGCTTTCCTAACCGGCTAAGAAAACAAACCATAACTGCCGATGGTTATTGACGATATAACCGTTTACGAAAGCATTATGAGTTATGTATTCAACGTTCAACAACTACTTTCTATTCAATCCTAATTTTAAGTATGAACGCCCCAAATTTTTTTGGAAAATGGCTTAGTCTAGTAGAAGATTATTGGCAATATCCTGGTCTAGTAGAAAATCATAATTAGACCGATGGTTAAGGAGGTTATAACCATTTAGGAAAGCGTCATATGTTCTAAATTCAACAATCTTTCGACCAAACCTCATTGGCACTGGCGTAGGAAATCCATTATCATTGAGCTTTCTACTAACTAGAAAATCACTAATCTCTAAATTAAACGTTCATCGATCAGCTTGTTGACTGCAAGAGTATACAATTTTCGAAAAATTTTCGGAAAAACTTCACAAGCATGCTGTCACTGTAACTGTAAATTATGTTCGCTGTGATAAATTCCTATTTACCTGACCACTACTGTAATTTGTCATGCCTTGGTGAAAATCTATTATTTTTCAAATAAAATCATTTTCATTTGTTCCGTATCGTGGTGTGGTGTCCCCACTTTGTCTTCTTTATGTTTTCTTTGTATGTTTTTATGTTTTCACAAACACAGAAAAAAACCAAATGGGAAAAAAGAAGATGAAATTGTTTTCTAAATTTACAATCGAACATCAGTGTTAAAAGGAAAATCTATTTTGAAAATTTTATTTCATAATTGAACACGAATTATGTGTATATTATTAAATGTATATTGCAACCATCATCTATTTAGATTTTAGCCTCCGAGAAAAACAAAAGAAAATAAAAGATCTTGTTTAAACAAATCATAAAAATTTCATGTTTATGTTCAATCAAAAATTTAAATAACATCCGATCTAATCCGCGATATAATTTTATGTGTATTTCTATTGTTGCTATAATCTAGTAAAAATTTAAACATTTTTGTGTGTTTCCTTTCTCTTAACAACTATAAAAAATTAATTTACATACATATAAGCCAGCTAAAGCTAGCTATCGTACATTTAATTTTAGTTTTAAATTTAATCTAAAATTGTATAAAACACTTAATTTTATAACGAATTTGAAGGGTAAAGAAGCTATGAACTATGTAAACTTTAAATATTTAAACATGGTGGCGGCCAACATACAATTTATCCTCTTTTCACCAGCTTTGTAATAATTACACAGCTTACCTAATGTTATCAAAACGAAGAAACAATGTTTTGGCAACAAAATAAATTGGCCCGTGTTATATTTTAATGACGTCACTGTCACTGCAGCAACATAAATGTAAATTAAATTAGTTGCTTATTGTTTGTGACTCCATTCTCAATGTATCACTTTAAGTTTTTCCGCGGTAATGTTATGGACTAAGAAAAACTAGGAGTCTTGTGCTATAACGGTCATTTTAAAGATAACTCTTAATTTATAATTTTCTAAAATTATGTAATTCATTTTAAACAGTTTGGAGAGAGTATAATTTTAAAATTATAAAATTAAGTTTAAAAATTAATGTTTTGAAATGGGGTCTGAAAAACAATAAACAATGATCCGAAACATACAAACACTGACTTATTCTATTTAGGAGCAAAGGGCGTATAGAAGGCTGGACCATCTCACTCTGCATTCAGCTCTCCCCATGTATAACCAAGTACTTTTGATTCGGCTAACAATGTTCTTTTCCAGGTCATTACTAGGTTTTCTACTTTCCGCGTAGCTTACGGATCGCGTTCTAATGATGTCCGAGTTATTTCATTCGGTTGGTAATTTAAATTTTTTTTGTGAATCAAGTGTTGACATTGAAATAAATATTTCGTCTCTCATTGCAAATATTCTTCATTTATTAACAACACTTGAAAACCAATAAATCGAGCCACCATTATTCTCGAATCTACATATATAAGGTAGAGAGAAAAGAAATGTACGAAAGGTCATTAAATCCTTCAAATGCATTTTTCTTTAAGATGAGTATAAATGACTGTTAACTCCCTCACTTGTATTTAAATTATTGGCTTTAAAATGAAACTACTCATGCAGGAAAGATTCTTGGATGTGTATAATAATGAAAACAAAACACCATAGCAAACAAGGTACCAAAAGAATCCATACGACTAATCATTGATCGAGTCAACTTTTCTATGTAATTTTGTGGGATATTGCTCCATTCCTCTTCTATTGCAACTTGAAAGGTCAAGGATTGTATAAATAGAGGGAATTCTGGCCCGAATCCTTCTTCAACAAGAGTTCTATCGGATTCCGATTACGGCTTCTTGCTGGCCACTCCTTTTCTCGGTTACCGACCTCCGTTAAGTTTTTTTTTGACAAGTCTTTGAAAGTGTAACATGATCATTAAGAATTTCATTGACGTACTGCTCCGAAGTCGGGTTTCTATTGGGTGAACAAATAAATTTCTGACCTTTTTTACTAAAATAAAAGACATTAGTTTGTGTAGAAAATGAAGGAATGTTTTATTCAAAGTATGCTCCTTCGGAAGCTATAACCTTCGCCCATCGTTCAGGCAATAAACGGATTCCTTGAGGGAAGAAGTCTGGTGATTTCGAGGCGTTCCAGTCATCGACCCATTTTTTGACGTTTTCATATGAAGTGAAATGATGCTGTGCCAGGGCTGATTGCATCGACCGGAACAAGTGGTAATCAGAGGAACCAATGTCTGGTGAATACGGCGGATGGGGTAGAATTTCCCAGTTCTGCCTGTCAAAGTAATTTTTGACAGGTATAGCAACATGAGGCCTAGCGTTGTCATGTTGCAAAATTATCTTATTGTGCCTTTTGTCCCATTCCGGTCGTTTTGCAGCTAGAGCTTGCTTTAAAGCCATCAGTTGTCGTCGATAAACTTATCCCGTAATGGTTTCACGCTCTTTCAGCAGCTCATAATAGACGACACCCTTCATATCCCACCAAATACAAAGCATCACCTTCGAACCATGGATATTTGCTTTTGGCGTCGACGGCCCTGGTTCACCTGGCTTGACCCACGCTGGTTTGCGCTTTGGATTGTCATAATGGATCCATTTTTCATCCCCAGTGATGATCCGATGCAAAACTTTAAGATATTTGCAAAATAAATTTTCTGGACCAAGGGAGTGGCCACTTCCTGTTAGCCGATTTGGAACAAAATTCACTGGGACCTCCCAATTTATCAAAAAAGCTTAAATCTAAAGTTTCAGTTCGATTGGTTAAACCATCTGGGCTGTAGAGAGGACACAGACTGACAGACTGACAGACAGACACCATTTCGAAACCCACTTTTTCGGACTCGGGGGACCTCAAAACAGATAAATCTCTAAAAATCTCAAGGTTCAAAATTTTCATGATCACTATACTTTATTTTACTAGAGTAAAAGAAAGTAAAATGAAATTCAAAACAAACTCGTCATATAAATACGAAACAAAATCAGTGGCACTTTTCCCGATTCGAATTTTGTTCATAAAAACTTTTAACGGTGCAAAATAACACGCGCTATTATAATACATATCCTCGTTAGAAAAAAAACGAACACCATTGTTTCAGTGACCAATTTACAAGATCTCGAGCAAACTGAACCCCGGGATCTCCGATGAGCTATGGTTAATTTAGGACCTTTCATAGCTTTGTCTGATGTCACATTCATCTTAATTGATCCTTCACGAATACCGGCCGGTGAATACCGGCCTTAAGGGATTAAATTATGCTATGAATCAAAATTTAACGCTTTCGGATCGGACGGTAGTGAAAATCTATGCAATCTAAAAGGTGCTACCTAACGTCAAACACGACGAAAAGCAAACGCTTTGATTTGGAGTGCAATAGGTACAGGTGGGGTCACTCCAATTTAGTAACTTTCTGTATATTTATTTTAATATGTAATGCACATTTATATTGTACGATGTGTTGCTATATTTTATTTTGGTAACATTACGTGTACATACATATGGTATGTATATGAAACGGGTTAAATTAAATGTTAGGTTAGGAATGTGAAATTACATAGTGGATAAGGCGACCAGACGTCCTATTTTTACTTTTATTTAAGGTTGACCAGTTGTTCCGTGTTTTGTGCATGTCACTGCTGACATGTTGTAGCCATCATGTTTTCTTTTTCATTTCGTGACATTTTTCATAGAATAATGGTATTACAGTGATATATCGCTGTAAGTTTTTGCCTTTTATGAAGGGAGTACAGTTGTGATGGTTTCAACATGTCTGAAGATAACAATAAAATCCGATCAGCGCATGAATGGGGTGTGTGACCATGGGATTTAGTATTCACTAATTTTTCATTTTATTTTCTTTGTTCGGAATTGGTTATTTATTGATGCTCTTTGTGTATTTTATGTTTTAATTTATTTTTATTGTTTTCTGGTTCAATTCAAATAGGATTTTAACTGTTGACTGCCATGTGACCCACCCGTGGGTCAAACGTTACTGATTTTTATTGAAATATTATAAACATAAAGTTAGATTGCCCCCTAATTGTTGCAATCAATTTTTTAAACGTCGTATAATCGAATTCGAATCGAGTTGTATTCGGAAATGACCCATATACATAACATTTGGATATTCTACCGGCGTGGGAAAGTCTTTTGGTTTTCTATAATAGATTTTATATTTCTTTTGCAAATTTAGATATAACTTTGGGTAAACCCGTCAATTATTGGATTATGTCTTATTTATTTAACATAATCTGAAACAGCACTATATTTCCAGAAATATGAACCAAGAACATGAAATAGAAAGCGATTGAGGAATTGTGGATAATTATACTTTGTTTCAGAGCCTAAATTTAAATTTAAATAACTTTTAGTTCGGTTTATTAGGTATTAGATTAATTTTGTTAACCTACAGATTCTTTTAGATTTTTAAATATATAAATTTTTAAATTTGAATTTGGTGGATTTTTAGGAGATGAACTCTGATTTGGTTTTATTAAATTTTTTTAATCCATTTATTAATTTATAATTTGTTTTATAACCTTTGAACCATGCAACCTGTCTCAGCTTTCCAGAATCTTTAAGCATCCAACGGAGTTCTGGTTTTTAGAATTGTGTCATCTTGTGCAAGGTCCGATATCTTCTGTATTTTTTTGCTGCATTTCGATATGTTTATGTACTAGAAGGCACATATCATCTAGCTTGCTCATTTCTTAGATGTTGATTTAGGAGGGACAGGGAGGGATATGTCTCGCCATTCTTATGGTTAGAACCTCTCCCATAATTACATCTTTCGCCTAAAAGTGGTTGTCATCTGGATGGAGCACGTAGTTTCCATCGAAGAATTTTTTCCGTCTATTATTTGTCATGTGCGGATTTTCTTCCACGTATCATCACTAATCCAAGGGTTTCTTTTATTGTTTTGGTAGCCAAGGACCATTTTTTCCATTATTTATCAATGTTACTGGTTTCGTTGCTTGCTAGATTGAGTTGGAACGTTTTTTTGAGGATTTTGCTTTCGATGTTGAATATTTTCCGGTTAGATTTCATAAATGTTTGACTTTGAAAGTTGTTATTACCAGTTGGTGTTATTTATGTTTACCCTAAGGTAAACACACAAACCTAAGGTGTGTGAACTCTAAGGACTCCTACGACTGACGCCATACCAGTATGATCGGTTCCAATTTTGGTATTAAAATCTCCCTGAATAATTTTGATGTTGTACCGGTGCATTCTAGATAATGCGCTTTACAGCCGTTCATAGAAATCATCTTTTGTTTGTTGGTTTCTTTCAAAAAAATAAGAAACGCAAAACATACAAATTCAATTCATAAATATTCAAGTTTTAGGTTGAACGTAAAATGTCAATTAAAGAAACACGTTTAATTAATTCACCGTATATTTTACGATTAAAATCTGAATTTTAATCATAAATTATATACGGTGAATTAAAATTCAGGACATAAAAATAAATTAAGCTCTAATTAAATTAATCAAAAATTCAAAACGTGACATTTGAAAAAGAAATTCATAATTTTGTAACTTTTATAATTCTACAATTTTGATTGTAATTTCAAATTAAAGTTTAGATTTCCAAATTTTATTTTCATTTCGTCCCCTTAGTAACACAAAAACGTATCTAGATTTTGATCAATTTGCAAAAACAGCAAGTTTTTAGTAGTTAGCGGATAGAAATTTAGTTGTAGGATGTTGTATTTGAATGTGAGCGGGTTTTGTTCCATTAACGGCCGTTAACGGAGATCTAGATATAAATAAAATCGTGAAAACAAAACAAAAAAATAAACTTTTTCCTTTTTTTCCCCATTTTAGTGGTGGTGACCACCACAATAATATTTTTATAAAGAACTCATCAAGCCACGTTTTGGTTTCATTAATGTCAGCCCGTTCATTAATGTGATTAATTCTGTCCTGGTAGCCCCCTTCAATTTTATCAAAAGCTCTGCTTAGTAACAGCCTGCGGTAAATACCTCATTATCCCAAAAAATTATTGCCATAATCTTCACTGCTGAAAATTTAGCCTCTAATTTCTTTGGTGTCGGTTGATACTTAAAATTTTTTTCGAAATTTCGATACGAATTTTTTGTGTTGGAATAACTGCCCGATATTCAGTTTTTAGTTTTTTACTCAAACCTCCAAATTTGGCATCACTAAAAACAATAAAACTTCATAGTAAATCATTAATTCAATATGATAATGAATAACTATTTAGTTCCAACTCTGTGTACCAATATTCATGGTAATTTCACCAAATTCAGTAAAAATGTTTACCTTTCTCAAAAGGTGGGTAAACGGAATAAAAAACAGTAAATGTTTTATATTTCGATTATTACTTTTTTTTCGTGGTACGAACGGAGGGGGCGAATAAAGAATAAAAAGTGTATTTAAAAACAACCGTGATAATTGATTTAGCCGTGAATTAATAGAAGCTTAAAAGCTGAAGTTGTTTCTACTCTTGCTAGATAAAAGAGCGACGAGCTTTAATCAAAGGATTGATTTTGTTCAAAGGAACTTCAATATATGTAAACTTGAAAATAGTGGTGTACCATCGGTTACAAAAAAGACTTTTTGTTCTTAAAATATTTAAAATTTAAGAATCTGAATATACGTCATCTTGGATGTTTTCAATCGTCTTGAAAATCTGTTTACAAGGAATGGCCTTGTTCATATAAAAAGAAACGTAAAGATTATGCTGTGATTTCAGTCCTAAGTTCCACTGAAATAAATTCTCCTTTAGAAAACGACCTTTCTATATCTGACAATAATATGTATTGGTTGTACAGCAATTTATTTTACGTTAAGTCAAGGATTGCTTTTGAAATGGTTTGGGTGGCTGAATTGCTTTGCTTCATTTAATAATTACTTCTGATCCACGAAGGATTACAAAGTGGGTGCAACTTGATTTGATAAAGATTTTGATTATTTTTTTTACAGTTTATCAATCATTTCTTAGTGTATATTAACGTTTCAGTACTGATCTTACAAAACCATTAACCTTAAATCATCAGCAAGTAGTAAATACTGCATAAACTAAGACAGGAAATTATTGTTTGAAAGGTGTCCTATTCAGGAGAGAGTTTCAATTTTAACTGAGAACATTCAACAACTTTTCGATAAGCATGTACCATTAAAAACATTTGTTAAAATGCAGCGAAGTATGCCTGCTTGGTTCAATAATGAGATTGAATTAGCAATTGTTGATCGCGAGAAATGCTAGCGTTTATAACAAAAATAAAGTTGTGGTTAATCGGAGGATGTTTTTTCATGTCAGACGAATTGTTAAACAACTAGTTAGGAAAGCCAAAAGTAGATTCACGAGTATCAATCATCTACTTGATCCGAACGTTCACGTTATGTATCCATACGTCATACATTCGTAATGCTAGTCTATCGAAGGATAATCCACCTATCCCCCTTCACACGTGCCACAGTATTAGTCGCATTAATTAATCATCAGGAATGCAATCGTCACAATTTTTATTTTAGCACCGTTTACGATATCGTTATTCAAAAGTCGTTAAATGGAATAAAATAATTATTCCGTTGGCTATATCGAACGTTTCACACAATATGAATACGTTCCTCGCACAGTCACTCTTCCGATTTCGATAGTTTTGAATAACTTGAGACCTTGGTATATGAACAAATTCTTAATTATTTAAATGAACATGGTAAACTTAATCTCTATCAGTCTGGTTTCAAAGAAAGTCATATAGTATCTCTACGACATTATTAAAAATTACGAATGAAATATTTGTTTTGCTACAGTTGTTAGATTTTTCAAAAGGTTTGATACATTGAATCATAGAATATTGTTAAATTACTAATTTTATGTTGTTTGATCATGCTGTTAAACTATTTAAAAATTATCTTTATTTGAAGTAAATTAGAATTTAAAAATGTCCGCTTTCATCGAAACGGTACGAGAAGTACTAGTATTTATACTAATCCAATATTTATTATTTATATGCTAATGATTTTCAGATTTATTTTATAAGTGATCCTGGTTCCTGGTTTGATGGCTTCTAAAATTAATAATGATCTGGTTCATATTACCAGAAGGGCTAAAATGATCTTCAACTAAATGAATTTAAATCACAAGTATTATGAATTCTTAGATGTAAGAATGAAATTCCCTTTTCCCCAATCTTACTGGATATTTTGATATCACTTTATCTTCTAGCGTTGTTCGAAACCTGGGTTTTGTAATAAACTCAACACATGGGACGATCACGAAAATCATTTTTATTCTAATATTTATACAATACTCAAAAGATTATCCATGGTTAAAAAAAAGCACTTGTTCGTTGATATGGTTCTTGGCAATCTTGATTTCGAGACAAATAGAAGGCTAACTGTGGTATCAATTGTGTACAGTATTTCTAGATTTGATCACATTACGCCCTATGCCAAATGCTTGTTCGGTTCTACTTTGGAGAATTATTTGAAATATTATGTACTAATTTATGTTAATAGACCAGTATTTGCAAAAGATAAAATCTGAAGAGTCAAGTATGCGGTTGTCACGTTAATAATGATACCTAGGAGTTGGAGTAGTATGAGTTAAGAAATTAGGAAAATTTCGCAACCTTACCAGGAAAAACGTTTGAAATTTTTTTTATTCAGACACAATTTAACCCACATTAATGCCTAGTTGCGCATTCTCCAGAGTATGTGTTTGGTTTAGTAAAAGTGTAACGCTAGACAGCAAAAAAACATACAACAGCTCGTAAACTATACATAAAATAACAACCACGGTTACATTAAAAAATATATCTGGGCTTTTGGAAAATTGCAAGCTTTAGGCTTGCCATTATATTGTTTGTACCTTTACGGATCTTTTGTATAAGATGAAGTAATTGGATGGCCGTACAGGTTTTCATCGTAGGCGATACTGGAAACCAAGATTTCTTGTATAATTGTAATGGAATATTATCTAAGCCTAACAAACTATAAGGTCCTCAGAAAAGCGACTAAAACAGTCATAACGTAAATCAATAAACAACCTAACTGGAGCTATCCCAAGAGACAATAGTCACAAAAACTGCCGAATTACAATTTACTGCACCTGCCAAAATTCTTCCGCCAACTGCTCTCTTCGTGTATCGGACGAATTATTGTTTGAACGACGTCCCGGTCGCAAGCGTAGCATTACCGCGAGACTCCAGTAGACCTTAGTCAACTTTGCAAAACATCATCTTAACTGAATGTAAAAAGAATGGTCTTAGAAGTAACAAAATATATTAAAACGTAAAAAACCAAATTAAACGTTATATGATACATGGCACTTAACGTTAAATATGTCCGTGGCAATAAGGCAGTTAGGGAAGAATTTCCCAAGACAGAATTTGCAGAAGTTTAAAAACCCCAAATATCAATCAATCGCTTCACCGTAATTTATCTCATCAAAAGAAAAATCGGCAAATTATGTAACCAATTCAAAAAACGAAAATAAACCCTCACCATATTGGTGAACCTATTGGCCCTGCAAACTAAGACAATTAGAGTCTATTATGTTAATTGACTCATTAAATCGAAGAATTAGATTTTCGGAAATGAGAACGGTTGGCGGATTATCGCAGCTAGATGTTATACAAACAAATTGTTACGTAGTTGGGAATATCTATTTGTGTTACTTTCGAGTAATTATGATATTTTTGTTCGTATAATTACTGAATTTTATTTTATTTAAAAAATTAAAATACTTATGAACTGCAAAATAATAATTAATCGTGTTTAGAATAACCAGATCGATTTCCATTTTTTTTTTTTTTTAATTATTTGATGATTTTCAGAGAATATAAATACGCCTTATTAAAAATTATTGGAATACATAACAACAGAACAGAAAAATCAAAAGTAAAAATACTTATGAAACGCTACTGCATATAGTTTGTGAAATTTTTACCTTCCTAAAAACGCCATACGAAAAAAAATTTCAGGTGATTTAATTTTTTTGGAATTGTTTTCTTCATAATATGAAGTGAATAGTTGAATTTAATCTTGTGGATGCTGAAATAACTTGGATTAGTTTATAACATCCTACTAAACAAAACCCAAATTGAAAAGTTCAGCAAATTTTTTCTAAATATAAATATTAAACTAGTTTCCATTTAATTACCACTTACCTTTAAAAAAATGTTATTCATGATCCGTGTTCTAATTACCATGGTTTAAATCCTTTATTTTATGGTACTGTTGAAATTTCCTGAAATGAAACAATGATAAGGTGATAATAATTCATATGTTAACCTAACCCTATAATCGGCATTATAATAACCGGTTAATTTGAAAAATGATTGACCGTTTAGTTTGAAAAAAATTGACCTTTTGTTATTGGTTGTTGCTTCTTTAAAACGTTATTTTTTGTTTGGGGAACACTTGTTTCTTCGAACCAAGATAAGCTTGAACCAGTTCAAATATTGTAACTAACGTCCCAGTCCAAAAATTGCAAATAACGTCTCATATGTGTAATTTTATTGTCAGGACGAAATCAAAAAAAAGCCAACCCTTCTTAAAACAATTAAAAAACGTAACTCAAAAGTGAGAAAATCTGTTAACAAAATATAAAATAGGAAGCAGGTATATACTGCAACAAAATATGTTTAACAAAATTAATTTTTATTAAAAATAGTAAACCCACCGTCGCGAATTATCACTGCGAACGAGGAATTACGGCGGAGATCTGCACTAAATAGAAGCTATTTGTTGAGAGCTCTACGTCCTGTGAAGATCCCACCGAGTAAAACACCCAGTAATAAACCCCCTAACCAGTATTGGGACAGATGAATATAAATGACGTAATATCTAAGCTAAATAAAATCGAATAAACTGGAAGTATGCGGAATATTCAATAGGTGCTAATATCGCGACGAAAAGACTTTTTTTCGGATTTCCGGTTTTGAAAAAACTTTAAAAGCAAATGATAGCAAGTAAATATTATGCATTTCACAACAAGCATGCACCATTTGCATATATCTCTTTATATCCAGCTTACGTTTAACTAATTTAGCAAGAGCTATTACAATTAGTTGATTTTAGTAATGAACTAACGCCGCTTTCCAAATTAATGGCTCAATTCAGTCATCAAAAATATGAATTCACACTGATCTCTTAAGACTCAATTTAACGAGTACAGAAAAACTTGTAGAGCTGTACCAAAGTTAAGGAACGAAACAACAACTCTACCAAAATATTTCTCTGCGTCGGTGTGGTGTACATTGCTTTTACAAAAGTTCTGCTTAATTTTTGTTAGGTAGAGTTGTAGTAGAGATATTTCTTTTGATTCATTAGGCAAGGCAAAATTTTTGTTATTTGAAATTCAGACAAATTTTAAATTTCTAAATTTTTATGTTTCTCTCAAATTTGATGAAATGTTAATCTTAATCTGGGAGATATGTTATAAGTTAGCAGGTTTTTCTATTAAGAATTGTCTCAAGACTTATTTCTAATTTGTCTTTTGATTTGCCGATGGAAAACAATAAACTAAATTTTTGCTGGAAATATCGTTTATTTTAATAGATATGTCAATCCCAAGTAATTTAATTATATAAAATTCCAACAATCTGTAGGGACCGCCAGACATACGAGTACTTTGCCTAAACCTTGCCAGACAATGGATTTTCAATGAATGAGTTGAGCATGTTGAGTTCAGTGCTGTAAAATACTTTGCAATGAATATTTTTTCTGTTCCAAATTTTGGTATTATATATTCAAGCCTCTTGAGTATAAAAAATTAATAAACACAATTTTTACAGTCCTTTAATTTTGCAGATCAACATTTTCAAAACGACTTCAATGAGGCTGCCAAAAACCCCTACAAAAATCATTTTAAAAAATTTGTAAAAAAATTTTCTTGTATCTTTTTTTTTTTAATTTACGGGTCCCATAAAAATTATTAAAATTTTCGACCGAGAAAGTGTATTGTTCCTTTAAACTATACTCCCGAGCAACTAAATCGATTCAAACCTCCACGTGTACAAAAAGACATAATTTTTTAAAATGGCTTAACCGATTTTTGTAAAACAACTTTTTTTGACAGCTTAGCATTTTATCTTTACAAGGACACCTTTATCATTTAAATCTATACAGTACTTTAAAAATTAAAGCAATCGTAGCAAAATATGATATTTCGATGAAAACAATTGGCGTGCAGAAATCTCCTGTATAATACCACATTGACCGATATTTGCCATTAATCACTTATCAGACGTTGACCTGAACAAATCTCTACCAGTTTCATTCGTTGTTTCCTCAAAATCATGTATACTACTCCAAAAAAAGCCGTACAAGTTGTACCTTTATTACAAGAAGGACGCAATCAAGGAGAAGTCGCTCATCAGCTAAACATGAGCGAATCTGCTGTCCCAAGAATATCCAGAAGGTTTCAGGAAACTGGTACTTTCAATCGGAGACCACTAGTTCGAGATGTAGTTGTTAGTCCGTGGACAGTAAGAAGATGTTTGAAGGAAGCCAACCTCACTCAGAGACGGCCCAAATTGACAGCACACCACCGCAAAAGCGCCTCGAATTTGCCCGCGAACACATCAATTGGAGCATCAAGCAGTGGAGTCACACAGCTCGAACCATTGTGTGACACAGCTCGAACCACTCGGCATTTCATGAATTTTTCAGATAAAAGAAAAGTCAACAAATTTGTAAGAGTATAATATTTAAAATTAGACAAACAAAATTGTCCTTATCAGTAAGATAAGGTGGCAATCGCTTCAGGTTAACGTGGTAATCCCATCCATTATTCCAAGTTATATAGCGTATAACCTTTTTTTGGACACTCTCGATTTTTTGAATAGTTTCGTCGTAAAAAGGACACCAGACGTTGACAGTGTATTCAAGTTGAGACCTGACGTAGGCATAATACAGGATCTTAATTGTATCGAAGTCATAAATATCTCTCGTCCAACGCTTAATAACGCCAAGCATGGAATCAGCTCTAGCGACGCATTGCTCAATGTGCTTAGTAAAGCACATGTTTCCAACGAAACTAATCCCTAGGTCTTTAATCTCGAATACTTTTTGTAAAAGTATACCATCAATTTTATATTGTTGTATAACAGGGTTAACTTTCCGATGGAACGATAAACTCTTACATTTGTTGATGTTGAGACTGAGACGGTTAGACTCACACGATGAGAATGAAATAAAACGGAGGGTCCAAGCTACAAATCCGGTACCATCAAACATCAGTGACCTCAAGATTGCGTTACATGAGGAGTGGGATGTAACCCCCCCCCCTCTCCCTCCCAAGTCTTTGTCAAAACCTTAATAAGGTTAATGGCGAACCGTTGTAGACCCAAGGGGGGTGGGGCAATACTAAGTATTAACCAATAAGATTGTTTTTGTTTTGCTTGAATTTTTTGTTGAAATTTAAATATCCTATCTGCGCTTTCATTTAAAATTCATTATATAAAAAAGTACTACACCAATTTTCATGAATAGTGTCATTTTAAAGTAAAAATATCAGGCTTTCAAAAAAAATAATGTCTTGTCTCTTCGAGATTTTTAGAAAATCGGTTAAGCCGTTTAAAAAAAATTAGCCTTTCTGTCAGCGCTGAAGGTTTGAGTCGTTTTAGTTGCTCGGGAGTGTAGTTCGTTAATGTGGCATGAATTTTCATTATGAATTTTAAGTTATTGTTTTGTTCTTTGAGACGATAACTGAAACAACCAGTCAGCTCTCAGACTATAAGTTCCGGTATTTTATCTTCTGTTTGTTTGATTATGCTTTGCGGTAGATATGCTTTTATTGACCAAGCTAATAAAGTTGTATTGGTACGATTTGTAGCTTATTATTGGAAACAAATACTTAGGCCTTTCTTTATCTATTATTGCGTTTTAGATAATTATTTTTTACGAAGATTGAAATTATAAAAAATGGCTGCGTTTCGATTTGATGCGGATTGGAATGAGATTTTGTTCTCAAGTGCTTGAATGTAACTAGGCCGATAAATACGCATTTATTAGCCACAAAAATTAGAAGATTGAAAAATACAAATATCTTCACCATACATTACACTTTAAAGCAGAAAGTACTAAAAAATTATTGGATTATCTACATATATGTATATGATATAAATGAATTTAACGTATGTATTAGTGTCAAACTGGTACAAATAAATTAAACAACAATTTTTTGTTGCGGAACAAATTCATGTTTGTTGGCTAAATTAATTCCCTCTGACCTAATTCACAGAGACGTCAAAACGAAGCGGCCAAATACTTCGTGTTTCACTTTATAATCAAAAATTTGAAAAATATTTTCGGAAGATTTGTTTAAATTTTTTTGAATTTGTTAAAATTACTTTCTTCGTTAAAACTATGCAATTAATGCTCAATTACTATCAATTACTCTACAGTTTGATTTTCTGATATTCTAAGCTTTTTCGGAAAGATTGTTCCGACTTCCGAGCAAGGTAATCCGGTATTTTCGAAATATTCTGTGTAGTACTGAGAAATTGAGATTATTCGCGACTTTAGAGCTTTTTGCGATTTACTTGAATTGGGGTTCACGATTATCCCGAGTTTATTGAAGATTATTCGCAATTGATAGAGATTGTTTAGCGCCTACACCAGATAATTTATCAGATTACTTCTGATTGTAAGTTTTATTCGAAGTTTGTCGATATTAGCATTGAGTTACCGGGCGTTACATGTACTTCGAGATGTTCCAGCCTTTAAAGAATACTTCAAAAAAAAATATCTCTTCAAAATTTTTGACAATTTGGAGTTTTTTGTAATTATTAATCAGTTTTGTGATTTTCGAAGACTTATTGACAATTTTCCAATCGCAAACCAAAGAAGCCACAGATTATTCGAGATTATTCTGGAGTTTTAGGTGATGGGTATTTTCCATTTCTATAACCGCAAATCTCTGGGGCATTACTAAGAAATTCAATGATAGTATTCGATGGCTATAATTTTGTGATAACAGACAAAAGAAGAAAGGGGAAAACAATTCCTTTTCTTGTACTGCGATAACGAAATATTCAAACTGTCTTAAAAGGCAAATACAAACAATTTACTAGGAGTCTTTAAATTTGATTGTTTGGGAACGATCTTCCGATTTATAAAAAGTTTAAGTAACGAAACCATCATTAAATAGGGATTTTAATGGTAATAAGGAATAATCATAAAATGACCTATATAATTGGGGGCTCACGATAATTTACCAAGCAATATCGAATATTACTTCAGAGTGATTTGGTAGATGGTAAATCGGTTGAACCATATCGCTCATGATGTAGAAAAGTGTCACAATTAAAAAAAACAAAATTTTCAGGAGAGCGAAAAAACAAAAACAAATTTACTAAATATATATTTTTCCGTACTACTTGTTACAAAGATGGTGTTCTTATGAATCTTTAGTTTGCTATTGCTTTCAAGAACACGTTGATACTGTACTAATTCCATTAAAGATTTCGGGTTAGATCCAGCACCCTTATTTAGCAAACCCTCACGAGTAATGTCAGTTTTCTTCAACAAAGTGCGATATTTTTTTAATTAAGTGACGGTTGATTAAGTAGAAAATTAATTAAATAAAACTAATTTTTTATATAAATTCATTTATTTAAGTTATTTTAATTCATTTGAAAATAATAAACAAAATAAGGCTTAGTTTAATTCATTTAGGGAAAAGTATATTAAATTAGTTTCATTTCAAAGGTAATATAGGTTTCCTTTATTGTGCCACTAGGCGTTAAATACTGATGAGTAGAAACTGTTGTAAGTACGAGGTATGTGATTAGCATTTATTAAATCCGAGATGTCCGATATTTTTCGATTCGAAATTTTAAGTTTTTTTTTATAAGCTTCTTGAAGCTTATAAGTAGGATTGCGTTGAGATTTCCGCTTTCTGTTATTCACAACGATTTGTTTGTAATCGTCTTGCTCGTAAGATGTTTTTACAAAAAAGGATCCAGGTGTATCTTTATGCACACTGATTATTTTCATGTCACACATTTTAATTTGTTGACCATCTTCTGCTATTGCAAAATTATTGCCATACTAACGACTGACGTCCTTAAAATCAACAAAGTCGTTATAGGCCATTTCAATAACTTTATAGGGTTTACCTCTTTTTTTGGCACCACGAATGATCGGTACGTACTGGTGAGGTACATAGATTGGTCCTGATCTTAGCGATTTTTTTATTGCATTATCAATCACTGAGTGTACATTATCGCCCTCATTTTGGGTATGTCCTTTTATTAAAAATTTGTGTGTTATTGAATTAATATTTAAAGTTGAGACTGCATACATATACATCGAAACAGTAAATTTATTTTTCTGTTGTCCACAGCAATTATCAGAATAGAAGACTACATCAAGATTAGTGTCTCCAGAAGATGCCGCTATTTGCTCCAAATATTTATAAACACACGTGTCTATTTCAATCGCACCTCTATTTCCTTCGCCTTCGTGCCAGAAGAAACAAAAAACGTTTTCATTTTTTAATTGCGAAATTGTAAAATTATAGCTGTTTATTTTTGACTTATAATAGAAAACAGATACATCACCCCTTGGGGCAGGTAAAACCGCTTGAAGGTCGTAGCAAGCAACTATATAATTTTAATTTGCCTTCTCCTTATCCTTAATTTTTTCTTCACGAGATAACGTTTTTTCCTTTTGATGATATTCGTATTGTTCTTTAATGGCATCTTTTTCTTCATTTGTGGCATTCATAAAAGATGTACAAAGCTCATAAGGAAAGATATATTAAATTCGTGATTAAAATAAAAGTATATGTTGATAATGAAGCACTAGGTAGGCTTTTGTTTTCGCAATCAGCTTTATAGTCCCTATATAAATCGGCAATGGTTTTACCGCCATCAATAAATTCTCGGGTGGTTCGTTGGCGTAAATAGTGACTCTCGATGCGCGGGATACTATTAATGTGCTCTCGTATACAATATTTTATTGATGGATCAAGTTTTTTGTGGTTCTTATGTTTTCCTCTAAAGTCCTCAGCAATAAAACCCATTTCGTTTTTTGCGATAACGGTTCGAATTGGCCGGTCGTTTGTATCCAGTGTTGCCTTGAAAAATTGTTTGCACACTTTAATTTTTTCGCCGTTGATTTCAAAACTAAACGAGCTATTCAATCGTCTTTTACTGTCGAATTTCTGGTAGCGACAGGCTGGATTTACTTGGTCAATACATTTAAAAATAAAATTGCGCTGGCTGGTTAGATCTGTCAAACCCCAATATTTTTGAAATATTTCGCGCCTCTGCTCTTCGTTTACGAGTATATTGGAATAACATTTTAAACGGCATTTTTGGCCACAAGGAGGCCCCATTCGTCTTTCTTGTATAGATCGCTTTGTAGCTGATGTCGAAATATAGGGTTTACCACTATTTCTTAGTATTGACATTTTCTTTTTATTCCATTTATTGGGATTTGTTTTTCTCGATTTGGTTAGTTTTTTTTTCAGTTATTACATCTACACCGTTAGCTTCGCTAGACTGATGAGCGACATCACCATCAGATTGAACGGACACATCTGACTCTGATAATGAAGATTCTGATTGTGTTGATGATCGAATTAGAGAATTATTGTAATGAAGGATCAGCCAATGAATCATCTGTGTCCTCATAAAATGAACTGTCATCTGAGGGTTGCTTCGTGTGACTGCTATTGCTTTGTGTTGAACTGATCCTATGTAGTCGAATTTTTAAATTTCCCGAATTTGGTTCAGTTATCCATTCTTCATTTCTTTCGGGTGTTTCATCTGCTTTAGATGTTTCACCGCAATCATGACGCGTTATAATATTTTCTTCCTCTATATTTCCTTTCTCCAAGCTTTGGTCTTCTACAATAGTTTCATTACAGCATTCCAATATTTCGTTAAATTTTTTTCTTTCTATTAAGCCGATATCTTCAGTTACTAACTCTTCACTAATTAATAAACTTCTTAGGGGTGGTTCGGTGACATTTTGATGTTCAATTGTTTTGGTATATTTAGTCACCACTTCATTTTTATTATCGAGCTCTGATCTTTGCAGGACTTCATCTACAGTTATCCACAAGTCATTGGTATGTACTTTATCTTGCGGTAGTTGCTCGACTTCTTAAACTTTTTGAATCGGCTCCATATTGAATGATCTTTCCTCGTTTTCAACTTCTAATCTTTTTTTTCGAGAACGGTCTGTACCATACGCATTCCTCTTGAAGACATCTTTTCCGTGAATCAAATAAATAATTGCCTTGTAAATTCGTTCTTTGCAATAATTCGTTACAACTCGAAATAAAAACTCTTAACGGAATTTTTTTGTTATCGCTTGCTTCATGGAAAACTGACACAACTTAAACAAAAATTGTTTCAACTAAAAATAAAAATTACGAACCGTTATTTTCTTCCTCCGCCTTCAATAAAAATTGACACAACTTAAAAAAATACTAAATGTTCAAGTGATTTAAATGATTGGCGATTTTCAAGACTGACACTTTTTGAAAATGAACAATTTAACTAAAAAAAATGTATTACCTTATTAAAGAAAACCGTCGCAACAAAAAAAGTGTCGTTTTATTATATTTTTACCTTGATGTTTCTTGTTCGAACTCTAATGTGACACTGTTCTCTGAATGGTAAAAGAGATAATTGCATAATGGAAAAGTGACACAAGCGCCGCATGATGGTTAATAGTGTAAATATAAAAATGTCGTTAATGCAGAATTATGAAGTCGAATACTGCGCATATTTCTATTGTATTAACTCGAAAATGTAATTTTTTGAGTTGTGTCACTTTATGATATGTTAAACCAATTTAACGATTTTAAAGAATAATTTACTCAAAATTTCTAACCTAATGGAAACATTTTGTAACTAATTCTGTTTGAAATATGCCAAATATCTAACAGAAAATTAGTGATGATGTGAACATAACAAATGAAACGTTGGTTATATTTTTAAAACATCAGTCAGATGTCGCTTTCAATAATGAGAAGGCGGATTGAGTTCAACACTTAGATTTAACATGTACGAGGAACATTGCTGAAAATTCAACTGCAAATTTCTGATTTTTATCGTGCACCTCATTCTACAACCCACTGGGAATGGCCATTACCAATTGAGAAAGCTGATTTAAATTACTTTTCAAAAGTAGAACAAGGGATATTCCCATATGAAGATTTTAACTTAAGTGGAAAGTAGAAATTGTTTCAAGGCAAAAACATAACTGAAAGTTGCTAAACACAAATTAGTAGCACTTGCGTGAATCCATGAAGAACGAGCGGCTGTATCTTGATTTTGGAGAGAGGACAACGGATATACAAACGTTTACCGAAACAACCAAAGTACTATGAATGAACCAAACGATGAATCGAAACTTGGGAGAAATTACACAGTCAAATCGAGACATTAAACAATCGAACTAAGACAATCAAGAAAAGATCGGAAAAAGTGAGCTATTAAACCAAATGATTGCAGACGGACAAAAATAAGGCGAAGTAAAGAAATTACAAACAAAAATCGAAAGTGTTACAGCGGAGTTTCAACAAGCTAAATAGAAACAGGAAATTCAACATGTTGAACAATAATTGCAAATCGAGGAACAACGGCACAAGTGGTTCTTACCGTTCACTTGATCAAGTTAAAGCCACCAACATTTAACTGAACTACATCTTTCGGAACTTCTAAATTATAATTTGAAACGGCAGCCAATCAAAATTATTGTTAATTGTGGCCCTTAAAGCTGATTTAAATTACTTTTCAAAAGTAGAACAAGGGATATTCCCATATGAAGATTTTAACTTAAGTGGAAAGTAGAAATTGTTTCAAGGCAAAAACATAACTGAAAGTTGCTAAACACAAATTAGTAGCACTTGCGTGAATCCATGAAGAACGAGCGGCTGTATCTTGATTTTGGAGAGAGGACAACGGATATACAAACGTTTACCGAAACAACCAAAGTACTATGAATGAACCAAACGATGAATCGAAACTTGGGAGAAATTACACAGTCAAATCGAGACATTAAACAATCGAACTAAGACAATCAAGAAAAGATCGGAAAAAGTGAGCTATTAAACCAAATGATTGCAGACGGACAAAAATAAGGCGAAGTAAAGAAATTACAAACAAAAATCGAAAGTGTTACAGCGGAGTTTCAACAAGCTAAATAGAAACAGGAAATTCAACATGTTGAACAATAATTGCAAATCGAGGAACAACGGCACAAGTGGTTCTTACCGTTCACTTGATCAAGTTAAAGCCACCAACATTTAACTGAACTACATCTTTCGGAACTTCTAAATTATAATTTGAAACGGCAGCCAATCAAAATTATTGTTAATTGTGGCCCTTAAAGGAGAATCAACGAGTACATTACGGGAAATTGCAGGATCACTTTCGCATGGAATTGAAGCTTTGCAATCAAAAGGAAGAATAATCGTTACAGGAATTTTCTCGGCAATCGTACGGCTAATGCATCTAGCACACCCAGGTACGTCGATCGATTACCTATAAAGGATTAGGCAGAAACAACCACTTTTCTATTAAAGAATGAGACTGCACAAGCTTTTACCAAACTGTCAATGAAGGTAAGACGAATAGAAATCGATACCAGCATAAATACTGAACGGACGGCAACAAGATACCGAAACGGAAGCAGCAAAATCGGGTGGTGAGTCACAACTCAAGAAACTGACAGGAAATAAGAGTATGATAGTCGCCTTTTATGCAACGAAGATCAGAGGAATGCCGAACGGCCGGGACAAAAATCCGGAGGCAGAAGAACCATTTTTCGATTTTTTTTGTGTACTATTTGAACTCTATATGTCTCTTATTTATGATTAACCCTTTGATCCAAATGTTGAAAATATCTCGTATGAAGGTTTTTTCCATCAATAGGATTTTGTAGTCAAATTCACATTTATTAGGAAGGAACTTTGCTATTTCTTAAAACTAATGAGGTTCTGGAGGGCCAATTAGAAAGGAACTAGGATGTTTCTTAGGCGATTATTATAGAAATTCGGCACGTCCGATGGAAATGAGATTCTAAAATGATTTTTGATTGATATTTTGAAATAAGGACAATCAAGAAGGAAGTTGGTTGTTTCTTTACCGATTTCATGTCGTATTTATCGAATTTCATTACAATCGGTTTAGAGTACTTAACACAGTTTTTTTCCCCTATAGTTATGGCCATATTCCAGATTTTTTTTTTCTAAATATCGATATTAAAATTTTCTACATTCGGATCTAAGAGACAATCGTAAATAAGACCATATTTCCAATTAGTCTGTTATACCAAGGTTTTTCTGTGATTTATTATTCCAATGCGGTTATTGAGTTACCAAATATAAAATAAATAAATCGACAAACCGGGAAATTACGACATTTCCCGGTCATACTTTTGAGACCGGGATCCCGTTTGAGAATCCCTAACATGTACACGTATTAAGGGAATTAAAAAATAAAAAATAATACGGATCGAGAAAACTGCCATTCAACATGAAGTACTGGTCGAAAATATTTTGGATGATTGGTCATCTGGGAAATGTACCTCATGAGTGCGAATTGCTTCAAGGTGGATGCTGGACGAAGAGTATTATCTCTCGGTAAAACTGAGCTGCAACTTGAATTTAATGGTAAGGATGCCACAGTAAGTTTGGTAATAGTAAGCCATCCGGTAAGGTGCCGGTTTGTGCGAAAATTTAGTTCGTTATGACTAAGTAGCAAACGGTCGAAGATATATGGCAAGGCGATTGGAATGGGTTCACAATCCACAATGAAAGAAGGATTTTTAGGATCCCACGGGATTAAGCCTCTTGTTCGATAAGACTAAGGATCCTACGTTTAGGTTTATCAAGTTTAGGTGACGGGTAGTGTTACGGTAACACCATGGTAATGTAATAAGGCAATTTTCACTATTTGGTGATAGCACCTAGATTAGAGAGTTATGAGATAAGACTGTCCATGCTAAACTGTCTAAGTTTAATAAAAGTTTAATAAAAGTTTAATAAAAGTTTAAAAGTTTAATAAAAGTTTAATAAAAGTTTAATAAAAGTTTATTAAAAGCTTAATAAAAGTTTAAAAAAATGTATTTAAAGCTTAATAAAAGTTTAAAATCTCGAAAGTTTAAAAGTTTAAAATCTCAAAAGTTTAAAAGTTTAAAAATTTAAAAGTTTAAAAATTTAAAAATTTAAAAGTTTTAAAATTCAAAAGTTTAATAAAAGCTTAATAAAAATTTAACAAAAGTTTAATAAAAGTTTAATAAAAGTTTACTAAAAGTTTACTAAAAGTTTACTAAAAGTTTAATAAAAGTTTAATAAAAGTTTAATAAAAATTTAATAAAAGATTAATAAAAGTTTAATAAAAGTTTAATAAAAGTTTAATAAAAGTTTAATAAAAGTTTTAAAGTTTTGAAAGTGTTTTAAAAAGTGTTTTAAAAAGTGTTTTAAAAAGTGTTTAAAAAGTTTTTAAAAGTTTAAAAGTTTAAAAGTTTGAAAGTTTAAAAGTTTAAAAGTTTGAAAGTTTAAAAGTTTAAAAGTTTAAAAGTTTAAAAGTTTAAAAGTTTAAAAGTTTAAAAGTTTAAAAGTTTAAAAGTTTAAAAGTTTAAAAGTCTAAAAGTCTAAAAGTTTAAAAGTTTAAAAGTTTAAAAGTTTAAAAGTTTAAAAGTTTAAAAGTTTAAAAGTTTAAAAGTTTAAAAGTTTAAAAGTTTAAAAGTTTAAAAGTTTAAAAGTTTAAAAGTTTAAAAGTTTAAAAGTTTAAAAGTTTAAAAGTTTAAAAGTTTAAAAGTTTAAAAGTTTAAAAGTTTAAAAGTTTAAAAGTTTAAAATTTTAATATGTAGTTTAAAAGTTTAAAAATTTAGAAGTTTAATAAAAGTTTATTTTTAGGATCCCACGGGATTAAGCCTCCTACGGGATCCTGTTCGATTAGATTTAGGATCCTACGTTTAGGTTTATCAAGTTTAGGTGACGGGTAGTGTTACGGTAACACCATGGTAATGTAATAAGGCAATTTTCACTATTTGCTGATAACACCTAGATTAGGGAATTATGAGATAAGACTGTCCATGCTAAACTGTCCTATATCGTATTGGAAAAATCATGATTATTCTAGAACTTTAGTATGAGTAAATAAACAGACGAATGAATTTGAATTGGACAATTAGTATTTGAAAATTGAAACGCGATATAGTCAAGATTAACAGGGCGATATAAAAGTTGCGTTTAAATAGTGCGAATTGTGTGAAAGTGTGATAAGTGAAATTTTAGTAATTTTGCGAATTATTGTGGAACAAATGCGTTGTATTAATTTGACATGGCAAAAATGTAAAAATATCACTATAAATCCTTACATCTTCATCAAACAGTGAACCAAAAGCCAGAAAGACTAGCTCGGGCTAGTCACACGAGAGTGACTCAATTAAAAAATTTTACAAACACCCGTTTCTCTATATTGTACAGTATTCCTCTGCTGTATATTCGGTTATTTATTAAGGTATTAATTTATTAAATTAAACAAATGAATGCCGCCAAACCCATTTTTTTATTAACCCATCAAAAGTAGAAAAAACAAATAATAAATACTACTACCAAACTTTCATTTTCTAATTTTGATAATTTCACATTAAAAATATAAAAATCAATAATCAACTATAGCAGCATTTTTAGGTAACACTGTAGTACACAATTTTTTATTTTTATTATTTAATTTGAATATTTTCTTTTCCATCATAATTTACTGTGTACTGTGTAGTTAATGTAGACATACATGTGTGTGTGTGTGAGCGTGTGTTTATATTAAGTGCATATTTCTATTTATTGAGTGATTTTCCGGAAATACACAGATACTATAAATGGATGGTTGAGTTTCACGTCACGTAAATTAAATCGAACTTATTAATTTATTGTTATGATCTTTGACATGTGCATTGTGTAACACATAAAAAGGGCTTTCAAATCAAATTAAATAATAAAATTAGATCAAATTTATCTTTCTAAAAATCATTCTATAATTGTTGCAATTTTTACTTTCAAAACTTAACGAAAACAATATTAAATTATTTTAATAACTACATATTATTATCATGTTTTTTTTATGCTGGTTGTGCGATATCCATTTATGTAAAAGTACAGCCAGTACTAGTACGATTTCATTTTCATCACTATACCCTTATTTGATCAACAAACGCGACAACTTACTTAGTGCGAAAAGAGCGAACTTGAATTAGATCGAACTATTATTTTTTTTTTGTGTTTTGTTACTTTCACTGTAGACGGCGAGTCGTTACAATTTTTATAGATCCAATCGATTTTTATTCGATCCTAATTATTTAACTCTGTTTATTGAAATTAAACACAAAATAAAACCAAAAATTGCATAAATCTTTTGTTTTGTGTTCGCTCACGTTACATAATCTCGAATATTGTTCACTTAAGAAATTTTTGTATACATATTTACGTTTTTAGAAAGTTTTTCATTTGTTTTCGCTTTTTTTTCTTAACTGTATGTAAGAATTGTTTAGATGTAGTTCACTACAAAACATAACCTTCAAAACAGCCGAACGTAATGTTGTCAACAAGTTAACAAACTATGTACTCCGTTAGATAAAGTATTCTTTAATTATTAAAGCAGGTATTTGACATATTAAGTGAACTGTAAAATTATTATTCTTTTCTTATTTTAGTTTGCGATGTAACATTAAATGAAGGCATGATAATATAAAAAAAACAACAACAACAAATAAATGACGAGAAAGAAAACGAATTACATAAAAAAAAAAAAAATTTAATACGCGCTCTAGATTTGTATCAGCTGATAGTAAAAATAAAAACGTGGACAATTGTAATTTAACGGTTCCGAGTTTTAAAATTAACGGTTATGTTTTTTTTTTTAAATGTTAATCACATATTTGTGCAAATTTTAATGTATGTAGATAATATATGGTATACACGCACACAGTTTTTCGGTCTTATTACCTAATTTCAATCCCAAAAATGTTAACAACAAATTTGAAAAAAAAAATAAAATAAAATAAAAAATATTAGAATTACAACATAAAAACAAAAATTTGTTAAATTAAAGTAAAATATGCCATTTTCTTATCACAGATCGTATATAATTTCTATTATATAGGAAGTTTAAACGCCCACATACAATACAAATTTATTTTGTGTATATACATATTCCGAATGATAACGCGTACACACCAAAAATATAATTTTAAACTTGGTTCAACACTTTAGGATTTGTACTGTAATTTTATAAACGATTAATTATTTTAATATTACACTACACGACGGGCTTAATAGTTATTTCGACGTATTATTTATTACTAATGATTGTTTTATAAATAAAAAAAAAAAAATTAAGATTTAACAATTAGTTATCTTTCAAATACCACCTGCGCTTATCAGACCGACGCACTTGGTAAAAAATCGGAAAAATTATAAACGACGAATTCGAATTTTAGAGATAAAAGTAAAGATAAGTAAAAACTGCAAACTATTTTGCATATAAATTATTATTTTGGTTGCTATTTTTACTACAAATAAATCCTCTGAAGTTTTTTGGTAAAAATAAAATTTACAAATTTTATAACTGGTTCATGAAAATCCATGAAATGTCTGTTTCTGTTAGGACGAACCTTTTACTATCAGAAAAAAGGAAACAAGACTTCTGACTTTTTCCGATTATGCAAAATATTCAACATTTTCTAGCTGTCTAAAACACAATTTTCACACTTTTTTAATATTCAGAACAATGAAAAAAATCCTACCTTTATAACAGAGATCGTACGATTACGTACATTTTCATACATAGATATTACATACATACATAAATATTATGAATTTGAACATGTTTATTGAGCAAGTCATTCTAAGTGTACTTCATCAGAAGCCACAATCTTCGTCCATCTTTTAGGCGATTCACGAATTTCCTTTCTGAAATAGTCGTCGTCTTTTGAAGCGATCCATTCGTCAAGGCTAATAGCATCGACTGGAATAAATAGTAATCCGAAGGAGCAATGTCTGGCGAATATGGGGGGTGTGACAGAACTTCGCAGTTCTGCTCTTCTAGGTAGGTTTTAACGACTCTTCCAGTATGTGGTTTTGCGTTTCCATGCTGCAAAATCAGTTTATTGTGTCTATTCTCCCATTCTGATCGATTATCTTTAACAGCTCGGTATATCGCAGCAAAAACAGAGCATAACCTTATCACAATGAATATTTCGCTGTGATGAACCAGCTTCACCCAAGTTTTTTAACGTTTAGAATTCTCTTAGGTTCAAGTCGATGCAGAAAAGCCTTTCTTTGTTCTCTTGCAAGAAACATTTCAGAAGTGATTTTTCGACATTACATCTGCTTTTCTGTTAATTCATGTGGTATCCAATTCCCAAATTTTTGAACCATCATTGATGCTTAAACCACCTTCTACACATACTATCAGAAAAAGTATGGAAGGTGAAAGTAACTATTTTTCAGGAGTTAAAATCAGAAGCATAAATTGCCTTTTTTGCGCTAAAAATCGTGGTCGTCCTATTTCACCCCTTGACTCGAGTGAGCTTTAACAACATTTTAATTTTGGGTGTCGCACTGTAAATAGTTGTTGAAAGCCAAACACTCGTAAAACCATTTTCGTCTTTCGCGACATTTCCGTCTGAATCAGGGACAAAATTCCAGTAAAAAAAAAATTGAAGAGTCGAAAAGGCAGAGAGACAAAATCCCGAGAATCAAAATCCTGAGGGTTTCAAAAAATCCCGAGGGTTTCAAAAAATCCCGAGGATACAAAATCCCGAGGATACGAAATCCGGAGGATACATAATCCCGAGGATACAAAATTCGCAGGGTACAAAATTCTGAAAGTCCTGAAAACTCCAAAATCTAGTTGCTGCACCAATTTTCCCTTGATTTGAAGATGTATACACACGAAAAATCGAACATCGAAAATAATGATATGGTTATAACGGGGTCGCAACGATATTTCAAAATCTCGCTTAACCAAAATGGCGCCCAAAAAAAATCCCGCTTTTTAAAACCAGAAGGGGCGGCCCGAATTTAAAAAAATATGTCTTTCAAAACCAATATTTTTAAGATCAGGATTTTGAAAACCGAGATTTTGAAAACCGGGATTTTGGAAACCAGGATTTTGAAGGCGGGATTGTGAAAAGCAGGCAAACTTTCACAGGTAAATCATTTAGGTATGGACATAAGTTCCTGTATTATATAACTATTAAAACTGAAGTTGAATCTAAATTTGGTTTTGATGTATTTTAATTTGATTGTTTAATTAATAATTTATTTAGTCTTCAAAGATGTACGCGGTTATAAAAACAGATTGAGGAAATCCATGAAATAGATTCAGGGATCCCATGTTTTATGGATTGGAAAAAATTGTAGCAAATATTTGCTTGAAAACCACATGCTTCCAGATAATTCCTGGACAAAATATAACCTTAAAATGCTACAGAGTGAAATTGTAAGTTGTACTGTTTGAAATTAACTATAAAGTAAACGTTTAACTTTAAAATAATTTTCTACAATAGATACTATCAATTAGGTAAATAGACGAGAAAGAGTATATTAAGCATAGTAAAATTCGGAATCCGAGGCAGCCATGGTAACTTCAGAATCAGGAAACTAAAAAAATATCGACTTAAACGACGAGTTTAATAATATAACATCTGATGCGAATGAACAGCAGGCAGAAAATAACTCGCAAGATAACAACAATACTAATGTTATAGAAGTGGATTATTCGCATAACACGGAGCCTTCATCTGTAAATTACCAAATCAACGATGTATGTAATTGTAAAATGCACCGATCAACAACAGCCAGAGATTAGTGAGATTTATTTATTTTAAAAATCCTGTTTTGCAAATGAAATTGAAACTATTTAAGAAGTAAAAGAAAAAATTGATTCAATGGAGGAAACGATGCGACATTTTGCAGATATTTTGCCAGAATTTCTCAGTTTTATGAGGAAAAATTCAAATTGAATCATAGAAAAAGACTTGATTTTTATCGTCCCTCCCCTATCATCACTTATGGTAACCGCAGTGGTTATATAGGTTGAATTGTTCGGTTGAATTGCTGAAAGCGGATGTGGATGGCAAGACAATATTTAAAAATATTAGAAATATCACAGAAAAGCTGATTAATGAGGACGCCTTACATACGCCAAATTTTCCTACCCACGTAACTTCTTTTTTTGGTTCACCTTACTTTCGGAGGATGCGAAAGTAAATTAAACCAAAAAAAAAAAAAAAAAAAAAATGACGGGCAGAGAAATTTGGCGTATTTCACAGTTTATGGTGTGTCTTTGTCGAACATGTTCCCCTACACATCGATAGAAGCTATAAACATTACAAAAGGTAAATTCACCCTAATTATACATAGTTACGGTAAATTCTATATCCCTCTAGCAGAAGGGATAGAGGGCCAGAGTGAAACATCATTTAAAAAACTTTAAATCATTTTTCCAATGATACGAAACTTGTTGAATTTGCTTATCAATCTGGACTTGCTATTGATAAAATCATAAGCGAATGCCTTATGTATGACCGTCTGAACTAGTTTGTAACTGCTTGTCAAATCAGGCAAGGATTAGCTCCACAAATAACTGAACATTTGCTGGTCACCAATTCGATTTTTGTCCTTTAGGGTCAATAGTCAATTTTCGGCCATTTTTCAGACAAAAGCATAAAAGTGTTTTAATGGACAGTTACACATTTTGTTCTACAAAGCGATAATAGTGTGCAATCTAAAGAGAATCAGACAATGTCCGCTCTACGATTTCGTATTTCTTCGGTTTTGAACTTTTTGATTTTTAATTGAATACCTACTCAACGATTTAAAACTGAACGTTTCATTTTTGTAATGTCTTAAATATATAATAATTTCTGTTTCTTATACAAATAAAAATTATAAAATGTTTAAAAGTTTTAAATTTTGTTAAAAACAAATTAAATACTTAAGTCTTTCAATTTAAAAAATATGTTAAGTTTTATTTAAAAATTTCATCCAATTAAGGATAGTCTAATTTTATCTAGAAAATGTCCAAATTATCCAAAAATTATTTCACAGAATAAATAAAAACATATAAAGCGCTGAATCCTCACCAGGAGGTTAGAACTTCGGTCCGGAAAATTACGTGCTAACTGAACTTCTTACTCCATTATCCAACTCCGACTCAATCTCCAAATCAATATCCAACTCAATCTCAAACTAAACCTTCAATTCATCTCAACCCCAAACTCAACGTCCAACTCAATCTACAAATCAGCATATCGATCGGCTTAACTAACAAAGACCCCCTAATCCAACTCAGTTATAATTGGTTGAATAATATTAAATGTAGAACGTGATGTATTGTGATTCATGGTAAAATAATAACACAGAAAGGTGCAGCAGTCGAAAAAATTGCCGTTGTCAAAAATAAGGGTTTCCATTTAAACAAATGAGTTTGACCTTCAAATGACCTTGAAAATTGACCTGAAGGCCAAGGGCATTAATACATATAGATGACCCCTGTTATCCTTGACCATTTTTGTCTAAACATTTTTTTTTTTGTAGCTGGTGTAAATGGCTCACAGGTGGTCCTAAAGCTTTATAGTTCTCCGCCTTGACCATAAGATAGTTTAAGATATGTCTAATTTTAGGTGATAATACAAATATTAAAAAATGCAAATTCATAAGTCTTAAGCGCAGCGGACAAATCATTCACAATAACACCTAAAATAAACTTAAAACTCCGGTATACATCAATTATGTAGTTACATCAAATCATTAGATGTCTTCCTTTCATAAAAATAATCTAACTGCTTACATCCACGAAATAATAATAACAATAGGTAATAAGAAATAAAAATAACATTACACACCCACAGACATACACAAATCTAAATTTTCGTAAATTTATTTTTACTTTCCCGTCATGTTGCATAAGTCAACTCAATAGGTATACATATCTTGATAAGCGAGGTCTTGTTTAATTTGCATAACAAATCATGTTTCACATTGGTGTGTTGCACGTAAAACAGTATATACATACCATGGCATAAATCATAAAACCCAATACAAAAACAAAAAAAAAAAACATCAGACGAATTTGATTAGCATGAAATGACTATATTAAAGGTTTAGGTATGCACTTTATTAGATATTTATAGCGATTTGATTTATTACCTTTTATAGGTTATATTGATGTAAAATATTATTTGAAAACCCTTTTCCGTATTTTCCTTTTTGACATTTTGTGTTAAAAATGATTGCGTTACAATAAATCTTCTTAATTCACCTTAACATATATCTTGTACCTTTATATAGACTTATTATGTTGTGTAAGGTCGTTACCAAAATAAACCTTTCATAAAATAAAACGTGTGCCATTGTTTATAAAATTATGTTTATTCTAATGTGATACCGAATATGTGTAGGTATAGAGTAGACGTCTAAATGGAATTGTTTTTGTTTTAAAACAATAACAAAGAATTGTATTTATTTGTAAATATTAAATTAAATTACTTTTAAGAATGTATTATGTACATATATACATAATTGTTATTTATTGTAATCATTTTGCATGGTAATTTGCCAGCAATAACAAAATGCCCAAAAGCACGCTTGCATTTGGATATACATATAATCGAGTCAACGAGATTATGTTGCGTCTTAAAATTTTTGATTACAAATTTTTGGTGTTTCTTCTTAAATATGGCTAAGTTCAAGGTTGAAATTCAAGTTTTTATTTTATATAAGAATTTTTATATTTGGCCACACAAAGCTATTAGTCAGAAAGAAAGGTTAATTATTATGATACCTTACATGCAAATATAGGCAGTTAATAAAAAAAAAATAAAAATTTATTGTTTAAGATACACAGAATGTTTATAAAACATCACTGTTAATTATAAAGAAACCGGATTTATAACGAAACATTACACTTTAATATTTTGAACACCTTATAGTTGACGTTATAATTAATATCAATAAATGATCCAACGCTTTTGCTATTTTTATAAACTGGAATTATTTTACTATAAAACTAATTCACGCATATCCGACAATAAATTTTACAAATATTTTGAGTTGTAGCCGGGTTTATGGACGTGGTTGGCAGTTTAACCCAATATACACTATGCAGTGTACAATTTACGATATGACCAGTTTACTAAGTGTATGTACCATTCAAAAACTAAGCACGTTGTAAGCAGGACATGTTTTTACGTTAACATTTCACTATCTTGTTTTTTTTTTTATAACACCTGTTTATTAATCATGTCCAAATGTAAAGTATGTATCACATTGACCAGTGCTGCTTTATTTTGGAAAACGTGATATTAAAATTTTACATTGTTCCGAAAAATGGTTGCAATAAACAAAGCTGAATTATACTCGCTAATCAAAATGGTATTTCGAAATTTGTGAAAGAAATTGCCTTCAAAGTAAATAAGGTACTGTAGTAAATAAATAATAAGAATTGAGATCGATGACGTGTTGCCGCTGCCACCTTTTGCGGATCAAAACAATTATAAAGAGTCGCAAATTTTAATCCATCCACGGAAGCAAAAATTTCATCGTAAACAACAAAAGTTGTATGTTTCGAGCGCATCATTTTACGTCCGTCGAATATGTATTCTCCATGACTTCCCAAGGTAAAAAATCAAGCTAAATAAGACCGAAAAAAAATTCTCTCACTCCTAAGTTTACAGTTTCATTTAAAAAAATTCTGGTTAAACTAACTTTTATTCAATTGCCTTTCACAAAATAAGCAGTTTATAAAGTTCCAGTGGCTTTGGCAGGTGAAAATGGAATTTTTTTTTGAAAAAAAAAAAAAAAATCTAGAACATAGCATTTAGCTTAGAAAGTCATGAAAAATATATATTTGGACATAAAACTTTGTGCTCTTTCAAAAATAAGAATTCCTAGTTAAAAAATTGACTTTACCTCTAAATGCCTTGATCCTATACCGCAAGGTCCCCCATCGAACAATACAACTTTTGTTTAAAGCGTTTCTTCGGATAAGGCTTTCCTGGAGAGTTACTTCCGTAGATGGATTAAAATGGGCCACCCTATATTCATAAAAATATAAAGTACTGAAACCTAATTTAGGTCCTGGAAAGTACTTGCCTGTGTAAACTGATCTCGAGTTAACTCAATCTAACCCCAACTCAACTCCCTTAACAATCTCTAATTGAACCCGCTAATCCCTTACTCAACCATATGAAAAACAAAAATTCCAATTCAACCTCCAACTTAATCGCAACACAATCACTAAATGTACCCACAACCCAATCCTCAATTCAATCACAAATTCAGCCAAAATTCAACTCTCAACTACATCCTCAACTCAACCTCAACCAAAACAACTCAAACTCTAAATAAATATCTTCCGAAGACTGTATATTTTCGTGAACTCAACTCAATACTAACTCAACGGCCAATTCCACTTTCATCTCAACCCACGACTTAAGGATACCTCAAGTCAATCCAAAACAACTGAAGCTTACTTCCAACTCAACCTTCAACACATACTCAAATAAATCCCTAACTGAATCGCTGACTGGACCTCAACTCAACTCCAACTGAACCCGCAACTCAAAACAAAATTCAACACCGAACTCATTCCTCGAACTATGAAAACTAAAAAAATAAAATAAAAAAAATAAGCCATGCGTTACTTACGCGTTTAGTGTACAATTTTGGCAGCGCACTACAACGCAAAGTGCAAATATTATTGGACGAGGTCTAAAAAAGGTTTCGAAAGTTCGAAAAATATACGTTTCCTCCGAATAACAAACCAATGCTTAACATTCTGCCATTTTGGGTGGACTAAAGTTCAATTCACGTCAATATTGAACACCAGTCATTCTTCTAACCAAAGTACTCGTAAAAGAGGAACATGGCGATATCATTTAACCAGATTTTTCATTTCTGCTTGTACTTCTTAATCCATAGAAAAAAATTCACAAATAACTCCATCAGAAAGAGATGAACTCTTAACTTGCAAATCATTACCAAAACA
This sequence comes from Tipula vernalis, assembly GCA_958295665.1. Lineage (NCBI taxonomy): Eukaryota > Metazoa > Arthropoda > Insecta > Diptera > Tipulidae > Tipula > Tipula vernalis. The sequence continues at coordinate 217,171,746 of OY282560.1, read as the reverse complement.
GATGTACAGTGAAAATTTACGAAAACAGATTCCTAAATCCGCTACGTTGATTAAGAATGAATTGGTGAATATTTGCACAAGTTCGATTTGGTACTGGGATGGAATTTCTTAAAAGAAACACAGACCACTAAAGATAATATAGTCGATACCTTAAATCAAAGATTAGATTTCCCAAAGCGCTAATTGGTTTTTCCCATACATAAGCAATTCAGATCATTTACTACATTTCCAGTATCAAATCGAACATGCACGTTTGCCAATGGATTTTATTGGAATTTTGGATTTGAGACATTAAGTCGTTCCTTTCTTTAACTAGGTCCTAATATAAACTCGATTAATTCTAGCACTGAATAATTTCTTTGCCCATGTCATTAGGGCAGAGACCGGATTTAATTAATAAAAAAGGGTTCGAATTTAAAATCGGGAAGTATATAAATTCAGTTTTATATACTTCCTGATAATGTTCTCAGATTCCAGGATCAATTCTTTCCTGGAGAGTTACTTCCGTAGATGGATTAAAATGGGCCACCCTGTATTCATAAAAATATAAAGTACTGAAACCTAATTTAGGTCCTGGAAAGTACTTGCCTGTGTAAACTCATCTCGAGTTAACTCAATCTAACCCCAATTCAACTCCCAAAACTATCTCTTATTGAACCCGCTAATCCCTTACTCAACCATATGAAAAACTAAAATTCCAATTCAACCTCCAACTTAATCGCAACGCAATCACTAAATGTACCCACAACCCAATCCTCAACTCAATCACAAATTCAGCCAAAACTCAACTCTCAACTCTATCCTCAACTCAACCTCAACCAAAACAACTCAAACTCTAAATAAACATCTTGCGAAAACTGTATATTTTCGTGAACTCAACTCAATACTAACTCAACAGCCAATTCGACTCCCATCTCAACCCACGACTTAAGGATACCTCAAGTCAATCCAAAATAACTGAAGTTTACTTCCAACTCAACCTTCAACACATTCTCAAATAAATCCCTAACTGAATCGCTGACTGGACCTCAACTCAACTCCAACTGAACCCGCAACTCAAAACCAAATTTCAACACCGAACTCATTCCTCAAACTAGCATATATAAAAAAATTGGTGCACGTGGATCGAAAACCACGTGATAATACGACGTATTAATAACCGCTAACAACAGACATTCGAAAAGCTAACAATAGACATTCTTCATCAAACAGAGGAACAGACTTTTTTGTGTACTTTTTCAATTTCAGGGACCTTCAAAACGTCGAGAAAAATGGTTTACACTAAATTACATATTTACTCATGTTTATTATTCCCGCTTAAGACTTTTATTATTTTTTAGGTTATAATAATATTATACAGGTGTACATTTATTGACACCGTGCGTACAAAACATGTTCATGGGCTAAAAAAATAAAATAAAAAAAAAATAAGCCATGCGTTACTTACGCGTTTAGTGTACAATTTTGGCAGCGCACTACAACTCAAAGTGCAAATATTATTGGACGAGGTCTAAAAAAGGTTTCGAAAGTTCGAAAAATATTCGTTCCCTCCGAATAACAAACCAAATATTGAACACCAGTCATTCTTCTAACCAAAGTAAAAGAGGAACATGGCGATATCATTTAACCAAATTTTTCATTTCTGCTTGTACTTCTTAATCCATAGAAAAAAAACACAAATAACTCCATCAGAAAGAGATGAACTCTTAACTAGTAAATCATTAGATGTTTTACCAAAACAGATGTACAGTGAAAATTTACGAAAACAGATTCCTAAATCCGCTACGTTGATTAAGAATGAATTGGTGAATATTTGCAGAAGTTCGATTTGGTACTGGGATGGAATTTCTTAAAAGAAACACAGACCACTAAAGATATTATGGGCAAATTTTGTATGGGCACATTTCTTAAAGTATAGAACATAATTCAATAGTTTGCTACTCACTGAAAAATTCAGACCATTTTTCATGTGTTACAATAAATTATCCCATCTTATAGTGGTGATCTCATCATTTTCTTAATACCAAATTCTTTAAATTTTCCCCATTTGAACGTAAAACTTTGTGCTCTTTCAAAAATAAGGATTACTATTTAAAAAATTGACTTTACCTCTAAATGCCTTGATCCTACACCTCCAGGTCCACCTCGAACAATACAACTTTTGTTTAAAGCTTTTCTTCGGATAAGGCTTTCCTGGAGAGTTACTTCCGTAGATGGATTAAAATGGGCCACCCTGTATTCATAAGAATATAAAGAACTGAAACCTAATTTAGGTCCGAGAAAGTACTAGCCTGTGTAAACTGATCTCGAGTTAACTCAATCTAACCCCAACTCAACTTCCAAAACAATCTCTAATTGGACCCGCTAAACCCCTACTCAACCATATGATAAACTACAAATTCCAATTCAACCTCCAACTTAAGCGCAACGCAATCACTAAATATACCCACAACCCAATCCTCAACTCAATCACAAATTCAGCCAAAACTCAACTCTCAACTACATCCTCAACCAAAACAACTCAAACTCTAAATAAACATCTTCCGAAAACTGTATATTTACGTGAACTCAACTCAATACTAACTCAACGGCCAATTCGACTCCCATCTCAACCAACGACTTAAGGATACCTCAAGTCAATCCAAAACAACTGAAGCTTACTTCTAACTCAACCTTCAACACATCCTCAAATAAATCTCTAACTGAATCGCTGACTGGACCTCAACTCAACTCCAACTGAACCCGCAACTCAAAATCAAATTTCAACACCGAACTCATTCCTCAAACTAGCATATATAAAAAATTGGTGCACGTGGATCGAAAACCACGTGATAATACCACGTATTAATAAACGCTAACAACAGACATTCCAAAAGCTAACAATAGACACTCTTCATCCAAATAGAGGAACAGACTTTTTTGTTTACTTTTTCAATTTCAGGGACCTTCAAAACATCGAGAAAAATAGTTTACACTAAATTACATATTTACTCATGTTTATTATTCCCGTTTAAGACTTTTATTATTTTTTAGGTTATAATAATATTATACAGGTGTACATTTATTGACACCGTGCGTACAAAACATGTTCATGGGCTAAAAAAATAAAATAAAAAAAAATAAGCCATGCGTTACTTACGCGTTTAGTGTACAATTTTGGCAGCGCACTACAACTCAAAGTGCAAATATTATTGGACGAGGTCTAAAAAAGGTTTCGAAAGTTCGAAAAATATTCGTTCCCTCCGAATAACAAACCAAATATTGAACACCAGTAATTCTTCTAACCAAAGTAAAAGAGGAACATGGCGATATCATTTAACCAAATTTTTCATTTCTGCTTGTACTTCTTAATCCATAGAAAAAAAAACACAAATAACTCCATCAGACAGAGATGAACTCTTAACTAGTAAATCATTAGATGTTTTACCAAAACAGATGTACAGTGAAAATTTACGAAAACAGATTCCTAAATCCGCTACGTTGATTAAGAATGAATTGGTGAATATTTGCAGAAGTTCGATTTGGTACTGGGATGGAATTTCTTAAAAGAAACAGGGACCCCTAAAGATATTATGGGCAAATTTTGTATGGGCACATTTCTTAAAGTATGGAACATAATTCAATAGTTTGCTACTCACTGAAAAATTCAGACCATTTTTCATGTGTTACAATACATTATCCCATTTTATAGTGGTGATCTCATCATTTTCTTAATATCAAATTCTTTAAATTTTCCCCATTTGAACGTAAAACTTTGTGCTCTTTCAAAAATAAGGATCCCTATTTAAAAAATTGACTTTTCCTCTAAATGCCTTGATCCTACACCTCCAGGTCACCTCGAACAATACAACTTTTGTTTAAAGCTTTTCTTCGGACAAGGCTTTCCTGGAGAGTTACTTCCGTAGATGGATTAAAATGGGCCACCCTGTATTCATAAAAATATAAAGTACTGAAACCTAATTTAGGTCCTGGAAAGTACTTGCCTGTGTAAACTGATCTCGAGTTAACTCAATCTAACCCCAACTCAACTCCCAAAACAATCTCTAATTGAACCCGCTAATCCCTTACTCAACCATATGAAAAACTAAAATTCCAATTCAACCTCCAACTTAATCGCAACGCAATCACTAAATGTACCCACAACCCAATCCTCAATTCAATCACAAATTCAGCCAAAATTCAACTCTCAACTCTATCCGCAACTCAACCTCAACCAAAACAACTCAAACTCTAAATAAATATCTTCTGGCCAACTCGATTCCTATCTCATCCCACGAGTTAGGATACATCAAGTCAATCCAAAACAACTGAAGTTTACTTCCAACTCAACCTTCAACACATCCTCAAATAAATCTCTAACTGAATCACTGACTGGACCTCAACTCAACTCCAACTGAACCCGCAACTCAAAATCAAATTTCAACACCGAACTCATTCCTCAAACTAGCATATATAAAAAATTGGTGCACGTGGATCGAAAACCACGTGATAATACCACGTATTAATAAACGCTAACAACAGACATTCCAAAAGCTAACAATAGACACTCTTCATCCAAATAGAGGAACAGACTTTTTTGTTTACTTTTTCAATTTCAGGGACCTTCAAAACATCGAGAAAAATAGTTTACACTAAATTACATATTTACTCATGTTTATTATTCCCGTTTAAGACTTTTATTATTTTTTAGGTTATAATAATATTATACAGGTGTACATTTATTGACACCGTGCGTACAAAACATGTTCATGGGCTAAAAAAATAAAATAAAAAAAAATAAGCCATGCGTTACTTACGCGTTTAGTGTACAATTTTGGCAGCGCACTACAACTCAAAGTGCAAATATTATTGGACGAGGTCTAAAAAAGGTTTCGAAAGTTCGAAAAATATTCGTTCCCTCCGAATAACAAACCAAATATTGAACACCAGTAATTCTTCTAACCAAAGTAAAAGAGGAACATGGCGATATCATTTAACCAAATTTTTCATTTCTGCTTGTACTTCTTAATCCATAGAAAAAAAAAACACAAATAACTCCATCAGACAGAGATGAACTCTTAACTAGTAAATCATTAGATGTTTTACCAAAACAGATGTACAGTGAAAATTTACGAAAACAGATTCCTAAATCCGCTACGTTGATTAAGAATGAATTGGTGAATATTTGCAGAAGTTCGATTTGGTACTGGGATGGAATTTCTTAAAAGAAACAGGGACCCCTAAAGATATTATGGGCAAATTTTGTATGGGCACATTTCTTAAAGTATGGAACATAATTCAATAGTTTGCTACTCACTGAAAAATTCAGACCATTTTTCATGTGTTACAATACATTATCCCATTTTATAGTGGTGATCTCATCATTTTCTTAATATCAAATTCTTTAAATTTTCCCCATTTGAACGTAAAACTTTGTGCTCTTTCAAAAATAAGGATCCCTATTTAAAAAATTGACTTTTCCTCTAAATGCCTTGATCCTACACCTCCAGGTCACCTCGAACAATACAACTTTTGTTTAAAGCTTTTCTTCGGACAAGGCTTTCCTGGAGAGTTACTTCCGTAGATGGATTAAAATGGGCCACCCTGTATTCATAAAAATATAAAGTACTGAAACCTAATTTAGGTCCTGGAAAGTACTTGCCTGTGTAAACTGATCTCGAGTTAACTCAATCTAACCCCAACTCAACTCCCAAAACAATCTCTAATTGAACCCGCTAATCCCTTACTCAACCATATGAAAAACTAAAATTCCAATTCAACCTCCAACTTAATCGCAACGCAATCACTAAATGTACCCACAACCCAATCCTCAATTCAATCACAAATTCAGCCAAAATTCAACTCTCAACTCTATCCGCAACTCAACCTCAACCAAAACAACTCAAACTCTAAATAAATATCTTCTGGCCAACTCGATTCCTATCTCATCCCACGAGTTAGGATACATCAAGTCAATCCAAAACAACTGAAGTTTACTTCCAACTCAACCTTCAACACATCCTCAAATAAATCTCTAACTGAATCACTGACTGGACCTCAACTCAACTCCAACTGAACCCGCAACTCAAAATCAAATTTCAACACCGAACTCATTCCTCAAACTAGCATATATAAAAAATTGGTGAACGTGGATCGAAAACCATGTGATAATACCACGTATTAATAAACGCTAACAACAGACATTCCAAAAGCTAACAATAGACACTCTTCATCCAAATAGAGGAACAGACTTTTTTTGTTTACTTTTTCAATTTCAGGGACCTTCAAAACATCGAGAAAAATAGTTTACACTAAATTACATATTTACTCATGTTTATTATTCCCGTTTAAGACTTTTATTATTTTTTAGGTTATAATAATATTATACAGGTGTACATTTATTGACACCGTGCGTACAAAACATGTTCATGGGCTAAAAAAATAAAATAAAAAAAAATAAGCCGTGCGTTACTTACGCGTTTAGTGTACAATTTTGGCAGCGCACTACAACGAGGTTTAAAAAATTTTCCAAAGTTCGAAAAATATACGTTCCCTCCGAATAACAAACCAATGCTCAACATTCTGCCATTTTGGGTGGACTAAAATTCAATTTACGTCAATATTGAACACCAGTCATTCTTCTAACCAAAGTAAAAGAGGAACATGGCGATATCATTTAACCAGATTTTTCATTTCTGCTTGTACTTCTTAATCCATAGAAAAAATTTCACAAATAACTCCATCAGAAGGAGATAAACTCTTAACTTGTAAATCATTAGATCTTTTACCAAAACAGATGTACAGTGAAATTTACGAAAACAGATTCCTAAATCCGCTACGTTGATTAAGAATGAATTGGTGAATATTTGCAGAAGTTCGATTTGGTACTGGGATGGAATTTCTTAAAAGAAACACAGACCACTAAAGATAATATAGTCGATACCTTAAATCAAAGATTAGATTTCCCAAAGCACCAATTGGTTTCTCCCATACATAAGCAATCCAGATCATTTACTAAATTTCCAGTATCAAATCGAACATGCACGTTTGCCAATGGATTTTATTGGAATTTTGGATTTGAGATGTTAAGTCGTTCCTTTCTTTAACTAGGTCCTAATATTAACTCGATTAATTCAAGCACTGAAAAATATCTTTGCCAATGTCATTAGGGCAGGGACTGGATTTAATTAATAAAACAGGGTTCGAATTTAAAATCGGGAAGTATATAAATTCAGTTTTATATACTTCCCGATTATGTTCTCAGATTCCAGGATCAATTCTTTCCTGGAGAGTTATTTCCGTAGATGGATTAAAATGGGCCACCCTGTATTCATAAAAATATAAAGTACTGAAACCTAATTTAGGTCCTGGAAAGTACTTGCCTGTGTAAACTGATCTCGAGTTAACTCAATCTAACCCCAAATCAACTCCCAAAACAATCTCTAATTGAACCCGCTAATCCCTTACTCAACCATATAAAAAACAAAAATTCCAATTCAACCTCCAACTTAATCGCAACGCAATCACTAAATATACCCACCACCCAATCCTCAACTCAATCACAAATTCAGCCAAAACTCAACTCCCAACTACATCCTCAACTCAACCTCAACCAAAACAACTCAAACTCTAAATAAACATCTTCCGAAAACTGTAAATTTTCGTGAACTCAACTCAACACTAACTCAACAGCCAATTCGACTCCCATCTCAACCCACGACTTAAGGATACCTCAAGTCAATCCAAAACAACTGAAGCTTACTTCCAACTCAACCTTCAACATATTCTCAAATAAATCCCTAACTGAATCGCTGACTGGACCTCAACTCAACTCCAACTGAACCCGCAACTCAAAACCAAATTCAACACCGAACTCGTTCCTCAAACTAGCATATATAAAAAATTGGTGCACGTGGATCGAAAACCACGTGATAATACGACGTATTAATAACCGCTAACAACAGACATTCCAAAAGCTAACAATAGACATTCTTCATCCAAACAGAGGAACAGACTTTTTTGTGTACTTTTTCAATTTCAGGGACCTTCAAAACGTCGAGAAAAATTGTTTACACTAAATTACATATTTAATCATGTTTATTATTCCCGTTTAAGACTTTTATTATTTTTTAGGTTATAATAATATTATACAGGTGTACATTTATTGACACCGTGCGTACAAAACATGTTCATGGGCTAAAAAAATAAAATAAAAAAAAATAAGCCGTGCGTTACTTACGCGTTTAGTGTACAATTTTGGCAGCGCACTACAACGAGGTTTAAAAATTTTTCCAAAGTTCGAAAAATATACGTTCCCTCCGAATAACAAACCAATGCTCAACATTCTGCCATTTTGGGTGGACTAAAATTCAATTTACGTCAAAATTGAACACCAGTCATTCTTCTAACCAAAGTAAAAGAGGAACATGGCGATATCATTTAACCAGATTTTTCATTTCTGATTGTACTTCTTAATCCATAGAAAAAAAATTCACAAATAACTCCATCAGAAAGAGATAAACTCTTAATTTGTAAATCATTAGATCTTTTACCAAAACAGATGTACAGTGAAATTTACGAAAACAGATTCCTAAATCCGCTACGTTGATTAAGAATGAATTGGTGAATATTTGCAGAAGTTCGATTTGGTACTGGGATGGAATTTCTTAAAAGAAACACAGACCACTAAAGATAATATAGTCGATACCTTAAATCAAAGCACCAATTGGTTTCTCCCATACATAAGCAATCCAGATCATTTACTACATTTCCAGTATCAAATCGAACATGCACGTTTGCCAATGGATTTTATTGGAATTTTGGATTTGAGATATTAAGTTTTTTTCTTTAACTAGGTCCTAATATAAACTCGATTAATTCAAGCACTGAATAATTTCTTTGGCCTGGATTTAATTAATAATTCAGACTGGATTTAATTAATAAAACAGGGTTCAAATTTAAAATCGGGAAGTATATAAATTCAGTTTTATATACTTCCCGATTATCTTCTCAGATTCCAGGATCAAATGGAATAGGCACATTTGTTGATAGATTTAAATGAAATTTTGTATGGGCACATTTCTTAAAGTATGAAACATAATTCAATAGTTTGAAAAATTCAGACCATTTTTCATGTGTTACAATAAATTATCCCATCTTATAGTGGTGATCTCATCATTTTCTTAATATCAAATTCTTTAAATTTTCATATTTTTTAGGGTATTTTTAACATCAGGCATTTGATAATATCACTTATAAATCAAGCGCTCAGAATGAGTATTACGATCGCAGAAATTTGAAAAACCAGAACATGTCCGAGAAAGCCAGAACGTTTGTTAACCCTAAATATACCCTATTTTTATATTTATGTTGATGTATAAGTTTATCAGGCCTTGTGCTTAGTGGGCATTTTTCACAACCTATATTTTAAGTTCAGTGGCTAGTTAGACTGTTTTTTGTGAAGAACACCAACGTAATGGATTTATTATAATTTTATTTTAACATCCGTGTTTGGTTAATTTAATTGCAATAAAACGGAGTAGGTATTATTGCTGAACGTGATATTAAATTGAAGGATTGAAAAAACGTTTCCTTCATGCCACAAGCAGATAAACAACATCAAGGTTTGGAAGATGATGAGTAAATTCTAAACGAAAAATGGAAGAATGGAAAGAATTTAATGGAAATGAGCATGAACAGTCGGTCTAAAATTTCTTAACAAATCAGAATGGTAGGAAGATTGCCAAAGATTGAAGATAGTGTTGAGAGAATGGAAAAAGGATGAAAAATTAATTTTTACCGAGAATGAATATTTGGGTTTGGGGAACAAATTGAAAATGGGCAGCCAGATCGGGTGAAACCAGATTTCAACCAATAAATTATTGGAAATGATTGAAACAAAAATAAATAAAAAAATATGGGTCCATCCGACCCCTCGAACGACACTTTTCCCAGTAGTATAATTGTTTCCCCTAGTATACCGTTGAAAAGCCTTAAGAATTTAAATTACTCCGTTCAGAGAGCATCCATAACGTTCAAAATTTCTGTTCTGAAAATTTGTGTCGTTTGTTCAGATCACAACTATATCTGAGCAACGTGAGAATTGTCTGATATAATTCTTTACTCAGTGCTTCAGTCTGGACGGGGCATCGCTGTGGGCCGTTCAAGTACAAACTATTAAAACACAAATAACACAAAATCAGAATTAACGTTAATTATCTTTGGTCACCGAATCTCTTTATCACATAGTATTTCATTTTCTTTATCTCCCAACTACTTTCTCCTTAACCTGATCCATCCTAATGGTGTGGTATTATTTTAAAGGCACATCCTAGTAATTTGCTATTAAGATTTACGTACGACCTTTAATATAAAGAGAATTTATTATTTACTCAGAAATAATACTTTTACAAATAATATATTGATCAACATGACGTTGAAATTTCAATCATTAAAATGTCGTGCAATGTCAATAAAACGTCAGGAATGTCTTACTATATCTAAAAGCTTACTAGATATATTTTATTTTTAAATGTTCACGATATTATTTGCCACCAGCAAAGTGTTTTAGGTAAATTTAGAAGTTTAAATTCCAAGTTAGACGGTTACCTATTAATTTTATCTTAAAGAAACCTATGGAACAATTGTTGCAATTTGGAAGATGTATTAACGGTAGAAACATATTTCTTCGAAAAATTTAATATTATTAATATTTTAATATTATCGACTTCAAATTTTGTCAACAGGTAAATAATGGATTGTCAAATTTATCATCAACATAACAAAAAGAGATAATCTGTTGGGCAGTTTTCTCTTCCACTGTAACCCACACACATTCTAGACTCGAGTGGACCTAAAAGCTAACACATACTGCTTATTACTAAAATCTATCTTTGTACAAAATTTCGACAAAAATTATCAATATTTGTGAGAATGGGAGGCAAAACTAAATTAATAAAAATGTATGACTGGAAGGAAGGACGGGCGGAAGGATGGACACGACGGGAGAGACAAAATCTCGAGAATCAAAATCCCGAGGGTACCAAATCCCGAGGGTTTCAAAAAATCCCGAGATTACAAAATAAGGAGTATACAAAATCCCGAGGATATAATTCCGAGGATACAAAATTCCGAGGGTACAAAATCCTGAGGATACTAAATTCCGAAGATACAAAATCCGCCAGGTACAAAATTTCGAAGAGTTGTTGCACAATTGGTGCAATTTTTCCTCGATTTAAAGATGTAGACACACGAAAAATCGAACATCGAAAATAGTGATGTTTTTAACGGGGTCGCAACAATATACCGCACTGCAAGAAAATCCCGCTTTTTAAAATTAAATTTTTCATAATCCTGCTACAAAAATCCCGGTTCTGCAAAAATAAACATCCCGGTTTTGATTTTTATTTTATTTTAAATTAAAATTCTCCTTCACCAGAAGGGCCGGTCCGAATTAAAAAAAATTTGTCTTTCAAAATCAAGATTTTGAAGACCAGGATTTTAGAAACCGAGATTTTGAAAAGCGGGCAAACTTTCCCTCCCCGATTATAATATGTCTCTCCTCGGGATTTCCTTGGATTACGGGATTTTGTACCCTCGGGATTATATATCCTAGCGATTACCTTCGGGATTTTGGTTTGCGAGATTTTGTTCCTCGGGATTATGTCCCGCAGGATTTTCTCCCTCGGGAATATGTCAACAACCCGGACACTACATTTTTCTAATCGATGTTTTGGAGTCCAATTCGTCAAGAAATGTGAAAATCGGGAACAAAATGTTTTTCGCTGTTACAATACTTACCCAATATAACTTCGTTATAGTGGGAAATGTAAAAAATAAAAATAAATTATAGAAAATGTTTTAATAAATTTCTCAAAATTCCTCTTTCGTAAAAGAAAATCGTTTGTTGGTCACACTTCAATTCTTCACTTTCTTTTACATTAGTCAAATAAAGTTGAGTAATCATGAAAATTTTTGACCTGTGTTTTTGGTGCTGTATCCATTTCGGAGTCCCTCCCCGAGTGTGAAAAATTAGGTTCTGACGTGGCGTCTGTGGGTCTGTCGTTCTGGATCATCTCTACGGTTCAGATGATTTAACCACAATCGAACTGAAATTTTATAATTAAGCTTTTTGCATAAATTGGGAGGTCCTTTATTGAAATACGGCCAACCGGAAGTGGCAGCTTCTTTGGACCAGAAAATATATTTTGTAAATATCTCAGAAGATATAAAATTTACAAAAAAAATATTACCTAGGTAGAAAATGTTTAAAAAAATAAAAAAAATGCCTTAATAGGTTTTCAAAATTCCCCGTTCGTAACAGAAAGTCGGATGTTGGCTACCTAATACAAAAATAAAATTTATTTTTATTTTAGTTACTTGAACCACCAAATTTCGGTAACAGACATTAGACTATGTTATAAAAGAAATCAAAAGTCTTTGTGAGGTAGGTGGAACAAAAATGTTTCTATGAGCAGAGGATTAGATCGTTACAGTGAAAAAAAAAAATTATTGTTTGGCATACTAAAATCGATGCAGTCACGTAATCGTAGAATCTGCCATTTCAAGGAACCACCGTATTGAGCACAATGAACCATTGGTAGAAACATTCGTTGCTGTCCATCTTAGATCATGGGATAACATTCTCGTTATACCATTTTAAAGAGTTGGTCCATATTGAAGGAATTAAGCATGCAGGAGGAACGAATGAATTGATTTTTAACACCTATTCTTGAGAGAGCTTGGACGATGAGTTCCACAAAATGGAAAAAAGTCAAATCTGATTCATCCATCGAAATAGTGTAAATCGGATTAATACCATATCACCTAAATAGATTACAACAGTTCATCCAATCACATCCAGCTTAAACCGCATTCGAGTTCAGTAAAATAAAAATAAAATTAAATTGTTATTCGTTCACATTGATTTATTCCACATCTTCTCGTCCGACCATTACAAATTTTCTAATCGATATGCTGTCAATTTATATTATATTAATGTCGTAATGTATGTAAGTATGTACATTTATATAAAATAAGATTAACTACGGGCAATAAACCCTTGGAGGCAAAATTTAAAATTAGATACAAAAAAAAATCTAAATAATTATCACAGTTAGATTTAGAACTATAATAAATCTCTTTAGTTTAGGTTAATGACATTATTGCCACCGTCAGTTAAGAAAAAAACCTTTACGCGAGTATAATTTACATACACATATAAAATATGTACATTAGTAACATGAGAGGCGAGTTTGTGTATTACCTATCGCACTAGATAAACCAAAGTTTTTTTTTTATAGATTCTAAGATTTTATACAAAACTATTGTTCGATGATAAACCAATTTTTTTTTATTTTTTTAGCTCGCAGTAAGTTTCTCAACCCACATATTGCAATATATGAAACTATACTCACATGTATTTCATAGTTAATCTGTATGCAAACATGTATACACAAACACATTTAAATAATATGTTCTGTGTACTGTTATTTCTACACACAGTGGTTTATGTATACAACAAACGAAATTGTCACAAATAATAAAACTTGTCCACCAAATGGTTAAAAAAAAAGGTTTTATTGACATTATCCAAATAATAACACAAGCACACACCTTTCGGACAACATATAATCGAATATTATCAATTTGAATGCTAATCAAAATGGTCATCTATTTGGTTTTATCAAACTTTATAATAAGAGAGCAAGATTATGTGGGAAGCTTTCATAGCATCCATGTATATTTATGGAAAAGACAAAAGAATTCTTTGGTTTAGCCATATTTTATCCAGGGTCGAGAAATGTTTCAAAAACATTAAACGAAAAATATCCAAAGGCAATTCCACCAATTGTGCAAAACTAAAAGAATTTTTTTTTTTATAAAAATAAATTTTCAATTACTTATAGCTCGATTGTGCACAATATCGTATATTCATAATTTCAAAACATCTACATCTGTCTATTAAAAATTTCCTGCCTCGCGATTTTAACTACTCTGTTGTGTACATACGTTTATATGTACATATGTACGTATATCGTGTACGGTTACGGAATTGTAAAAATTTCGTTTTATTCTTAGACCAACTTTGTATTTCATCTTCATCTTCATATTACTTAGTTATGCTCGTGTATTTGTATTTGTTCTCGTATTTTGGTTAGGTTTCTTTAGGATGTTGTACAATTATTTGTTGTACTATTTTTTATTAATAGTTAAGTAGATGATCGTGAATTTGATTATAAAATTATGGCATTGTTCGCGATTCTATTTTCTTCTTTTGTTGTTTTTTTTTTTATCTGTAATCGGAAGGAGATTACAGAGCCAGCGGAGATTTTCTAATTATATTTGTATAGTTATTTTTACATTATTTTTTTATACAAAGTGCTGTATGATACCTTCTGTAAATTTTTACAGTATATATTTGTGATCTAATTCATTTGTAAGGCGTTTATTAGACGCGATTTTCTTTTTCGTTTGCTACCTCATAAATAGGTACGCACTTCTCTGTCCCTCTAAAAACAATCGCATTAAAATGCGAAGTTTACGCGGAAAAAGATTATGTAAATGTGTAGCTGTCCGATACCTACGATTACAATTTTTTAGTACTCAACCAAATTATCAGTCAAATCCTATGATAACTTTAGACCTATACAAAATAAATTCATTGTGTAATTGATGTAGTCGCCTTAGCGTTTTATTTCAAAGAAATTGTTTTTCCTCATTCGCTGTTATGAAGATGTATTTTTCAACTGGGATGGTGATTTTTGTTGGATAACGTATGTAGTTTAAATTCAATTTAATTTCTAATTAGTATTATTGGCAATAGATGGCGACAAAAGTGAATTAAGTTAAAGCGATAAGTAGTTTGATTTTTCAGTTTACTTTTTATTTTGACTTCACTTCCTCCTTGTCCATATTACAAGTACAACGCATTGTTTTATTCAATAAAAGTTATTTTGTTTAATCAGTAAATTATTTTATTTGTATATTCTAATAGGTTACGAGCCCAGTTGACCAAAGTACAGTAAAATTTTAAATATATTTAATTTGTTAATTGTGTCTACTGCGGTGGAAAGGAAAATAATAATAAATTTACTAAAAAAAAAAAAAAAATGTCTACTACGAAATGATAAATTAAACAACGATAACTATTTCAATTGGAAATTGCAAATGCAATTGTTGATGCAAAAAGAAAATTCGTGGACGGCGATTATATCTGATGCTCCAGAGCCAATAACACCTGAATGGACAAAGGCAAACACTAATGCAGTTTCGAGTATTGGGTTAAATATCGAGGACAGTCAATTTGTACATACAAGAGACCATTTAACATCCGCTAAATCGATGTGGAACGCAATAATGGAATATCACGAAAAAAGTGCAGGTAGTAATAGCGTTCAATTAATTAACGAAATTTGCACACGTAAACTCGATGAAGGTGGCAACATGGAGAGGCATATTCATTGGCTGACAAATATGTTTCAAATGATAGATGCACTCGGTGAAGAGAAATTGTCTGAAAAATGGCAGATCGGTCTATTGTTTGGACAACTACCATGCAGAGCTATGATACTGTGGTTACAGCGCTACAAACACAAAAAGCAAACGAGTTAAATTTAAAAATAGTGCAAGCGAAATTGATTGAAGAGTATAAACGCAAATTGGATCGTGACAATCAATCTGGTGGCGCATGTGGTAATGTTCTGAAAGTCCATTCAGGCATTTTGAAATGTTTCTTTTGCAAAAAGAAAGGCCATATTAAAAGCGAATGCAGAAAATTTGAAAAGTGGTCTAAAACGAAATCACATAAGAAGAAATCAACAGAGATGCATAAAGCGAATACAATTGACAATTCAGAGAGTAATCAATTGTTTATCGTGACACATAAGGAAAATGGTTCATCAAGTAACTGGATTATTGATTCAGGAGCTACGTGTCATATTAGCAATAATAAAGGAGATTTTGTTAATTTTATCTCAAATTATAATGAAAGCATTCGTGTTGCAGATAATAAAGAATATTGGTCAATAGGTAAAGGTACAGTAAATGTTCAATTCTGCGATCATAGAAATAAACCAATGTCAGCCATAATAAAAGATGTTTTATACGTTCCGGAAATTTCGTCTAACATCTTGTCAGTGAAACAACTGGCAAGAAAAGGTATAAATGTTGAATTCACCAAAAACGAAGTATTCATCAAGAGGAATAATAAAATCAATAATATTGGCGAGGCTTTTGGTAATCAATACCGTCTGAGGCAAATGCATAAGGTCGATACCGATGCAATTGTAGCGATATTTGTGAATTCTGTCTAAAAGGAAAAATGCCGAGAATGCCATTTCCGAAACTTTCAATGACGTCAACCAAGGCACCGATGGATCTGGTACACATGTGGTCCGATGCAGACTGTATCACACAATGGTAATCGTTACATCCTTACATTCATTGACGATTTTCACGTTATACGAAGATTTATTTACTAAAGCATAAATATGAATGTGTTGATAAGTTAAAGGAATATGTAGCATTATCAAAGACCAAGTTTTCGCAATATCCAAAGATCATCAGATCTGACAGAGGTACAGAGTATACCGTAAAACGAGTCGTTGGCTATCTTAAAGGTATCGGAACCAGCATTCAATATACAGCTACATATTCGCCACAGCAAAACGGCGTTGCGGAACGCAAAAATAGAAGCTTGATTGAAATGGCACGTTGCATGTTAGCCAATGCAAATTTAGATCATATTTTTTGGGCCGAAGCAGTTATGACGGCAACATTTCTCCAAAATCGATTGCCATCTAAGTCGATTCCAAAAACACCATATGAGTTGTGGTGCGGTAATATGCCGAATTTGCAAAATTTAAATATATTCGGACAGAAATGCTATGTACATGTACCAAAAGAGAAAAGGAGCAAATTGGATTCAAAAGCAACGGAAAAAATTTAATTTAATTGGGTTACGATTTGGAATCTAAAGCATATGATGTTATGATTGTTCTGCACGAAAAGCTTTAATAAGTCGTGACGTGCGTTTTGCCGACGATCCAATCGGATCGAATCCCAATGAAATAAAATCAAATTATGCAAATAAAGAAAACGACGATAACCATAATTCGGACAACAAAGAAAATGAACCAGATGACCAGCAAAATAATGAATCAGAAGCGGATGAAAGCAACAACGAAAATGATTTAAATATTCGTAGATCATCAAGAGTCAACAAAGGTATTCCACCGAAGCGGTTAATCGAAAAAATAAATAAAGTTAATTTAGTTGTTTCTGAGCCAAAAACAATTATCGATATCTTAAATTCTGAACATAAAGACGAATGGCTACAAGCAATGAACGACGAAATGAATGCATACAAAGCCAATGGCACCTGGGAAATTGTCAAATTACCAGCTGATCGAAAAACAGTCGGATGTAGATGGGTTTTTAAACTGAAATCGAATGCGGATGGCAGCGTTGTGCGATACAAAGCTCGATTAGTTGCTCAAGTATTTTCGCAGCTATTTGGTATTGACTACGACGAAGTATTTGCACCAGTGGCACGACAAACCACATTCCTTTTGTTATTGACGATCGCCAGCAGAGAGAAGTTATTGGTTCATCACCTAGATGCAAAAACCGCATTCTTAAGTGGTGAGCTCAAAGAAGAAATTTATATGAATCAGCCTCCGGGTTTTGAACTTGAAAACAAAAATTTAGTATGTCGTTTAAGGATGAGCCTATACAATCAGCACGAGTTATGGTCGAAGGTGATTTCGTGCAAAGTGACGAAGATCCATGTCTATTCACCAGACATAATAAAAATGGCAGTTGTTATATGATTATCTACGTTGATGACATAACAGTAGCCAGTAAGCAAATCAATGAAATCAAAGAAGTCCAAAACAATCTCAATAAAAGTTTCCAAGTCGGCAGTTTAGGACAAATCAAATGTTACATTGGAAATGAAGTGAAAATTATGGATAATATGTCTATCAAATAAGTCAAACATCTTACATAAATCAAATTATCAAACGATTTGGTTTGGAAAATACGAAGTGTTCAAAAATGCCACTGAAGGTCGAATATCAAAAGGGTCCATCATCTCAACTATTGTTAAATAATGTTGAATATCAAAGACTTATGGGATGTCTTTTGTTTGTATCAATTAATACACGTCCTGATATAGCAGCAAGTGTCGCAATATTAGCTCAAAAAACAATGAATCCAACTCAAGAAGATTGGGATGAATTAAAGCGAGTGGTAAAATATTTGAAAGGCACCATAGAATTGAAGCTGATTTTAAATGGGAGTGACAATGTAAAACTGATTGGATACGCAGACGCCAATTGGGCCGAAGATCTATCAGATAGAAAATCTAACAGCGGAAATTGGAATTGCAAATTGGAATTGCAAAAAGCAAACTTGTGTAGCTTTATCTTCAACCGAAGCAGAGTTTATAGCTTTAACAGAGGCTTGCCGTGAGGTAGTTTGGTTACGTGCTCTTATGCGTAATTTTAAAATAGATGTCGTCGATCCAACTGTGACGTATGAAGACAACCAAAGCTGCCTAGCACTAATTTTTCGGGAAGGTTTCACCAACCGGTCGAAACATATTGACTTACAATATAATATCACTAAAGATTGCATAAAAAAGAGGATCGTTGAATGTCAATATTGTCCAATGGAAGAAATGATTGCGGACATGTGTACAAAGCCATTATCTGGAACCAAACTGGCCTATTTTCGCAATTTGTGTGGACTAAAATAAATCAAAATATTAACGTAATTAAATTTGAGGAGGAATGTTGGATAACGTAGTTTAAATTCAATTTAATTTCTAATTAGTATTATTGCCAATAGATCGCGACAAAAGTGAATTAAGTTAAAGGGATAAGCAGTTTGATTTTTCAGTTTACTTTTTATTTTGACTTCACTTCCTCCTTGTCCATATTACAAGTACAACGCACTGTTTTATTCAATAAAAGTTATTTTGTTTAATCAGTAAATTATTTTATTTGTATACTCTAATAATTTTAATTCTCTGGCCGTAATTTTTATTATCGAAAATTCTTCAATGATGAGAATAGTTCGATTTATGGTGTATATATTGGTCGTGAAATAGGTTGTTTTATTCGGTTATTTTTACACACAGTCCAATTTTCAAAAATGTTATCTTTGTTTTCCTAATATTTCGCTCTCAATTCCATTATGTGTTAACAATGAAATAAATCAGCATTTCGTTCTTGACCAATTCTTAACCATCCAATAGCATGAATCTAAAAAATACGCATTATATATGCTACTATATAGCCACAATATAAAAGTGAGCCTTGAATCTAACTTTTGTGTAAAGCATTGACGTCAAAAGTTGTCATTTTCTATCCAAAAATCTCCGTATTTCTATGAAATTAATGTATTAAGACTGTGACCGAAATCTATAATAAATATTTTTTAGTACTAATTTTTGACATTTTATTTGAAAAATATTCCCCTACATCCACAAATTTTTATTACGCTGCCCGAACCGTGTAATAATTTTTTGAAATATTTCCCCATCTGTCATGATGTTGTTGGATTTTAATGGAAAGCAATCCTTTTATATGCATCGAATTGTCTCTCGTTTTAAATATGTATTGTAGCGTAGGGCTGTATTTGTTAGGGCATAGTACAATAGCATGATGGTACAATAATTCTCCCCAAAATTTTGGAAAATAAATTACGATATAGTTAGGCTTTTATACAGGAAGTGAGAATGGCACGGGTGGTCTCAAATCAGAATTGTAACACAAACTAAAAGATATTAGGGTCAACCTAGTGCATACAATTCAACGTTTTAAATCAATCGATCAACGAATTCTATAATAGATTCAATAATCTGTCAGCCGATAGCGGTAGCTCTCTATTTATTCACTAGATCAATATGTCATATAAATAAGATGAACCTTTAGTTGACATACACGGACAAATCATCTCACTATAGAAGAAAATAATTGTCGGTGTTATTATTAACTTGCTGCAAACGATAACATAATCATTGACTAGTTGACATTTTATTTTAATGATATAAAATGCAAAGGCGACCATGTTAAATGTCGACCGAACAATTAATTTATTCTGCTTGTGTCAAAAATTCAACATGACAGAATCATACGTCAAAAAAATTATTACACTATTCGGGCAGCGTAATGAAAATTTGTGAATGTAGGGGAATATTTTTCAAATAAATGTCAAAAATATGTACTAAAAAATATTTATCATAGGTTCCGGTCACAGTCTTAAACCTAAAAAACATAAATTAAATTCGGTCCGCATTACAAGCAAGCATTTTTCTTATATGTCGGTAATTGTGACCGATAGGTCAACAATACATGAAGTCAAATAATTTAAAAATGATAATCATTTCTTACATAGATGATTTTTATACAGTAAATAATAACGGGTTATTCTCTTGTTAAACTTAAAATTTACATAAACGTTTGCGGTCACAACTAACCGTATTCGTTCGATCCGGAATACCAACAAATTAGGTTTGAATTCCAAAACATAAAATTTTATTAATTATGCAACATTTAATTAAACAAGAATTCATCTTTGCCTCTGTTACCTGTCATTTATTAAACAGCTTACTGGTAAACAACGCAACAATTTGACGGTCACAATTTCATCCAAATAGGTCACACACTAAATGTTGTTCGGCAAATCAAATACCAAAGAAAAACTACAAAAATATTCTGAAGCAACCGTCCATCAAACTATTGCGGCTATCGAAAATGGAATGATCATTTACGCAGCCAGCAAAACATATGGAATTCCAAAAACCAGTTTATTATATAAACATAATGCAATATCAGGTAAATCTTATCGGTCTAATCCATAGAGAAGGAGAACATTTTTATTGAATGGATTATCCCAATGGGTAAAGCAGGTTACTCCATAACAAAAAATCAACTGCTTGATAGCGTCGCTGTACTAATAAAAAATTAAAAGAAATATTATTTTTCCAATGGACACGACCAGGTTGGGCAGAGCCTTTACAAAAATATCGGGCCAGTGTCACATAGGTTGGTTTCGGGAAGTTGTAGAATATTTCGGAGACGGAAATATGCGAGGAAACCGCATTTTTTCTTACGCCAACAGGTGAACAAGTTATTGTTGATAACGTTCAAAAAAAAAAAAATCAACAGAAAATTATACTGTTTTTATAAGATCCAACACCAGTGGAATGCTCCCACCTCCTATGGGGCATAGGATGTATAAAGAGTGGCTGGATGACTTCCGCTAGATTTTATGAGTAAATAACGAATATTTTATACCCTTGGATTCTGGAAAAAATAGGAATACCTAGCCTGTTCCTAGGTCACTCAACGCATATTTTGCAGCCAATGGCACGTAGCATTTTTCCGTCCCCTCAAGTTGGCTTAGAAAGATTGTATGAGCAAATAAAGAATGGATAATTGTGCGGCTATAATAAATCGCGCGGATTTTGCATCGTTACTCGAAAAGGCGTTAAACTTAGCTAGTAAAGAAAATATTTTATGCGGACTATGTTCATTTTCCGAAGACGCCACAAATTACACATAGCTCGCCACTGGAAAATTCGAAAACAAATAAAGAGAAACTCTCGATTCAGTTGACTCAATTAACCAATCATTGCTCGAGGGCCAAAATAAAATAGATTCTATAAACCATCAAAATACAATAGAAACAAATACTCTCGATACCTCAAATGTTAATCAGACAGTTAAACGTGTCATCTACATTTCGTTAAAACTAGAGAGCAACCAAATGTTTTCTACAATCCCAACTTCATTTAAGAATTCCTTGTTTTGGCCGCAAGAAGCATTTAAATGAACGTTTTTGTTCTTTGAAGAAATTGTATATGTGACCATTAGAATCAAGATGAAATCCAAACTTCACAAATAACATCAGCGATCAGTCACGTTTATAAATGACTCTGCTTCTCTTTTGGGTTACCGGTCGATAGAATCCAAATTTTCCAATAAAAGATGGAAGGTTGTCCATACAATTGTAAACGAATACGCCACTAATTAAATACAGCAATCAACTTGCACCGGACAGTATTAAAGATTGGAATTCCAATATCCAGCTCAACAAGCAACATCTTCAAGACTTGAGACTTGAGAAGGAATTGAAGACTACAACTCTATCCCGACTATTTTAGCTGATCGTTCAAATAGCATCTCTCTCTACAACCAGTATGTGACTCTAACAATAGTGCAAAAGAATCTTCATCCCTATAACTCCTGTCGATGTTTTTATCTATCAGACATAGTTTAAACACTAACCACCCAGGTATCCTCAGAGTAGCCGCTGAGTTAAAAAATATATTTGTTTCCATAATTCACATTTCTATGACACAAACAGCAATTGCTTCCCAGATGAAATGTATTTTGGTTATGAACAATACTCAAGATAACCACAATTTGATCAAATATAAAAATATATCACCCCGACTCAAAATATACCTTACTTTCTGTCAAAAAAGTACCCCAATTATAAAAATTTATTTTGTCGCCCCAGCGTTTTTCCAATCATCAAAACATTTTTTATAGGCACTTTCCTAGAGAGCCTTCAGTTCGCGCGCCGAATTTTGTATTATGGCTTCAATGGAGTTAAAACGAGCTCCACAGAGTAGCAATTTGAGTCTGAGAAACAGGAAAAAGTCACCTGGTGCTAAATCAGGCGAATGTGGTGGTTGATCGATGGTATTTATTGAGTTGTTGGCCTTATATTCGTTCACAATCGTAGCTTCGTATCATAAAAATCGCCGTGCACTAATGAGGTTGACTGCCTTAACCAACTGCTGCAAACGAACTGGTTGATAGATCGCGCTTAAAGTTGGCATCATAATGAAAGACAGTCCTACCAATCTAGGAAAATTTTTAAATTCCTTCAGCGCGGGCATTTTAAAGTAACAATTCCCGGTACTTTCTTGACAGAATGTATGTATACAGAAATTCGTAGATTTGTGGAATAATAATAATATTATTGTAGTAATATAACCGTAATAAAGTTCCAAAAAACCCAAATGGTCGTCCCTTTACTATCAGAATCTCAAGAACTCCCATTTGATGTATTCGCACTTACTGAGACAAATTTAAGCAGCAACTTGAACGACAACCTGTGTTATATGATAGTTCAATACTTGTCATTCGTAACTTCGAAAATATTAAGCTGATGTGTGTGAAAATCAACAATGGGTACCGACGTCAGTAACACTTTAGTTACAGAAACCAATTTAACCTTTTCTACTATTGGTCCATATCAGTCACATTTTGTTACAAGCATGGTTGTATTAACCTTTATGTGCACGGCAAGGTACAATTGTACCTATTTGTTCTTTAATTTAATTTTTTTTTAATTAATTCCGTTAGCTATATGGCCAAAACTTTTGTTTAGCCTCAACTAGTCTTCTAGTTTCAGTAGTTGACATTTTTTTTAAATCTTGTAGGATTTAAAAAATAACGATATGCAAAAATAATAAAATACCCCTTAAACGGGCACCTAAGGTACATTTGTACCTATTTATAATATGTAAGGAAACTTCAACATTGAAACCAGCTCATATAGAAAAATATTGGTATACAGCAACTATAATAAACCACCATAATTTATTTGGTATTAAATTTTATTATTTCACATTTAAATGTGATGCTAATTGCATTTATTTATTGTTATTGCATGCTCATTGCAAACTAGTCGCATGCAAACCGACAACATTTCCGCGAGCGTGAATTTCCTGATGTACATGAATTCGACGCTGCAGTAGCAACAACCGGATATCCTAACAAGCACTATATCCCAGTTTTGCTGGAAAACTGACCCAACACTTTTGGATTCGCGACATAATCTTCAATTGCTGCCATTGCTAATTGGTTACCCAGATCCTGCAAAAATTTTCGTCGACTAAATAAAGACTTAGGGGTAACCGGATTATTTTTAGAATAAATAATGTACGAAGCTAGAGTTGCGACATCGACCATATTATAAAACATGGCTTGCGGCCTTCGGAGCGTCTTTCTTTAAGTCGTGTAATGGGTCAGCATTTGTCCATCATATCAACACCGCTTTTGGTTGCATTATAATACATAATCGCCTCCGGCTTGCATTTCACTCCACCATCTGTTTTATTATTTATGTGCATTGTCGACAACAAAGAGATGATACGAAAAAGCAATGCGAAAAAAATTGTCCATCGTAATATTTCGCCCGGGCCGTTTAAATTGGTGGCACAAATCACGTACAACTCTTTGCCCTTGGTCCTTTTCGACTCCACCGGGACCTTTTGCTGATAAGATGTCTTTGCGTCGGAAACCCAGAATATCTTCAGGCCATATTTCGCCGGCTTATATGGGAAATATTGAGTAAACCGGGTTCTACATCAATATGGAAAAAGCTGTTCGTCTACTGTTACACAATCAGATGTAATGTATTTTGACGATAAATTGCTGTTTAACATTAGCCATATGTCACTAATAACAGCAGCTTTATCCGTCTGCATCGTTCGGGTCGGGTGGCGTCATTGTCAAAATCTATTATTCAACATGGTTGCTCTATAAAGTGGGTTGGAATCTGATTGCCATAACACGCTGTGATGCTCGTTATTGGAGCAATGCACCGCCATTGTAATGAGTATTCCCAAATACACATAAAATTCTTTTGATGTTAAGTGGGTCCAACTTCTAGTACGCTTGTCAGGATTCTCGTTATTCCACTGGTCAAAGGTTTGTCCCGCTTTGCGACTTGTTGCGCGAATAATAATATCCACCATCATATCAGAAAAAATCCATTTGAAGGTATTTGCGGTGGAAAGATTTTTAGTTGAGGACACTGGCCCACATTTTTGGCGGAAAATAATTTGCTTCTGAACGCGAGTAACAAGAGGTGGCATTGGTTTCCAGATGGTGCCATCTTTAGCAACAAAATCGGTGCACGAAGGAGTGGTTTTACTAGAATCTTCAACGTCACCAACAGGATTGCGTAACATCTCATAAGAACCCCTTGGTTTCGCCCATCATTTCCTACGTTGGATGGACTCTTATCTAAAGGACCGCGAGAATCATCGATCATCTATCTGGGCCCAAATTTTCATACTTTCAATCAACAACGTTGATTTTGCTATCGATTAATTAAACCTAGAGCTTGCATTTTTGTTTCTAATAATAATAATCCATCTCTGATCTACAAGTGTAGCTCGGCTGAACTTGTGGCTGTACTTATCTCTCTTAAATCGTCAAAATCGCGCTTTAAATTGATTTTTGCATCGGTTAAGGGCCATGAGCCAACTTTTGTTAATTCTATAAGACGGGAAATAATTGACAATTGCAATCTATCATTGTTTCAATTCTAAACTGGAAGATGACGGATGACATTCTCACTTCGGATCACTGACGGGAGATTGACTGAACTGGATTTATTCTCTCTCGAGCTCCTTTCATTACTTTTCGCTTTAAGGGAAATTTATTCGGTTGAGGATATAAGCAACTTCGCTGTCGAAAGCAATTACATCTGCTTTCGAAAACTCTTGTCCTCTTATTACCAAACAAAAATCTCAGAACAAACCATTTTGGTGTTCTGGACTGAAAAAATTAAGGCAGATTGTTAGGAACCTGAAGAATAAGGTCAAAATAATAAAAGGCCAATTGGGTTAGTTTCCTAGTGGGAGGGCTGTTTCTTTCTGTCCAATTTTCTGCTTGCAACTTTATCAATTTCAATCATGTAGCCACCGGGCAAAGTAACAGTTCTGTCTGCACGCCTGATTGGAACCTAACTCGAAGGCTGTTCACTCTCGATATTCTTTGTTGAAGTTTGTTCTCTTTTACACCTTATAAAGCCGGTGGTCCTGATGAGATTTTTTTTACTGAATTGCAGCATGAGTTTCTTCCAGGCATGCATTGCGTTTGGTACTGTTCCGCATTCGTGGAATAGAAGAAGGACTGTTTTTATTCCTAAAGCTCGCAAGCTATAAGCCCCGAGGCATTTTGACCTATTAGTCTGTCATCTGATTTCCTTAAAGCTTTGAAAAGGATTGGCGTTTAAGGTTTATTAGAAATAGTTGTTTATCTATCACTCTACTGAGTAACATGTAGCATGCTTACGGAGTTGGCATGAACTTGTCACAACGGTTGAAATATCACATAACAATAATGAGCTTTTCTTTTGTATTTTCTTAGATATTGCGTATGCCTTTGACAGCAGCTTCAATTACTAATGGCTGCTATTGATAATAAACTATTGTCGGTTAGATCGAATTTATGCTTAGATTTTGAACTGTTGAGGCTGAGTTTGATGGTTCATCAGTATTTGTCAAAGTTGCCAGAGGTGGTCCCCAGAGTGAGGTTTTATCAACTCTGATAAGGCTCTTGGTTATTGGTCAGTTACTTGTTAAATTTCAAAGTTCTGAAAATTATTGCTCAAAACTATGCTGCTGGCCTGGTTTTAACCATTTAAGGTAAGCATTTAATATTGTAGAGGAGTGATGCCTTGAGAGAAACTTGCTAGTTAATCCATTTAAAATGGACTTCATGGGGGTTGACGCCCAAGATGTAGGTGTTTGTTTATGGATCACTGGTATCATCCTATGCTATCTTGCGCTTGTTTGGTTTTGTGACCTGTGGTTAAATTAAAGTCGTCAATAGTCAAACTCCACTTCTTGCCATGGAGCCCATTTTGTTCCTGCCACAAGTTGGAACCATTCATTATAGATGCTGCTTGTTCTGCTGCGGTTAATTTGATGTGCGCTGGGATGTAGAAGTCTGTCGGTTCGATTGTAGGGCATAGAACAATTCCCATTTATATCAGAAATTGACATGGTTAGTGATCGATTGCTACCTGAATATAATTTCGATGATCCCTTTTCGGTGATTTGTTGTAACATTTTCTTTGCTTGGTACATAAGTTAGTGGTTTTCTGCACAGCCCCTTTTGTCCTTCACTGGATCGTTAATTATCTAGTAGTCTAGGTAAGCACTGCACAGTGATTCAAGCTGAATTAATTGCTATGTAGTGCACGTGAGGGTTACAAATTTGCTGATAAAGGTAAAAATATTATATATTCGGTGCAGAGATTCTAAATAAGTACTCAATTCGCTTAAGAATCCTTTAACCATTTCTAAACTGGTCAAAGATTGTAACGATATAGATGTAGATTCCTTTCATTCCAATATTCACGGTAATGAGATTGCAGATTCGATGTCCAAAGCTGAACCATCAGCTAAGGTTTTTATTATGAACGATTTAAGATAAAAATGACTTGAGGCATCTAGTGGTCGTATGGCAAAACTCTTTATTAGTGAGCCAAACAAAGGCTACCTAAGTGCGCCTTACCTTTGAGAAAAGATCAGTTAAGAATCCTGGTCGCAAATCTTAAAGGTCATGGTTTATCTTGAATGTGTAGGACTAGCCCAAAATTTTACATGTGAGGACTGGATGGATTATTACTTGCTAATAAAAGTTCATTATCCCCAATCAGGTTGTTTATTTGCCATCGTAGTTGGTTTAGAATATTGTCCGTGTAGCTGCTTATGTTGTAGTGAATTAAAAGGGTCTACCCCATGACTAAAATCTCGAGTTTGCCTAGTCTCTCGAAATATATACCGCTAGATTTGTTGAACGGGTTTACTTGAATGTTGACTTCGTTGTGTTTATTTAGAATTATGGGTTGCTTGCTGTCAATGGAAAGGTTTGAGTTTTGCAACCGCATGGACTGAGTTTAGCGATGGTAGCTTACCATGCTTGTATAACTAATTTCCTAGATTATCTTAAGCAGCAGTCGTCCTTGATTCAGTTACATTCATAAGCAAATCCGTGCAGTTCCGTTTATCCTTTTGTTCTAATGTTCACTCGTCGCTGTCGTAGTTCTTCTAACGCTATTAGTGCCTCCTTGACGCTGTCCGCACCATCTAAAAAAAAGCCTATCAAAATGATGTTAGCTGCAGGATCAACTCTCCACAATATTCTTTGGTAGAGTCCATCTTTGTAGTAGTAATGCGAAGGTAGTAGTAGTAAGGCGAAACGTTTTGGACACTGCTCCAATTTAGGAGTTTAGTGAGATTCTCCGAAGGACGAAAATAAGAAGAATCATACGGAAGGAAGAATGATCTCTTTAGTGCAAGAGTGATCAAAACAGCTGAGAGATCAGCCGAACTATATGCAAGGATGTCATATTAATATACCGGAATCCTAAATGAAAATGAAGAGCTTGTCCAGAGATAACCTTAAACTAAATTCTCTCAAGAACGTACTAAACGAAGGTTGGAATCAATAATATACTTGTAAGTTCTGAAGTCACCCCTGAGAACAAACGATTCGCGGTCGATCCCTCGTTTCTACCAGACAACCTTTCAACCTTTCGTGCCAACAACACTAGGATCTCTAGTGGACGAAGCACAAAGTATTATAATAGGCTTTGGAGAATCACCAACTGAAAGTCAGTCTTGGACTCTCGTCCAAGGTTAAATCCGGATTTTCGTCATGAACGTAAAATTTCCTGATCACGGAAGCTTTTTTGCGACCATCTCCGGTATTGTCCTAGTAGGAGGGCGAGTCCACTTTGGAGTATTTGAGGGACAGCTGGTGAGAGCCTAAGCAATAGTGCTAAGCGTAAGCCCACCCAAAATCCACCTCGTACGTTGGCGATTACGTTTACAAAGACTTTTCTCTTTCCCGGAACGGGTGGATTTAGTAATAGAACCCGCACTATTAGGTCTGAGGAGAACACTTTTGGAACTCAAGAGTGATCAAGGTTGTGGTGAACTTCTTGCTTTTGAAAATTCGGGTCCAGATCAGAGGAACATACTAGGAAACTGAAGAATGAAGTCAAGAATACTAGTCTTAAATTCGATTGGGATTATTTTATTTTAGCTCAAAAGTAGTATAAAAAAAGCTTAAGATCCGCTCACAGAACCATATCCTATTTGCTATCGCTGAACTTAATAGAGTATTGGCTCAAAATGACCTACTAATATCTACTTTATGCCATTCGTCTGTCGAACGAAAAGTTTACTTCTTTGAAAAAAAAAGTGAACAAATTTGCTTCTGTCCGCTCATTTTCCCGAGGATAACATGATCAATTTATAATAACCACTAAGAATTACATTTAAACTGCCGACAGCGATTGTATATGTTACTTTTAGCACTGTTCCTCACAGGAAAAGCGCAGTTCTTATACCGAAAACTGGTAAATCAGATTATACTGATCGACATTTCGGCCCATAAGTTTGTCCTCAGCTTTTCTTAAAGCTTTAGAAAGAATTGTCGAGAGATTTATTGGAGATGATTATTGATCTAATTCCCCACTCAGTAACAACACGCGTATAGAGTAAGTTAGTCCTATGAAACGGTTCTACATGTACTTGTCACTATAGGACTTCGTCTTCGATTATGCCTTTACCAATTTTGGTATTGATCCCACCATTGCAAAATGGATCGAATCTATCCTTAAATCTCGCATTGTCGACGTTGAGTTGGATAATACTTCAATCTCAGACAAAAAAGCCAAGTGGTGAAACTGCGGCATGAAAGCTTTGTAGCTTAGAAGTATGCCTGCGAACAATTTGGCAGTGCAGACGAGCCTTTGGAAAAAACTCGGGGGTTTGACTCCCGAAATGTTCTTCTTCTATAAAACATTTGTTCTACCGATGTTATCATTTATGCTTCCTTGGTTTGGTGGCCAGTGGTTAAATTAAAAATTGCAATATTAAACTCAATGAACTACAAATTATTGTTTGTTGCGCTATTACTGGAGCTATCGCCTCAACTATACCTCTTGCCATGGAATACATTCTATTCTTATCATAGTTTCATTCTTTCTCTAGGTAAATGGAGATGTAGAACATTCTTGGTCAAATTGAAGGACGTAGTACATAATGACTATATATCATTGATACTTACCAGAAATTGATAATAGACTCTTGTCTGAATTCTATTTCATTAAATTATTTTCGGTGGCGCGAAGATTTTCTTGAGAACAACATGTCTGAGTCGATAGTCTTATTTTCCGACGGCTCCCGCTCTGGTTATGGAATGTTCTGTTCTACGTTTGTAGTACAGCGCAACTTTTAAGGCGAAAACTATTGCTCTTACCCTAAGTGTAACTGGCGCTTTAAAGCTCGCTGTTACAAACCAAAATTTTGTGTTCTGGACAGACAATTTATCTGTTGGATAATCCCTTGTTAAGGACTTGTCCCAGAGATTGCCATTGATTGAGGACAATAGAACCCTAAAAAGGATGGGTTTTGGTAAACAAAATACGGTGGAGAGAGAGTGTAAAGGACATTAAAGTAGTAGAAACTTCATAAATCGCACGGACCCAATAAAGTGTTTCTGGGACTCCCAAAGAAGTTCGTTACATTAAAACTGCCTTTGGAATATACAAATCTAAAGCTTAAGCTATGGGTATATTCCTCTGCGGTGGAGGATATTTAAAGTAGTTTTTACTCATAAGCTTAAATCGCTCATCTTTGATGGTTGATAAACCGTTAGATTAATATTTAAGACCGAGGCTATTATATACCGGTTAGTATTCAACAAGACTACATTTGTACTCCACAATGGCATATCCATAAAAGAAACCTTTGGCAATATATCATTTAAATTATTAGTACGGGAAGAATCATCCCTTCAGGACAAAAGGAATATAACAGAATCATCAAATTCATCAAACAGATATAGGCCAACTTAGGAAATGAAAGGAATAAGATACGGCGTCAGGAATTAGGTACAATACCAAAGAAGAGTCTCTCTTCTTATTGATAACAATATGGACCATGCCATCCAAACTATTTGTAAACGAGGATAGTTCTCTGTCTCTTAACTAATTTGTAAGAGTGTTGTGAAAAATATTTTAAATGAACTGTTGATATTAACTTGAGACAGGAAGAAATCTGGGAAAACTTTCCAGCAACTGCATTTGTAGTTAAATATGCCGTTTCAGGAATATGGGTCCAGTGTAAAATTGTCGAACATTAGTAACCAGCCTTCCTAGACGCTGCGCGGCGGTTCTTAAAAACCAATCAATAGCTACCCCACTAACGGAGCACAAAAATTACAAATCACAATTGTATTTATTATAGCTTTCCTAGGCGTTAATCCACCCCTGCAGCCACTACATATTGTAAATTCGACATTTCTGTAAGAATACTCCTAAACAAAAGCACGCAAAAGGAATAATTAAACCGTATCGACTGTATGTAAAATATGTAAATGGCGGATCCAATATGGCGGACATTTTTTCCAAAAAATCATGTTTTTTGTCGCTGATAACTTCTGTCAAAAAATTGATACTTATATGAATTACAAAGTGTCACTCTCTGCCGACAACTAGTG
This sequence comes from Tipula vernalis, assembly GCA_958295665.1. Lineage (NCBI taxonomy): Eukaryota > Metazoa > Arthropoda > Insecta > Diptera > Tipulidae > Tipula > Tipula vernalis. The sequence goes on along the minus strand of OY282560.1, from coordinate 217,140,430 downwards.
ATGCGTTGGCCCTGAAAAGGGCCAATTATTTTTTAGTCAATCCAGGATATTAACAAATAAATCCAGGATATTAACAAATACCTTATTTTAATAGACTCCGAAAAAAGCCATCTGGTACTGTTGTAAAAGTCAAATCTAGGTGGCCAGATAAAGGATGTACTTGATCATTAAAAACGATATAAGGAGCTAACCAGACCATTCAAAGTAACATAAAGTTTATCCAGCCGACGAAGGTAAGGTAATAGTTTAAAACAGCTGAGAGATCAGCCGAACTATATGTAAGGATGTCATATTAATATACCCGAATCCTAAGTGAAAATGAAGAGCTTGTCCAGAGATAACCTTAAACTAAATTCTCTCAAGAACGTACTTAACGAAGGTTGGAATCAATAATATACTAGTAAGTTTTGAAGTCACCCCTGAGAACAAACGATTCGCGGTCGATCCCTCGTTTCTACCAGACAATCTTTCAACCTTTTGTGCCAACAACACTAGGATCTCTAGTGGACGAAGGACAAAGTATTATAATAGGCTTTGGAGAATCACCAACTGAAAGTCGGCAACAGCTTAAAATGTCTTTATTGTTGGAAAACTCCCAACTTGCTCTCGTCCAAGGTTAAATCTGGATTTTCGTCATAAACGTAAAATTTCCTGATCACGGAAGCATTTTTGCCACCAGCTACGGTATTGTCCTAGTAGTACGGCGAGTCCACTTTGGAGTATTTGAGGGACAGCTGGTGAGAGCCTAAGCAATAGTGCTAAGCGTAAGCCCACCCAAAATCCACCTCGTACATTGGCAATTACGTTTACCAAGACTTTTCTTTTTAGAAGGATGGGTTTTTGTAAACAAAATGTGGTGGAGAGAGTGTAAAGGGCATTAAAGTAGTAGAAACTTTAAAAATCGCACAGACCCAATAAAGTGTTTCTGGGACTCTCAAAGAAGTTCGTTACATTAAAACTGCCTTTGGAATATATAAATCTAAAGCTTAAGCTATGATTATATTCCTCTGCGGTGGAGGATATTGAAAGTAGTTTTTACTCATAAGCTTAAGTCGCTCATCTTTGATGGTTGATAAACCGTTAGATTAATATTTAAGACCGAGGCTATTACCGGTCAATAGTCATCAAAACTACATTTGTACACCACAATGGCATATCCATAAAAGAAACCTTTGGTAATATATCATTTAAATGATTAGTATGGGAAGAATCATCCCTTCAGGGCAAAAGGAATGCAACAGAATCATCAAATTCATCAAACAGATATAGGCCAACTTAGGAAATGAAAGGAATAAGATACGGCATCAGGAATTAGGTACAATACCAAAGAAGAGTCTCTCTTCTTATTGATAACAATATGGACCATGCCATCCAAACTATTTGTAAACGAGGATAGTTCTCTGTCTCTTAACCAATTTGTAAGAGTGTTGTGAAAAACATTTTCAATGAACTGTTGATATTATCTGAACGGTACTGTCAAATCGTTGTTACATTTCAGAAACCACATATGCAGACATTATTTAATAGAAATTTTACTATTTAAATTTCTTATTTCTCAAAATCTATCAAATTCCCGCTTAATTTAGCAGATTAAAAAATGACATGAAGGTCAGAATAAGTTTCATCATCTGATCACGGTTTAAGGTCAACTGAATACCGGTTTAAAAATTAAACTTCATCCGTTTATTTAAAATGTCAAATGCCGGTAGTACCGCTAATTCTGGGGAATCATTGTGTCTCCCACTTCTTCGAAAAATAACTATTCTCTTTATGAATGAATACAGTTAATTTTTAATTTCTTTACCTTTCACTCCTATTATTAGCGCAATAGTTTGTGACTATCTGCCAATACACTGTAGCATTATTAAATTTATTAAATTAACTTATTAAATTAAAACAATATTCAAGTATCTTTTCTTCCATTAACGTGGGTCTTAAAGAGCAACAGTTTTTCTTTTGTTTCTTTAATAAAATTCCAATTTATTATTTAGTGTATGTTTTGGCCAACATCGAAGTTATGCGAATTTTTGTTACGCGATGACAGATAGACGCCAAAAAGTAATTGTGAAATCCATCCTGTTATTGTTTGACCATTATTTAAATTAGCATATAAGAATAATAATTTCCTAAATCTACTTAGTGCGATTCAAAAAAAAAAAAAAAAAAAACTGTAACCTAGTTAGCAATTGCTTGGACGTGACCTAATCTATTTATTTACCAAAAATATGTTTAGATTATACGAAAACGACAATGACATTCAGATAAAAGAAACCGTATATAGGAACATCCTTCATTAAACGATTAAAAAAAACATTTTGGCTAGCTATCCAGGTGATGATGACAAATACACAAAACAAAACGATTTACACGGCGCCAAGGTAAAAATGTTTTATATCAATTTTAAGGTCTTTAAGGTAAATCAAACGTAAAATAAATTAATAATGCTTACTAATGCAAGTCACAATTTAAAGTTTTACAAATTTTGTGGTTTATATATTCCAAAAAATATAATAACAAAACTAAACACTTACAACTTCTTGTTTTATTATTTCCAACCTTGCAAATACGCAATCACATCAACTAATGTAACAACTTAACAGAGCCATAAAACTCGAAATAGAACAAATTTTTTTTTTTTTAGTTATATTCATACCATATTTCGCACTTTATTTCTAATTTCCGAAATTAACAAAACAAATAAAAACTATTAAAATTTATTTTTTTATTTTTCATTTGCTATTATTTCATATTCACTTTTTTTTGTGCTATAAAAACTATACTAAAATGAAACACTGAAGAAAAATATTTTTTTTCCTTTTTTCATCACTTAATAAAATAAATCAATATGTATACAAAAATAAATAACAAAAAAATATAACCACTATAAATATTAATAAAATTATTTTACACTTTCATTAATGGAAACATATTTTAAATGTTGTACAAAATAAAACAAAATTTTGTTGCCATAAAATTAATTTAAAAAAAAAAAAAACAAAAAAAAACTACTGTCAATAATTTTTATTTGACTTGATTTTAACTTTCGGTCGTGTTACTATAAAAACGATAACTACCTCCTTACGATATTCGGTGAGTACTAAAAATTAAATGGATACATATACAGAAAGTCAGAAAGATTCGAAATAAAAACAAGAAAAGAGAGAACCGATGTGCATATAAAAAAAAAAACAAAAACAAAAACAACGTAAACAAAATGTGGTGGAAATGAGAATGACAAAAAATTAATGTTGCGCTTGTATTGGTTAAAATTTTGAATAGAAAATGAGAAAACATTTTTAAGATGTAAGACGCTGATGAGAGTTGAATTTTAATGCAAGACAATGAGAATATTTTTTTTAGAATTTTGTCTTTCAGGAATGAATTAGTTACAATTTGTAAGCACTCACTTTCGAATGTTACGGGAAATATATTTGACGCAGCGCACGCATGTGGTTTAGTCTTTTACAGGAATAGAGTTTATAAGCAAAAAAAAAAAACTCGGCTTTCCCCATTTTCCGGCACTAAAATAAGGCGAAAAAACTACTCGCTTTCAATGGCACACCTCACTTAAATGAGATTATACCGGCTCCGCACAGGTATTCCCAAAACGTACAATGGTTATCAGAGAAACCAACCAGAACAATTCGTGTGTCTTTTTGCGAAACTAGCGACTCAGCCAGTAGCTTAATTTTTGGTACTAAAATTACGAACATCAAAAGAAAACTAACTAGTTAATAAAAGACATTATTTTGTATGCAACCAAATTATAACAGCCACTTAGTGACAGATTAAAGAAAACCCAGGCCCTAGGCAAGCTTTCATTGCAGCCCCTCCTCAAAAACACAGAATCCGGGCCCTAATGAAGCTTTTGTTTACGGATGTAAAAATTTCGGTTTCTTATCAAAAATTTCCGTTTTCCATGGCAAAAACGTTTGTTGTCTGCTTTGTTGACTGCATAGTCACATGTCTCTCTTAGCAATGTGAGGCGAACTGATTTCTCGCATGGTAATTTTTTCCACTGAATACAAACAACAGCAAAATAGTTTTGTTTCCCTACATTAAATTTAACCCTTTTGTGAAGTATGTATATAACCAAAAAAACTCTCTTGTTTAAATTCTCTTATTTTTAATTAAAATGTTTGCATTTTTAATTAAAATGTTTGTTGTTGCCTTAACCATTTCAAAACCAAAAGGTCATCGAGTTTAGTGTGTTGGAGACGCAATCTAGGTCGAACGTGTCCGTGATGAAGCGCACGATGTTGAAATCACCACAGTGAAAGTTTGCCGTTTGCTGATCGCATTAGAATGCGATGACACTTTATTTTCGCGTGTCTGCCGACGGACTCGTGTGGAAACTCGAACCAAAGAGCCATAATCGATGTCAATACATCTGTGTTATCTTCTGCTACTGGTCTTTCTATTTCTGATATTGCGAAGCTGCTGTTAGCCAGGCCTTGCGCACTCAACGGACCGGCAAACGCAGGGTTTTGGTTTCTGTTATCGATGTTGTGCACATCATGTTCAATTTCATACTGTGCATCTAGAGTATCTAGACTGTTGTCGTACTCCACAATATTAAAATTGTCGAGACAATCCCGGTCGATAGATCTTAAACGCTCTATGTGTCGCAGGATGGCGATGACCGTTCACCAAACCGTCGGAAACGTCGATATGCGGTCCGATTCTGGCACCGTAAGTTTAAGCACTTTTGCGCGGCATTCATTTCTCTCAGCGTTGGTCGAGTACTCCAAGATGATATCTCTGGCTGTGCAGTGTAGCGAGTTTTGGATGGCGTTTCTATTGTATGAGTCCTCGTCCCGATTGCAGTAAAATAGACGTATGGCGTTCGGTGCATGTGTTTTGTATCACCCCAGCGACTTGTGTTTCGACTCTATGAGTTCCGCTTCGGAGTCATCCAGCCATAGTCCGTTACCAATTTTGAACAGAATGCTCGAGAACTTCTCATCGGGCTTCCTGACGACTCGTTTTAGTGTAAAGTACTACAGAATCTTTCAGAGAATGACGTTCTCGACTAATTCATCTTCGTCGGGACAGTCGCGTTTTCCACGAGTGACTCGCCGACCCAGTTGTATAAAGACTGAGAGCAGAATGAAACAGCAAAAATACATACTACGAGTAAAAGTGATAAAAAACATATTTTACTTCGGTTTTAATTTTACATTAAGCGCACCAATTTGGGAATAGCGTAACTACATGCATTTTGTCAAATTACATTCCTGTTAAAGATTTTGTTTATTGTATTGTTTTCATTCATCACAGATGCTTTGCATTGTATTTAGACATAAAGGTTAATAACTTTGTTTTTAAATTCCATTTAAATTTTAACTACCTTAATAATTTTGTGACATTACATTTAAATTTTAAATACCCTTATATTTTTGATTTTATATTGAAATATTAGTAGTATATTGAATTTGTTAGAGGTGAGGTATTTTATTTTTTTGCAATGGTGGTGTTAATCAATTTAATAATATTACAATAAAATTTTTGTTTCAGATGCCTGGAAAACACCAATCAACTCATTTGAAAATTTCCAACAAAAAACCAAACACGAAATTCGAAAAGCCCACAACAGGCATCATAATTTAAAAAAATCTCATTAATATTTTTAACAAATATTTATTATCAAAATAAAATAAAATAAAAAAATTGAATTAAATAATTATTATTTGTATAGAAAATAAAATAATTTATCATAACATAAAATTCAAAAATTCTTTTTATTCATTATTAGTGCCATCTACAATGAAACATCTAAACAATATTAAATGAATAAATGAAGACCTATCGGTGAATAGCAAAGAAATTATAGTAGCTTACACGTACGTTGTATGTGTATCGTTTAAACCCGAATAAAAGTCCGATTAAAATGGCATTAGGTGCATCAATTTGAATTCAAAATTGAGCGCTCAAATTGATTGGTGTTTATGCGCTTATTGAGCGCTACATTGTACAACTGGGGATGGACAAGTGCAATGGCCGAGTTTCTGCCGAAGGTGCTTCGTCATCGTTCAACCATAGCAGAATGTGAGCAAAGAGGCTGCCTCGGCGTTGAAATTCGATTCGGGTAAAGAAATCAAAGACCCTGTAGCGAGAGAATATGCTGTAAAGTCGCACCGACCGACGCATGTTCATTAGACAGCCCACGAGTTTCCGGAAGTAGATGCAGCGGGTAACCATCGTATTTCATTCGTGCTCAGAGTCATGAACACAGTAAGTTTGCCGAATTGGCAATCATGGCAAACAGGTCTCGTTTTCGGCCAGACTAGTACTGCACAAAGTTGGGAGTCGACTTTAGAAAGGTCAGATTCTTTTCAAGGCCGTTATCCAAGAACTTTTTCTCTTCAAGCATCCGGTGCGTAACATTCTCTGTTGATGAAACTGATTTGAATGTATATGTTAGATTCCGTCGACCGTTCGCAGTCGCAGCAACCTCATCGCCATGTACAGTACTTTCCGTGATATAGCGCCTCGTTTGTTCTACCGACGATTCTCGGTTGTGGCCATCGTGTAAGGCGTAACCGACACGCTCAAATTTTAACGGCGCAGTTCGCCGAAGTATATACATACTTGGAAACGATAGGTTCTCCGCGTGTCCGTCATAGAGGATGTTCAACGATGCAAGTCGGTGACCAGGCGCTACATACAATCGTCCCCGTTCCATACCATCGTGTGCTGCCTCGCCGCCAATACCTCTGACTTCGGTATCGCGTCCGGGTGCATCTCCTCGATATTGATAACCTCGTGTTCTTCTTGTTGCTGAGGTTGTGACTCAGCAGTTAAATTGACCTAAGTCCACAGCCATAAGGCTAGGTTGCGCTTGATGTTCACATTTATCATCTGATTCATCCAACTGTTTAGGTAAACAGTACACCAACGCCGAAACATCTACGGATACTTTTATTACTTGGCCCACGACCCCTTATGCGAAATCATATCTCAAGCGACGCACCTAAATGAACGGCAAACGTGGAGCAATCAAGCGTACAATCAATCAAGCGGACTCGGCATTTTGTTGTTGGACAGTAACCATTTGCAATTTGAACATACTGCATGTTGTTGTTCGCTATATGCCAGTTTACAATGGTCTGTACTTGTTTCACTTGTTTAACTTTTGTTAAACCCTTTCGGAACCACAATCGATCGCAACGGAACATTTGAAGCCGTTTTCGTTGTCAGTAAACGTTATCTTGAAACGTACGTCGTTTCGTTTCCATTTGAGTGGCCAAGCCTCGTTACTCTTCATTTCTGCAGGTATCAGAATAGTTGGGAGAACCGCATTATCACCGTGTATATAATTGTATTGGCTCTGTCTGGTTGCTCTTGTTGATGTGGCTGGTTGATCGCCACTAGCAATATTGCTTTGTGCAGCGTTTTTCTTTTCTTTCACGATACGTATCGTTTTGAGCTACTCTGGATACGTGGTGGTGCATGTATGGATGACGCAATCGCCACGTCTACGTTTCGCTGCTGCGCGCCATTCCATTAGACTAATAAGTAACAACAATTAAAAAATATTAACAAACCCATGGGTATGGCCATAAAGTCTCTTAATTCTCTCACCAACTATTGATGTTGTCAGCAAAAACGGTCGTGTAGAATAAATGACACAGACAACCCCGATTTTTTATTTGATTATTTTTGGGAAAAAATTCTTTTCCTTAATCTCCCGATTGATTGTCACAACATCCTTTTATTAATTTGTTTTAACAATTTCTTTTTTAGAGAAACTAATTTCCACCAGTTCACTTAATTACACATTTTTTAGAAGAATTTTCTAGAGAAAGTATTTTGAATTTCAGTGAAATTACGGTAAACGATGTGAATAGTGATATCTCTTTCAAATTTTATGTACAATTTTTTTTCTTTTTCATACAAATTTTGTTCGTAATTTGAATTTTGTAGTTTGTAATAATATTAATTAAAATCTAAGTGGAGATTAATTATTTTAATATAAAATAAATTATCTGTCACAGATTCGTTACTCACAAATTGTCACCAGAATTGTTCCGATCAGATGAAGCGCTCTCCAGCTACAGTGCTCTCAAACATTGTATATCGCTATTTTGTATAGTTTGTAATTTTAATTAAAATTTATGTGGAGATTACTTATTTTAATTTACAATAAGTTATCTATCACAGGTTCTTTACGGTAGAGGCATTCTTCCTTTACAGTGCTCTCAAGCATTGTAATTCGCCATTTTGAAGATTTAAATTTTAATTAAAATTTATGTGGAAATTAATTATTTTAATTTAAAATAAATTAACCACCACTGTTTCTTTACACAAAAATTGGCACCATCGAATCCGATCGGATGAGCCATTGTCTCGCTACAGTGGTTGAAGCATTTAAATAGCACGAAATCAGAGGTTCACAACGCGGCCTCCCTCGCCGCCTGATGACGCCATTACGACAATATTACGCGTAAGGCATAAAGCCTAAGGACAAAGCTAATCAATCTTATATTGATGAGTAACTGCGCACGACCAAGGGCAAAATTTCGTGTCAATTTTCTGAACATGCGGTGACGTTATCATGTCAAAAAAAAAAAATCGAAATCGGGAGTTATTGAGCAATAGAACATCGCCAATTGTCTGATGAAGTGATTTTCGCTGAGGTAGTTTCGCTGGGGTACAGATTTGCCTTCCGGGCTTTCAGGACTGAAATGGAAACAACCGTGCGTATTATAAATAAAGATGCGGTTCTCGGCACATGAAACAACCATTTAATATTTGAGTGTTTGGTAAGCGTTGGAAATTGGAATAATTGCGATTACCAGCACACGAATCGAATCAGCTTTGGAAATTACTGTAATATCTTTTCAATTGGTATTGAAATGAACGAGTCCATTTATTTTATCATTGATTTCGAACCAGAAAAATTAAATTAGTTTACCGGCATTTTACTCTCTCTAGAGTTAATGAAAAAATTAGCACCTAAGCGAACTTCATTTTTCACTATTTCGACTTTGATTTAAATAATTTTCGGTTGAATTTATTAACAACTAACAAACAAGACTTTAACAGAAAAATTATTTTAACACAATGAGGTTTAGGTTTAACTATTATTTTAAAGTCCCGAGAATTATCGAGATTTAATTTCGATAAACCAAGTTCCTGTGCAGTTTAGCTTAGAAATAAATATTTACCCCCTTTAACTTGCATGAAAACTTCAATTATTAAACTTAATGGTCTACAAATTATTGCTTGTAGGGCCATTACAGTAGCTACGGCCTCAACTTTCCTTTTTGTAATGGATTCAATTGTATTCTTTCCACTGCTACATTCTTTCATTCTTAGCACTTGTTCTGCTGCGTTTCGGCTAAGGAATATATTGATGTGGAACATTCTTGGTTCAGTCGTGAACAATTTTAAATGATTATACGCATCATTAGTACCAGAAATTGATATGGTTAATGATAGACTGATGGCTGAATTCAATTTCATTAAATTATATTCGGTGGTGCGACCTTCGAAAGAAAAGTGGAGATTACCGGATTTTATTGAGAATTTGCATGAGTCGAAAGTGTTCTTTTCTGATGGCTCTCGCTGCGACAATAGTTCTGGTTATGGAATGCACTGCCCTACGTTTGATCTGAATTTTTCAGGTTGCCTGGGTTGGTACTACATATAGTTTTTCAAGCGGAAGCAATTGCTCTTACGCTCTGTGTGATTGAGGCATTGAACATCTATTACAAATAGAAGCTTTGTTTTCTGTAACAGATAAGCTGATTTCCCTGGATAATCCAGCCGTACAATTGCGAAACTTTTTTTGACAATTATTTGACACTAATGCTGTGTGCCTCAGAAGACTTTTCAAAATAAACTTTTCAAATTTTGAAGCACTTCCTCATAGATGCTAGGTGGAAAGTCAACTTACGAAGCTACTTTTCAACGACTTTTTAATATGTGTGACGTACAGTTTGAAATATGTAGTATGTCCAAATTAAAAATTAAATTACCAAAATATACAAAAGAAAAAATATGAAGTTTTAAAAAAAGCGACCAAACTATACATAAAGTATATGTCCAGTTTGATGGAACTTTCTAGTTCAAGCGAAGATGAGTGACGAGATGTATGTATTTGTATTTCATATACTTATGTAAATACATAATAATAAAACTGGGAATATGGTGAAATATATGAATTATGAAATGCTGAACTATTTTAAGAATTACTTTTAAATAAAAGACTAAATTCATATTGTTTTATTATATTACATTTATTTCTATGGGAAGATTCCTTAATGTATGTCAATAATCCTAAAGCTGACATTTGAAAAGTTTAGTTGAGTATAAGCAAAGGCACAATTGAACGAACGATAAATTTCATAATGCAATACCTACACAAATCGTTGGTGTTTTGGAAAAAATCCTATGTAGCGACAAATTGAAGTTTATTTTGTTTGAGTTGGAAAGGTGGTAAGGTGTATTTGAGACGCTCGAAAAATAAAAGATTCGATCCCAGATTAACTATTCAGATGATAAACCACAGGGGTGAGAACATTATGGCTTGGAAGCATTTTCCTATCGCGGCGTTTGGCCTATATTTATAATTAATGGGCGAATAAACCAACACATGCATAAGGATACCTTGGAAAATGTGATAAAGTCAAATTACCTCGAAAAAATGCCAGTTTCATTTATTCTGCAATATGATAATGATCGTAAACACATCGCAAACTTAGTGAAGCGTTGGTTTACGAATCAAAAAATTGATGTTTTGAGCGCAACACTCCTGACATTAATCCAATCGAGATAATTTATGGGCAGAAGTTGCAAGGAATTAAAAATAAAAACTACAGGAGTTCAGAAGAAATCTGGAAAGAAAGAAATCTGGAAAAACTTTCCAGAAGTTCTTATCAACCAATATCTACCCCACTAACGGAGCACGAAAATTACGGCCCCTCAAAAGTCACGGGCCCTGGGCATGTGCCTAGTTTTCCTAGCCGTTAATCCACCCCTGCAGCCACTACATGTTGCAAATTTGACATTTCTGTAAGAATATTCCTAAACAAAAGCACGCAATAACAATAATTAAGCTGTATTCAGTATGTAAAAATATGTAAATGACGGATCCAATATGGCGGACAATTTTTCCAAAAAATCATGTTTATCATAAAAACTGGTATATACGGAATCAAGGAATGCATTATGATAACTTCTGCCAAAAACTTGATACGCATATGAATTACAAAGTATCACTCTCTGCCGAGAACTAGAGGTACGTGTCTTCGACTATCGTTCCCCAGGAGCCGCGGAACGGGGACGCGGTGACTCTGTGGGTCATTTGGCCCTGAAAAGGGCCGAATTTTTTTTAGTCAATCCAGGATATTTACAAATACCTTACTTTAATAGGCTCTGAAAAGGCCCATCTGGTACTGTTGTAAAAATCAAATCGAGGTGTCATGATACAAGATATACTTGATCATTAAAAACGATATAAGGAGCTTGCAAGACCATTCAAAGTAACATAAAGTTTATCCAGCCAATGAAAGCGAGGTATAGTTTTTATTAAGTCAATGGTGGGCAAGACAAAATATATTTGATGGCTAACAGTGGAAAGATGTCATATTTATTTGACAAGTGATGATGATTGCTTATTATTCCTCATATCGATTGCAGTAATGAGGAGTGCTGTATGCACAGCGAAATAGTACACATTTGATGACACAATTGACGGTCTGTACCAGAGTTTTTAAAACAAAATCATCGGGTGTTTCAAACTTGCCGCTCTTCCGCCATGCGTATTTAAACATATTTACAAATCGAGGTGAAGAGAACTGATTATGGATAGGTGACCAAATTTTCAAAACATTGTTCCTTAAGTGAAAATTAACATTATAATTGTACAAGAGAACAACATCTGAAAAATGCTTTATACAATTTTTCCAAGGTCTGAAAACCTATACATCAAGCCCAGGAGACCAGGCGTACTAGCGGTTATAATAAAAACTGTTATTTCTTTATCACGGGTCTCTGTTTGACCCGTCCAAGAATCTAGACACAAGATCGTATAAAAACCTTCTTGAATCATTCGGTGACAAAATCAGAGGTCAATTTTCTCAATATAGATTGGTTTTTCTCAACTAAGGGTTCCAACTTATCGTTAGTTCCTTGCAGAACTATGAGAAAAGGTGATTGTAGCCTACCATCTCCAGTTATTAAAGGTTTAATTGTCTAACTGTGGTTAAAGAATTCAACGAGAGGCCAAAAAATTCAATCTTCAATGGCCCTTTCACTGAAAGTGTACAGTATTATACAATATTTTCTGGATTGAAACTTTCTTGCATTTTTATTAGACTGATTCAAGCCTTCTACTCTTCCTTTTTGCTGAACACCAAAATTTTACCAACACCAACTAAATCATAACCTTGAATTATATAAAATTTGTTTTATTGTAATTTATATTTTAGAATTCGTGCGTTATACCAGAGGCCTTCTAGAGTATAGAGCCATAATCTTAATGACGTATTTTTTAGAAGCTTTTTTAGTGGTATAACTTTTTACTGATTTCCATAGGAATCCATAGTAAAAATGGTGTTTTTTAGCTTCAAGTTTTTCAATGAAAAAAGCTAAAATATTATAAAATGTTTATATAGAAGTTTTTTACATTTCTTTAAGAACAATATACAAGAAGGCCATATTGGTATTAAGTAAATATTAATTGCAGAAATATTAAAATTAAATTATTTCTAAAATATTTTTTTTCGAACTTTCATTTTGAAAAATACATCAAAGTTGGCTCTGACAAATTAAAATAATACTTGCTAAATTTATCTTTAGTTTTACTTGTGTACGTAAGATGTCTAAAACGGTTACAGAAAAATACAAAAAAAAATTATTTAATCGCAAAATTATCACACGTTCCTATATTTTGTGAATTGGTTTTGCTTTTCCTACAATTTTTGAACTTGGAAATTTCAACCCCAGGTGGTAATTTTTGGTACGATTTTTCCAAATTGTTACGGCCATTACTGCCATCTGTGTAATGTATATTGACTTAATGACCAAACGAATCGTAATAAGCTTTTATTTCAATTTGACCAGAATGCTGTTGTTATGAATTTTTTTTAATATTTTGGTTTAAATAAATCGATTATTACAAGAAAATGAAAACGATTTACTTAAACGACATTCATATATGTTGAAATTCAAACATTTATGAAAGTATCTCAACAATCATAATTAAGAATTTGTAACGTTTTCATTTAAAAATTTGTTTTAGGAAAAAAAGTGATTTCCCATATGTTTTGTGTGTCTTACTATGAAAAGTTTCGTTTTTTCCTCATTTCTAATTCCCTTATAAAAGCTCAGATTTTTTGATTATGGCTCTATAAAATACAGGGTGCTCTGGTTATACTCATCTTTACATTACATGTAAGATTGCAGCCCATAAATTGTATCCAAAACTTCCAAGAAATAATTAAAGCTCATTATTTAAATTTATATATTACTACTGTAAAACTTCCTATCTGATCAATTTTTTTTTTGTTTACATTTATTTTGATGACAGCTGATCAACAAAATAAATTTTTCATCTTTCAGCTGTTTAATGACAGCTGTTCAACAAAATAATTTTAGGGCTGATCAACCTTACAAAAATGTTATTGCGTATGAAACCTTATAAATGTTAAATTTAGTTATGTGAGAGAGTTCGTTTCTGTAGATTGTACTTGTAGAATAAAACGGCAATTTACCACAAACTTTATGGTATCTGAATTTGTAATTCCAAATAAATAACTCTCTTATCCATCAACCATCAAGCTAAGCAGACGTCTGTTATATTGGCATAATATTGGCTAAAGTATCTTCACAGTCATCAGTCAATAATCCGCCACAGTGATTAGAAAAGAAGCAACCATTTTGAAAAGGCTTCTACTCAATAACTGGCGCATATAACTGGCACTGTTTTGTTTATGTAAAAATTGACATCAGAAGTGATCCCATCAGATGAAACGTCTTTCTCTTGCTGGAGTTTTCTCAAGCATTACAAATCGATATTTTGTGATTTGTAATTTGAATTAAAATTTATTTGGTTAGTTTAAAATTTATACAGCCACTGTTTCTCTACTATTCGCAAATGTTGACACCAGAATTGCCCACGAGAGATTATATTTTGCGCGAGAGATGGAGCCTAAATGGTAATTAAATGAAATGCTTATTCTTAAAGAGTAATTGCTTGCGACTCAAGGTCAATTTTCGGGTCGTATTTTTTCCGAATATGAGGGGCTCAGTGGTAAGGCGTTGTCAGTTTGACATATCAAAATGTCTGAATATGCTATATCTAAATACACTGCCCGGCACAGAAAACGGGACATCCTAAAAAAATGTTTGTTTTGATGCAAATATCTTTTGAACCGCACTAGCTAGAAACATGAAACAAAAAAGAAATTCAAGGCCATTCTGAACAATCTTAGAAAATGTAGGATGCCATGGAAATTTTGAATGTATCGGCAAAATCTAAAATTTGTGAAATTGTTTTTGCGATATTCAATCGTTTTATTGTCGAGCTTACATTTTGCTGTGTCAGTCTGTTAAATTTTTATTATGTCGCTAAAGGCAAAAAGTGTAGCGGCAATCGCGGCATTTTTGGAAGATAGGAGAATCCAACGCTATATCTTTAATAAGTTCCGGATTTCCGTTAGTACCGTACAACGTGTTTCGTCGTGATTTTTTGAAACAGGATAGTACACCAGGCAACCACGGGCAGAGAAAGGCTGCGGTCGAATTCTTATAACAATAAAGAATAAAGATTTAAACGTTTAACAGTTACCATTTTTTTCCTTTAATCTTCATAAAAAAGGGTAAATGCATTTACCGGATTTAGCCGAATTACTCGAGAATTGGACCGCAGCCAAAGAGTAACAAACGTTCGAGATGACCATTTTGAAGTTTCATCAGCTCTTTGAAATCGCCATGTAACTGCTGTTGCGACCTGCAATGAATTGTTAAGCGAAAGAACAACACGGCGAAGGTTCGGGGGAGAAGCAGATCTTCATGCATGAAGGCCAGCCACAGGTCCGGAACTTCTGCCACAACACAGGTTTGCTCGGCTACAATTTGGGAACATGAAAATTGGACTGAACCTGATTGGAATTAAGTCTTATTTATCGATGAATTGAGATTTTGTTTAGCAACGGGGGAAGCGTTACGCTCCATGCACCTTTAGCGAAAGCTTTATCTGGTTTCTATAATGACCATTCCCTATATTAGCGAAATATTGAAAGAATGTGCTGTTTCCTACGCGCCATTTATAGGGGATAATTTCATGCTAATGCACGATAATGCAAGACCACATGTTGCCAGAGTCGTAAATGAATACGTGGCAAAGGTAAATATTTCGACGGTAACGTGGCGGGCAAGGAGTCCCGATTTGAATTCTATAGAACATTTGTGGGACATTCTTGATAGAAAAATTCGGCTTCGTATTCCAGCTCCGAAAACAAAGGATCAACTCCGAAGCGCGCTTTTAGAGGAATGAGAAAATATTTCACAGTGCAATATCAAACAGATTATCAAAAGTTTGGTATGGAGAATAACAGTGGTTATTCAGGTTGGGGGGGGGGAGGAGGGGTGGAAACATCCAGACAGATAGACAGATATTTTGGGCAAACTAAATTTTTAGTCATTTTGATAGGATTTTAATAAGTTAATACGTTGCGGACCGAAGTTAAACAACTGAAAAAATAAGTGCATTTCGTCGTGTTCAAATAACAGCATAACATTTACAAATCTTCAATTTTCAAGAGAGACGTCTAAGGACATTAAATAAAATTCTTGCCAATGTAATGAATTTTATTTAAAAAAAAAAAAATTAAACCGAATTTAACATTAAAAACTTTAAATGCCTGTCCTGAAAATAGAAGATTTGTAAATGTCATCATACTCTTATTTGGTCACAACGATTTGTCTATCTATTGCTTTATCCCAGACTAGCATTTTTTGATTGAAATGTAAGTTTGTTTCAAATCCAAATTAATCCCCAGCCGAACACCTAACTCATGCCCAACTCAACTTTTACTTTACCCTTATTCGACCCCCATTAGACCCCCACCTGAACCCTCAATCCAAATAAAAATTCATCATCTTCATCATCTCAACTTTACTCCAAAATCAACATTCAACTAAATCCGGAAATCAACACGGCTCGAAAACTACATGCAAGAACTCAACTTAGAAAAACTCAAGCTAACTTCCAATTGAAATCTTAACTCAACTGGCTCAATAAATTCGCCAACTCGACCCCAAATGCAGGCCTCAACTCAACTCCAAACACAATACCTCAACTCTGTTCAACCTACAGGTTGAAGTTCCGTCGATAAATATTCCTTCTTTTGTCGAGAGTTGTGAAGCCACAGCAATTACCTTTCGTGTAATCCTTGGCTATTTACCCGTATGGCATATCGAGTTTTCAGCAAGTCGCCCGACACTAGCACACAATATCTGCTTAACCTGGTGTTCATTCGTTTCCTCAACAATTGTTTCAGATTTCGATGGCAGCTCCTCGCAATGGTTGATTGTTACTCGCCTTACTGCCGCATCCATACCGTTAAATTTAAGTTTCAGCTCGATGTTATCGCTGCTCGCGAAGCCAGCTTCGGTTCCTTCAAACTGACTTCTAACCTTTCCACTTTACCGACTGTTACCATCCATCCATCCGATTCCTGCTCTCCTCTTAGTGCTCTTACCACAGAAGTTAGTGACCCGTGCCGTTTTCCTCTTGCTTCCAAACAATCTCGCGAGATGTGGCCAATCCTGTTACATACCCAACATCTTAGCTCGCTACTTCTAGACCTTTGCCCCGACCGTTCGGCGTTTGCCCGCATAAAAGGTGGCGATCTTCTCTCTCCCTGTATTATATTCCGACAGTCCATTGAGATGTCATATTCCCAACTTGTCACATTCCCAACATCTAAGTCTGCCGCGTCTAAATTTTTGTACCGTCCGCTCGATGTACCCTTTAGCGTCTAAATTCATCTGGCGCCTAAATAATGACGGTCTGATGAAGTTCTGCACGCAGCCTCGATCATTAACGCAAACGCAACGAATGCGTCAATTTTTAGCCTTTCCATTTAATCAGCCGACGTACCGGTATGTGCTAGATATACTAGTCGCTCGATTGCCGATGAAAATTTCTGTAGCGATTCTCCTCCCTTTTGGTAGCGGCTTTTAAGTTCCATGCGATAGATTTCGCGCTTGTGCTCACTGCCGTATTTCCTATACAGCGCCTTCATAATTTCGAGATAACCGTTGCGATCTTTTTCCGGAACTGTTTTTGTAAAGCCTCTGCTGCTTCGTCTTTGAGAGCCACTATTAAAGCTGCGACACGTTGTTCATCGTTCCAACAGTTTTGATTGGCTGCCGTTTCAAATTGAAATTTGAAAATGACGAATGATCTTGTTCCGTCAAATGTTGGTGGCTTTAACTTGATTAATTGGACGGTTTGAACCACTTGCGTCGTTGTTCCACTTGCCTTACATTATTTAATTCTTTCTCGAGACGTTGAAATTTTTCTTCAACGTGCTGAAGCTCCGTTTTGACAAGTTGAACTTCCGTTTGCAGTTTTTGGTCAACCTGTTGAATCACCATTTGCAGCTTCTCCACTTCGCCGTGTATGTTGTTAGTAGATAATTCGAGAAGTTTCTCGTCTATTCTCTTTTGACCATCTACAGTCATCTTGGTTAGACTGATTTTGTTGTTTCAATAGTCGCTCATTTTGTTGTTTCATTTGTCGTTTTATTTTTTGATTCGACCGCTATCCTTATTGTGCCATTTGATTTTTAATTTCTCCTAGCTGTCGTTCGTTTTGTTGTTTCATTAGACTCATCTGTCCCATCATCTGGTTCATAGCAGCTATTAACTGCGACAAATCGAAACTTCCAGATAGTAGTTGTGTTGTTTCGACCGACGGTTGTTTATCAGCTTCTTTCTGCTCTACGGTTGCCGCATCCGTTACTTTCTTTCCAAAATCATGTTGATCCGCGTCTAACCCTTCTTTCTCCATGGCACCACGTAGTCGTGGTTGTAAAGCTGCTTTACTACCATCAGTGGCCAAAATCCGTTTCTCAAGTTCCCTCATTAATTCTGGAACTTTTAATTCGTTGAGAATCATTTTCTTTATCTTATTATTTACAATCCCACTGCTGTCACCAATTGTTACGATTTTGCCTTGTCAATTAAGGTTCGTATCACTGGATTGTGACTAAAACAAATTCATTACAACACAATTTTTTTTTTCAATAATTCACATTTATAATTTTTATTTCCACTAAAACACTTTTTAATTCCTTTTTTAATCTTCACGCTATCGCTTACCAAATACTAAAAATTATCTTACAAGTTTACACTATCGCTTTCCAAATTCTACTAATCTAATTCGACTTCGTTCGCCTTTTTATATACAAAAACCAAACTTCTAGAAAGCTCATGACTTTTCCAGTTAGAATAGCGTAGAAACATTTAGAACAATTTTATCATGGAAAATTCCATTTTAGTACAGTAAAAAGTTGAGCTATTAATTTAACTTATTCTATTACACACTAGGTACTTATAGACACTAGGTATCGCCGTCATATTATTTTTTGTTTTGTTTGTTTTTTGTTTCTAAAAACGTAGTTAGGTGTGTTTACATACAGAGTGCAACCTACATAGCAAAGAGGCATATTTAGTGAAGTTACCAAATGAAATATTATATCATTAGTTGTGTATTGCTGTGCTTACGCTGACGTTTAAGCTGAAATAAATTCGAAAACTTAAACTCTTGTTTGTTGTTTATTCTGTATTGCCTGCCAGTTAATGGAATCGCGTCCTGTTAGTTTTAGTCGAACAATCTGTGGTTTTGATCATACAGAACAGTAAGGTCATGAACAGTTCCTCTAACGGTGATGATGGCGAATTAAAATGTGAACTACACCTTTTTAAACGCGAGTACGATACGTTGGAGAAAAATTTGTTAGCCACTTCGGACCCGGATAAATTATTTTATAATAATAACTTGGTATCGGCCGACGATAATGTGGATATTTTGGATATAGGTACATTTTTGAAAAATAGTGGTATGGTCGGATGGTCGTTCAAAGATATGAGAGGCGCACTTTCTGAATTCATCAGCGAATCGAGTTTCAAGGTCGAAACATGGCACGAAGAAATATTGTAGAAAATATGACAAACGAGTTAAAATAGAATACATTACAACAATTAACCGGTTATACCAAAAATTGTTTACGAATTCGAACCAATTTAAATTCTTTCGATCGTTTCAGATAATTTTTAATTTGGGAATTCACAGTCCAACTGACTACCGCTGACGTCAACATCAACCTTGCTTCACGCAAAAAGAAAGACTCAGAATCGCTGAAAGAATATTTCCTAGAATGCATGTCGACAATTAAGCGATCAATAGGGATAGATGATCAGGAGGTAAATAAATGTTTACTGTATGGTGCAATTTCGGTCGACAGATTCAAAACCAAATTAATCCTGTACAAAGAATTTAAAATAAAGGTTACAACCGGTTCGGGCGAAAAGGCTAAAGCAGATGGTACTAGCGAAGGGGGCAGCATATGAGATGCTATGCAAAATGGGACATGAAGCAGCGAGGTGTCTTAAACGAGAAGATGGTTCCAAATGCTTTAACTATGGTGAGCCGGGTGACCAGAACAGGGCAAATAAATGTCCGAAATCGCAGAATCCGAAGTATACGAAATAAAGAAAACCAAAATAGTGCAAAATAATAACACAATGGTAAACTAAAAATTAATTCTATTAAACAATTCAGAGAGCGATGTGACGTTGATAAGGGAGAGTCTACTTACCCAACTAGAATTGGTGAAGCTAGACAAAGTGGAGATTATCCTTCTGGAGTAGGCATCTGATGATATCAAAGTTGAAGCACCATTGAGACGACGTCGTTGTCATAAACGATCATCCAACGCATTTGTAAAAATTCAGACAGAGTTTCTTATGACGAACCATTTGGTATCAAAAACCTTCGAAAAATGTCAGATACGTTAATTTACTTTTAGATCGATGATGTGTTGTTCCAGAACTATCAAAATTGAGTGATTTAAATTTTATATTCGGAAATGATGTTTTACGACGAGAGAGAGAGAGAGAGAGAGAGAGAATTTTTATTGTATTTAAGCGTAGAAGAATTATGTAAAATAGATCCGCAATATCGGTAGATTCAAATACACAAGGGTGATCTAACCGTTAGTGGTTTGCTGAAGAGTGATGTACTAATATGGCAAAACGCGAGGTGATTGTCGCGAAAAAGAGGAGGTTATCGTAGCTGAATATGGAAATTGTTATGGATAGGTACCCCTCCCATTAATAGAAGACCAACTCGACCAGTGTTTAGTACGCTCAGTCAAAAGTATACGACCTTTGTAACACCAACCTTTGTGAACAGCGCCAGCAGCATTTCAACGGTTCATCTACTTTGATCTAGGTAGACGACATTATAATCTAATCACCGACAGAAGAAAAGGGCATAGAGAGGCTTAAGGTGGTATTGAAAATCGCAGGAGAATATTGACTAAAGCTTAAGAGGGAAAGTTTGTCAGTTTCTTTGCCATCAGTCAGTAAGATCGTAGCACTATCGAAATTCCCGGTGCCGAAAACTATCAGACAAGTGCACAACTTTTTGGGACTGACTGGCTATTTCCGCAAATTCATCAAGGACTGTTCGATCGTGGCTAAGCCGATAACAAATTTTCACAAGAAAAACATGAAAATCGGATTAGGAGCGATACTGATGCATGCAGAAGAGTCAAAGTAGACAAACAGTTTCATCCGATCTGGTTTTAGAGCAAAATTGATAGCTCACAATTGTGGGAGGGCACTGAGTTCAAAATCGTAACCGACTGCGTCGCCTTCAATATGATGATGGATAAAAATGAAATTGTTCCGAGGATTGCGGGCTAAGCTCTAATGTTACAAGATTATCAGTACAAGCTAGAGGAACGGCCAGGTTCAAAGATGCGGTACGTTGACGCGCAGAGCCGAAATCCTGTTATCATGACCTTATTACCCCGTACTGCGATCTAAAAGATATTTTGTGCTTAGACCCTGCTCAATTAGTCGTCCAGTCAATATTCAGGCTCTTAATGAACCTGATAATACTACAAGCCGGTACATGATGCATACTATCTGGGCTCATTTTTCTCCCTCCTAGATTTTGCAGTCTTTGGCAATAAATGGCTAGTCATTGACACGCAAATCTGGAATTTTGCGCCAGTAGGAGGAATTTTGCACATCCTCCCAGCGTTTTACTGCTGCCCTAAGATACCCCTTAGTGACGCCGCAGAAGGGTTTTGGTCCAATGAATAGAGAGGACGAACACACGCGGACGAGGCCATCAGCTGCCTCATTTCCCACGATTCCTGTATGATCTGGGACCCACAAAGTGTTACATTTAATTTGAGCCTGCCGGATATTTAATAACCTTCAGACAATCTCATATCTGGCTTGACTCAACGGTACAAGACCTAGGAGACTTTAAGGCCGATTGGCTGTCTGATACAATATATACCTTTGCATTGTTTAGGCCTCTTGCTATTCCTATCCTAGCGCAAAGTTCTATAGCAAGTGCTTCTGTTTGAAAGACGGTAGCACTGGTACCCAAGGGCTTCGAGGGTACAGTCCCACTTCTTTGTATTCCTACACCTGACCGTCTTCCGTTTTTGATCCATCAATGAGCCATTGCTCAATATCCCTATTTTGAACTTTCAACAAATGCTGTTTCGTCTTCCGTTTTTTATCTAAAATGATCCCTAGATATTTAATCGCCTTAGCAAAATCATCTGCATAGCCCTGGACATTAAACATACGGCTACTCAGAAGGACCAGTAGTCTGCCAATAACCAATAAAAATAAAAGAGACAGTACGCCTCCTTGGGGACAGCCCAAGACCTCCAAACGGCACAAAGAGTAATTTCCTTATATGCCACCGCTCTTTCAATCCTCGTGACTATTAGAGCCATCACAGTGGAATTATTAGTTTGATAAGCAAACTGTTCCCGATGCAGCGGATTTTTTACAAGGATCCCACTTTTTATTTGATGATCCAGGATATTTTCCATCGTCTTCATTCAATGGAAACGATATGTGTCTAATTGGCCAATAAGCCTTCGGGTTGGTGTCCGTACGACCCTCTCCCTTTGGCATAAAGGCCACATTTACTTTCCTCCGTAGTTTCGGAATATAGTTAAAGCATAACTTGCCCGCAACATCTGAACCAAGCTAGGAAGTATTTCCTCAATAGATTTTGAGGTAATGCTGGAAAGATACCACTCTCTCCAGTGGATTTAAAAGGTTTGAAAGAGCCCATCTCACATTGCTGAATCTGCAAATTTTACCAGAGAGATCCCAGATCCTGCTGTCCGGTCACGCGGATCGTCTTGAGCTCCTACCAATATTGAATCCGGAAAATGGATATTTAATAGTACCTCAGAGATTTTCTTCCGGTTTTCAGTGAACATATAGTTTTGCTTCTAAATAAGTCCTTATCCATTTGAATGATCCATGGAAAGAAATTTCTGGTGACGAGCTGCAGAGGGCAATTCTTATATTCGCCCCATTTACCGGTGCTTTTTGCCTTGTTGAATAACCTTCTCGTTTTTTTCTTCAGCTTAACTAGCGCTCGAACCGGGCAGCTGTTCTCGTAAGCCAAGTGTATAGAATTATGCAGCTGGTTTGAACAGAACTCTAAAAACTCATTTCTGAGGGCATTACTGATTAGAGTGAAGCTCCTTACTGCCGTGCTAAGAAAAAAAAGTCACAAACGCTAAAATTTGAAAATGCGTTAGAGGCATATTTGGATTCTGCAAACAAATACCTATTTCTCTGCTTCTTTAAAAAGTCAAATACCCTTCATTAAATGCCATAAAATCACGTTAGTTAGTAGTCAAGTTTCATATTAAGACATGGCAAACAAAAACAGAAAAATGTAAATTACTCAAAACTACAAAATGGCAAATATGACTTTTTTTTTAGCACGGCAGCATAAGAGTCCCAGTCGGTCAGTTTTGGAATTCTAATTTTCTGCCGCCAAATCGAGTTTTTTTTTTTAATCTATGCAAAACTCTTTCGCAGTTTACTTTTACCATCCTACTTTACGCAGTAGTAGCCAAATCGAGGACATACGGCTATAGACCCGTTTTGTATAAACCACCTGCACATTGCATTGTTTCATGCCAACCTATAATGCTGACATGAAAGGCGGGCCTGCCCTTGGATTCTGCACTATCAACAGGGTGTCATAGATGTGTTCATCTTCATCACCGATCGTAATCAGATGATGAAAATTCTCTTTTGCTCTCGCCCCTATAGGGACTCGAATCCGGTACCAACAAGTGATCCGACAAGGGGACCTCTCTAGACTTATGCCAGTTTTTAACTAAATTACTAAAATGCGGAGTAGCAAGTGTTAAATCTAGGATTTCTTGCCTAACCGCATTTATAAAAGTAGGGTTCTTTCCCCTATTGACAATGTCTACGTTATTTGTAATCAAAAGCTCCCCAAAAAGGTATTCACCCCTGTTATTGATGTCCGTGCTGCCCCATACCGTGTGATGCGCATTATCATCGCATCCTATCAGGTAGGCCAGCCTTTTACGCTAGCAATGAGCTAAGTGCCACCTAACTTCGGGAGGAGGTGTCACCTCGGAGCCTCCAGGAAAATAAGCAGAGGGCGTTGTAACCTCCTGTTTGCCCATTTTCCCCAGAACCTCCACCACCACTGCAACCAATTCCCTGGAAATGAACTCTGAAATGAGAATAAAATTAATTTACGAGCTGGCCAAAATGGCTGCTCTTGGACTCTCAGTTCCGTTATGATAAATCAACTTACCCACTTGATTTAGTATATCTCTAATTTGGTTATCTGTCCCCTTGGATCTTGGCCATGGTAACGTTTTTGGAAGATAAACCTGTAACAAAAGACGTCCGACGGTGCCTTTGCATGATGTAGGTTTATCTGTAGGCAGGCGATGCCTGAAGAGCCTTTCGTCTCTCTACTGATCACACTTCAGTCAATCGCTCGCATGCCCTCGTTTTGGCTGTTGATAAATCCAAGAAGCTTATCCGTTGGCAATTCAGCATTTTTAGCTTAGGCACCAAAAACAATCTTGGCTCGGAGCAGGTTTCTGAATCCCTTAGTCACGGTACATGTTGATCCTCCCTCTAGTAGACGCCGACCTACCTTCTATCATGACCTTACGGAACAATTTCTTCGAACGGATCAACATCAAGATGATCTTTGATAGTAATCATCAAACTACTCGAACACGGTCTAAACGAATTTTTTATTTTTTTTTGGAAAGAGGTATTTTCTTCAAGACTACCTTCTACCGCAGTTGGCAGCTGAAAAAGGAGCGGAGCTGCTTTTCCTAAGTAAGCAGTATTGTAATAGGGAGTCGCCAATGTGATATTCTAACTTGTTGGGAACCGCTGCAGTCTGGATTCCTAACGGAAAGATCTACGTCCAGAACCATGGGGCAGATGTTGGATACGTGTCGGTGAAATGCAAAGAGGCAACATATTTTAGTTGCTATTTCACCCCAAATGAGGCGATTGCAGTATTCCAATCGAAACACGACGCGCTGGAGGATGAGATTATGAATACGGCTGGAAGTGTGGTGGTAGCTGGAGACTTTAACGCTAAAGCACTTGAGTGGGGAATGCCTCACCCAGACACCAGAGGCAGGCTTACTTTGGAGATGGCCGCTAGGACGGGGCTTATAGTTTTAAATGAAGGCTACACTACCACATTTCGACGGGCAGGATATAACGAGACCATTTCTGATATCACGCTCGCCTCGGAAGCTCCAATTCCACTGACACGCGGATCAATACATTACTTTTGCAGTCGGTAATGAACCCCGCTTAATTTCGCAAAATAAACCAGGCAGGTGGAACCTAAAAAAGCTGAATAGTGAGCGATTCGTAGCAGAACTAAAAAATGGGGGACTAGGCATTGGACACAACGAAAGGGAGCGGTAGAGCCGCAACGGAGGAACAGGTTTCGGCCACTATGTGTCTAATAGACACAGCCTGCAAGGTCGCTATGCCGCAGACGAAACCCAGACACGGTAAGCCATCCAAGCACTGGTGGACGTCGGATATAGCAAAATTAAGAAGGAAATAATTTGCACTACGGCGAAAGGTCCAACGCACGGCCAACCAAGCCGAAGCCTATCATGTTTCTGCAGCGCATAGTTGTGCAAGGAAGCAGCTACGATACGCTATTAATAAGAGCAAGATCAGCTGCTGGAGAAACGTTTGTGAACGATATCGATAGGGATCCATGGGGACTAGGCTATAAAATAGTCACACGGAAGCTTGGAGCGCAGAAGCCTACTCAAGTAATGGATTGTGTTACTTCTTCCCTAACCAGCCGCAACGGGATGAATTCGTTTTTGCTCAGAACATAGAGTCCCCGCTTTTCTCGGAGCAAGAACTGGAAAGAGCTGTTCTTTCAATGAAGAACAAAAAGGCCCCTGGACCAGATGGAATACCCAGCGAGATCCTAAAGATAGTATGGCGGGAAGACCCAAACTTGCTGCTACGTATGTACAACTCATGCCTTCGTGAAGAAGTGTTCAGCACGCGGTGGAAAAGAGCGAGGTTAGCTCTTATTAGTAAAGGCAAAGGGGATCTAGAGCTGCCCTCATCATATCGACCATTATGTATGCTTGACACAACGGGGAAAGTAATGGAGAAACTTATAAGAGCAAGACTGACTGACGCGATCCGAGCCGCTGGTGACCTTTCACCACGACAATATGGCTTCAGGGCAGGATTATCAACTATAGATGCTATTAGAGAGGTAACGGAGGCAGTACGTAGAGCTGAAAACGGCAACCATTATTTCAAGGCGCATTGTGCTATTAGTGACGCTCGACGTAAAAAATGCCTTCAACTCAGCAAGATGGAGCTATATGCTTGACGCGCTAGACCACAGCTTCCACATCCCGATGTACCTGCTGAGAATCCTAAATGATTACCTAAAGGACCGTATACTTCTTTATGAAACCGAGGACAGTCAAAGGAGTTTGACGATTACAGGAGGAGTTGCACAGGGATCAATTTTAGGACCCGACCTCTGGAACGCATACTATGACAGCCTCCTGCGAGAGGAAATGCCGGACGAAACATGCTTAGTAGGATACGCGGACGACATTGCAGTACTAGTCGCTGCTCGTGATTCCAAGTAGGGACATACACTGTAAATCGCTGGATAAAAGCCCATGGACTATCCCTGGCTTATAGCAAAACGGAGATCGCTGTGCTGACAAAAAACGGATACAAACTGCTATCCCAATGTGCGTCAGCGAGCAAGTCATAGAGACAGCCCCGACAGTTAAATATCTGGGAATCATTATTGACGCAAAGTTGAGCTTTTTCGAGCAGATCAATCAGACAGAGGATAAGGTGGCAAGAGAAGTATCAGCCCTAAGCAGGCTCGTGGCTAACACCAGCGGCCCAAGGGCAAGCAAACGTCGCCTTTTAATGTCAGCGGCCCAGTCAGTTCTACTGTATGGCGCGGAGATTTGGGCCGACTCCATGAGTAGGGAGATATATCGGAAGCGACTGGCTCAGGTACAGAGGCGGAGAGCTCTACGAGTAGCATCGGCATACCGGACAGTGTCCGAAGCAGCCACACTTGTGATAGCGGGCTGCATCCCCATCGACCTTTTCGCCAAGGAGCCGAAAGCGGTCTACCAGCGAAAGTCTCAAGTGGGAAGGAAACTAGCGAGTTTGGAGGAAAGAGCTCGAACTATGGAGCGCTGGCAGGCAAAATGGGAGCACGAAACCACGGGAAGATGGGCTGCAAGGCTGATCCCAAGAGTAAGTGAGTGGGCCGAACGCCAGCACGGCCAGGTCGACTACTACATAAGTCAATTCATGAGTGGGCATGGCTATTTTAGGAAATACCTACACACAATGGGGAAGGCAGATCCCTAGGAGTGTATCTACTGCCCAAGTGTAGTGGGCGATGCGGAGCATACCTTCTGCCAATGTGGAAACTGGGCCGAGCAAAGAGGAGGGGTGCAGGAGGCGGCAGGCTTGTGATCCCCAGAGACCACAGCTGAATATTTGCTCCGCGGGGAAGAATCGTGGAGGAGGATGAAGGTTTTTGCGGAGAAACTCAAAAAATTCGACCTAGATAGATGTGTCTAGTTGATGGGAGTGCTCTAGCAGAGCTGAAAAATATAAGATCTAGTCCGAAGTAATGTGGCAAACAGTTCCAGATCAGATCGGAAGAAGGGGAGGTGTTTTTAGTTGGTAGTCCGGCAACGGGAGTCCGACACTCCGTGCGTAAATGCATTTCCAACTACCCCACCAAAAAAAAAAAAAAAAAAAAAACTAATACATAACATCGCGCGTAGTGTTGGCCACCAAAATATATATGTTTTTGTGACAAACAATATGGTGGTGGATAATAAAAATAAAAACTTTGTAAATTAATATATTAATTTAATCCATAAATAAATAACTAAAAATAATAAATAAACTATAATTGTGTGTACAAATGTTTATTGTGTTATAAAGTATTTTAAGCTACGTATCTGCTAAATTTATTATAATCTTAAATGTATAAATAATAAACAAACCTCGTTTGTCAATGGACTGTTGGAATCCGTGAGACCAATCCAAAGTCTGTCTTATGACCAAAATTAAATAAGACAATAAGTTTATGCAATCCTAGGTAAATTTAATTACTCGCTTATGTAAAAAACTTAGCTTTTGTAGAAAACTTATTCAACACATAATTGACACCTTTGCAGAATATGTTAATTGTGGTTTTATAAAGAAAATTAACGAAGATAACAGTTCTAGATTGGGGATCAAATTGTCTGAAATTTTCAGAAATCCTTTTGATGGAATTTCCACTGAACATAAAAGATTAAAAATTTTAGAGCAGAACTCCTTATATTATATGTATACGCCTTCAACGTCAAATATAGTTGGTCTATAGTTGGTAAATAGTCTTGCTAGAAAATTTTTCTGTTAAACAGAAGTTTATTTCTTTAAAGAGGTGTTTATACTCACGTCATATACATAGATTACATTACTTAATTACATATACAGAAACCGATGCTATCTGCAACATAATGCAAGTGTCTCGTATTGCTTTGCCATTACTCATATTCTACGACGATTTTAACGTTAACAATCCGTTTGGCTCGAGAACTGGTTTTAAGAAACTAAGTGCTATGTACGCATCTTTTCCTTTTATATCCGAACAGTATCGTTCAAGGCTATGCAGTTGTTAATAGGACCCAAAACTGAGTTTTCGAGAATGCCAAGGTTCTAAGGCATCCAAAAGAGGGATTTATTTTATGTCCTGTGGCGCAATGAGCTTCTCAAATCAACACACACAACATGCTCTTTAAATCAATCGGTGATGAAGTTCCTATACTGCCGATAACAAGTGCAAGTCACAATCGCACAAAAAAAAAATTATAATCTGGACAACAGGTGTTCTTGCTGTTGTCTTAATAAATCTTAATAATTCTTTTGTTTTGTTATATCTTGGCAAAATCGATAAATTGACATAAACTTTCGATAGTGTTTATCGAAAATTAAAAATAATTACACCGGAAAATGACCCGATGAATTGACGAAAATGAAAATTAAGAAATTAATGAACCAAAAACAGAAAAACGAATAATTAAACGTTAAAATTATTAAAAACAAAATACAGTAATTCCCATTAGTATCCAGATATGAAATTATATTTAGCAATAAATACCAAAAAAATTGTTGCTTCCGATGCTGGTCCGTCGTCTACCATTGTGTTGATCGTCGTTGGTTATTCCATCTGGGTACATCAATATAACTGTAATATTTATCAACTTGTTACACTTTTCTTTTGATTATTTTTAAAACGTGTTAGTTGACATAACAATATTTGCAAATTAATCGAAACCTTAAGATAATTTCAAATAAAACCTGGCGATGAGATTCGAAAAGTCACGACTACATAATTTATTCCCTGATTCGGTCTTTAAACGAAACTGAAAATATTATTACGACTCACATTGGGAAACACAACTTGGAAGAACCAATACATTTTTAACGATCATAAAGACAATTTATTTATCAATGATTAGAAATTTATAAATTCCGTAGTACTGGCTAAAACACGCTAGAGTAAATAAAAGTATTGCAATGTACTAATTTGATTCATACATAGATGAAAGATACAATTTGTAATCTCCCAAATAAGACGGAAAAATCACAACACGCACACTATCAAAACAAAGTGAGAATTGTGAAGGGGAAAATTATTAAAAGCAAATTCTACTTTGACAAAAAATTGTAGTACGATTCTAATACTAATATGAAATGTGTTTATTAAGTGTTTCTATCATCAAACAGATGTCAGCGCTAATTGAATTAATGAAAACATCGAAAATAATAGATAATTCATTTAAGAAAAATAAAGATGTCTCTACTGCTCTAATAGAGTCGAGCGCGATATTGATTTGGTTAAAAAAAAATAAAAATTAACTATATTTGTAATGTACGTTTACATCAAACAACGTGTTTAGGCTGAATAATGTATTTCATTTTTTATTCTGGGAACTCACTACAATCCTATACAATATTGATAGTGCGTTATACTTAATTGACATAATTTGACACAACAAACATAACACAATTCGTTATGTTGTTACATCTCCCCGTTTTTGTTTTAACACAGATCATACACATACTAAGTTTATATACTTCTCTCTTTCTCCTCGTTTTTTTTTTCTTTATACATGTGCATGCATGATTCTATTACAGAAACGTTTACAAAAACTTATACTTAAATAATATATTTTACTTTATTATTGCAATTCAATTTTAAGTAGATATTTAATATTTCTACAAGTTAAGTTTATTAAATGGCTTAATTTGTCTTCCAAAACTAGAAGTTCTAACATTATTATTTATTCCCTCATTTGAGTGAGAGATGTCCTCAGTCACATGATGTGGTTGCTCTGAGTTGATTGACTCATTTTGTGTTGATGGCGCTAAGCGTGTAACGAACGACTTTCTCTTTTGGGAAATGAATACTCTCGTTTTGCTTACATGGTAAGTATTTCGTCTTAATATTTGGTCATGTTCTGTTTTTACATAAACTGATGTGGGAGCTTCTGCGTTTCTGACTACGGTTCCTGATATCCACTGTCTCGGTCCAGTCTGTAATCTAACTTGGTCATTAATGTTTAGTTTAAGTGCTATTCTTGCTCCTCTACCAGCATATTGATGATTTCGTTTTACTGGTAACTTCGATCGTGTGAGTCTACTTAGTATTCTTGCGTTAGGTGATCCTAACTCTTCATTTCGTGGTGTATTTCTCCAATTTTCTAGGGCTTTATAAATGTTTGTTTTATCTATGAAACATTTTTTAAGCAATAGTTTTGCTGTTTGGACATCACGTTCCGCTAATCCATTTGATCTGGGATATTTTGCACTTAATGTCTGATTCATGTGACGAAAATGGCGGCCCGTTGTCGGTTTCAACTACCTCAGGAGTACCGTGAACTGCAAACCACTTTTGTAACTGATTTATAATCTGTAGTGAACTGGTATTTGCCATTCTTTCAAAATCTAGAAATCCTGAGTAGCTATCAATTATTAATAAATATTCATCTCCGTTGAACGTTAATAAATCCGACCCAACTATTTGGAAGGGTAATTCCGGAACAGGTTTTGGTGTTATAACTTCTTTTATGTTATTGCGTTGGGTTTGTTGACACACAGCACATTTATCAACTATAATAGAAGCTTTGTCTAACCAATCTCATAGTGCTTTGTATTCCAATGTGACCAATGTGAGCGATGTTGAGTATCTTCGAGATTTGTTTATTAGGGATCACTATTTTTTCTCCTGTAGTGATTATATCATTATACAATAATGCCAACTCTTCTTTGTACGTAGAGAAATGTTTGAGATTCAGAGGTATCCTTTTTACGTCTGGCCAGCCAGTCAATATATAATTTTTTAGAATTTGAAAGTCAACGTCGTTTTTTGTATCCTCGATTAATTCCCGCTAATGTCTGTTCTGAGAAAGGTACTACTAGATGTATTTGAAACTCTTCTTCTTCAATTTCGTCATTCCTGTTTTTGATATCACGACTTAGAGCATCAGCTATGGGGATTTCTGTGCCCTTTATGTAAATTGTTTTCGGGGAGTACATCATAACATCAAACAGAATTCGCTGGAGTCTCGGTGGAGCTGAAGTTATTGGTTTCTTAAATATTGACTCCAATGGCTTGTGATCGCTCTCTATTGTTATTTGTTTCCCATAAATATATTCATGGAATTTCTTGCAAGCAAACCTTATAGCTGTGGCTTCTTTCTCAATTTGGGGATAATTGATCCCTGCAGGCGTGAACGATCTCGATGCATAGGCTATTGGGTGATCGTCCTGGAGAAGAACTGCTCCTAATGCTGTTTTACTTACAACCGCTGATAATTTGACTGCTTTTTTCTTGTCATAAAATCTTAATACCGGTGCAGTGGTTAATGCTCTTTTTATTTTCTCGAACGCTTGTTCCTGTTCGCAGTCCCATATAAATGTACTATCTTTTTTGATCAACTTTCTTAATGGCTCCGTTAGTTCTGAACAATTTGGGATGAACTTTGCAACATAGGTGACCATTCCTAGCAATCTTTGCACTTGCTTTGATGAAGTTGGTGTTTCTATATTGTGAATTGTTGATACTTTCTCACTGTCTAATTCCAATCTTCTTTCGGTGATCATGTGACCCAAGAATTTTAGAGTTGTTTTATTGTATTGGCATTTCTCTTTATTCAGTTTTAATCCTGCGCTGCTTATTAAATCTATTACTCGTTTGGTAAGTTTTTCACATTCGTCTCGTGTTTCTGCATGTATTAGAATATCATCCATTGAACATGCCACATTTGGTATGCTGTCCAAAAGATTGTTCATTATCTGCTGGAATATTTCTGGCGCTGATGCCAATCCCAAAGGCATTCTTAAACAGGTATATCTTCCCCAAGGGGTGGCAAAAGCAAGATATTTTTGTGTTCTCTCCGAAACTCTAATTTGCCAAAAGCCCTTCCTTCAGTCTAAGAGTGTGAAGAACTTTGATTTGTTTATTCTAGCCGATATTTCTTCCAATGTTTGAAGAGGGTAATGTCTTCTTAATATGTTTTTGTTCACGTTCGATGGGTCTAGACAAATTTTTTGAATCACCTGCATTTTTACATTTTATCGAGCTCATCTTTAATTTGTGCTCGAATCGAGTGCGCTATTCGTCTGGCTGGATATATTTCGAAGGTAGGGTTGTCTATTAAGCCTATTTCGTATTCATAGTTTTTAAGGTTGCCTAATCCCTCGTAAATTGTCTCATTTATGTCAAGCGAATAAATGTTGTCCTCGTTCGTTCTCCGTATTAAATTAAGTTCATGGCAAGTTGCTTTTCCTAAAAATACATTAACTATCTTGTTCTGTATTTCGCATGTTATATTTGATTCGCCTAGTACTCTTATCTTGTGGCCGCTATACGTTACTAGGTTTTTTGTCATCGTCTCGTCAACCGTCAGATTTAACTGTACTATAATATTTTTGTGCAACACGTTGCATTCAGCCCCCGTATCTAATTTACAGTTGACAAGGGATTTATTAATTTTTATTGTTTCGTACCAGCCGTCTTTATTGTTTTCGATAATATAAATCTTCGCTCTCATTTTCAGACTCATTTATTTCGTCAACTTTGTAGTTTGATCTTTTGACATCGCGAGTTCTCTTTGATCTGCATGCTTCCGGAAAATTATTTTTTCTTTTACAGAACACACCACACCCTATGCCGGACAACATCTCGCACCATGTTTAGTTTTACAACGTTTGCAATAAAATATTTTTATTTGATTTTTACTATAATTGCTATCATTATTACTATTAACTACGTTAACTTCTTTTTCTACTTTCACTACTTGCATCTGTAAGGATGCTATGTCGGTTTTTTTACGGCACTTTAACCATTCAACACTACGTGAGTTAATTGAATTATATTTTAATTTATTTTTAATATTTTAACTTTATTTTAATTATTTTTAATTTAATTTTAATTAATTTTTTTTTTTTTCTGACACCATGTAATGTGCGTTTACACCAAACAACGTGTTTAGGCTGAATAATGTATTTCATTTTTTATTCTGGCTACTCACTACAATCCGATACAATATTGATAGTGCGTTATACTTAATTGACATAAGTTGACACAACAAACATAACACAATTCGTTATGTTGTTACAATATTCATATGAACCACACAATTAACGGATATTTAAAAAAGATAATTTATATGTGGTTAACTTATTAATTAATTAGTGAATTATATCCAATGCTGTAAATGCCTCAGGTTGATTTTTTGCACTAAATTTTTGAATTGTCTAAATAGTTGGTTAGTTCTTAATAGTCATTCATAGATGTCACCGTGTCTGACTTTTCATTTTTATAAATTGCAACTTTTTGAAAGTCACATAAAATAATGGCAAGTTACATCAATTCAACTGCCATTGGTGACGGTAAGTATATTATTTGTATAGTGTAATAGAAATACCCTTAAACACATTTATATTAAACACTACATGTATGATTAAAGAAATGTGTAGTGAGTTTAATGACAGTACATACACTCAAAAAAATATGCGGTGTTAATTTGTTTTTTATCCGAAAAAGTATTTTATTTTTGCCAAACCGAATAAAATTAAGCACGCATCAACGGATAAATATTTTAAACTATCCGAAAAGATAAATTTTTAGAAAAACTTCTTTTGGATTTAATAAAATACACCTTTCGGTGTGTTCCTAAACATGAATGTTCCTGTTTGGTTTTTATGCGGTGTAAAAGTTTTTATCTAAATGTATTTTATGTCAATTTTATTCAAATATCCGATTGGATTCAAATTTTAAATATCCGATCGGTGGGACACTATTTAACACCGATTCGGTGTTGTGGTGACCCTTTATTTTTTTGTGTGTATATGTAGCCTAATTAAAATGTATCTCAAAAAGGAAAATTTGTAATTTGGTAGTGTGTTTGTAGGTTTGTGTGAGCTATGAAAATATTGCTTCATTTATATTTAGAGACCCATTTCCTGCTGTAATTTACGGAATAACGGAATTTTTTTATTATTGTTATCTTGACATGTGCCAATGCTTGAAGATCAATTTTGAAGATCCTCTTGGTAGGAGGTTGGTTTGTACATGACATTGCGGTAACAAATATGAACGTCCTATGGTTATTATTGAGGAAATATGTAATTATGAAGACAGTGTAGAATAAACACAAATCGGCGGTCATTAGTGTGTAGTATCGGCGTTAGGTGGTGTTGGTGAGAGAACAAACTTAGAGGCCTCAAATATCACCGAGATAGTGAAAAAACAAGGTACCTTATTGCACACAGGGGGGTTAGGGCTTCAAGATGAATATTTTAATTTACGTGGTGGTGCACATTTAAATGAAAAATTACCAGAAAATAAAATATCAATGTTTTTAACGTTGCAGTGGAAAAGTTTGACAAGTATTTTGCACCGCAACATAGCAAAATTTATTAACGACATATTTTCCGTATAATGAAATAGGAGGAAAACTAAAGTTCAAAAGATTCCTTATGCGACTTAGACATCAGGCGAAAAGTGCGAGTTCACAAATATAGAGGAAAATTTGCTAGACAAAATAACGGAGAAATACATTTTAAAGGGTTTATGGTGGACAATTTGGAGCTCGGGGGATACTATAACTCTTATCGAGATAATAAAGGAGGCTAATAGTTTAGAGTCAATTTTTATACAAATGGAACATTTTGAGGTAAGGAGGAACATCTATGGAATACAAAATTTTAATAATTGTTTCAACGATTGTACGCGGTGTGGCAGCAATAGTCATCCACCAGATGACGAAAAGTGTCCGGCTAACCATCCGTTACTGACGATGTACATTATATTACCTCAATTAAGGATAATTCATTTTACTTCAAGACTAGATATTTAAAGCGCCTTTCAAAGAATTGAAATTGAATGTATTTAACAACTTTCATTTCGAAGATAGGACTATTAGGATATAAACTTTTCATGTTTGCGATTTCTTGTGCGCCCGAGATTTTTAGAAAATTTCGCGGTGCAGGAGCTATCAACTTTATTGATGATATTATGGATGGAAGTTCTGTTGGTCTGGGGGCAGTAGATAGGAGGGGTGCTCGAGTTATTCCAAATGGTAATAATAGTTTGTCCGACTGCGAGAAACGAAACTACCAGACAGAAAAGAGGCTTTAGCGTTGGTTTGGGCAGTTAAATATTTCAATATATATCTTTATGGAAAGGAGTTTGAGGTCATGACCGATCCTAAGTCCCTGGAGGTAATTTGTACAACAAAATCGAACCCGTGCGCTCATATTGAGCTTTGGGTTCTCCGACCCCAAGCATATAGATATACAATTTTATATCGGCCAGGATAATTGAATATTGCAGACCCACTGTCTAGATTTTGCGTATCTAGTAGGTCATCTAAATCATTTAACAATGAGGCGGTAATTCAAACCATCATAGAACTCTAGGCCAACAGCAATGTCAATGAGGACATAGAAAAAATTTCGAAATTCGTTGAAGAAATTCATAAAGTAAAAGAAGGACTATACAGAAATAATTGGGGCAAATCCATCTTTCTATGGCAATATTTCACTACGAGGGCTCAGATTATTATACCTAGCTCATGAAGGACATCCTGGCGTAGTAGCAATGAAGAGTCAATTACGCACCATGGTTTGGTGGCCGAAAATGGATGCTATAAATATCGTGTAAAATCTTGTATGGGTTGCACTTTTGTATCTGCTCCAAATCCACCTAATATGATGAAACGTAGGGAATTTCATTCAGCGGCATGGATAGACACGGCAATTGACTTTATGGGTGCACTGCCTATTAGAGATTATATTTTTGCAATAGTTGACTATTACAGCCGACACAAAGAAATTAAAATAATGGATTCCATAACAACCACTAAAACAATAAACGTTCTTAAAGAAATATTTTCCAGGCTTGGTTTCCCATCTACAATTACCACTGATAATATACAATTTGTTAGAAAACGGAATTATACTATGTAACACGATTACATAGTGGTCACAACAGCACAGTGAGTAGAAAGGCAAAATAGGGACATTTTAAAAAGATTGAAAATTAGTTAACTTTCAAGGAGAAATTGAAAATAAACAATTATGTGGGAATACATGATGATGTAAACAAGTGAACAACATACCGCAACAGGTAAAACACCATCATAACTTTTATTTATGTAGTAGATTATTCCGGGATAAGTTGCCCTGTTTACAAGATTTGACCCTTACGTCAATTTTACCCGGGTAACCTTTTCGACTTTAATCGATAAAATTTCCATTTAACCAGTGGAATTTTGGCTCTAGGGCCTAGAAATGCCAAAATCATTTATTGGTGATAGTTACATTTTTAAGTAATACTCGAATAAATCTGATAAGGTTACTGGTTACTGGGTAACCCCTTATTTATTGACGTAAGAAAAAAGATGCATAGACATAAGGGTTAAACAAAGATATAATTCAAGAGGGAGTTAGAGAAAAGGATCCACTATGATTGCAAAATTTAAATAAACTGCGTTAGACTTGAAGCTGTCAAGACAGATAACAGATTGCACCAACAAATTTTGGTGTCATTTAAAAAGTATTCAGAATTTTAAAATTGACTATTAAAAATTTAAATGTTTTGTAATTTTAAAACTTTATTAAATTTCAAATGACAATTGGCAAAAATTGGTTAAATTTGACTTAAAAAATTTTAATTTATCGAAAATTCTGATGTTAACGAAAAATCCTCAAAGTAACTTCAGATCAGATTAGAATTTCAAATGAGAGATAGAAAAGTTTAGAATTTAAAAATGTATTAAGTTTGTCCTTAGTAAAATATTTAATAAACGGTTCAATTGTGAAGACTAGGCTCCACTTGTATTGTGTACATATTGTATGTGTAATAATACCAACGATTGATGATGAACTGGGTCTCTTTATTGTGTTACAATAGGAATACAAGATGGCGGATACATAGTATACAGTAGTATACCATCTATATGATCCTTACTTATATACAGTAGAGGGTGTATACATTTACAATGATTATACATATGTTACATCCCCCTTTCTTTATAAATTTATAATATTTTTATAATACATACATAATTCATATATTTATGGTTGTTATTTATTTATTATAATTTACATTCAAAGATTTAGTCTTACTGATTGTTTTACCAGTCTACCTGATCGCGTGTGATATTGACTCGTTACCGTGTTTCTTTGATCGACGCTATTTGACGTACTGTTGTGAGCAATATTCTTGTTAGATTCCATATTTGATAGATTCTCATCTTGACTACCTGTTGTTATTATTGGATCATTTTCGCGATTTGTGTTGATATTGGCCTTTGTTGGATGGATGTGATGAAAATTTCTACGATAATATTTGTTGTCTTCTGTTTTTACTATGACCGATCTTGGTTCGTCTAATCGTCGTATTACTTTACCAGCGACCCATTCCCTTTTCTTAATTTGTAATCGTATTTTTTCATTGATCTTGGGTTAAACTGCTGTTTTGGTACTTCTATCAGCATACGATTTCTGTTGATTGCGAAGACTTTTTAAATTTTCCGTTACTCCAACTATTATCCTTAGTTTTAAAAACTCGTGACTTATGGGTATGTGTATTCTGTAATGCGACTCATCAATCTCTGATTTGGTAACGCTTGATAAATATCTGTATTGTCTTCCTCGCATTTTTTTAACATATTCTTTAACGTTTGAACTGTTCGATCAGCTAAACCATTTGCTCGCGGGAAATGCGGACTTGACGTTTTGTGTGTAAAATTCCATTTCTGACTAAAATCTTTAAATTCTCCCGACGTATATTGTGGTCCATTATCAATTTCTACTACCTGTGGTGTTCCATGTATTGCGAAACATTTTTTTAAAAATTGAATTACTGAATGAGAAGTTGATTGTTCAAGTTTTTCCATATTCATAAATCCGGAGTAGCTATCGACTAATGCTATGTATGGGCCAAGGTGACCTGTATGGGCTGCTGTTAAAATTTTGGATATTTGACTTTTTGGTATTACAATTTTTTCACCTTTGAAAATTATGCCATGATAAACTGTTAATTCTTCCGCGATGTTGGAAAAATGTTTAATTTCCGGCGATAGTTTTGATTTATCAGTTAGCTCGCCACTCTGTATTAACTGCATTAACCTATTAAGTTGTATGTCATCTTCGGTATCCTTTTGTAGGCTTTAGAGTGCTGTTTTGGTCATTGGAATTATCAATTGAACTTCAGGCTCATCTTCGTTTTCCGGGTTGTCATTGAGGCAGCCCCTGCTTAGAGAATCGGCTATCGGGATTTCTTTTCCTTTTGTGTATACTACTATCGGATTGTAGATCGTTCTAATAAAATTCGTTGTAGTCTTGCCGATGCTGAGTGTAATTGTTTTTTGAATATCGACTCAAGGGGTTTATGGTCGGTTTCTATTATGAGCTTTTTCCCATAAATATATTCGTGAAATTTTTTAACTGCATGACGAATTGCCGTGGCCTCCTTTTCTATTTGTGGATAATTTTGTTCTGCTTGCGTTAGTGCTCTAGAGCTATAGGCTATTGGATGTTCATCTTGCATCAATACGGCTCCAACAGCTTTGTTACTTGTATCGCATGATATTTTTACGTCCTTATTTATGTCATAAAATTTTAATACTGGTGGAGACACTAGCAAATTTTGGATTTCCGTGTAAGCTTCCTCTTGAGCTTGGTCCCAACAATATGGTATGTCCTTTTGTAATAGTTCTCTCAGGGATGCTGTGATTCGAGAGTAACTAGGAATGAATTTTCCCACATAGGTGACCATTCTCAAAAATCGTTGCAACTGTTTTACATTTTTCGGCCGTTGTAATCTCTTAATTGCCTCTGTTTTTGATTCGTCAATTTTCAACCCTTCCTTGGAAATGACGTGTCCTAAAAATTTAATTTTGACTTGGTTGAAAAGGCATTTCTCTCTGTTTAGTCTTAATCCATTTCTAGACAATATTTGCATTACTTCGTCTGTATGTACTTTTAATTCCTCGGTTGTTTCTGCGTGTATTAGGATGTCGTCCATTGAACATTCCACGTTATTTAATCCGTCTAACAAATTGCTCATAATTTGTTAAAATGGTTGTAATTTCGTCGATTGTTTTTAACGGG
The DNA here is from genome assembly GCA_958295665.1 of Tipula vernalis. Taxonomy (NCBI): domain Eukaryota; kingdom Metazoa; phylum Arthropoda; class Insecta; order Diptera; family Tipulidae; genus Tipula; species Tipula vernalis. The sequence continues at coordinate 217,101,118 of OY282560.1, read as the reverse complement.
TAATGTCTTCTTAATACACTTTTGTTTATTTGTGAAGGGTCAATACATATTCGGATTTTACCCTTTTTCCGCACTACTACCATTGGTGACACGGCCAACGACGGTTCTTTAATTGGGGCGATTGCTCCTAACTTCTCCATTTTATCCAATTCGGATTTTACTTCGGCCCTTATTGCATGTGGAACTCCTTGTGCCTGTGCGATATCAAACTCAGCGTTTGGCTTCAAATCAATATCATACACGAAGTTTTTGATACAACCTCAAAATCCATATCGTCATCTATTTCACAAACATCGATTATATTTCTAGTGACTAAATTTAATTCTTCGCATGTATTCATGCCTAGTACAGGGCAAGTATTTTCATTTACTGTATTAAAAATTAATCTATAGCTTTTGTCTTTTACTATACAATCAAATAAGACTTGACCTAATACATCAATTTTATGACCACTATAAGTTACAAGTTTTTTAGTGTTACTACGACTTATTTGACCTTTTAGTTTTTTAACCAAATTTAAATTTAAAACATTACACATTGCTCCTGTATCTAACTTAAAATCTCTATTTCCATATTGTTGTGATCTTGACTTTTTGAAACCAAGAATTTGTGTTTGATGCATTGATACTACTAACAATCATCTCATCCGAACTCTCATCACTTAATTCATTGTGACGGTCTGATTCTAAAATTTCACTAATTTTATTTATTTTTTTAATTGTGCTTTTGCAAATTATGGCAAAATGCCCTTTTTTCCTACATTTTAAACAAATTTTACCGAACGCGGGACAATTTTTCGGACCGTGACTGTTATTGCATCGTGTACACACACAAAGTTATTATTATCTGTTTTCTTATTGGAATAATTATTTGCTGTCATTTTATTTTGACTTTTTCTTACATCACTAATTTTTACATTTTCAGAATTATGCATAGAAGATGCTTGCTTGAAGAAAGGCGCCACATCGATAACCACATAAGTCTAATAGTGTGATATCCGCCCCTGGCCAGGCAGCCATCGTACACCCTTTTTACATATAACAACATCGAGGGATGGGATAGGATTATTAGTAGGGACAGACTCGACCCGGTTACAGACACCAAAGCGATCGATAGTTTGTGTTTTTTTATGACAGCACAATGACAACACAATTTCCTGGTGCCGCAAGTTCTTTTTCCTGAAAGGCTGAAAACAACTATTATTATTCCCTCCACCATTTTTTCCATCGGCGGTTGTGAGGAGGGGGGGCGAGATTTCGTTCCATCATTATGTTCCCATGCGGTCACCCAAATTTGTACTAACTGTAGCTAGTGTTGCTTGACGTTGTTGTTGAAATCGTTGCGTCTTTGCTGTCCTGCTACTCGCCCCCCCCCCACCCACATTTCAAAATATTGTAGTAGCTATGTTATAAAAATAATAAAATATTATAATAATTCAAAATTATTAAAGCATTTTAAGTTGCATTTACAATAAATTATTGTAAAAGTTTGAATAAAAGCGAGGAATGTGGTTTGATTATATTAAAGATAAGAGATCACTTTTTTATTATCTTTGCTTTTTATTCTATTAGAATACGCTGGTTTCAGGTCAGGTAACTTAAAAGGAACATTACGTTTTCTGCACAACATTTCGGTTTCTTGAAATTGGCTTTCGGAGTATGATGTTTTAAATAAGAACTTAACAATTCGAATTTTTTCAATTTTGAAATTTTTTACAGATGTTATTTTGATTTTAGCAAAAGCAAGCTTCAACTGATCCGTTAAATCTTTAATCGCGTAGAAATCATTGTGAGTTAACTCATTAACGTGATACGGTTCACCGTGTTTCTTTGCAATTCGTATTATCCGCGCATATTGCGAAGGAACATAAATAGGCCCTGATTTTAATGACCTTTTAATTTGTCGTTCGACTGTGGAGTGCACACTGTCGCCTTCGTTTTGTGTATGGCCTGTTATTAAATAATTATGGATTATAGAGTTAATTTGTGGAAACTTCATAACTGCATAAGTATACGCGTGGCGACCATAAATTTATTTTTTTGTTGGCCGCTGCAGTTATCCGAGTAGAAAACTAAGTCTACACTTCCCACATAGCCTAAATTATTGACAATTTTGTCTATAAATTTCCAGACACAACTTGCGATTTCCTGCACCCCTCGATTTCCTTCACCATCATGCCATAAAACAACACTCAGTTCTGCCAGTTTTCAATTCTGAAATGGTTAAGTTATAAGTATTTAACTTTGACTTATAATAAAATAATGACACGTCGCCTCTTGGAGTGGGCAAGCCTGCCTGCAAGTCGTAAACTGCCACTACGTATTGTTGATTTGATTTAGCTTTATCTTCATTTTTTCTTGTCTCGAAAGCTCTTTTTCTCGTTAGTGTACCTCGAATTTGTGCTTTAGGTTGTATTTGTCTTCTCCCTCGGCGTTCTGATAGGCTACGCATAATTCGCACTGATCCTTTTTTGGCATAAAAGAACCTATGTTGAATTATTCGTTGAATATTTTGGAGAACATAACCTACAGATTCACGCAAGGTTAGTCAGCATCAATACAGTTACGTTGATAATCTCTCCATATTTCAGCCAATGTTTTTCCTCCGTCAATATACTCACGAGATGTTTGTGCACGGAGATAATGGGATTCAAGTCTAGAAATTGATTTAATCTGTTTCCGAGCTCCATCTTTTATTTCTGTGCCAACCGTTGGGTGATTACAATGTTTTCCACGAAAATCCTCCGCAATGATACCAGTATTACATTTTTTTTTTCTAAAACAGTTCTAATCGGGCGGTCATTAATATCCAGCGTTGCCTTGTAAAACTCTTTACAAACTCGAGCTCGCACATTATTCATTTCAAAATGGAATGCATTGTTTAATTTTCGATAATTCACTGTGCTTGAATAGCGGTATTTAGGTTTTATTGTTGTCATAGAAGCTGCAATGTAACTGCGTTGCTTATGCAAATCACCCAACGACCAATAGTTTTCAAATATTTGTTGCCGTTGAATTTCGTTAAATTTAGTTTCACACTTAAATTTACACTTATCGCTACACGTAGGGCGCATTTTCCTGGCGTTGAATTATTTTCCAGTATTTGCAGAAGTATATTTCAATCCTAAGATTCTATATGGCTTTGATTTCTTTACATTCCATTCATTAGGTTTAGCTTTCCTCTTTTTTCCAACCCTCTTTTCAATTTCGCTCTTATTTATAATTTCATCCTCATTATTTGGCACGCTGGAAGACGGAGGTTCGCTACAAGGTTCGCTGGAAGAATTTGATTCTCCGTGAGACTCGTTGGAAGAGGAAGTTGTACTCTTCTTAGCCAAAGTATAATTAAATTCCGGCTCTAAATCGGAATCATAGTAATCTGATTCGCTGCTGTCCTTAGGAGAGATAGATGATCGAAGAATAGTGACTTTGGTAGGATTTTTTGGATTGACTGATACAACAAATTCAATTTCAGAGACGCCGTCATCAGGTGTACTTGGTGATGTTTGTAGTGTGTTAACTGAATATCTTCCATCCATTTTAATGTCGGCATTGTAAGAAGATTGTGGATCTTCATCTGTTGAAAATTCAATATTTTATAAATATAATTTTACTAAACATCTTCACAATATGATTTTATTACCATCTACAGAAGTAGATTGACAACAAACCAGAGTTTAAAATGGGATTTCATTTTGCTCTTCGCTCTTCATTTTTGTTCAAGAGCGCTAATAAAAACTATTAAAAAGCTCTTTATAAAGAGCGATATTGTAAAAAAAAAAATATCGCTCTGAAGAACTGTAGCATTATTTTTATTATAAGGCTCTTGCTCTTCCACTATTGCGTTTGTGTTATCATATTTTCGCTCTTTGTTATTGCGCTATATTGAGAAAATAAATACGCTCTGCTCTGATGAATAAAAACGTCATTATTATATTGCTCTTGCTCTTATTATTACAGCAAACGGTTACATTCAAAAGCTTCTAAATTTCTTTAGAAAGCCAGATTGTTTAATTAGCGAACAGAAGCACGGGCATTGGAAATGGGATTCTAAAATGATTTTTGGGTGAAGTTCTGGAATATGGCCAACTAGGATGGAACTTCGCTATTCATTAACTGATGTTAGTGAAATTTGACACGCGCGATTTAAATGGGATTCTAAATTGAGTTTTAGGTGAAGTTCTGGAATATGACTAATTAGGATGGAACTTGGCTATTCCTCAACCAATTGTGAGATTCTAAAACGAGTTTTAGATAAAGTTCTGGAATGTAAGCAATTTGAATGGAACTTGGCTACTTCTTAACTGATTTCATTGAAATTTGGCACGCGCGATGGAAATGGGATTCTAAAATGATTTTTAGATGAAGTTCTGGAATATGGCCAACTAGGACGGAACTTGGCTATTCCTTAACCGATTTTAGTGAAATTTGACTCGCGCGATGGAAATGGGATTCTAAAATGATTTATGGATAAAGTTCTGGAATATGGCCAACTAGGATGGAACTTGGTTATTCTTTAACCGATTTGAGTGAAATTTGACATGTGCATTGGAAATGGGATTCTAAAATGATTTTTAGATGAAGTTCTGGAATATGGCCAATGGGGATGGAACTTGGCTATTCCTTAACCGATTTTAGTGAAATTTAAAATACGCAATGGAAATGGGATTCTAAAATGATTTTCGGATGAAGTTCTGGAATATGGCCAATTATGGCGGAACTTGGCTATTTCTGAACCGATTTGAGTTAAATTTGACATGTGTGTTGGAAATGGGATTCTAAAATGATTTATGGATAAAGTTCTGGAATATGGTCAACTAGGATGGAACTTGGCTATTCTTTAACCGATTTGAGTGAAATTTGACATGTGCATTGGAAATGGGATTCTAAAATAATTTTTAGGTGAAGTTCTGGAATATGGCCAATGGGGATGGAACTTGGCTATTCCTTAACCGATTTTAGTGAAATTCAAAATGCGCAATGGAAATGGGATTCTAAAATGATTTTCGGATGAAGTTCTGGAATATGGCCAATTATGGTGGAACTTGGCTATTTCTTAACCGGTTTGAGTGAAGTTTGACATGTGCATTGGAAATGGGATTCTAAAATGATTTATGGATAAAGTTCTGGAATATGGCCAACTAGGATGGAACTTGGCTATTATTTAACCGATTTGAGTGTGAAATTTGACACGCGCGATGGAAATGGGATTCTACAATGATTTTTAGATGAATATGGCCAACTAGGATGGAACTTGGCTATTTCTGAAGTGGGATTCTAAAATAGGGTTTAGATAAAGTTATGGAATATGGCCAACAGCAGATAAACCTCGACAGCTGCATGGATTACGGAAACTGGGTATATTTAAATATATCAATATGAGTTACATAAAATAATAATTATTATAGATTACTTATATTGACATGTTTATACATCTGCCGGAAAATTTAATCGAGATCAAAAAAAAAATAAGAAAAAATGGGTGACAGCACGCTAATGTTAGTGTAGGACCCCGGAATTAGAAAAATCATTTTAGAATCCCATTTCCAACGAACATGTCAAATTGCATCAGAATAGGCTAAGAAATAGCCAAGTTCCAACCTAATTGGCCGTATATGCCTTATGACAGAACTTTGTCTAAAAATCATTGTAGAATCCCGTTTTCATCACATATGACAAATTTTCACTAAAACCTGTTAAGAAAGAGCCAATTCCAACACAACTGGCCATATTCCAGAACTTTATCCAAAAATCATTTTACAATCCCATTTCCAACACACATGTCAAATTTCACTCAAATCGGTTAAGAAATAGCCAAGTTCCACCATAATTGGCCATATTCCAGAACTTCATCTATAAATCATTTTAGAATCCCATTTCCATTGCGTATTTTAAATTTCACTAAAATCGGTTAAAGAATAGTAAAGTTCCATCCCCACTGGCCATATTCCAGAACTTCACCTAAAAATCATTTTAGAATCCCATTTCCAACGCACATGTCAAATTTCACTCAAATCGGTTTAATAATAGCCAAGTTCCATACTAGTTGGTTATATTCCAGAACTTCATCCATAAATCATTTTAGAATCCCATTTCCAACGCACTTATAAAATTTCACTCAAATCGGTTCAGAAATAGCCAAGTTCCGTCCTAATTGGCCATATTCCAGAACTTCATGTAAAAATCATTTTAGAATCCCATTTCCAACGCACATGTCAAATTTCACTCAAATCGGTTAAGGAATAGCCAAGTTCCGCCATAATTGGCCATATTCCAGAACTTCATACGAAAATCATTTCAGAATCCCATTTCCATTGCGCATTTTAAATTTTACTTAAATCGGTTAAGGAATAGCCAAGTTCCATCCCCATTGGCCATATTCCAGAACTTCATCTAAAAATCATTTTAGAATCCCATTTCCAACGCACATGTCAAATTTCACTCAAATCGATTAAAGAATAGCCAAGTTCCATCCTAGTTGGCCATATTCCAGAACTTTATCCATAAATCATTTTAGAATCCCATTTCCAACGCACTTGTCAAATTTCACTCAAATCGGTTAAGAAATAGCCAAGTTCCACCATAACTGGCCATATTCCAGAACTTCATGTAAAAATCATTTTACAATCCCATTTCCAACGCACATGTCAAATTTCACTCAAATTGGTTACAGAATAGCCAAGTTCCATCCCCATTGGCCATATTCCAGAACTTCACCTAAAAATCATTTTACAATCCCAGTTCTATCGCACATGTCAAATTTCACTAAAATCGGTTAAGGAATATCCAAGTTCCATCCCCATTGGCCATATTCCAGAACTTCATCTAATAATCAATGTAGAATCCGGTTTTCATCACACATGTCAAATTTCTCTAAAATCGGTTAAGGAGTAGCCAAGTTCCATCACAATTGGCCATATTCCAGAACTTGATTCAAAAATCATTTTAGAATCCCATTTCCAACGCACATGTCAAATTTCTCTAAAATCGGTTAAGGAATAGCCAAGTTCCATCCTAGTTGGCCATATTTCAGAACTTCATCTACAAATCATTGTAGAATCCCATTTCCAACGCGCATGTCAAATTTCTCTAAAATCGGTTAAGGAACACTAAGTTCCATCACAATTGGCCATATTCCAGAAATTTATCTAAATATCGTTTATCAAACTTTCTTTATTTATTGATATTTAAAGAGCAATTCCTGTGTTACAAAAAATTTTGCTCCCTAATGTATTTTCTACAATGGCTCTGTAGAATGGGTTGGGAGCGATATTTTTAGCTTTTAGGCTCTCTGTTTTAAGAGCAAAATTAAAAATAAAAATTTAAATTACTTTGAAAGAGCGAAATAATTTTTTTTTTTTGTGTTTATCATTAGAGGGTAAGAGCGTAAAAGCAAACTGAAAAAAAATTTTATTGGGAGCAAGAGCGAAAATTTTTATAAAGAGCTCTTAAAGAGCGATAAATTTAAACTCTGAATTTTATCGCACCTATTACTAGGTCGCAAAACAGAATCAAATCGTAATGTTTATTTTTTGTTTTCTTTTGAAACGTTTCAATATTAATAGTTTAACTGTATTCCATTCAATTTTTATTTTTATTTTTATATTTTATTTTTTTGTTGGAGTCGTAATTTCATTCAATTTCATTCAATTATTGTAATCAATTGTATTATTATTATTATTATTATTTTCTTTTTTTTGCTTTATTGTAATCATGTATTTTTTACTCATAAGTTTTTCCTTATCATATTTTTATTATTTTCATTCATTCTTATTTTTATTCCTTTTTCCAGCTCTATTTTGTAAATTGTGTGCCTGTTTGCTTTTCTGGTATCAGTTTTTTGACACTAAACTCGTTACTTCATAATTATGATGGGTAGTAGACATATTGACGGAGCGGGCTCGGTGGATGTGAGGAACGTTGTTTTAAAATCATCCATACCAGACAACAACGTTTTATTTAACTTCTGTCATTTAAATCCTGGTAGTTTGGTTCCTAATTTTGAAGAATTGAAGTTAATCGTTAAGGACATCCCGTTCCATGCTATTGCCATTTCGGAAACATGGTTGAAATCTAAACACTCTAGTAAACATTTTGATCTTGACAATTTTACTCTATTTCGTAAAGATCGTTCGGGGCGGCGTTCTGGTGGTGTTGGTGTTTATGTCAAAAAATTTCTAAATCCAAAAGTTATATACACTAATGCAAGAAACTCTTTATTCGACATAATCTTCATTGAAATTAGAAATCAACTTAACATGAAAATGATCCTGGGTGTAGTATACAATCCGCTCAAATTGGAGTCCTCGAAATTAGGATTCCTAAAAGATCTTGAAACCGTCTTAAGTGATCTTATGACACGATATAATGAGGTCATTATTGTTGGTGACTTTAATATTGACTGTCTCGTTTCAACACCTAAAACAACTAAAATCATTAATGTGCTAAACAACTAAAATCATTAATGTCATCTTATGGGCTTGGATTAGTCTCAAAGGTAGCTACTAATTTTGTGGGTGATTCTGCCACTTTAATTGATTTGGCCTTCACCAATCATCCTAACAACATTAAAACTTTTACTCAAATCTCAATTCCTGGCATTGCAACCACCCATTATATGATTTATGGGTCATATGTGTTCCCTGTTGACAAAAATGTTAGTAACCAATTTATTTACGTGAGAGATTTCTTCAATATTTACAAGGACGCGCTACTGATGGCTGCTAATTCATTAAATTGGGTATCATTATATCATTTTTGTGATGTTAATAAACAGTTATCACTTTTAAATTCATTTATAAGTTATCTTATTGATAACTTTGTACCAATAAAAATGATTTGTGAGAAGCGTAAAGTGCGTGGTCCGTATTTTAATAACGATATTTTATTGCACCGTAATATTCGTGATTTTCTACATGAGAATTGGAGAAAGCATAAGACTGACATTAATAGGTTAAAATACGTTAGAGCTCGTAATAAAGTAAATTTATGATCAAAGCTGCCAAATGCCAGTTTTTTAATGATCGTTTTAGCAATAATACTACGAGTAAATTGTTCTGGAAGAACTTCAACACATATGTAAATCCGCCAATTCCGGAGTGTAAATGTGACATTACCTCTGATGAGTTCAATAGTTACTTCGGTTCGGTTTTCAACTCCAATGATGTAAATTTTGTTTGTGATGCAGTTCATTCTGCCGCTGACGTAAATGCATTCTACTTTAAAAATGTTTCTGCTGAAGAAGTTTGTTTTCATCTGGATAAAATCAAATCGAGTTCTGTAGGAGTTGATGGTATTCCACTTAACCTCATTCAAATTCTGCTTCCGGTTTTGCTATCTCACTTAACTTTTATTATAAATTCTGGCCTCACAAAATCGATATTTCCTGATGTGTGGAAAATTGCGACAATTTCGCCTATTCCAAAAATACCGAATCCATCTACAGTAACTGATTTTCGTCCTATAAGTATATTACCAACATTATCTAAGGTTTTTGAAAGAATTATTCATGCTCAGATCAGTGGCTTTATTGCTAAATATAACCTATTGGATGAACTACAACCTGGATTTCGTGCCAAGCACAGTACTACAACTGCCTTGTTGAAAGTTACTGATGATATTACTATTAATATTGAAGATGGTAAAGTTGCAGTTTTGGTTCTATTAGACTTTTCAAAGGCATTTGATAAAGTAGACCACGCTATGTTGTTATCGAAACTATGTTATGAATATAACTTTTCCAAGAGTGCTTGTCAAATTATAGGTTCTTACTTGCATCTGTGACAACAATCTGTAAAATATCATGGCAACTTTAGCGATAACATTTTTGTCATATCTGGGGTTCCTCAAGGATCTATTTTAGGACCTATTCTGTTTTCATTGTACATAAATCAAATTTGTCAATCAATTAAACAAATGGGAAACATTTGCTATCACCTTTTTGCGGATGATTTGCAAATCTATTCTTTTGGGGATATTGATTCGGTTGACGCTGTGATTAATAATCTAAATCAAGCGTTATGTAATATTTTGGAATGGTCCAAAGTGCACAAACTTCAAATCAATCCTGCGAAGTCACAAGCCATACTAATAACTAACAAAAAACGTATAAATTTACCGATAAACAGTCTTTTAATTGACAATCACAGAATTGAGTTTTGTGACGTTATCAAGAGTCTGGGTTTGATCATAGACACTAAATTAAATTGGAGTACCCATGTTAATAACCTATGTTGTAAAATTTATGGTATCTTAGGTAAATTGTGGTGCACGGCGAAATTTATTTCAAGTGATGTGAAATGTCATATCATTCGTACTCTTGTGGGACCTTTACTTTCATATTGTTCTTCGATATATTCGCAATGTTCCAAGAAGTCCCTACGAAAGTTAAATGTTGCTTTTAATTCTTGTGCTAGATACATATTTTTGAAGCGAAGGGGCGAACCAATTTCGCACCTTTATGATCAGATATTTGGTGTAAGCTTGAACCAGTTTTTGGAACTGTCGGTGTTGACTGTGATGTTTGGTTTGACTAAAAATAAAGTTCCGAACTACATTTATGATAAACTGAAATTCTCGAAATCGCAGAGGACATTAAATTTAAATTTGCCTAAATCATGCAAAACTAAGCCAAGACAACGTGCTTTCTTTATCCATGGGGTGAAGCTCTGGAATAGTCTGAATCCGTCTATAAAGGCAGCATCTAATTTGCGTGGTTTCAAGGGACTGTACCTCGAGGGGCTGATTGGCACATAATTCGTTTCCATTATTTTTCTTTTTTCTTTTTTCCATTGTCGCGTCTTCTAGTGTTTTATCTTTTGTTCTTAATCTTTTCTTCTGTATTTTTAATTATATTATATTTAATTTTAATTATTGTTCTGATTATTTTTCTTTGTAATTGCTTTAATACACATAGGAATATATCCCTGGATATTGTAAAAAGGCTATGCCTTATTTGTGTATAATTAAATAAATAAATAAATAAATAAATAAAATTATGATCAACAAAACTATTAATTTATTAATTAAAAGTTTTCATGAAAAATTAAAATCATGTTACGAGTTCATGCTTATATATATCAATATATATACCTATGTATATGATTACGTAAATTAATTATTCATACAAAAATATAAAAATTCAATTAATAATTTAAAGCTAATGACGAATTATGACATTTTTAACCGGCAGTAATAGCTTTATTTTGTCTGTATCTATAGCGCTCAGTAGCCCGTTTTAAAACGTCGACACAATTTTTTCGTAATTCGATTTTGCTTATTTCAGGAAATCCCAATTTCTGAAAACGACAATTGATGGTAGTTTCAATTAAACTAATTAAATGATTCATGTCCGAAAATGCCTTTTTATAAATTAATAATTAGTAAACTTGATCACTTAATACAAAAAAAATTATATTTATATACCTTTCTTAATATTGACTTGACTGACCCTGTCCATGTAAACTGATGTAATGTTTCAGGTTCGATCAGCTTTTCGAGAATATTACGAATATTTTTATTTACTTTTCGTCCCTCTACCTCCGATTTGAGAATAATTAGCTACAAATTCAATGGCATTAATTGAATGTTTACATTAAAATCAAACTTTTTTTTCATACACCATTGATCGCTGAAGGTTCTGTCTATTAATCTGAAATTAAACTGGTCTACTTCATTTATACTAGAAAATGGAAGTTTTGGTGATTTAAAAGAAGGATCTTTTTCAATTGAGTTAGTGGTATTTTTTCTCATGAAGGCTATTAGATCTAGTAAAAGGTGAACAATTGGTTTAACAGTATTCTCCATTTCATGTATTCGGTGTTTTAACAACTTAATTTCGTCCGTTAATTCGGAGATAGTCTTTGTTAAAATACTGGAAACTGCTGTGTTAGTATCCTGAAGTAATACGCCAGATTCTTCGTCGTCGTAATTTGGGATTATTGTTGCATTGCATCTACGCAATTGACCTTAAAAAAGTCAAATTAATTTTAAATATTTTTTTTTTGCATATTTTCTTAAATTACCTAGATTGTCGTTACCATTTAAGCTTTGATGGTCCGCTTGATTGATATCTTGACTAAAAATTATGGTTTCTTGTTCGTAACTTATGCCTCGATTGCTTTCTATAATAATAGCATGGTTGTGTTCATTTTCAATGGGTATTGTTGCCGGCGAGTTCAAATCTGCATTTATAATGGTTGCATTAATATCCCCACAATTTTGTAAATTCATATTAGCAATAGTTTATATATTTTCAATAATGAAATTACCACGGCTTTGAATTCCACACTTTTAAATTTTTGTTTTTTATGAGAAGAAGCCGCTTCAGATTCTGATTTCGAGAATGCCTCAAACATTCTTTCCCGTTTTTTGGCTTCAGTTAAGGTTTCTGGAAATATTTATCAATAAACATTAATGAAACTTTTAATTAAATAATAATTTATTTTAATTATAAAATAATAACTGACCTACATTGTTTTGTAATAATTTATAAGGATATTTAAGCTATACGACTTAATTTTATACAGTGGATGAAAAATAAGGTTTTTTCCTGGTGGTTTTTACAATAAGACGAATGCCTCTATAAAAGGCAGTATTTTTCAAAATTATTTTAGTAGTTAAAATTGGGACTGAAGAAGGATGATATCCGAAACCGGTCTTCCAAAAAGTAAAAATTAATTATTACAATTTTAAAGAAAGTATTTAACTATTTGTTATTAAATAAAGTAAAATAAAGTTGAATATTTTGGTTTTTGATTTTGTTTTTGTTTTGTTTAAAAACTTGTAATATATGTATATTGTAATAAAAGCCTACAGCAACAACAAAATATGAATTCATTTCATTTTTATTGTGAGATATCTAACGTTTTTCTTGTCCGGTCACAAAACAGTTTTTCCATCCATCCAGGTTTTCGATACAATTGACACCTCTTTTTCATTATTTGTATCGCTCGTTTCGATAATTGCAAACATTTTTTATTTTAATATTACGTAGTTATGTAAATATTTAGTATGTAAATATGTAGTATGTAAGAGTAGATAAGCAATAAGCTAGAATTTGAAAGCAAATAAGTAATATTGTCAAACTAGAATTATAAATCTTGGGTATCGATTTAAATTATTTTAATATATGTATGTAGGTTTCGAATATTCATATATGAATTAAAGGAAAATATGCCCTATAATTCACGTCTTGAGCCTCCAGCGCAAACATTTTTTTGATTGATGCATCAATTTTCCAATATTTTGCAGTATCCATTACCAAATCAGATTCATAAATGTCAAGCTTATCAGATGAAATTGGCAGTTGAAATAAATTTCGTTTTTTGGTTGCTTCTGGACAAACTGTATAATATTTTTCTGTTGTGTTAAAATCCAGCAGTCTCGATCAGCCGATTGTAGATCTGCGATAGTGGTTGACTATGTTTTTCGTAATAATGATTTTATTTTAAACATAAAACTTTCGAATGGAAATGAACTAAACATTTTAATGCTTCTATTTCTATCAACGTCTTCTGGCAAATGCGAAAGTGCATGCATATTAAAGACCAAATGATGTGCACCGTATAAACTCTTTACCCCATTAATAAATTCATTTAAAATAGTTTTACATAAGTTTATCAAATTTTTTGATAAATTATCAGTGGAGAGCAGCCGAATTGCTACATGTAACAATGATTGTACTTGTCTTCTGATAATATATTGCGTAATACAAAAGGTGAAGCATACAGTAAGAAGCACCTATATTCTGTACCTTTAAAATAAGACAATTGAGATAGGGGTCTCAATTTGCGTTGAAATTCACTCGGTTGAAGGAGTGAAATAGAATTTAAACGACCGGAAATTCGTTCTATCTGGCTTGAAAGCAAAAGAGACTCAGAAGTGCCAACCATCCACATACGCAAAAATCTTTTGACTACTCCTAAGCAAACTACGTGTAGATAGTCGTACGGGAATTGGTCAACCATATTTATGGGAAGTTCTTCTAAAATGGAAATAGTATTGTGGTAATTTTCATTAGATTTACTTCGAAATGAGCTATCCGTTCTTCTTGTTGCTTGATTTTCGGGAAAGTCATCCGATTTTTAATGTGGTCTCCTTCTTGAGTACATCTATTGCATCCAAAATAGGCTGTATGTGACTTTATTCCCAAAACACTACTCCTTGCTGGTGTATCGCAAATAAAATTGTTGATTTCAATGTTAATTGGGCAAGTTTTATAACTAAAACTAACACATATATTTAATTCATCAACAAACGGTCGAAGAAACTCGTTAAATTCGTTAGGTTTTTTGAACCCATGATAAATTCCTATAACGAAAATTCGTTTGCTGATAGATGATCTGCCTAAAATTAGCCAAAAACAACTATTCGAACTCTTGCTAATTGGCAGACCATCAATATTAAAATCGATGAATATATCCATTGGTAAGTTTTCTGTGTTTGCCAAAAATCTGTCCAATGCTACACGAATTTCAATGTGCGCATATCTTCCTGGATTTACATTTATAATTGTTTTGCGGTTGGGTGTATTTAATACTGTTCGGCTATCTATTGGTAAGCGGGGATATCCATTTGATTTAAAAAATTGTAACATTTCATTTAAACCTGTCATTGTAATATTATGTTGTAATGCCTACGTTCTCAGAAACATTAATAACTCATCAGTGTTTATTTTTTCTGAGCCATCGGTATTATGTTCCACTTCATTATTTAGATTAAAGCAATTATGATTATAATCATTAGCGTGGTCCAATAAAAACTCTTCATCATCATCGCTTTCAAAATCATTTTCTGAATTTAAAATTGATTCTCGATTGGATTGTAGCTGACAATTATCATTTTCGTAGGTAGATCTCATGTCCGTATTAGGTTGAACTACTTTATTTTGTTGTGAGACTATTTGAATCTTATTATTAGCAAGAATACTTCCTCGATTTATTGGACGTTTAAGGGAATCACGTTTAAGCTCGAGAATATGTTTTCTATACCCCGGCATTTTTGAAAATATCTAATTATTTGCCACAATCTATTAATAATTTAAACTTTAATCTAAATGATAGGTAAAATGAAAATACAATACAAAAATTAGGACACAAAAAAACTTTGCACATCCATACATATACAGGTTGTTTTGTACTTGAGTCTAAATATTTTCAGAGGTGATTCCTTGATTAATTTTGATTAGTAAATATTAAAAATGGACCCCCCCCCCCCATCAGGAAAACTTTTTGCTTGAAATTAATCAAGGATTCACCCCTTAAAATATTTAAACTCAAGCACAAAACACCCTGTATTTTGAGGAGCCGAATTATTTTCACGTGAATTAATTCCGCCGGAAAATACAATATATAACATAATTTGAATGCATGAGCTAAGCGGTGACCGTAATTATTTTATCCTCAAAGACAAAGCGCCATCGGAATTATTTTATCGTCAAAGGCAAAACGCGCCTGCATTGGCTACAGTTGATTTTTCGGCGAAATTAATTCAGGGAGTCATATATTATATCTACAATAAATGTATGTACAAACATTGAGCCAAAACAGGCGACATACGAGATGTTTATGTGACACGGATGAGAATACAAATAAATACATACTGGGTGGCTTACCTAAATATTTTAGGCACTTAACCAGTTTTATTATACATATTTGTGTGTTACATTTGGATATACATTTCACATCACTTAACTTACGTAATAAATTAATAAATAAAAAATATAATATTTGTATAATTACCAATTATTGTAATATTGAACTAAACTTTCACTTGAATAAATTGTGTTACGCACGAAGGATGATTTGCAACTGAACGTGGTTTTGCATTATTAAGGTGGATTTATATTATCGGCTCGTCTCAGCACAGTCATGCATCGTCTCTTACATCAACAATTTATATTATCAGCTCAGTTCAGTTCATACATTGGGTTCGTATTTATGCCTGTGTGCATTCGTATCATCGATTATACGATGGATTACGGTAGAGCATAAAATAAAAGAATAAATATTATTAATAATATTTAGTATTTTTTCTTTATCCGTCGAATACACGTATACGTTAATTTACACGTATCTGTAAATGTGATTAAAACACGTAGAAATTTTAAATATTTTCTGTGTAGTGTTCATAACATTTATATAAAAGTGTTATTATAAACATCAATAAAGGGAAAATGTTTTCTAATTTTAAACTTAAGGATGTCTGTATGATGGCTCTTTTGCTGGATGAAGAAGAGGAACAGCAGAACCGTCGTTGCCGTTATCGTCGTTTCGCGGTACACAAAATGTTAAAGAAAAGGCAGACCGAAGGCGAATTTTGGACGATTTTTCCACAATTGATGGACGACGAAGAAAAATTTTATCAGTATTTTAGAATGCCACAGTACGATTTTCATGTGTTATTAGGAAAAATAGAAAATTCAATACGAAAGCAGGATACAACATTTAAACAGGCTATAGGACCAAAAGAAAAATTGGCAGTATGTTTAAGGTAATAATGTTTTTTTATTTTATGCTTGATCTTACTTCTAAAAAACAATTCTTGAATATCATTATATAAACAATTTCTGATTATTCAGAATCATTGTCACTTAAACTGTTTGAAAAATTTGAATAAAATTGGGTTACTTCATCGTACTTCTCTTTATTTATATATAAATGTGGTGGTGATGGTGTTGGTTGTGGATTAAGAATTATTTCCGGAGTTCCAAAACTCGAAATGGATGAAAAAAATCGCGTTTGCTGGTGATGGTAATGTTCTCGGCACTGTGTAAAACAAAGGTGGTGGCGACACCATAGTATGGGAAGAAACATTAGATGAACGTTTTTGCCCTTCAACAGGTGATGGTGGCTGAATCATACAATTATCAGAGGAGCAATTACTATTTGTGGTTACATACGGCATTGGCATCGATTTTAATAAAATTGGTTTAAATGTTTGTTGCGATATATCCTCCATCACCGTTCGCTTGAGTGATAATGACGGTTTGATTATTTTTGAGATATGAAGATGACGCCTTAGGTAATGATGAATGAATCGTAGAATTATCCAAGGAACTATCGCTATGTATCAATATTTGTGATCTGGGTTTTGTCGCAATCGGTTGGGTGGTCTGTTGCGATATTTCTTCCATTTCCAATGTTTGTGATCTTGGCCTCGATCTTGGTGGTATCGGTTGTAATGTCTTTTGCGCTATTTCCTCCATCTCTAATTCCGAAACTACCGACCGCAAAGACTCTTGATTTGGCTAGCGATTGGTTAAATGGGGAAAATCTTTTAACCATTCCGACCATGCTTTTGAAAAATAAATCCAAGTCGCTGGTTTCCTCGACGTCTTTATTATTTAAAATGTATTGCATTAATGTAGAAGAGGCCGATTCGTTTCTCTTTCTTTTATTAATGAACAACTTTTTTACTGGCGTTCTTTGGACTGGAGAAGGTTTTTTCGACCCTTCAAAACATTTCTCGCCTGCTTCTGCTGAATGTATTTCAGCATCACTCATTAAATCATCATCCACATTAATATCTAATGACGTTATCGTTTCCCTCTCCTTCATGTAGGGAATCAAAAAAGACATTTGTTCTTGAAATTTCCATTTTTTTAGTTTAGTTGCAGCTTGGCCACTTTTGGTTTCTTTGATTTTTTTTTGTCGCTTTTCGAAAACCATTTCTGAGGTTATTCCATTGTTTTTTAAAAAATCGAAAATTGGTAATTAAATTAAAGAAAAATCAAACACTAATAATGTATTAAAATTATATTTTCTTTTAGGTTCCTGAGTACTGGCGACTCGTATAAAACTATAGCGTTTAGTTACCGACTAGGCCACGCTACCGTATCAAAAATAGTGATTGAAGTATGCGACGCTGTAAACAAGCAACTTTTATCAGAATTTATGCCAGTGCCGAATAATAAAGCATGGCATAAAATATCAAACGATTTCTGGAATATATGGAATTTCCCTAATTGAATAGGGGCCATAGATGGCAAGCATGTCACTATTACGGCGCCGTTTAATAGCGGATCTTTGTATTTTAATTACAAAAAATCATTTTCCGTTGTATTGCTAGCTCTTGTAGACGCGAACTACAGATTTGTTGCTGTCGACATAGGATCTTATGGCAAAAATAGTGATGGAGGTATATTTGCCAATTCAAAGTTGGGGAAAGGTCTTGCGTTAAACAAATTAAATGTGCCAGGAGTTAGAAAGTTGCCAAATACTCAGACAGAGATGCCTCATGTAATTGTGGAGGACGAAGCGTTCCCGCTTAAAACCTATATGTTGAGGCCATATCCTAGGGCGCAGTTACAAAATAGCGACAATATAAAACGAAACTATAATTATCGACACTCTCGCGCAAGAAGAGTGTCGGAAAATTGTTTTGGAATCCTCGCACAAAAGTTTAGATTATATAATAGGAGAATTCAATTAAAGCCAGAACATGTTGACAAAATTATCTTAACTACTTGTGTTTTGCACAATTACATTATACAAACAAAACATTTTGAGGTACCATCTGAGAAAGAACGGTTGAGGGATAATCTAAAAAACCTCCCTTTACAAGGTGGTAACGGTACTTCGGTTTCTTTCCAAGTAAGGGATACTTTCGCAAATTTTTTCAATAATACATCCGGATCTATTGAATGGTTTAATTGATCTTCTCAAAATATTGTACATATTCTACAAAATACGAAATAAATATAAAGAAATAAATAAGCAAAATTACCTGTGTTTTTGACAATTTTCCCAATTTCCTCCCAGGCTATATCCTTCTTATTGTTGTCACTGTAAAATTTATTTTCTTGATTGTACAGGAAATCGTATTCCTTTACACATTCGATTAATATTTCTTGATCCATTCGTATGACCACTTTTCAAAATATACTCTTTTCCAATTTTCTCGTTTGATGTAATAAACAAATATGTATGTTCGTCGCTTTTTTATAAAATTATCCTTTATCTGGAACACGGGAACGCAACTATTTATTGATAGCAACACGTGTTGTTAATGAATGCAATATCTCAGCAAACTACGAAAAAAACATTTATTATTTCGAGTTATGCATTTCGTTTTTCTTTCGCATTTTTTCGTTTGCGTTTTGTTTTTACAATATTCTTTTTGGATGATACGATATGCGCTGTACTGTGCTGCACCGAAACTTACTGATAATATAAATATTCTCTTAGTAAATGCATGTAACAATATTTTTTTGGTATGAACTGTGCTGAGACGAGCCGATAATATAAATCCACCTTTAGTGGGAAATGTCACGTTATTTTACCATTTTCGCTTCTTTTTTGTGTTCTTATTCGGATTCATGGACAAGTTCGTTTCTATTTCGGATTTGATATTTTCATTCATGATCATTTTCGTCTCTTATTTGTTCCTCATTCGGATTCACGGACAAGTTCGTCTCAATTTTGTATTTCATAATTTTATTTATGGCCAGTTACGGCTCTAATAGTCGTGTTTTCCATGAGAACTGCACTAGAACTCGATAAATTTTTAATTCCTTTTATTCTATGTAAACAGAAAAAAAATTAAATTCATAAAGTGATAATGTGTAGTGCATTTCACATAAATACACATTTTAAGTTGTTACAGCAATAAATAATGATAATTATAGCTTATTTTTTAGTTACACTGGATAAACCCATGAATTTATCGAGTGTAGTTGCGTGTAATGACGTCAGCAAGAAATTAGAAAATATTGATGAAATAACTGAAGGGGGAAATTTTTAAACTTAAAATATGTAATTATATCAACTACACTACACATTCGCGCTTTAAGAATTTATTTTTTTTCGTTTTACATGGAATAAAAGGAATTTAAAGTTTATCGAGTTCTAGTGCAGTTCTCATGGAAAACACGGCTAATATGTTTCTGTTTTGCAATTTAAAGCCAATTCTGTCTGTTTTTTATTTTTATTATTTTTTTATAATTTTGCTGTAGACATTTGTACGTCTCTAACAGATTTTTCGTCTCTTTTAAGGACGAAAATGTCGCGAGGTACGAAAATTGTTTTACGGGTAAATTGGAAGAAATTAAAGGTTCTTGTTTCCGCGGCACACTAACTTACCTCGAATATCGTTTTAATAAATTTAATTTTTTCAGTTCGTTCCTATCAAGTTTTAAATTTTAATAAAAGCAGCGATTATTTTTTATTTACGGATGTTGATAATTTTCCTTGTGAAATACCTCAAAAACCCAAAATTTATTTACATTAATTTTTGATGCGTCGATGGTGTTATCTAACGGTTAAAAATAGCACTAATATACCTTTCAATGTTATATGTATTAGGCAGAAGCGGGAAAACGGGTTCATTATAATTAACATGTGTAATTATAATTTATACGGTAATTTATGTGGATGTTATTTTTAAAAAAAATTATAAAGATTAGGTCCAATATGTTTACATTATTATGTTTACTTATGTATACGTTATAAACTTTATTTAGATTTTTCTTTTATTTTTACAATTTTATCGATCATATGTTATAAAATATTATGTACGTATTTATATACACAGTGTTGCGATTAAGACTAGTTTTCCACACAAAAAAAAACATTTCAAATTTAAAATATAATATTATATAGATAACATAAAAAATTCAATAAAATCTATCACAATAATCGATTGAACATACAGTAGTTGACGCCCCCTCTCTATAGTATATTTAATTATTTGCTATTACAAAAATATGCATTTTATTATTCTTTGGAATTAACTAGCTTGGAACCAAAAAGAAATGTGTTTTTATTAAAATTAGGATATTATGCCAAATGGTTTTGTTGCTTATGTTAAGATAAACGTATAGTTATGCTTCCGTTTCAATATCCTCCAGTTCATGTTGCATTTCTTCTGGCGACCTTAAATCTATCGCAAACTTTTTTCTATGTGTCGTTATCACTTTACCCTCAGCCTTTTCTTTTTCTTCGATTTCTTTGACGCGGCGCGAATATTCCTGGAATGCGGCGGCTAGGGCGAATGTTAAATTTTTCGCCATTAATCTAAAAATAAAAGCAAAAATAAAAATGGTTAATAAAAATTTTAAAAATTTGGATAAATAAATATATGTGTCCAACATTCAGAAGTTTGACTAAGTTTACTTTCTTTCCATTTGAAGTTAGCAATGGGTTAGAATAAGTAGGGTTCAAGACTGAAGTAATAGCTGTTCTTCTGCGACCTCCACCAGCTATATTTACCTTCTTATAATCCGAAGAATGATCATACCGAATGATCCTATCGACCAGCTTCGTCTTTATTTCTGTTTTTTATAGAAGACGAGGCCAAAGATTGTAAATCAAAGAAATCTGTATACTTTAAATGGTTTACTTAGCATTGGTTTTATTTTTTCCTCTTTGGGATCTTGCATAGACCGGAAAATGTTTGTTCAGTCTGCCTTAGTAAATGCGTTTTTCACTTCATACATCAATACGGCGGTCACGTGTTGGGTAGGATTTTGCTAACCACAGGTATCACAAAACAACGAAATACTTATTACTGTGGCAGTCAACGACTGCAAATAGAATAACAATATGGAACCTATTTCGTTGCCTCCCCCTCCCCCCCCGTCTTTTCATTTATCTCATTTCAAGTATAAAAATGAGCTTCTCCACTAGACAAATAACTTGTCAAATTATACACGCAGATTTTCATAAAACAGTAGTAATGTTAAAAATGTTGGGCCTTCACAGGCCTTTTATCTTGACTTTGGCTTATGCTTCCTGCATTCTGTTTTTCTTCAAAGATGTAAAGAATAATTGGTTCCACTTGACCCTTTGAGAAATTATAATTATTGAAAAATATGCGCCTATATGTACCTTACATTGCTTTACAGGTCTGGCATTCCTTTCCAAGCGAAACATCCTGTAGAATGTGTGCCCATTATTGTTTTCAAAGAAATAAGCACATATATCTAAGGTTACCACTTGCATTTTCTAAACAATACAGTTTTGCTAGAATACGCCTATTTTCACTCGATCTCTCTGTTCTTCTACGTTTTGGTGCCGCAATCACGTACTTATAAAATTGTTCGTTCTTTTATAATCTGCAAATCCCCAATATCTTTTACATAATGCTGTTCTTTCTTCTTCCATGAAATAAATTGTACACTGATATCTACATTTTGTGCAGTCAACTGGTTTCGGGCTTTTAGCTTCAGGTTCTTTTTTCTTGTTTTTATATGGCAGATATTCTGCTCGCTATTTTTTATTATATTGGCTTTCTAATTTGCTATATTTCTTTTCCTGCATCTTACTAAATTGCTACCATTACCCTCTTCTATCTCATAATTAGAAATGTCAGAAATTTTTTCTTCTGTTTCTGAAGGTGGCAGGTAACAAGTATCATTATCTTCCATAGGAAAATACACACAGACACCTGCAACCATTCCCCGGGTAAGATTCTCGCAAATATGCTTCTAAAGCATTTGATAGCGTGAATCATATCCACTTGCTCCAAAAATTATATTTGTATTATAAATTTTCAACGTCTGCTATTTTGTTTATTCATTCTTATTTGAGCAATCGTAAACATTTCGTTAAGCATGGTGATGATGTTTCTGGCACTTGTGAAGTGGTTACTGGGGTGCCTCAAGGTTCCATATTAGGTCCTTTACTTTTTTCTATTTATATTAATGATTTGCCTTGGCATATCCAGAATTGTCGATTTCATCTTTATGCTGATGATTTGCAACTATATATAGGTGGTGATATTTCAGAATTAGATATGATTGTCAAGTACCTTAATGATGATTTGAGGAATATATCGTTATGGGCTAAAAATAATTCGCTTGCTATTAACCCCAGCAAAAGTAAAGCATTATTTCTATCTAGAAACCACTCTCACAATATTGAACCTGTGTTACGTCTGGACAATGATATCATCTCATTTGTGCCAACGGTAAACAACTTGGGACTTATTTTGAATTCAAAACTTACTTAGAATGACCACATAAGCTCCTTATGTCGGCGGGTTAATTACAGCTTATATTCGCTTCGATTAATAAAAAAATTTTGTCCAATTAAATTACGTATATATCTGCTTAAAAGTTTGATTTTACCCATTTTCTCATATTGTGATGTGATATTTTATAATAGTGATAGTTCCTCAAAGCGTTTACTTGAGGTAACGTTTAATAATTGTATCCGGTATGTTTATGACCTTAAGAAATTTGATCATATCACCGAATTTAAAGATTCCATTATTGGATGTGACTTGTTTAAATTTTACTGTTACAGAACTGCAGTTTTCATTTTCCGTGTTATTAAATCAGGTATCCCGTTGTATTTGCATGATAAATTAAATTTTGCATTGTCATTGCGTACAAGAAACATCAGCTTGCCTGTGAGTAGGACCAATATTTATAACAACTCCTGTTTAATGAACATGATTGTCACTTGGAACAGCTTGCCTCTAGAACTGAAAAATATCAGTTCTATTGAAAGTTTTAAAAAAAAATCATTTAAGTTTATAACTCAAAATTAAAATTTTGATTATTTATTGTATATTTTGTACATATACATATATCTAATTTTTGTTAATTTTTTATTTATGTTAATTATTGTTCATATTCTATATTGTTTTGTTTTATGTTATTATTGTAATATGCACGATTGTAAAAAAGTTAATACTTATACTTCGTTAATAAAAAATCTATTATTATTATTATTATTATTAAATATTAACTCCACAAAGCCGCTTGTCCTAATTCCCTCAACTGTTCTCAAGAATTGCAATAAATCTTTGTCTAAGGCCGTATCTGAATTATTTCACCGCTCCATGTCATGGGGTATTTTCCTATGTATCTGGAAAATAGTTACTGTCCAACTAGTGTCTAAAAAGATCAAAGCTAATTGTATCATTGGATGGTTTACACTACACATCACCTCCCCCTTATCAATTCAATTTATAACCTTATATTTATTTCAGATATTTATATTAATAATAAAAAAAAAAAAAATTTTACTAAACAAATATATATCATTAACAATAAACATTCTCCCCTTCATCAAATTTCGACTAAAGGTCTTTTAAATTCAACTCCGAACGTAATCGCTCAAATATGCGGGTGGTCTAGAAATACGACCTGTTTTAGTGATATACGCACGATTTTGATTATTATACGTTACTGTGCTGTCAACATCCCTAGGAGACACCGGTTGTAAAGAACAACGACCACCTTCACTGCTGTCACCAAACCCATCTTCCCGTACATGACCAATGTCCGATATGTTGTATTTGAAATTAGGCTCATTTTTCGAATTTCTCAAATGTTATGAGTTTCTACGTAAGATTCTATTTTCTTCGTTTCTTAATATGTATGATCGTGGACTAGGATGTTTCTCTACGATCTTGGCTGGTCTCCAAGTTTTTCCATACCTATATATTACATTTTGTTCCGTTTGAAATGGTTGTCTAACTTTTGATGTTTTGTCATGATACAACTTTGTTTTTGCTTGATTATCATGCAATTTGTTTTTAATTTCTGTTAACACTTTTGGAAACAAAAACCCATTTTTGATCGGAACTTTTGTTCTGGTCATTCTGCTCATAGCAATTTGTGCTGGCGATGCACCCAGATTCGCCACAGGATGGTTCCTGTATTCAAGCAAAGCGTATTCAATATCTTTATCGTCTTCCACAGCTTTTTTGATGAAATTTTTTGCAATGTGTACTGCCTTTTCACTCTGACTATTTGATCTTGCATATGTTGGACTTGAAGTTTTAAACTCAAAGTTCCATTCTTTGCTGACCTTTAAACATTCCTTTGAATTAAACGGCATATTATCCGCAATAACTGTCTTTGGTATGCCATGAGTTCCAAAGATTATTTTCAAATTTTTTATTATTTCACATGCTTGTTTATTCTTCAGTGTTAATATTCTATCCACTTCGAGAAACAATCGACTGCCACCAAATAATCACGACCACCGACATATAAAATGTCACACCCTACCTTCTCAAATGGATACTCAGGCACCTCATGAGGAATCAGAGGCTCTTTTGTGTTTGATGGTACGACACTTGCTGATAAAATTTTCAATATCGATATCGATACCGGGCCAATAAAGAATGCCTCTAGCTCTTTCCTTACACTTTGTCATTCCGATATGGCTTTCGTGAAGTTTATCTAACATCTCTCCAAACAAGCTCGTCATCAACATAAATATCATCTCTAAACTTAAAATAATGTTTTACTATCTCGGGCACTCTTTTCTTATCGGAAGGCCATCCTTCTTGATACATTTTTGTAAGACGTGACAAAACAGGATCACAAATAGTTTCTCTTCTGAATTGTTCCTTCCTTGGTTCACTTAAAGCGACGGAATGTACAACTTCTGTATATTCCTTAAATTCATCTGCAGGTTCATCACTCAGATATGACCTCGAAATATGATCTGCGATGTGTAACTCTTTGCCAGGAACACATTTAACTTCTAAGTCTTAAATCAACAGTTTTATTTTTATTCGTCTAAATCGAGAGCAATTAACTTTATGAATTTCATTCTTCATAACTCCTACAAGAGGCTTGTGATCTGTGTTAATTTCAATATGTCTACCGTAAACATAATGATGATATTTCACACACGCGTAAACAATAGCCAACATCTCTTTTTCTACCTGTGCATAGTTGACTTCTGTGTCGGTGAGACTACGAGACGACATCTGTTTGTATCACCACTTTCTGATTCGCATCAAAAGGCTTCAATATTGGAGCTTCACACATTTTGTTTTTCAAAATTAGAACCGCCTTACTTTGAGCATCCGTCCACTGAAACTCCGTGTCATTGCGTAATAATCTTCTTAATGGTTCAGATACTTCAGCCATATTTGGTATAAAACTTCTCAAATAGTTTACCATACCCAAGAAGCGTTGCAACTCTTTTTTATTAATCGGATTGTCCATGTCCGTGATCGCTTTTATTCTCTCGGGATCTGGGCTTATACCATCTTCGCTGAAAATATGACCCAAGAATTTCACACGGTTAACCTTAAACTGTAGCTTGTTTAAGTTAAATTTAATCTTCAAATTTTTTGCCCTTTCCAGAAATTTTCTTAAATTATGGTCGTGTTCCAATTCAGTTCTACCTGTAATTAGCAGATCGTCTATATAAATATAAACTCCATTCAAATCACCAAAACTTTTTTCATTCAATCTCTGAAAAATCTCAGGGGCATTGTTCAACCCAAATGGCAACCTCCTGAACTTGTAACAACCAAACGGTGTGCTATTCTGCCGATAACTTAACTTGATAAAAGCCGTTCTTTAAATCAAAAACAGTGAAATATTTTACGCCTGTCAATTATATCATAAGATCCTCTAGCACTGGTATCAAATAATGTTCTCTTTTTACTGCCTGATTCAGCTCTCGAGGATCTAAACATAATCTTAAAGTGCAGTCCGGTTTCTCTACGACAACAAGATTACTGACTCTGTCTGTTGCTACGTCAAGTGATTCTATAATAACTAAACTTTTTAATTGTGATAATTTCTCCTTCGTTTTATCTCGTATTTTTACAGGGATTCGTCGCGCTGCTTTTGACACTGGATTCATATTATCTTTTAAATATATCGTTAATTCGTCTGGAAATTCACCAAGACCTTCGAAAATTTCTCTATTTTCATTAATGAACTCATCTCTTTCTATTTCGACACTCTGAACTAGTTTTATGATTCCTAATTTCCTGCAACACTCAAGACCTAGGATCGGTGTTGAATCTGGGCCAACCAGTATACATTCCTGAGTGAAATCATTTTGCTCAAATTTTATTTTTAAATTGACCGTACCGAATGTTGGAATATTCGTCCCACCGTATGCCTCCAAGATGCTTCTGTTTCTTTTAACACAGTTATTTAAATTTATCTTTTCGAACATTGACATAGGTAAGAGATTTACGTCAGAACCCGAATCTATCTTAAATCTACAAATGCTCTTATTAATTAACAATTTTTCATACCAGCCGTGTCTAGTCACGTCACTGATTTTATGCACTACTTTATGCACATTTTGTGCCCTGATTCTCGGCTTCAATTACGTCATGCACTTTCTTAGCTCGACAACATCTCGCAAAATGATGCATACACCTACAATTACTGCACCGCTTTCCAAAGGCAGGACATCTCCCTTTCTCGTGCCATTGATTGCATTTACTACAAAATTTTCGATCGGCTGTTTTATCGACATTATTATCTGCACAAATATTTTCATTATTTCTATGCATTGCAAACTTATTTGAGTTCTTATTAATATAATAATAATTCTTATTACTATAATTACTATAATTTTTCTCACGATTATTATCAGAGCACCCTGTATTTTATAGACTCATAATCAAAAAATCTGAGCTTTTACATATAAGGGAATTAGAAACGAGGAAAAAACGAAACTTTTCATAATAAAACACACAAAACATATGGGAAATCACTTTTTTTCCTAAGATAAATTATTAAATGAAAACGTTACAAATTCTTAATTATGATTTCTGAAATACTTTCTTAAATGATTGAATTTCAACATATATGAATATCGTTTAAGTAAATCGTTTTCATTTTCTTGTAATAATTGATTTATTTAAACCAAAATATTAAAAAAAAATCATAACAACAGCATTCTGGTCAAATTGAAATAAAAGCTTACTACGATTCGTTTGGTCATTAAGTCAATATACGTTACATAGATGGCAGTGATGGCCGTAAAAATTTTGAAAAATCATACCAAAAATTACCACCTGGGGAAATGTCAAGTTCAAAAATTGTAGGAAAAGCAAAATAAAGTCATAAAATGTTAAGAACGTGTGATAATTTTGGGATTAAATAATTTTTTTTCGTATTTTTCTTTTACCATTTTAGACATCTTACGTACACTAGTAAAACTAAAGACAAATTTAGCAAGTATTATTTTAATTTGTCAGAGCCAACTTTGATGTATTTTTCAAAATGAAAGTTCGACAAAATATATCTTAGAAATAATTTAATTTTAATATTTCTGCAATTAATATTTATTTAATACCAATATGGCCTTTTTGTATATTGTTCTTAAAGATATGTAGAAAACTTTTCTATAAACATTTTATAATATTTTTGCTTTTTTCATTGAAAAACTTGAAGCTAAAAACATCACTTTTACTATGGATTCCTATGGAAATCAGTGAAAAGTTATACCACTATAAAAGCTTCTAAAAAATACGTCATAAAGATTATGGCTCTATACTCTAGAAGGCTCTGTTATTATACCTGTTATATAGAGTATTTACCACACTTTTTTGAATCTGCTTCACCTGTTCTCTATCAGCTATTCTGCAAGTTTCTGATGTCTTCCCCAGATTAGGGTCCCCCAATTTTATCAGTGTTTCTTGAAATGATAGGTCTTGTACTCCGAAAACAATTCTGTCCTGGATCGTTGTTTCTTCTTGAGCTCCAAATTCGCAAGGTTTTGCTAATCGACAAACGTCTGTCAAGAAAGCATCAAATTTTTCACCTTCATCTTGCTTTCTATTATAGAAAAGATGTCTCTGGAATAAAATATTTTTCAACGGCGTGCAATACTTTTCGAAAGCATCAACTATGCAATCAAAATTTTCTTTTTTTTTCGTCGTCTAGATCAAATGTTTCAAAAATATCGATGGCTTCCTCTCCAACAATATTTAGCAGTATTGCGGCTTTAACATCGGATTCCTTTTTATCCAGTCCGCTTGCCTTTAATATATTTTCACTTGACTGTGAAACTTTCTCCAATTTCCGGCCATATTACCCGTTGTTTTTAACACACCCGGTAATTTCATCTCCATTTTGGTTTCACTGATTTACGTGTTATTTTTATTCTTTAATTATTTTTGTAATCCGCGTATTATCGTTTACCACAACTGCGCCATGTATCATCTTAGGTTATAACGATATTTAATAAAACATAAGATGATGTTAAATGTCTTAAAATTATATATTTATTAACTCAATATTACACAAACTAAAGAATGTGTTGTGCTGCTTCTTTAGTCCACCAATTACATGTTACCAAAACAGTGCTACCAACATATCTCCATATCTATAAAGGATGGTTTACACTACACATCACTAATAGAGCCAATCGTTAATGTTCAACTAATGAAACTAGATGATCACTACCTTATATAAAACCATCAGTATGATTTCCTTTGTGGTCGATCGACTGGATATTTAATTATGGTAATTATGTCACAGAGCAATGGAATAGATGTATCCATCTATCTGGAGAGGCCCCAGTTATAGCACTT
Source organism: Tipula vernalis (assembly GCA_958295665.1). Taxonomy (NCBI): domain Eukaryota; kingdom Metazoa; phylum Arthropoda; class Insecta; order Diptera; family Tipulidae; genus Tipula; species Tipula vernalis. The sequence continues at coordinate 217,071,860 of OY282560.1, read as the reverse complement.
GACATTTCAAATGCTTTCGATCGTGAATGGCACAAAGTTTTGTTGTATAAGTTGGGAGGAATTTGACTCCACTCTTCGCTGAATTCATGGATTGAATTTTTCTCTCATGTCGCAAAATCCAAACGATGGTGAATGGTGCGATATCCTATCCGTCTTATCTTCAACTCTCTTTTTAATCTTTATTAACGAACTTCTATCATTAGCTCTCAATTCTATTCATTTTTATTTCGATGACACTACTCTCTCTACATCTTAATGTTTCCCGTCATCTACTACTTCCTCGCGAAACAAAGTTCTCGCTGCAAGAGCAAGCTCTTATAGCAATTTTTAAGTGGGGAAATGCCAACAAGGTCGAATTTAATCCACAGAAGTTTCAATCCTCATCCTCCTTAATAATCATCAAATAAACAAGTTCTGAGCAGAGGCGAGAACATTACATGGTCCTTCGAGCTTATTGAGCATAACCAAACAACAACCAACATCAGGGAGCTCAAAATGGATCAGCTACAACGAAAACAACAAGAGAAGAAGGAGCAGCTGATTCAGATGAACACAAATTACCACAAAAATGGAGATAGCGGAAAAACAATAAGCTATCTCGAAACCAGAATCGCTAAACTAAAAACCTTATACAGCGAATACTTAACCATCGATGAGGCTATCCGAAAGATGGATCCGCCTTTAGAATCGCAGCATCCATATCTTATAGTGGGAAAACAAGTTGCTGACACATATACGCAGCTGTTAGATGATATGCGGCTACGATTAAACAACGGACCAGCGAAAACGCCGACAATAAACATACCAGAGAGCAACCTGCAACTTCCAACGCCCTCCAAACAACAACCAGCAACGGAAGAGACAACAACGCTACAGAACAACCAGAGGAATAAACAACCAGATGAGGGAGCAAGATGCGACCAAAACCCTCATCAGACATCATACATTAATAGCTGGCCACCTCAAGCGTCAAAAATGGAAGACAATAACAACAAAAGGTTGTTTAAGAGGCAAGACGTTCTGATGCGACAAATTTATCAGAAGCTAGCCTCAATAGAGTACTCACTGGATACCAACAAAAACCAGAACGCGTATTCGAATTAAAAATGAATCAACTGACCAAGGAGATGGAAGAGATTGATTCACTACACATAACGATCCTCGTCGAAACAGAAGAAGAGGAGCAGACATCGGATTATTTCCGTGAAAAATACTACGGTACACTCAAGGATAGGGTGGACTCCATTATAGTGCGATTGCAAGAAAGACAGACCGAACCAACAACCTCGATTAGAACAACAACAGTGCAGCTGCTTAAAGTCGAACTACCAACATTTTATGGGGGTTATAAGCAATGGAGCTCTTTCAACGATATCTTCACAGAGCTCATCCACGGAAACAACCAGCTATCAGATACGGTAAAAATGACGTATTTAAAATCGCACATTCAGAAAGGGGCAGCACAACTAATCAGTCATCTAGCAACAACGGGGGACAACTATGAGAAAGCTTGGGAAATATTACAAGCCAAATATTTCAATTCATTTCTATCATTATCAACAGTGCACGCAGAATCGGCGGGAGCAATTCGAGCCCTGTACGATCCAGCAATGGAAATGTTCCACAATATCAACCGCCTCAATATAAGCGCTCCATTTGATCCGTTCATAGCTTTCATCTTAAGCAGAAAATTAGATCCCGAATCCAGTAGGCTGTATGAAGCAACATTACCAAATCCTAGGGAAATTCCAAAAATAAACGAATTATTTAGTTTTTTGGAAAGAAGATTTCAATATTTAGAGGCAATGGGATACACTAAAGTAAGCAGCCCTCGGTCACAATATATACCGCCCCTAAGACGTGTACATGCTGCAATAATCAATAACCAGTGCCTGGTCAAGGTAGTCATAAGTTGGAGGAGTGTAAATTATTCAAAGAGATGTAAACATTGGATAGGAAAAAATTAGTGAGCGGAGCAACTATCTGTGTCCGTTGCTTAAACAAACATTCCAATAATGACGTCACTCCCTATTCCTGCTCATCAACTACACGCTGCATGGTATGTAAAGGAGCGCACCATACTCTTCTACATGGAGACAACTCAGTATCAACAACCACTCAGAGTACGACACAAACATTCCTGGTGAACCGGCAAGGCCCAGTATTATTGCCAACTGCAATAATTAAAGCAGAAACAGGAAATGGAAATTTCACCACACTGAGGCCACTAATAGATCCAGGCTCACAGGCAACATTAATCTCTGCAAAGGCGGCCAACTTATTAAACATCAAAAAGAAGAAGGTTCATGTGAACATTTCTGGTACAGGCAGAAATAAGGCTGGCATTTGTAAGCATGTAATAAACCTAAAACTAGCCCCAAGGTTCGAGGGAGACTTCCGATTAGAGGTTGAAGCCTTAGTATTCGACAAATTAACACAACGCAACTACCCGAGACAAATGTCGACACCAGTAAATGAACTTATCTGCAGAATATACAATTAGCAGATCCATCTTACTACCAAGCTCCATCAATCGATCTTGTGCTAGGGGCAGACTACTATCCATCGATAATAAAAAACAACTTGATAAAAAACGGGTGTCAGGAGCAAATGGCACAACACACGGAGTTCGGATGGATCATAATTGGAAGAATGAGTAATTTAGAAAAGCAAACCAGAACAACCGTGGTGTCAACCAAATCAATCGAAGAACAATTGAGATTGTTCGTGGAAAAAGACAACATTCCTGAGCAACGAAGTCCCACTGAGGAAGAAGATAAGGTTGAGGAGCTGTTTTAGAGAACAGTAGAACGATGTCATGATAAGCGATATATAGTACAAATTCCATTCAAGAATAACCACGGTAAATTGGGAGAATCAAGGAGAAAGACCGTCGCAAGGTTATTACAAATCGAAAGAAGATTTCTGAAAGATTCCGCATACAAACAGCTTTATTCAACCAAGCTCCGAGTAGTGTTTGATGCATCCTCCAAAACAACAAGTGGACTATCCCTAAATGACATCATGATGACCGGTCCCAAACTTCAGGAAGAGCTGGCCGATATATTACTGCGTTGGCAAAAACATAATGTTTTGATGACTGCCGACATTGAAAAAATGTATCGTCAAGTGTGGATTAATAAAAAAGACCGAGACTACCAACGAATATTATGGAGAAGTAATCCTGCCCAGCCAATAAAAGCTTATAGATTAAACACGGTAACATGGTGGTTTGGCGTCTATTGGAGGGGGGATCAAAGTTGAGTAGATTAATCTACCAGCTCCGTAACCTTCCAGTAGGGTGCGCATCACGTGAGCTGTTCTGGCCTTGTCATTAGACAGCTGCGTGATGGGTACAATTGTGTAAGGGGTAACCTGTTCACAATTCGCAAGTGTACGTACTGCCTCCTCGTGGCAACCACTGGTAACTAAGGCCACTTGGCACATTTTTGGCCATTTGGCACAGGCTAAAGTACGGCGCTAAAGGAGAAAACCTTGACAAAAAACCCTAACCTAAGGTGGAACAGCATATGCCGAAAGATGAATGGCTGATAGGTTAATCAGCCCAAAATATGCGGACTCTGGATACCAGGCACCCTCCAGTTTTATTTAGCCTTCCTGTAGTAAAGCTGGGTGACCTACAGGTGATTTGCAATTCCGAGCAACTCGTAAAAGTAAAATCAAACGGAATACGGGGCAGGAATAGGAATATACGGGAGTGGGATAACCCTCTCGAGGTCCTTGAGCTCCAATGCTACCGTCTTTCTAGCGGAACTACATGCTGTAGTAAACATCTAGGAGGGAGAGCAATAAGCCCAGATAGTATGTATCACGTACCGGGAGGCAGTATCGTCAGGTTAATTAAGAACCTGAATATTGACTGAACGGATAATTAAGCAGGGGCCAGCACAATAGATCTTTTAGGTCGCAGTGCAAAGTGGCTGATCGCCCGCATGGCCCCCCCAATAATAATAATAATAATAACACGGTAACATATGGAACTACCGCAGGCGGCTATCTAGCAGTAAGAGCTTTATTACAACTAGCCCAGGAAGGAGCCAATACACATCCCACAGCAGTTAACATTATTATGACAGACTTCTTCGTAGATGACCTGCTCACAGGGGCAGACAGTGTTGGGGAAGCACTAACGGCGCTACAAGAACTAAGAGAGCTCACAGCCCAAGGTGGATTTTAGTTAAGAAAATGGGCATCCAACACGCCCGAAGTAACAAGTCAAATCCCCCAAGAGCAACGAGCCGACGGAAACATTCAAATCAAACTAAACAATTTCATTAAAACTCTGGGGATTTTATACAACCGCCAAACAGATTTTTTTGAATTCAATATAGCCCGCTTGGAGTTCACTAACCAGTCCACAAAACGCTCAATGGTATCTGAGTCATCAAAGTTAGTCGACCCTGTAGGATGGCTGTTACCAATAACAATTATGGCCAAAATTATGATGCAGGAAGTATAAACAACCGGAATAAACTGGGATGAACAATTACCAGAGAAGATACGAACTAAATGGCTAAATTACAAAGATGAACTAAGTGAAATTTCAAATATAAGAATACCGAGATGGGTGAACACAAGAACATTAGCACGAAAGGAACTGCACGGATTTGCTGATGCCTCAGAATACGCTTACGCTGCGTCTGTCCATTGCCGTACCATAGACGCCTCCGGCGAAGTAACAACTCAGCTGCTAATATCAAAAACACGAGTTGCTCCAATCAAGACAAAGCTATCAATCCCGCGCCTCGAACTAAATGCAGCTGTATTATTAGCAAAGTTAATAAAACATGTGCAAAATATCATGTAACTTCAGGACATCAAAACATACGCATGGTCCGATTCAACTATCACACTTTGCTGGATCAAGGGCGACCCAAGCCGGTTTAAAACATTCGTTGCAAATAGAATATCAACCATCAAGAAAACATTACCGTCAACGACATGGCAACATGTGAAATCTCAAGACAACCCGGCGGATATTGCTTCACGTGGCATAACACCTAAGGAACTCATCAACAACAAATTATGGTGGTACGGACCAGAGTTCCTGGGAACAACCACATCGCAATGGGAGATCGGAAGACAACCTACCAGAAGTACAGCAGCAGGTGCAACCAGAACTGGAAGAGAAAGTACCGCTAGTGACCGTTATAAAGGAAATACACCCTCTCTCAGAAGTATTTAACAAGGTCTCAGCGTACAACAAAATAAGGCGCATAGCCGCATATTGTTTGCGATTTATCGACAACAGCAGGCACAAAAATATCAACAAAAATTCGCTAACAGGGCAAGAACTGCAGCGGGCGGAGACATTAATTTTAAAATTAAGCCAAGAGCAAGATTTCGGCCAAGATATTGCAAACATAAAAAAATCTAAGAAGCTACACAAGAGTAGTAAACTATCATCACTAAACCCAGTGTATGATGACAAAGGGCTATTACGCGTAATGGGGCGTTTGCAAAACTCAAACCTGTCCATTAACAGTAAACAATCCATAATTCTAAGCAAAAACAACATAATCACACAAAGGATCATCGAGGAGGCCCACAACAAGACGTTGCATGGCGGCACACAAATGACGCTACCACTCCTGAGAAATAAGTACTGGATCCTTGGCGGTAGGTGCACCGTGAGACAAGTAATTAAAAAATGTATAACTTATTTTCGGTACAAACAAGCCAACATGGAACAATTGATGGGCAGACTACCACCATCAAGAGTGAGGCCGGGAAGACCGTTTGCAAAAACGGGAATTGACTACGCGGGCCCAATACAACTAAGAACTACCCAGGGCCGAGGACATAAGGCATATAAGGGATACATCGCACTATTTGTATGCATGGTGACACAGGCTATCCATATTGAATTAGTGAGCAATTTAACAACAGAAGGATTCATTGCTGCATATAAGCGAGTCATATCCAGACGAGGATTATGCACAGATATATACTCCGATAATGGGATATATTTTATTGGAACTAACGCCAAGATCAAAAAAGGTTACTATATGGCTATGACGTTACTACCAGGCGACATAGCAGCCATGCTGGCCATAGAGAGAACAAACTGGCACTTTATACCACCTCATACCCCTCACTTTTGAATAATTATACACCGTCGTCACTCAAATCGAAGCAGTGTTCAATTCTCGACCTTTAACTCCGCTCACCAACGACGCCTCGCACTTAACAGTATTGACGCAGGCCACTTTTTAATCGGGGACTCCCTCAAGGCGCTACCAAGCACCGACATCGATGAAACAACACTAAGAACAAGATGGCACATGGTAGAAAAAATGGTACAAGATTTCTGGAAACGGTGGTCATCAGAATATCTACACCAACTGCATCAACGGAACAAGTGGACATCCATTCAACCCAATTTAATGACAAATGATCTAGTTTTATTAAAAGATGAGCAATAACCTGCCACGCGATGGAAGTTGGAACAGGTTATCCAGACTCATGCCGGAACAGATGATTTAGTGCGAGCAGCCACAGCCAAATGTAAGGACGCAATATACAAGCGGCCAATAACCAACGCCGCTAGAATTACAGCCGCCCGGGAGTATATTGTTTTCAATTCATTAAATAACGTGAATCATACAACAGTGCTGAGATGTTCTAACCATCACTATTTTCGATGTTCGATAGTATCCATATCTCTCTTTTCAAGAATAAAATAGTATACTATTTCGATTTTTGACTTGTTCTTTCTTTATTTACAACTTCTGAGCAGAAGCGAGAACTTTACATGGTGAATAATTTGAGTCCCCAGTAACGACTGTTTCGCTGATTGACGTTGACACAGTGCTCTTCATCGCTTATGATCCAAAAGTTTGGTTCGATTCGGTGATGTTTGTGACGTTATCTGCATAATTTAAACATTACTGGATATCGCTATTCGTTTCTTTTGTGAAAAATTAGTACAGCTTAGCATTAACAGATGTCTGCTTTAAGAATTTTGAATTTTTCATATCTAAATGTAAAATTAAATTATTTTTTGTTTCTAATTCATGTCTAGTCGTTATTTTGATTCGTGTAGGTTGTTGCTGTTTACATTTTTGTTATGTTAAAAAAAAAATCGTTCAAAAAACCGTTAAATGTCTAGGGCTGCTGCCATCTGTCGCTTCTAACTATCACTGGCCGTTTTTGATAGCGATGTCCCTTATAGATATTATTCGTTATTTGTTAGCTAGCGAAAAAAGAATTATTTAGATCAGAACATAGATGTCTCTGTTTGATGTCTACACATTTTTCACTATATGTTAACTGCAAAGCCCAGTAGGCCTAGTACGTCTCCATTAAAACAAGATAAGTCGGATGTGAAAAAATGGTTTGTAGCAAATTTTTATTTAAACATTCAAAATTGAATTCAGTAGGTGTCAAAGTTTAGATTTACATTTATCGTACATATAGATAAAGCAGAGATTATGTTTCGATACAAACACAACTAAACTGTAGGTACTACAAGGCGGTGAAATTCCCATTTTCAGTTGCGTAATATACGTAGCAGGCGTAATTTCAAAATATTTGTAATTTCAAGAAGCTCAATGTAACGCCCATACTAATCACTAAACTAGTGTCAAAATATGTTCGTAAATTTCGAACAACCTCGAGATACTCAAATAATCTCTTTCTAACCACTTGAAATGAAATTTTTTATGTAAAACTGACACAAATGAAATCGAAACTTAAAATTTCTCGGCTAAATTTCGTCGATTTGTTTGTTGATTAACTCAGTAACTAAGGGCTGTTTGTATGAACACCGCTAAATGAAAAAAACAAATCCGAGAGTAATGATTAATCACTACTCAAGGATTTTACTTTTCGGTGACTGTATGAACGATGCTAAAATACAAATTTAGCCTCTCTTTTATTGCAGTTTAATAGCAGTTTTTTGTATGACTGGCAATACTTTTTCTATGACGTTTACTTTGTTGATGTTTATTAAATTTGTTTTTGGTTATTTAGAGGAGTATTATTACAACTACAAACTTTTGTCTTCTTGTACGATAAATTGGAAGCTAAATTTTGACATTTGATTATTTGAGCTTCCCGATTGTAGCGCCCTTTCTTGTATAGAGTGGAGATTTAAATAACTAGAAAATAATAAATTTTCTATTTTACAAACGATTTAATAAAGAGTTTTCCTTCTTTTCGAGAATATAGTATGTCGTCCCCCTTTTCCAGAAAATTTTTAAAGAATTTGTCTATAAATAAACGTCTTTTTTATAAACTATTTTAGCACAGATTCAAACCAGTTTTTTTAGCCAAGACAAGTGCGTGATGAATTGTGCATCGCTTCCTTTGGTTTTTCGTATTTTTTTTTTTTGCAATCACCTACTATTTTCAAATTTTAAATGTTTAAATAAAAATTGTCAAATTCAAGTTGTCTGATCTAAAATTGAAGGTGCGTACATGCTCCAATTCTGGTGAAAAAATGTACATCACGAAGTTAGCAAAATCGTAAAATTTTTAGTTAAAATTGGTTACCCTGGTGAACTTTTTGTTCTAGTTGGAAATAATTCAACTCATACGGCTAACTTCGTGGTGCACATTTTTTCACCAGAAATGTATAGCATGTACGCAGCTTGAATGAAATTCGATAAACCATTTTTTTAGGTCAAATGTATGTTGTATTCATTTTCCATCAACTGCGTACTAGGCTTTGCACGGGAGACTTGAAATCGGAATGCGGGAAAGCACTTTTGACGTATATTTCGCATGCATTTTTGGTTTTATGAGAAGGCGTTGCTCACATTACAGTTATTAAGAAAACGGAATCATGGAATAATTTGTATGTATTGTTTGGGTTAGTGATAAGTTTGCAAAAGTGAAATAAGAATGAAAACAGTGAATCGGACCAGTTGCGCTATTTCTTTCCTAAGGGTCGCTTAAGGTTGGGGAAACGGTTAATAAAGTTGGGGAAACCATCCAGCAAGCAATGGTAAAATTATTCAAATTCATTTTTGTGAAATCTCTAATCGACGAATTAAAGTTTGGGGGGTCTTCATGAAGATGTTCTGAAGAAAAAGCCACCAGTTCCTTGATTATAATAGCAAGTTTGATTAACTGGTGGGACAAATAATTAATTTACTTACCGACTATCACATACAAATGCGTGCACCTCAAAAACAGTTTCCACATTAATATTTCGATTATCGTTCACAATGATCATAGCAAATACTCTCGTGTACACCAAATCCTGAACACCATATGATATTGTTTCAATATTGTATGTATTCCGTGACGGGTTTTTTTCACCAATTGTTTCGACATGCACACCATCGGTCGAAACGATCAAATTGCACATTGGTATGACTCGATTACTTTGTGACAATGTTTTGGCAACGGTAACCAAATGATCGACTGGCTTCCGTGTATGTTTTATGCCCCACAAACCTTTGGCTGGTTGTTTTCCTATATATTTAACCTGCGTATAAAAGAAAATAATCAAACATTAAATTTAATAATTAATCGAAAACACTTTCTTAATGCAAATTGGTAACATTTGTATACTATAAAAAGGGATTAACATAGTTCATGAGTTATTATCGGTTCATTATCTATTTATGTAAGTATGTTTACACCAGTATGCTCATTAAGTCACTTTTGATTTTTATGATGGGAGAAAGTCATAACATAATGTATACCATGTATATATGTATGTATATTATAAACATTGACATAATAGATGTCATGTGTCATAAACTGTCGCCGGGTTGTTTTATTGCATGCCTTGCAGTTCTATATTCTACTACTTTTTTTATTTGTTTACAAAACAGATAACTAAAATTAAACAAAAGTGATATCATCATCATAATTTATCACCACAAAGCTTGACAAAAACTAAACAACGATATACAATATTTGGGCATCTTGTATTTGTGTACGTTCACATTTGTCATAATAATTAGCCTAGCATTGTAATTGAAATTCCAGAGAGACATACATTAATTTAATAATTAAACAACGAAATACAAACAATGAATATTAAACGGATTAAACCAATTAATCATACTTTCTTATATCCTAAAGTTTATGGCCGCTGATGTACTTTAAGCAGACGAAACACTTGCCGCAGTTCACTCCTCTCTCTAAAAATTGAATATACAGTTATCAGGTAAACAATATTATGTCACTAGCAGAATGTTATCTTGAACATTAGGTAATGATATTAAAAGTTTGAGTTCACGACTTTATTTTACGAACAGCAGCTGTCTTTTACCAAAGCATTCCTAAATATACAAGCCGTAAGGTTCAGGCCAATTATAAAAGAAGGTTAATTTAAGCGGAATACATTTTACGATTTCCGATAAGAACCCATGTAAAATTGAACATTTTTGATTAAAATTTTTTGAATAAAAAATACTCGTAACAGAAAATATTTATAGCTTTATGTTTAAATCAAATCAACTCCTCTTTAGTTTAAACTCTTTGCTATTTATCCATATTTTTTTATTATAAAAAAAAACATAAACGAAAGCTGTGACGTCATGTGGTGTAAAGATGTGTTTGTAAATAAAGAGGTTTTAGTAAAACATTAATTAAATATCTGTAAACAAGATTTTATTAATTGATTTTCAAATCATATATTTATCAATTATTCTTCTTGATAACGTAGAAATCAAAATTCATTTTTGTAAGATTTTTCATTTAAGAAAAACGATATTAAAAAAACATAACTTTTCATATGAATTGTATGAAAAATCCGTTTTTTTGCCTTTCTATCCCTCTTATATTAAGTTTGAAATTTATCCTGACGGCTTATGTATCTAGGAATGCTTTGCTGTTACGGAAGAGTTAATAAAATGGATGTACAATGGGTGCATTCAGTTCCACCAATGTTGAGTAAAATCAACGTTGTGAAGGTTGTGAACGGTTATGGCCCGCTCCACATTTCCGCTTCCAACATATCGTGAGACCTGAATACGCCATATGTAAACAGCTATTCTATCTCTATTTATATAAAGTAAGCTATCCGTCATTCTGTCTCTCTGTCGATTTGCGCTAATCTCGGAAACCATTTAACCGATTTTACTAAATTTTTCGCTATTGTACAGAGTATTTTCTGCTGGTGGTTTAAGACATAGTTTATAAAAATCGCGTTCGTATTTTTAGGGTTTTGGTTCAGTTTGTGCACAGAGATCGTTTTTTAACTTTACTATCGACTAAAAAAAAAATTCTAAAAATTTAAAAAACTAAGTAACCTGCTTTTATTTATTTTGTTTATGAACATAATGCTTTTGTCCGTGTATGAAATTACTGAACGTGACGTATTAAAATAATAAAACAAAAGTAGTAGTGAGAATAGAGAAATTTTCAATTTTTTTAGATGGTTTTCCTATTGACCTGCTCACCCTAACGTTGTTTTTTTTAATAAAGAGAGAATTTCTGATGGTTCCGAATTTTAAACCAATATTTTAATATTAGGGACAAACAACAGAATTTTTAGTTTTCATTCGAACATATTCTGATTTTTCATTCTGTGTCTAAAATAAACAATTGTTTTGTTATTAAATTATAATTTTTGTTGTAAGGACTCTTTAGGGAATTACACGTTATTTGTTCGTTGTTCTACATGGAAATCTAATTTCACCCTTTTGTTTTACAATATATATATATATATATATATATATATATATATATATATATATATATCTTGTTTTTTCTTTATAAATAATAATTTTAAATTAACCACACTTTCCATATATATATTTTTTTATTTCATTTTTTTTTCCTCTCGTTACAAAATTCAAAAAGGCTCTCTCTCTTTTTTTTTGTCAAAGGAAAATCTTAACTTAAAAAAATAAAGTTACATGTATATGTAATGTGGATATTATAATTCAATAGTTTCGATTCACCACAATAGGTGGCAGGTAAACAACCATCAATAGTGTTTACTTTTTGTTACAATCTCCCTATCTGAATCGAAGCTCGTCTCGACGAGAATTCAGAAACTCATATAATTAGAGATAACGGGAAGGTTTTTGAACGTTGCGTCTGTTTGATTGCCTCTTGGAATTGTATAACAAACCTTTAGTTTTTGGTATCAAAGATCCTTCATTAATTTTAGAAACTTGTTCATTGATAATCGGATTCGATTTAGTTCTGTGTTCTATGTTTCCTACATTAGACGGTATGACTTGCGGTACCCTAAATCTATTTATTTTGGTCTCCCTCGATGGCAAAATATCAGTTAACGTCGGATTGTGATTTGACATTAACATTGTTATCATTCACACCAGCTTTAGGTAATCCCAATGACATAATATTTTCTTTAGAAGCAACGGGTAACTGAGATTTAACCTCTTGCTTTGGTCTACCACGAGATCGAATTGGATGTAGTGGGGTATCATCTTCTGAACCGATATATGCTGAAAGTTGGGATACGTGATATGTACCTACAAATTGTGACTCCATACTTTTAATTTCGTATGTGGAACTAGAGATAACTAGTTTAACTAAATACGGCCCATCCCTACGGGGAGCAAACTTAGAGGTGAAACCTTTATTGGTATCACTTAACATATGAGTTTTGATTAAAACCTTATCGCCAACTTTAAAAGATCGATGTGTTCGAGTTTTATCTGCATAAATTTTCCTATAATCCTGTTTCTGTTCTGAAACTTCTCTTACCCTTTTCATTACATCATTCATTTGTAAGAGATATGGGGTGATTTGAGGCACAAAATTTTCATTTTGTACTACCACTCTGAAATCATAATTAATATTCACAATATTACGAAGGTCTCGCCGTTAAATATGCAGCCGTTAATCCAAGATTGGCATCTGGTGGAGTGTATCGCGAAGCGGATAGACGGTAGGAAGTCGACCCACGATCGGTGATGTTCTTTAACTAAAATGGCTAATTGGGTTTTAAGATCCCTATTTCGTCTTTCAACTGGATTAGTTGCTGGATGATACAGTGGTGTTAATGATTGTTTAATCCCAAAGCAACATGAAACATGTTGCATGACTGCACTTACAAACTGAACGCCATTATCAGATATCACACGTCTTGGCAGTCCAAATCGAAGAAAAATTCGTTCATCAGAATTCAAAGGGTACAGTTCAACCCATCTGGTTGCTGTATTTTCGACAATTAAAATCCATGTATATTCATTGGCGGATTCGACTAATGGCCCAAATAAATCGATTGCAAGGACCTTAAATCTCTGTTCTAATACAGGAGTTTTGAGCAATCCTGCTGGTTTCAAATTGGTTACTTTATATTTTTGGCAATCTACACATGCTTTGATATATTCCGTAATATATCTAATAATAATATTTATTGCATATTTTTGCAATGGTTCTCCCAATACCATAGTGTCCGGCTGTAGGAGAATCATGAAAAGCCTTTAAGATTTCTTTTCGGGACTTTTCCGGAATCACTAATTGATGCTGTTCGCTTTCTTCATCGGGAACAAAACGATAGAGTATACCGGATTCCATTAGGTAACCCCGATTGATCAAATTAGTAAAATCCGCGTGATCTGGAGTTTCAAAGCACTTTATGATTTTTACTCCTCATCCGTCAGCCTGTCGTAAAATTGGTGCGGATACCAACAACAATTTCAATTGCTCGTACGCGGTTTTATGAACAGTACTACAGTAGATTGTTTCATTGTTAAACCGCTTAATGGCCGTGCTATAGCCGAAAAATTGGGTACAAGCTTCCGGTACCATGAACAAGTTTGTAGGAATGTTTTGAGATGTCGGACATTCCTAGGTTCCTCCATTTCGAAATACCTTCAATTTTCTCGAGATTGGTTTAAATACCATTTTGGGTTATAATATGTCCCAAAAACTTGATATTGTTCCGGAAAAACATACACTTGCTCCTATTGGCCCTCAAATTAAATTGATTGGGGCGTTCGAAGACTAGCTTAAGATCAATCAAATGTTCTTCAAACGTTTCGGCGAGAAGAATTAAATCATCGAGATGAAAAGTTGCCGGGGCATTTTTAAGCTCAAAAGGCATTCTTTTAAATCGATATAAGCCAAATGGCGATATGAATGCAGTTTTATCACGATCTTGTAATCGTACTGGAACTTGCCAATATCCTGAACGCAAATCGATGGTAGTCCTATACAATGTTTTCTTAGCGAGATGAAGTATTTCGTCTATCCGCAGCATATGATATTTATCGGATGTAGTACAAGAATTTAATTGTCGATAGTCAATGCAAACGCGATACGTTTTATCGAGTTTCGGGACAAGCACTACCGGTGCTGCCCAAGGAGACTCATATTCTTCTACGATGTCATCTTTTAACATTTTTCCTAATTCCAACTTAAGTATCTCCCGCTTTCTCTAGACATAGGATAAGATGGAACTGGAATTGGTCGACTTTCGCCGGTATCGATGTGATGTTCTGCATAGGTGGTGGGATCTCCCCCCATTGTAAAAACATCTTCATATTTACTGAATAAGTCATTGACCTTTTGTCTCTGATCCGAAGTAAGACATTTCTCTTCGTCAGCTCTCAGTTGTTCGTTTTTTATGACAACCGGACATATACTTGTCTCATGATAATGCTATATGGAACTTTCATTTTCATATTGCAATTTATATGATTCTTGTGAATCAAAAAATTTCCATTCGTGTTTTGCAAAATCTAAAATCAACCCTGAACGAATAATAAAATCTATGCCGAGAAGCGTTTGTCCTGGGCGTGAATTTGGCAATGATATGAATTTGGTAGGTATTGTTTTCCCAAAGAGAACCACATCCACAATACGTATTAGAACATTTTCTATTTTCTGTGTATCATCAGCTAATTTTATGGTTATTGATTGTTGTTCAAAATTAATTTTATTATCCTGAAAATGTTTATATAACACTTGACTTGCAATGCTTATTTTAGCAGCCGTGTCAATTAAAGCATTAGTATCGCTACCTTCAATATTTAAATTTAACACAGGTCTAGATTGAGGATTTGCTTTTCCGTTTGATGGTATGGAATACAATCAATAGGATCAACTGAATATTTTTCATCATAAGAAGTTATAATATCACCGGATGAATATACATCCATGCTTGCCGTATTTACAGCTGACACTGATGTTGTTGGTTTTGGAGTACAATGAGAGCAATTGCTCTTAACCACAGCTTTCTTCCCACAGCCATAGCATGCCAATTCGAACTTTACAGACGGGGGTTCGACAACCGGTGATTCGATCTTCATCGTTGGGGACGCAACCACTTTTCGTTTCGTACATTCATTTATGTCGTGTCCTTTTGTTTTACAATATCTGCAAAACTTCGAAAACTTTGAATACTGTGTAACTGAACCAGATGTATCAGATTTTAGAACTTCTTGTTTTACTTTCTCAACAAAAAAATATTCTTCAATTCGTGCCAGTTGAAGGAGTTCATTAAAAGATTTAATATTTTCTCTTTTAATTCGATATCGGATTTTACGAGACAAGAGACCATAAGTCATATCTAACTGAATAGCTTCGGTAAGATCCGTAGGAAGTAATTGTGCGAAAAGAGCTCGGATTTTACTTATGAACAAATCGGTTTTCATATTTTCCGTTTACATTGTTCTATTAAATGATTAGTGTAATGAAGAACAAATTGATCTTATATATCGGATGCTCAAAGTTCTTCCTTTTCTTGAATAATATTTTCCGCGACATATTTTGGTATGTTCTGGTATATTTTTATTTACTCATTTTTTTTAGATTTTGTGTATTTTAGTGTTTTAGAAGCCGCTTTTCATCACAAATTTAAATATGTGTGTATAGAAGAAGAACAACGCCGAGAAGGAAAGCTTCTTTAGGCCGTCGAACGGCAGCAGCTAAGAAAGTACGTCTGTCAAACCCAAACGAAACTTTTGAACAAATAGAAATTCGTTTCTCTAATTATAGATTCCGAAGAGAACTCCAAAGATCGTCGGAAACCTCTATGGATAGAGAAGCACAATTGATATCAGATAAGGAAAGACAGAGAAATTTCAGGGAGAGTTTGACATTACAAGAATGCAATGGGTGGCTATTATTAGTTAGGGAGAGGCACGTTGCTCTCAGAGAACGCGCGACTGCAGAAGAAATAAGATATTACAACTGCAGAATGAAGACATTATAACTTTAGGCAAAGGCTAACTCTCTCCGAAAGAATGATTCGGATAAAAGCAAACCAATAAAGTGAAGCTTTAGACGAACGACATGCATCCGAGAATACATGATACAGAGAAATACGCCGATTGAGATCGCTACGTGGAGTTAGCATAGTCAATAACGTAATATAGATTACATATATGATTCCTCTGTAAATGTAGAATCAATGTCCGTAGTATGTACAAAATGTTTAGCCTTAAAATGGAAAGAAGAGTTAGTAGGCATATGTTGTCAAAATTAAAATGTTAAGTTATACTTAAAACAACCGCCACCGAAACCAATTTCTCTCTTCTCAATCAGCAACATCCAAAATACAAAGAATTTGTCTAAGAACATTCGATCATACAACATTGCAATGCAGATGACTTCTTTTATGGCCAAAAAAATCACAAAATGTGGTTTTATACCAACATTTAATGGGTAATATCCTGTCATGTTATGTGAGGTTTGGGGGGGAGATGAATATTATATTAATATCCCACGAATTTTTTCCTAGCAATGGCGAATCTGTCGACGAAACTGTATCATGTACACAATTCTATGCATTTAGAATTACATTGCGGCAAAATGAATTTAACGTCTTACACCAATGTGGCAAATTATTATTTAACCAGTATTTTGGTTGACATTTACACTAAGCTCGAAAGCAAAAGGTTCGCGTCCATTCGAGCTAATCAATGCCGATTGTGTGTTGAAAATTATAAATACTTGCAAGATGCTCTGCGAGAACATGACATAGTACTACAATAGTACCCAAATGCATTGAAATTAAAGATAGCCAATTTCTGGGCAATATATCGCAGGAGCTACATGAAATTATATGCAGAGTATTTCACTTGAAAATAAAAAACAAGATTCAAGTTGAAGACCATCTAGGAGTATTTAAAGTGACGCTCTCGAGCGAGTTTATACGATCCATCCGACCAATGCGGAGTGTTACTACCTGCGAATGATTTTACATACTATCAAGGAACCCACATGTTTTTAAGATTTGCATACTGTCGATGATACAATATACCACAGCTGCTTGCAAAGCTCGCTATTTACTCGAAGATGATGCACCCTGGGAAAATAAGTTGGTGGAGGCAGCTTTATCTATGCCTGCATTAGCCATGAGGAATTTGTTCGCCATAATGTTGGTTTTCTGCCATGTGACATCTTACATCACACTGAAGAAATTTCCAACTTAGGAATTGCGTAAACTTAATAATATTTTCACATCATTTTCAGAAAAATATATTACTAACATTCGCCTTTCTCTATCAGATAATTCGAATAGATGTATAATAAACAGAGATCTCTGGAGGAAACTGCCTTAAGAGAGAGCCAAAATTAAATAATGAGCAAACCTTAGTATATAATGACATATTATCTTTTATTAACACTGTAAATGCGCCGAGTGCGACTGGAAAAACTTTCTTTTAAATTTCATTCTAGCCAAACTTAGGTCTCAAGGTTTAATAGTGCTATAGTGGTGGCTTCTTCAGGTATAGCTTCGACCATTCTACAAGAAGGGCTAACTGCGCATGCAACATTCAAACTTCCTTTCAGTATAACGCGCACGTGCACGTTAATTGTTTGGGACAAGGCAACAATGTCACATAAAGTTTCCATAGCAGCTTTGAATAAAACTCTAAAAGACATACGAGGTAGTAATGCACATAAGGGTTTATATATTTCCGGTAGTTGCCAGAGGAACGAGGGCACATGAATTATGATTGCTTTGAAAAGATCAAATTTATGGTCACATATCAAGAAACTTGCACTTTCGACCAAGTTTGCATTTTGAAGTACCAGATACCAATCCATTCTTACATGTATTTGTGGGCAGATTACTAAAGTTAGGCAATGGTGACTTAACTGACCAAGCAGCATTTATGTAATGTCGTTAATAATATCAAAGAGTTGATTGATCAGTGGGGTAGCTAGGTACCCTCCGCACCCGCAGCCGCGAGGGTTTCCCTCACTTGAGTATGTTTGAGATTGTCTTGTGTATTTGATAGTTTGATGTTACTCGAGAATTTTAGAGCCTATTCGAAGAATGAGATTGTTCGATATTTAGGAAATTATCCGATACTATTTTAGGGTTCCATTATTATTGCATATCGTTTTGTTGAGCTTAGCCTTAACATGCTTAGTAGTATTATAGGAACATTCAGTTACTTGAGAAATAATTCCATATTTAGGCGAATTTTCGGAATTTTTCAAAATTTTATGGGTTTTCTAGACTTTTACAGTCTTTTCGATATTATTCATTAATTAATATCCAGATTTTTCGGTAATATTGAAATTGTTTGAGATCAATCAACATTCACATAATATAGAGATTTTTCGAATTTTTCTGGGGTAATCGAGATTTTTCGGTGCGGTTTATTCTACATTTCTTAAGCTTTTCAGAGATTTTTAAAGATTAATCGAATTTATTCGAATTTTGTAAGGCAATGTTCTGCGCTTAGCTTTGAGTTGTATGAACTTGCAGAGTTACACATTTAAATCTAACTTGTGATACTTAAAAGATTTTTTTGAGATTATGCCAAAATTTCGATATTTCTCCGATCTCCTGTAGGTTATTTAAAATTATTCAGGAATGCCCAAGCTATTTACGTTGTACATGGCAGTGATTAGGACGTATAGGGTTTCCTTTAGTTTAACATACTTACGGATAATTTGATTTTTGAGAACTTTCAAGAATATTCAAGATACTTTGAAAATTCGACATTTTTGAGATTTTTTCGAAATTCTTAATATTTTTCAAATTATATTCGAAATTTGTGATGCTTTATTGATATATTTAGAACTCGTCATAGCATAGAGTTGCAAGATTTTCGTTTTATTTGAGGCCATTCAAATGAAACACGTTCTGTTTTATCTACTTTTGAAACCAATTCCTTTTCTTACACATGGCACAAATATTCTGAATTTTTTCCAAAAAATACCTTTGTAATATCAAATTTCTGAGTAAAATGATTTGAATTGAAAAGCTTCGATAAGTGAAAGCTCTTAAAACTATAATTTCTTGGCATTTCCTGCAAATGCATAATTTTTGCTCAGAAAGCACAAAAATTACCGAGAAAGTATAAATAAATTATCAAGCTTAAAGCTCATTGAAAACAAATTCTATAAATTAATCCCAAAATACCACCTCTCTTTATAATATCAAATTTGAAAGTCAAATGGTTTGGTTGGAAAAGCTCTTAAAAATTTACATTGAACACAAATATTCTAAATCCTACCCAAAATTCCGTCATCCCTTGTAATATCAAATTTCGAAGTTTAAAAAGCTTCGATAAGTGGAAGCTCTTAAACTTAAATCTCTTGACAATTTTTTCAAATACATAATTTATGCTCAACAAACATTTTATTTAAACCCTGAAATGAATTAAAAGCTCAAATATGTTAAGTTCAAAAACCAAAATTCTGGATTTACTGTCAAGCTTAAAGCTTATTGAAAACAAATATTCTAATTTTTTTCCAAAATACCACCTTTCTGATAGTTTAAATCAAATTTCCGAATAAAAAGAAAATGATTCGAGTTAAAAAGCTTCAATTCGTGAAAGCTCCCAAAACTAAAAGTTCGACTTTTTTTGCAAATACATAAGTTATGTTCATAAAACCTTTTTACAAAAATCTGAAATTGTCAAATGATTTGATTCAAAAAGCTTCGATAAACGAAAGCTTATATTATAATATCCACTTTGAGAACCAATATATGCACTACATCATCTCTAAATTCCGTTACCCTTTATGAGATCGAATCTCTATATTGATGTTGTTTTGAAACTTACAAGTGGCGTTTTTAGTTTACAACACCATGAAGGACACCATTTATTATTAGTGTGATTATTGTTCCATAACATTTATTATTTTTTAGTGTATTACTCACATTTATTTTATGGTTTTAAATGAAAGTGAAATTACTGACTGAATTACGTGAGTTGATGTTTTATTGCTACATTTAAGTGCCATTAATTATAAAATGCCATTGACCATGATATAATTTACATTTTTAAGTTCATCTTCGTGCTGATCCTACGAGCTTTTGGGGACATTGAAAGCCAACTGTGCAAAATTAGTTTTTAGACTAAAACCTTCGCAGAGACCAAAGCTAAACCGACTATATGACCTCTCTCTCCACACAATCAATGTACTACCCCGATATACCATAAGTCCTAAAACATTTGAAATTTTAGTCAATTGACTGACATTGATGTTGTAATAATAAATTTGACTTCTACGTAAGTTGATTATCTACATATAAAAGTAACACGTACACAGATGAAATTTTTTGCGTTTGCCTTTAATGCTAAGTAGTCGTTGACAAAACTGAAAGTTGTTTTATGAAATTCTGACTTAAAATTTGATGACATTATGATGTGAGCTTGAAGAATTTGGGCTATGGTGGCCATTTTATGATTCAATTCAACAGAACACCTACATAAAGTCTATTATTCGATGGGCTCGAACGCTAATTACAGAAGTTTGGCTTTGAAGTCAGTAGAATTTGGTTTTAAATGAAAAAAAAAAACTGGGAAAGGGCGAACTTTATTGTTTTCATTTTTTCCAATATGTGAATTGTTTTGTAAACGTAAATATTAGTTTTATATTCTAAATTAAGGGGCGGAGGAAGAAATGTAAAATTTAATGGTTAACGGTATCGAATACAAGTGACATACAAGGTTTTGTTCAAGAAGCCAAACGAACTGGCAAGCCTGACCAAGAACACAATTGAACGTGTGTATGGAACCATCGGCAACAAACTAAACATGGAAGCAACAGAAGGCAGAAATTTCCGCTTCTGGGTGGAACCATTCGGTAATGACAATAATCGTTATCAGAACTAGCTAAACGAACAGGTCTTCACGGTAATTTAGCTACTCTTGCCAGACGAGATGCTTAAATAAATATTAAATTTTAGACGCAGCAAAAAATTCGAACCTTACCCCAAAGGGTTTCTTTACCTGGTAGCACAGGAGCAGTGCCTGCTCGATTAGCCACAAGCTAACTAAAGTGAGCTACTAGATCTATCAATTCAATAAAGTAACTTCTGCCGACACATCACTTTATTTTCACTGGTGGATAACATGCGTGTCCATGTCGAACAGATAGAGCTTCCGTTGAATGAATTCGATGAAATAAAATTACCGGAGGATATGAAAAGATAAAAAAACGGAGTGAATAAAGGCGTATGGGTAAGATCAATTCTGAAATTATCGAGCAACTGATTGGAGATTACAAAATCTATATAAGCTTTGATTCAGTTAACGATCAACCAGAAAAGGCGCTCCAACATATGTGGAAGTTTCTTAATTCCATCGAAATTGGCGAACATTATTAATCATATAAGTAAAGCAAATACTGTGGCGAACAATATGACCGACATGTATATACATACGTATGTATATGAAAAATCACACTCGACTCCATTTAGATGTACAATGCAAAGATATCAATTTCAAGTTTGGCCCGCGTTTGGCATGGCAACAATGTCTAGAAAAATGTTTGAAATACGAATCAGAATTTATTGCATAAAAGAGTTTGAATGTTCTTTTGACCGTAAAAGACTTTGTTCCAAAAAATGGCGACAAGTGAAATGGCGTGAGAGATATTGTTTGATTATTGTAAGTTTAATATCTCAATAAAAACATGAGATATTCTAATTTTGTTTAATTTCAGATTTTATTGCAAATTCGAATAAAGATCCTATTCTATTCTCATTGGTTGAGAAATAATTGGCTTAGTGATATTGAAATTGTCCATTTTCTAGAACCTACGCTTTGTTTCATTTAAATTGGTCGAATTAGTTGAGAAATGGCTTAATTCCAATCAAATTGGCCATTTCTTTAACCACAACCAGACCTCATGTTCAAATCCCACTTCCATCACACAAACCGTGTTTCATCTCAATCGGTTAAGAAATGTAGTAATTCCATTCAAATTAGCCATTTTTCAGAGCTCATGCCTAGTTCCATTAAAAATGGCCGTTTTCCAGAATGATATTCGGAACTCATTTTTTAATTTAATTTTCATCGTATGAATCGAATTTCAGCCAAATCAGTTGAAAAATGGTTTAGCTCCATTCAAATTGGGTGTTTTTTTACTCTAAAAATCCTAATTAGAGAAAACCGATTAACGGCTTTTGAGTGTTACAAGAACCCTTAATGGATGTAACTGTTGTATGCCTGGTAGCAAAGATCATCTCATATTAGATATGAACCATTTAGTACAAAAAATAAACATAAAATTAGAAGGCTATAAGGTTCCCTACCTTGAAAAACAAAATGTTGCAGCCAAAGAAAACTTTTGAGAGAAATCTCGAATGCGTTTTCTTTGAAGATAAATAAATTTCCTAAAATTAATATAGCAAAAAAAAAAAATGTTGCGTAGACTTCTATCGTAAAGGCTCAAACACAATGATTTCCGTTCCGTTCCGTGTTTCAACCCTAACACAAACATATCGCAAACACAAATATCGCAAGCCAAAAGTATTGCAAATTACATGCAAAAGAAATTGTAAATGATAAAAGATCAATAAATTAAAGATCAACCTACAAATCAACCTCCATCTCAATAGCACCAAATTAACCGCCAACCAAACCCTTAAATCTCAAATCAACCCCAAATCAACTTTCAAATCTACCCTTAACCTAACTCCAAATCAACTCTTGAATAATTCCCCAACCGAACAACTCACTTAACCTCAATGCAGGCTAACTAAATAATAACTCAACTTCAACTCAACCTAGCTCGAATCAAATCTCAACCTCTGCTCAACTCATCCGATCATACCAACCTGCCATTACATCATCAAGCCATCACCATCGTATCATCATACCATTATAGCATCATACCACCATACCATCATACCATCAGCATCATCATATCACCATCACCATTACCATCCCCATCACACAATTCTGATATACAAACCATCATACCATTATACCACCATAACATCATACTATCATACCATTATACCTGCAATCTCCTGTATAATACCACGTTGACCGATATTTGCCATCAGTCATTCTATCAGACGTTGACCTGAACAAGACAAGTTCGAGATGTAGCTGTTTGTCCATGGAGACTATGAAGA
The DNA here is from genome assembly GCA_958295665.1 of Tipula vernalis. NCBI lineage: Eukaryota > Metazoa > Arthropoda > Insecta > Diptera > Tipulidae > Tipula > Tipula vernalis. Next base: position 217,048,615 of record OY282560.1, on the reverse strand, counting down.
CGCTTGACGGAAGTCAACCTCACTCGAAGACGGCCCGCTAGAGGCCCAAAATTGACAGCACGCGACCGCAGAGAGCAACTCTTACCTATATGGTAAGCGCAGTAGTCATGAGCCCTTCGCTAATTATGAGCCTTAACGATTAAAATTTCTCTATTACTAATTCTCTTTGTTTTAATGAGGAATTTTGTTTTCGTCAATGAATACCATTATCTTTGCTTTTGAGTTCATCACTCTTCTAATTTGGATTTAATTTCAGTTGCACAAGATATTTCGATGTGAATAAGTCAACCTCGCGTGTGTTGTGAAAAAAAAAAATTATTTTATAAATTTGACAAGGAACACATTTTGTACTTTTGCTGGTAAGCTATTTTGGTTTATTTTTAGTGTTCCAATTTAATTACAGTGTAATTGTTAATGACTTGTACAGTGCAATTATTGTTAATTATGACGAAAATATTTTATATTTTATGCAAATATTGACCGGCTCCTTACTGAGTATTCAAAACTCAAGTTTTCCAATAATGAGCCTGAGGGGGGGGGGGGGGAGGTGGGCTCATCATTGGAGATTCAAATGTTTAGCCATTCCTGTTATGAGCCATATTAAATTTTTAATTTATAGATCCAAGTTAGTAATTTAGATTTTAGCTAAGGTAAATAAACCTTAATTATAAAGTAATTCAGAAAAGCCAGTAGTCCGAAAAGAAGTACTTATAATGTAGGGGATGGGAAGTGGCACTCGAGAGAATTCGAGGTGGCATGTCTATCCATGCTGCGGCTAAACTTTATAACATTCCGCGAGGAACCCTTCAAAACCGGATTAGAAGTACTATGGGACCATCACCCGTTTTAACTGAAGCGGAAGAAAATAAGATCGTTAAATGGATTTTCAAGAATCATGTTAGAGGATTTCCAAGGAGAAAGCTCGAGGTTCAAGGCGTCGTTAAAGAATTGCTGGATGCATGTCCCTTGGAAAATTTGTTTAAAAACAATTATCCGGGAAGTAAATGGAACTATGGCTTTCAAAAGAGACACCCAGAAATTTCAATTAGAACTCCGGAAGCGGTTACCTACTCAAGTACATGTGTATCTGAAAAAGATATAAGGGGTTGGTTTCATAAAATTGAAAAATACTTTAGGGCAAAAGCGTTAATGGACGATATTCTTAAAGACTCCAGTCGGATCTTTAATGGAGACGAATCAGAGTTTTTGTTGTGTCCGAAAGGTGGAACTGTTTTAGCTCCTAAAGGTGCCAATAACGTATGTATATGAAACGGATAAAGGTCGAAAGAAGGAGATCGTCACTGTTTTGTTCTGCTTTTCTGCTGATGCTTTCGTAGTTCCCCCTATGATTGTATTCCATTACAAAAGAATTCCGAAAGATGTCATAGATTCGATTCCAGAGGGCATCAAGTATACGAAAACCGATTCAGGTTGGATGACCTCGGAAGCCTTTTTGTTTTATATTAAAGAAGTTAACTTATGCCTTGTCCAAATTATGTGAAGAATTGTGTATGTGAAAATAATATTAATTTGCTTGTACCCCAATTCTACGAGGATCCTTCAACCCGCCGATGTTGCCATTTTTAGACCCTTAAAATGGGGCTGGACGAAAGAAGTTCAGCTTTGGAGCAGCGCCAACTTAGATGAACAATTCACTAAGAAATATTTTGCGCCTGTGTTAAAAAAAGTCGTTGAAAATTATTTAAAACCAGAAACGATTATTAATGGATTTCGCACTTGTGTACTGTACCCATTTAATCCCAATGCAATCGATTATTCCAAGTGCCTTGGAAAACACTTTACAATTATTGGCAATGAACATAATGAAAATGTCGTAACACACGAGACGAATATTAGATCAATAAACATTTCAGAATTTAGTCAAATAGAAGGATGTTCTAAACTTAACCAGGTAAAAGCATTTGAACAGAGTAGCTGCACTCACTCAGAAGATTTTATGCTACTATATAAATTGTACAACAATTTAAAAGGGAATTCCGGGTCAACATTGGTGAGCAACTAATTTATTTTATCACGAAATACCTAACAATTACAATTAGAATAATTTAATTTGTAGGGTAACGATCTTTAAAATGGAAATGGAACTGAAAATATTCCAGAACCAGAACAACAAAATGTTGCACAATGTGATTTGGAAATAACGCAAGAAACTATTATTTTTGAAACAGAGGAAGTGCAACAGTTTAATTCAGATGTGCCTACCTAAGAAGTAAATATGATAATCAACGTAATGTTTCTAATCAATTTTATTGTCTTCTAATATAGATTACAAAATCCGATATACAAATAATCGATACATCGGATATTCCTATCCTTATTTTAGAAAACGACACGGATAATTCTGAAATCACTAGTTTTTTGAAAGTAATCAAAACACCAGCAAGAAAAGGAATCAAACATACAGAAAGAAGCTCCTACATTGTCACATCAACTCCATTCCAGAAAGCTTTAGAATCCAAAATTAATGAAAAGGCTGCCATAGAACAGGGAAAAATAGATAAAAGAAACATAAAAATTAGAAAAAAAGATATTAAAATAAAAATAAAAGGAAAATAATCGTAAACGGAAAGCTGAGAAAACTTCTAGAACTTTATAAACTAATGGCTTATTAATGGCTTAAAATAAATATTAGTCACACAAAAAATTTTTAATAAACAATTCCGAATATAATGTCATTAACAATTTATTTAGCAAACACAGATTTCCTAATTAAAACTGAGAAAAATGTTTAAATCGCGGCCATCTTGGAAAATTCGCGCGAGTAAACACTTTTTTGCAATTTTTATTAAGAAAAGTGCGTTTGCAAAAAAAATTGTCCTTAACAATACATTCGGAATTGTTTATTACCTATTTTTTAAGTGACTAGTATAAATTTTACGATATAATTTAGGAGAAACCCGTGAATCATTTTTACTCGTACGAGTAAAATCACGATTCATGTGAATAGGCCATAAAAGAAAGCGTTCTGATATATAATCTGTTTTAATTGGCGATCAAGAAAACCAAAATTTGTATATGCTTCACCATGGTATGCACATATAATACATTATGTCAATTTTAATGGCCAGTTACAATAGACATTTTTTTATTAGGTATTTTAGAAAAAACCGGGAAGGAATCTGCTGTATCGCCGAGAAAAGAAGAAACAAATAAGGTGATGGGACCTCATGTGCGCCATCTTTTTAATAAGACAACCACAAAAGCGTAGAACAAGAAGAAGCATCCAATTCTCCTTGTAGAAATATATCCTCAGGACTGTGCTTTTCATGCTCGGAACTTGTCCAAAACTGAAGTAGAGGTTTCATGCTCTGCATGTAACCATTGAAAATGTGCATTAACGTTCTCTCAAGATCACATGAAAACATTTATTTGTACGAAATGTAAAGTAATCTGAAACTTATTCTCAACTTAATCTAAAGTCTCTTTTCTAAACTTTAGCTCTTAAAATTTTGAAAAATTTCAAGAGTTCGTGCAATATTTTAAGTTTAATTTACTAAAATGAATTTTAATTATGTATTATTTATTATATTTTATTTTATTGTTTGAACATTTTATTTATTTTTGAGAATACAAGTACTTATGTTGAAAAAACAAAAATAACATAGCATAACATAAAATTTTGGAAGGCAAAATCGGGCCTATTATGTTAATACATACGAGTATACACCATCCCTCGATTTAAAATGTTTTTTTTTACGAATTTCGGAAACTTTACCTAAAATTAGGTTAATGAAATTGCGATTTACGTGCAATGTTTTGGGACGAATTAATTCGTTAAATTTCGATAACCGAATTTTTCGTAAATTTTTGGAAAATTCGCAAAGATAGATTCCGTAAATCGAGGAATGGGTGTACGAAATACTACCACGATCGATTATTTTCATTCATAATTATCACTTTAATTTTTTTTTTTTTTTTTAAATTTCTTTTTTTTCTATTCTCTCTTAAACATGATTTGAAAAATGAAAAATACAATACAATTTATGCCTATTCTGGCTATTCCCTGGGAATTGGGAATTGCGAATTGGGAAAAATCTTGCTATATTTCCAAACTTCAATAATTCTCAATTTTTTATTCCCCAATCCCCAAAAGTGTATTCTGGCGTAATTGGGAATCATCCAATGGGAAAAACAATTTCAAATTTTGCAGTCGCCATTATTTAAAAATTTTATTTTCTACATATAAAATAAAAACTTTGCCGATACTACGTTGTAAATAAAATAATGAAAATACACAAAACAACCAGGTTTCTAATTCCCAAAAAAAAAAAAATTTTGGGGAAAATAAACGTGAAAACTTACGTAAAATGGAATTATTTTTTCCCTACAATAAAAATTCCCAATCTTCCCAATCGTCAGAATACACTTTTGGAAAAAATAATTCCAAACTGCTAGAATACCCTAATTCCCAGGGAATAGCCAGAATAGGGCCACAGGTCATTCTCAATAATTTCGGAATGTCTTTTTTTATAATTGAGAAACACTTGTATGAATTTCGTACGAATATAATTCAAAAATTCATCAAAGTAATTTTTTTTTTACTACTATGATAAGATAAGATGGAACATTTAAAATGCGATATCTCAGCGATTATAAAAAGATTCTAAGAATTTGTGAACAAGGGGTTGTGAACGCACTGCGGAAGTCATATATGGGAAAAGGAAAGTGGGCGTACTATGCCCTTCTACGAATCCGATTATAATAACAATTTTGAATGATAATCTTTACAAAACAGCAACTTAATTATTTTTATTTATGAAAGAAATAAGTTTGCTAGTAGAGTACTAGTGAGCAATAAAACAAAATATAACTCGAATTAAATCTAAAAAAATCAGGTTGTTTATACACTCAGAGAAAAATATCTTATAAGTTATCAATAATGGCCTTATTAATTTAATAGCAAATATATTAATATTTTATTCCTATTAATGGAATAGTGATCCCATACTATAAATTTGATTAGATACCACATTAATGCCAATTGAATCATAATATTGAATTTAAAATGTTGTACCATTAATTAAAACATATAAATATTATTATTTATTAATAATTTTCCTCATTTTTACCTAATTATATTAACCCATTAAATAAATAGTGTAACTTGTTCACACAATAGTACAATACTATTGATTTACAATTAATATAAATTTAATAAGAAGCGTCTATTGGTTTAATAGTGTAACTATTTAAAAAAAAATGTTCTCTATAGTATGCATCCTATTAAGTTAATATGAGTTAGTCTTGAACACCGCTAACGTCATTCATTCGCTTGTTCTATTCCTCTTAACTGGCTACATTTTTATATCGGTTAAGAAAAACTATAACGTATAAAATTAAATAAAAATACTAAACCCTGAAAATTATAATTAAAATAGTACTCGTGAAGTGTTATAAGTGAAATAGAGTAATTGTCTAAATTATTTTAGCAAAAATAGTGTTTTTAAGGGTTAGAAAATAAAAATGAATGAGGAAGTTAGCATGCAAGAATTTTTAAACATAGACGAAGTTGTTATTGACCCTGAACCTATTATTGAAAAGGTTGTGGAACATGTAGGACAAAGTGAACTGAAACAATTGATTTATGGCACATTTGGTTTCGAAGAGACTGTCTTCGACCATATAACTGGTGAATTTATATATCAAAATTTCATGAGCGCGTGCCGACAAAACTTTCCTCTGTATAAAATTTTCCAATTTATCAAATTTATAAATATGTAATAAATTTGAACAAAAATTTTGTAATAAATTATTAAATTTGAAAAACAATCATGCGGGAGCGAATCTATCGCGGATTGAAAACTGCATTTACATGCAATTTAGATTTTTTCATTCCCCGTACAAACGCAATAGTTTTGTAGCGTTTCTAAAACCAATTTTTTTTTTCACGAATTGTAAAAAATAACAAAGGAATTTCAATGAAGCTATGATATAAAATTATTGTTTCCCATTTTTTTTATACATATGTAGTTTTCGATCCGCGATTAATTCGCTCATTATGGAAAAAACCCGGCCGCAGTCATAGAATTTTTAATAGAAAATATAAATTTATATTAATATGTAATTTTATCTTAAAAGATTTTAAAGTGGATATCGAGAGCCTGCTGGTACTAACGGACAAGGGTATTGCCGATCTTTTCCTCGTCGAACAGCTAGGAATTACAGCAAAATTTAGATACCATTTAAACTTATGGAGACGAGATGTAAATCGTTAAACATTGCTATTTTTATAAAATTAATGTACAACTTTTATTTGTTCAGGCAAGCACCGTCTCAATAATAGATACGTACATGCAGGGAGTGGATTGAGCGACACTGTTCTTCGGCAGTAACTGAAACAGAATCTCATTCACCATCAACAAGTACTTCGACTTTTAATTCCTCGTCCAACAGAAGTTTCAGTTTTACTGGCACATCTTCGGTAGAACTATTAACAAAATCCCAAAAAAGGCATTAACACAACAAAACATTATGAAGAAACAAATTCACTCACCGACTATCATAGAGAATCATTAACTTCTTTAGTTATTGATAGTTTCACTAACAAACAAATTACAATGCAAATGGGCGATATAGTGAGTAGCACAAATGCTATTAAAGAAATATTTACTCGTACTACAGAGTCTTATATTTCATTTTTATAGTTTTGGCTGACTTTAAAATTTCTACGATTTTCATTTTATTGTTTTCATAGGATTATTATTTACAAAAACGCGGCCACGGACTTAATCTTTTAGGAGAAAAGGTGTAAAAGATTTCTCTGTTGATCAGACAGCATCCACTTTAGCAGCTACAGCAGTATCGGAAGAGGAAGATACTATAATAATTTGGTTGGCGCACCACAATGAACTATGGTCGGAGGTTGAACCGAAGTGGACTAAAGTTCATGCAGTTCGTCGAAAAAACATATTAAACGATAGTGCAAACGTTTTGATAAAGTGGCCACTTTTCAAAAATAGCCTTGGCTATACTTTGGTAAACAAAAAATTACGAAAAATCTCTATACATATTAAAATAATTTAAAATACAGGTCGATATCGATTATCAATTATGATGCTCTGAAAATCAGTCAAAATTATTGAACAAGTGGCCAACATTCGTTAAAAAAATTATACCAAATTTAAAAATAAACATAAAAGACAGACCTTCAAACCGTTTGCTGAGCCAGTTGAAAGCAGAGGGGATTGACGATAGTATGTTTTCAGTTTTATGATTTTTACAATCATGATAACCTTAAATAAAATTTTCTATTGCCAGCTTCTCGTGATTGCTTGATATTTTTGCCGCTACATTCAGTTTTAAAATCAGCAATAATTTCCCATAAAACAAAGGAAAAAAAATTATAAAGAGGAAACCGAGCATCATGTTAGCCAATATCAAAGGTCGAGACTATAAAACTAAAATATTTTGAAAAAGGTATGACCTTTCAGCCTATCATTATAGTAATTGATCCAAAGAAGCATTGTTTACAACATTTCTACACATTTTTTGATGGAATTATTTATAAATTTTCATCGTTTTTGAAATGTTTACATACGACGTTTAAATTATATCAGGTCATGAATTTTAAATATCCTATTGAAAGGAGAAATGTATATTTCTTAGAGAATTTTTTTTACAACTTTCAAACCGTTAAAAATCCAAATGTAACCAGTTTGATCAATTTTCTGAAAGAATAATAACTTAATTTTTTACTGAATTCGAATAATAGAAATTTCTATAATAATATCGATAAAAATTATAATTTTTCTTTCAATGTTTTTTAACTTTCTGAATAAATAATTGAATTATAAATAGATAAAACGATTAAGTGCTCCTTGCGCAACGAATGTTCAGATGCTTTTCCATCAATAAAAGCTTCAATATACCACATTAAATCAAACCATATTTTAACGAAAAATGAAAATATTGGATGTGGTCAAGATAACTGTTGCCAAAAATTCTCAAATTTATATATGTACATATAAACGACATCTTGACCGAGTTCACAAAAATATATTCTACTCAGTTAGAAATATAAAACATCCAGGATGCAGTAAAATTACAATTGTTGAAAATAATATTAGCACTCAAAATGTAAATGAACATCAACAAATTACTGTAATATCAGAATTTATCGAAACGAATCGGCCACAAATTTTAAGCTCTCCGAATAAATTTAGCGGAATTTCTTTCGCACTATCTTTACATAATAATAGTAATTTTAATAGAAAGAACGTGTCTTATATTATAGAAACTATAGAAAAACAAATTACAGACCCTATAGCGCATGTCATAAACTCAAAAATATTGCCTCTAATAGATAATTCAGAAAATAGAGCTGCAGCTTTAAATTAAGTACAGGAGGTTATTTATCCATTCAAATATATAAATTCCGAATATAAACTTATTCAAGAACTAGTATACATTATACAATTAATGAAGAAGTTTGCGAAATAATTGTTAATAATTCACCAACAATCGACTCAAATAAAACAACCGGGATAATAATACCCCTAGAGTTCCAATTCAAAAAATATTTTGATTGCGGAAGTATATTAAAACATACTTTAGACAACAAAAAAATATTGCATGAAAATATTCCCTAGTGTGTTTGCCAATTTAATAAATGGTAGCATATGGGAAAATAAAATTCAGTCTTATCAAGGTAAATTAGTAATACCTTACTTGTTATATTTTGATGATTTCTCGGTTGACAATCCGTTAGGGTCCCATGCTAAAGAACAATCGGTTTGTGTGATATATTACGTAAAGTAAAATTTCTTGTTCATTTTATTTTAGCTTTTGTCCTGGGTGACAATCTAGGCCTTAATAGTTTTTTGGGATTCTGCACCAGCTTTAATTCAAATTTTTATTGCCGAGCCTGCAAAAGAAATAAGTCTCAAATGCAAGCAAATACTTTATAGCATAAAGATTCCTTGCGAAATATCCAGAACTATGTTTTTGATCTTACAAGAAACAATGAAAAAACAACAGGCATTAAAGAAAATTTCATTTTCAATGAAATTGAATCATTCCATGTTACGGATAATTTTTGCTTCGATATAATGCACGACATTTTCGAAGGCATTTGCATATATGATATTTCCAAAATCTTAGTACATTTTATTGAAAACAAAAAATATTTTTCACTTGGTAATCTTAACTATCATAAGCAAATGTTTGATTCTGGTGAAACTGAGAGTGGGAATATTTTGCCACCAGTAACGCTATCTGCCTTAAAATCAAATTCTTTAAAAACGACTGCTCGAGAAACAATAACATTTATTAATTATTTATCTCTTATGATAGGAGATTTGGTTCCCGAAAATGACGGAACTTGGGATTTATTAACTGTTTTAATCAAAATAATCGACTTGATTTTATTACCAGTTGTCAATGAATATGACATAAAATCATTGGATCATTTAATTTCCAAGCATAATTCTTTATTTATTGGCTTGTTTAATGAAACATTAAAACAGAAATTTCATTTTTTTTTTACATTACCCAATAGCAATTCTTAAATGTGGTCGGTTAAAGCCTTTGTGGTGCATGCGATTTGAAGCACTTCATAAACCGTACAAAAACTCAGCAAAAGTGACCAATTCTAGAGTCAATATTTCAAATACACTTGCAATTAAAGCCGGATTAAAGTTTGCACATTCTCTTTCTACACAAACATTTTTCGAAGATGATTTGAATTTTAAAGCTTAAGATGTCTTCGTGTCTGATATTAGTGAAGTCTATAAACATATTGACCAAAACGAAGTCGATTTAAAGTTTGCCCGTTGCATAAAACAAATTTATTTTCGAGGGAAACTTTTTAAGAAACACTTTTTTTTTATCAAAATCCTTTCTAAACGAAGTTTTTCTTTTTGAAATTGAAGAGATGTTGTTAAAAAAATCAAATTTATATTTAATTTGTAGTCAATGGAAAATAGCCTTTTTTAATGAACATTACCAATCGTATATTGTTGAAGGAAAAATAAATAACCAATTTTATTTAAAAAATGTCATTGAATTCGATGGTCCCCCAATTCATTTGCATTTACTCAATAATGAAAAGAAATCCTTTCGTTTAAAAAAATATTGAACATGAAGCACACTTTAGGAGTGTGTTTATATATTTATGTATTCTAAATGTGATATTCTAAATCAAAGTTGTACTTGTAATATATTAATTTTATTTCATGAAATTTTTCTTTGCAATTATTTATTTTATTAATAAACTAATTATTAAGCAATGGATTTGAAAAATTTATATGATAATATTTTTTATTTAATATACAGGAATTATATCAGCATTCCATAATTTTCATGACGTAAGTATTGAACCTGAATCTATATTGTATCTATAATTTTGATAGTGCATCAAATTATTTTCTGTTATGTTATATAATATTTACCATATGAAATTAATTTTCTTTTATCATATTGAATTTATAGGATTGCCCTTATAGTTTTAATAATTTATATTAATTAATCCGTTAACAATAATAGGAAAATCAGGTTACTGTTGAAAAAGGTGTTTCTTATTTAAATAATGTGAGATCCAATTATCTGTTAATAGGATGATTTATACTTTTTATACGATATTGTATTTGAAACAATAGTTTTCGGTCAATAATAAATTCAAAGTGTGTAAATTATTAATATTAATGTGGTAAATCACATTGACTAAAAATAACAGTAAAACACCGTCCAGTTTTTGCAAAAACAAAAAAAAATTGTAAAAATATTTGGATCCATTATTCACAAAATTCCTTTTGCATTTTTTGCTAGAATGCGACAATACAAATTATTTAGAGCTTGAACGGACCCAAAACAATACTAATTGACGGTTATCACTCACACACGTAAAAAACCTTTAATATCTTTTTAAAAATTGGCTATCATATCAATACAATTGTAATATAACATAACTTTGAAAAATACTTAGACCAACCTTAGTATTTGTGAAATTATCTTTAACATTACTCGTTTTATTTATAAACTGAAACCTAATAATAAATTTTCTGGCATAATACACATAAAAACCGTTATTATAGCATATTGAAAATGTGAATTAAATAAATCATTTTTAAGCCCCTTAATTAAAATAATTTAGTATTCGATTTAAACTTGACATTAAGTTCATCGCATCGCTCTATTAAATAATGTGTAATAATAAAGATCAAATTATTTTATTTTCAATGTGAGATGATTAATTTCACACCCAAGTAATTTACAATCAAGTGTCTTGCCACATAGACAAAATGTATAGTATACGAACAAAACCAATAAATGGCTTAAATTACATAATTTTAAACATTTAAAACACAAACATTGTAAACGAGAACTAAGTAGTGATGAGTAATTTTTCCGTTTGGTTCGCGCGCGATAAGATTTGACACCTGATAAATAAAATATGAAACCAATGATTAAATACCTGAATAGTTCATATATTGATATGAAAATGTAATACGAATATACTATATGTGTGTCTGATAAAAGCGGTGAATGATAATACTTTCGAAAATCGCGATACTTAAATTTGTTTCGGATTATTTTTCGGCCTCATCAAACTGAGGTTAAAAGTACGTGCATCACATTTCTTTTTTTTTATTATTATCAGTCACATTACTAAACCCCCCTTTTTATTTATTGTGACAGCACACCAAAAAACAATCCCCAGACATAATTTTACATTCATCTCTTCAACAATGTCTGCTTTAACAGGTGAATATATAATTTACGCTCTTCCGGTCGATTCATTTTTGTTTAGTTTATTTTATTTTAATAATAATTTACAAAATAATTTTTAGTTTTGTTTTCATTTTAACAATAGTGGAACACACATGCATACATTATGTTTTTTATTTTTATGTTTATATCGACGTCATATATACAAATACGCATATATGTATGTATATAGAGAGCAGAGAAACCGAGATCGCGACATTATAAACAATTTCATAAAATTTCTTGGTAATTTCAAAATTAACATAAATAAAATTTTTGTCATACCTTAAATGTCATCGGAAGATCATTTACCGTTACGGGTGTCTCATCTATTGTGGAATCATTGTGTGACGACATATTGTAATTTTAGTGGTTTTAACTGGAAAAAATAAAAATAAAACATTCAATTAATTTATTTAACACACAAATTACCTATTTAACTGATCACGATACCGATTGAAAAGAATTCAGACAATTTCTTGTAATTTGAATAGCTTCATATTACTGCGCGATAACAGTAATCAGTCAGAAGCAAAAAAAAAAAAAAAATTCAAATGATTAACAGTTTGGTGATTAGAGGGGAATTTTTGGTTTTTTGAATATCGAATTATTTGTTTAATTATATATGATTATATATGTACATACACGCATATCTACATTATGAGTACCTATGTATGTACATTTAATATGAAATTGCTTAGACAATAATTTATTACCCAATGCAGTATTACAAAATAATTATTTTTGATGTATCTACTTCTACTACCTACACGACGACAATATTAAAATAATATCCGCCAAATGGTGGTTAGTTTTAGATCAGATGGTGGTGATAAATATGAATATAAATGTAAACAAAAAAATATGTCATAATAAAATAATCTACCGGAAATTGACGTATGTGTAGTCCGTTTTTTTTTATTTATCTGTGCATAAAAATTAAAACGATCGAGCGATATTTGATGATTAGGTGTTTCTGCCGGTCGTTCTTGTTCAGTTGTTATACACATTTTGTTTCATTTTTTTGTTTTATCGTATTGTCATGCACGAAATATTTTAAATCAAAAGCGCTACGTGATATTTAATTATAGAAACCTAAACGTTTTACACCTTGAACACGATTAAACTATGCCTATAGTTAAGCTGGTATAAGGATTGTAGATAGATGAAGTTGGCCCAAAATGCATCACAAAAAATCGCAGTGGTAACACTAAAATAAAAATTGTCTTCGTGTCAGCCCAAAAAAAAAATTGGTTTGATGTTGAAAGGCCGAATGTCGAAAGTCTTAACGCCGAAAGGGTGAATGTCTAAAGGCCGAATGTCGAACGGTCGAATGTGTTAAAAGGCCGAATGGATCGAAAGGAAGAATACGCCGAAAGGCCGAATGGGTCGAAATTTTCCTTCATTTAATTTATTGAAATCAATATTTAAAACCATTGGAGTTATTTCTTATTGTAAAAAAGATTAAATAAACTGGAAATACTTGATAGTAAGCATATTATTGTGATCGTCGTGCTCAAATAAGTGTATGACAAGTTATTTTGTAATAATTTAAAAAGATTGTAGATCTTGAATCTACGAGTTCGATTTTATATCTGAGCAATTTTTCAGAAAATTCGCAAAGCTCCCTGGAACTTAAAAAATTGAAGTCATAGTTTAATTTTTTTGTTAATAAATGTTTCTCCAATTAAAACTATAACAAAATACTTTGTTATATCATTACATGGAACATTATTTAAATATATACTAATAAAGCATTTTGTAATACTTTTGTACTTTGTAGGGTTTTAATTTTAAAAAACTGTATGCTAAACCAAAGCCTACTTAATAAATAAAGCCTCCATGATGAAAACAAGCTTTTTTTAAGGTATCAAAAAATCCAAAAGAAAATGTTTATTCCATAGTTTTTATATGAAGAGATATGACCTCAGTTTATTCAAAATATATTAATGAAAATTGACTCGATATTAATTTTATTTTGATTCAATTGAAACTATAAACTTTATTTTCCACCTGCCCTCCAGACCAGGTGTATCATAAACGTACGGTTTACGAAGACTTTGCTATACTAAGGTGTTCGTAAACGTTACACTAAAACAGTACGAATATAGTATGTAATGTGTACTTTTGTCACATGAGAAGTGAAACAAATTTGCGAAGACTTGTGTATGCATTAGTATGTATAAAAGTGTTCATAACGTGTACGCCTAAACGTAATGTTTACGAACTGCTTAAGCGTAACATTGACGAACGGTTTGGTGCGAATTGCCCCATTTAATTAGAATAAAACAATTTCTTTAAATCAATCTTATCTTTTATTAGTATTTTTCTTCAAATAAGCCGCAACACAAGACACAACGTGCCAAATTTGTTAATTAATCTTTTTCTGAAATGAAATAAAATGTTTCAATCATAGATGAAGTACTTCGAGTATTACTTAAATACCTTTTAAAATATTCATTATAATGATTTTTATACGATATTATGGATATAGTGCTGCTCTTGAATGCCACGAAAAACTAACAATAATTATCAGAAGTTTTTATATTTTCACAATACAACAACTTTAATTTAATTCATACAAAAAAAATTGAAAATAAAACAAAGCCGCAAGATATAATTGACAGCACTGTGTATAGAGAATGTAAATGTAGTATGTAGTGTGTTGTAATAAGAACCTTTCGTAAACTGTTCGTAAACGAAATACTTTTGATGTATACATTTTTGCACCGGGAGGGTGACTTGGACGATTTTTTCGTGAGCTTTTCCAATTTACGGTAATAATGATAACAAAATAAGATATTTTATATCTGAAAAAGCTTAAAAATAGAGTACATGCACATGCATGTAAAAAAGAGATATAAATATAAAGGAAAAGGCGCGACGTTTACAATAATAAACATGACAAACAATATAGAAAAAAGGTAAACGTAAGAGAAATGAAGCAAATACATAATATGAAGCATATTATCAGATGACGCTAATAAAAAGCAAAGCCTACTTAATAAATAATTTTTTTTTAAGAATTTAATTTGTCTGTCTGTAATCAGTTGATTTTTCGGCATTTTTTATAGACAAATATATTAATTGTTCATGGCAATCCCAATATTTTCGATTTGGTAAATCAGAAAAATACAGAGGCCAATCGCTCATAATATATCTACTGGGAGGGTTCTCATTTTTGCAGAGTGGTACATTGGTATAACTCTTTGGGCCTTCAGCCAAAATTACGGGGAGGGAGGAAGATATTTCTACTTTTTTTTCACTCTATTTTTAAGCTTTTTCAGATATAAAATATCTTATTTTGTTATCATTATTACCGTAAATTGGAAAAGCTCACGAAAAAATCGTCCAAGTCAGGTGGAAAATAAAGTTTATAGTTTCAATTGAATCAAAATAAAATTAATATCGAGTCAATTTTCATTAATATATTTTGAATAAACTGAGGTCATATCTCTCCATATAAAAACTATGGAATAAACATTTTCTTTTGGATTTTTTGATACCTTAAAAAAAGCTTTTAAAAAAATATCGTTAACATGGAGGCTTTATTTATTAAGTTGGCTTTGGCTAAACGGTCTTTGTAATACTTTGATTGGGAAATTCATATTAATAGTCTGGTGCTAACATCAGTTGTAATAGTTCCAATTGGATAAAATCGTTGTTCAATTTTGGCGCAATTTTTTGACAGCTAGTTTTTTGTGATATGTGTTTAGTATCGATGTGAGTTTCGAACAGAGTGAAAGGTTACTTTATGAGGTGGTAAGATTATGACAAGTGCATAATATAAATAATTTAAACATAGCGACGAATCTAATGTACATAATAATGATAGTTTTGTGTCGGGGAATTTAGGTAAATTGTTTTAACAGTATCTAATAAAATATTTATGTTACTAAACGTGTTAATTTGCTAACAGTATCTGATGGAATAACAGTCAATAACGGTCGGAATGGTGAAATTGAAGAGCCTTTCACCAATAATGAAAGAAATTGGGAATCTGATGGTTCAGGTAAAAATACGTACTTTCAACATAGTTTTTGTAAGGCCTTGTGAAATATTCTTATTTTTAATTAATTAGACTACTGGGATTGCGGGAGTGACTATAAACCGTCAAAAAGTGACCAATATAATTCTGATGATGAATCAGAAATAAGTTCACATTCACCAGGTAAATTATGCCCGATTAAATAAATGATTGCTTGAAAATATTATATTCTCAATATCTTAAATGCAGTTAGAAAAGCACTCGTGAACCACACACTAACTCCATCTACGTCCAGAATTGGAACCCCTGCTTAAAGTCCAGTTAAACCCAGAGCGAATATTGGAATTTTGAATGATTCCAATTCAACGCCACAGCCTTCAAAAAACAATGTGAGAAAACGAAGAATACAAAAAGAAAAATGGAAGTTTTCTATGTCAAAGCTTGCTTATAATAAGGGCTTACCACATAAAAGTGGTAGCGGGCAACAAATCAAAGGGTGCAAAATGCGACCTCAGTGCCAAGTCAGTGCTAGCGACAGAAAAAAAAAATTTCAATCAGTTTTGGAGCCTTTGCGACCATTATCGGCAATGGAATTTTATCACTGAATTCACAGAAGAAACCCAAAAAGCAAGGATGAAGTGCTCCACAAAACATCAAAGAAGTGCCAATCGCCATACGCTTGTTTAAATCACTACATTATAATTTACATATTTAGGTTTGCAGAACTATGTTTTTAAACACGCTAGATATTAATAGTCAATGGGTAACAACGGCATATAATAAGAAAACGTCTGGAAATGGAGTCCTAGACATCGATAAAAGGGGTAAATTTAAGAGAGCGACAGATCCAATAAAGGACTCTGTCTTTAATGCAATCTGTGATCACATAAACTCATTTCCATGTATCGAATCACATTATTGCCGGAAAATGAACAATAAGCAATATTTAGATGGAGATCTAAATATAGCAAAGATGCATAGATTGTTCGTTGAACAGATGGAAAATAGCTCTGCCCAAAATCTTGTCACTCTGCGCCAGTACCGGGACATATTTAACCATCATTTCAATCTCGGATTTTTTGTTCCGAAGAAAGATCAATGTAATCAATGTATTGGGTTCGATAATCAACCGCCGGAAGAAAAGGGAAAGCTGAAATTAATACAAGCGAAGCACCTATTTAGTAAAGCAGAAGCACGCCAATTAAAAGAAAAAGACAAGATCGAAGCTCAACAAAGTCAAGGTAAAATCGTGACAGCCGTTTTTGACTTTCAAAAAATTTCAAGTGTACAACAATCACGTGCTTCCATATTTTATTATAAAACGCAAATATTTTGTGTATAATTTCACCATTTATTGTCTAAATAATAACAAAGGATTCTGTTTCGTTTAGCACGAAACTATTAGAAAACGTGGAGGAAATGAGGTGGCCAGTTGCTTGAAACAGTTTATCGAACTCCATCCGTCATGCACAAATTTCAGATTTTGGTCTGACAATTCAAAATTCTTTATTCGTTTTACGCGTGGGCTTCCAAAAATTATAACATTGACATTTCACATAAATATTTGGAGCGCGGGCATACTCAAAATGAAGGAGACAGTGTACATTCTTATATTGAACGCACTGCAGAAAATCAAGAAATTTTTGTACCCGAACAATGGTATCAAATAATTAAGTGTGCCAAAATCAAAGAGCCGCAATACAATGTTATTGAAGTCGACATTAATGATTTTATTAATTTTAAGTTATCGTCCAACTTTTTAAATTTCACTAAAAATGATGCCGGCGAAAAATTGTATACGACTAAAGTTGAACAAATTTTGGTCGACAGTAATAATCCTGAGAAACTGAAATATAAATATGGGTTTGAGGAAGAATTTAAAGCCCTTACTCTTATTAAAGAGACAAAGCCGAGAGGACGCAAATCTGCGAAATTAAACTCTTTAAATTTTGACTTAACGCGGGCATATAGTACCTCACTTTCAATGTCAGAAGCCAAATTTAAAGATTTGATGGATCTGTGCAACAAAAACGCCATTAAGTCAGTCTATCACAATTTTCTTAAAAATCTTCCACACACAGTGGCTGAAATTGGATATTCGGAGGATGAGTGAACATCTGGAACAAATTGTTTTGCCGATATATTTTATAATCCAATGAACAAATTGGATCGTTGATAACCTGTTTTATAATGTTATGTGATTTTTTTGTGATTTATTTTATTATTTGTGATATCATTTTTAAAATGGAATATTTATAATTTTTTAGTTTTAATAAAAAAAAAAGAATTCAAGAAAAAAAAAAATTATTAAATCTTTTATTATTTTAATTGTAAAAATACCTCCTTTTTAAAGTATAACATTGTCGTTTGTTAGTTAACAAGTGGTACGACATTCCAACATAGTATATTATAAATATATCTTATCATACTGCATATCGAAAATATGCCACAGAATAGTATTACAAACATTCTCGGTTAGATTTTCTCCTTAATTATAAATCGAAAACAAAAATTAATACTGTAAACGGAAAGAATTCGTTTCATTTTATATATTTTCATTCAAGAAGTTACAAAAAAAAAATTAAAACAAAATATTTATGGTTAATTAGATAATGAAAAGCTTTAATTGTCTCTCCTGAAAAATGACATTTTGCATTTGTCATACTTTAATTTGAACACGACATTTTCTTTTCGGAAAAATGTGTCTTTTTTTGTGTTTTTTTGTTTATATCTATTTGATGCATCGGTTACATTTTTGGGTTGGTGACAAAATTCCGAATTACAAAATCCCGAACGCTCAAGTTTTTTTTAAATATAACAAATGTTTGAAATATTATTTTATTCCGTTTTATACCTTAGAATATGGGGTAGGGCATGCAAATTTACCGACTTTTGAAATTATCGGTAATTCGGTAAAAGTTTTCATGGAATCCGATTAACCGGTAAGTTACCGAATTTTTAAATACTATTTTTTTAATCCTTTTGAAGACATTTTTTTATTTACGAACTACTAAATAAAAAAGGTAATTATTTCAAATCAAGAATTTAATTCGTTTGTATTCAATTTCAATAGTTATTACTACATAAATAATTGTATTTAAAAAAATATAAAAATAAAAGTTATGCAGATTTTTCAACCTTCTCTTGCGAATTAAAAAAAGCTCGTAAAAAACACATATTGTCCAATGTGGAATCATCTAGACTTGAATGAAATTTGGTGCAGATTTGGCCTGCCACCGAAAAAGCTCTTTCTGCTTCCACACTCGTCGGCCGAATAGTTTTTAGTTGATTGTAAACAGATGTTAAGTATTTGCCCTTTATATTCTGAGCCTAATAAAACTCCATTTCTTTCTTAATTTTTTGATTTAATCCTTTTTCTTGGGCAGTTTCAATATTAAATTTAGTCGTTTGTTCATGAATCAAAAGTTGTAGCTTCTCGCTCATTGTCATCGTCGGTGCAGGTGTTGGTGAGGTAACTATTACATCGTCATCAATTTCTTGGTCGGTATCACTTAAATATTCAACATCAGATTCTGAATCTGGCTGTGGTGATTGAACCAATTCAACTATTTTTCTACTTATACCTGTTCTGCTTGTTGTTTGAAAAATGTTATAATTATCTCTAGGATCTAATATTACTTGGGTCACTCAAATATTGAAAAACATCAGATAAGATATTTCTCCTCTGTATAATCCTTTGGATGAGTGCCTCTTTTAGTTTGATACTCAATTTTGTATTTTCAGTACTAATCTCATCAAGCATAAACTTCAATGTAACATCAGCCACCTACAAATCTACATCTCTCCGGCATAGTGCTTCTACAGCAACTTTTATTGGCGGTAGTGCAGCTATTATTCTTTTAATTTCAATTATTTCATCTGCTGTAATTTCTATATTTGATTGAATTTGATTTTGAATATCAATCAAAGTTTTCCTTATACAATTTATCACTTTATCAAATCTCTCCAGCATTATTAGTAGACTGTTCCACCTGGTTTTGCAGTCTAATATAATGGACAGTTCTCTTTTAAATTCTTCTTTGATAGATTTCTGCAAAATGTCATTTATTGTTGGTGAACGTTTGAACATTACAATAATTTTTCTGACCTTCATAATCAAAGGATTTACGGAAATATGTTCAATGATTGCTGTTTCTTCGGATGAATTATTTATTATTTCGAATTCATCATCACTTCCGAGATACTCTTCGTCCCATTCTAATATGGATTCTTCTTCGTCTTCTTCGTCTTCTTTGTGCTCTCTTTTCTTATATAACACTTCATTCACTGCTAATTGAATCCCGTAGGCAAGGTAAATTTGGTGATTAGTTTTATTCAATAATCTACCTACTTTTTTCATCACAGATGCCCCGTCTGTTGTTATTGATGTAATATTCCGTAGACTTATTCCAAATTCTTTCAACTTCACTTCCAAAATTCAACGCATTTCGTAGCTGGTATTGTCCCTTCAATACGAATTAACCCCAAATTCCAAAATTTATCGATCGAATGGAAATTTACATTCATATATCTTCTATTGCGAAGTGATGTCCATTCGTCAAATGTAAGGCTCAATCCACTATTCATATTTTTCATAATTTCAGGAATGAATTGTTTTTTAATTTTGCAACTGTATTCCACTACAATGCCTTTCATAGTGTGTGGAGACTTGGGAATGTTAACAGTGTATTTTGTTTTAAATAATACATGTAGATCATACGATGTGGCCACTTTTTTGAATGAAATATTATCCTTGGTGGTCAGCCGAGCTAGAACAGCAGGAAAAGAATCATCAACACAGAATCATCTGAGGCTTTTATTTCATATCAAAATATTAATGACTAATTTTTACCTCAATTATTTGATATTTCTCTTATTACATTTTCAAAAAATCACAATGATAATAACTGATTTAACTAACTGATTTAACTGCTGTCAAGAACATAGTTTCCTTTTCCTCTTTTAATCCTCGTGTTTTTTTATTATATCGGAGAGATCAGACAGAGCAAAAACAAAAAAAAAACAAATGCATACTGCGTTTTTATTTTACACGTGTCGTTTTTTTTTTTTGTTTTTGCTCTGCCTGCTCTCTCCGATATAATAAAAAAACACAGGGATTGTTTCTATTTTCTATTTTTTATAACGTAAAAAGACTTGTGAGTGCGATTGAATCAACCATATATTATTAAATACAAATTTTGCATTCTATCTACCTTCTTTCTCGTACATTGTTCATAATAAAAAATATTATGTATTATTTCATTCGCATATTGTTCGAAAAATTAAACATTATAGAATCGAATCATCTAATGTAATTTTATTTGCAAGTTTTACCGGTAAAAAAGTATATTTACCGGTAATTCGGTAATGCTCTTAAGATACAATTTACCGATTAACCGGTAAACGGTAAACCGGTAATGCATGCTCTAATATGGGGGATACGGCCCCCAAACATCTAACATTCATAGCAATTAGAGCATTTTTGAAAAATTTATGTTTTATAATAATTATTTACATAATAAAATAGAGAACACCCCAACAATATCAAAGATATTTACATTTGTAAAAATATTTACGTTTGTATTTCACATACTAAAATTAAAATCTCCCAAAAGCGACTTAGCATTGATCCTTTTCGCGCAAGAATGATTTGCAATTATGTGGATTCCTTTTGTTTTTTCGGGATATTTTTGTCCGGGAATACGATGATATTCCTACATTTTTTGTATGTTTTGAGGTTGGCTACCTTATCTAGAAAAAAAATACTACAGAAATTGACAAATTCAAAAAAACAAAACAAAAATTCAGAAAACTAAAAACCAAAAACGCAATTATTAAAGTTCGGCCCAAGCTGAAACTAAAATTTGTTGCTTAATATTTATGATACTGGAGATCTCTTAGTCAACTTTTTAGACACAGATCAAAGGAATTGTATCGCTCATGTCTCTTCTACTGATAGTTAGTACCACAAATGTTTCAAGTTATTTTGTTGTTGTCTTAATTGGTTGGGTTAGTATGATATCCACGAATATATTGATGCTTCGTTAATGCTTCGTCAACCTTGCAGACACAGATCAAAGGAATTGTATCGTTTCTACTGATAGATGTACTACTAATATTTCAGGTGAAGACAAAAGTCTAAAAAATTGAACTTTTCTCGTTTATTTTAAACAAAATGTTGTTTCTGGAATTTTTCTGGATTGCTTTTCTGGTAGTTTCTGAATTTTTTTTTTTCAGCCAATGTAGTGATCCATATGTTTTGTTATAATAACTATTGTGGACAGGCAATGCGTTTATTTTTTTATGGTCAATTTGTGAGCATATTTGGGTGCTAATTGGGAAGCTAAGAGCATATTTGGGTTTTAATAATTGAGAAGGGATTTGAGTTACGGCATATTTCATTACGGAATGGGTTGAGCATAGATGGCCGAAAAGCCTATTATCGAAAAAAAATTATCTCGATTTGAAAATATCGAATAGCTATCGATTTTTGATCAAATTTTGTATTTATAATAGGGGACCCGATTATAAATATAAAATTTGATCAAAAATGATCATTTTGATATTGTAGCAATTTTTTAATTTGTACCTGATTATGACATAGTGGTGAAATGATCGATCATTTTTGTACTGTAGCTATTGTCGTACTGTTATTGATTTTGTGATTTGAGAACGTTAAGGCTAATGAGTATGTGAAAATAGCTAACATCAATAAAAACAACGGCAAATTAATTTTGAATGGATTACCAGAAATTTAGAAAAACCTCTAAGGCTTTCTTTAAGTACGTATTTTTTGAAGGGTTTGGCATTTAATATTAAACTACTTTAAATTGCTTTGAATTTTAAATTAAAGATGAAATAAAATATCAAATTGGTTTAACAAAAAATTTATGTCGTGTTCTGTTGACGCAAGAAACTGATCTAGGTCAAAAAATACTAAACTCAGCTCAATATCTACTATGAAGAGTTAAGTAATTTTGGATCTAGGTTTCGTTTTTCTACCGTCCAGTTTTTGTAAAAAAACAATTATCAAAGTGCAGCCCGGGTTTTCCGTTAAGTTCGAAATATTTATGGTAATGGAAATTGCTTCGTCAACCTTTCAGACACAAATCAAAGGAATTGTATCGCTCATATCGCATCGCTCGTATCGCTTCTACTGATAGATGTACCACAAATACCTCAAGTGACTTTCTTCTTTTTAGGCAAATGTAGTGATCCCTTATACAATATTTGCTATCTCGAATTCGACCTTATAACTATCAAGAAAATCGACGTTTCTTGTTCGAAATAATTTTTTTTCGACTAGATTATCTTTTCTCGATAATTTATTTTCGATCACAGATTTTTATACGAGATTTTTCATCTAGCGATAAATTTTTTTAGGTCATATGATCTGTTGCCTAGCATTAGGCCCTTTGCGCAAGGATAACAGAAAACGTCAAAAAAATGCAAAAATATTTATGTTTGTATTTCATAGTGATCCTGAACATACATCTTCTCCTTTGATCTGTGTCTGCAAGGTTGACGAAGCATTAACGAAGCATTAAATCCGCAATTCGCTCCAATACATTCGTCGGTGCCACACCACCCCAACGAATTAAGCCAACCAAAAAATAACTTGAAACATTTGCGAAAAACTATCAGTAGGAGCGATATGAGCGACACAATTCCTTTGATCTGTGTCTGAAAGGTTATTCCATTATCTTAGATATTAAGAACTTTACGAAAAAACTCAAATTTTATACCCATCATATATGGTATACTATATAATACACAAGCCAAGAAAAAGCGTAGCCATAGGGCATTTCCATTCTCCTCTCAGGAGGATACTATAGAGTAATCTATTAACAAACAGTACAAAAATACTAAAAGTATAATGGAAAGAATGTGTAAATGCCCTATCGTCGTTTCATTTCCGACAAAAATAAATAAAGAGCTGCTGAGAACTGAGAATATCTATCTACAAAAAAAAAAAACGAAAAGTACAAAAAGAAGAGAATACAAAAAGGTTTAAAAAAATAAACGAAACACAACACAATTTATGCATGCACATGTGTGCAATGGAACGGCGCAAAAATAATCGCGAAATACTAAATCAGCGTCGAATGGATAACAGAAATGCAGTTGTTCAAAGTAGTCGTAGACGGCAATCACTTTGCTTAGGATCTTTGTCTGTCCAATGTAGTCACTGCGGTGCTCTTTTCTTTAGCATGGAATCTAAAAGCAAATGTCATAATGCGAAATTATCACAGTTACCAACAGGAGACGAACATTTTCCCGTTGAATTAAAAAATTTATTTGTTAGAACTGATAATAAAAGTAAGAATTTTCGACAATTTATTCGTCAATTCAATAATGCCAATGCATTTTCTTCTATGGGTGCTAAAATACATGACATGCCAGGAAGCGTTTATTGTTTTAAAATATCAGGTGAAGTGTATCATCGATCAGTTGAAAATATTCCTATTGACCTCTCTTTAAATTCAGCAAACTACTACGCAGAGTTATTTATCTATGACTTGGATACTGCTGTTAATATTCGTATGAATATTCCAGCTAATGCATCTTGCAATCGTGAAATAATGACAATCATTTCTACCGTTCTTCAAAATTCTCCTTATGCTATGTCTTACAAGAAACTTACAAGAGATGTTTATCAAAATGAAGTTGAGGATGCTACACTAAATGGTCGTCCTATAAATAACGTATCACTAATTTTTGCTCGAAATTTACACGATGATCAACGTGTTTACAATTCTCCGACGAATTCTGATGATGTTGCATTAATGGACAATATGGCTGGACAACTAATATGAATCATTCTTCGGAAAAGCCGCTACAATCCGAAACAAAATTACAGCACTACAATTTTATTCCCATAAAATTGCAGTTCGTTTCAACGTTTTTAATCCTTTGCATTATGGTGGGAAACTATTTCAGCAATACTTAGTTTATTGCTACGCTAGAGTTGAAGCTAATAGATTAAATTTTATACGAACCAATCAGCGAACTCTTCGTGTGGAATCTTATCAAGGTCTTTTAGATTATGTCAATAACTTAGCTCAACATAGAAATGTTAGTGTAGGCAATTTGTATATAATGCCCTCTTCATTTACTGGCGGGCCACGGTTTATGACAAAATTATATCAAGATAATATGGCAATGGTTCGCAAATTTGGTCGTCCTGATTTATTTATTACATTCACGTGTAATCCATCGTGGACAGAAATTAAAGAAGAACTTAAAACTTTTCAAAATCCTCCAGACCGCCCGGATACAGTTACACGAGTTTTTAATTTAAAGCTAAAAGTATTTTGAGATGATATTGTTAAAAAGCAGATATTTAGAACTGTTGTTTCGTACGTTTATACAATTGAACATCAAAAACGTGGATTACCACACGCACATTGTCTATTCACGCTTAAAAATGAGGATAAATTTAGAACATCCGATAACATTGACAACATAATTTGCGCTGAAATTCCAAATCAGAATGAACAACCACGACTTTATGAAATAATTATAAAACAAAATATTCATGGTCCATGTGGAGAATTGAACAGAAATTGTGTTTGCATGGTTGATGGAAAATGTTCAAAACAGTTCCCAGAAAGTTACTGCAGTGAGACTGACATTTCCGTAGATAATTATCCAAAATATAGGCGACGTCCTCCTACTAATTTAGAAAATCAACCCAGATCACGATCGAACATTGTAATTGATACCCGGTTTGTTGTTCCTTGTAATCCTTTCCTGAGTCTTAAATGAAACGCTCATATAAACGTTGAACTTTGCTCAACAGTCAAAGCAATAAAGTATATACACAAATGCATAACAAAGGGTCAAGACTGAGCAAGAATTGGAGTTGCGGTTGATTCTGCTAACAATATAAGCAATGTTATAGATTATGATGAAATCAATACCTGAATTGTCGATTTATTAGTTCGCAGGAAGCTGCTTGGCATATCCAGGAGCTTCCAATTCATGGTCAATCAATATTTGTCACCAAAGATAATATTGAAAATGCTTTAAGAAGAGAGTCTGTTAGGGTTACAACTTTAACTGCATTTTTTGAATTAAATTCTATAGATCTATTCGCTCATAACATATTGTATCAGGATATTCCGATGCATTATGTATATAAAAACAATAAATGGCAAAAACGCTCTCCAAATTCACACTTTGGGGAGAAAGCTATCGTTAGAATCATTTCAATTTCTCCAAAAAATGTTGAGTTGTATCATTTACGGCTACTACTTTAAAAACTTTTAATAATTGTGTATTCCCAACGTTTAAAGAAGCAGCTAAGGCACGAGGCCTAATTAATGATAGCGTTGAGTGGCATAATTGCTTATCAGAAGCTAACACTCATATGTTGCCAAAATCGTTGCGAGCATTATTCGTTACTATACTGTGTTATTGCAATCCTTCAGATCCTATTCAACTTTTTAATGATTTTAAGAACAATCTTCTAGAAGACTTTATTATTCAAGGTATGACTGAAAATGAAGCTTTGGCTCATTGCGTATTTCAATTAAAAGAGTGTGAGCAAGCAGAATTTGATTTATTCTTACTTTTACCACTTCCTAATGCAAAAGAAATCTTAAATCAAAACATTAATTTTGCTCCTATTATAACAACAACTGAACCTAATCTGTGGGTATTACTCAACAATGATCAGAATGTCGCAGCATCAATGATATTTTCATCCTTACATAATCGAATTTCGCAAAAGTGTTTTATATTTAGATGGACCTAGTGGAAGTGGAAAAACATTTTTATACCGAGCGTTAATTCAAAAAATCGACGCAGAAAATAAAAATGTATTATGTGTTGCATGGACAGGAATAGCAGCAACTCTTTTACCCAAAGGAATGACATGTCACTCTGCGTTTTCATTGCCTCGGATGCCGTGAAATTTCCACAACTTACTCGCAAAAAACGTGACTTTTTAGTATCTGTTGATTGTATAATTTGGGATGAAGCTCCAATGGCTTCAGGAATAGCACTTGAAGAATTTTGATACACACTAAAAAATCACAATACTCTATTCCAATACCTTTAGGTTATATTTCCGATGTACTTATTACAGATATTTTTGGTTCATCATTTACTACAAATGATTTTGCATGTATATCAAAACGTGCAATTTTGTGTCCGAAAAATGAGCATGTTCGATTAATAAATGATAATGTTCTTCAAAAACTTATTTCAAATGAAATATTTTACTGTGCAATCGATTCTGTTAAGGCCGATGACGGCTCTGATGATGAAAACATGCAAGTTAATTTTCCAGTGGAATATCTTAACTCAATAAATCCATCAGTATTACCGCCATATTGCCTTAAATTAAAAAAGGGTTGTATAATTATATTGCTGCGAAATCTTGAAATAAAAAATGGATTATGCAATGGAACACGGTTAATGGTTCTTGATTTAAGCACCAACTGCTTAAAAGTAGAAATAATTACCGGATCACATTCAGGGACAATTCGTTTTATTCCTAGAATTACATTAGACACAGCTAATAATCCATCTTTGCCTTTCAACTTCGTTCGACATCAGTTTCCAGTTCGCCTCTCTGATGCAATCACAATAAATAAATCACTAGGTCAAACGTTCGAAAGAGTTGGATTGTATCTTCTTGAACCATGTTTTACACATGGTCAACTTTATACTGCATTTTCTAGAACTGTTACATCAGATTCTTTAAAAATTCAAGTTTCGAAACACCACGTCAGGGAATAGAAAATGATGTTACAATAACAGATAACATAGTTTATAAAGAAATATACGACTGAAAAAATATTTTGTGCGAATGCACAGGGGTCCCCTAGTATTTGTTTTAATATTTTATTACCATAAATTGAAAAAATTAAACAACATTTGCATTCTCTTGATTTTCTCAGTTGATTTGTTTTTTTTTTTTTTTTCAAATTAATTAAAGTCATCCCCCATGACAATGTTATAAAAAAATTTCAGAGTTCTACCAACTGCTAGGCCTAACAAAAAATCATCGGTGGTGCCAATAGTACAGAACTTATACTCAGTTGAATTGAGCAAATCAATTTAGAATGGAAGCAAGAGGCTTTGCGGATATATTTGACTTTAAAACTTCCAGAATACCTGCAACTGAAAGACCTAACAGAAAATAATGATGAGATTGGCGCCAATAATACATAACTAGAGAATATACTCAATTGAACTAAAGAAAATCATCGTGAGATTGGTGCCATCAATACAGGACTTGAGGTTATACTCAGTTGAACTGCAAAAATCAACTTAAATATGCGTCACGACGTTTTACGATAATATTTGACCATACCATCTCCATAAGAATGTTCTGAAGAAAATGTGCCAACAAAACATCCCCAAATTATTGATATTGTCAACGTTGACTGTCATCATTTTTTGGTGTGGAATTTTGAACCAACTTCACAAAGGCCTTAAAAAGAATGAAATAAGTTTTTCAGTTTATGACCATGTTATCTTACCTCTTGTAAACACGGTTTCTTTTTCCAAAAAATCTACAAAACCCACATCTCAAAACGACGATTTTCTGAAATTTCATGATTTAATGAGACGCGAACTAAGATAAAATACAGCTAGCGGCCTTGGGCTCCCATGCGCTGAAGTGCACTGCAATTAAATCTTTCTAAAGCATACACGTGTCAAAATCATTAAAATAGGTTCTCCCTGTCAAAAAAATATTGTATTCGGAGGCTCGAGTTCAAGTGACAATAAGTAGAATAAAATAATTATTTATTTACTAAAAAAATAGAATTTAAGTGAAGAAATAACATCTTTCTTTTAATTGGATTAAGTATGGCAACAAAATTAATTTTGAACCCGAATCAGTATTTTTATTTGCTTCAGGTTCCGATTCACAAAAATATCAATAAATCTCAGATCCAGTTCAGAACCAGTTCGGGTTCGGGTTCAGTTCGAAACCCTACATTAAATAGATATTTCGACAACGTCATTTCTGAAAAGCTTCTACAGAAGTTAATCGCCTCCAGTTTCCTAAGTGCCGGTTTAAGCGCTGTGACAGGCTTCCTGAGACTTCTCCTTTCCGGTTGCAGCTGACGCTAAAGAAGTCAGTAATGAGGGAGAAGAACAGAATTGTTCAGATTTAATTTATCTCAGAAAAACCCGCGAACACTTTTCCGTTTATTATTCCGTTTATTTATTATAAAGCTTCGGTTTCAGGTATAGAACCGACCCTCCAGGATAATGAAGAGAACATGGTCCGTAAACCCTTCTCAAAGCATAGAATTGGTGTAATGTAGTCGAAGTTTACCAGCTCATACTTTAGCGAACTATCATACTCTCTTCTCTACCTTATTCATGCATGTCACTTTGTTCAGATCCGGCCACCACACGCTCACCCTTTACATGAGTTTGGGTCTTACTACGGCAGTATAGAGCCAATGCACCAGCTCCGGCTTCAGACCCCATCTATTACCGTGAAGTGATTATGAGCGCATTCTACATTACATCCATAATCGTGCTCCCTATCACCACGTCTTCTGTATGAGCAATTACTTCTTTAGCCTCTCTCTCAACAAGACAGGCAAACCCTACCTT
This sequence comes from Tipula vernalis, assembly GCA_958295665.1. Lineage (NCBI taxonomy): Eukaryota > Metazoa > Arthropoda > Insecta > Diptera > Tipulidae > Tipula > Tipula vernalis. The sequence continues at coordinate 217,019,316 of OY282560.1, read as the reverse complement.
TTTCTAACCACCCTCAGCTCCGAACTAACAATCCGACTTGCAAGCAATATTATATCTGCTATATACATACAAGCAATCAAGTAACGAACTAACATGTACCTCTTCGCATTGTAATCTTTACAATGCGAAGAGGTACATGTCCAGTAATACAAATGAATAACCAGGATATCCACCTCAAACTGATGATGTAAAATATTTAGGTATTCACCTCGACTAAACGACTAAAATGGCGTAAACATATATGGACAAAAAGAAAGCAATTGGGAATAAAACTGACAAAAATTTATTGGCAGATAGGCAGAAAATCAAGATTATCGATTGAAAATAAACTACTGCTCTATAAAATGGTAATAAAACATATCTGGACATATGGTATACAGCTGTGGGAAAATGGCTAGCAACTCAAACTTGGACATTATTCAGCGGCTCCATTCAAAATGTCTAAGAATCATAGTAGATGCACTATGGTTCGTATCTAACGATATAATTCACAGAGATCTACAGGTCCCAACAATACAAGAAGAAATTAGGGATTCCAGTGCCAGGTATCACTCAAGATTGACAATTCATCCAAACGATCCGGCGAGCAAGGTTCTCACTACCACAATGAGGGAAAGATTAAAACGTCATAAAATTTTTGATACGCCAAATAGATCTTAGATATACATTTAGACATTAATTTTTTAAATCTCTAAAAAACAAAAAAATCCACCTATTTACAGGAAAGTCCACCTTCAAAAATGACAAAACTTCCGTGATTGCCTCTGCTTTCACGTTATTAAAAGCGCCCTCTATATCGGGGAAGCTGAATAATTCGATTTCTCAATAGTACTGGGTCCACATATCTCCCTTTCATGTAAGCTTGCCGAAACAGTGCGTACTTGCTGGGTCTTATTTTTGATCTAATATAGACACTCAACAGTCTTTTCAAGATTTTCAATAGAAATGATGATAAAGTTATTAGTCTTAGGTCCTTTGGGCAGGCAAGATTTAAACACCCTCTGAATATTACCACCAAATAGGGTAGAATAATGACCGAGATGTTTTTGATTTTCGCTGCTGCGATCTTGGAAGTGGGTATCGAAGAGAGCTACAAAAGATTCCCTACTAAACTGGGACTGATTAAGCTTTTAGAAAGGATCTTCCTAAGGCGAAAAATCTCGGAGACTTCTTCTATATTATCACAGAAGAGCCTCCAGAACTTCCTTTATAAATTCCTTAACTCTCTCTTAGTTGCCTGGACCACAATACTGGTTTTTGCTTTCACCTAGGCCTGACCAATGGGGATGAGTGTAGTTTACTTAAGTTCTGACGATCCAGAAGTATTATAATGGTGAATAAATAAGTCCCGTTACTCAACTAGCGCCCCAGAAACGCCCATTACACTAAAAGACCTGTTGATCATACGATTGGTACGAGTGATCCGAGTATTTCTCTCGCTGCATTGATCAAAAACTAGAGATATAAACAGTCTACAATTTATTTCATGCAAGGTGGCTGCATATGAAAAAAACTTCCGGATGCTGTGATTTGTGGCCTTGTGGCACTTTAAATCAGCCATCCATTAATAACAGCGAGACAAAAAACGCCGAAAGTTGAAACTATCGGATGCTTCTGCATCCTTCAGTATTCTAACCAGCAACTTCAACAGTAGTCAACATAATTAGTGGGAGGTGTTCAAGGCCTCGAGCTATATGTTTATCATGTAATGATTAAGATATAATTATTTTAACACAAATCTGGTTCAACAACTTACTTAATACTGAAGAATACTTACACCCGGGCGACTGAGTATTCCGACGTGTTCGTGTCACTATCAGCTTTGATATCAATTTTAATTGTGACATTGACGTTCAACTGTGCTATTGATTCAATTATTGTCAAGGTTGAATTTGTATTAAGGAGGACCTGTTGTCAAAGTTAAATGAAAATGGTCATATTTTGTTTGCGGATTATTTTAATTTATCAAAAATTACTTGGATCTGTCCAACTTTAATTTAATGAAGTTTTTAATTATCCTGACATCCAAACAGACGGACGGATACTCCTTTTTTCGCTTTTTCGGACTCAAGGACTTTCAAACGTCGAGGAAAGTTGTTTTGGACCAACAACATTTTTCGTCATTTTTGACAGAAATTCAATAACTTTGGTCCTTACGGCCTAGATGTAGCGGCACAATTAAGTTTATACCATACAGCCGTTTCAATTAAATATTATTTTGTAGATTTTGATTATTTTTCTGTTGTAGATGTTGAGTGGACAATTTTGTTTTACAATTTGCAGATTTCAGATACTGTCGCAGAATTTAATAAAACATTATTTGATGGCTTTGAATTATTCGTTTCAAAGATTTCTGTTAGTTCAAGTTACGCCAAACCGTTATTCAACCCCTCTTTAAAAAATTTAGCTAATCGTAAATCAAAAGCTGTTCAGCTCTATACACGTTCTGCAGACGTAAATGCAAAATCTAAATGCCGTGAATTTTGTAGAGACCTTATGTTCCTGATTAATTTCCTCTATAAAGTGTATGTCTTAGAGATTGAGGTTGAAATTTCCGTCAACCTGAAGCGGTTTCTTGCATTCATCGATTCGAGATAATACTTCTGGAGTTTCAACTCTGAGACACCAGGTGGCTGTTATGTTTCAGTTTATGGCCTCTGAATTACTTAAAGGTTTCAATGGTTTTAATACTATTCCAGTTATAGTGATAGTGTTTCGCCATTGATTTTGAGTAAATGTGCAGATTTCCTGTTTGACCTCATCTATTCAATTTGGGTCTATCGATTGGTTTATATTCCCTGACGTTTGGAAGCATTCATTTATTATACATGCTGAGATTGGAATATCATTGACAAAATAAATGTAGTGTTTCCCAACATGGCTTTTTAAAAGGTAAGTCAACAATTACCAACAAAATGGCTATCTCTAGTCACTTATTTAACATTATTGGGAAACTTGGTCAGGTATTGCAATTGGATCATGGAGTTTTAATTAGAAAAGTGGTTGATTTTGGTTCCGATTTCATTTCAATTGATTGGGTTAAATCTCAAGGGAACCATCTTGGTTCATTACTTTTTATAATTTCCGTTATTGATGTAAATTGTTTTAATTTTTGTAAGACCTTACAATTTATGGAACTTTAACGATTTTATTGATACTGAACGTATATGCAAAACGAGCTTAACATGAATTGCCTTTGAATTCTCATAAGTATAAAGCAATGTGATTCTCCAGGACAAAGGTTATCATGTGTTGAGGCTCCATACATTTTCTCAGGTGAGCAATTGAGAAGAGTTTATAGTTTACGTGATCTTGGAGTAATTTTCACGAGTAATTTCAATTTCAATAAGCATACTGATTTTATAATTAACAAAGCCTACTCTATTTTGGAACTGATTAAATGCCATGGTGGTGAATTTAATGACCCTTGTACATTGAAAACCCTTTACATTACTTACGTTAGATCTGTTTTGGAGTACGTGATGGTTAGTTGGATGCCATTCTATCAAACGCATTCGGGTAGAATTAAAAGGATTCAAAAGCAAGGTATGATTTATGTGCTTAGACGTCTTCCAATGTTATTTAAGTAAATTCGAAACGAGTATTAAAAATTTTGGATTCTTTCAGAATATCTAATTGCAAATTAATGGTTTTCACATCTCACAAAACTTACTTCATAATCACAAATATAATCACCAAATCAACTCTTAACTCTACCCCAAACTCAACGCCTAACTCAATCCTCAAATCAAAATCTGCATAATTCCTCAACTGACCCCTGAACTCAAATTAACCCAATCTAACCTTCAACTAAACTCTCAACTGTACCTCAAATCAATCCCCAATCAAACCCCAATTCAATTTCAACTCAACCCCTATTTACCTCAACTCGACCTCAACCCAACCCTCAACCCTCCCTATAAACTCAACCACCAATTCAACCTTAAACCCAACCCCTAAATCAACAAGGTTCGAAAACTATATGCGTACATGAACCCAAAATAACCTATCTCCAACTGAGCCCCCGACTCAACCCGCACAAACCTCTAATTGAACTATCGCTCAACCCCAGGTCAACTACCTACTCGAACACAATTCACTGCTAAACCTAAATCTCAACATAACCCCCAACTCAAAACTCAACTCAACACGGTCCAACGGAGCCCCAACCCAAACTCAGCGCCCAACTCAACACCAAACTAAACGATCAATTCTAACTCAACCTTCCAAAAAAAAAAAAAAAACCTAACAGAACCCCAACTTCCAACTCTACCCTCGATTCAACGCCAAACTCAACCCTGAACTCAATTCCTACGTCACGCACAATCGTGTACGTACTTAAACTGAACTAAACTCAATTTTAACTCAACATCCAACTCGACCTCAAATCAACCCACAATTTAACCCCGAAATCAATGTCCAACTGAGTACTCAAATCAACGCGGTTCGAAAAACTACACGCGTTTCTAAGCTCGACTCAGATTAACTCAAGCTTCAAGGCCATTGAACACAGTTCGATTTATTCATCTTTAATCGATTATGTACTCGTAGCATTAGGAAACTCATTTTGGTTTTGAAAGCATCTTACCGCAAAACAAATCAAAGTCCGTTATTTATTTAATAAAAACCCATTATTGGACGAGATTTGGAAACATTTTAAATTTTGACTTTTTCCTTTCTTTCTAAATGCAGTTGGAGACACAAACAAACAAACTTTTCATTAAGTGTGATCCCTACGTGTCACAAAAATGTTACCATTTTTTGTTTCGGCTGAAATTTGTGTCAGATTTAAGCATCCAATGTTATGAAAATTGATTATGCCGGTGACTTGCAGCCTAGTTATTAACAATAAAATTATTTTAATGATGTAAATCTTGGCACGAAGTTTCAAAATTAACCAACTTTTTGAACTTGATTGTGTGAGTTCCAACTTTTTGGAACTTGATGGTATCTAATTCTTTCCAACTTATTAAATAGTTTGAAAAATAGTTGTAAACTATCAGTATGCTTCAGTTTGAATTACAAATTAATGCTATATTCGAATTAGTGTCTAAAATTCTAAATTTACCAAAGGCAGAAAAAAAAATTAAGTGAATATTTTATGTTAATGATAATTTTCTAATTTTTCCCTAATTTCGGCGCCTCATTAACAAAACAATATTATCTAAAGAATGTAGATAATTAATCAACAGTAATTATATTTGAATCGTGGTTATTTTAGATTAGCCGGTTCACATATTTTGCTTCCAATTTTGAGAGCTTAACTACGGATTTGTTTTTATTGTTTTTCATGCTAAATTATTATAGTGTGCAATTAAGGCTTATCTTTAGCTTATTACTAATTGATACGATAAATATTTTCGGAAGAACTTGACAAAATGGTTGATAATTGGAAATATGACATATAGGAAAACTTAAGCAGTTTATCGATAAATTGACCGATGATAAGAATGGAATTGATTAATTAGCAACTGACTGGTGAATGACTTTGTACATGGAAATAGTTCAAATTAAAATTCTTAATTTATAAATGCCTAAAGCAGCAACATATCTCTAATTTTATTAAGTGTAAATGTAAGTGCCTCACTAAGCGTTGTTTATCATAACCACAACAACAACAACGTCCGTAATTTAGTTATTCACCTTTTCAAAATGTGATATGTATTTCCCCTTTTCAAGTGCACAAATGCGAGCAACACTTGTAGACACACTTTTACACTGGTGATATCATTTGTTTTGCACGAGAAATATTACACGGATATATGTACATATATCCTGCGGTTTTTGGCTAAGTGGTGAAACATCTTTGACCAAATTTTTAAAATACATACGTATAATTCCCTTTTACGTCACAAGAGTTTTGTTTTATAATCGAAGTTTTAATCTTTTCAATCGTTTCGCAGATATTTACATAGACATCAAAAAATATTATTACAGTCAAACATTTTTTAGATATTGAAACCACCAGTTCGCTGTTGGTTTCACAGTGACAACACCGGAAGTTGTAGATCAGCCATATTCAGTTAACTGCAATGTGGCATTGATTAAATCAACTCCCAATACAATTCCGAAATGAATGTCTTAAGTCAATCTTCAGCTTAAGCTCCAACTCAACCTCTATCTCAATCACAACACAATCCTAAACGCAATCATCAAATTAACGGCCAACCCAGCGATTAATTAAATTACCAAATCAACCCTTAATCCACTTTTAAATCAATCCTTAATCTAACTCCAAATCAACCCTTAAATAATTCTCCAACCGAACAACTCACAGCCCAATGCAAGCTAACTAAATCCTAATTCTACGTCAACTCAACTTAGCTCGACCCAAATATCAACCCTCTGCTCAATTCTACACTTATTTGCCAACCTTTTAAAGGGTTATTTACTTTATATAATCCTTGGGGTAAAATCACGAGTGGTTGGGGGGGGACTGATATTTCTACTTTTTATTAGTAGATATATTATTAGCACACTATACCATCGTACTATCATACCCTCCCTATAATCATACCATCATACCATCGTACCATCATACCATCATATAACCATACCATCATACTAGCCGGCCAAGATATCATCATACCATCCAACAGTCATACCATTATACCGTCATACCATCATACCCTCATACCACACACCATAATTCTAGAATAAATACCGTCGTACCATCGTACGTTGTATCATATATACAATCATACCATCACGCCATCATGCAATAACCTTAATCCATCATACCACTATATCATTATAACATCAAACAATAATACTATCATATATACCATCTTACAACGATACCATCATACTGTCATACCATCATACCATTATACTATCATACCAATATACCATCATACCATCTTATCATCATACGATCATACCATTATACCAACATACCATCATACCATTATACCATTATACAGGTTTTACATTTCAAATTGGACCTATTGCATTCCAAATTGAACCTTCTTCATTTCAAATTGAACCCTTAACAAATTATATGAATGTAGGGATTGCAATACCGGTAAACCGGTTTACCGGTAAATCAATTCAAATTGCATAATTATGCATTATCAAACCTTGATATTTATTCTATGTGCAAATCATTTTTTTTAAATAGATCATTTCATAAACAAGCTTATATGAGCTTATATGACCATACTGTCATACCATCATACCATTATACTATCATACCAATATACCATCATACCATCTTATCATCATACGATCATACCATTATACCAACATACCATCATACCATTATACCATTATACAGGTTTTACATTTCAAATTGGACCTATTGCATTCCAAATTGAACCTTCTTCATTTCAAATTGAACCCTTAACAAATTATATGAATGATAGGGATTGCAATACCGGTAAACCGGTTTACCGGTAAATCAATTCAAATTGCATAATTATGCATTATCAAACCTTGATATTTATTCTATGTGCAAATCATTTTTTTTAAATAGATCATTTCATAAACAAGCTTCTCAAAATAAGCCGAAGAGGTAAGAGGTAATAAAATAATTAAAATTTTGCGTATTTCATAGAAAAATTAAAAAAAAAATGTTCAGCCATGGATACAAATTCTCCATGGAATCATTTTATACGAGTACAAAATGGAAGTGCAGGTCAATGCAAGAAGTGTTCAAAAACAATTAAAACTTCGGGCGGCAGTACGAGTGGTATGCATGCACACCTTCGAACCCAGCACAAAATTAACCTTTTAAAAAGAGATGAAGCAGATGAACCAAATAAAATTACAACTACAACATTGAACATAAACACATCTTCAAATTTGAATAATTCATCGACAATTTCAAAATACTTCAAAAAATCCATAGATGATTCGTTTGGTGCAGTTGTTGCACGATTAACAGCCAAAGATGGTTTACCATTTGTTAAGTTTTGTACATCTTATGATTTAAGAATACTGTTAAGTGCTAAGGGTTACACTAATATTCCAAAGTCTCCAAATACAATTCGAAAAATTGTGAATGAATATGCAGAGAAAATACGCCAAAAAATCATAACCGAACTAAAAACTCGAACTAATCAAGGTGAAGGATTTAGCATCACATTAGATGAGTGGACATCTGAACGTAAATGTACATGCATTTGGCAAATTTTGGAATCTCGGTCTTGCTAGAATTCACGGATTAATGCCAGCTGATAAATGTATTACCCTTTTAGAGGAAAAAATTAAAACATTCGGTCTTTCGTTGGACAACGTCATTTCAATTATTACGACAGATGGAGCATCGGTAATGAAGAAAGTGGGAACGTTAATTAGTGCAAATCACCAATTGTGTTTAGTGCACGGCGTTCAATTGGCAATTATCAAGGTTCTTTATGATAAAGATTATTATTATTCATCAGAAAACGCCAGTGAACAGGAAAAATCAACTAGTCCAGAACCAGAATATTTTTCAAACGACGAGGAAGATGATGATGCTGGTGGTTTAGAGTTATTATCTGAAACAAACATTGATCCGCCGGTTATTAGACATGCAACTACAGGTCCGCTGATAGAAAAGATTTGAAAAATCGTTAAAATATTTCGCCTATCACCGACGAAAAATGATAAAATATTCCAGAAAAATATACAACGAGAATTATGTAAGGAGCTTTCATTAATTATAGACACTCGAACCCGTTGGAGTAGCGTACTAGCAATGTTGGAGCGTTTTTATGAAGTTAGAAATGCTATACGAAAAAGTCAAATAGATATAGAGTCTAATATCATATTCGACGAAAACGATATTGGCTTATTATCAAAAGTAATATCAGCCTTGCAGCCTTTAAAAGTTGCTGTAGAAGCATTGTGTCGCGAAGACGTGAATCTTTATACAGCTGATATAACATTAGAATTTATGTTACGAGACTTAAGGACGAATTAATATTACGAATAAAGGAAAGGCGAAATATTATGTCAGATGTTCTACACTTTCTTCATGACCCGAACAACTTACGTGCCTTCTCTGCTGCCGGGATCATCACCACAAAAATAAGATCGCAACTAAGTGATAGGAGCATAGATGATTTATGCTTATTGCGGGCATATTTTCAAAAGGATGATACATTAAAAATTAATTGATTTAATTTTTTTATCTCATTTCTTTATAAGTGTAAACTAAAAATAATAAAATATGTTTTGGATTCTACAAATTTTAAACATTTTTTTAACAGTAGTGTGAGTTTCAGAATAACTTAAGATAATGTGCAAGATTACCGGTAAATTATCGGTAAACCGGTAATGGATTTTCTCATTACTAAGTTACCGGTAATGAAAAAATTCGTTAATTTTGCAATCACTAATGAATGGCCAATTAGGATGGAGCTTGGTTATTCCTTAACCGATTATGATGAAAATTGGCATGTGCGGTGGAAATGGGATTCTAAAATGATTTTTGGATAAAATTCTGTCATTAGGAATATAACTTAGCTATTAACCAATTATGATTAATTTTAACGTTTCCAACGTAATAACGAAACTAATAACGGTAGTGCAGAGTTTCGGAATTAGAAAAATTATTTTAAATCCTCATTCCCAATCTCGAACTTCATTATACTTGGTTAAGGAATAGCAAAGTTACATCCTACTTGGCCATATTCCACAGAAATTTATCTAAAAATCATTTAAAATCCCATTACCATCGCATATGTCAAATTCCATTAAAATCTGCTAAAAAATGGATAAGTTCTATCCTAACTGACCATATTCCAGAATTTCATATAAAAATAATTTTAGAATCCCAATACTAGTTTACTTATCGAACTTCATCATAATCGGTTGAGAGATAACCAAGTTCTATCATAGTTCGCCTTATTCCAGAACATGATTTAAAAATCATTTTAGAATCTCATTTCGGAAGCGGATTTCAAATTTAACTAAAATCAGTTAAGAATATTTGGTAAAGGATTAATTTGAAATGTTAAAGGTTCAATTTGAAGTTTGAGGTATTACCTTTCTTAAGTCTTAAACAATATTTGTGTACAGTTTGGTTCAAGTGTGGATTTGTTTAAATATGATACACATATACTGTAATTATACGCAAATACTCACTTATATAGATTGCTCAACTGCCCACTGAACACTAATAGAACCGCCACTCAACATCAAATCAACCCGTAAACGGCCCCCAACTCAACCCTCAACCCAAGCAAACTCTCTTTCAATTCAATTCTCAAACCAGCATATAACATTGGCCAATTGCCAACTGAACCCCAAGCTCAATACCCAACTCAATATTCAAACCATCATACATAACAGGTGGTTTGGCGTCTATTGGAGGGGGGGGGGATCAAAGTTGAGTACATTAATCTACCAGCTCCGTAACCTTCCAGTAGGGTGCGCATCACGTGAGCTGTTCTGGTCTTGTCATTAGGCAGCTGCGTGATGGGTACAATTGTGTAAGGGGTAACCTGTTCACAATTCGCAAGTGTACGTACTGCCTCCTCGTGGCAACCACTGGTAACTAAGGCCACTTGGCACATTTTTGGCCATTTGGCACAGGCTAAAGTACGGCGCTAAAGGAGAAAACCTTGACAAAAAACCCTAATCTAAGGTGGAACAGCATATGCCGAAAGATGAATGGCTGATAGGTTAATCAGCCCAAAATATGCGGACTCTGGATACCAGGCACCCTCCAGTTTTATTTAGCCTTCCTGTAGTAATGGTGGGTGACCTACAGGTGATTTGCAATTCCCAGCAACTCGTAAGAGTAAAATCAAACATAATACGGGGCAGGAGTAGGAATATATGGGAGTGGGACAACCCTCTCGAGGTCCTTGAGCTCCAATGCTACTGTCTTTCTAGCGAAACTACATGCAAACATCTAGGAGGGAGAGCAATAAGCCCAGATAGTATGTATCACGTACCGGGAGGCAGTATTGTCAGGTTCATTAAGAACCTGAATATTGACTGGACGGATAATTAAGCAGGGGCCAGCACAATAGATCTTTTAGGTCGCAGTTCGAAGTGGTTGATCGCCCGCATGCCCCCCCCCCCTAATAATAATAATAATCATACATAACAAATTGGTAAATATTTGTATAACCAGGTGTTTTGGATCAATTCGTATAGCAAGTATCCCCCCCCCACAGTTTCCAAAAGCTTTTCAAATTTCCGCCTTCACCATAGAAACAGAATGGCGAAAAAAAATTCTAAATCAGACACTTCGTTCTCGAGATACCATGGGTACCAGACATCCAGACATCCAGACGACCAGACAGACGAACGAACATTTTTTTGCTTTTTTAGACTCAGGGACTTTCAAAACGTCGAGAATAGTGATTTTGGACCCATCAAATTTTAGGTCATTTTTGACAGGATTTCAATACTTTGGTCTTTTTAGATCGATAAAAAATACTTAAAACGAAGAATGTTTCCTATATAGTTCGATTTTAGGCATGGAAGTTGTTAAACTTTAGGCAATACAATAGAACGAAACGCGAGCAAAAACATTTGATTGTTTTCAAGATCTACAGGGCAAATAATATTTTAACCAATACGATAGCTACAGCAATGCATAGTCAAACTGATAAACAGATGTCACTGTAAAATTCCGTGTTCAAATTTTGCATCAACAGATGTCACTGCAAGTTTAATAGAAGACACTAAATTTAATTCAATTAACGCAAAATAATTATTAATTGAACTCGAAATAAAATAAGATTTCACACAAAATTAGAATTTATTCGACACTTCGAACATAATTTTGAAGGGACTAAGATGACATTAAAGCGCTTCAATCACACCTCCTCACGTCGAAAGTAGTCCAGAACTGTCTCTGATCTCTTAACGAGATGGCAGATCAGTTCAACATCCACATTTTATGGGTGCCAGGACATTTCATAAGTACAGGGAATATAAACGCCGATGAACTGGCTCGACGTGGTACAACGGACCATTTCTCAGAAAGCAGAAAGGATATTGAAATGCCTCTTGCGGTATGTAAACTGCTGCTTCAGGAAGAAGCTAGCAAGCTGACGAATGACAGATGGTCAAGTATCACCTCTTGCGTAATAACTCGGCTGGTCTGACCAAAGTTGGACTTGGCGAGATCCAAACAGCTTATCTCACTTCAGCGAAGTCAAATCAGTGTGGTTGTTGGAGTGATTACTGAGCACTGTCTCATAGGGAGGCATGCGAGTAGACTTGGTGTCTTCTCACATGACTACTGTCGTAGTTGCGAGGACGAAGAGGAGGAAGAGACAGTACTTCATCTTCTTTGCACCTGCCCTCTTCTGGCACGAAACAGACTAAAGTTTCTAGGGGCATCCCGCTTCAAGGAACTGACGGTCCTCTGTAACAGCTCAAAATGGTTCCAATGAATTGGAGGAAATAATTATACGTGGTATGGCTACGGACTATTTTTGTGTCTATGCCTGGTCCTAGTGGACCGCCACCCAAACCTAACCTAACCTACGATGAAATAAATTTGACCGACAGTATTTCCAAGTTTTTCAGATAATTTTAAGATTATCGGTAGTCTAAAAGATTTTCCGATATTTTGAGTTTTTTCGAAATTTGCCAATCCTTGTGTGGAAATTAATATCATATAAAAATGGAATTAAACTCGGAAAAATTTTGCTAGTTTCTCACGCCATTTTAGAATTAAGGTACAAAACAGTATAGATACAAAGGGAATTCTAGTTCTGGCTGATTTGCGGTATTCACTTCACGTTACAAGGCATTTTATTTATTTATTTATTTACTGATTAATTTAAATAGCTTTTGGTAAACTCTATTTTGAGCTAGAGCTCATTTACAATGGAGTATATCAAAAGACACAAACAGCAAAATTTAACATAAAATAAAAACGGAAATTTTCTGCTCCGAATTTCTGCGAGGCGGAAGCCTTCGTTTCGCCACCAGTAAACACTGTGTTGAAGGTTGAGCTAAAATGAGGGCTGCGGTAACAACATTTAGGGAAGTTTTATCCTATATTCAGCCAAGATTACAGCATAGTCGCTTAACTCGAATAGCCTCTATTTCAATCCTTGGACGTATACCCCATAGACTTTATTTCCTTTATGATTTGGAAATAACGCCAAATCTCTTTCTGTCCTTTCTGTTGGGGGTTTAATAAAACCGGTTGGGAAAACGTCTTGAGCCTGCCGTATTAAAAACTACCCCGATATGTTCTTTTAATTGAGATATATTTTGTGAGTGAGCCTATATTTTCATAAAGTCGACAGGTCAATGTTCCCGCAACGATTTTTGATATTAAAATGCCCCACAGACGCTACAATTTATCTTACTGCAGGTTGTGCTGCAAATCGTACTGCAAATCAAGTTTAGACTCGCTTTTGGGTTTACTTCATTAAATTTATTATTAATACCTCGCAATATGATTATGATATCAATATGATATTTCCTTTTGTTACAAATAGAAAAATCCTAGTAATATCATCAGCTATACTGTGTGCGGTTAACCCTGAAGGGCAACTGTCTGGTCTCTGTATCATTCTGATATAGATTTTATTGCACAAGTGGAATCCAGGAGAAACAGTGGGGCAAATAATTCGAATGCTGAATTACCGAAAAATACATATTTTTCAAATTTGAAAACCGACATGAACATTCATCCGACATCGTTAGAACCACCCAAATTTGTTCAACAACCAGCCCATCGAAGCATCATGATGAGATTTTACAAAATTAGACAGACATGGAACTTGTCATTTGATGGCAGTGATGGAACGAATGTTCACGATTTTATCCACAGATTGGAACAGATGACAAGCACTGACAAAAGCTTTGCATTTGTCCGCATTATCCGCATTGACAAAAGCTTTACATTTGTTTTTAACAAAAAAAAACCGAAGACTAGTATGGGGTGTTAAGCTAGATCATCCAGCTGCAGATTGGTACCAATATTTACAGTACCGGGAAGACCAATTTATCAGTTGGATGGAAAAAGTAATCTCTCATGAGTGACACGATCAAATATTTAGTTGGATATTGATCACTTTGAACTGTTAGAGTTGGTTTCCGACTTACTACGAACATCAGGACTAACTCTCAATATTGAGAAAAAAAAGTTTGTCATGTGCTAAATAAGATATCTTGGATATTTGGTAGGTGAAAATGGCCTAAAACCTGACCCACCCAAAATTGCCGATATAATAAATCTACCTGCACCAACCAATACCAAACAAACTCGACGTCTGCTAGGAATGGCATGCTGGTACAGGAGATTTATTATTAACTACTCCGACGTTACGGCACCAATTAGCGATTGCTTAAAGTAAGCGAAATTTGTGTAGACAGAAAATGTTCAAAAAATGCCTTCGAATGGATCATATGATCAACCATTCTTTACTCGGTGTGCCACCAGTACTGAAGGGGTCGGAGCCGTCTTATTTCTGCTCGATTCTGATGGTTACGAACGACCAATCTCATTTATGTCGAAAAGAGTAATTAAAACACAAAAAAATTATAATGTGACAGAATTGGAGTGACTGGCTTCTTTATTGATGTCTTGGCAATAAAGAAATTCAGGGCTCAAACAGGTTCATCAATACATATCTCGATGTATTTATTTATTGACATTAATTTAAAATCATTTAACGAACACACAACTATAAAAATATAACAAAGTTTGGACCAGCAAAAAATATTTTATATAATATAATAAAATATAATACATAATTCCACTCGGCAATGACATTCTTTTGCTACTTCGCTAAATTCCTTCCAGTCTCATTTCTCAATATCAATCCTCCAATGCTTGGGTATCGATTCTGTGGTTCGAAATGACGAACGAAGTCAACTAACCAAACCAAACGCCCTTGGTGGGGGAAAATTGTTTCACATAGAAAGGCCTTGGCAGCGTGTATATGTCAATTTATTAGGACCTTATCCGAGTTATAGTCAAGGAATAATTGTTATACAAATTGTACTAGATCACCTAACTAAAATTGTTTTGTTGAAATATCTTAGCGAAGGAACCGCTCAACAAATAGTAGAATATCTTAAGAATGAATTGTTTTGCGTATGCCTGAAACTATACACTCTGATAATGGTAACTAATTCAGAAGTACGGAGTACAAGGAATTATTAAATCAATTTGGAGTCATTGATTCCAAGACAGCGATTTACTTCCTCAGTCTAATGCGCTTCGGAGACGGTGAATCGGTCAATTATCTGTGCAATACGTTCTTATATAAAAGATAAACGTAGCCAATGGGACAAATATCTAAGCGAAATTGCGAGTGCTTTACTCAGTCAAAAACTCCCATCATTTTCTCTTCTTCAGCGATCATAAGATCAACCATGCAAACGATTATAGGTTACTAAGACATCAAGGTTAGCTATTATACATTATAAGGCTCGAGATGATATTAGCACAAAAGTGGACCACCTGTTTTTGTTAGAGTCCATCCACAAAGCGACGCAGCAAAAAAATTTTGCGCGAAGTTCGCACCACGATTTTCTAGTGGCATAATTCATAGAAAAATAGGCACCGTAAATTATGAAATCTAAGATAGTTTGGGTAAGATGTTAGGCATATTCGATTGTAAGGATATCGATTTATAAAACTACCTAGCTATCTTGTTTTCTTATAGTCACAAATTAAATCGAATGCATTCTGATATTTTCAGTTTCTTCTGCCCAATCACGTTTGCTTGGTCTTTAAAATCTGTGCTGGCGCCCGAGCAGGGATATTTCTGTTGCCATGCCTATCGTGTTATGCTAGTTATTTACACTTTTTTATGTATACCGACACTTTTTCAGTACACGTGCCCTTAATTTATATAACTTCACTTTGTGTGAAAAACCTCACACCGATCTAAAGTCTTAAAAAAATTTCTTTGCAAATTGTAGTCTGATGATGGAAACAGAGTGTTTACGAAAATATATTATTATTTTTAAAAAATTTAAATTAAGTCTTTTAATTTAATTTAAATTCGTTATAAGAATTTAAAAAGTAATCATCTTGTTCATTGGACACAGGACACACTTCTTATTTCATCCGAATATAATTACTTGGCTTAAAAGTCCCATTCAGAGGGCGTATGAGAGGTTAGCACAAAATGTTCATCTCGAAAAGGCTTTTTTTTTAATACAAATGTGTCTTGGCTACCCGAAAAATATTTGTGGAGAAAATGATTGCATTTTAGTAAACTAATTGCTGCGTTCTATTTGACGTGGCAAACTACAAATAAGTACTTGGGAGTAGATGGTAAATGGAACGCAGAAAATTAGTTGCGAAAATAAAATTTAATTTAAAAAAATTTACGTGCAACATGGAAAGTTGGAAAATTAATTATTAATATGAAAACTGATCAGGCATTTCTTACCGATTAGTTGTACTAAATATTCTGGTAATGAAGTCGCCATAAATTCGAAAAGCAAACTACTCATAAAATTTAGCAAGAGTAGCTGCATGCAGTCAGAAGTACTTGTGTGTACTTTGCCACGTTAAATGGAACGCATCAAATATTGTACAATAATTCTGAGGTATTTTAGAGAAACTAGTTAACTGCGTTTTTGTTGATTTTGAGTTTTGGATGAAAATAACTAACTTGGCTAAAGTTTCAAAAATAAATTTCATTTTTTCAATATTTTCCACCATTTCTCGAAACCGACGTTGTACGACGGAAGTGTATTTTAAATTGATTTTTGACGAAGTTCTGGAATATGGCCAATTAGAATGGAGCTTGCTACTTCTTAACCGATTTTGATAAAATTCGATATTTGCAATGGAAATGGGATTCTTAAATGATTTTTTGATGCAATTATGGAATTTTTGCGCTGATGTTTGAATTTTCGGATTCTGTTTATAGCGAAAGTATTTGCATTTTAGCTTTTAAAATTTCTTTGAATATTCTAAGCTCGCATATTGCCTCATCAAGATTCAATACTGCTTCTTCTAAAACAAATAAGTTAAAGCCATGGATGAGTCCCAAACTTCTAGCAAAATATGTTAAAAAACTTTCGGCAAATGTTAAAGCGGATGTAAAAACGGTCAAAAATAATTGTTACAAAAGAAAATTTGAATAGGCTATAATTCAAAGTACACATGGAAAATAATTGATAAAGTTTTAGGACGAAATCGGGGACGTATAACCAGATACAACAAATTGTTGAAGCCGATTCTAATAGCAGTCTCACGTCTCCAAAATCGATCTCTGACGAATTCTGTAATTATTTCGTAAACGTTTCACAATATTCAATCTCCAAATTTAACGTAATTACTAGTGATATTACTTCAATTGAATTTAAAAAGTATATATATATGGTGCTGATAGGAATTAGAGTTCATCTTGCTTCTTTGAGTCTATATCTTCTTCATATATCCTATCTGAGATAAAACAGTTCGATAACAAAGGGTCCAAAGGTTTTGACGGCATTGATAATATTATAGTTAAAAGATGTTCGTTGTATTTGGCGGATGTTCTGAAATACTTATATAATCTTAACATGGACATTGGTGAATTTCCAGACGATTTGAAAATAGCTGTTGTGATCCCGATTTTTAAGAAGGGTGATGTCAATTCCCATCCGGAAGGACAAACCATCACTTTTTGGCCATATAGGTGTGTGCTATAAAACAGGAATTGTATTATGTCCTTTGCTCTACAGCAATTTTTAAATACACGCTCACCGAATGCCCAGAACTGGATTGAACAGAAATTTTCGGAAGCGGACCACAGCAATATACAATATATTTACTCTGCGCATAGCGTTTTGGAAAGAAATTTTAAAAATAACTTTGTATATTATCTCCTAAGTGGTCATCCTACATAAATTATCGCTGTGGTTAAGATAGTGATCTTATTTCTGTGAAAATATCACAGAAAAAATCAAGTGATACTGGTTTACCCACAATCCTGCCTCTTTCAACCAGCGGAAAAATGTATTCACAAAAAGTGAAAGATTTATCTGACATGGCACTGGTGGAGCAGGTATTTAATAAGAATATAATTGAAATCTGGAATGGTCTTTCATCGTCCTATGGAGGGCATGTTTCACCTTCAGTTCAGACTGTAATTAAAAATAAAAGAGCCTTAAATTTTGTCATATGCTAAAACAAATGGATTTTAGAATTTTGTTTTTTATGATTATTTTAATAAACATTGCTTGGTGTATGCTAAAAATTAGTACATGTTTCCAAAAATCGAGGTTATAGAAAAAATATTATGGACGCAGACAAGCCTTTTAAGAAAAGTACATCCAAAACTGGACATACACAAAATTATTAAATTTGAAACTTAAATAATTAAAATATTTTTTGAGTTATTTTCCATTTATTAGAAAAGTAAGAGAACATGTAACAAGAATTGAAAAGTTTAGTTAAAAATACTATGGCTTTTATCGATTATTCAAGTTATCATCTACAGGAGCTTTTTTTATTTTTAGTTTCTGGATGATTTTTCGAAGTTTACTGGGTTTTATTATTGTTGAACCCTTCAATTTATTAATACTTGAATCATTCGAGGATCTATTATCAAATAGACATTTAGTGTTAGTTACCACACCAAAGTCAATGACCTTGTTTTGATAAGCTTCAAAATTGTCAGCAAAACCATAACATACGAGTAGTTAGTATTTTTATTTTTGTTGATATATCAACTAACAATGTTTGAAATCTCAAATTCCTTAAATATTGAATTTCAGCTCTAATTTTTTCATTTAGTTCTTTAATGATAGGTTAAAGGTACAAATTACGAGTTCTTATATACATATTAACGACGACGCACATTGCGTAATTTTATTAACATTTTAATGGAATCAGATATAGTTAATCGATCGATATTAGTAAAATATTCAATAAGCGCATCTATTACTGCTTGGCTTTGTTTATTCAAAATTGGCGATAGATAAATATTGTTATTAATGTGATGCCTGAAGAGAGACCAATCAGCTAGTTGGTAATTAGGCCTACTGGCCGTTTTATTGATTTGAATATCGCCATGGTACATTTCAAAAAAGATGGGGAAATGTTCCGAACTAAGTTCATATTTAGTTTCTAGATCGGAAATGATGCTATTATTATTAGTTAATAGAAAATCTAGTACAGAGCCGTATTTAGAATTGCTGCAGAAATATGTTGGTCCGTTGGGTTTTCAATTACAAAGTTACTAATAAATAATTAACTCGTTATATAAAACTATTTCGGCTCGATTTTTTTTATAGTTATCCCAAAGTCTGTGTTTGGCATTAAAATCACCACAAATTAATAAGATGAATTAAAACTTGTTAGTGATTTTATGTCACTAGTAAAATCTTTTAATATCCACCAGGGAAATATGCAGCTACGAATTTAACTACTCCAACTGGAATAATTATATTAATGCCTAAGGCTTCTATTCTTTTTAAATTGAAGACGAGCAGTAGTGTATGTTTGATAAAATTAGTAGCAATAATAGCTACACCCGCATGTGGCGAATACAATCTATCTAATCTGTATACTTTGAAATTATCATGGTATACTACATTATCTGGTTTAAGCCTTGTTTCAGTAATAGCAGCAATGTGGACATTATTATTGACAAAAAAGTTAAATCATCTAGTTTGTTAGTTAAACAAGTAGCGTTCCAAATACAACAATTTAGTGACTTTAGCATTATTTAAAATAATGTAGGTATTCTATACTTCACTATAGCAGAACAGTGCTTTATTTGAGCATTTTCATAGGTTGCAGAGTATATCGCTTATAAGTGATTAAAGCTCAGATTCTGAAAATAAATTACTATTGTTAGTATTATGAGTATTATTATTGTTAATATTATTAGCAAAATTGATGTTATTTCTGAACCATGATATGTTTTAGTGGTTCTTCTGTCAAATGTATTGATTGGTTATAGCTCTTTACGGCTAACCTGCAATAATTTTTTAACATTAGATTTATGTTCCTTCCCTTTTGTTGTTTGAATGGTTATTCTTATCTGTTTGTACTATGTCTTGTTGATATTGTGGTTTAGTTTTTGTCCTGAGTTTACGTTTAACATAGATTTTTGTTCTGTACATAATTTTGGAGGTTTTGTTAATCTTCTATTTAAACTGCCATTTATGCCATTTTTTTGTTTCTTCGTTAGGTGCGTCATTTCCTGACATGTTTTTATAAAGTCTTCTTTGTGTTTTTCGACATGTTCTATTTCGGAATTATAATTATTTCTTTTATTTACATAATGTCCAGTTAGTACCAATAGTTCTTTATGCGCTGTTTTTCTTCTTCCCGCAAAGCAAATCTGAGGGCCTTAATAGCTCGATTCAATTTCCATTTCAATAACGGTGATTTTGTTTGCTGCCATTGACGGCGAATTTGCCCCTTTTCATGGATTAGTTCCTGTATATTACGTGACAATTTATTAACTTTTTCAGAACTGATTATGCCAGATGTAGCCCTTTCAGCGGATAATGTCATGACAGGTTTTAGATTTTCTGCCGCCGCATCAATATCAGCTGGTGTGATCAGAGGAATATTAAGTAGACAATTTTGTTCGACTAGCCTCCTATATTTACCCCAATTAGTTTGATTAGTTTACATCGGTACTTACTGTTACTATTACCGGCGAGTGATCAGAAGGGAGGTCATAGCAATCGGTGATCGGTGGCCTTAGCATATGTACGTGGAATGCCCTTAGTTACACAAAAGTCAATTAAATCAGGAATTTTTTTTTCTATCTGTGGGCCAGTAAGTTGGGTTACCGGCAGATAAATAATCCAGGGACTGTTCCTCTATAGCATCATAAAGTTGTTTGCCTTTCGGCGATGTTAATCTGGAACCCCAATGAGTATGTTCAGCATTGTAATCACCCCCTGCAAGAAATTTACTACTTAGCTGGTTGAAATAATCCAAGAACTGGAGTTTTTTTATACCATGTTTTGGAGGGAAGTACACTGCCGATACGACGCAGTTTCCAGACCACTCCTACAGACAGATGCTCGTTGATTGTATATGTTCTTTCTCATACTTCGTAAGTTCGTAGTGTTTTAATCTTCGCTTAATCAATACAGCAGTGCCTCCATGTGCTTTACCATCTGGGTGCTTGGTGTCATAAATAGAGTACCCATTAATTTAGAAATAGCTTTTTTTGGTGAAGCGTGTTTCTGATATTAACATTATGTCAATATTGTGCTCAGTGAGGAATGCATGTACCTCCGCTTTATGTTGTGTTAGGCCGTTTGCTTTCCTTATGGCTATTTTGATGATGGTCATTTTTGGCTTTTTACAACTGTCTGCATCAGCGTGCTCATATTCTGCATCATTAGATCCACAGTTCTCTCCATCAACGCCATGAAGCTTTGCATCATATTAGTCAATTTGTTTAAAGCTGTTGTGATGTTTCCCACTTCACATGCTTGCGCTTTAGAAGCGGTACCTTGAAGAACACTTGCGTATGAAACCCCTTTGTGCACGCTGCCGTTTACAGTTGCGTACTGATTTCCATTTCAAGCGTTTCTGTTTACAATTTCTGGCCGTGCTCGCTGCTTTGGATTGATTCTCCTTTTCAATTCTAGATAAATTGGGCACCCTCTCTAATTAGCTGTGTGATTTCCATCGCAGTTGCTGCATTTTCTCACTGATGCTTCATTTTTTGCTTTATTGCAAACCTTTGAATTATGGAGTTCACCACATACTATATAACACAAACATCGTTCAAAGTGCAATAGGCTCTAGTATGCCCATATTCTTGGCGCTTAACGCACTGTACCGGCCCATTTCTTTTCCTGGGTTCCTCGATGGAAACCCTTCTGTGCAGTAGATATTTTAGGTCAAATATTGCATGGTTGCCTTTAACCTTTTAATTGTCTGGTTCTAATTCCAGACGAAACAATGGCTGAGGAACCTTCTCCCGATTAAAAATATTGGTATTAGTTTTGCACTAGAAACCTTTTTCAGCGAGAGCAGCTTGAATTTCGTTTGCATCCACGTAACTCTGTTTTCCATTTAACACAACAACCAATCCTTTTTGGCTCTTTAGTTGATACGTGTAGTAATGTTTACCAACTTGGTCAAAATGTTTAATTAACGCTCTGTAATCATCAATATTTAGCGGTTGAATTTTTGTTTCTTTTATATCTCCGCATTTGATCCCGGAAATATAAAATGCACCTTCAGTAATAAACTCGATCGTTTTGGAGATTGAAGGCGGCTTCGCAGCTTTTGAAGTTTTTTCGGGCGGCGGCTCGTCAACAACCAAGCAAGAATACCTATTACCATGCGTTAATCCAACGCTAGCTAACTTAGTGAATTTATTCGCGCTTGCACTGGCCGCTGATCTAGGGGTTATTCTTCGTTTTGATCGGACAGTAATATACCGGTCTATTCCCGTTTGCACTATACACTGACCTACATCACTGTTTATTTTATTGTCATCTGATGTCGATGCACTGTCATTGTTTGTTTTATCGTCGATATTTGGCGACGATGCACTTTTAGATTCGTTGTGATTCAACACACCAATGTTATTTAAATTAATAATTTCACTTTGATTTAAATTGCCTGGTAAGGTAATTTTCTGAACATTTAAAATTTGTTGTCGCTTTGGGCTATGCTGCACTTCTTTATTTTTTTATTAAAAATATCTTAGGTCGTGACGTTCGGTGGCAAATCGCTTGTGGACATCGCTGTCTGCTGATTTGGCCCAGCATTTTTTACTTGAGGCGGAGGTGAGAATATCACGATTTCACTTATTTTTCACATCACAATATTTAAAAAATAAAAAAAAAGATTTAAACTGCTGATTCAACTTTTCACACAAGTAATAAGTAAATTATTTAAATGTTTACTCGGTGGTAGCAAAATTGCAACTAAGATGAAACAACTAGCTGCGAAGGTCTACTAAGTTGTGGCGTTCCTCAAGGGTCAGTTCTGGATTCTTATTTTAACTCACTCTTTGATTTTGATCTATTAGGACACGCCACAGCTTTTGCCGATGATTTGGCTTTGAGCTAAGGTGCGAATAGCGTTGCAGACACTAAATTGCTGCATGAATATGACTTAAGCAACCTATGCTCGCTATAAGCGTTAAGTCAAAAGTTATGATATTTGGAAAGAATAACAAAAAATGTTCGGATCGCCCTGTGAAATACCATGCTCATGCCTATATATGGGTCTAACAGTCGATGCTCAACTAAATTGGAAGTCTCATCTCAATAACACTAGGAAAAACGTACTCGTTGCAGTACATAAATTCTATAATCTTAGGAAATTATGCCCAAACAGTACTCTGAGAAAACTATATCACGTCCTAGTTGAGTCAATAATATTGTATGGAATATCCAGTTGGGGTGGCACATATTTTAATAACATTTAGGGTCTATATATTGCCCAGAAAAGGATAATTAAATTAATATACCATCTTCCTCAGACAACACCTTCAGTTCCTATATTTCGACTGTTGAAATAAGTTATATGAACATTTTGAATTATTTGTTGACAGTCCAGAATCGATTGAGGTAAAGTAGGCGTTTTGTTTTTGCATTTTATTTTTCTCTCTTTTGTTTTTATGTATTAGAGTTTAGTTTTTTTTTTGTGAATATTAAAGAACATAAATGGTCTCTCTCAAGACAAAAGTTTCATTCATTTAATTTCCGATTACGGTGGTTTGCTTTGTTAAGCATTAAGTACTCTGTTTGGCTAAGTGGATGCACATAAGGACTCGTGTATTCCAACATCGACAACTAAATTTGCTACCAAAGCTCAAAGAGCTATCGGCTCAAATAAGATAGATTTTGATTCATGTTTATGAACCATCAATTTGTATTTAGTGTTTGAATTATACCCTGGACAAGAAATTTTATCGGTGATGAAGATGAACACATCTATGACCCTCTGTTGAGAGTGCGGAATCCATAGGCCGACCCAATTTTCATGTCAGCACTATAGGTTGGCATTAAGCAATGTAATTTGCGGGTGGTTTAAACGAAAACGGGTTTATAGCCGTACGTCCTCGATTTGGCTGCTGCGTAAGGTAGGACGTAAAAAGCGAACTGCGAAAGAGTTGGAAGTGCTTGAGAACCAGAAAAGATTGCAAAGATAGAAGCAAAAAAAAAATATTTTAGATTGAATGTTAAACTGTTAAAAACTTCTGCAATTGCTAACTAATCAGAAATAACATTACCCGTTGGGTCCAAAATTTCAGTGATTGGTGTTTTTCATCTGTTTTAAGTAACCTCCATTGAGTTCTTTTACGTCTTTTTTATAATTTTATAATTTCTTAGAATAATATTGTTCTTTAGCCAAAATACACTTGATATTCACGAGCTATTTTTATTATAAACTCGTTAACATCCATTGCTTAATGGGTTGCTTATTCGGTTTAACTTCACTCACTCAAACTAGTAGATTCTTTGATCTTTTCACTCAACATTTTCACAAATAAGCTCATTACATACTTTGCACTCAACATTTTCACAAATAACTCATTATCTGGATCATGTCAAAATGGTCAAAAAGATTATAGTCCAAACACTTAGCACTAATTGCGAAATTTAAAAATGTGTTCGATGCAGGTTGCTAAGCTATCTGTCATTTGCATTAGCTCACGCACTTACAACGTACGCAAAAGTTGATTTTTGTCACAAATAAATCCAATGAGACCTATAGATAGTTCAAGTAATATGTAAGAGATCAAACCAATTTAGTGGCGCCGAAATACGGAAACCGCGTAGAAGGCCGGCAAAATTCAATATCCGTTAATAGAACATAGTGATTTGTTATTTTAAAATCTATTTACTTTGTTCAGTTGAGCCAGGCTTGATAACGTGGGAACGAACGGTCAGTTTATAAGATATATTTATGTATCAAACTTAATTTAACGAACTTAGAATAACAAAGAAGTGAAGGAAAAAGAAATACATATACCCAATGTCAAATAAAGACGAGTTGCACACAGTCATTACAACAAATAGACTTAACACATTCAAAATGTAAAAAGATGATCAAATTATAAACAAAAAAAAAAATTCGGTAACAGTAATTTACACAAATTAATTTGTTTCTCAAATTTGTTTACACAAAATCGCGAATTATGTGCACATATTTTTTAAATTAAAAACGAAACCGTTGAATTAAAATCACACGCTTTTAAAATGCGTAATCGTGGTACGAAAGGTCATTGTAATATAATTAATTGATGAATAAATTTAAATTAGCGTTAGAAAATTCACCTTCTCCTACAATTTAGTATAGTGTAACCTGTGTAAGTGTTTTAGTATAATACAATTGGCTTTTCTATTCGCTCCGGCGTTTTCAACAAATTTTCCTTATCTAATCAAAACCAAGTTATTTTTTTTTTTTTTTTTTTGTTCTAGTAATACATTTTAGTCAAATAAAACTAGACATAAAATATTTACTTAAAGAAATTAATTAAACAAAAAAATAATTTTTTTTTTTATCTATGATTATTAATGACAAATGACTTTGATATCGTGCGGGCTGTTATCTCTACTTATCAGTAACCAAGAGAACATATTATTATAGAAAAAAACACTTTTTATACAAAAATGTATAAAAAAAAAAATATTTGTAAACTGCATTATCGACACACATAGTATAATATACAATATTCACTTACACTTAATTTATTTGTATTTTAATTATGGGAAGTGAATAGTAAACCAAAACAAAATATTAATTCTCCAGTCTTCTTTGGTACGAAAACGAAAACTAAACTAAACAAACCAAACGTAATTAAAATGCACACTATTACACACTATAAATTTGACCGTTAAATATCCATTTATGATTAACGACGTTTTTTTTAATTTTTTTTTTATTTTTTTATTGTCTTTAGATAATTTCCTAATAGATACTTTTCTAAAAACTACACGAAATTTTTATAGCACGTTTATGGTATGAATTGATGTAATATTATTCGTGAACTAAATAAAATTAAATGTCTGGATTATTTAATTCATTATTTTAAACAAAATATGAATCAACTGATTATAAAATACAAAAAAAAAAACCTTCTTGAACACATTGTGTGTACTGTGTGTATTATACATACACATCAGTATCTAATGTTTATGTGTACAGTACCATCTCGATTAGTGTTTTTAGTGCATATTAATTAAATTTTATGTTATGCTGGTTTACTGAGTAATTTAATTGAGAAAATTAATTAATTACATGTGGGGGTGTTACGTTGGTCGCACTGTACTTATCACATATACAATTTATATTCATATATGGTTTGTATAAAAAAAGTTTGTGTATTTTTTTGTGAAATAAAACAGAATAAAGAAAAGAATGGAACAACGTACATATACACAATTGGGTGCGTGTATTGATTGGGTTGTAAAAATAGTACATTTTGATCGTTATATATTGTATTATTATTGTAACATCTTGTGCTTTTTTATATTTTACACGCGGAAATAAAACATGTATTTCGGAGAATGGTTCTATAAAAACTGATCTTTATTTAGTCTGAAGTTTCATACAATTCTCGTGTATATTTATTTCGATGTTCAACTTATGCCGCGGCTACACGAATGGAAAATGTAGACCAACGTTGGAGATTTGTCCAAAAAACCAATCGTGTAGACAGAAAAAAAATAACAAATACAAATGAAGGTTATATTGGTCCAACATTGGTAACCATTCGCTCAATAGGCGGTTTTTATAAAAAGATCAAAGGAAACTACCAACGTTGGAGTGTATATTGGTACTTCGTCTACACGAATGGTGAGAAAAAATGTATTTTTGAATACTTAACGGCAGATGTCACTAAATACAACTGTAGATGTCATTATATTTCATTATTTATAAACAAATAAATCCAAAATGGAATCTGACTGGTCGGCTGAGTTTGTGCTAGAATTTATAAATTTATATCAAAATTATCCCGAAATTTGGGATTTAAAACACTGTCAACATAAAAATAAGCTCGAAGTGCATTTAAAGCAATATGTTTGCATTGGCTTCCATCTTGTGGGAGATATCGTAATTAATGTATGACTAGTAGTGACAACTAGTGATAAATATCAATATATAAACCACCAAAATTGGTTATACATTGGTAGCCATTCGAAAAATGAACATTGGGCAAATCGTGTAGACAGTCAAATTTTATTTTAGAAATATTTGTCCAACATTTTACAAATCACATTGGACCAATATTGGTCGACATTTTCCATTCGTGTAGCCGCGGCTTTAGGTTGAACAATACAGTGCTGGTAAAAAAAAATTGGGCAAACAAATTTATTGCAAATTGGAGTCTTTTTTTGCTAAAATTACAAAACTTTTGAAAGCAATTGGTTTATTGTTTCATTTTAAATACATGTATGACGTAATTTTTTGAGAAAAAAAATTGACCTGCAATTTAGGGGCGAAACACCAAAAAATGCCAAAATATTCAAAATACGTTTGATTGGAGTTAAAGTAATGTAATAAATTAAACACTTATTTTTTATTTTTTTTTTGTTTTTTATTGATTTATAGAAGTTCAATCTTTAATATTAATATTTTGTTGGACGGCCTTTTGCTTTTATTACAGCGATACACCTCCGATTCATTGAATTTGATAAATTTTTCATAATCTCAGGAGATATGGATTCCCAAATCATCATCAACAAACTTTTTAAAGCTTCAATCGATTCTGGGCGCTTCCTTGCTACTTCTAGCTTCATTATAGACCAAATATTTTCAATTGGATTTAAGTCTGGACTATACGGGGGCCAGCTCAACACATCGATACTTTTTTCTTCGAAGTACTTTTTTACCTTTAAATGAAGAGATAAGAAAAAAAAACAAGTTTTTAACAAATTACTTATGTTTATCTGAAAGCCAATTTGTCTATCTACAATTCAAAATTAATAACTCACAATTTTGGCGTTATGGCACGGAGCGTTGTCCTGTTGAAAAATAAATTTGCAAGTCTCGCCAAAAAGCTTTAACGCAGAAGGCTCAAATTCGTTCTGAAGGACTTGCAGATAAACAGCTGCTGTAACGCTGGAACTAAGGAAGCACAATCGACCAGTTTCATTTCCAGAAAAGCATCCCCAGACCATAACTCCTTCTTTTTTCGGTGGAAGTAGTCTTAAAAGACATTCGTTGGTAAGTCTCTCGCCAGGTTTTCTCCTTACGAGAATTTTTCCATCTCCAACATGCAGCTTGAATTTTGATTCATCGGAGAAAATCACATCATTCCACATCTCTGGAGTCCAGTTAACATGCTCCTGGGCCCATAGCAAATGTTTTTTTTCACTAGTAATGTGAACTCAGGCTTCTGGACTGGTTTAAGTGCTCTCAAACCAGCTTTAACAAGTCTTTTTCTCACTAAGCCGGCTGAAATTTTTTTTCCCGTTGCTCGCTCAAGATCCTGTCTTATGTTCCGACGGTTCCGACGACTTTGTAATAGTATAAAACGATCTTCCACTGGCGTTGTCTTTCTGGGCCTTCCAGAGCCTTTCTTTCTTTGTGTACCGCCCATCTCTCGATTTTTTTTAATATTCCACGCGACAGTACTTTTAGGAATGTTTAATCTTTCACCTATTTCATGCGTGGTTAAATTTTCTCGCGCGAAAATCAACATATTGCTTTTACACTGGTCACTAGCTTTTCCCATTTTATTAAACTAAAATTGCACTTTATTCTTTATTTGTCTAGGATCACTTACAGAATAACTTAATCTTACAAAATATGCACTATTTATACTCAAAAAATAAATTACAGGCAATAAAACATCTGCACCGTAATGACGGCCAAGAACGGTAGGCGTAAAAAAAATAATTGCTTTCCCAATTTTTTTGCACATCAGTTGCGGGGTTGTACCGGTGTAATAAAAGCAAAAGGCGGTCCTACAAAATATTAATATGAAAGATTGAACTTCTATAAATCAATAAAAAACAAACAAAAAAATAAAAAATAAGTGTTTAATTTATTACATTACTTTAACATCAATCAACGTATTTTGAGTATTTTGGCATTTTTCGGTGTTTTGCCCCTAAATTGCAGGTCAATTTTTTTTTTTCAAAAAATTACATCATACATGTATTTAAAATGAAAAAATAAACCAATTGCTTTCAAAAGTTTTGAATGTTAGCAAAAAAAGACTCCAATTTGCAATAAATTTGTTTGCCCAATTTTTTTTTTACCAGCACTGTATATTTTATCTGATAACTCCGTTCATACATTACACAATTCCCCCTTTAAATTCTTTAGTTACTTTTGTGGCAATTTTAAATTGTGAATTTAAGTTTAAATGAAAGCCTTGTGTATATAGGGACAGTTATGCTGTCGTATTTGTGTATATGTCCAGGGTGTTGCAAAAACTCAACACGGGGCGGCGCGACAATCAGAAAAAGAGAGTACAGAGAAAAAGATCAAGGAAAACGAGGTACACGCAGGACGCAAAATTTAACAAAATAAAATCTAAAATAATTATCACCATCGGAGTTTGATTTATTGAAGTTTGGTTGTGCGGACTTAGTGGTAGACTGGTTGGCGAATATTGTTGATAATTTTAGTGCAACAAATATCAGAAGTGGGATAAATAACCTGTGCGCGAGTTGGATCCTGTTTGGTTTGCGGATAAATAATTTCTTTTGGTGTGGTTACGCGTGGTTTTCGGAAGTTGCTGGAATTCTTTGTGATTGTGAAAAGATGAGTGCTACAGGTTTTGAAAACAGTAAACATGGTGCCATAGGCGAAATTAATCCGAATAACTTAAATATGGGAAATAAGGAACGCGGGGATTCTGACCATGACATCAGTTATAATGGGCGACAACGATATGAGGGTATGCGATATTTCCCGAATATTGCAGAAAATCTGCCGACATATGACCCAGTAGAAGGTACAATTGATATGGAAGACAATGTGGATGATATAAACTTTGCGTTTACATGACTTTGACTTCACATAAAATATGAAATGTATGTAGGGTTTTAGTAGGGTAGAGAAAAGGACTGTCAAAGAACGTAGCATAAGAATAACACATGTACAACTTGTAGCCTGTCGAAATAAGAAAGTGAATAAAGCGCTGTAAATAAAATAAGAATAAAAGTATCCTTAAACTGTGTTTTAAATACAAGAGATAAAACTATATTACGATTGCCGGATATACCAATTACAATTACAACAACTTGGCGATGAGGATGTTTTAAAATTTACAAACCTACGTAAAATAATTTTTTTTTTGTTCGAAATCAACATGTCGGATAAGGAAGAAACCACCACTGTACAAATATCATTTACAACTGATAAATTTGACCACAAAATTACAAAGTGGAATAGCTGGATTCAGCGGTTAGAAGGTGATTGCGCCGTTTTTAATATAAAGAAAGCAAATCATTTGCATTTTTTATTACATTATATGTGTTTCTGAACCATCATCGACATCAGGTGTTCATGATGTTGAGCATATTTTGGCTGAATATCCAACCCGTTGATACCTAAAATATAAAATAAAAGAAACAAAGAATTCGTTGATCACAGATAATTGTAAGGAAAAACTTATCTAAATAACAGCTGATGAAACCCCAGTGATGAAACTGCAATCCAATCGTATTTGCACATGTCACCTAAAATAGAATAATTTAATTTAAATATCTGTTTAATCACGTACATTATATAAAATAATTATACTTACGTGGGATTCAGAGTTGTGTCCATTTGTGTGTTTATATGTCAACAAATTAAATGTTTGACAGAACAAACTTTTGTGATTCGATTCATGAAAACAAAATTGTATCAAGTATTCAAATATAGATGGCCTCAACCATAATTCGTAAGAACGTTAACCATAATTCGTAATAACGTTAACCATAATTCGTAAGAACATTAACCATAAATTGTAAGAACCATAAAATTGTAAAAAAAAAAAAAAAACATTCAAGAACGATGAAGAGTCGGGAAAAAAAGTAAAATCATTGTAACAAAAACCGTTCTCTAGTTAGCATCGAAAATTTTATTATAACAAAATTCATTCTGCAATTAACACCAAATAAATATAAAGTAAAAGAAATACAGTCCACATTATTATTGAAGAGAAAACAATATGGGTCAAGAAGCGTTCGACATCGTGTACGATAAATTGGCTCCAACATCAGCGTATACAAAAACGTATGATGAGCTTGTAAAACTGTTGGAAATGCATTACAATCCGGCACCATTAGAAATAATGGAAAATTATAAATTTCATCTTCGTATACAAAAAGAGGGTGAAACGATACAAGAATTTTTATCTGGGCTACGGCGGTTGGCAATTAATTGTAACTTTGGGGGACTATTTGAAAATAGCTCTCCGAAATCAATTTGTTTTCGGTTTAAGGAGCGAGCGTATACAAGGACGACTACTTGAATCGAAAACGTTGGATTTGGAAAAGGTAGTTGAACTTGCGACGGCACTGGAATGGTCATCAAGGGTGCATCCCTTGTGCACCAAGGGTACTTGTGCAGAACTACACAGACATCCAAATACAGTCAACTTCGTGAATTCAAATGAGGGTAAAAAAAAAAATCAAAAACTTAATTTTAATTTTTTTTAAAATTAAAATTAAAATTGCTGGGAGCCAGCACGTCAGGTAAAAATTCAAATACAAATCAAAATAAAAATATAATTAGTAGTTCTATGCAAAATAAGTTGAGTTGTTATAGTGTCCATGTCAAATCGACATGTGAATTTTGTAAAAAAGTAGGGCATTTAGTGTCCCTATGTACTAAATTAAAACAAACAAAGCATACGAATTTAATAGAAATTGATTCTAATAGCGATAAAGTAGTTAACGTAAATGATCTCGACATTTTTAAAATTGATAATTGTAACCTAGATGATTCAAAGGTATGGCTGGATATAAAAGTTAACGCGTTAGAAATTAAATTCGAGGTTGATACAGGAAGCTCTGTCTCAATTATGAGTTTGAAAGAAGAAAGTTTTTTCCTGAACTGGAGATTCTGTCTACGGATGTTGGGTTGGTGACGTATTGTGGAAATAGTCTTGATGTTGTAGGAGTTATAGACGTTAGTGTAAAAGATGGTAGCATTGATATACGTTTACCATTATATATCGTAAAGACAAATCGACATGCATTATTAGGGCGCGAGTGGATGCGTAAACTAAGTTGTGATTGGAACAAAATTTTAAATGTACAAACCGTTAGTACTATTTCTATGAAGGTACATGATATTCGAGTTACAAATTTATTAAACAAATTTGATTTGGTTTTCTCTGATACTATAGGGAAAATTGAGGGAATGCAGGCTAAACTAAATTTAAAAGAGGGGTGCATACCGGTTTTCTATAAAGCAATGCAAATTCCTTTTGCTATAAAATCGGTCGTAGAATCAGAAATTGATAGTCTTGTTCAAAACGGAGTTTTAGAAAAGGTCAGTCCCAGTGAATGGGCAACTCCGTTGGTACCTGTTATGAAATCAAATGATACAGTACGATTGTCGGGATTTCAAAATAACTGAAAATAACCGTCAATCCAAATTTAATAATTGATGATCACCCTCTTCCAACCATTGAGGAGTTATTCGCATCAATGTCGGGCGGAAGTAAATTTACAAAGATAGATCTTAAAAATGCGTATCTTCAAATGGAAATAAGACCGGAAGATCGATCTATTTTGACCTTAAATACGCATAAGGGGTTATTTAGGCCGACTCGACTGATGTATGGTATAGCTTCAGCACCTGCTTTGTGGCAACGCCAAATGGAAATAATTTTACAAGATATAGAAGGCGTGTCCGTATTTTTAGATGATATTAAAATAACGGGGCCAGATGAACAAACTCATCTTAAAAGATTAGAATTGGTATTGTCGCGATTACAAAGACATAATATGAGAGTGAATTAAAAAAAATGTGAATATTGTGGATACAAGATCGATAGGAACGGAATTCACAAATCGCAATCCGAAATGGATGCTATACAAAACATGAAACGTCCAAGTAACGTGTCAGAGGTTCATGCGTTTGTTGGTGTGATTAACTATTATGGACGATTTTTTGAAAATTTGAGTACAAATCTTTATCCGATAAATAATCTTCTGAAAAAAGAGACAAAATTTGTCTGGGATGTGGAATGCGAAAATGCTTTTCGGGTAGTAGAGGGTCAAAATGCAAGAGAAAAATTTTCTTGCTCACTACGATTCGAAGCGACCTTTGGTACTCGCAACGGATGCTTCAAGTTATGGCGTAGGAGCTGTACTAAGTCACACTTATCCAGATGGATCAGAAAGACCACTCCAATACGCGTCTCAAACACTGTCTGCAACTCAGCAGAAGTATACTCAAATTGATAAAGAGGCTTACGCAATAATTTTCGGAGTACAAAAGTGGGACGGAAATTTGGAAACCCGAACGGAAAAATGATAAGAATTTGCAAGTTACAAGTACAAACGGCAATAAGTCAGTCGATATTAAGTGATTTAAATGTAAGGCAAAAGAGCACTACGCATCAAAGTGTCCAAACGTAAAACGAGGCGCCTGTTTCATTTGTCAATCGAGCGAGCACATCGCCAGTAACTGTCCTGGAAGGCGAGAACAATCAGGACAAAAACCAAATAATGCAGCAACCACGTCCAAATCTAGTGCTGTGATTCACGTAAATAACAAGCACGATACCAATACGCACTCAAAGTATTTTAAAGACGGATTAGACAGTGGTTACACATTGTTAAGACAAACATTGGCTGATCATTTGCAAATAAGGTACGATTCTCCGGACGATAAAGAAGTTAAAGAATATGGAGTAGGATATGTGAAGGTAATGGGATGTGCCAAGTGTTCACTAGAAATAGATGACGTTTGCTTAGAGAATGTTGATATTTATATCGTGCCGGATAAAGTACAATCAACCAATAAACCAATTCACCGAGAGAAGTAATATCCGGATTATTAGTGATAACAGTGGTCTAACGATTTCGAAAATAGACAATGATCTCGTAGCACCAACGGTAAAGGGTACTGTGTGGGTGAAGAACGGAACAGTAATACCAAAGAATTTTGTTGAACATGTTGCAGTAAACTGCCAACTGAAAAATGAGGAAGTTTGCATTGAAGGTAGTGTTAGGAAAAGTGGCAAAGTAATTCCTCGCTGTTTGGTGCGAACAAACGAAAATGGCGATGCGATGTTACCAATTTTGAATTTATCAGAGGGTGAAATACGACTGAAAGAAAACGAATTAATCGCAAGGGGAGAATCATGCAGTCCGAGCGAAGAGCAGTTAGGGCCAATTGAGAAGAACGAAGAGCCGATTCAAATGAATGAGATTCAAACGCAATTACAGGGTGAAGATGCGAACTGCTAAATGAGCATAGGAATTTGATCGCGCGCAACTTAAAGCAGGTGGGATTGACTAATATGACTAGTTTCAAAATAGATCTCGTTAGTGATAAGCCAGCATATTATCGACCATATAGGCTTGCCCCTATTGAGCGAGAAAAGGTTAAAGAAATCATCGAGGAATTAGAGGAGGCTGATATTATTGAAGACAGCATTTCTCCTTTCGCCAGTCCGATTATACTAGTGCGCAAAAAGAGTGGTGAGATTAGAATGTGCGTCGATTACCGGGCATTGAATCGATTATCGAAAAAAGATCATTTTCCTCTCCCACTCATAGATGATCAGCTGGATCGATTGCGTGATCATTGTTATTTCACAAGTTTGGATCTGCATACTGGGTATTATCAAATCCCCGTCGCAAAGGAAACTCGACCAATCACCGCCATAGTTACGCCGGATGGACATTACCAATTTAAGCGAATGACGTTTGGCTTTAGTAAAGTCCAGCTGTTTTTCAACGGTTGATTAATCAAATTCTGAGGAATTTCGGATACAGCATCGCAATGGCATACCTAGATGATATCATCATATCGCCTAAATCAGTGGCAGAAGGTTTTACCAATTTGGAGATAATCCTGAATTTAATTCAAGGATCCGGGTTAACACTAAACCTGAGTAAGTGCAGATTCATCTTCAGAAAAGTTGAGTATCTAGGGCTCGAGATTTTGTTCAATTCAATAGAACCAGGTACTTCAAAAGTGAAAGCAGTGCAAAGTTTCCCGACGCCGAAAGATGTACTTGCAGTTAGAAGTTTCTATGGCCTATCAAGTTATTTTTTGCGATTTATTAAAGGTTTCGCAATTCTGGCGAGACCGTTATCCGAACTACTGGGCAAAAATGTACAGTTTGTTTGGGGAAGTGAACGGGAAGTCGCATTCAACACGATTTAACGGGTGTTAACTGAGAAACCAGTGTTAACCATATTTAAACCTGATGCGGAAACGGAAGTACATACGGATGCAAGTGCTTTGGGCGTTGCCGCTGTGGTATACCAGCATCAAAAAAGTGAATTCCTAAAGCCTGTTAGTTATTTTAGTCGGAAAACCTCTAAAGAAGAAAGCCGATACTCCGCTATTGAACTCGAGGCGTTAGCGATTGTAGTTGGACTCGAAAAATTTCGCGTATACCTACTAGGAAAACAATTTGTGATCAGAACTAACAGTCTCAAACTTTTTGCAAACAAGAGGAAAATGAATCCAATAATTGTTAGATGGTTCCTAAGAATTGCAGAGTTTGATTATAAAATCGAATACGTGCAGGGGAAAATCAATTTAGTAGCTGATGCTCTTGGAGAGCTAGATGCAGATGCCAGATTTGTTTTAGGAATAGAAAGTGCAACCAATTGGGTTGCTGCAATGCAACGTGGTGATAAGAACATTATGAATATTCGTGACGAACTGGAAAAAGGAAATCCCAAGGTGCATGAACGATTTACGATGTATAAATGCCGAGTATACAAGATCACTAAAGGACGATGGCGATTATATGCTCCGGAAGAGTTAGTTTATAATCTAGTGAGAGATGCACACGAATCCGTTTGTCATATGGGAATTGATAAAACACTGCTGAAATTAAAGGAAAATTTCTACTTTCCGAAAATGCGGAAAATTGTCACAGAATACACCAACAGGTGCTTGAAATGTTTATATTTCAAGAAGCAGACGGGGAAAAAACCAGGATTTTTGCATCCATTACACAAGGGAGATAGGCCTTTCGTGACCGTCCACCTGGATCACATCGGACCATGTCCAACTTCCACCAAAGGGAACAAATACGTGGCATCAATGATCGACGCGTTCAGTAAATATGTAGTTCTGTATGCCGTCCCCGATGTTGCAGTAGAATCTACACTAGAACTTGTCCAAAATTGTATTTCACATTACGGAAAGCCCGTAAGATTGATAACTGATAGGGGTGCTGCGTTTATTTCGGGAAAGTTTGGTGAGTTTTGCGTAACTCATAGGAGGGAGGTACAATTTGCCATAAACAACCCAGAGCATCGTATCACAAAAACAAAGCCGTCCAGAATAATATTCAGATACGAAGGGAGACACTTTAAGCAAAATCAACTCATAGATGAAATCATCGTTGCTAATGAAGACAATGGAATTGAACGAGAAGTACAAGACGTGGAAGGTTTGTTGGAGAAAAATAGGGAAGTTATGTCCAAGCAATTTAACAAACATCGTCGAACAGCTCCGAAGCTAAATCCCAAGGACTTGGTAATGGTAAAAAGTGAAGCACCTGCGACGGGGGAGAGTCATAAATTGGCTTATCAGTATCGTGGCCCTTATGAGATCGTTATATATATTGGCAATGGTCGTTATTTAGTGCAGGATGTGGAAGGCGAACAACAGTCTGCTCGGATATACAAGGGTATACTATATTATCCATTGATCGATTGAAGCTGGTAAAAAGGGTGAAGGCAACCGATTGTTAAAAAAAAACGTTTGCCGTATTTCGAGCCTTAGTTACATTATTTTATTTTTGTTTTGTTTGTTGCTTAATAGCTATAGTTTTAATATTATTTGACGTAAATTGTCGACGACGACAATAGAGTAGGATGGCCGAAATTGTGGCAATTTTAAATTGTGAATTTAAGTTTAAATGAAAGCCTTGTGTATATAGGGACAGTTATGCTGTCGTATTTGTTTATATGGCCAGGGTGTTGCAAAAACTCAACACGGAGCGGCGCGACAATCAGGAAAAGAGAGTACAGAGAAAAAGATCAAGGAAAACGAGGTACACGCAAGACGCAAAATTTAACAAAATAAAATCTAAAATAATTGTGACCATCGGAGTTTGATTTATTGAAGTTTGGTTGTGCGGAGATAGTGGTAGACTGGTTGGCGAATGGCGAATATTGTTGATAATTTTGGTGCAACACTTTAACATACATATTATACTCGTATATACATTTTTTTTTACCTTTATATAAAACAAAACAAGTAAACTGCAATTATTATGATTACAAATTCAAACGAGCTGGACGTTTAATATTTCTTTTCGATCTTGGTTGAACAACTAGTTCCTCCAATTTCGACGATGTGCCATGTGTTCTTTCTTCTGTATCAGAATTGAAACTTTCTGCGCCTTCTGAATTCGACTCTAAATTAACATCAATTTCATTTTCGTATTCGATATTCTTTGGGACTACGGAACTTAATTTGTGAATAATTGGGTGTTTTTTCTATAGTATCCCAATTAATGCCCGTAATTATTTGATTTATGTGTCGCACTATTTTACGACCGTTTTCCATTTGACATAAATATGTTCGTTTACCTAAAACTCGAATTATTTTAGCTTTGGTCCAACCTTCTTTGTTGATATTTGTATTATAATCACGAATCATGACAGAGTCGTTGACCAGAAACCCTACATCGCGCTTCCCCTTCGAATTCTTGATTTGGATACGTAAACTCTTATCTATATTTTCTGATACGTTATTGTATAATTCTTGATTACTTTTATCTTAATCATAAGGCCCCTTAATTTCCTCATAACCGCCAGGCGGTCTGATTAAGTCAAATCTGGTCTTGATATTCCTATCAAACATTATTTTTGCTGGAGATTCCCCAGTGAAGCAATGCATCGAAAGACGATAGTCAAATAAATATCTGTTTATTATAAGATTAAGTGTTTCACTATCTTCTGAGCTTCTAATATGATTTAGTGCTGCGCTAAAGCTTTTTTTAAAACTCTTAACTGCGTTTCCAGCCGTGCCGTTTGAAGCTGGATGTCCGGGATGAATAGTGATACTATGAATTTCATTTGCTTTACAAAAATTCTGAAACTCTTTTGACATAAATTGCGTGCCACAGTCAGTTACTATGGTATCTGGGAGACCAAAACGTGCAAAAACTTCCCTCAACTTACAAATAGTAAATTCTGAAGTTATAGTTTTTGTTGCAAATACCTCAACCCACTTTGAAAATGATTCCGTAATTATTATATAATAATTATTCTTGCTCGGCCCCGCCTAATCTACATGAATACGACTCCAAACTTTGTTGATATTTTTCCAGGGAATTAGTTCCGTTTTAGCTGGATCTGGTCTAACCAGTAAACAAGAGACACAATTTTTAATTTCATTTTCTAAATCTGCATCCTTACTTGGCCACCACAAATATGAACGCGCTATGGATTTAAATTTCACTATGACCAAATGAGGTGCATGTAGATTTTGCAGCATATTTTTACGCGGTAACCCCACAATATAATTCCGCCCTGAATATTTAATTCATCTTTTTTCCTCAAAAATGGAGTGTAGCTATCCCCTTTTAAACTTGACATTTTACCATTTTTGATTGCGTTGTATAACTCCGACAAAATTTTGTCTTCTATGGTTTCTTTTTCAATTAATTTGTGATCAATTTTAAGTCCCATATTATTTATGAACTGAATATAATTCTATTCTAAATCATGATTGTAGTTTGCTGGCAATGGTAGGCGTGAAAATGAGTCAGCCTCATTATTAATACCTTTTACGTGTATCAATTTGTATTTAAATGCCTAAAGAATCACCGCCCATCTTTGGATTCTACTGGCCGCCATTTGTGGAAATTCACGATTTTCGCTAAATAACCCTAAAAGGGGTTTGTGGTCCGTTCTTAAGACGAAATCATAACCAATTAAATAATTGAAAAATTTCAATACTGAGAAAATTATTGCGAGTCCTTCTTTCTCCACTACGCTATAGTTTTGTTTTGCTTTGGACAATGTTCTGCTACAAAAAGCTACAGGTCTTTCCTCATTGTTGGGCAATTTTTGCGATAAAATTATGGGGTTTATCGGATTGAAATGCACTAACACTGCTTCCGTTACTATTTCATCTTTAATTTGTTTAAAAGACATTTCACATCCTTTATTCCATTTGAATGGCACATCTTTCTGTAAGAGTCGGTAAATTGGTGACATTTTACTGGATAAGTCGCGCATAAACTTAGCGTAATAGTTTACTAGGCCACAAAACGCTCTGGTCTCAGTTATATTTGAAGGTACCGATGCCCCAACCACTGCTTCAATTCGCTCGTTCGATTTGGCTACCCCATGTTTTGTCACGACATGACCCAAATAATTTATACTGTCTTTAAAAAAATTACTTTTGCCCCTATTTAGTTTTAGACCCGCCTCCGATAATCTGCGTAAGACCTCTTCTAAATTCTTTAAAGATTTTCGTTATCTTTTCCAGTAACAACAATATCGTCCAGCAAATTCCCGTTGTCGGTTTAATTCCGAAAGGTAAACGGTTTACTAAGAAAACTCCCTTATGAGTACACCATGTAACAAGCTTGCGAGATTCCTCGTCCAATTCAAATTGATTATACGCAGCATCTAAATCTAATTTTGAAAACTTCGAGCCACCCTGTAGAGCTTGAAAAACTTCATCCACCCGCGGTAATGGATGTTTATTGTCTACTATAAATTTGTTAACAGTGATTTTATAGTCGGCACACAATCGAATTCCACCATTCGTCTTTGGAATTGGTACCAAAGAAGTGCCCCACTCTAATCGTGCTAATTCTTGTTCGACTGAATCTCTAAATGCATATGCCACTTGACGAGGTTTACAAAATTTTGGTATGACGTCATTTTACATTTCCAAGCGGATTTCGTGGTACTTGAATTTACCTCCCTTACCATCAATTAAATTTGCATATTTTTCCAAAAGATTATTCACTGAAACTTGCTAATTAATTATATTTACTTTACTTTGGACAACACCAAATTGTTTCATAAACATATGACCAGCGATCGGTAAATTATTTTTACTGTACGCAACATAAATGTCTGATGGAAAACTTTTTCTACCCCACTTAATTATTACTTTAAATGTACCTAATATTTCAATCCCGTGTCCTGAATAAGAACTTAAATCATGTCCCGATTGCAATCATTTAACTTAAAATTTTGGAAGTGATCCTCATAAATTTTATGGGAAATTAAGGTATAGCGTGACCTAATCAATTAGATAATCGGAAAAATTATCCTCCATTACGTCTTAATTTATTACCAAAATGTTATCATTAACAGCTAAACTTACAACACTATGCGTTTCCTCACATAAATCTAAACCTGAATTTACAATAAAATTAACCTTTTTCTTATTTTTGCAAATTGATACCAAATGCCCTACCTCGCGACATTTATGACAAATCGCACGTATAAATTTGCAATACTTACCGTCGTGATTTTTATACCCACAGTGTAAACACTTTTTAACTTTTTCGCCTGTCTGCTGGGGACCACTGACTGTCATTGACTGCTCATTTTCCCTCGATGAAAATATGTATCTTTGTTTAATTTATGCTGCTTCTGCTTCAAATATCGCACTTGGTTGACCTCCTTGTAATGATTTTCTAATTGATTTTCGTATTTTAATGCGATACTTGTTGCTTTCTCCAAAGTTACGGTTTTAGCGTCTTCTTCTGCCAATCTCTCGAAAATCTTTCCATTAAACCCGGTGATAAACTTGTTTACCACGTAGCTGTTTAATTCTTTTCCAAACTCACAATTGGATGCTAATCTTTTTAAACGCACTGAATACTCTAATACGGTTTCTGTATCCAATTTTTTTGCGTCCATTAAAATTTTCCTCTCAATAAACGGAACTATCGTTTGTCTATAAAAGCCTGTAAGCATTGTACATAGCTCTTTGTATGTTTTAGTGGTTGGTGCATCGGGCGTGGAGTACGTAACTCTAAAGGCAAACCTTTTTGTCTGTTTCGTCTTCGATTTTTGTAACCGCGAAAAAATGTTCGAGTCTTTCTTGGTATAATACCCATTCATCACTTTCGGGTGAAAACTCCGCCATTGAAATAGTATGAGAAGAATTTTTCGCCATTTTCTATTTTGCTTTTTATTTTTATTTTTTTTTTTTATATGTTTACAAAAACTATCTTAACTTTTAAATTAATATACGCTATTTGTTTTAACTTTTATTATTTTTTTATATATATATATATATATATATATATATATATATATATATATATATATATATATATATATATATCCTCGTCGCCAATGTAATATCTTGTGCTTTTTTATATTTTACACGCGGAAATAAAACATGTATTTCGGAGAATGCTTCTATAAAAACTGATCTTTATTTAGTCTGAAGTTTCATACAATTCTCGTGTATATCTATTTCGATGTTCAACTTAGGGTTGAACAATATATTTTATCTGACAACTCCGTTCATACATTACAATTATAGTAAGGTCTCTCAATTTATCGCCTGATCGCAAATTTATTCAAAAAGCAAATGAATTTTTTAAGTAATCATGGAAAATGGTTATGAGTATAAATTCAACCTAATTTGATGAATCAAAATCCAAAGGCTATCCAAATATACAATTCTTATTTTATGTATTTTTATAAAAATTTTAATAGTTTTAAATAGCAGAATTTAACACAAAAACAAAAGATTTAATTTATCGTTCAATAAAGAAAAAAAATCAAAATAGCAGAATAATTTAAATGAGAATGTTTGGTACTCAAAATAGTTTGACCCCTAATATTTTCTAGAAAACCCATAATTAAAAAAAAAAAAATTGCCGCGGGGATGTCATTTCAAGCCATCTGAAATTGGTTAAAAATTATTCCACTGTTCATTTTGTTCAGATATCTCATTGAAAATATCGATCTGTAGAATTTCCCAACCCAGCTTGCCTGTTAAAGCATTCATCTTAAAGGCATTTCTTCATTGTTCGTCCGCTTGAGACTGTCTGTCATCTTGAAGGGTATTTTAATAAATAAAATATAAAGGGCTGAAGGTCTTAATTAATTCAACTCCCAAATCAATCCCGAACTGAAGCTCTTAAGTCAATCTTCAGCTTAATCTCCAGCTCAATTTACAACTCAACCTCTATCTCAATTGCAACACAATCCTAAACGCAACGCAACCAAATTAACGGCCAACCCAGCCATCTGTTAAATCACCAAATCAACCTTTAATCCACTTTCAAATCAACCTAACTCCAAATCAACCTTTAAATAATTCCCCAACCGAACAACTTACACCCCAATGCAAGCTAACTAAGTGTTAATTCTATATCAACTCAACTTAGCTCGACCCAAATCACAACCCTCTGCATAATTCTTCATTTATTTTCCAAATCAATCCATAAATAACCTCGATTCGACAGCACCATGCGTGTAAGAACTCAACTCAATCTAACCGCCCATTAAACCCTAAACTCAAACTCAAATTAGTTCCTAACCGAACTTCTCTTTCAAGTTCAACTCAATTTCAACTCAAACCCTACTCACCATCATACTGACATACGTACCGTCGTACCAACATAACCTTAAACAATCATTCCATCGTACCATTATCCCATTATACCATCATACCACCATGGCACTAAATCATTAAACCATCCTACAATCGTACCATTGTACCATAGTCAGTGACGTCGAACCATCACACTATGATATATATCTTACCATCAATCAACGACCTTATTGGTTTGGTATATAGTGCGATGGGGGCACAAAATAACGAAACAAAATAAATTTTGTTTATGGCCACACAACGCACAATTTTTAATATGCGGACACAAATTTATTTAATATAACTCACAAAATGTGGATAAAGTCCACCACCACTAAACGCGATATTTCTTTTTTATTTTTAATTCAATTTAATTTTTATTCAATTTATAATTAGTTTATAAATATGTTTATAATTATTTTTAAGAAAAATATTCTTTGAAAAGGGCGAGTATGTCGCGTCAGAAGTTGTAACGAGAGTATATGTGTAAAGTTGTTCGAGACGATGAACCAAAAAATATAAAATGAATTTGAACGTAAAAACAACGCACTGAAATAAAAGTAAAATTCAGCTAAAAGAAATAATTTGCTGATTAGTTGTGAATAACCACAAAAGATGGTGGTGAAATTGTTTTGATTGTTGTACTGAAGTGTCCAAGATATTTAAGTATGAATTTCCACCACAGAGTAAGTCCAAATCTACTCTATAGTTGTCACTACTAAGCTGGGTGAGGCTGTTCAAATACAATTATATTTTATAGTCGAAATAAGTTGGATTTCGAATAATTGTAGGGATAAACGAATTGTAATAAATTGATTGCATGAGTGAATCACTACAACCTTCATACCATTATACCATCATATCATCATAAAACTATACCGTCATACATGTTTTACACTTCAAGTTGATCCTTTTATACTTCGAACTGAAATTTGAGATCTCAAATTGGATCTTTTACATTCCAAATTGAACCCTTAACAAATTATATGAATGGTCAATTAGGATGGGGCTTGGCTATTCCTTAACCAATTATGATGAAATTTGACATGTGCGTTAGAAATAGGTTTCTAAAATGATTTTTGGATGAAGTTCTGGAATATGGCTAAGTAGGATGGAACTTACCTATTTCTCATCTAATTATGATGAGAAAATAACTTAGCTATTAAAATTTTAACGTTTGCAACGAATAGAAAGAAATGTGACCCAACAATTATTTTTATTTATTTAT
Organism: Tipula vernalis; assembly: GCA_958295665.1. NCBI lineage: Eukaryota > Metazoa > Arthropoda > Insecta > Diptera > Tipulidae > Tipula > Tipula vernalis. Next base: position 216,975,544 of record OY282560.1, on the reverse strand, counting down.
TTATTTATTTAGATCTATTCTACAGTTAATAACTTAATGAATAGTAAAAAAAAAAGAATTATTTTAGATTAAAAAGAAATAAAAAGAATACTAACAATACGGAACATTACCTAAAAAAACGAAAACTTTAAAAACGTAAAATAAGATTAAAAATTGCAATTACTAATTGCCTTCCGAAAATACACTCTGGATCTCTCAAAATGAAATAAATGGTAAAATTCATTAAAAATTCTAGCCATTGTCTTGGTTGGTTCATTGGAACCATAATTCGTTCTATGAAAGTCAACAAACAAAAATTCCCTTGGACGGAAGCTTCTGGTAGGTACATAAATGCTCCAAGCAGAAATGAGTTCAAGACACTTAATGTGGCCACTAAGAGAATCACTAACAAAGAAGGCAGAGGCAATTTTTCGGCGTTTAACCAACGTACCAATATGAAGGCACTCACACCGAATCACATACGATGGGAGACTGCGCACCTGTTCCCACATAGGTAGATGACGATCAGATAAATGACCAAGCTTCCTGGCCATATAGATAGTAAAACGTTTCTGAATAGATTCCAATCTTGCAATATGCACATCATGATGAGGATATAAAACCACTACAGCATATTCAAGGTGACATCTTACTAAAGAAATATATAAACTAACACACGAAAATGCATCCATAAAATCCTTTGTCATTCTAAAAATAAAACCTAACATAGAATTGGCCTTTAATATTATTTTATCTATGTGTAACGCAAAAGTTAATTTCTGATCAAACAGAACTCCTAAATCAACAGTTGAAGTTACTCTACAAAGTAGATCTCCATCAAAATAATAATTGACAATATTTGGATTGAGTGTTCTGAAAAACGACATTACCTTACACTTCTGTACATTGATGAACAATTTATTCTTAGAGCACCAACTAGACAAAATATTAATTTCAGATTGCAAAACCTTATAGCATCACTTACAGATTGAACATGCATGAAAATCTTCAAATCATCAGCAAATAATAAACATTTACAGAATTTAAAAATATTAGAAATATCATTCACGAATAAAAAAAATATAATTGGGCCTAAATGAGACCCCTGAGGGACTCCTGAATGACAATAGATATAATCTGACTTAACATCATTCAATAGAACATACTGCTTCCTACCAACTAGATAAGAAGAAATCCATTTAAGAAAATTTGGATCAAGACCAATAACCGAAAGTTTTTCAATAATAATTTTATGGTCGATTGAATCAAAAGCTTTAGCAAAATCAAAGTAAATTGAATCAACTTGGGCGCCTTTAGATTCAAGTGACTCAATAGTGAATTTAGTAAATTGCAACAGATTGGAAGTCGTAGATTTTCCACTGGTGAAACCATGCTGGAAACAAGAAATTATCTCTTTAGTATGGAGTTACAAATTGTTGTTTTGGTATAGACGAAATAATTGAAATACCACGGTAATTTGATATATCAGAACGGTTACCCTTTTTATAAATTGGAACAATGTGAGAAATTTTCCAAACTGTAGGAAATTGTCCAGAAATTAATGATTGGTTAAAAGATAACATAATGGAGTTACAGTATATGAGCTCACACATTTAACTGACAGATATTCATAAATGTCATCTTCAGTTATTGTTAGGTACGGAATGTTAAATTGGCAATTACTAACAGTAGGGTCGCTATCAAAGGATCCGTAATTAAATTTATATACCGATTGAAAGAAACTAGCAAAACCCTCGCAGATTTCAGGAACCGTGCTCAGTTGTTTGTGATGTTTTAGACGAGGTTGTGAGAAATATGTCAATATGGCTTTTATAATGTTTTCTATTTAGGTTTCTGTGAATCATGCAGCTGTTGACGTTTCTTTAAGACAGCCTAAACATACTATTACAATTGCTAAACGATCAAGATTATCTCCGTAACAATATTTAAGTTCCGTTACTTGCCAATCCTTCGCTTTAAACTTTGAGTATTTGCTGTCAGAGCGGTAAGTTTGGTCTTGTTTAGAAAAGTATAATGTGTAGCGGACACGCGTCTCAGTATTAAAACTAATAACGGTAGTGCAGAGTTTCGGAATTAGAAATATTATATTAAATGTTCATGTCCAAACTTGAATTTCGTTATACTCGGTTAAGGAATAACAAAGTTCCGTCCTACTTGGCTATATTCCAGAATATTATCTAAAAATCATTTTAAAATCCCATTACAATCGCATACGTAAAATTCGATTAAAATCCTTTAAAAAATTGACAAGTTCTATCATAACTGGCCAAATTCCAGAATTTCATATAAAAATAATTTTAGAATCCTAATACTAGTCCACATACCTTTCAAACTTCATCATAATCATTTCAATAGCCAAGTCCTATCATACCTACCAGTCAAATTTCATCATAATTGGTTGAGAAATAGGCAAGTCCATATCTATATCCCAGAACTTCTTCAAAAAATCATTTTAAAATAATATTTCCAAAGCACAAGCTTAAATTCATCATAATTAGATGAGAAATAGGCAAGTTCCATCATACTTGGCCATATTAAAGAACTTCATCTTCAAAAATCATTTTAGAATCAAATTTCCAACACATATGTCAAATTTCATCATAAACGGATGGGAAATAGGCAAGTTCCATCATACTTAGCCATATTTCAGAACTTCATCCAAAAATCATTTTGGAATCCCGTTTCCGATCTGCAAGCCGAATTTCATCTTAATTGGATGAGAAATAGGCAAGTTCCATCACACTTTGCCATATTCCAGAACTTCATCAAAATCATTTTAGAATCCAATTTCCAACGCACATGTCAAATTTCATCAAAAATTGGCTAAGAAATAGACAATTTCCATCATACTTGGCCATATTCCAGAACTTCATCCAAAAATCATTTTATAATCCCATTTCCAATGTGCAAGCCGAATTTCATCACAATAGATTAAAAATAGGCAAGTTCCATAGAATGGAAGTGTAGAATCCCATTTCCAACGCATACCATATGTCAAATTTCATAATAATTGGTTGACAAATAGGCAAGTTCCATCATACTTGGCCATATTCCAGAATTTCATCCAAAACTCAAATTTCACTAAAATCAGTTAAGAAATAGATAAGTTCCATCCTAATTGGCCATTCATTTAATTTGCAAAAGGTTTAGTTTGAAATGTAAAAGGTTCAATTTGAGGTTTGATATATTAACAATGACCTTTCTTAGTCTTAAACAATATTTATGTAAGGTTTGGTTCAAATTGGTCAAGTCGTGTGGATTTGTTTAAATATCATACACATCTGTACATCCATACAAACACTTACTTTATTTTATAAATTGCTCAACTGCTCACTAAACACTGGTCCCACACCATCTCAAGCCCAATTCAATCCGCAAACGGTCCCCAACTCAACCCTCAACCCAACCGCAAACTCTCTTTTAACTCAATCCTCAAACCAGCATATATAAAAAATTGGTCAACTGTTCACTATATCTTAACCCAACCCCAACTCAACTACAACTAGAACTCAACCCACCAATTGACCCCTAACTTAACCTTCAACTCAACTCCCAAACACAATATCCAACTCAATATTCCAACCAGCATATACATATAAAAAATTGGTTAATATTCCTATAACCAGGTATTTTGGGTCAATTCGTCTGGCAGGTACCCGATTCTCTTGACGTACAGATTCCAAAAGCTTTTCAAATCTCGGCCTTGACCATAGAAACAAATTGGCAAAAACAAATTCTAAATCGAACAAGCCGTACTTTGCACAGACATACATAGACATTCAGATATCCAGACAGATGGATGGACATTTTTTTTTTTTTTGCTTATTTAAACTCAGGGACTTTCAAAATGTCGAGAAAAGTGGTTTTAGACCAACCAAATGTTTTATTTTTCAGGATTTCAATACTTTGGTCTTTTAAGACCGATGTAATTGGCCCATTATCCCTTTTATCATGCGAATTGGGCCGAGTCGTTTGGTAAAAATCATCCCTAAACTTCCGCATTCCCTCACATTTTAGTGTACATAATATTGTGCGCATTGAAATGGACCAGTCTGCTTAGAAGTTTAGAAATGTATTGTCATTGTGTTAGAAACTATTGGGTTTACTTAGATGTATCCTATCGTTACTAACTAGACGGATCCCCGGGAGGTCTTGCTTATAGCTTCAGAAACTGGAACTTAATTTTTCTCCTGCGATACCTACTGCCATAACAATCTAGAGACTGATTTTATACCCATTTTACATATTTTTGGGGTTTGGCGAATTTTACGCAATTTTCCACGAGAATCCATAAGAATTTTTCATAGGAATAAAGCCAAAGTCTTCAACGCTGTCCATGCATCCTTAAAAATTGTTGGCTAAACACTATCGACTTTTACCTTTACCTTTACCAATACCATTACCATTACCATTACCATTAACATTACCATTACTATTACCATTACCATTAACATTAGCACGATAATGCAAGACCTAATGTCGCTAGAGTCGTGAATGATTACTTGACAGTTGTAAATATTTCCAAGATGATACGGCCGGCAAAGAATCCCGATTTGAACTCTATAGAACATATTTGGGATATTATTGGTAGAAGAATTCGTTATCGTATTCCAGCTCCAAATGCGATGGAACAACTCAGAAGCGGCTCTAAGATGAATAGGAAAATACGTTACAGCGCGATATCCAGCAGATTATCAAAAGTATGGGACGGAGGAAGACAGCGGTAAAGGGAGACAATACACCTACTAGACATTTTTTATTGTTTAATTACTATTTTGGTGTCGTGTTTATATTTGTGAAAATTTTAAAATTTTTCATTGTTTGGTTTTTGTTTGAATATTGGAAAATCCCCAACTACATGTTTAGGAAAAGTAGGTCTTAACCACATTGACTTAGGAGAATTTGAGAAAATTTGTTTTTAATAGCCCGGTTTCTCCGCCGGTAAGGGCAGGTTCAGAAAAGAAATTAAAAACGCCTAAATGTATGCAAACACCACTGTGTTGTACAAGTAGGTATTCCATGAGAATTTTTCGCTGCGATTTTTCTCATTCGAAATTGTTATAAACGTGTATTGTAGAAATAGGTGAAAATTGATTACAAGATTTGACTCAAACAAAGGTTTGAAGATAAATAAAAGTGTTTAATCATTTCAACAAATCAAATAACGACAAACAGATAAAACGGCACATGATGGTATTATCTTTTTTTATGTCAGTAAAATAAAATTTAATAATCATGAAAATTTTCGAGTATGAGATTTTCGGGGATTTATCCATTTTGTGATCCCCTGAGTCCGAAAAATTAGGTTTCGAAATGACGTTTGGCAGAGCACCGAGAATGTGGTCCATAATTGAGTAAATCTGGACGAACCGATTATCATTAGTCATTGCGTGTCATTACCGGTTAATGTTGGTCATGTATAAGCTTAGGTCAGTGAATTTCAATATCGATGGGTGATACAAATAAATTAGACAATTGATTTCTAAAGATTGATTCAATATTTGTATTTCTAGTACTGTAACCTGATAAAATGTTAAATTCTAATTGACGGCTTTGAAAAATACGAAGTTTAAGTTTATCTGAAACATTTTCAATTGTTTGTTGTAATCTTAGATGTTTCCATAATATTTAAATCGTAGTATTGACTTGACCTTTGCTTCCCAAGTATATTCAAAATGATTTTAAATTATTTCTAATTGTATTTTGGTTTTAATTTTAATTCAATGCTTCATGTAAAATTCATCAAAATTCATGAGAAAAATCTTGCTATCAAGTGTAAATTATCAGACTTAATAAAATAAAAAATATTTATTTGTTTTTATTGTATTAATTTACTTTTAGTGAATTACTTTAAGTTTTATTATCGATTAAAATTACATGTAATCATCTTCAGTTAATCAACTGTATACGTTTACGAGTATATATAGTATAACGAGATGGTTTACTCTTCCCATCAATTCGATTCAACACAATTTGGCATAGTTGGTAATCAAATTTAATCGAAATCGTTATCAATAATAAAAAAGGTAATAAAATAAAATAAAGTAAATATTTGTAAATTTCAATAAAAGTTTAGAACAACATTGTGTAACATGCATGATGCATTCGAGAAAATTCCTTGTTTAATTCTTCTTCAATGATCAATTCAATGGACTTGCAGATGGATCTATTAGTACTGGTATGCTTATGTTTGTTCAATTACAGAGTCAAACTCTATATTCCAATGGGCTCTGAAATCGCTGACATGGTACCTCTTATCCGTTTGAATACACATATGTTAAAATACCAGCCTTTTATTCGGTTTTGCAGAGGTGCGGGAAAAGTTTTTTTGTATCAAAGTCAATTTTGTGGACTGTTATTTGCAGTACACAAACTATATAGAAATATACGACTGTTTTGTGGAATTACGTATATACATGAAGGACCGCTAAATGTCAAGAGAAAAAAATTATAGGTACTGTATTGATCCGGATGAAATCATGTTTCATGAAATGACAAATCAATGCAAACTGCTACCCGGTTCCAAATTTGCATCCAAAACGAAAAGGTGCTTCAAATTGTGTTGTTGTTTTAAAGGATAATTATGATCTGGACAAAAAAAAATTAAAATTTACTACAACGTCCCAGTACGAACCCGATAGGAAGCTTGTCAAAATGCACATGGACTTGTACGCTAAACAAACGTTTTTGTTTCTAACTATTTTTTACTTTCTAAAGTAATAAGCGATGTTGGGCTGAAAATCCGCTCCCACTTATTCCAGCGAAAATGTATCCTACTTGACTTTGATACAGCTCAGGAGGGTATAGGAGGTGGTCGTTAGTTAAAAGTACTGCGAGTAAGACCTTGATAGCCGCATGGACCGAAGAAAAAAAAAAAGGTTAGCTAATGCTCAAATGTGGTATGATTTGGGATGGGGGCCTTAGTACCCAAAACGTTAAATTGTTAACTACAACTCTGTATTAAGGAACAGAACAGCATGTCTTCCCTAGGCTCTGGTATTATTACTGACCTTATGCCACAGGTGTTGTTGTTGGCCATTGGTCCCTAACAGTGGTTTTAACCAAGCGAAAAATTGTACCACGTCCAATATTTTTTATTGGTTATTAGAAGTGTGTAATAAAAGCAAGGTGAGCCACAGCAACGTGAGAAAAAATGTTTTTACGTTTATTTACTGAAAACTGAGTGCACACTTTTATTGTGTACAAATAGTTTTGAAAATAAACGTAAATGCAATTTGATTTATGTGGCGCGTGGCAATGGAAAGAAGAGGATTCACATTAATTCATTTGTTATTTATGAAACTTGATTATGTACTTGCTTTTATCATGCACAAACCAATTTAATATTAACTGGATAACGTAAATGGAATGGTAACTGCACCCGGATACTGTTGTTTGGATTTTTGTTAAGGAAAACAACTTCAAAGTTGGGTTGCAGTTTTTCTTTTGTAGTTATTGTGGATTGGGTATGTTTGGTAACGGAGAACAGCACGTGCCCGTTACATATTGACTAAATTACCAATCTATGACAAGCTAAATCGGCTTCTCAAATGAATTGTCGCCTAATTTTCTTTCCTGTATGACAAGTACGGCATTTCACATACATTTTTACTTTCATGACGAAGCCTGACAAAACGAGTCTGTGTCTTTAAACAGCGAAGTAAAGTAATATTTAGTAAATATTTTTGCTTTGCTGTGTATTAACTTTTCTTCTTGAAACACAATTTTTTTATTTTATTTTTATAATTTACGTATTATATTCTTTAATTTGTCGATGTATTTAAAACAATAAATAAATAACACATTAAAAGATTTTAATAACACATTAAAAGAATTAGGAACTGAAGAAGGACGAACGTCCGAAACCGGTATTCCGAGAAATTAAATAATTTATTATCACATTAATGAAAGTTAAAACTATAACAATTTTGTGTGTATTTTCATAATGTAAAAAATTTTTTAATGTGTTATTTATTTATTGTTTTAAATACATCGACAAATTAAAGAATATAATACGTAAATTATAAAAATAAAATAAAAAAAAAAAAAAAAAAAAAATTGTGTTTCAATATTAATTGTGATAAAAGCCACAGGAATATAATGGAATTGTACCATTTATACAGCAACTTTTCTTCATTTGGTTTTTCACTTCGCTTCAACAGTTAACACTTCCCCTCAATAATATTTGTCTTAAGTTACAAAGCCGCCCCAGATACTTCATCCGGTTGGATGCTGGTGGTTTATATCAATATGATCTTTTACGAAATAGATTTCGTATTTATGTTCTCCAAACGATTTAATAATTTCTTCTTTAATCAATTTTTGTTTTTTAGTGTTATACTTATTTATCCTCCAACCCATTGAAACCATTTTGAGCTGCTAAGGAAAGGCTGGATACTCCTGACGTCCATTGTGCTAAGGTCCGTCAGGTCATTGAAGAAGGGTGTTCTCTTCCTCCTCTTCGCCCTCGCAACTACGGCAGTAGCCATGTGAGAAGAAATCAAGTCTACTCGCATGCCTGCCTATGAGACAGTGCCCCGTAATCCCTCCAAAATAGCACACTGATCTTACTTCGCTAAAGTAAGATCAGCCGTTTTAGTCCAACTTTGGCCAGACCTGCCGAGTTATTGCGCATGAGGTGACTTGACCATCTGTCGTTCATCAATTAACTAGCTTCTTCCTGAAGCAGCAGTTTGCATGACGCAAGAGGCATTTCAATATCCTTTCTGCTTTTTGAAATGTGGTCCGTTGTAAAACGTCGAGCCAGTTCATCGGCTTTAATATCCCCCATATATACTAATGAAATGTCCTGGAACCGATATGATATGGATGTTGAACTGATCTGTCATCTCGTTAAGAGATAAGAGCCAGTCCTGGACAACTTTTGACGTGAGGAGGTGTGATTGAAGCGCTTTAATGACAGTCTGACTATCCGTACAAATCCGAATATCAAAAGTCGATATTACATTATACCTCAACCAGTCCACGACTACCTTTACAGTGAAGTAACTGCTTGAAAAATGCTACGTCGGGGAGACAGAAGGAAAGGTTTAACATAAGTGCCTCACAGAACACCTCAGCAACGACTTTTCCATTCCGTTTTGACCCATCAGTGAAGAAGTTTATAACTCCTGGTTAGAAAAGATAGTGACGGGACAGTATAGTCGGTGGTCTTGAGAATTTGTTTGTTACACAATATAGATGAGTGCCCTTTATTGTTGCAGGTCCACATTGAGGTAGGTTTCAGTCGTATGGCGGCAGTACAAGCGGCCGACTGTTTCCCCAAGATATCTAGCGGTATCAAAAATAGCAGAGTCTCCAGTACCTGAGTGGATGTGCCCATCAATGCACCACTGATCCACAGAGAAACTTTGGTCAGCAGCATTTTGCATAAGCTCAAGACACCAATAGCAACATAGGCAATCTTGAAGCCACTGTCCTCCAGTCTCAGCGACAGGTCACTTATGATCAAGTTCCAAAGTAGGGGACAGTATGCCACCCTGCGGCATACTTCAGCTTGCAAATCCTGTGGCGGAGGATTCCACCAAATTGGCATTTATCATCCTGCCTCTTAGCATTTGATCTATCCAGTCCTTGAGTGCTTCATCCACTCCCAGATTTAAAAGGGCCCCAATTATAGCCGCTGGAAGCACGTTGTTAAAGACCCCCAATTTGGTTTCTCAATGAAATATATATATGTATAAGAGAATGAAGAGCAGTCTCTACAGCTTTTTTGGCACAAGCGTCCCTCTAATATGATGTTCTATTTGTCTTTCCAGTGCTTTAAAAGGAAGAGAGACAAGCTAATCGGTCTAAGGTCTTTGGAATTGCAGTGGGAAAGTTTTTCCGCCTTAGGTATAAGTACAACCTTCACTTTCGTCCATTTTCTTCGTAAAATTACCTCTAACCAGCAAATGGTTCCGTAGTTTGTTGAATATCCGCAGGGATAATATCATCGATTCCAGGCGACTTATATGGTTTCAAACTATTTATCACCAACATGATCTGTTTTCTGCTAATAGATCATCATCCTTAGATCAGCTATCAATGACAGTGGTAGTGTCTCAAGCTAACTTCGGAACCTCCGGCTTGTCCGACTCGTTCTTGTATACCTTGAGTGTGACTGCACTGAAACCATAGTTAATTAAACCGTTGGTTTTTGCCAGTGCAGTCAGTAACTCCCTGTTTAAAATAATAACAGCTGACCTATAGTCAACCTTTGTCTCTTCGAGCTTGGCAGCTTTACAGTTGTGCGTTGGCAAATCCGGGTTACCAGTCTGAAACAACTGGGGTATCACCTTCGGATCATTAGGCCCTGGACTATGTCTTTCTCCGTCCTGTCTTTCAGCGTAATGGTATTTATTTTGACTAGGGCCCTCCAGGCCTTTTTTCTAGTATTATACGGTGGTCTTGAGGAACCAGCTTCCTTCGTACTTTGGTTCCGCTTTGTTAGCTAAGATTTGTTAACCCGAGTGGAATGACCAACCTTGCTTGAGCTTAGCTCCCGCGCTTTTGTTGTAGACTTAGAAGCAGGCATATAGAGCCGAGTCTCCTTGCCTACATTTTTCGGATTTGTTGAAAAGCCGGACTCTTTTGTTTGTTTATTGTTTTAAATCTTCCATGTTACGTCCCACGAGTAGCGGATAAAAGAGTGTCCATCTGAGTGTTAATCGGGAGGGCGCCAGGTATCCGGATCCACCATTAGCGACTGAGCTAGTTTTTAAACTGGCACCCCAGTCTGGTCGACTATCGGCACTGTACGAGTAACACCTTAACCCAGCCCAATGATTTGTTTAAGGTTCAGTGCCGTGCTTTAGCCTAGAAGCCAAAGAATCAGCAATCTAGTTACCAGCGGTCACCACGTGGAGGTAACACAATCAAGTTACGGAGCTGACACCAAGTGCCAATTTGAATCCATCGAGCAACTTCACACCTGACAACCAATTTTAATTTTAGGCAACTTTGTTTATTCTTATAATTTTGGTTTCATTGTTCTAATGTGACACAAACTCTTTTATAGACAATGATCCAAATATCTGTTTTCTACACGTCTAACTTACCGACGTAACATACATAACAAATTTAAAAATAGTACATTAAACAGACTAATAGACGTCGTTGTTGTTTGGAAGGTTTGCTATTACATATTACAGTATCACTTTTCACATCAAACTTTACATCATGCGATTTCGAGAAGGGTAATTTAAAGCAACAAAACTCACAGGGATTGATCTACAAGGCGAGTTTGGCATAGGCATAGGCACTCTTAGCTCAGCGCTGGGTAATATTACAAGCCCTATACCTATGCAAAGCTGAGAAGGATGGTTTGAAGGGTTACATTTATGGTATCTGATGTAGAGTGATTTAAGGTGTTACGTTCATGATATTTGTCATAGTTCAGATACTTTGATTTATCAAAAGCCCGTTACAAGGATAGATCTTTATAGCGCGATATGGGCATGGGCATAGTAGGACCGAGGCAGGGCGAATAAATGACGCAGCTTATATCTCGAAGTTGAACTCCTTGACGGGCCAACAAACAAATATCGCAAAATGATCAATAAAATGTTTAACAACCGTTCTACATTGTTTAACCCATCACAAAAACGGTGGCTTAAACCAGGGTCTTCTAGAGTAAAGAGCCATAATCATACGTCATAATTGTTTAGAAGCTTTTTTAGGGTTTATTGTTCACCGTATTGGAACCATAGTAAAAATGATGTTTTTTATCTTCAAGGTTTTCAATGAAAAAAGCACAGGTCCTATAAAACTTTTATAAGAAAGTTTTCTACATATCTTTATGAATAACATACAATTAGAATATAATAGTTTTAAATGAATTAATATTAAATTATTTCTAAAATAAATTATTTTTATTTATATTGAGCCAATTCTTTGTATTTAAACAAAATTATTTTCTTGGTATAAGGGCTCTTTATTTTTGTTATTTAAAGTTGGCTAATATTTGCTAAATTTATCTTTAGTTTTACTAGTGTACGTTAGATGTCTAAGCTGTTTAAAGAAAAATACGAAAAAAAATTATTTATTCAAAAAATTATCACGCGAACGTAATGATAATTTGTTTTGCTTTTCCTACAATTTTTGAACGAGAAATTTCCTCAGGTGTTAATTTTTGGTTTGATTTTACTAAATTTGTACTGCCATCACTGCCATCTATGTAATGTCTTTTGATTTAGTGACCACACGATTTGTAGTAAGCTTTTATTTCAATTTGACCAGAATGATGTTGTTATGAAAATTTTTTAAATTTTGGTTTAAATAAACCAATCATTACAAGAAACTGAAAACGTTTTCTTAAACGTTGCTCATACATACATATGTATATGTTGAAATTCAAATATTTATGAAAATATCTCAGAAATCATAAATAAGAATTTATAACGTTTTCATTAAAAGATGTGTCTTAGAAAAAAAAATGATTTGCATTATTTTTTGTGTGTTTTTGGTGATTTCCTCGTTTCTAATTCCCTTATAAAAGCTTCGTTTTTTAGACTATGGTACCACTTTTAGGTTGTCTTGATACTAGTCATGGGAATGTGATAAAAATGAAGCAACTAGTGATGGTACCGATTAATAGCGATATAGATAGATTTGTTCAAGGATGTAATGCTCATTTACAAACTGCGAATAATAAAACAACGATTTCAGAAAACTGGCCAAAGACTAGTTGCCCTTTCGAAACAATTCATTTAGATTTAGTTATATAAAGTGGATAGAAATAAAAAGAATGACAAGTACTAATGTATTTAAATTAATAAATTCAACGGAGTGGAATTTAAGAAATATGGAAGGAAATACGAAATAAAAGTTATTCATTCGCCACCGTACCATCCTGAATCAAATGGTTTAGCAGAGAGAGCAGTACAAACAGTGAAATGATGTTTAAAAAAATTTTGTGTGGATGTTAAATGTTCAAATAAAAATATTGACGAATTAATGAAGAAATTCCTTTTTATCAACAGAAATAGTTTTAGTACGGCAATCCAAACTTCATAAACCGGGTTAATTTTTAAAAATAACTCACGAGTTGAATTGAATAAATTAAGACCCGACCTAGACAATATTTCACAATTTAACGAAAAACATAATGATGTTAAGAAGTTTAATGTTAAAGAGAAATAGTAACCAACCTAAATAGTTATGTTAAACGGTTAGCGGCAAAAATAATAAAAAGAATTAGTAAATTTACATACACTACCGTTCAAAAGTGGTTAGGCACTGTTAATAACAGCATAAATCATATGAAAACCCCGCAAAAATGTGAAATTTTTTAATTGTTATGAACATCCACAGATACATTTGTGGAAATATGGTATACTAAATAAATGGGAAAAATAAAACGCTTAATTTAAATTTTACTTTCATTTGTGTGACCTCCTCTTGATTGAACAATCGCAGCGCACAATCGAGGCATTCTCAAACAAAAAGTTTTATCAGAGTTCCTGTGGTTATTGAGTTCCAAAATGATTCAAGTTTGTTCTACATATTAGTAACTGATGTTGGAGCTGATTGCCGTACTACCCGGTTCAGTTCTTCCCACAGTAACTCGATCGAATTCAAGTCTGGGCTTTGAGGAGTCCATTCCATAATTTTAATAGTTCCTTCCTCCTCTAAATGGTGAAGATAGTCTTTACATAGTTTATATGAATATATATTTTGGGTCATTATCTTGTTGGAAGATGCAATTTTGACCTAAAAGTCGAATTCCTGAAGATATTGCGTGGTTCTCCAAAATTCCTCGGTATCCTTCTTTTCTTAATATTCCGTCAATTTTCACACTATCACCCACACCGATACTAGCAAAGCAAACCCAAATCAGCACGTAGCGACAATACACTCTTTTCTGGCACGTTCACCCACAGTTCACGGCTGTTTTGCGTCTTTTCATCTTGCTAGTAATCACTATTCTACGATCGTCTGTAGATGTCGTCCCTCTTGGTCTTCCACTACGTTTTTTATTATGAAAACTGCCACTTTTCCAATATTTTTAAACGTTATAGTTGAACGTAGCATGGTTTAATTAAATTTTTTTTAGCAATCTATCGATTATTTATATCAGCTGTATGGTAAGCTATTATAAGCACACATGTTTCAGTACTAAGTTTTATTTTTGGAGGCATTTTAAATAACTAATAAAGCCAGTCGAAATTTCGCTTACGTTGGTAACAGTGTAAATATCAACTACAACTGACCGTAGTTTACTTATACATACTGATAAATTTTCCCCGAAATTCCTCCAGATTATTATTTTAACTACACTGTAATAGACAGTTTACGACAACATGGCCAAACGCAGGAAGAGGGTACTAAAATTAATTCGATGTAATGGGTGTTTATACAACGTGTTTCGTCGCCAAGTGACGAGCCGGAAAATTCGGAATATTTATGTAAAGTTATGGCAAAAATCCTGTAAAGTGAGGGTCTAACTGTAAAACATTGCAAGTTATTACGTTTTCAATTTTTTCAGTAATGTTGGTGACCCCTTTTCACGTTTTTCATTATATCTCCCAAGTTATGGGCTCGATTTTAATTCTGTTTGAAATTTTTGAAAGCTTATGAGTCACTTTATTGGTTGCACCCTTAGCCAGGTTTTTTTTCGTAAATGTAACAAATTATGGGAAAATAGCATTTTTTTTTACTTAAAAAGGCTCTACTTTTTAAAAATTCAGTAAGAGGAACTTGAAACCCCATCGGGCGCATCCCCCGGTGGCGGATAGGATAATGTTCATCAGCTAAAACTGGTGGATAGGAGGGAAATAAAATACCTCCCGCGGACCAACAAGACTATATGCAATGCTCAAAACAGAGAGATTTATACCCCAGGTCTAGTCAGCCGACTGGACAATCCATCCTCTTCGGAGGCTGGCCATATCGATTCTGGGAATGGCCAAACATTACATACCAAAAGTGATGTCAGCAGAAAATTTGCATTGCGAGCAGCTGGATACAGTAGTGAAAGTAACATTGACCTAGAAAAGGAAAATATGAATCTCTTGGGGAGGCTACAGAAAATGGAGCAATCATTTGCCAAGCGAAGAAATCGAGCATCTAAAGCGAGAAAATGAACTTCTAAAAATGAATCGGGACTCAAAAGATTACATAGCAAAATGAGGGTATTGAACCAGAGAAATTCAACTATTTCACTTATGAGGATGAATTGAAGAGGGAGACGGATTGGATCCTAAAGAAGAAAAAAACAGTCCAGGAAGAGTAAGAAAAGAAAAGCTGAATTGTCGCCTAAGGCTGAAGAATTAAATGACAGTGGAACTACAAGTACCGAACCAAAAGTTGTCCAACCTGATTTCAATCTACCAAAAGGTAATAAATTATAACGTGTGGAACACTATATGAGATATGCGACTATATGGGGCACATACGTTTCACTGACGCGCACAATTTTATTTTAAGATTCAGATTAATTACAAAAAATGTTCACCAAGAATTTAATTGTATACTTATAATTAATGATTTACAACATTTAGAATTTGATTTTAATTAATTATTGTTCACCAAGCAAACTAGAATTTATAAACCGACCGACATTTTACGTATTTTTATTTTAGAACGAAATAAATTTGTGTACAGTGTACACAGCTTGTCACGACCGCACGCTAAATTCGACTGTAAAAAAATCAATCGCGTAGAAACGAGAACGATGAATAATAAAATGTAAAAGTGAATTGTTTCAGTTCCGTTTCTTTCAACCGCACAGTGGATGAATATTTATTTTTGTTTTATGCTCGCTGGTCGAGTGGTTGCGGTTGTGTTGCGAATATGTGTTATGTACATGAGAGAATGCAAGAATATTTTTAATGAGTGAGCCGCTACAAAATCTACTAAGATATTGCACCAAAACTGCAATCGAAAGTAAACCCACCCCCACAGTTACCCAGAAATTCCATCACTGATGAAATCGGTTACTGGCAAAGTGTACAAGGTAGCAGTGCTAAACAAGAACGTTTGCAAAATTAATACTCTGGACTGAAACTCTTATAGAACCTTATCTGTGAAGTTGAAGGCTGAATAGTATCCGTGGTTTACCTATGAGGAAAAACAGGCTCGACCTATAAAACTTATGGCAAGAGGCTTGCATCACACTAGCTAACCAAAGAAATAATGGAAGACTTAAAAAATAAAAGTCTTAAAATACTAGATGCTGTGAATATTATTAAAAAAGAGAGAACAGAAAATCAGGAAGGAAATCAAACTTTCAGTAAAAGGGGGATCTTTTCTTTTATGCTGGTATTTGATAACAAAGAGAATGTTCAAAACATTTATGGTATAAAAGGAATTCTTCACTTAAAAAAACTTCACTAGAAACACTATACGCATACTCCAATGCAAGAAATGTCAGGAATTTAATTGCACCCAAAGATATTGCAGCCGAGATCCGAGATGTATAAAATACTCAGGTAAACATATTACCCAGGCATGTACAATAGGGAGAGGTGTGCCAGCTAAGTGTATAAATTGTAAGGGTCAACATCCGGCTACTTATCGAGGCTATGAGGTTGCTAAATAATTAGAAAAATTAAGAGATAAACCACGAAATCAACCTCAAAATCACGAAATTCGAAGGATTCAAACTTTAAATCAGATGGATCAAAATCTACAACCAAGCAACGCAGGCCAAAGAAGAACATTTGCTCAGGTAGTGTAAAGTTCGATTTCAACCAAATATATGGACTCTGAAAATAACCGAATTATGAAAAACATTATGAACAGCATGACCCAAGTAGCATTTCAAGTTGTGAAACGGTTCCCACATCGTTGTCACAACTAATTTCATCGCTATTTGGATGTGGCGAACCGTAGATCACAACGGCTCCACGTGGTTGTCACAACCAATTTGGCGAAAATAATCGGTTGTCACAATATTGTGACAACGTTGTGAGCAAGTTATGGTTATATCCCACAACTGTTTGAATTTGTGAAACGGTGATGAAGCTGTTGTAAAATAGTTCTATAAAAGTTGTTACAACGCTGTGTGAGAGTTGCCGCAGCTCATTTACAACTATTTCACAACTAGTACTGGTGATCGGAGACTCACAACCAAATTTTCACATACATAAGGTATTTATTAAAATAACACAACCATTGTGATACTACGAAGTTGTCTATATGTAGATTGAACCAATACTTTTATCACAACTGAAAAGAATAACTACACACACAAAAAAAAAAGGTCACCACGACACCGATTCGGTGTTCCATACGATCTCACCGATAGGATATTCCAAAATGTTATCCGTTCGGACTTTCATGTTTTTATCATATAAATATATTTGGGATAATAAATTTGGCACCGGATCAAACATTTTTTGAACCTTTTCAGTGTGACCATATTTAACACCGTTTTTATATTTTTAACAAATACCTTTCGATAAATTATTTTGCACTGAATCAGATAATCAATAAACTATTTTAGTGTGAACACACAATACTGTTCGTATGTTTTGAATAAACGATTCTGGATTAAATAATTTGCACCGAATCAAACAAATTTTAAAACTCCTCTGGTGTAAACACATTACTTCAATTTGGTGTTTTGTAAAGACATTGTGGATAAAATAATTTTCACCGAATCAACCTTATTTTATAACTCCTCTGGTGTAAGCACATTACTTCAATTTGGTGTACCATATTTTTATCTTGATTAATTTTATATCACTAAAAATTATAGCATAGGTATGTAATAAAAAATGTATAAATAAATTCAACAATGTTTTTATTGTAAATAAATATATAGTTACATAAAAAATATATTTTTTAATAAAAACTTCTTACATAATATTAAAAATATTTACATTTTAAAATAATTCAAATTTTGGAATAATAAAAGGATTATTATTTTTGTCGTGGTAACAAAATTCATATGAGTCTTTGTATTTTAATTCATTTATTTCTATAACATTATTTTTTTCATTGGTAATTTCAACTTCATACCCATTTAAGTTAATATTAAAACTTTTTGTTATTAATTTACGATAAAAAAAATAAATCTTACTATTAATTTCAACTATGTGATCAATTAACCCAAAATTTGGGTGGTTTACTATATCCGTTTTATTAGTACATATAATAAATTTTTTTTTATATAAAAACCCATATTTTACATCATTAATAATATTAATTTTGTCAAATTTCGAAAAATTTATATCTGTTGCTAAATTTTCTGTATCTATATTTAAATCGAGAAATTGTGTTTTCTTGTCAATTTTAAATTCCAGATCAATATCAAGTGTTGACGTTTCATAATCGATATAATTCATTTCTTGATGTTTTGTAGCTAAGAGTAAACATATATTTTTAAAATTTCGTGTTGAATGAGCAATTCTTTTTAGCTTTTCATGTTTGCCTTCAAAGCGCATTGTCCATAATGTAGTTAAAACACCCATAGTACGAATGATTCGGGGATAATGTACCAATAAATGTTCTTTTGGAATAAAACTTTTTCCAGGAAAATTTTTTAATAATTGCGAATGATGTTCTTCGATAAGTATCGTTAACTTGTCTACTAAGTGTTCGTTTAAGACGGGTGAAAAAACTATTTTTGTTATTTGAATAAGCAATATTATAACGTTAAATTTTGAAAAAAAATCAGTATCGCCATTATCAATTAAATGGTGAATTAAAAACGGAAAATACCTCAGCAGACACCAGAACTGCGAAGCTCTTTGTCGTAAATTGTTAGTTTTACTGTCTAAACTTATTAAGGAAGGAATATTTGAACTATTTAGATATCCAAAATTAAAATTTTTAATAATATTATTTAAATCCTCAATGGAAATTAATTTTCGCTCTTTAGTAATATACAACAAAAAAATTTTAATTTCATATTGACCAATACCCTCTAGAATATCGTGCATGATATCAACACTAAGAGATTCAAATGTGTTAAAATATTTTAGTTCGTTCAGCAAACATAATGATTGTATACCAAATTCTTTATGGTCAACGTAAAGGTTATAATCTTCTTGCATTCTAATTAAATCGACATTTTCTTTTAAAATACTTTGAATGTCTTTTGAATTCATTCGACAGAATCGACAAAAGTAATTCGATTTAAATGATTCATTTAAACCATACAAGGAGTTTGCAGATAAATTATCATGACTTAGAGAAAAAATGGATCCTTTTACATTGTATAGTATATCATTATAAATAATATCAATACCATCAGTTTCCAATTTCTTAAGATCTGCAACTATTGGTTCTAAAAATGGCTTATAACCAAGCTGTTTGATGTCTGCGTAATGACATCAAAATCAATGCAGTGCAATCAAATGAATATTTTGTAGGTGTGTATTAATGTGATCTCCTAAATTTAAAACTGTAAAATAAAATGCCATAATTTTATGGACTCCTGTTTTAGATCCTAGGGGGTTTACCACTTCAAATTCATCAAAATATAGTTGTAAATGAAAACAAGGGTGTTCTGAAGAAAACAACTTATTATTTTTAAAATGTTTACTTTGTGTATAGTGAAATAAGTTATTTGATGCATTTGAATTTTTTAAAATATTTTTCATAAAATGTTTATTTTGAGATAGATAGGATAATGTTTCAATAATAGATACGTATGAAAAACTATTTGTCACAATACGCCGGCAATCGTAAATTAATTTTGTTTTATTCCATACCCTATCATTTCTAACGCTAACAGCAATTTCTCTTGGAGCTGGCACTTGATTGAAGATTTGTTTCCGTCGCTTATAAGTAGAAATTTCATTTTGAAAGGGACTATTCATGATTTGCAACTCTGGTTGTATTAAAATATTTATATCTTTAGTATTATCAAAATTTAAAATTGTTTTTCGGATATTTGTTTCTATTGCATTTGTAAAATTAGAAACTAGTCTTAAAATAGAGTTCTGCTGGCTGTAATTTAAGTCTAGTCTCATAAAATCTCTAATGAACTCATCTCGTACTTCAATTATATTGACGTCAGCTACGTTACTAATATCTACATTATTGCTATCATTTTCAACAAGGTTATTGACGTGATCAACTGTTTCCACGATTCTGTTATTTAAACCGGTGTCATCAACATTACTACATATGGTTATATTTGCATTCGTAATTTGATTTTGTGGTACATGTTTGCTAATGGAATGTTTCATTAAGCCGCAAAAACTCTGATATTGAGCATAACAATTTTTGTATCCACAAAATAATTTACTTTGCCTTGGATTTGTTAAACTATGAAACAATCTTAAATGTTTTATGTACATCTTCAAATCAATGAAAGACTTAGTACAATTTATTATCTTGCATATAAACATTTTGCAATTTTAATTAAGAAAGATATTAATACAATATGTATATTTTATATTAATGTATGCAAAATAAACTATGCTAAAAATGTTCTAATGAAAATATACGTTTTTTTATTCTAAAACGTTTAGAAGAAATTAGTACTTCAACATAAAAATTTTTAATTCATTACATTTTTTTAAAAATTATATTACTTCGACGTTGGTAAGATCCAAAGAATTACCTTACTCAAGTAAGAAGTTATTGATTACGATGGCCGCTTAAAATTCAATCAGGTTGGTGTATCGCAATTTATCAAAGTTTCGATCTGGAAGCAAATGTAATTTATTAAAAACTGATAGGATATTTAAATATTTATATAGTTTTATCAAAATATTTTCTCTTTTATCAAAATAAGTTTGTACGCTTTTCGCTTATTGAATTACATTTTCCATTGCTCAAGTAAAATACGATTCTATTTCGTTTCTGATTATGTTGCTTAATTATCGTTGTGAATGGATAAAATCGTAATTGAATAAACGAATCACTGTACAAGTTTACTCTTGATTAAAGGTACATAAATTTACTTGATTAAAGGTACATAATACATACTTACATATTCAATCACTTTTAATTCGTTATTCAATTGTAAGATTAAACATTATATTTTCAATAAAAGTTAGCCATTAAATCTAACATCCCAACATATTTTTTAATTCTTTTAACCTTGGCGTGAGTTGAGATCTGTTCATTTTGAAAAAAGCCTCTTGAACAAATAAATAAAATGATCCATAATCTGAAGGATATTGGCAGTTGAACACAAAATAAGCTTTAAATAAAGTAGCAAAAGCGTCGATGCTGGTAATCTCCGATAAAAGAGGTATCTCCTTATTGTCTATATTTATTGAGTATGAGCAAATCGTTGATTTCGATGGTCCCCTTAATATAAGATGAGGCTGAGTTATTTTATTTTCTCGGATAGTTCCGGTCTGAAAAAACATAAAATGGATTATTAAAAATCACAGGAATAAAATGTTAGTTGTGCAAATGTATTTTTCAACAACCAACCCTGACGCTCCTTATTTAAGTCATATGAAAAAAAAAAAATTTTCTGTTTATAAATGTTACATTGTGTCCTAAGATAAAAGTTATGTTTGGCGCAATTGATTTTATTTATTTATGGGAAATTAATAGATACTCCCAAAGCTACTTAGTTTAATTAATTTCAAACTAATAATTATTCTTTTAGTTACAAAGTAAGACTTTTAATAAGAAAGCAGTACAAGTTCGAAAATATTTTCACTCATATATCGCACATTATTTTTATTCTATGGTGAATGATAAAACTGGAAATGTTTGGTAGTATTTAAACGAAATAAATCAAATAATCGTAGGTTTGTACGAAAAATATTTTTCTTTATAGGAGGGCCAAAACATGTAATCAAAAAACGTCAGGTTTAATTTAATAAAAACCCTACACTAGTTTGGTTTAGTTACCTTTTCGAAAACATAAAAATTATATGGCTGGAACGTTGACGTTGTTGGTTGATTTTTTTTTCTATATGTTCGGCAAATATTTTTGAGGATCATTAGTGCGTTGAGATCATCGTCAAACTCTGAAAATATTGTATAACAAAAAATTAAGTACTTTAGGTTGCTATTATTCTTAAAGTTGTTTTACTTTCATATTCTTGAGTGCACTCATCATATATTTTAATTTTACGATGGATTCCAATTTCTAAATTTTTTTTTTTTATTTGAGTCCAATTTTCTTTTAAAAAAACATCTTCTCTATACGCAATCTGAAAGTCTTGATCAATCTGGAATGAAAATTGTAAATAATTATAGTAAGAAGTAATGTAAGTATATTCATTTTCTAATCTTCTAAGTAGAATATATTTCTAATCTAGTTATATAATATTACTGGGGGTTGCATAAAAAAAAAATATTTAAAAATTAAAAAAAAACAATATGCATATGCATAAGTAAATGTTGTTGTAACAATTAATAAAATGAAATACCAGCCCCGGTGTATCCAAGAACCTCGGAAAATTTTCGAATGTGAAAATCGTTGGTCGACATTTAATAGTTCGACGCATTCTTGCAAAAATTTCTGATGTACTACTTTTTGGGCAAGCCTGTTGAAGCCATTGGATGTCATCTGAATAGTCAACCAGTTCTTCTTCCTCTTCTGATTCATTTTGATCAATTTGAATTTTCACTCCTGAATTACGCGATGAATTTCCTAAAGATCTATTGACCGTTCGTAAACGAAAAGCAAAAAATCCAGTTCTATCCCCAGGGTTATAAAATATTTCCTTTAATGTGGAAAAACATCATGAAGCTAAATATTTTATCAACGTAAAAGTTACAACTTACAAATTTTTCCGGATCATGGTTCTCGCACAATTTAGGAAATAATAGCGCAGTGGCTTGCGCCCACAATGTTTTGTTTTGCGAACTCGGATACGTACCGTGAACTTCAATCAGGTGACTAACAATAATATTTACTATTTTAATTCGAAGATTTTTTGGTAGGACTTCTGTGGAGTTATATTTATCAACAAGTATTTTAGCCTCTGGATGATTAGTTAAATATGTTTCCAGTTCCTGTAATTGTACATAGTAGAAAAATAAACTAACTGTTTTCTATTATATACCAATGGGTCCCATTTGAAACCCGATATTTCAAAATGCGATGCGGTACAAAACGCGGTATGGTACAAAACGAGATAACTTTAGGTACCGTAGCAGTATTTCACATTTTTGTTAAAAAATTTAACCCTACAAGTGAAAATTACTTTGTTTTATGAAATAAATTGTAAAGCAATTACTCATACCCGAAAAACTGAAATAAATTATTTATATTTCACCACTACATTTATTATTGAAACCGTCAAACCTTTAAGTTTTAATTAGCGATCCGCAATTGGGACATTTACCTTATTTAAAAACGAGATATGTATAAGGAACAGTAGGTATTTTTTTTTTATTTTTACCCTAATTCCATCATACATGCTCAATTTCATCATTATCTCTTTTAAAACATATTTTTCTAATTTAATTTTTTTTGGCAATGAACCAATAAAAGCATTTTGACGAAAAACCGGTGTAGCAGCTTCATATTCCGTTTGCGTATTTGCATCCGTGTACGCTATGTTTTCTGTTTGACTTGAACTATCTTTATGAGATTCTAATGTATGTAATAATTTTATTAATATGATTCGAACAATACAAAAGAAACATGGTTGTTATTTTACCGTAATTTTGAAAAGTTTTTAAAAAAAATGATTTCTCGTAAGTTAATTTCATATCGCTGATAATTATATTAAAAACTTCCTGATTCAGTTCAACATTATCTTCAGTGAACAGGCATAAATCAAAATTATTTGAAGTGATATTAAACTTTAATGAAGCTGAAATATAAAAAATAGGCTCTGTAAAATTAATATTGGAAAAAGCATTGAAATGCCGAACAAAATGAACATAAACGTTTAGTTTATTATACTGCAATTGACATAATTTATTAAGCAGTTTGTACAACTGTTATGTGCATTCAAAAATAAATTTAACCTAAATATAAAAAATTACGTATTTAGATTTGTGATTTCCTTATAACTTCTAAGAAGAAAAAAAATATTGCACCTATTTTATTTTCAAATTTCGTTCAAGGATTTTTCCACAAAAAATCGATAGCTCAATTATTCTTTATATCAAAGATAATGAATTAGTTACAGTTTTATTTATTACAATTCGGTAAACACAGTGATATCACATGCACATTTTGAACAAAAATTCAAACACCATAACAAAAACCAATGGTTAATTTTCCAACAAAAAATACACTAACTACAATAAATTAATTGTTATATTACTGTGTTATTAATAAAATAATTATCTTAGGTAGTTTCCACATCGGAGGAACTAATCAATAATTCTAAATAAATTATTGGGTCTCATGTTGCTTTGAAATGTGTTTGAAAAGTATTCTGTTTTCTTTTAGACCACTTCTTTTGCATTTATTTTTATTTTTCAATGCAAAATTATTAGTGGATGTTAAAAATTTGGAAGCGCATCCGGGGTGGAACGCACTTTATAATTTAATTTTACCTTCTTCTAAAATATCCAAAAGTGTTGTGGAGTTTACAATAATACATTTTTTTGTTGCGTTGTACACTATAGAAAACACTCTTTTTCCTTCCATCTTATGATTTTCACTAATAATCACGCAATTTATAAAATGATTCACTTATTAATTAAACTTTATTGAAAATTCACAACTAAATTGCGGTCTACCACTATCACTAATTATTTAGAACACTAGAGATTTATTTTATTTTAATACACGTTGATGTGTCTTCCATGATACCAAAACCCAAACTGATGATTTTTGAAACAAAAAAACTAATTTTTAATGCAAAATTTAACAGGAATAGCTATTCACGTTTAGAAAATAACACCGAAAAGGGAATTTTATTGCATCCAAAATGATTTTTGTTTTAACTGTGATTTCCCTTTCTAATAAAAAAAAAGTAATATTTTCTGTGAGAAACGGTAAAAATTTGTTTAACACCAAATGTGGTTAACATTATATAATTTCGAAGATAAATTATCCAAAATTTCATTTTAAATATTTATCCGTTGGTGCGGAGTTAATTTTATGAAACAATACCTGATTTGATACAAATAAAATGTTTCCTCTGATAAAAATAAAACTGACACCGCATATTTTTTTGAGTGTATATGAAAGTATGAACATATAATAATAATGAATAATAATAATATTTTATATTAATGTGATTTCATATATAATTCAATTTCATTATTTATCGCACATATATGTACGTGAAAAACCATGGGAAATGTTAATTTTACTGTAAAACAGGGATTTTTAGTTTGAAAATAAAGATTGGCCCGATGTCATTTGCATTTCAAAAAAAATAATTTAAGGAAAAATTATTAAAAAAAAATAATTTATTGAACTAAAAGATCAATGAACTGCTGTATGTAGGTTATGATTTGTTTTTTTCAAAATGGCGGAACGTATTCTCCCTATAAAAATATTGTATCCGCCATATTATAGTATAGTTGTGCCTGCAACCGTTCTAGATCAAGTTGAACAATACAATTTTGTGAAATGGTTGTGTTTGGAACTAGGTTAGAGAAAATAAATTGTGAATCGGTTGTGAAGCGAACTTTCTATATTGATTAGTTCTGTTGAGAACCAATCTAACAACGTTTGTTTGTGAATGGGTTGTGAAACAGTCTAGTGAAGAACTATTTTCACTACTAGAATTTTGACATTTCTACATTATCGTGAAAAACGTGAATAAAGCAACTTGATTTATTTTGATGATAATTTACATGCAAACTATATTTAAGGCAGACTTCAAGGCCTTGATGTCAATATACACCATGACCTAGAGTGGTTAATGTTAGGTTTTTAGGTGTTTCTAATAATGTTCTTGCGTCGCGAGGCACATTTACCGTCGCTCGTTTCCTTATAATTTTTAGTAAAGAATTGATTGCTGTATGCCTTATGTTATAAGTAGTAGCCCAAGTTCTTAAATCCTCTTGGAAATGTGTATCGTTATTGATTTTTTCAAATTCATTTTCACTTTCATCACAAAAATTTTCAAAATCTTCATAATGACCTTCATTTTCCAAATTTCCTTGACTTGTGATTTCGATATCGTTTATGCTTTTAAATGGAAATGAAGGGACGTTCTGGTTACTTAGGGATAAAACACTTTCAACTGAAGGCACGTTCTGGTTACTCAGGGATACAATACTTTCAACTACCGTATTTTAACAAGGAACAATGTCTATATTGCAAACTTTTAAATTTAACCGATTCCTAATCAATAACCGTCTGTATGTACCACTTTTTTTATATTTTTTCCATTTGGAAATCTCAATTTTCGGCTTGAACATTTTGAATTTAAGATGTTTCGTGAAAATGTAACTTCTTAAATTGTCAAATGACATGTAAACAAAATGGCTATTCGTAGTTCTCAAGCTCAGTTTTCACATCCAATGTACAACTAACAATTTAAACGACAACTAAATTAGTTCGCAAAATGAGTTTTGTGTTTATTTCACTTATTATGCACTCCATTCAACTTATTATGCACTCCATTAACAACTTATCTTAAATGGTGATTGTAACCAGTTGTTAGAACTATTTCACAACTAATTTAATGTAACATTTATTATTGTTCATTATTGGTTATTAAATTAGTTGTGACATGTATGTTCCAACTAACGCAGCGAACCAATTGTTGGTGGTTCGTAACTGGTAACTTTTTTAGTTGTGACATGCGTGTGCGAACCAATTTTGTCAACCAATGTGTGGCGTTTCGTAATTGGTAATTTTTTTAGTTGTGACATGTATGTGTGAACTAATGTGACAAACTAATTGGTTGTGGTGACCATTCAGCTGTGGATATTACAAGAGACAACAACTTCACAACTATAATTTTTCAATAAAGTTTTTGCTAAATTTGACAACCATTTCACAAGCAATTCCTGGTTGTGACAATAATGTGACAACCATCAATTGGTTGTACACAACTAACTAGTTGTAAAATGCTACTTGGGGAGAGCTATTACAAAGCGGTTGACCAAAGTAATCTGAACAACATGATATTTGATCAACTGAAGAAAATGCAACTACCACAACGAAATCTGACAAAAAATGTTAAGTAAGAACACAACTTTCAGAATAGTAATCTGGAATGCGAATGGGCTTATGCAACATATTCCAGAAATAGAAATATTTTTAAATACAGTAAAAATCGAGCTTTTCTAATATCCGAAAGCGATTTTGTTAAATCTTCGTTTGGTAAAATCCGGGGTTACAACTTATACGAGTATCATTCCACTCATCCAGTGGAAAGAGCAAGAGGTGGTTCGGCATTATTAATAAAAGCAAATATAAAACACCATGTAGAAACAAAAATCGAAGAAGAAACAACCGTAAAGAAGAACTACTATAAGGATTGACATTAAACACAGACAGCTTACGGTATCTACAATATACTCTCCTCCCCGGCATAACTTGAAAAGGGAGGACTACATTAAACTATTTAAATCACTAGGACGTGATTTTACTATTGGAGTTGACTTTAATGCGAAAAACACCTATTGATGATTTAGACTTACAACGTCAAAGCAGGGTAGACATCAAAATGTAAATTTTACTCTAGTGGTTTCCCCAACATACTGGCCCAGTGACGAAGCTAAGATACTGAACCTAATAGACTTTTATGTAGCAAGAGGTATATCTCACACATTGAAAACAGCAATTCTCTAGTATCGGATCACTCACCGGTTATAATGACAGTCAGTGAAATGGTAATTTAAAGGGAAAGTGCACCCAGATTAACAAATTCAAAAGCAAACTGGGATCTCTTTCTTGAATTAGTGGAGGAAAAAATCAATCTCCAGCTACCGATAAAAAATTCTTGCCAGTTGGAAGACGAACTGGAACAACTCAATGAAATAATTCACTATGCTGTGTTGGTAAGCACCCCCCTTATACAAAATAAGAAGATGCTTAACATATCATACCCAATGGTCTCAAATCCCTTCGACGTTAAAAATGAGTTAATCAACAAATATCTGATTAGTCACTGTGGAAGAGACTGAAAAGACCCAAAATGCAAGTGTCTCCACTTAAAAAGTATGATGGGACCTGGGCAAGAGGTCACAAAGAGAAGGCTGATCTGTTTGCGGAGTATCTCCGGGACCCCTTCCAACTACTACCAAGACAAACTGCCAATGAAAATATAATGTCAAATCATAAGCTAGATGAATTTGACATACGGCCAGTAACTCTCAAAGAATTAAAAGAAGAAATGAAAAGACACATGAATGTTAAAAAAAACCCAGAGTATGACTTGATTACTTGCCAAATTATCAAGGATCTACCAGACAAAGGATTTCGTAAGCTATTACACATAATGAATACGACCCTTCGGTTAAAATATGTTGCGCAACAATGATAAATCACTCTTTGAAAAATTATTACTAAAGAGACTTAAACCAATAATTGAGGAGCAACAACTAATTCCTCCACATCAATCTGGATTCAGAGAAAATCATTCCACAATTGAACAGGTGCATAGAATCACAAACATTTGGACATCCCGCAAGCATTCAATAAAGTTTGGTCAGTGGCCTGGAACACAAGCTGCATAGAAATCTGTCGAGACAATTCTATGCCACACTAAGATCTTATTTATCCAATAGACATTTTCGAGTGAAATATGAGGATGAATACTCCGAGCTAAAGAAAATCTATGCTGGTGTCCCGCAGAGGAGTGTTTTAGGACCAATCCTGTTACTATATTTACTATAATGGCGATTGCAAGTAATGTCGCTGATGCAACGAACAAACCACGCATATTAACTTTATATATCAAAAGGCTTACCATCTACCTATAGAAATTAACTCGCAACACGTGGCATATGCAAATACAGCTAAATTACCTTTTTTTTAAGAATTTTAATTTGTTTGTCTGTAATCAGTTGATTTTTCGGCATTTTTTATAGACAAATATATTAATTGTTCATAGCAATCCCAATATTTTCGATTTGGTAAATCAGAAAAATACAGAGGCCAATGGCTCATAACATATCTACTGAAAAAAGTAGAAATATCTTCCCCCCTCTCCATGGGTTTTTGATATTTGATGTAGTGAATAATAATTCGCTATGTCGGTACGTTCTGGCCAGATACTTAATGTGAGTGGCTAGAGTGGAATTTTTCGTAGTTTGGTCGTAGCTGCCTGATGAGTAACCAATTTTTCAGTACGAAACCAAACTACCAACATAAAGAATTCATGGAGGGTTCTCATTTTTGCAGAGTGGTACTTTGGTATAACTCTTTGGGCCTTCAGCCAAAATTACGCGGAGGGGGGAAGATATTTCTACTTTTTTTCAGTAGATAGGTTATGAGCGATTGTCCTCTGTATTTTTCTGATTTACCAAATCGAAAATATTGGGATTGCCATGAACAATTAATATATGTGTCTATAAAAAATGCCGAAAAATCAACTAACCAGCTAAATTATCTTGGCATGACCCTCGATGGCAAGCTCAAGTGGAGAGAACATGTCAAAAAGAAAAAAAGAACTTAGCATAAAGTTGTAGTGATTCACTCATGTAATGAATTTATTACATTCGTTTATCCCTACAATTATTCGAAATGCAACTCAATTCGACTATAAATATAATTGTATTTGAACAGCCTCACCCAGCTTAGTAGTGACAACTATAGAGGAGATTTGGACTTACTCTGTGGTGGAAATCCATACTTAAATACATTCCACACATCACTATTTTGTACTGAATATCTTGGACACTTCAGTACAACAATCAAAAACAATTTCACCACTATCTTTTGTGGTTATCCACAACTAATCAGCAAATTATTTCTTTTAGCTGAATTTTACTTTTATTTCAGTGCGCTGTTTTTAGGTCTGAATTCATTTCAAATTTTTGGTTCATTCATCGTCTCGAAAAAAATATATATACACAGACACTCTCGTTACAACTCTTGACGCGACATTCTCGCCCATTTTCAGAGAATATTTTCCTAGAAAAAATAATTATAAATAAATTATAAGCCAACTATAAATATAAATTAAATATAAATAAAAAATAATTGCTAAAACAGGGTTGTTGACGCAACACAAAGCAACACCAACCAACACACATCATAAACCTGAAAACTAAATAAAATTTGAAGGAAAACAATTATGAATAAAACTTTTTAAACGTATTGTAAACAAACTTTATTTATATAATATTACAATATTTTTTATTGATGTCAGGCTGTTCCGATATCTAAAATAGAAAATAGATTATTATACATAGGTTAAGTTCACTCGCAATATAAATTATACACACTTTTCTTTGATTCATTAATTGCCACTCATTATTATAGTTTTAATTTACATCTTATTTTAAAATTACACTAAATTAATTATTCTTTTTGTTAATCACTTTAATAAAATCAAAATATTGTCAGCTGTCAAACAAACTCTTTGTTAGAGACTACTCGCGAATAAATCCCACACGCGAATTCGCAAGTTCGATTCACACCAAGCACGAGCGAATTTTTATGTCAAATTCAATATTTTATTCTGAATTAAATTTAGTTTGCAAACTAATAATGGCAGTAATCAAGAATAAAATTGTTCAAAAAATAAAATTTTTAAGCTGTGCTTATGTTTATTTGAGTAAATTACCTAAACGAAGGAAGTATTGGGTCCATCCGTACTTAAAAAAAGACTTCTGGATGTTATACCCGAATAGCGCTGGAATTAGAAAAATTCCCAGATTTATACTTCGTATATTTCAGGATGAATAAAGCGTAATTACTCTATATTTTAAAGATGATATCACAGTCGATACAACCGATTGGTACGAATTACCGAGAATCAATTAAACCAAAAGAAAAATTAGTAATTACATTTAGGTAAGCTGACCTACATGCCACTTTTGAAAAAGACGGCCCTCTTAATATGTCTTATTTTAAAAATAATAAATTCGACCGTCATTCGACCGTAAATAAAATAGTTGTCTAGACTCTAAAGAGCATTCAACAAATTTTAATGCCTATTGCACTTCCAAACATAGAAAAAAATTGTTGGATTATAGTGAGGTAACAATTCCTAAAAAAATGGAATTTTCCTAACTGCTTGGGTGCTTTAGATGGAAAGCATGTCGATGCTTTCGCTTTTGACAAATCCTGGAGTCAAAATTTTAATTATAAAAAAAGATTTTCCATGGTTTTGATGGCATTGGTGGATGCGGATTACCGTTTTTAAATGGTTGACATCGGGGGATATGGAAGCATGTCCGATTCCACAATATTTTCAGAAAGTACTTTTGGGAAATTATGCCTTAGGAATGATGCAAAATTAAATTTACCTGATGCAATTCCTTTACCAAGCCAAACCAATCCAATGCCGAATGTCATAATTGCCGATGAGGCATTTGGCTTAAAAGAAACAATTCTTCGACCGTTTCCTGGAAAAAAATTTAAATTATTCAAGGAGAATTTTTAATTATAGGTAAAAAAATCTTTAATACATCTATTTACATAATTAACTAAAAATTTATTTGTGAACAGATTAAGCCGGGCGCGACGAGTTGTAGAGAGCGCTTTTGGCATCTGTGCTCATACACGGCGGATCTTATTAAAACGGATTGAAAATAATCAAGAAATTGTAAATTGATTGTGTCATGTTGCGTTACACTTCATAACATTTTAAGAATGACTGTTATAAACCCAGCTGTAGTAAACAACGATGGGATTTTAACAGACAACGCGAGTCGCCCTTTATCTGCCTTCGAAATTAGGGAATCCTTTTCTGAATGGTTTTCAAATGCGGGAGATGTACCGTGGCAACATAAAATTGTTGGCGAAAATTAAAAATAAATACATTTTTCAAAAATATGTACATTTATTATTATTCAACATAAAAAAATTATTCATAAGAATTAAAAAATAATAATTATAAAAATTATCCCTTTATTATTTTCAACATTTATCACAGAGTTAAATAAAGAGATAAGATATATAGTATTTTAAATTTAGGTGCCGATAGAATAATTTTAAGCAAAAATAATTTTGTGGGGATTAATGTCCTATCTTATGCCGTTGTTGAATAATTTAGTTTTACTATAAATTCGAATTAACCAAAATTACGCCGTTGCTTAGTACTTCGGATAACACCCTGTATATATTGCTGATATGTTATAACGCAAACCAATTAAAATTTCAAAAAATTCATAATTTCTATATTATAATATCACTTCTAAGCTCCTAAAAATTGATTGATTTTAGTATATCTCCAGACTCCAGTAACAACTACAGAGACATCCGAAACGGTATAATCAAACTCCAACTCATGCAGTAATTCTAGCATTTTGAACTGGATATACGATTGACTATGTTTCGATAACCATTCAAATCGTGGAACCAGACTGTCGAAGAACAATTTTGACTCAGATGGTGACTCTTCTCTGGTGTCTAAGTATTGGATAGCCTCCAAAATAACTTCACCAACGTCAGACCTATTTTTGGCCTTTGAAGAATTTGGTTCTTTTTGGGGTACTTCAACTTGTGTTACCACATCTGTACTACCTTCCGAAGAATAGTTTGAGATGGTACTAAAATAAAAATCATGAGTAAATATTAATTATGAATGAATATTTAAAATAAATTTCAAAAATGCATACCTTGGTGAATCTAAACACGGTAATAAAAATTGAAGGGTATCCATATGCACCCATTTTGATTTTTTGCCAGCACTACTTCCACTGGGTGTATTTTTGTCGAGCCGAATGTAGTGGAAAAATGTATCTTTTAGACTTTTCCATTTTGATTTCCATTCTAAAACTAAGTAAATCAAATCAAATTTAATGTTAAACCAGTGGGGCCATTCCTGAACACGATGCGAATTCAAATGTATACGATTCGTATTTGATTTATATAATTAATTTATTTACAAAATTGTATTAATAAGAAAGAAGAGAACGAATCTGAATCTGATTCAATTATGATTCAAATAGGGATCTTATATGTACTTACATACGTATTCATATCGTATTTAGGAATGACCCCTCTGAGGAATAAAGTTTGTTATTTAATAACAATTATTTAATTACCTGTGGAATTTAGCACCTGTGCAATCTCTTGCCATATTTGGTTGCGCTTGTTGCGATTGCTGTAATCGCTGTCTTTTTATTGAATAGCAAAGGATGAGCGCTCACCTCTAAGATGAGTAGTTCTTCGTAGTCCAATTCATTCATTTAAATTTTTTTATAATATTATTGTGTTTTGGATAATTATAATTTATCAAAATATTAATTTATAAATTATAATTAATTTATACTTATTATTATTTTTTTTGTTTAAAAAAATTTTGCACGCGGCGGCACACTACAACTACAGAATTTTATGGATTGAATGTACAAATTGAGGTTAGGTAAAAAATATGCTCGTACGAATATTAGTACTAGTACTAATAAAAATTATGTGGAACGCGAGTGGATCATATTTTTGTTTTTTTGCGAATGTGCGAGTACTTCGTTTTTTATACGAATTTACTATTTCTTCCTATTTAAAATATTTTTAATGTACAATTTAATTTATTTTGATTGAAATCATTATGATAATACCGAAAATAGAGAAATATTTTGTATTTTCGTTTATTTTCTGTTATTATTTTCTAAAAAAAGTTTACTCGCAATTCGCTATTCGCGTTTGGTGTGAGTAGTCTCTAAATTGCGTAATAGATTGTTAGGATGTCTTTATAATTATTATTAAGTTAAGTTACCAATTAATGATTTAATAATTAATTTTAAATTAACTTTAAATTTGGCGCTGTTTGCCGTATAACTATAATTTGTACATCCTTACATTTATAACATAATTTATTTTTGACAAGCAAAATTTAAGAATTTGTTCGTTCTCTTTTCCTGATCATCTGTGGATGCGACAACATCAACAAAAATTTATATTCATTAAATAAAAAATAAAAATATCGTAAATTTGTAAAATTTGAAATTTTAATTAAAAATAAAGACTTTTAAAAGGCTTACAGTCTCACCAAGGGTTTTAGTCGAAGGAATACAAATAATATCATTTCCTCTCACATCATTTTCTCCCTTGCATGCACAATTCAAATTGCTTTTTCCTCCATTTAAACAGTGAATAAAAGTTTTTCCATGTTTTAGTGTGACGTATGAAAATGCGAACATACAATGTTTGTATGCTAATGCTGATTGGTTATGGCTCGCTCAAAGGGTTGATGTGGAAATTAACAAAAACCAATTGGCGTATTTATTTTGATCCGGATCTCTTGGTGTCATGTTTTTCAAGCCTAGCGATCAACGATGCTGACGAAATTCGGCGAAATTGGTGGCTCTCCCTACTCTACTATTTAAAATCACATAAAATAATTTAACTCCTCAGTTATTGTAACGCAATCACACGATTTGGAATACACTAAATTAAACTAACATTATTTAAAACAAAACACAAAAAAAAACTGTATTGAAAACAAGAAGAAAACAAAAAGTAAAACTGAATCATGACCATGATGATCTTCAAAATAAAATTTCTTTAGAAGAATACAATTTTTAGAACATTCGTTTTTATTCTCTGGAAACAGACGAAAACAAAAAACAACATCACATAGAAATTATATATTTATAGAACACTACCACCAGTAGATAGATAAAAAAATTGTTAAGATATATTTACATATGTACATGTGCGTCATTTTGTAAGCAATATAAAAAGTGTTAAATACTAAAAATCGCCGGAAGCTAAATTCCGTTTTGACCGATTCTAAAGTTTCTTAACGCACGCAGACAGAATAACATTTTTTTATTTTTATTTTTTTTTAGTACACAATTTTAGAACAACATTATTGTTGCGGGCGCACGTTTAGTAATTTAAATAAAATGGCGGTCAATTTTATTTACATATTTAAAAATTGCATGTACAATGTTTTTAATATTTTATCGAGATGTTAATCATAAATTTTGAAATTATTTTGCATTTTAATTGAATTTTTACGATATTCACAAATACTACATGTACGTACATATATAGTTTTTTTTTTTTGAATGGAAAGTGAAATTTCATGGAAAAATAATTTTCATTGTTTTTTTTATTTTGTTTTTGTTTTGTTTCGCTTCTGCAAATTGTTAAATACTTATATAACATTTTTAATAAATTTTTATTCATCAATAATATTATTGATAATAAGGAAATAAAACTTTTCATGTGATAAACATGTTGAACATGTGCTTGATACGACTATACAGATAGCGGTACGAGAATTTATAATATCCGGAAGCCCCATGTTGGGCGCCCATTTTTTAATAATTTTGAAAAATATTTATTTAAGTGTCAAATATTGCAACATTAATGAGCTAATGTGCTTTTTAATGCAATTCATAATACAATTAACATTTTCGTTATTGTTGTTTATATTTTTTGTGTTGCATCTATTTAAACGAGTAGACGATGATGGTTGTTGATGTTGATGATTATATTGTTCTGCTAAGATGTTGAAAACCATAAAAATAAACGGTAGAAATAACAAAAAATATGACAAGAACTCAATTTATTAATTTAAACTCCCACAAAAATGTTGGCTTACAATTAATGCGTTAATGTGTATAGTGTACATATTGTTAGTTATTTGTGTTTACTTTCAATAACTTTGAAAGAAGTTTTACTCTGTAACAGCAACAATACTCATTTGCTGTGAAAATATTAAGACACATTACAATTAATTTATTATGTAATAAATTTTTATTATACTATAGTGATAATTCATAATTTAGAGAATTTAATTCGTATATACCATATTAACTATGTACAGTCAAGTGTGAACTATGCGAATAAACAATAAAATTGGATCAATTAAATATTTAAATAATCGAAAGATTTATATAAATTTTGTTGTGTGTTCGTTTGTTTTGTGTTTTTAATGCGATTGACCCGAACAAATGTTTTAATTAATTAATTTAATTACAAATTTGTTATAGCCACGCGAAATTTATTACAGGTGTCTTAAAATATATAAACTAATTATGTATTTAATTATAATTCGTTTTTATTTATATTTAAATTAGCTATATGTTTGCTGATAAATAAATATAAAAAGAAGTTATGCAATCGACAACATGCGATTTTAATCGTACCCCACGCATATAATGACATTATAATTTATAGGTACATACATATATATATGTATACACACGGACCATGGTTGATTGATCAAA
Organism: Tipula vernalis; assembly: GCA_958295665.1. Classification (NCBI taxonomy): domain Eukaryota; kingdom Metazoa; phylum Arthropoda; class Insecta; order Diptera; family Tipulidae; genus Tipula; species Tipula vernalis. Next base: position 216,939,448 of record OY282560.1, on the reverse strand, counting down.
ACTATTTTGAAATTTGCTTAATTAGTACATAGCATTATTTTGAAATGCCATGGCTCGTCTTATATGTAGTTGCACGCCAATTTAGTGAATCGTTTAACAATTTTTTTTTGTTCTTCTTACCAAATTTCTAAACATAATTTTGGAATTAATAGACCAATTTTCATCATTAGTTTCAAATATAATGTGAGAATTGCATCATTAAAAATGTAAACCATTTATTACATCAGTGACATTTTTGTAGTTTAGAGGCTATATCCGGTATTCGTTTTTTTTAACAATACACTCATTTATTTTACCTTTGGTATTCAACTGTCTCTATGGATTTAAATTGATTTCAATATAAATCGGTTTACAAAATACCTGATGGGATCGAAACTTTTCCAAGCCTTTACAGTTTTATATTTTTGACTTTTTTTGAGAATCCAGTGTGTAATTTTTCCAAATACAAGCCCTGGCCTGCAAAACACCCTAGATACTTAAAACCTAATGGATGCTGTAGTCACGTTGAAACTCATCAACCACATTGTACAAACTAAAACCATATTTAACAGAAGTTTAGTAAAGGTGTCAACCTCCCCACAATTGTACCGGGCATAACTAACGATTCTTCTGAAGAATGGTTAAAATCTTTTTCTATTAACGTTATAACCACTGTGCTTCTTTGTGCACGCTTCTCATTTGATTTACTGTCCAAATGGCATCTACATCCTATACCCTTTGCACTCGGTGTTGCCATATATTAAAAGAGGCATATTTACCCTTACCGTAAGTGATATTGATTAGTATTTCTATTTTCTTTATCTGATTTAAGTCAACATTTTTCTAATTTTTGCAAATCGCTTGTGGCATATTGCTCGACAAAGTTTTAACATCATCAAGTATTTTGATTTTAATTTTTAGCCATATGTAATGTTTTCTCATACCGCAGCATAAAATCTCGTTGACTGATGTCAATTATATCAAAACATACTTAATATGATTTATACTGTTAAACTGTTTACCGGTTTATTGTTTACAAATCATGGTATGGTTGTTGCTTGTAAACTACTTCGTTGATTTCAATATTTAAACGAATCAAACATAGTGACGAATTGTTGCAAAACTAGGCGTATTCCCGGAAAAAGACCGAATGTCGAAAGCCTAGACGATCAAGTATCCGCAACAATGCATCGTCGTCATCAGCATCACAAAGTTTAACAGAAAAATTCCCAACAAAACCTTGTTGTTGGAATTGTGGTAGGAATGATCACCTTTTTAAAGAATGTACCTATTCAATAACTAGGAAATTCTGTTTTGGTTGTGCGTATAATAGGGTATTGAAACCACAGTGTTTTAGATGTAAAACCAAGAATTGAGAATACTTCCAGAGGGGGATGAGTTCCATCAATATCATTATTCAGCAAGCAATAAGGACCCGGAATTATATGCACGACAAAAGAAGTTTCATTACCGATAAAGCCAAATTTTTTGATCTGGCTAAGGAGACAAATTTGAAGGATAAATCCCGTAGTAGAAATATTGGATATTGGAAAACACGTAGAGAAATTAAGAAACAAATCGCTGAATCACTAATATCGGATCGGAGCGACGGTAAACCGTACGCTGAAGTAGAGATATGTGGCAATATGTTTTCCGCTTTACTCGACAATGGGGCTAACATTTCCTTGTTGGGTAAGATTCCCCATGAACTGCATGCCCAAATATTTCTTTGCTTGGATAACTTTTTAATAACCTCTGAAACGTGAGAGGAGCACTTTGATTTGTTGCGCCAAGTAGCCGGATTCTTAAACCAAGCCAAATTAACTATAAATATTGAGAAAATAAGTTCCTTCTAAAAGAAATAGCTTATTTGGGTTACATAGTGGGAGACGGGGTACTGAAAGTAAACCCAGATAAAGTTTCGGCAAAAACTGCTTATTCTCAACCTAAAACCGTTCGTCAGATCCAAGAATTTTTAGGAATAACCGGTTGGTACCGACGATTCATATCTATCTATTCAGATATTGCAGAACCATTGAAAAGTTTGCTTAGGAAAAATAAAATGTTTGTGTGGTCAGCGGCGGCGGCTAAAGCATTCAATGAGCTGAAAATTGCCTTATCGTCAGCTCCTATTTTTTGTCATGCTGATTATACTCAGCATTTTTATATTCAGTGCGCTGGGTCTAATACCGGTGTGGGTGAGTATTTTTTGAAAAATCTGCTAGCGGTGATGAGCGTTCTGTCGCTTATTTTTCCCAAAACCTTAACGCTGCTCAACGAAATTATAATATCAACGAGCTAGAAAAAATTTAGGCAATACGTCGAAGGCCTTCCGTTTACCGTTATCAGAGATCACGCAAGTTTAAAGTGGTTAATGGGGCAAAGAGATCTGTCAGGACATTCAGCTCGTTGGAGTCTGAAGTTACAATCGTTTAACTTTTCCATAGAATACCACAAAGGCAGAGATAATCTTGTTCCGGATGCTTTGTCACGAAATTACTCTGCCGATAATGCTGAAATTAATGAACACGTAGAACCATATCCATTTATTGTAAATTTAGAATCCGAGGCGTTTGCTGATCAAAATTATCAATTCAAAATTTAACTAATAATCCTGGGATTAAGACTAATATGAAAATTCTTAATAATCGACTTTTTATAAATACTTCTGGGCTAGAAAAATTTAATTTAAATACCGATATTCCAAGTTGGAAATTGTATGTGCCGAGGGGAGTATGTGTAGAGAGGAGATTATGACACAAGTCCTTTGTTCTCCTACGTCAGCCCATTTAGGCATTGCCAAATATTTAGAAAAAATTTGTCAGTATTATCATTGGGTAGGTTGGCGGTTTGGCGTCTATTGGAGGGGGGGACCAAAGTTGAGTAGATTAATCTACCAGCTCCGTAACCTTCCAGTAGGGTGCGCATCGCGTGAGCTGTTCTGGTCTTGTCATTAGGCAGCTGCGTGATGGGTACAATTGTGTAAGAGGTAACCTGTTCACAATTCGCAAGTGTACGTGCTGCCTCCTCGTGGCACCACTGGTAACTAAGGCCATTTGGCACATTTTGACCATTTGGCACAGGCTAAAGTACGGCGCTAAAGGAGAAAACCTTGACAAAAAACCCTAATCTAAGGTGGAACAGCATATGCCGATGGATGAATGGCTGATAGGTTAATCAGTCCAAAATATGCGGACTCTGGATACCAGGCACCCTCCAGTTTTATGTAGCCTTCCTGTAGTAAAGCTGGGTAACCTATAGGCGATTTGCAATTCCCAGCAACTCGTAAGAGTAAAATCAAGCGGAATACGGGGCAGGAGTAGGAATATACGGGAGTGGCACAACCCTCTCGAGGTCCTTGGGCTCCAATGCTATTTTCTTTCTAGCGGAACTACATGCTGTAGTAAACATCTAGGAGGGAGAGCAATAAGCCCAGATAGTATATATCATGTGCCGGGAGGCAGTATTGTCAGGTTAATTAAGAACCTGAATATTGACTGGACGAATAATTAAGCAGCGTCCAGCACAATAGATCTTCTAGGTCGCAGTGCGAAGTGGCTGATCGCCCGCATGGCCCTCCAATAATAATAATAATCATTGGCCAGGTTTATCAAAAGATGTTCATGTGTCCATTAATTCGGGTTATATTTGTAATGAATGTAAAGCTACAAATAGATTAACACGACCACCAATGAGGAATTACTATCAAGTAGGTAGACCTTGGCAAAAGATATTTATTGATTTTATTGGACCAAATGTCACGGTTTATTTTCGCTGAGCCTATGAGAGATGCTACTTCTAGGAACGTTATGAAATTTTTGGAAGATCGCGTTATTTACGTTTTTTCTGTTCCGGAATTTGTGATCAGTGACAACGATAAACATTGTTCACCAGCAATATTTTTAAGGAGTTTTTAAGTAAATATGGTACCAAACATTGCACACCCAAGCACCATCCTCAATCAAATACTTCGGAAAGATTCAACAGATCAATGGGATCTACATCTAAGCTCAACAATATCTGCATTAAGATACGTCATTCACAGTAGCACTAGCCAATCATCGCATTTCCTTGTATTTGGGCAATATCGTATTACCCTTGGGTCAAAATACGAGTTACATCAAATTTTGAAAAATCTAGACGATCGAAAGATACAAATGTCCAATTCGGATCGACTCACTGCCACACAACAAGAAACATTAGGAAATTTACGGAAGGCCTATGAGCTTAGTTCAAAAATCTACAATTTGCGGTCACGCATCAGGAAGTTTCGCATAGGTCAGGAAGCTTATGGAAGAACATTTTACCACAATAACGCCGCAAATAAAATTTCAGCTAAATTAATGCCGAAATTTAAGAAAGCCTATATCTCCGCCTATAAAGCCTCTCGTCTTCCCCGCGATTGAAACGATTCGAGGAGTAGTTCAGGTTTTTTTGATTCATAGGCTCCGTTATTTTCCAAATCGTGAACTAATTAACAACGGTATCTACCTTATTACACAGGTGGCAATAAGTTCCACAAACTTCCACCAATTATGGATTGAAACACATAACCGAAGTTTCATCATTCAAAAGGAGATTCATACATTCTCTTAAATCCTTTATTTTTTCGTGAATGATATTAACTGTTTTGCTCTGAAAATTCAATCTAGTGTTACTTAGCCGCGGCAAACGTTCTATATCCATTCTCTTAGGTGAGATTGAAAAGATGATGGAATTCTAGACAAATATGCAAAAACTATTCTTACCTCTAGTTTCCACTGCAAACCAATCGTAGATTCGTAGATTTGTGTATAGGAAATAAACCTTTCGACCACTTCCCGTGATAAAATATTTCCATTTGGGAAGTATCTTTGTTTAGAAACGTCTGTGATTTCTTCTGTCTCTATTAAAATAGAATTGGTTTTGAGAATTGCAGAATATATGGTTTTTCTAAACTTCATACACGGATTTCAATGAATCATTTTGTATTGTTTTCGAAGTACCTTTACACAAGGATGACTTAGAATAATTCAAAAGATTCAAGTATGATTCTAATGCCAATTAGGAAGGAACTTTGCTAGTTCATAACTGATTTTGATGAAATTGAGCATGTACGATGGAAATGGTATTCTAAAACGATTTTTAGGTCAAGTTCTGGAATAGGGTCATTAGAAAGGAACTTGGCTGTTTCTTAACTGATTTTGATAAAAATTTGGGGATTCTAAAATGATATTTAGAAAATGTTCTGGGATATGGCCAAATTGATCACAAATTCATTTTAAAATCCCATTTCAATCGGCATGCGGTTGGTTAAGAAACACCCAAGTTCCTTCCGCATCGGCCTGAATTTGATTTGAAAATGATTTTCTATACGACATAATCATATTTTCTATGCATTCGGATCTAAGGAACTATCGGAAATATGTATGTGTATGTATTGAGCTCATGATATCCATTAGGTTATACCAAAGAGTCTGGAATATCAAGAGTACCGAAGCTGAATAAAAAGTTTAGTCAGATGTAGCGAGTTCACTTCCCCCGTGTTAGAACTTATGCCTCAATTCCACTGTAAATCAAAATTTGTCAGTAAAAATAACTTAAGATAAAAATATAAAATCAGTGGTTGTGTAAACGAGACACACAATTACTCCATTGTGAAATAACTTGAATAAAATAATTCTGATATGAATATTAATAATAATTTATTTTTTAGATTATTTTGAAACGTGAAAATAATCGAATTAACACTAATTCTTAATTTTTTTTAATAATTCTTGGTTATGTTTCTGTTTGCTGTCAAAATGTATCCATAAAATTTGTTATAAAAAAACAATATGTTTATACTTTGTCTTTGTCACTCTGATGGATTATTTTCTAATGTCTTCTTCCAACTTCAAGTCAGCTCAGTCAATTTTTCACGGTGGAATTGGGGCATTATATGTGTTGTTTCTTCTGTGTGGGGACGACACAAATATATTTCTCTTTGTAGAAAGCCCAACGATTTGTATACAATTGCTGTAAAAATATATCGACCACTGATTGGATTAGTGAAACGTCATCGTGCATATGTACGACTGTGAATACAGTGTAGAAATCATAAAGAATCGTGTGCTACGAAACAAAAAGAGAATAAAATGTGTCGTAAAAAAATAATACGAATCTTTTTGGCAAGCGCGACTGCAAAAATGTCATTAAGAAAAACAAAAAACTTATTTTTGAAATGTTTAGAGCAAAGAATAGAGTAAAAATGCGCAAATATCATCAGTATTGGTGATAAACAAATAACTTTTAATTTTTTACTTTCTTTTACGTAAGTAAAATAAAGGGCTGCGGTATAGTTATTCAATGCCAAATGAATTTCAGCGCCAATTTTTTAAAAGCAGATTATTTTTTCAACTAAATACGGCTGATTAATTTAATTTCATTGTTAAACATTTAATTATTTCTAATTATTTTGTCTTATTTTGGTTTTTATATTGATATTCGTGCTACGTGCACTATGAAAACGCTTTTAATCATTTTAATTTTATGTAAACAAAGGATTAATAATTTAATTGAAAATATAGTAGATTTATTGTTCTAATATTACTACCCTCTTTGAAGCTATCATATATTCGCCGTGATTTTCGCTTTTTATAAGATTGATAATTTTTTCATGAGTATGATAATTTCCCTTATTAGTAGAAAACAAAATTTTCTCAAATTAGAGTAAAAAATAATTTTGTCCACGACTAACGTATAATATACTCATTATACGTTTGTTTCTTCAATTATAATGATATCCATTATTCACTGCTAATTTATCTAGTAGTCTCTTCCATTAATCACTACTACCAAATAAAAATTTCATTTTTGAAATTTGATCTAGTAGTCTCTTGCCATTTTCATTATAATTAAATTGAGACGTCAAAATGTCGACGGATATTATTTTAAGATTATTTAGAGGATTTGATTATAAAATATAATATTTTTTATCGGTCGTGGACGAAGTATCGTGTTCAACTCGCATATAATGGCTGTTATTCACTCAGATGATTAACGACACTCGCCTATCGGCTCGTGTCGGTAAACTTCATCTTCGTGAATAACAGCTTTCATTATATGCTCGTTGAATAATATACTATTGTCCACGACTAACGTATAATATACTCATTATACGTTTGTTTCTTCAACTATAATGATATCCATTATTCACTGCTAGTTTATCTAGTAGTCACTTCTTTCATTATTCACTACTACCAAATAAAAATTTCATTTTTGAAATTTTATCTAGTAGTCTCTTGCCATTTTCATTATTATTAAATTGAGACGTCAAAATGTTGACGGAAATTATTTTAGGTTTATTTAACGAATTTGATAATGAAATACAATTTTTTATCGGTCGGGGACAAAGGATCGTATTCTACTCGCATATAATGGCTGTTATTCACTCAGATAGATGATTTGCGACACTCGCCTATCGCCCCGGGTCGGTAAACTTCATCTTCGTGAATAACAGAAAATCTTATCATTATATGCTTGTTGAATAATATACTATTGTTTTGTACGATATACGATAATTTCAAAATAATATTTTTAAAGTTGCAAAATTCCTTCCACAAGTTATATTTTGTGAAAATTTTATAGTGTGAAAATTTTTGAAGCTTTCTTTTTTTGAATCTAATAAATTTATTGTGTTATTTAATGATTGCCTTCCTATAAATAGCAAATCACTAATTAATTTGTTTTACATTTAATTTTCAGAGATATTAATGACCAACAAAAGGCTTATGGATGGCTAATTTCTTTATTTGTGTTATATTTTTGAATTTTATTTCTGTATTTTATTTTATTTGTAATTAATTAGGCTTTACAAATCTTATTTCAGTGCAGGAATTTTTAATTTTTTTTCATTACATTAATAAACTTAATGATCGATATTTTATATTTTTTTTTATATTTTTATTGTTAAGAAACCTAATTACTAGAAATTTTTCTTTTATTTTCCATGTGCAAAGCACCTTTAGTTTTTGGGTGGCATTTTATTCTCTTGTAAATGATTGTAGTCTTACTTTGGGAATTTTACAGCAACCATTTATTTTCATTCCGGAATGAATAGTTTCAAACCAAGTTTTGTTGGTATACAATTATTCTAGTGATGGTTTTGAATATTTTGTTTGTTTTATTTAATTTTTAATATCGCTTGATAAAAGTAAAAGAAAATTATTTTCGGTTTTTATTTTGACCATAATTTGCATTTTTATTTGTATACCACTAACCATTCCCGTGACCAAAGTAAGATGGCAGAAATATGTATGATAATCACTACCATTGGTTTACCGTTGTGCTATTTTCTGTTTAAATTTTTTAGTTTTATTATATTTTTACTAATGTATCAGTTTAAAGAGTATAAGGTGTTTATTTCTATAGGTTTTTTGATGAATCAGAACTAGCCTCAAGGGACAGTGGAAGGATGTAATTGAATTTTGGTTGGAAATTGTCTTGTCTTGTGCTAATAATTTTTATAAATATTACTAATCATACTAACTACTGTTGGCTATACCTAGGTGTCTGTAACCGGGCCGATTCTATCACTACTAATTATCCTATTCTATCCTTCGGTTTTATTGTGTGTGAAAGGGAGCACGGTGGGACCCGGCCAAGGGTGCACATGGAGCTGTCACATTTATGTGGTGTCGGAAGTGCTTGTTCTCTCTTTGTTGTAATAGTGCTTCGGTGTCTTCAGTGGAAACCATTCACCTGTGTCATAAAGCTGGTATGATAGTTTAATGACCACATTACTAACACGGTCTTACTTGCTTCATAGGCTTAGACGTGCATTTTGGATCAATCAATCAATCAAACAATAAATTGCTTTAGAATTTTTAGCTTATCCTTGACCCCATCACTAACACGGGATTACTTGCTTCATAGGCTTGGACGTGCATTCGGATCAATCAATCAATCAAACAATAAATTGCTTTGCTTATAATTGGGAAGTCTCCTTATTCGTTTTCATAAAATGTTAATTTTTTTGTAATGTGTAATATATTGTGTTTTGTCCATTAATGTATATTAATTAATTTAGTTTAAAAAAAATTAAAGGTTTCTCTTAATTAATTTGCTAATAAATAATCCAATTTTCAAAATATGTATACATATTTCCAGAATTAATCTTGAACCCCCCAGGATCAACAAGTATATTGAATAAGCTGTAGTTTAGAAATTGTGTTGTCCTGTGCTAACTATTTTTACTATATAATTACTAACAATTTACTAACTATCGGCGATACCTAGGTGTCTGTAACCGGGCCGATTCTGTCACTTCTAACTAAGAATCTCATGTCCTATCCTATCCTTCGGTTTTGTTGTGTGTGAAAGGGTGCACGGTGAGACCCGGCCAGGGGTGAACATGATGCTGCCACATTTATGTGGTGGCGTGGGTGGTTGTACTCTCCTTGTTGTAATGGTGCTTAGGTATCTTCAGTGGGGAAAGCATTCACCTGTGTTATAAAGTTAAACATCACTAACACGGGATTTTTTGCTTCATAAGCTTGACCATGCATTCAAATCAATCAATCAAAAGGTAGCCGCAAGAATTTTATTCGATTTACTATTTTTTTATAAGTTGGTGAGTTGCGCAAATAATTTAGTTGTCAAAAAATAACTACATAATGCATACTACGCACTTTGTTTCTTGAAACAGAATATTTAAAATACGAAAATAAAACTAAAAGTTATTTTAAATTAAGTGGGAAATGTCACATCTTCATCAGACCGACAACATTTAAAAATAAAAATTGTTAAGTGTGAAAACTAAAAATTGGTATAAAATTTAAATAAATTCAAACAATTTTGGCATTTGTTTAATTCCTATAGACCACTCTGCCCAATAAGACGATACATTCACAGTCTGTGGGTATCATTATTTTTGTATCACGCTATCAGATTTGCAAATACACGACTGCTTTGTCTTATTATCCGTTTTACTAATAAATCTTTACTAATACTTCTAACTACCTTCTAATCTCTAACGAAGGTGGTCTACTTCGAGGTGAAACGTGAACAATTTTATCTAATGATAAATTTAAAACCATTTCACAAACAACTTCTGGCACACTTCGTTAAAAACAATTTGACATACTAAAACACCTTTTATGACATTTCAACAAGACTTTCCGTAAGAATCTTTATGGTGAAGGGCAGTGATTTTTTGTTCTCATAAAACAAGTACTTTTTCCAAAATGATGGCGTTGTGTCTCAATTTTTAATATTACGGGGTAAAGAACTCCACAAACTGATTTCCCGTACAAAGAAAGAAGAATTCAATAATTTCGTACTGTTATTCGGGACTTTTATAGTTTGGTCCCGAGTCAATTTTAGACATAGTCGTAGCCTGTAAAACTCATAAAGAGAACAGCCAAATAATATATCAGTGTATTGTGAGCTTTGATCATATTTTTTCAAACACCAATTGCAAATGATTAAGATATTGCTTCTGAAGCTCCAATATAACAGCTTCTCCAACCGAAGACCTATAGAACTTAAGTGTTTAGTAGTGGTCCAAAGAATTCTTTATAAAAAAAGTCACTCGCTTGTACATGCTCTCAACACAGTAACTACAACATAATATTTTATTGATTGAATTTCTTGGTTTACCCTCAATACGATTAGGAATATCATTAACGCTGCAAAATTTATATATTTGGAGGTCATCTGCAAAAACATGATATTTCCAATGTTTAATCGTAAGAGTTAGATTATTAATAAACATCATGAACGCTTTACTAAAATGAAGAAGTCAAAGTACATGCTTGTTTACCATTAATTGCTCTACGAATGTCATCACTAATATTAAGCAGGACAGTAATAGAAGTATGATTAGTTCAGTAGGCCGACTGGTAACTCGGAAGCATTGTAAATAGACCCCAAGTCGTGTAGAATTAGGGATTGAAGAATCTTCTCCAGAACCTTTTCTCAAGGATCTTTCCCAGAAGTACTGGTAGGAACCTAATTGGTCGAAATGTATATCAATAATATTTTGATAAATTTTAGTGGCAATCTCAATATCAATATTTTTGAAGCTAGAACCTTTAACCAGTTTCTAGAAACTTAAAATCAGACATATTGACAGGTGCAGATTGGTGATTGCAAAAATAATTATTCAGATCAGTAACTGAAAATTCAATTTCTAATTTATTCTGTTTATAGTTATAGATTTAAGGTGTTTCCAAAGTGCTTTAGATGGTAGAGTTTAGCAAAATATTGAGCTTTGGCATTCCTCACTTTCAAAATGAGAAGAACCACCTACGAGTTACCAATGAGCCCCAAAATTTATTTAAAACATACTTTTTTATAATGACGAACAAACAAGTAAGGAGATTTCAACTATATACTTAGTTGGAGACCTCAATGTTGTTTCGTCGATTTTTAAATCATATTTAAAAATATAAATCAAAAACAATTTACTGTATATAGTATATGCACAAAACAATTTCAATACTTATTATATTTAACTATATTAAGTAAATTATGTATCCATTTTTATGATACACATTTTTTTCCAATGTTAACGCCCTATATATGTCTAACTCTGTGTATACAGATTATACCATTGTGATAGTATAACGGATTATACCATTGTGATTAATTGTTCAAATTTTTTTATGTGCTAAAAATAAATGAAGCTACTGGAATATTACTTCCACAAAAAACACAAACAAAATAAATGTCATTTCAGTCTAAGAATGCGTTGTTAAGTAATATCTACTCTAATTGGATTAATTTGGTAGTTATTGGTTAAAAATTTTTTTTAAAAAATTATTTTTCGGTGAAAAAACATATGGCTCACAAAGACAGAATTGGTTATCCAAAGAAAATCTGAATTATGAAATCAATAAATGGTTAAATCCGTTGAAATCAATTATGGTGTTTTATTTTTTGATTATATGTGTGTATAACAAATTGATATGCTGCATTTATGTTTTCAGTGTCAGTTTTGAATTTAACACTTAACCGACGGGACGAGTAGTATCTACCGGCCTCATCAGCTGATGGTAACCGGCGGGGCTGGTAGGGACTACCTTTTTCGACTTCTGACGTTTAACGTCGGGTTTTGTAGTATCTAACGGCAAAAAATAAACCGTTTTGTGCTTCCGTGTATGAATGAAGGTTTGTACTACAACAAAAAAAATATTACAAAGAAAAAATATTTTTACTTTCGCCACAACTCTATTTGAGGAGGTACATTCCAAAACTCGCCTTCCGACATTTTGCATTTTGTTCAGAAATCGCAAAAAACAAATTCTATTGGTACTTTACTTTAGTCGTATCTTAGTTTTTGGTTTAGATGATGGAAAAAGAATTTAAAATTTGATCTATTTGAATCATTTATAAATTCTATTGACCGATTTGATTTAAAATGCAAAATAAATTTGGAGTAGGTGAGTTTTGGCACGACAAATTGGATTAGGCGAGTTTCGGAAAACTTTGTTTGGATTAGACGAGTTTTAGAAAAACAACGGAAAGCTAAATAATTTTTTCCTGCAATGAAACATAAGCTTTATTTTTTAATCCAAATTAATTTCACATTTTACTTTATACTTAAATAAAATAATTATAAAAAATTTCAATAAAACTATAAATCAAAAATTAAAAAATAAATTAAATTTGCAAATTGCTGGAAATTTCAGACAAGTTTTGAAAATCACCTTCACAAAATTCTTCAATAATGTTATTATGGTCCGTATTGATTGTGTCATCATCGTTTTGCTCATAAAGTGCAATAAAATTCTTATAAAATTCTAGGTCTTCATTTTGCTCCCAGTTTTCACCAAAATGCGCCAATAGAAGTTTTTTAACATCATTAAATTTGTCCACCTGATAGTAACACCTTTTACTACTTCATGTATTACTGTGTTACGATTACGACGTTCTAATCTCTTTCCTCTTTTAAAAATGGATTTATTCACACCAATATCCACATTGTAGTTTACTTCTCCTCTTACAGTAATTTGATCTTTGTCCTTTTCAATAAAAATTCTTTTTGCTGTAGAAAATTTAAAATGCCATGATTGAACAGATTTAAAGTAATTTTTAGTAAATTCTTTCCAATTTTTCACTCCGCAATGTTCCAACTTATTGACTGTTCCATGTTGGCTAAACAAATTGATGTATTCGTGGGGATCTGTGATTATTGGCATTTTCCTTAATTTTTTTTCTATTCCGCCAAAGATCCTATCTGACGGTAGGAACGAATGGCCTCTAACTGGGAATACTAATTCTATTCTTTGAATGTTTGATGAGGCTTCAACTGCAAGGAAAAAAATGCACATTGCAACCATTGTAGAGTTTCGGTTTTGACCACCACATCCATCTGCGCAAAGTCTTATAGTTGAGTAGCATGACAGGTCACTTGATAGAAGCTGGTGATGAACAGCAGAAGCGATTTCATTAGACCCTTTTTTATACTCATGCTCCATCCAGGTGTATATAAAAACATTTTCTTTTGTTAATTTTGAATTGGAAGATCCTTTAACCATAGTGAAATTATATGTGTATAATTGCCGACTATAATACGCAATTTGGTCTTGTATTTTTGGATTGACCAAATTTTTTTGGCAATCATATGAAAATGTGACCATTTCTTGATTTTCTTCCTGTAATTTTTTAAAAAAAGCTTTAGCTTTTAAATTGTGCACCCTTTTTAGGATCTGTAAAGAAATTTTTTCTTGAATATTTTGCTCGCGTTTTATTTTTTCAGATAATTCGCTACAGCGGGAACAGGTATCAGATGATGGGGCACCAAAACCAATGTTATATTGCTGAGAAAAAATATTACGGAAGAATGTTCTCTTAACTTTTAATGACGCATCAATGACTTGATTGTTATACAAATTAAGCAACTTATCGATGGATAGATTACACGGTAAATATTGGCGTGTGCTTCTGCTGCGGCAATAATGACTTTCTATACATTTTAATTTTTCTATAAATTTTTTTACAGCATCACGTTTTTCTGCGTATTTGGGTTGTGATTTAGCTCCTCCTCGTTTTTCTACCGGTAATAATCCAGTAGCAAAATAATTCCTACCAATCCTTTGAACCCTGTCTTTAGAAATGTGCAATACATTCAAAAACGTTTGTTGACACACTTCTATTTTAAATTTTTCAGTTTTCATTATTTTAATAAAATATTTTATTGAAATGCTTTTCCTTGCAGCACCTTCTTTTTGAAGCCTTGGACGTTTAGGCTTATTTACTTCAATATATTTTAATATAAATGTATCTTGTATAATTTTATTAGACGAAGCGTAAAACATGGAATGGAAATTATGGATATCTCTCATTTTAAGTCTTAAACAGCGATATGTATCTTTTCCATTGTATGTGCAAGTTGGATATACTGGAGGCTGAGTTGCTACGTGTCTAGATATTAAAAATAACATTTTATAAACATATTCATTAAAATTTATATTTATTATATTTCCCAATAATTGCATTCAAAATTTGACGTTTATCAATTACTAGGCTTTTTTCTGAATATTTTTCTTCCAATTGTTTGGATTACTTACACGTTTTCGACCCTTTCCTGGTAAGCTTGGTGATACGAAAATTTCACTCATCTTGTTAATACATTCACTTTGTAAAATACACAATACACAATTCAACTTATTATTATTAAAATACTTTAAAATATTATAAAACTATTTAGTTTAAAAAACACTTCCTTACTGATCAATAACACCGAACTGAATGTTTTACAACTGAAAAAATGTGACGGTTTGAAAATATCTCCATGTCACATGATCTAAAAATTACATTATAATTGGAGCTTGGATTAGACAAGTTTTGGTATGAACGATTCGATGAAGTAGACAAGTTTTGGAATGATACCTAATTTTTAGTTCACAATTACGAGTGGTTAAGCAAGTTTTAAAACGTTTTAAAATATCCTAGAATGTAGAAAATTATGAACTTATTATAACGAAAACAAAAAACCAAAAAAGTTGAAAATGGAGTTGGCGAGTTATGGAATGTACCTCCTCATTTTAACTATTATGTTGTGCGGAATTTTCGCGAAACAGCCCGTCGTAACGGCGCACGCGGCGAAAAAAAGACCCGTCGGTTAAATGTCAATATTGTTTTTATTATCCTTTAGTATATACTGGCTTTCAATAATCTCCCGTTTCTTTTTTATAGTTTCAATATGCAATATTTTTGTATTAATGAATTCTGGCTCGTGTTTTGTTCTTACTACGTGTTGTGAGAGTGCTGTATCATTTTTATTCAGTCTAATATCGCTTTGATGTTTCTGTAATCTGGTTTTTAGTGAATTTGAAGCTTGTCCAACATATTTTTTGTCACAACAACAGGGTACCGAATAAATTACATTATCATAATTTTCTTTTGGAATGTTATCCTTTAATTTTGAAAAACTTTTTTGTAGTTTGTTTGGTATTTTAGACGCAATTCTATTTACACCTAATGATTTGAGTATTGATTTAATATTTTCCGATAATCCAGTTATATATGGGATAACTGTATTAACAAGTCTTGGACTTGCTATGCTCTGATTTATAATATTTTGTTCTATGATTTGATGGTGTGACATGTTATATTTTATACTTCTTATATTTTTCTTTATGGTTCTTAACGGATAATTATTATAAACAAAATATTGTTGAAGAAATAGAAGATTTTTTTGGTGAAAACTTGGGTCACTCAATCTGAGAACCCTTTTTATTGTGCTTCTAAGTATATTGAGTTTCATATTTAAGGGGTGTGTTCAGTGGAAATTTAAGACTCTATCTGAGGTAGTCGATTTACTGTACCAATCCGTTATAATGTTTTGATTTTTTCTAATTAATGATAATTCTAAAAAATTGATTTTATTGTCACTCTCTACTTCTGTTGTAAATCTAATATTGTTGTGAAAGGTTTCTAATATATTTTTGGTGTGTTCAATATATTGCTGAGGTATAATAATTAAAATATCGTCGACATATTTAAGTAGTACTTTCGGTTGTATGGTTAGTTGTAGTAAGGATTCTTTAAATAATCTTCCCATCACTATGTCCGCAAGTATAGGTGAAAGTGGATTTCCCATCGCTAAACCAGATATTTGTTTGTAATACTCCTTGTTATAAGTGAAAAAATTATGTTTTGTGACTATAAGTTTTATTAATTCCATAAAGCTGATTTTATTTATATTGGTCAATTCCTCCAATTCTGACCAACGTTCGTTTAATTCAGATAAAACTACATCTATCGGAATATTTGTAAATAATTGTCTTCTTCACTTAGGGTGATGTTGTTAATTTTGTTTTTTAAATCTACTGAATTTTTTACATTAAATTTGCTATGTACTGTTAAATGTTTTAAAATAGAGGAAAAGTGTTTTGAAATAAAATATGTAGGTGCATTGATATTAGAAACAATTGGTCTAAGTGGAATATCTGGTTTATGTAACTTTGGTAAACCGTATATTCTCGGTGTCTGTGGGTTGGAACAAACTATTCGTTTAAATATTGTATCATCAATTTGACCTGACAATTTCAGTTGTTTTATTTTAAATTCTAACTCTGCTTTAACCCTAGGTGCTTTAGGAAGTTTAATATAAACTGTGTTATCTGACAATAATTGTATCATTTTGCGGTCATATTCTTCTTTGTACATCACCACCGTTTTCTTGCTTTTGCCGCTTTCTAAGACAATAATTTCTGGATTATTCTTTCGAAATTTGTGTAATTTTCTTGAAGCTTGGGTTATTGAAATATCTAAATCTGTATTTTTATGGTTTCTTTTTATGAAAGACGTTATTTCGTTTAGAACTTTAAATCTTTGATCTTGCACTATGTTATTATTAGGGAAATTTAAAAGAGTAAATTCTATATCAGCGATCATTTGAAATATTGTTGCGTTACGTTTCTGTATTGGCAACACAAATTTGGGTCCATAGTTTAATAACTTTATCACGCTATCTGGAATGGTTACTTCTGTAAGATTATTGACATTCGACGTTAAGTATCTTCTATTCGTATTGTCTAAATTATTAATATTTGCGTTTTTTCTGGTTATGATACTCCAATATTTTCTTATAAGCCGGCTTTTCACTTTTTTGAACAAAATTTCGTTATAACTAACTTGGGATCTGTGTAGTAATTCAAAATCTCTAGGTTGTAACATTGATTTTAAAGAATTGTGTATAACAATATTTGTCTTTAGTAGTAAATTAATCTTGTGCAAACATACCTTTATCTCCAGACTAAGAAGTTTTTTTAGTAAATTGGTTTTTACACGATGTATTTTTTTGGTAAATTCTTTGAATTGTGGTTCACCTACATTTAAATTTATGTTTTTGGCTGAATTATTGATGAAATTAGGAATATTATATATATTTTTAATGATTAAAATAAATTATTAAAAAAATAGTGTTGTCAAAAGTACAATAAGAATTTTTACTTTCTAAAAAATATTTAGCCTAAATCAAAATATTGATTTTGCAACCAATTGATTCGGTAAACTCGTAAAATTATAATAATAAAAATATAAAAATAATCAGTTTTTAATTTTACATCAGACTGGTATTCATTTATCATAAGAGAGCTGAGTAATTTTATGTTGTTGAGTACAGCCTGGCTTTTCGTAAATCTACAACAAATTGTACCTTTTGTGCTATTGTGTAGTCCTGGTCGCTCTCCGCGGTTCTAATAAAACAGACTTCATAAAATTTCCATTTATGGATTTTCTCCCTGTTGTTCCATTTATGGATTGTCTCCCCTAGTATTCTAACTAACGTTAATTATCGATGTATTACGATAAATTCTTCGACTAATTAAATTTTTATTGTTTACTTTACAAGACAAATATGTTTTGACAGGTCTTCTTTATTAAAGCACAGTTGAATTAATTTAAACGCAGAATAAAAAAATGCGGATATTGCTTCCAGCCCATCTAGAATTCTAGAAATGAGGCTACTATACAATTCACAATACCTTAAAAATATATCCAAACCCACAAATGTGTTTGAAATTATTTCAAACGTCTGCTTTCTCTGTCGACAAACTTGTGACATGTGTCTTAACCGACTCATTGAAAAGTAATCTCGCCAATTGACTTTTCCATTGAACATAGCCGAAGTTCAAGATTCGTCTTTAGTATGTTAGTTTAGTCGCTTGAGGCACAGATCTAGCGTATTTACTTGAGACATTTACAACAACAATTGCACTAAATAATCCCTGAGATTAAGCTAATCCAAATTTTGTTGGAGTTTATTTAAATAATAGATAATTATTTAACTAAATAATTTATACTGCACATGTAAATAGCTTTGCCCAACCACGCTTGCAGAACCCTAGCAGTATTTGCTGGCTACTTTTATACTGCATTAATTTGATTGTACCTTTTAACATGTTTTACCCTAATACCATTGACAGACACAAAGATTATCGCGATAATCTCAGGTCGTTAATTCAACTTTTTCGTTCAACTTCGTTTTTTCAACTTTTTTTCATGTTTATCAAGTTTTTACAACTAGATTATGATAATCAAATTATAAAGCGTGGTAATCCTGAAAGGATTAAAATCGTATCGTCACAGCTACATTATCTCGAATTCGTGATTAGCTGGTCTGTGTCTGTTGGAGCTATTATGGCAATGATCCCTAATCATACGTCCAGAGCTAGTCGCCAAACTTTTCTGTCTCCCTAATATATGTAGATGAGTCAACCATAATTCGTCCAAATGGTTCCTGAAATACCTATTTAGTCAAAACAGATGTTTTGCTTATTGAAAAATGACTCTAAATCCCTTTCGAAAAATCAAAAGGCCTAAAATCTGAAAATTTCCTGTCCAAAAATTAAATATCGTGCAAGAGAATTATTAGAAACAAATGTTTCTAATCTTCATCAAGATTGAAACTGAAGCTACGAACTCTTAACAGAATTTTACATCGTCTTCGTCACACAAAAATATTCGCGTGAAGTTTGTCCTAAATTTGTCCTAAAATTACAAAAACCAAATTTGGGACAAATTTAGGACAAATTTCACGCATTTGTCGACGGGCGTGAAGTTTGTCCAAAAATTGTCCCATTCTTTTACGTCTGAGAATGTATTGGTTTAATAAATAAAATATCTCGTTATTATGAATTTTTTGCAAAATGTAAAGCATTTTTATATTTTGTGACTGCTGCCTGTAGTGTATGTATATGCGACTCTTAAAAAGCGAAAATTGTATTTTTTCCATCTCAAAAGCAAACAAATATTTAAAATTGTAATCGAAAACACAGTGTATGCAGGATTTTATTGAAAAACTGATCATCTCAATATAATTAGAAATGATGTTTCAAGGAGTTCCTCTTTATCGAGATAAGACCGATAGTGAGAATTTCGAAAAAAAATCCATAACGTTATCAAGAGCTTTAGTGCTTAGAGGTAATCCTTTTGGGTGATTAGCGAGCTCTAGTTGCATAGCGTTGGATTCGTTGAAGTTCTCTCTACGGTTCGTGAGATTTTCGAAAATTTTTCATGACGCTATATCGGGTTATGGTCTCTAGAAGTGATCCTTATGGCAGATTCGCGAGCACTTATCGCATAGCGTTGGATTCGTTGAAGTTCTCTCTATGTTTCGTGAGATTTTCGAAAACTTTCCATGACGCTATTTCGGGTTATGGTCTTTAGAAGTGATCCTTATGGCAAATTCGCTAGCACTTATCGCATAGCGAACTGTAGAGAAAACTACAACGAATCTAACGCTATGGGATAAGTGCTCGAGAATCTGCCATAAGGATACTTCTAACAATCGGTAGAAAAATGGTAAAGAATCCAATGGTACTCGAGGCAAGAGCTTGCGAAATATAAAGACTACTTATAGACCGAAACTTATATTTAAGGACTACTTGACTAAATGACCAATTCTCGATAAAGCGGAATTCTCACGAATTGCTCTTGTTACGACATTACTAACCATTGGTTGATAGTGTGTTTTTGTACATATTGTATAGATAAACAGATTCTATTTTCCGGTTAAAATAAAATATTTTTTATTGTTTGACGTTGAAAAATTATAAATAGTTTTTTTAAATGTTGTTTATTCAGGTAATATTAAAAATCTCAAACTTTAAAAAAAATTCATAATAACGAGAGATTTAATTTAATTAACCAATACATTCTCAAGTGAAAAAAGTTAGGATAAATTTAGGACAAACTTCACACTCGTACACAAATTGTTTATGTGTTTTCGTGTCAATTCGACTCTTGTGGCAACCCATAATTAACTGTTTTCAGCAGTGTTTTCCTCTGAAAAACTCCAAATTAAAATCCAAAAGCCACCTTGGATCAATAATGATATTAAGACGCGTATTCGCCTTTAAAGCGCCGCGAGAGCCGCCACAACTTTTATGAGCCAAAGGTGATAACCGGTTATTAATCGATCAAATAATTATCATTGAAAATAAATTTAATTTTTTAATTACAAAAAACAATTATTTTGAAACAAATTGACCAAGCAACATGTCTAATTATGCATTTATTCATCGGTTCATCACCTTTGGCTAGGTTGTAAAACCGAATACCAGATGTCAAATACTCTGCGTAGCAGGGGAAGAGCCTTACTGGAATATGCCTTGAAGCAGTGGAAAAAATATAAGACGATTTTTTTTCGCAATGAATACAAAATGGCTAGGAATTTGGTAAAGACTAGTTAAGATATTTTGGGCTAATATTCAAAAGTTAGGGCTGAGTAACAAAAAATCACCAAATATTATTTGTTTATCTGCAGAAAATCTAAATAGCTACCCCTATTATGATTGTCGAGTCGATCCACAATCGACACGACTTTGTATAGCGTTTTCGTTTTTTCATTTGATAAAAACAATATGAAAAGGAAAAGGCAACACAGAGTCGTGTCGATCGACGATTGACTCGACAATCATAATAGGGGTAAACCATTTTTGTCATAGTTTTTTATTTTTTTTGTTTGTTTAAAAGGGTGGGTGTATGCAGCCCAGAGGACTGCGACCATTGAGGCCTATTGTGCATCCCTAGAGATTCCTACATGAGCTGTAGATCTATATCCTTGATAAACGCCGCTACCTGATGCATATCCAGTGGGCCGGCGTTAGGCCACTGGATTATATACGCATTGAAGAACTATAATATTTTTAGGATGATAGCATCACATATGAATAGTAGGTGTTCCGATGCCTCCTTACCGCAGTCGCAGAATCTGCACTGGTCCGTAAGGGACCTTCCCATTTTATGTAGATGGCCGTTAAAAGGGCCGTGCCCTGTTAAAAACCAGGTAAGGGATCTTAGGGATTGGCGGTCCATCCTCGGTGCCTCTCCCAGACGTATAATATTATAACTGAATAATTTCTTGGCCTGTCTCATCCCACTGGAGGACTCCCAGACTAATTCCCTATAGTTCTGCTCCCAGTCCCTTATACCATCTGCCAAATGGGTTTTGGAAAAGCAATACTAGGAGATCACAAAAGGGTGACTTTATTTACTTTACCCAGTTCTAATAAATTACAGTAGCAGCTCCAGATCAATTTCGAATAGAACACTGATGCTCCTAAGGCTAGCAGAGCTACCTGACTGTCCGAGATTATATAGATCTCGGTCTTCTTATATTTCTTTTTGAGACATTGAAGCACACATGCCTCAATAGCAAAGGTCTCTGCCTGAAAAACTGTGGGGGTGCTACCCAGTGGTATGCATAGCTCTAGGTCGAGCCCGACTATCCCTGCACCGGTACCCCCTCTGTTTTCGACCCATCCGTATACCATACAGAAGCATGGCGGGGGA
Organism: Tipula vernalis; assembly: GCA_958295665.1. Classification (NCBI taxonomy): domain Eukaryota; kingdom Metazoa; phylum Arthropoda; class Insecta; order Diptera; family Tipulidae; genus Tipula; species Tipula vernalis. The sequence continues at coordinate 216,917,701 of OY282560.1, read as the reverse complement.
GGGAGGAGATAATATTCTCTACCAGTGCCCTATCCGGTAAACTAATAGTAAAATTCCTCCGACAGTCTATTGTCCTTACCATCAAATCCGATAGTTGGATCAATTCCTCCTTAAAATTTAATTTATATAGGATACTGTTGTGCCTGGCCTTATGGTTTTAATTTTGGCTATTATTTTTAGGCTCAGACCTCTTGAACTCCCTACTTTTTTAATGGGTAGGTGCAGTAATGAGAGCCCCAGTATTCTCTCAAGGGCAACTGTTGGACAAGTCCTCATTGCTCCAGTTGCACCCACACAGATTAACCTCTGGATTTTATCCAGTATTCTTCGTGCACCAGTCTGCTTCGTCTTTGGCCACCACACAAACGCCGCGTAAGAGACCATAGGTCTAATGACGGCCCGGTAGAGCCAAACCAACATTTGTGGGCTCAGTCCCCACGTTTTGCCAAACATACTATGGCAGGTGAAGTAGGCCTTATTCGCCTTGTTTGTGATACGATTTAAGTGGGGATTCCATGTCAATTTCTGATCAAGTACGACACCCAGATATTTAACCTCCGTTGACAGTTGGAAAGTTACCCCCCCCCCCCCCAGGGATATCGGCTGGAGGCCAATTTTCCTACGGTTAGTAAAAAGAGTGCAGTTGACCTTGTTGGGATTTACCGTAAGACCCACCATTTACTACCTCCAGGGCTTGTTGCATCCTTTCCCCTACTGTATTTGCGAATCTGCCCCTAACCATCAAGACTAGGTCATCCGCATAGGTAATGTTCGAGAAGTCTAAATATCTCAGTCTGGTAAGTAATTGATCCATCACGATCAGCCACAATAAGGGAGAGAGAACACCTCCCTGGGGGCAACCCCTGATAGCCGCTATGGTGATGGTTTTGCCTCCAAAAGAGGCCGTAATCCTCCTATTTTCCAACATGTTTATAATCCACCTTACGGTGGAGGATTACCTTGAAACAAGTGTTATCAAAAGCTCACTGGATATCAATGAAGGAGCATAGTAATAACTCTTTATTCCGAAGCGTATCTTCGATAACCGATCGTTTCAGTTGATTTCCCTGCTTGGTAGGCGTGCTGCCTAGAGTCCAGAGGGTATCTTTGGAGAGTGTTAGATCTGATACAAAGTCCCAGAATTTTCTCCATGGTTTTCAGTAAAAATGATGTGAGGCTAATAGGTCTATAAGACCTAATCTCCTCTGGGGATCTTTTTCCCGCTTTTGGGATAAAAATCACCCGAACCTCCCTCCAGCATTTTGGAACATATTCCAAGCTGTAGCTGGCTCTGAAGAGTGTAGTAAGATAAGGCAGCAAAGTCTGCAGTCCTTGCTGTAGAAAGGCGGGATCTACGCAGTCCCCTCCAGGTGATTTGAAAAGGCCAAAAGATTTGACTGCCCAGCCTATCCGTTCCGGCGTAAAAAACTGCCTCGAGAACTCGTGAGCTCCCTTTGGGACCAGATACGGATGTACGCTACTTGCGTTGGATTCTTCCTGATCCCTCAGTACAACACAATTTGGGAAGTGACCTCTCACTAGACATTCCAGAATCTCCTCCCTGGTTGCGGTTGTCTCTCCACTTGGTTTCTTAACAGATCCCAAGGGATTCCTGTGCTCTAAGGAGAGTGCCTTCTGAAGTCGACACGCCATATGCAGTTTGTCTATTTTCTTACAAAAGTCTCTCCAGCTGAGTCTTTTGCTCTGCCTAAGAGCTATGTTGTATTGGGTGAGGGAATTCCGATAGGTAGTCCAATCGTTCGTCCTCTTAGCCCTATTAAAAAGTTTACGGACATTCCGTCTCATGTTTTCCAAGTTTTGGTTCCACCAAGGAACATACATTGTGCCTTTAATACGCACAAGGGGTGAGCTTGAGTGGTAGGCATTAATTATTGCCTCTGTAACGTCATTTCCAACTCTGTCGAGGTCATCGACAGAGTTTATTGTGGTCTGTAGACCAGCTAAGTTATCCGAAAGTCTATCGTTATAGACTGGCCAGTTGGTGCGTTTTGGTATCCTTACCATCAACTCTTGTCTCAAAGGGATATTGATATCAAACCTGATGTACATATGATCTGAGAGGGACGCTTACTTGGACACATGCCAGTCGAGAATTGCAATCCAGTACCTCTCTCCTAACCGCATTCACAAAAGTCGCATCACTCCCTTTATTGTTAACTGCTAAGTTGTTACTAAGACAGAATTCAAAAAGTTGCTCACCTCTTAAATTGGTGTTGCTGCTTCCCCAGACTACGTGGTGTGCATTACCGTCGCAACCAATGACGAATTTTTGGTGATGTATCATGCAAAAATGCACGAAGCTCTGTATCAATTCTGGAGGGGGGTCATTGTCTTCCCCGGGAAAGTATGCAGAAGCGATGTTAATCACCCTCCTGCCTCCTTTTGGTAAGGGCATTTCTATTGAAACAGCCGTGATATCGCTAGAAATAAATTGGTTAATAGAGAAGATATTGTGCTCTGAGCGACAGAAAATTGCTGCCATCGGCCTGTCTGCAGCCGTGTCGTAGACTAGCTTACCTGTATTGGCTGCAAAACCTTTAATCTTCCCCTTGTTGTCATAATATGAACTGTATTAATAATAGTCGTGACTGTGTATCTTTATTGAATACTTTCGATGGTGATTTCTCATTTAGTAATATTGATATAGAGAAGGTAAGACATAAATTCTTCTCTATTAAACCTAGCTCTGTTGGTCTTGATGATGTTACTTTAAGGTTTATTAAAGTAATTTTTCCAGTCATTGCTCTTTATCTCTTAAATATTGTTAACATAATAATTACGAGTGCTAAATTTCCTGCGTGCTGGAAAACTGCAAACAAAATTCGTGTTGCTAAAAAACTAACCCTAAAGATGTCACAGATTACCGTCCTATAAATATATTGCCAGGTCTATCAAAAGTTTTCGAACGCATATTACAGAGACAAACTATTTCATATTTCAATCAAAACATAAATTACATTCTGCTTATAGGCCTCACAATAACACAGAGTCCGCAAGAGGTACACACTAAGAGCATAAACATTTCCAAACGACACAGTATAGAGAATGGTGTGTCACAAGGCTCTGTTTTCGGCCCAGTTCTATTTTCTGCATTTTTAAATGATTTATCTAGGGTAATTTCTAAGTCAAACTATCACTTATACGCAGGAGTGACTATTATGAAAATAGGGTCCCTTGTGTTAAGACCATAAATAAAGATATTAGCTCTGTTCTGAAGCGGTCTAGGGAAAATGGACTATTTTAATGAAAGGAAGACTTAGCCCATCATCATTTCTAATAAATCCCTTGACGTGGCTGCTTTCCCCAATATAGTTGTAAATGTTACAAACATCGATTATTCAGATACAGTAATAGATTTAGGTCCTACTTTGGAAATGCAAATTTATATGATGCGCATAAAAGTATTTAATATTTTGCGTTTATTGTGATTGGTAACTAAATTTGGTTCTTTTGAAGTAAAACGACGACTGGTTTGCTCCTATATTTTACCTTCTATTAAGTACTTATTGTGGCACCGCATTATTTGGAATGAAAAAGAAGCAACTCTGGAAAGTCGAGCTAATGAGCTTTAGCTAATTTCGAAAAATTCATTATTCGCACTTAGCTAAACCCCAGTCTGTCAGAGGTTTAACACAATTTTTCCTACAATCTTCGTAAGATATGGACGATATTCGATCGTTACGATATTCGTCATTAATTTGATAATTAAACGGTCAATAGACTACACAAATTGGTGGTGAATTAAAAGCAGGAGTAAATTTTTTTGGAATTAACTCACACGCTGTCCCAAATATACTTCTACTTTGACAGAATATGACAGTAAATCTACCAGGAAAGTTTACTATCTAAATCAACTCCTAAGCCAACTAAACGGCATAATTGACGAGATTTAACAAAAATAATAAGTGTATTGCTTTCACCAAAAACAAAAAAAATACAACAACAATCGTACTAGATAGACCAAAAAATGGTTTAGCTAACCCAAAAAAAATTAGTGGTTAAATAAATCTTAACCAAATTTTTAGTTTCAATACCTGCCACAAGAGTTGAATTGAAAAGAAAATACATGAAAAAAAATTAGACCAAAATTTGGTTAATTTTTGCTGTTGCTTTGATCAGTCGTTAACCAAATAAAATACCTAACTCATTTTGGTTGAAAGCAATACACTTAATGAAGTTATTCGTCACCTTCTGCTTTTTATTGCAAGTGATATAAAACTCTACTTTACAACAGAATTAATTTTGGATTGCTATGCTGCAAAATCGGCGCATTTTACTAAATTGTCAACAACACTCAATAGTAGGCACTCCTGCAAAAGGTTTATAATTTACAATTAAGTTTGTTTTTAAAGGTAATAAGTTTTACAATAAAAGCTTTAGAACGGCAGCGTCACGAGCCGCATTCCACAGACTGTAATGAAACGAAGCTTCATTCGCTCTTGAGGCGCCATGCTAGGAAGTTTTGCTATCCTAGAGGATCAACACAAGCTGCCGCAACCCTTTCCTACTTCGGGAATTAGAAAAGTGTTCCTGAGGCATTTCCCATGTTTCGCCGGTTTCACCATCTTCAATCTCTCAGATTTTTGACCTGTATTTCTTGACAAAGAAAAGCAACGTAAACAGCTATTCGAATCAAAATGTTAACATAAAAACAAAAATTAATTCTTTTGTTGTTGTTTTCAATATAAACTTTGATCTGGTCTATCATGGCTTCTATCCTATTTGTGCTATGTCCTTCAAGTCGAGCTTGAGCAATTTAACAAAGTTGGTAAGCGTGGTATAAGCTTGCTTCTACTGCTTTCGGCATAATATTTCCTTTCGTTACTTTCAGTTTTTGCACTCCATTCTTGCTTTCCGTTTCTCTATTCTTAGTCCTTGCCTTCCTCCTGGAATGTCTCTCCACTTTTCATATTTCTCGAATATTTTATATTTTTTGCTGAATTATAAATGTTCATTCCAAAACTGTAAAGCGATGTATATCGTTGGTCCAATTAAATAATTGTCGTAAAAAGCCTTTCGTCTTGATAAGATCTCGTCGTTACAAATTTGTCTTTTCGACTAACGATTAAAAATATTTGAAAAATGTTGCCTTTTCAAAATATATGCGATAGCAAACGGCTTCTTTGTTGCACTTTACTATACACTTGATAATAATTTTTTTAGTTTTAATTAAATTGGTAAAAAAATCATTTTACTTCCAATTAGCCAATCGAGAATGTACCTCAATAGTGGTTGTTTTATCAGTATCTGGAAAAGACCCACTCTTATTTTAAGATAGTGATTTTTGAACTATTTGCTAAAAGACCTTGTGGCTTTTCTTAAATTAATAGATCAAAACTTGAATTAGCGCTAGCCCTAGGCTTAGTTTAAAATATTGTCTGATTATTAAATAGACTTACCAAAATTTTATGTAAAATAACTCAAAACGATCTTCATTTTTCTACTACAACCAATTACCATTTAACCTCATTTATACAACACCATATCAATTAAAGGTTACACTACATATGCATCATAATCATCTAAAAAAAAAAACATATTACAAAACCATAAAGTATTCTAAATTATCTTTTATAATCGATCAAAATTCGTACATTTAAATAATAATAAAACAAAAAGAACAAATGATCGTATGATCTTGAATTATTTTTTATTTATTACAAAACATCTTCTTTCCCCATATTTATGTAAACATAGTAGTACAATAAAATATAATCAGATTATAATTTACACATTTGCAAACAATAAAAATTTAACTAATTAAAATATAATGTGTGAGATGATCGTGATCATTGCAAAAAAAAAAAAAAAAAAAATCTAATTTGTCAAACACAAATTTTGGCAACACATACAATATTTGAAATTTTAAAGTATAAGACCTTATTTTACTTTTGCTAATTTTAGTTAATTAAAACTTAATTTAGTGTTGTGGCTAAAATACGCTGCAAAGAAATGTTAGGCATTTAGTAGAGGGATCGTAAAAGATCGTGATCTTTACAAGAATAGTAAAACAAAAATAAAAAAAATCGTACATACATGGAATGGGGAGATATTTTCCTCTTAAGTTTAAATCTATAAAACTACTGATCGTTAACACAATACGATACACTATTTTAACGGATTTTCAAAGAGTTGGTATACATTAAATAAACCGCATTAAATATTTTATTTTATTTTTCATTGTGTAATAATTATTGCATTGTTTTTGATAAAATTTCGTGTTAAGTGAATTAAAGTGAACAAAAATTGCATAATGTGGATTAAATTAACGTGCTTTGTAACTATCATATATGGATTAATTCTCATCAATACAAATGTGTTTGGGGTAAGTGACACTTTTTTTTTTGTTTGTTTTTATCATCATTTATATTTCTATTGAATTCGTTTTGTTCGAGTGAAATTCTAAACTAAAATTCTTGTGTACAATAATATATCAATGGAAACATGGGTGAATGATTTTAAACGTGCGGTCAACCATAAATCCCTTTTGTGCATTTAAATTTATTTTTTTTTTTTGTTTTTATTTTTAAATATAAAATTACTTGCGTAATGACCGAATAATATAAATACGGATAAATTTTATTTTTGTACATAGCAAATTGAAGGGTACGAGGCCGGTATCGATTATCCAACATATGATACTGTACCCGAGGGATTAGCTTTTACGTGTGATGAACGTTTACCTGGGTATTATGCTGATATTGAGACAAGATGTCAGGTTTGGCATTGGTGTCATGGTGGCTATAAATTCAGTTTCTTGTGTCCAAATGGAACCGTTTTCAATCAAGTATGTGCACACAAAAATATAAATATGTCAACAATTAATAATATTTGTTTTTTAAACTCATACAAAATATATTATAGGCTTATCGCGTTTGTGACTGGTGGACAAATGTACGATGTCCCGATGCCGAACAACTCTACGAAAATAATAAAGAACTATATCGCGATTTAGAAGGGAATTTAATTTAAATGCAACTAATTCATAATTAACTTATATTAAGTTCCTGACTAATCTTTAAAAATCCCAACACTTTATCGATTGTGCAACCAAAAAAAAAAAAACAAAAACAAAGAAACGTGATCGATTAAATATTTCCCAATTGTTAACTTTTAAATTACATCAAAATCTTCTTTTATTCTTTTAATGCTGCAAAAATGTCTCTCTCTCATTAATATAATTAGAACATCTTAATGTTTTTATAACAATAGCCATATTTCAAAATAAATTTAAGACTAATTTATATAGAAGTATAATAATGAGTTCACAAAACAAATTAAAATGTGTTTTACGTGAAACATTTTTTTAGACAACATTTAGGCGTATTTTTTTTTATAGTACATTTATTTATGGTAACTTTTTTTTATAAATGTAAATTGTGAATAATAACAAAATATTAAAACAAACCAAAATATAATAAAGAAATTTTATATTTTAATAAGAAATTTGTTTGTTTATTGCATTTGAAATTCATTGCGCATTGAATAACAGTAACCATTATACGTGTGTTGTCTTGCGTCGTAACGTCTTACTCTTGATGGTATTCTGTCATTTTTCTGTTAAACAATAGCATGCGGAGTGGAATATTCTAATGATACTAATCAATCAACCATAAACAATAAGTAGTCAGTGCGGGAGTATGCGGAAAAATAAATCTTGCAAGTAAAATATTTATAAAAGAAGGTAGGTGACCTTCAACATTGTGTAAATACGTGATCAGCAAATAAAATGTACATTTTTTCAATTTCAATTTTTTTTTTCTTCTCGATAAAACAGAGAGATGGATATATTGTTGTTTTTCTGGTGCTCTCAAAGTCATTGAGGTGTTAATTTCTAACACTTTCGAACACATTTAAGTTTAAAGTATTACAACACCTTGTCCTGAAAATTAATCACCATAACCGAAAACTAAAAGAAAAACCAAATGATTATTAAATTATGTTGCAAAGATCTCAATTATTAAAAATTATGTTTTGTTTTATGTACTTTTTGTGTTTCATTATTTATATATGTAATGTACCGTACCGATCGTAAAATTTAAAATTAAAAAAGAAAAAACATTGAATCATAATACAATCATAACTGAAATAAAAATACCGCTTCGTAAATATAATTAGGGCCGAATAAAATTTTAATTGTGTTTATGGCTCATCCACTTATTTTGTCGAATCAATGCACAATACACTATACGAAATTTGTGTGAGTGATGCTTTTAAAAAATTGCAAAAACAAGAAATTTAAAAACAATACAAAGTTCAAGAATGCCTATTGCTTTGTTTTGCACTTCACGTGTTCTTAATTACATATCAAATTGGGAATTCTTAAGCTAAAACCTGGAGTGATTTGTGTTTGGTTTAAATTTCAAACTCCACTTTTATGTTGATAAAAACGTTTTTCAATAAATTGTTTCGTTTGCCCAGTACATGTTACGTCACATTCGTCATAGGCCACCTTTGAATTTTTTTGTTTTCTTTAAAGGAACTGAATCTTTAAGTTTAGAAAAAAGAGTTGCATTCAAATTAGATGATAATCTTCCCACAATTTTGAAATTATAATTTTTTAACAGATGTTAACGTTTTCTCAAAATGATTTTGTAATCTACGTTTCAGTGGTGCGATTATGTAAGCATTACGAGTTTCGAGTTTCTCGAAATTGCGACAAAACGCTTAAAAAGAATCTCCTTTCTTTTCTTTAAAAATAATCTTTTTAATCATTACGAGTTGTCTGTCGTACTTAAAAAGGTGTACGAGTAAAACAACAATAACAAGTCGCAATTACGAGAACTCGTAATATTATACCTAAATCGTGATTTGTCGCAATTTCGAGAAACTCGAAACTCGTAATGCTTACATAATCGCACACCCCTGATCTAAAAACAAAAATTGTTTGTAATAGTTTTGCGCAGCCTTCAGTGATGTATAGATTTTGCACTCCAAATTGAACCTTATACACTCCCGAGCATTTGATTATAACCACTTTAAATTTTGACCTAATTCTACATGTGGTTGTTCTTTTGTTATAATTTTTTATTTTTTTTATTCCTTTTCTTTTGTTGTATGCTGGATGATAACAAAGAGGTTAAAATGAAACAAAGGAAAACGGAAAATTCAAATTTCTTATTTTGCGAATATTTAAAGATAAGCACTTGATTATAACCATCTGTAAAAATGGTAAAAATAATTAATGAAACGATTGATTAAAATTTTTTATTTTTATTTTTTATAATGTGTAGGTCCTCCATTATTGAGTACAACTTCTAAACCCTATCTGATAAGGAATTAAACAGATTTTGTACATAATTTAATGGGATTAGCTCGAAAGCATCTACAATTGCAGCAATCAGCCAATCTCTGTTTTCAAATTGCGTTCCTTCTGTATAAATTTTGCGCGATAACTATCCCCACAAATTCTCGTTTATGTTGAGGTCTGGAAATAGAGCTGGCCAGTCCAGAAAATACACGTTGTTCTGGGCAAACCATTGTTTAACACGTCCTGCTGTATGTATGGACGCGTTATCTTTTTGAAGAATCCATCGTTGGTCATCGAACATTTCTTGGAAATTAATTTTCTGAATTTCTAATAGTTCGATGTAATCCGTTGAGGTTTGCCGACCTTCCAGAACAACCAAATCGATGGCGCCATGAAACGAAATTTCAGCCCATACCATGACGGTACCAACAGCGGTACGACGACGACAGAAACTGCTCAGATTTCCTCAAATCATGGAAGTAATACTGAAACCCATCAGACCCATCTAAGTTGAATTTTTTTTCATCAGAAAATATTACCTGATGCTATTCTTCCTTCCAATTGAAATGTGCCCGGCAGTTCTCTAATCTATAGCATCTTTATGACGCTGAAGTAAATGTGGCTTTTTCATAAGTTTCTTGGGTTTAAGATGCGGACACTGTTTAATTACTCTGCGTACTGTCCAGATACTAGCTGAAGTTCCAACTTTATCCTCTATCCTTTATATTATTTATTAGAATTCGACGCTGCGTCGTTCTGTTGTTGCTCTTGATGTGCGCCCTTTACGGATTTTCCATAATTTTCTTGATCGTTTAAATAATAATTCTTGATTGTCACATGATTTCGGCCAATTTTAATCGCTATTTGCCGATTAGAATAATTTTCCCGCTTTAATGTAACAATTTTGCCCATTTCTTCCTTTGTCAACGTTTTACCTCGAGCCATTTTTTTTTAACACAGAACAAAATTATTAATAACGCCGAGAAATAAGCCGCAGCAATTAGAAAAAACCCAATTTAATTAATTATCAAGCGCTTCACCTTTTGAAAGTATAAAACAAACTAATGGTTATAATCAAGTGCTCTGTAGGGGATTAATATATTTCTTAACGAGAAAATTAATCTCTACATGAATAAAAAACGAAGAAATTTAAAATTGAAATAAAACCAAGCATTCGTCATTTATTACTGAGCTCATGCGCCATAAAAATATAAATTAATTAAATAATTTCAGAAGATATGAAATCAACAAAATTATTTTCATGATCAAGCTTATTACGTTTTCTATTTGGTCATATGATTGATTTGCAGTATAATCAGCAATCATCAGCAAAATATTTTTATTCACATTTCAATGTGTAGCGTATTCTCCTCTAATTCTATACAAGCGAATTTCCATAACGAAAAATACGAAAGTCGTGTTTTCCATGAGAACTGCACTAGAACTCGATAAATTTTTAATTCCTTTTATTTTATGTAAACAGAAAAAAAATTAAATTCATAAAGTGATAATGTGTAGTGCATTTCACATAAATACACATTTTAAGTTGTTACAGCAATAAATAATGATAATTATAGCTTATTTTTAAGTTACACTGGATAAACCCATGAATTTATCGAGTGTAGTTGCGTGTAATGACGTCAGCAAGAAATAAGAAAATATTAATGAAATAACTGAAGGGGGAAATTTTTAAACTTAAAATATGTAATTATATCAAATACACTACACATTCGCGCTTTAAGAATTTATTTTTTTTCGTTTTACATGGAATAAAAGGAATTTAAAGTTTATCGAGTTCTAGTGCAGTTCTCATGGAAAACACGGCTGAATTAGGAGAAATACTTGCATATACATAGATGCAACGAATACTCTCGATGTAGGTACTTATTACATTGCCTGTCAAGTTATGCGATACCATTAGCATTTTATTTATGTGTTTACGGACAAACAAAATATATTTTGTCTGAACGAAATAAAAAAACGAGGGGATCAGTTCACTCGATCAGTTCTCTCGACAAAAGCAATAGCAAATTAGGTGAAAAATATAAAAATATATAAAATTGTGAAAAAAAAAAATTCCAAAAAGTGTTAGAAATTAATTTTTTTTTTTTTTTGGAAAATTTATATTAAATTGGGATGATACAATAGTGAACAATTATAAATAAAAACTTTGTTCATAAATAATAAATTAATAAATTTGTTAAAGTGAATTTTATAAATAAAAAACTTTAAAAACAAAATTCGAGAGATTTATTAAACAAATTATTACAGCTCCTATTTAAATATTCGCAAAATATAAAATTTGGATTTACCGTTTTCCTTTGTTTCATTTTAACCTCTTTGTTATCAGCCAGCATACAATAAGAGAAAAGAAATAGAAAAAAGAAAACATTATACAAAAGAACAACCACATGAAGGATTAGGTCAAAATTTAAAGTGGTTACGATCTTTACTCCATTCAAAAAATCCTTCTGCAGTATTAGAAAGGTTCTCATAAACACTTCTCAAGGAACAGATTCTAGCAGTCCTCTTAATAGTGCCTCCAACATCATATGGTCCCTCATCGTGGCTTGTGGCAAAGAAGTTCACAGCCAATATTGAAAACTTGTTGATGGAAGGCAATATTGGCAAAGTTTTCCTGTTTCCCAGAAAAATAACAAATTTTCTTTGCAGCTGGATATTTTTTTTGTTAAAACTACAAATTCATTTAAACGGTACAACTGTATGCTGCATTTGTTACAAAGTCTTCATTTGTTATTCCAGAATTTAAAAATTTTTGAGTTTGTTCAACTCATTTTGCACTAACAACTCTAGATTTGTTTGTCAAATTTTTGTAATTTTCTATGCTGATGAAATGAATAATGTGAAAGTAAAAAAACAAACTAAAACTACTTGAAAATGGTGGGCACACAAAAATTATTTTAGTATTTATTATTTAGGTAACAAATTTGATGAATCATCCTAATATACCAAAAAAGTATCGGAACCGGCAATAAAACACGTACATAAATGACGCCATTTTAGTCCTAAAAAGAAATATTTTCTGATCACCAAATTAAATAATAATCTATTATTTTGTACTAAAGGGGCAAGAATTAAAATGGGCGTGATTTGGAAGAAAAGTAATGTAAATTGTTGGCCTGTACATATTGCATTTTTGTGACTCATATGGTTTGAAGCTCTTTGCCGGGAAAACTAGGACAATAACAAATTTAGTTTTACCATTTGCTGAAAGGCTGTTATTTTAACTGTTAAATTCTGTTTTGAGTATACACCTATCCCCCGCTTTACACAAAACCGTGTAACTCGAAAAATTAACTTTTATATGAAAACCCGTGTAAAATGAAAATCACTATAAATAATTAGTAGTAGTGTATTAGTATCAGTACAACATTTAAAATGTAACTGTCAATGTTTTTGGTAAAAAAATTTTTGATTGTAAAAACCGTGTAAGATCGAAAACGTGTTAAACGAATAGCGTGTTAAACGGGGAATTGGTGTATTAAAATTTTCCGGGCAGTGCGATCTATCGGCCAAAATTTAAACTTAGATCTATATGTCTATAACACCTAAAATAACGGTACTTTCTTAAATTAAATTACTTACTAATTTAGGCTAAACTAATACCTTTCTAAAGTGGTATGACTTCTGACAATACTGTTTTTAGAACCGAAAAAATAACACTTTACGTGGAAGCCGAAAGCCAAATTTGAAAAATTGTCAAAACTAAAATATCGAATAACGGGACAACCGAAGGTTAAAAAAAAATAAAAAAATATGAATCCCGTTATTTTGAATGAAGAACACGGAAAAACTAAAAGAATTAAAATCTAAGAGATGATTCCAAAATATAAAACAACCATCCATATATATATATATATATATATATATATATATATATATATATATATATATATATATATATATATATATATATATATATATATATATATATATATATATATATATATATATATATATATAAATATATATATATATATATATATATATATATATATATATATATATATATATATATATATATATATATATATATATATATATATATATATATATATATATATACCACCTTGATCAAAAAGTTTCCGGAATAACCACCGTGTGGCGCTTAAGTTGGCGTTAAGTTGGTACATCTGTTGTTGATATTCCCTCTAAATCTTAGCGTCATAGCTTGACATTTGCAAAAGTTACGTAGTCAAGAGTACATCTTTCTCTGTGTGTGTTGGCGATTATTTACAATTGTAGAACAACGAACTTGTATCTTGTAAATTTTGCGTAAAAAACGGATTTAATGGTGCGCGAACGTTGGAAATGTTGGAAAAGTGTTTCGGCAACGATTCTCTAAAGAAAACGGTCGCTTACCAGTGGCACGAGCGGTTTAAAAGTGGTCGTGAGTCAATCGAAGATGATGAACGCAGTGGCAGACCATCGACATCGAAAACCGAGGAAAACATTGATAAAGTAAAAGAAATGTTGGTCAATAACCGCAAATTAACTATCAGAGAGATAGCGGAGGACTTGAACATTGCCTATGGATCCGTCCAAGACATTTTGGTTAATGATTTGGGTTTCCATCGTGTAGCAGCAAAGTTGGTGCCAAAAGACCTCAATTTCATGCAAAAAAGGGACCGTGTTGACGTCGCAAAAGACATGATTTGCGAGGCTGAATCCGATCCTACATTCATCAAAAGGATCATTACTGGAGACGAGACGTGGGTTTATGAGTACGACATGCCATCCAGACATCAGGCAAGTGAATGGCGTTCACCAAATAAGCCGAGACCAAAAAAACCACGTCGTTTTCAGTCAAAAAAGAAGGCAATGCTCACGGTTTTCATGGATTACAACGGTGTAGTGCATCATGAATTTTTGCCAGAAGGCCAGACCGTAAACAAAGAGTATTATTTGGGCATTATGAGACGTTTGCGTGAAGCAATTCGCCAAAAGAGACTAGAATTGTGGGCAGAAAACTCGTGGATTTTGCACCATGATAACGCACCGTCGCACAGTGCCATCATTATTCGTAATTTTTTGACGAAAAATGCAACAAATACCATCCAACAGCCACCGAATTTACCTGATTTGGCTCCCTGTGACTTCTTTCTGTTCAATCGAGTTAAAAAACCATTACGGGGAACGCGTTTCAGTAGCCGAGAGGAAATAATGGAAAAATCGCAGGAAGCACTGATGGACATACCGAAAACCGAATATAAAAAATGTTTCGAGGATTAGATCAAGCGCTGGCATAAGTGTGTTGTAGTCGATGGGGATTACTTTGAAGGGGACAATATAGATTTAGATTAATAAACTTGTATTTTTAATTTTCTGAATAAATTCCGGGAACTTTTTGATATATATATACCTTTTTCAAGTCAAGTTAACCATTTTTCAAACCAAATTAATAAATATTCATATCAAACTAACAAATATTCATATGGAATTAACAATTTTTCAAAGCAAATTAACGAATTTTTAAATCAAATGAAGTTAGCCAATTTTCAAAACCAATTAAACTTTTCTTAAATAAATTTAACAACAATTTTCAAATCAGATTAAATTAATTTTTTTTGTTTTGCAAAATATAGAATAAAATGTAGATGCATACAATAAAATTTAGCAAAATTCAATTTTCTGATAATTTAAAATTATTTAAAGGACTTTTCTAATTGCATAAGTGTTGAGAAGTCGGATACCATACATCATTTCAGGGGGACATCTCTGAGATCGGCGCAAGATTTTTAGAAATTGAAATTTGACCACTTAGTCCTTTTTCGTTGTATTAGTTTTTGTTTTATAATACTCTTAAATCTTAATCAATTTCTTTACAATTATTTTTTGGGATGAATACCGTTTGGTTAAGAGTTTTGAATATTTTTTTCTGGATGGAATGAAAATTTCCTTAAATTTTAGCCGGATAAATTTTTCAGAATGAAAATTTCGTGATAACTTCTCATACGTTTCGATACTTGCACATTTATCTTCAATTTCTTTAACTTTCTTATAAAATTTGCTTGCATGACACTTGTGTACTACGAGTATCAATTCTGCAGTTACTGTTCTTTTAGCGCTTTCATTTAAGTGGGGATCTTTGTATAGTTCATCACACATACTACACAAACGTCGATTTGTGCTCCACCAAATCATAACTCAAAATTCAAATTGAAATATTGTCGGAAAAGCTGATAGTTTATTTTATCTGTCAATTCGGGATTCTTACCTAAAAACATATCATGCAATTTTTAGCATGCAACAGACTCAATAAAATTATGGATTTGAATGCAATTCTCACCAGGAATCACATTCCTTCTTTCCACAACACAGTAACTGATGGACGGCTGACGCCAAACCAACACAAATGTCTATACAAGCCATACAGTACAAACATTAAACGTTAACGTTTATTATTAGTGATGTGTATAAAATAAAGTATATACATATAGGTTTTTCAGATCAACTAAACGTTTATTCAAACTGCTCTGGTTAACATTTTTTAAAATCAAAATAAAGATTTTTCATTTAAACTTAAATTTTTTAAATTTCAAATTAACGTTTTTTACACTTTTATAAAAACATGCGTAAAAATTAATTTTTACTATCAGTGTTCATCAAATTAACATGAAAGCCACGAAAATTATAAGAGGCACCTAGAAATTATAGGAAAATAAATTAACTTATAGTTTACAGTTTTGTATAAAAACCTTAAAGATTACATTAGACTGGTACAATGAAGCTTGATCGTTTCAATTCTACATCCACAATTGTTTTTATTCCATAAAATATGATACATTTATAACAAGTACATTTATAAAAAGTAGATTAAAATAATACAAAATAAAGTTGCATTTAAACTTTAAAAAACTGAATGTGAAGCTAAAAAATTGAATTTCAATGAATCAATACAATGGGTGTCCTGCTACAGCTGTAATAATTTGTTAATTATTATTGTTTAGTGATTAAAATACTTTTTAATTTATTTATTAATTTTATTTTATTTATCTCTATTTATTCTATTCTACATATAATGTAGTGCTTGTGCGTCCATCTTGGATATATACAATATATACATTACAACTCAATCTTGATATCTTGATACCCAAAACACACATGAGTATACAATATTAGATTTGCCCATAAAGCATTGTTGATGGAATGCTAAACTATTATTATTACATGCTCTTTTTTTTTTTTTTTTTTTAATTGAATTTTAATTACCAACCATATCTCTGAGGTGGTTTAACTACACGATTACATCTTGTTCTATAATTTTCTGAATTGCCCATAAAATTATTCACTTGCGGTGATTTGCAATTATTATCCAAATTTACCTCAGAATCTGTATTACCAAGTTCTTCATTTTCTAATTCTCGGTTATCGCTACCCCGCTCTCTTGGTAATTCAGATTCATGTGTATTACATTTAATTGGATCAATTATATTGTTTGTAATTACATTTACTGGAGGTACGATTTGCACTTTATTTTCGTTTTCCCTTAACTTATTTAATTTATTTTTAAAATTTTCCTCCAATAGCAAATCGCTGGAATTAAATCCAGTATTATTAGTTTGCCTAATAAACCGACGATTACGTCTGAATAAATGGTCAAAACTATCTCTTATAATATAAGACCTACCATTTACATTATTATTAATTGTACCATAATTCCACTCTTTTTCGTTTTTTTTAAATATAACCAAATCACCCACATTCAAAACTGGCAATGTCTGCATTTCGATTATAGTAATATTTTTGCAATTCTTTTTTCTTTTGAATTTGTTCCTGAACAGACTTTTCGCTTAAATTGCTTCTATACAACAATGTCTCAGATACCGGTAACTTGGTTCTGATTATTCTTCCAAAAAATAACTCAGCTGGTGTCAATCGCATACTTGCCACCGGAGTCGTATTACGTTCCAAAATTCGATACTGGAATTTATGAAGTTCATTTACTTCAAAACATCGTTTCAAAATATTCTTAGCAATAGCTACACCTTTTTCCGCCATTCCGTTACTTTGTGGGTAACGTGGACTAGAGAATTTAAATTGAATATTTGATTTATTCGCAAATTGGTCAAACTCAGCTGAACTAAATGGACTATTATCGCATTTGATTATTGTTGGATATCCGATTCTTTCACAAATTCGTAAAATTACATCGATAATTTTATTTGACGTTTTCCCATTTTATTGCTCAGATACTAGATAACCCGAATAGGCATCAATGATAGCAATATAATCACGACCACCATATTTAAATAAATCCATTGAAACAATATGAAATGGATATCTTGCTGTTTCTTCCTGAACCAAAGGTTCTTTCTGGTTGTTCCTTTTAAATTTTTCACAGGTGGAACAGTTTAAAACCACTTCTTTTATTTGCTTAACCATACCTGGCCGAAAATAATATAACCTTCCACGTGCAAGCGTTTTTTCAATCTCCAAATGAGGTGCATGTAACCACTTGGCTATTTTTTGTTGCATTTCTGTTGGTATAACAAGTTTATGATTCTTAAACAATAAACCATTTTCATAATGCAATTCATCTTTAAACTTGTGAAATATCTGAGCAAGGTCATCCAGCTTATGAAAACCCGGCCAACCATTTTCAATGTATTTACAAATTCGTGAATATTTTTCATCCTGTGCAATTATTGACCGATAATATTTATAGTTATTTTCTGATATACACACGGATTTTGTAACAGAATGCATTATTCCATTTAATTCTTTAATGTCATCCGATTCTGGTAGCTGTGCCCGCGATAAGCAATCAGCCACCAGCATTTCTTTATCTGGCTTGTGAACAATGTTTATTAATGGGTACTTCAATAGAAACATAGAAACATAAACATACGCTGCAAGCGCATTGTCACATCATCAATGCCTCGTTTAACTAATGTTTCCAAAGATTTATGGTCACTTTCCACAGTGAACGCCCGACTGTATAAAAAATAATGAAATTTTTCACAGGCAAAACATATCGCTAGTAACTCTTTTTCAATTTGAGCCCATTTTTGCTCACTTTTATTAAGAGTTCTAGACGCAAATGCCACAGGATGCCCATCTTGTAATAAAATACAACCTAACCCCTACTTTGATGCATCAGTTTGAATAATTACTGTTTTTCTTGGATCATAAATTGCTAGCACCGGATTTGAAGATATAATATTTAATAACTTATTCAATTCAATGTCATGCTTTTCCGTCCATTTAAATTCAACATCATTTCTTGTTAAATCTCGTAATCCCGCCGACAATTTAGATAAATTTGGAATAAATTTAGCCAAGTACTTAAAAAGTCCCAACAAGCGCATGACATCATGCTTGTTTTCTGGTCGTTTAATTTTTGAAATAGCTTCTATGTACTTACTATCAGGTTTAATTGTCCCTTCCGCTAAAATATGCCGCATAAATTTAACCTGAGACGTTCTATATTGAATTTTATCAAAATTGAATTTTATGCCATTAACACGTGCACGCTCAATTACTAACCCTAAGATTTTATCATGTTCCTCTTTACTTTCAGCAATAATACAAATGTCATCGAAGTATACCACAACTCCCGGTAAATCCCCGAACGTCCTCTCAACCATTTTCCGTTGAAACATTTCTGGTGCATTGTTAAGACCAAATGGTACACGATTAAATTTATATCTACCAAAAGGAGTCATAAATGTAGTTATAAGTCTGAACTTCTATTATCTAATTCCATTTGCCAAAATCCACTACTTAGATCAAGAACCGTGAATATACGTTTATTAGAAAGACAAGCAATAAAATCCTCAATCGTTGGAATTAAAAAGTGTTCTCGTTTGATACACTCATTAAGCGGTTTTGGATCAAGACAAATCCGAAGTTTTCCGTGAAATTTCCGCATTTTCCGGGAAATTTACCAAGACCAGAGAAAATGTCTTGATTATTTTCTAAAAATTCCTTTCCAAAAAAGCCCAAGTACCGGTTCATAATTATTATCCACAACTAGGAACTGCGCAGAATGTTCAGTATTTAAATTCCTATCAATACACGTTAATTTAACAATACCAAAAATTTTTATTTTATTATTACTATAATCAAATATTGCAAAATTGTTATGTTCGTTATTCAATTCAACTTTTAATTTTTTAATTAATTTCAACGGAACACAATTGACATCTGCACCAGTATCTATCTTAAAATTAACTAATTCATCTTTAATTCTATATGACTTGGTCCATCGCTCTTTATTTAATACACCCGTATTTGAATGTACTCTACAAAAAGATGTATTTAACCTTAAAAAATCATTAATTCCATCAACAAGCTTACCTTCGCTGTTTAAATCACGACTCCAATCTAAATTACCCTGGTTAGTAACTGATTTGATTGATTTTTCATTGTTGTTTTCCTTCTTGTTGTTCCACTTGTTTTCTGTTTTTGTTTGTTTACAAAACTTTCGAAAATGTCCCTTCCGACCACACAAATGACAAACAACACCATTTGCTCTGCATTCCCGTAAATGGTAAACCACAATTATAGCATCTACGTCCACCTGCACCTGCGTTTACCAACCCAACTACCTGTTGTTCGGTTACATTGTTTATATTTAATACACCTGTATTTCGGTCCAACAAGCTTTTATTTGCATATGCTGCCTCAAACAATTTACATGCTTCAATGACATTTTTTAATGATTCGTCTTTACCGTCAAGCAATTTTAATTATAATTTTTTATCATGCACACCAATAATCACTCTATCACAAAGCATTCGATCTTCATACGAAACACCACACTGACATTTAAATTCACAATGTTGAATTTGTTTGCGTAATTCCGTTTCGAAGTCTGCAAATGGTTGATTTTCCTTTTGAACAACTGCATTAAATTTGAAGGTTTCCATTGTAATATTTTTCCGTGGAATGCAGTATTGATCAAATGCAGTAATAATGGTATCCAATTTACGTTAATTTTCCACATTTTTTATCAGCATTTGGAGCATCCTTGTTATCATGGCTTTCATTTTCTATCATACTATCAGTAGAACCGTCGTTCGAAAATAACGTATTATATATATCCATTGCTCGTGCCCCAATTAACCATAAAAACGTAGCAATCTTTTTTTGTTCGGTCTCCTCTATTTTTCCATTAGCCATCATATACATTAAAAACGAGCGTTTCCATATAGGCCATGTTTTACCCAACTCGGAACAATCCAATTCCGACGGCATGCGATCTCCACCTAAATGTGCCATTTTCCACACTAATCGCTTGAAATATCCACTGATAATTTAAATTCCTTACTTATTAATATTTATTTTATTATAGTAAATACGATTAAATCCACGATGATTACTATTTTACCCGATGATTACTAATAACTTTTCCTTGCGTTTTTTTTTTTTTTTTTATAAAAAATTATATCTTTTTAATATAGCACACGTTTTCCCTTCTAATTATTATGTTATTATTTACTATAATTACCACATCTGACACCATGTAATAATTTGTTAATTATTATTGTTTAGTGATTAAAATACTTTTTAATTTATTTATTTATTTTATTTATTTATCTCTATTTATTCTATTCTACATATAATATAGTGCTTGTGCGTCCATCTTGGATATATACATAACAACTCAATCTTGATACCCAAAACACACATGAGTATACAATATTAGATTTGCCCATAAAGCATTGTTGATGGAATGCTAAACTATTATTATTACAACAGCAATTGGCAATTTCATTGTCATGTCAACGTAATAATTATTACTTTTTTATTTATTACTTTATTAACATCAACTATTTTCTGAATCAGCCAACAAATTTCTTGCAGCCAATATAATTTTCGAGAATTTTTTTCCTATTGGATTAAAAGTATCAGTGAGTATGGGGAAAGGAACATTAGTTGGTGAGTGGTCTCTCTATCCTTATCTTGTATTACCCGAGTCTTGTGTATTTTTGCATTGTCAACAACTAGCCAAGCATTAGTGATATTAGCTTCTGCGAATTTCTATCAACTAAAAACATCAGAAAAATATTTGCATTTACAGTTGAGTTTGATATTATCTTATTATGTATTATTCCACGTAAATGGATGGCTGCAATGAGCGACTCATTTGAGCGAACTTTAGCTCGGTGACAGTCGAATCCACATTCATCAATAAATACAATTTTCTCACGTAGTTTAGTTGTGGGGAGTTTTCCGAAAAGTGGATAGCATAATTTTTACGTTGTTCTATGGTACTTTCAGAGTTAAAACGATCAATGTTAAAGGTAGGTAGTTTTAGCGTTATCTTTAAACATTTCAATGCATTAAAGATGGTTTTTGTGCTTAGGTTTAGATTTTTGCTTTCAAAAACTCCAATCTTAATATTTTTTATCGTAATGGCCGGATTATGTTCTATTATTTCTTCAATTAAATTTAAAATTTCCGTATAGTCAACTTGAATTGCCTTTTACCACCACGATTTCTGATGACAACTGCACACCCATCATTTTTGTAGCGTCTTAATATAGATGTAGCTGTACTTTTATTAATATCAGCTATTTCTTCTGATTCAACTATTGTATTACCTTTTACCTAAAGTTTTATTAATAATTCTTTTTTTTTTCAAGCTTATCTTTTTATTGGTTGCTAAATTACGATGTCTTCTCTGACGAACAACTAAATTCGGTATATTTGCATCGCCACTACTATCTGAATCCTCTCTTATAATTAGCCAATGGAATATAATTATTGGAGGAACAGTCACTCAATTCATTATTATATGGTATTCTTCATTTTTTTGCTGATTGAAATTTAAAGGGGCCAATTAAACTCAAATTATAATTTTTAACTTTTTTAAAATTACATTCGATAATTAACTTCCAATGATAATAATTATTGTTCAAGTAATGATTTTTTGTTTCTGTTAATTTGTAACATATTATTAAAATAAACCTAAACAATTGAGTCATGCAATAAAAGTAATCAGACTACTGAGTTGGTTCTTTATTTTAGCAAGTGTTCATCTATAGATGAAGAATGTACCTATACCTTTAGATACATTCTTGAAAAACACAATTTGAATTTAAAAAACGTTAATTTGAAATTTAAAAAATTTAAGTTGAAATGAAAAATCTTTAAGTTGAAATGAAAAATCTTTATTTTGATTTTAAAAAACGTTACTTTGGTTTGAATAAACGTTAAGTTGATCTGAAGAAACGTTACTTTGGTTTGAATAAACGTTACTTTGGTTTGAAAAAACGTTAAGTTGACGTGAAAAACCTATACAAATCTGTTTTTTCTTGTTTAAAAATTATTTGAAAAATACCCACACATACAAAAACGTACAGTACATTTTTTTATGGAATCTGTGTTATAAGCAAACTGTACGGCTTGTACATTTGTGTCGATTTTGGCTGACGCAATATTATTATTGTATTGAAGCATGGTTTCCACGATGGCGAGGCGAAAAAATTAGTCAAATTAAAAAGAGGAAGGAATAACAAAAATAACATAAGAGTGAGTGAAATAGCAACAAGTCGTTACTCCAAATTTTTATTTATTTATTTAGCGTCGCCGTAATATGGCAATGGGATAAAATTTAATAATAATTTTAATTTTGCATTTAATATCTAGAAAATAGAGTATTCAAAAGAAATATACGACCATTTTTTTTGTAATTCTATGTTTTTTAATGATTATAATAAAAAATGTAATTAAATGTATACATATTGTATTATTCGTCGTTGCAATATAAATCGAGGTCCTTATATATATTAATTGTCTTTAGAAAACAAAATTCAAATTAACGGTTCTATTTTGAAGTTTGTTTTATTCCGAAAATTTTCTTCAAATTGACAATATGAATTCCGAAAATCAGCGGCTAATTTAAAAAACGATGATCCATCTAATTTTTTTTTTCGGATTAGACGTCCTATTTCGGAGTGCTAAATTAAAATATTAAAAACTGGACGTCCCAATTTTTCTGTCAAAATACTATTTTCTCTCTATCTAATTATTGGTTAATTTTGCTTTCTCTTTTTAGTTTGACTAATATTTTCGTCTCGCCATCGTGGAAACCATGCTTAACTCATGTCAGCAAGAGAGGCAGAGATATGTAGGCCACACACTGTTCCGACACTGGTAGCAGTATTAATACAAGAGATACGCTTATTTCAAATAAAATAGGTGTGTGGATATATTTCCATCACATTTACGTGAAAAACGGTGTTGTCAAAATACACGAGAAGTGTCCTTTTCGAAATTGCATATTCATTTGTATTTGGCGAATCAAAATAATTAATAAATAAATTTAATTTAACTTTTTAAGACTTGTTATATTGTTTCTTTTTTATGTTTGGTCACTTCTTAACCCTCTCCGTCCTGACGAACATGGGTATGTACAAACTTTTCAAAATGCTGTAGTTAAACGAAATTCATATTTTCTCTTTTATTTATGTTTGTTTTAACTTGTCTATCTCCCTCTAATCATTCTCAAGGCAAAAACGAGATCAGTATTCAATAAAATGTTATTTAGAAAGTACACGTTTTTTTAATCTCGGAAAACAGAAATTTTTGAAGCCATTTTTAGTGAACAAAAAAATATCCCTCGTGAGTAAAATAATGTTTTTTTACTATTTTACTATACTATTAAATGTTACAGGCTAAAAACAAAATGGTATTTAAACCAGGGATTCGGAGCGGAGCGGATTGGAGCGAGGAGCAGAGTGGAGCAACCCGATTTTGATCGGAGCGTGGAGCGGAGTTGGAGCGATTAATGTAGGAGTGAAAATGAGCGAGAAGAGTTTAAAAAATTAAATATATTTTTACTCTCCCAACCTTACTTTCTATATTTCCTTAATTATCTCTCTAGAAAATTTGGATTTTAAACTTAATCGAAAAACCAAGATCACTTGTACCACCAATATAAAAATGGACCGAGGTTATTTAGAGCAACGCGTCAGCAATGACGATAAAATTATTGTGGTTAAATGGCTCGATAACAAGCATGTTCATCTGGCATCTGATTTTATGGGAAATGGTGGAATAAATATTATAAAAATATGGAGCGCGTCTCTTAAACGCTACGTTGATGTTTCACAACCCGAAATTGTAAATTTATATAATGAATGTATATGGGAGGAGTTGATCTTTTAGATCGACTCATTCAATTTTAAAAAACTTTTATTAGATCAAGAAAATGGTCATTACGACTAATGACATATTTTTGGGATTTCTCCTTGAAAAAATGCTTCCATTGATGCTTCACGAAACACTTTTCGACATTAGTTTTTCGATATTGGAAAATGTACTCGTTGAATAAATGTGTTAAACAACTCGACCAAGCATTTTTGTTGTTTCTGTTTTACTTAATTACAACTTTTTATACTACACTACACAGGTACAAGTACGTTGTCTATATATCACCGACAGAAGAAAAAAATAAAAATCACAGATTTATCTACTACCTACAAACTAAAACCACCAATACAATCAAAACATTTGTAAATAAAATCTTAAGCGTAAAGTAACAAGAAAACAAAAAAAAAACTAAAAAATAAAAAAAAAATACAAGAAAGAGAGTGGCACTTTTCCTTGGCTCAAAATACCATCAAGTTTATTAGTCTTCGATCAACATTTCTATAGTTAACAATTATAGTAGTTTTGATAAAAAAATAATAATAATATTTGTTAAATAATTAATTAAAATGCAAAAGTGATTTTTAAATAAATAAAATAATAGTATTTAAAAAACAAATAATTAATAAATAGTTCATTGTTTTAGTAAGTGCTTTTCATTTTGTGTCTATTGTTGTAATTTATTAACTCTCTCATATAAAAAAGAAAAATAAAAGTTTTACAAAAAGTTTGCAACCAAAATACTAATACAACTCAAATCATATTATTTATTTAATTATATACCAATATTCGTTTTTTTTTTAATTTTTCTAAAACGGATTTCAACATTATTTTTCATTCAAAAAATATATTTATAATTTATTTTAAATTTTTATTATTATCAATCGTAATCTATTTTTTATTTAAATGGTATATTGAAAAATATGAAAATTAAATTATAAAACTCTATTATTATTACTTTTTTGGTTTTTCTTTAAAACTTACGTCACAAAAACAAAATAAAAAATAAAATAAACGTGAAAGTTAAAAAATAAAAATAAATGAAATTAATAAAAAATTGATAAGTGCTCTCTTATTTATAAAAAATAAAATAAAATAAAATTGCGGTTATAGTCTCGCGCAACTATGTCTAAATAAATGAAATGAAAAATAGGAAAAAAAATTAATTTGAATATTGTAATAATAATAATAATAATTAAGAGTGGTTTACTTTAAATTTTGTTTGTTGTTGTTTTTTGGTTTGACATAATAAGTATTAATTTTTGCCTATTATATATTTATATAGTGAAAGGAAAGGATTAAATTACAATAAAAGGTAAGCCGATAAGAATTTTAAATTTTAATATACGTAACTTTAAAAAGTGTCTACACTAAAAGTGTTCTAATTATAATAGTATGTGCCCAGACTAAATATACGACTCGTATTTCATAATACCTACCAGTTTGTTCTATATAGACATTAAATAATTTGCTTATATTGTACATATATTAAAATAGGAAATACATAAATAGTAATTGTTAATTACCTAGTACATAAACCTATATTATATTAAGTGGGTGTGGTGTGATGATGATTATGAAAATATAACAAGTAAATGTAAAACAAGTTTCAATTTTTTTAAAACATATTCTGTCTATCCATATTACGGAAGGATAAATTACTTTTATTAATTATATAAGAATTTAAAACGGTTTTTACTTTCAATTAATATCCGGGTGTATTATCTTTAACAACATTATACCTTGCATTTGAAATACATTTTTTTGTTTGTTAAACGTCGTTTTATAATTAACTGTCTGTATTCTACAGTGCAGCAGTGATTTTTGATTTCATTGCTATACTGTATACTTATGGTCGAATGTCTTTTTGTTAAAGAATAATAAAAATTTCCTACAATTGTCTTTCCTTTGTATTAATGTAACAATACATACATTTACACATAAATTATTATTAATAAACAAATATTAGTTGCATCCAAGTATGTATAAATTTAATTAGCAAGTTGGAGGCGTGAACCGGTAAAATAAATGAGACGATTAAATTTAATTTGACCGGCCTTTGGCTATTGTAATTAAAATAACACGTATTTTTAAAGATTTCGGTCAACATTCATCTTAAAATGTTCATATTTATAAGAAAGTTGCTAATACTATAAATATAAAAAAAAATAAAAATATTTAACTTAATATTTTGTTCGTGTCTTAAAACAAATATTAGTAATGTAGCAATATTTGACATAAAAAAAATATTACAAACTTGTTATGCAATGTACATTTTTTGGTTGCAAACAATTTAATAATGTGCTAAAAAATGTAATTATCATATTTTTATTTGTATATCTACTTGCAAAATACAATAATAATAATAAAATTTAACAACATTTTAATTTTTTATGTAATTTAACAAATGTCATTACTTATTGATCGGTAAATAATAATTATATAAGTATAAAGAAAAAAAACTGCAATATCGATTGAGCGCGCATACTTCATTGAAGATGATATTTTAAAGATCATTTGACATATAATCTTTAATCGTGTGACTTTCACTTTTATTCTTTCAAAGATGGTTCATATATATTTTTGGCGAATTATAATCATCTTGAATAAACACGTTTAATGACACATTATCAATTAACCTTGACAATTTTAACCACTATCTATTACATTATATTTGATTTCATAATAATTATTCGGATCTTTCCAATTACGAACACCTTCCTAGAACAACAGGCTATAAAAGTTTTAAAGTCGGTGGTTTCTTTTACAATATAATATAGGTATCTTAGCCTTGTATTAATAATAATGATATTAAACAACCACAACATCCTGATAAACCAAAAAATTTAACACAAAAGCTCAATTGACCTTTAAATAAATGTAAAGTATAATAAAGCGATATAGTTTTCTTTGCGTATCTCAATAAAATATCATACACACACGCTAGAATTAATTAACATAAACAAAACCCTTGCTTTTAATTTAACGTTACGGTTAAATTTAAGTTTTTTGAATTTTCCACCTTTTCAACATACATACGTACATATTATAAAAAGGCATCCCTTTTGTTTATCATCCGCATACTTCCATATACAGATATTCCGATCTCTTTACAGTGCATATATTTAGCGATAAATGTACATTATATTTATACCTAACTTGATTTTTAACATTTCTTGCTACGGCAAGGACGTCTAGTCGTTCAAAATCAACTATCGATAAAAAAAACGAACAAATCTACACGTTCTCTTCACACATTAAAAAAATCTCAGCCATTTTAAATTTACAAAAAAAAAAAAATTGACATTTTAAATTTGATCCATTAAAAACAAACGAATGCTAATGCAATTTGTTTTTTGTTTTAATGCTGAATCTAACACATCAAAAGCAAAACGCGATCATTTTACTTCAATATGGCGCTGATTATAATTGGCTTCGTCTATATATGTATCTAAGATGTTGTTTAAAAGTCATTTACCTTTCTAAATTTATATCTGTATCATAATAATAATTTGATCATGCATATATAAGTCTCGGTGAAATATGAATGCAACCAACAAAAAAACAAAATGTTAGCCAAATTTTAATACCAGTTACAGTTTTAACACTTTACGCAATACTATAATATGTAAGTAAAAAAAAAAAAAAAATTTTTAATTTACAAGGTATTCAGTCCAAAAAAAAAACTAGTTTTGGTCATTTAATATAATATACTTACACATTAATGTAAAATATGACCACTTTTTATATGATTTTTCGTCAAATTTAAACTAATTAATTGTTAAAACATAGATACCTATAGGTAAATAATATAGCGCTGTATTATACATACATATACAAAAGTTATAGTAAATTGCTCAATCATTTAAAACTAAACAAAACAAAAAAAAAAATAATAATAGTATGTAAAAGTGAAAGTATAACATTATTTTTGAAACAAATTCATTTCGATTATCGACGATAACTTGATTTAAATTTTTTGTTTTTTATTTTTGTTATAACATTATCACACCATACACACATACACATATTATGACTAAACATACAAATAATTTTATACATACATAGTATAGTATTTTAGCGTTTTTTGTTTTTTTTTTGTAATCATATAAAATCACTAACTGTATCTAGATTTGATATTCCGGAAATTTATTATTGAGCACCCAAGGACAGACGAGCGAATGTACATTCGTCCGTCGCCGAGTGAAAGACATGACGCCATTATAATAAAAGTAGTTTTACAATTATTTTATAGGAGAAAAAAAGTACGCAACCAGTTTTTAAAAATTCTTTTGTTTGACTTTAATTTAGCGAACACATTTAAAAGTAAATCAAATCAAAATGCAGTGCATACGTGATGCGATGGAATTCATGTCACATGATACAATATATAACATAATTAAACTGTTATTATACAAATTTGGCAAAATTATGTAATTTTTGATATTTTACTTTAATTCCAGTAGAAAACCATGAAAAGATGTCATAGCTGGCTGCTGCTATGTGCAGGTATAATATGCATTTTAAATATTATCAATATATCTGCGATTTATCTGTCAAGCTTAGTGAATCTAATTAATCGATTATTTTTTTTGTTTTCGCTCAATACAGCATTGATAGGGATAGTAGGACATGTAAGCTCACTTCGAGCCACATCATTAATATTCGGTAAACAATTAACCACCACAAAAACAACGGGGACGACGGGACCAACGGCGGCAACAACATCAACTACATCAACTACAATAGCGCCAGTGGATATTGTTGAAAATGTAAGTTGAATTCAATTATAAGAATGAATGAAGTTATATTAATTAAATTCATATAAAAAATACCTTGACCGAAAAAGAATTTTTTATTTTTTATTAATTTTATTTCTTTTTAAATGACTTTGAAGATATTTTTATAATGATTATAAGATGCTGTGATCTGATAATACCAAGTAACAATAATTGATTGTGTGTTATATTTGGTTTAGTCGCTTATTCATGTTTGGTATAAATCCCAATAGAATTATTATATACATATGTGAAGATTTCCAGGTATTGTGTGAACAGTGATAATATTTATTTTCTTGATTGTCTTGAATTTGAATTACTAAATACATATAATTTTATTTGCAAATTTCTGCAAATGTCAGTTGCGTGTGGTAATAAAAACGTTTAATAATTTCTTTTCTTAGGTTTAGTAAGTTAAGCTAAAATTTGATTGGAGGTTAGTCTTCAGCGACAAATTTTATTGTTTATGGCGCAAACAATCATTAGTTTTGGGTTAAACATTTGAAAGTATTTTAAATTGATTTTGTGTAAAAGCAGAGTTAATTGCATGTATGCCCATATTCACGAAGCTCTAATTAATTTTAATAGATCATGATATCATTGGTTTCCATATAAAATAAAATCATAATTTAGCAATAATATTTAGCTTGGGTGGGAATACAAACATTTGTAAATTGGGGAAAATTCTCTTTTATTAAAGTTAGATAGTTTTTAAACTAGTATTTCGTGTTTTTCAACCCGGTCAAATTACCTCATATGAAATAATAAAGAATGCAAATTCGTTAATGGTTTATGATGACACACGATTTTGTAATAGTGTGAAATGGACCGATGACTTTTAGATAAATACGTTTTGAAGCATATGCTGGTTCATTAATCTGTTAGTGCGGTCGGTTTCAGGTTTCAACCGAAATTATTTTTAAAAATGATCAAGTATTATTTAAAATAGCACTCTTTTAAAGACAATGCATACTCTCTCGGATGAAAAGAAACCAGTAGTCCTAGCTTATTGTCTATTTTAACGATTTTTAAAATCGAATTGTCAAAATTTAGCAGTTGGTAAACAATTTGGACCCCTCATACAAATGTAGTTAACTAAATTTTAAGAAATTATAACCAGAGTGACAGTGTCTATAATGACAAGGGTCGCAGCGAATCACAAGGTCTTTTGTTTTTTCTTTGATTTGTTTTTTTTTTAAATCTGCCCATTAAAATCATTCATTTGCAATTAGTCAATGTAGTTAGGGTTTTTCCTTATTTTCCAGGTTAAAATACAAGTTTCAAAACCTTGAAACATGACTTTTAAACCTTTAAACCAAAAAAAGCAAAATACTAAAGATTAGTAGAATTAACTGCATTGTAAAAACCCTTAAGCTCATGGCAGTATATTATGTTTGTTTCTCTCTTGTTGACAAATTTTTACTCTGACGGTTTTAATGCAACATGAAGCATAGTTCCCAATCCGCCTATATGAATTGCTTGTCGAATTTGTTGCTGGACAGGAATTTACGTTTGAGTGTTTCTCGTACCCGCAATAGTTATACATTATAAATGTATTTAAATAACTTTGTTATTTAAATACATTTATAATGTACAACTATCACTTTTTAAAATAAATAAATTTAAAGGTAATACATGTAATAATAATAATAAATATTTACGATTTGGCATCTCTATAATAGAATAAGATGCAAAATATAATTTTCCATGTTGACAACATCCATATATTACGACAACAACACTGATGATTCGGCCCTCGATATATTAAATTTGTAACACAAAATTTTAAGAGCATTTAAAACCAGTTGACCCTAATTAAATACCTGTCGAATGGACTACACCAACTGTAAATGTGCCAACGAGCAACGGAAACATACGAATTTGCGGTAATTTCAGCGTACAATAAATCCCTGCCTTCTGCCGGAAAAACAACCAGTACCATTATTTGATAATTTATGGTACACACTTTCTGATGCTTATCTGTAGTTCGAGAGCAAAGGCTCCAGCTATTTTCCAATGACATTGACAAATTATTAATAAATTTTAAGTCAGGCGGCATATATTTTGATGTTATTGTTATCCCAGGAAAAAACGATGCCGAACATATGTAAAATTTGAAGGAAGTTCTCCCTCAAACGGTAAGTTTCCGAATCAAACGAGAAAATGCAAGATGAACTGGTATATTTGTATTCACCGTCACCGTAACGACAACGCAGTGAACTTACCAATCCCTTTTGCGTCAAGAAAGTTATCAGATGCATAATCATACTACGGCACAATCGTTAAAGAAGCGCTTGCAATTGTTTCTGGAGTGGAAAAGTACAACAGATTCCTAGCTGGAGGTAACCGAAGTCTACCAAAACTCTCTAACAATTCTTATCGTTTCTACAATACAGAAATGAACTGTTCGTATAAAACAACATTCTTACGTGGCAGGGAAGAATGGTATTACCTTTATATTACAACAGTTTACAAGGTTAAGCAGCGGTCATTCGGGCAATGTGCGCAATGGCTCGATACTACATATGGTGGCCAAAACTCGATTCAGATTTCGAAGATTTTGTTAAACGATGTGAAAGTTGTTAAGAGAAACGAAACTGTCAACCAGTGGTGCTATTAAACTCATGGAGCATTTCAAAGCGAATCTTTTAGAACCCTATTTCCAAGGACATTGAGTGAAAATTAAAAAAACAATGAGTGAAAATTCTAAATTCGAATTTAGAGATATTGTTGTGAAAATTCAAAATATAGACACTTGTACGTTTAATGCTATGTGCATTGTTGAAATAATCCGCCCCTGCGCTTGAGTATTGTTTATCTGGCAACACCATATTTTATATCTTTTATAAGAAGTCACTTCAGTCTTGTAGTCGCGTATTTCTAAAATAAGGGTTTGTTCAGAAGAATATAAATTATTTATAAGAATAGATCACGGTTTCGTTTATTGTGTGTTTATTAGCAACGATGGCTGAAGAAGAAAATTCGAGTTTACAAATTGATTTCGAAGTGATTTCTCAAGTTGGAAGTTTCATGTTGAATTGCTGTTTGAGTAAAAAGATTTGTTAAAATATCTTACTGATGCATCTAGTACAAATCAAAAAGATGAAGAAATATGGAAAAACGAAATGCCAAAGCAGAATCATTGCTGGTTAAATGTATCGGAAATTCACATTTGGAGTATGTGAGAAATGGGGTTATAGCATACGATGTGGGATTTATTGAATAGGGCGTTTCAACGAAAAGGGCAATGAAAAAGTCAACTTTACCTCCTTAGAAAATTGTCGTTAATGAAATTCGATGAAAATGATTCAATGGAAAGACATTTTGTGTTTTTTGATGGAATTATACGCGAACATAAATTCGCCGGTGCACAGTTGAATGAATCAGATGTTGTGTGTCACAATTGATAATGTGGATACTACAGAAATAATCGATAGCCAAAATTTGAAATTGAATTGAAAGTAAAAGCAAGATTGCTGAATGAAGAAGTCAAAAAGGAAAAAATCGTGTCGTTAATCAAATTAGTGAAGAAGGTCCAGCATAAGCAGTAATTCCAAAGCTAGATTTAAATTTAGATATTGTTCATGAAATCGTGTGGGGGATAAGTCAACAGTATGGCAATAACAATAGAAAAGCTCGTGCTTTCAGTGCGACGCTTAGTAGAGAATAGCGTTGCTGTAACTTTTACAAAAACAATAAGTTGTTTTGAAAATAGCTGAAGGTGTCATTGCAAGTAGAACAATGGCTTGTACCAATTGGTATTTAGCGTCACCTCAACACAAAAACTAAATGTTTGTGAAGGTTGTGTCTTTAGAAAACATTGTCGAGCATTATTTAATAAATTAGAAAATTTTGCAATGAGACCTTTAGAACGAGTCCACACTGAGATTTGTGGTCCAATTACACCTAAATCATGGAAAAATATTTTGTCACATTTATCGATGTATGATGAAATCTAAAGATGAAGTTTTTAAACAATTTATGAACTATCATTCATTGACAACCGCGCAGTTTAATTTCAAATTATCGAAATTAAGATGTGACGGTGTTGGAGAATATATTTCAAATAAAATGAGTAGCTACTGTCTTGACTAGGACATTGTAAATGAAGAAACAATGCCATATACACCGGAGCAAAACGGTACAACCGAAAGAATGAACATAACAATATTGGATAGATATTTAATAATTCGGAGTTCAAATTCAAAGAAAATTTTGAAACTCCTGCTGAAAAATGGTATCGTGTAATTCCTAAGGTAAACCGTTTAGGAATTTTTGGAAGTGTATAGCTTATGTTTGTTAATATACCAAAAATTAAGCGACAAAAAATCGATGAAAAGAGTGAAAAATGCTGTTTTATCGGATATTGTAAAAATGCTTATCGATTATGGAATGCAAAAGAGCAAAAATTATTGTTGTCCCATATTGTAATATTTTACGAAACCAAGATTTACAAGCAAGATAATTAGACACACTATAATGATGTGCGTTCAAACACACTCTTGGATCCGGTGGTTGAAATAAATGTTATTGAAACTGAAGATGAAGTTGCTGACATCGAAACCGTAAATAGTGACGAAGTCTGGCAGAAAGATTATGAAATTGGTACTAGTGCCATGTTTGTCGAAGCTTTAATTAATGATGCACCTGGAAATTATTATTATGAACAACTTTGAAAAGGCGCCGTAAATAAAGAATTGAAATCTTTGGAGCGAAACAACACTTTGGAATCTAGTAGTACCAACCATTGATGCAAAAATTATATATCATTAAAGTGGGTGTTCAAAAATAATATCATAGAGATGGTAACGTTGAAAGATATAAGGCTCGGCTTGTAGCTCGTGGGTTTTTAGCAAAGAGAAGGTGTAGATTATAATGAAACATATGATTGTTGGTGGCGATTGGAATACAAGGAAACTTTTCATTTCTTCATCTTGATCTTAAACCCGCTTTTCTTAACGGAAAATTAGAGGAAGTAATTTACCTGGCTGCACCTCCTGAGAGTGTGAAAACTAAATAAATCATTGTACAAACTGAAACAATCGTCAAGGTGTTGGAATATTGGTTTTTACAATTGTATTGTAAGCTTGGGATTTAAAAGATCAAATGCCGATTATTGTTTATATGTAAAAACTAAAGAAAATTATTTAACCTATTTGCTTCTCTACGATGACGATTTAATGATAAGTGTTAATAATGACAAATTTAAATAGTCAACTATTTGTTGTCAATGCAATGCATTATTGGCGAAAAGAACCATATAGTATTCATTTCCAAATTCTCTACCAACCAAATCACTAACGAAGTGTTTATCGTTTCTACTTGCCTGCTTCGCACTAGTATGGCTTTTTTCCCAATGTCATAAACACTGCATTAAGGTATCAATGTGATACGGTATCAAAAGCTTTAGTAATGTTCGAAAATAGTACTAGAGCTTTTTTCTTTTGGATTTGACCTTTATTAAAATTATTATTAGAGAAGAGACACCCATATGATGTAAATTGAAAACCGGAATAGCAATTGTGAGGGCGACAAACATAAACCGATATTGTTTTCAACAAGCAATACCTAATCTCATCGGCCGCAAGAGAGTTAGAATTTGTGTGCGTTGAAACGAAAGAGAAAATTTCAAATACTATAACTGGGTTACCAAATATACTATTGTATCACAGCTCACTTGTACACAAATTACTTCATGAATATCAGTTTTTCTGTTTTTTGTTATCACGACCTCTAGTATTTTCAAATTTTTTCTATTGCGATCTCAGCCAATTATATTATGTATAAACCCTCTCTCTTTTTCTCCATTTTGTCGCTTTACAATGCGGCTGAAGAACCCAGAAAAATATTTCTAATTGAAGAAATGATTTTTACTTATCGAAGCAGTGTAGCACTCTGATAGTAGTGAGAGTAAATGAGAAATAATTTGCTTCTGGTTTATCATGTAAAATCTTGGTCCAGAACAGAAGAGTAGATTACGTAGAATCCCACAAAAATTCGCTTAGTAAGTCTAGTCGCTTCCGAAGAACGTATTACCTCTGGATCGTTGTTGACACTTTCCGGGAAAATTGCCGGCCTTATAGCATTATAAAAATAGACATTCAACGTCAACGATCGGTATTATTTTAAATAAATGGTGAAAGCTGAATAGTTCACAATTCATTATCCAACATCTTTCCGCGTCATTAATAGTGTTTGCATCACTATCTGTTTTATTCTAAATGCAATGAAATTACCACCATGCTTAGGAAAGAAGTTTTACTCACGATTGTTTTGAACTATTCACTAAAACCTGTTTAAGTAATTGTTCGGAAGTTTTTTTTACCGAAACACTTTACAGTGGAATATACTTGAAATTTGTAATACAAATTCAAGTTTTATTGGAGCAAGTTTTAACCGTGTGGTATATTCTTATCTAAATAGTCGACCTTCTATGAAAAAATTTTTCGAATTAAAAATCGTTTTTTTTTTTTTTTTTGCTTTAAAGGTTACTTTAATATGTGTAGAATACGAAAAACATCATGACTTAGGTCAAAACTCGAAGCTCTTGTAAATAGAGTCAATTTTCGAGACTCCCTTTCATTCTACTCAGAGAGCCGAGCGCAGGTAAACCAACTAAAGAGCAGCGGGTTATTTTTTCGGTGCCAAAGATTGTTCAGAGATATGTTTTTTCTAATAATTAAAAATGGAAAATACTCGTTAAAAAATTTATAATAAACTGTCAAAATTTCAAAAAGATCCATTTATTTCTTCCCCTTCAAAAAGATTCCGAAAAATCTGCTCTATTCCGGCGTTCTAAATGGTAGTTCCTCTTAAATAAGCATTCTACTGATTAATATATTGGGCAATAAATTCGTGTTTGAAATTTCTTTTGAAGAACCTATAAGTGTCAGTACAACACGGTACACCAATTTGTTTGATGACTATACCGATTAATAATTCATTGGATGCCTAGTTTTACAAGAAGAAGATATCAATTAGGTTAGCCTTCGAAAATAGTTTTTGATTTTCTTGGTAAGTCCCCATATTAGCAAACTCTACTCAACAAATCTTTGTCATTATTAGACCAAAATTAAATTTTGCTAATAAACATGGAAAATATACTTCAATTTTAAAATCAAAGAATACTGTCGAATAAATAATCTGTGGATTTCCTTTTTTCATGCATAATCACGAACATCTCGGAAAAATCCCTAAAATCTAAATAATCTGGACAGTTATCTCTAATTAAGAGTAACCAACCATACATACAAGCAACTCAATGCAAATTCTAATGAAATTCGAAAAAGTCTTGAATAATTAAAAAAAATGTCTGACATAGGCGCCAATTATGACCACCTAACTCAAAGCTTTGCAAACCAAAACTACACACATCTCGCCAATCTCAAATAATCTTAGTATATGTAAAATAAATTTGATTTACCAGTTACGAATAATCTACAATAATTTAGAAAATTAAGAATAATCTCATGTAAAAATAGTGCAACTCAAAGCAGTGATATCGTAATTCGTAAAAGCCTTGAGTAAGCTTAAAAACTATCTTGAAAGCTTTGGCAATCCCTCCGAAAGCGGGATAGTTGTCAAAAAATTCAAAAAAATAAATAAATAGGCCAACTTTCTAGAAATATTTTTAAAAATGTACTACAGAAAAGTGTACCAAGTATCAGGAAAAGTTGCGACATTAATGCAGATTCTAAAATGGTGTACCACAATAACTGCTGTTCGGAACAGATTTTTTTTTTTTCATTTTTTTACAAAGTAAGTTGTGTTTGTTTAAAAACACGTTTCACAAAATCTCGAAAGTTAAGTTTGTAGAACCGAGAATTGGATTAGGCGTGTGTTATTATGCGTGCCTGTTCTAGTTCGCGTGATAGCAATTATTCGGATTTAGTTAAAATAAAACCAAATGTTGTCAAATTTTTGAGCAGTGCATATACTTACAATTGATTTTGGATGCTTTCAATTCTACCAGAATGCATTTCTTAGTAGGGATTTCATATTACTAAGCCATACGTATTCTAACATTGAACTAACATAAGTAATGTAAAGAGATTTTAAAACCAAAGGAATAAAGTTCAAGTTTCTGGAAAAGTTAACACCAAGATCACGAAACTCTACTGATCTGTACTTCCAATAAAATTTTACACTTATCAGCATTTAAGGGGAACTTATTTAGTTGTGACCACAACACATCGTGCTTTTATCTGATCAGCGTCAATAGCAGAATTAATGTTTGCATACATTTTTAGATCGTCTACGTAAAATAGGCACTTACAAAACTTAAAGCACTGTACTATATCATTAGTGAATATTATGAAAAGTAAAGATCCAAGACGGTTACCTTGTGGATCTTCAAGCAATCCAATTAATCGGAATGAAATCGGATCCATTGTCCGTTAATTATCACAGGAGAATTGTGCGATCCAATTTATCCAAAGTTTTCGAAAAATTTGTAGAGATCGCATCTACATATCCTCAGTCCAACGGTCTCGATTATATCGAAATGAACCATGTTGGCGAGAATTTATTCTATTTTTGATAAGAAATTCTACTCTAGATTTAAGTCGTGTTTTCCATGAGAACTGCACTAGAACTCGATAAATTTTAAATTCCTTTTATTCTATGTAAACAGAAAAAAAATTAAATTCATAAAGTGACAATGTGTAGTGCATTTCACATAAATACACAGTTTAAGTTTTACAGCAATAAATAATGACAATTATAGCTTATTTTTTAGTTACACTGGATAAACCCATGAATTTATCGAGTGTAGTTGCGTGTAATGACGTCAGCAACAAATATGAAAATATTGATGAAATAACTGAAGGGGAAAATTTTTAAACTTAAAATAAGTAATTATATCAAATTGATTAAGTGGGCTTTGATAGTTCAAAATGTCTCAAGGCAAAAAATTGTGTACCAAATTTTAACTCTATAGTAGAGTGTATGGTGAAGTTAACGAAAAATGACCTTAAAAAGGTGAACCACAAGGATATCGTTCATGTCTAATTGAATAAAAGGGGATAACAATCAGCAAAAATTTTAATTAATACAGTGACAAAATACTTACGTGTTACGTACTTCACGGATCACGGTAAGACGACACAAATTCGTAACATTCGCGCTTTATGAATTTATTTTTTTTCGTTTTACATAGAATAAAATGAATTTAAAGTTTATCGAGTTCTAGTGCAGTTCTCATGGAAAACACGGCTTTAGTAAAAGATTGAAACAGCTTTGGCAAAAGACTTATTTAGAATAAATGGTGAGATACCTTCGGAACGTACATCACAAATGCACTACAGATACGTAATTCGCGATATTCTAATTTCGCATTTTATCTCCTCTCGTCATAATTGTGACTAACAAATTTTCCTCGTAAACATGCTGAAATGCCTTTCATTTATGGTTTCTGTGACGTAAATGCTCATGTTTGCTGTAAGGAAGTGTACCAGATTCGTTATCCGAATCCGTAACGTTTTCCTAAACGCAGAGCGTTTCAAAAGTTACATCGAATGTACAACGAAATTCCTGGCCATTTGAGGAGAGCAGGAGAACACACATAACTGAAATGGTGACAGACGACTCAACTATAAGCGTTTGTCGCTTATCAAGACGTTCACCAGTGTCGCGGTCTATCATGCATTGAGTTTTAGAAAGAAATGAGTTAATACCCTTATTATGTATAACTTGTGCAAGACCTTTCAAGTGATTTTGTCGAAAAATACTGCGCCGCAAAAGTGGGAATATTTAATATCCGAATTTTGCGCTGCAAAACCAGATTGGGGTGAATATGTGGGCGGCAATAGTTGATGAAAAATTGATTGGCCCATTTGAACTACCAAGTCGGATCAACGCGGAAATATTGTATATCTAAATGTTTTTGCAAAATATCTTGGATGGCTTACTTGATGACATCTGCTTACACTCAATGGAGCTCCTCCTCACTATGCCCTAGTAGTGCTAATAATCACAGAACACCTCACCTTAAAATATTGAACGCCGAAATTTAAGTACAACGACTATCGAATTACCACCGCGGCCATATGGTTTTTTCTTCTCGTAATTTTGTTAAATATATTTTTAACAAACAGTACTTACTCGTACATATATTAAAAAATTATGTTCTGATACGTTTTAGAATTTACATTAATGTCACAACTTTTTCTGAAAGTTGATGAACTCTTTTCTGCTAGCGTCGTTTAAAAATCAACCAAATATTCATAAAAATGTTACAAAAGTGTACAAAACCATTATTTTGAT
The DNA here is from genome assembly GCA_958295665.1 of Tipula vernalis. Classification (NCBI taxonomy): domain Eukaryota; kingdom Metazoa; phylum Arthropoda; class Insecta; order Diptera; family Tipulidae; genus Tipula; species Tipula vernalis. Next base: position 216,878,266 of record OY282560.1, on the reverse strand, counting down.
TTGACGAAAGATAACAAAAAAAATGATTTTATTGAAAAGGTCACTCTCAAACTACGACGCCGAGTAATATTTAAAAAAAAAAAAAAAAAAAGTACCCAGATTTTTATTTTAAATTAATTTTTTAGTGGGCGCACCAAGAGATTTCAGTGGAAAATGTAAAAATCGAAAAAACAGTTGAACCATCAACTAGTGGATAACAACGAATATGGGTACCTTAAATACTCGCCAAAATCAATATGTGTAGTTTTCGAGTTGAAAAATGACCTTAAAAAAAGTTGCACACGCAACAGAAATCGCTCATGTCAAATTGATTAAGTGGGCTTTGATAGTTCAAAATGTCTCAAGGCAAAAAATTGTGTACCAAATTTTAACTCTATAGTAGAGTGTATGGTGAAGTTAACGAAAAATGACCTTAAAAAGGTGAACCACAAGGATATCGTTCATGTCTAATTGAATAAAAGGGGATAACAATCAGCAAAAATTTTAATTAATACAGTGACAAAATACTTACGTGTTACGTACTTCACGGATCACGGTAAGACGACACAAATTCGTAACAGCCAAATGCTGAAGCAACTTGAAGCGTTAAGCTGCATACAGCTTAAAAAGCGCACAAGGAAAAATGCGCAAGAATAAACGCGCACAATCAAAAATATTTGAATTCGTATTTTAATTTATTTGTATTATTTGGTATTGTGGGGATCCGTTCAACATGGCATATTTCAAAATGGAATATGAAAATATGATATAAGGTCCACTATGACATATTTCAATACGGCATATTTCAAAAGACTATATGGGCATAAGGTCCACTATGTTACGGAATATTTCAAAATGACATATTTCAGTACGGCATGTGATACATTATGGCATAAGGTACACGACGACAAATTTCAATATGACATATGGTACAATATGGCATATTGCAATGAAAACGGAATACTAGATAGATATTAGACGAAGTTCTGAAATATGGCCCATTAGGATGAAACTTGGCCATTTATTAACCGAATAAGATGAAATTCAACATTTAGAAAGGAAATGGAATAATATAACTGTGTTTAGGTGAAGTTCTGGCATAAAGCCAATTTTGATGGAACTTGGCTATTTCTTAACCGATTACGATGAAATTCGACAAATGTGATGGAAATGGGATTGCTCTTAATCATCATCTAATAAAGTTACTTACCAAAATTGCCCTTTATCTATTGGAATTGTATTTCGCTTAAGGAACTTCCCTTTACTTAATAAAATTAAATTTATTCTTCCAATAGAAATAAATTTGTATGTAAATCTAATTTTAATTAAATCTAATTTTAAAACTAAAAACACATGAATTAGCTTTTTCGTTCTGTCGTAACATTTAGAGGTTATTTTCATTAAATAAAATTATTTGCAAATAGATGTGACAAATTTTTTTTCGATCATCAATAATTAGCAAGGTTAGCTAATTTGCTAATTTGGAAAATCCAGATTTTAAATTTAATTTTTGTTGTTTTTCTTACCGAACTAATGTAGCACAGCAGATGTTTTATTCCATTTATATTTTCAGTTAGTAACCGCTTTCCAGTTTTGAGGTAGTTAAAAAAAACAACTGTCGATATACCACAGAAACAACCCGGCTGTTCACACGCAGTTAACACTGCAACACATAATTTCCTCGTTTCTTACCTCCTTGCCTATAAATTACTTTCCCCCTGCAGTTAGTTTATAGGCAAAGACGTAAGAAACGAGGAAATGATGTGTTGCAGTATTAACTGCATGTGAACAGCCGGAATTAAAGAAAAATTTATTTATACCTGAGTATTATTTTAGAAATAAAAAAAATCCTGAATTTCTAATGTTGGGTCTTTCCATCTTCGTTTTAATGAATTAATTAGGCAAATATAAACGAAAATTGCCGAAAATTGTATAAATTTATAAACAAGAAAGAAGTTTGATTCTGAACTTTATTCAATTTTGAATGAAGGGTGTAAAATTACTCGCAGTTTTTGAATATGCCATAGAGTACCATATCCCATTTTGAAATATGCCATAGTGTACCATGTGCCGTAATTTACCATATGCCGTAGTGTACCATATGCCGTCTTGAAATATGCCGTGTTGTATCACATGCTCTAAGGTCTCAAACAAATTAAAATTATCTTAGAAATTTTGAAACAGTTTAAAGATTTTAAATTTCTGCTTTGGGAATTTTTCTGTGTGAGATATTGACATTTGCGTTTTTTTTTCTTGTGCCCATTAATATCGGTGAGATAATTTCTGTGCACAAATTTAAATCAACCAAAAACCAAAATCAAGGTGCATGAAAACAATCTTGCAAAATGTGCGTAAGACCCACTCTTTCTAAACATGTGGTTGAGGTTTCTCGAATTTTTGAACAAAAACCAAACATTGATAAATTTTAAAAATTATATTTAAATTTTCATAAACATAAACACAACAACAATCATAATTAACCAATAAAAAATGCTAGTAGCGTTTATTGCCCTCCCGAGCTTAGATGGTTTGTCCTGTGTATAATGTTTTGAGGGAACCGCAGTATTTCATGCGAGGTGATCGAAAAAAATGTTTTCTGATTTAGACTCAATTGTGAAATATTTGTTAACGGTATTTCCGAGCTTTCGGTGTAAGCTGTGTTGTTGTGGCGGAGTTGGTAATTCCGGTCAACTTCTTTGACAGGAGACTCGAACTGAGCTAGCCGGAACTAAAATTTAGGCTTGATTGTTCTTATGGGGCAGCATACTGAAGCGTAAGATGGATAGCGACTGGAGCTTGTAGCTAGCTGGATCGATGGGAAGGGCTAAGGGAAATCTCGCTCTCTATTTTAATGCGAACCGGGACATAGATAACGGATCAGTCTTCGACGCAACGCTATTCTCATCTAAGCCGAAACATACAAATCACGAAGCTTTTCTCATGTACGGTGCTATTAGTGTGGGATTTTTATTAAAGCAGTTTTGTTATTAACGATATTCGGGTAATGCTGTGTGTGAAGGATTAGGCCGAAATCGGAATTTAAATGAGAATTTCTTAAATGCAAAAATTACAGAAAAAGAAAATATTAAAAATTGGTTTTACAATAACATAACCAACAAATAAATTCAAAAAGTGGGTTTTACATGTATACATTTTGGCTAAACGAGTATTTAAGTACAAATGAGAGCGCTCTGGATGCATGCCAATTCGAAATAACTCAAATCGAAACGACGCAACTCGAGGCTCTAGTGTACCCCTATGTTTCACCAAAAATTATTAGATAACAAAGCAAATAATTTTTTCTACAAAGTCTTTATGTAATTCATAATTTACTCTTTATCTTTACTATTTACTTTAGAAGTAGCGTATAAACTACAAATCAAAGTGGTAGAAAAATAGAGCAAATGTTTGTACATTTTTTTTCATATTTGTTACCTTCAGCCATGCTTGTGTAGAAACAAAAACTGTATGCACCTCAGAAACTTTCAATCTTTTACGGAAATTATAAATTTATCGCCATTTGTATACAATTAACTATTTTTTGTTGAATTAATTTTTTTTTTAGCAACGCATTTCAAATTTTTGTATCCCATACGCGAATAATATGATTTTGTAAAATCCTCCAATTACCCGTTAGTTAATGAAGAAAGTTGGTCCATTCTTGCCAGATTTCAGTACAATAAATAGAGTTTTGATAACTTACTAAAAATTGAAAATTTTGGTTTTTTGCTAATTTAACGACACACGTACACGTGTAAAGAGAAACGCCGTTTTTTTTTTGTGAATGAAACGTGGATTTTCTGCATATAAATTTAATGTGGGAGCAAAATTAATTGTTTTCACAAAAAGCTGTTGTTCACCTTGATTTTATAGTTTTTATGTTTTTGTGTTTAAGGTTAGGACTTTCAAAAGCAATTTTTTTATAGAAAACCGTAAAGTTTTAAAGCTTCCGTTAATCGAGAGAGGGGGTGCAAAATATTTGGTACACCACACAAGGCAAGATATTTTTTAATATTGTAATTGTTGTCTATTAATTTCACAATTTCTTTTATTGCATGTAGTTAGAAAAAAATGGTACAACACTTCATGCGATTTCTGTTTGGCGCTAAATGTTTTCGATACTTCAAATGAACAAAAGTTTGGATTTGGAGAAATTTACTGAACTGAATTGTAAGGTAAAGCCAAAAAAAATAATAACGAGTCTTTAAGTGAATTTGAAGTGGTCGTTGTTCGTGAATACTGGATTTCTTTTATTTTCATTTCTTTTTTTTGTCAATCATAAAATGCAACATCATGATACGGAGAGGTTGAATGTGGAGAATACTTTGAGAGAAACCGATAAACATAAGTATTATTAAAATCTGTGATGAGATTCAAATACAGATAACCAATTCAATCTCTTAGTCTTCTATCTAAAAACGTTATTTATTTTATTGGAGAAGAAATGCCAACCGGAAATGAAGTAATGAAAGTGATAAAATTATCTTAATTAATTTTTGCTAACGGTGTGTGATTTTTGATAGTAAAAGTGGTTAATTAAAGTGTGATATTTCACACAACAAAATTATAAATCTATAAAAACGTTGGCATTTATAATTTTCAAATTAACATTTATCGCATCTCACTGAGGAATAAGAAAAAATGAGTTATAAACGAATTTGAAAATTTGAAATGTATTTCCTAAAACGGCCCATGAGTTTTGTAATTTAAAAGATGGGCAGCATACTATACAATATTTGATTATTTGTTCATTTTTAATCTACACGATTTTTAAGACTAGATTCGAGTATCACAACAAGAGTATTTCTGTTTTAACCCTCATATCAGTATGTGTCATTTTACTTCTTGGACTCATATGGTATTTCCACATTAAAATGAAAGTTATTAAATATTTTAATATTTATTTTAGAAATTCAGCCTAAAACAGACAACCCCACACTTAGTAAATGTTGTGCCAGCTCCATGCTGCTAAAAAAATTATCAAAACTTATATTCCGGTTTGAATTATGAAATGGAGTGCAAAATTGTTGAACCACAGTGGATCTTAGGTTGATTGGTTTTTGTGGTCCTTCTTTCACCAAATATGGAATCTCCTTTAGAGGAAAGCTTGTGGAGCAATCGCAGATCCACCTAACCTTCATTCGGTTTTTTTCCGGCTTTCACTTATTTTCGAAAAGATATTCTGCCTTAATAGGGTATCAATTACTCATCGACTATCAGATTAGCATTTACCACATTCCCAAATTTATCGAAATGGAACAAATTTGTCACGGTTTCTTCTAGCCGTGCGAATTGTTTTATTTTCGAAAAGAATATACTTGCAAAATAACTTAAATCTGTGGGAGGACATGCTTAAAATAAAATGTTCCCAAATAGAGGATACCAAAATTCCTGCAAATCTGATGTATTTATCTGGTTTATTTAGACCGAAGCTGATCGTTAACTTCCAAATTTCTGTAGCTCGGGGGAAGTTTTACCTTATTGATACTGCCTCTAATAAGGTTGCAAGCGGTTGTTCTTTTTTGCGGAAATTGTCTTTTTTTTTATTGGGTGCCATCCTTCGCAGTGTAGTAAGATTCGTCGATAGGCGGTTCAATAATAATCTGAACATCTTCGCATTCAGATGCATCGTGTTCAACATCACAGTCAACACAGTATCAACAAATCTTTTTCGCTTTTAATTTCGCTCAGATGGATCAACACAATCCAAAATTGAATCCTGACTAAATGAGCGAGTACTAAACAATACTAAAACACTTAATAATGTTTGATAAATGCACTTGTATATATAATATAAGACAATGAGTCTATCAGACTCATCGTGTACGGGTTTGATTTATTTTGAAAATGGTATCTCAGGGCATTTACCGTTACGGGTATAAAATTGGCATTGGAATTTTTTTAATAACGAATAACATAAGTATATTAAAATACATTTGGCCCAATTTGTCGGAAAGTAGTTTTTAAGATGTTTTTTTTACAGAATAAACTTAAAATGAGTCTCCGAGACTCAACGCGTGCTGATTAGGGTTAACATAAGAAGAGAAAACGGCAAGTAGCTTAGTCTAAAATTATAAAATATTCTTTTAAAAATTTACAGTCTCTCGACCGTTTAATAATCGACATCCAAACTAAATCAAATAAAATATGCCGATTGTAACAGATAATATCGATTTGCAGCCGCAAATATCGATTGATATTTAGATTTTCTTTCCTTGACTGTGCCCGAAACCTGTGATAAATATTTTTTAGTACTAATGTTTGACCTTTGTTCGAGAATATTCCCCTATATTGACAATTTTTTACTATGCTGTCCGAATTGTGTAATAATTTTGTGGCACACTTACCCTCCTTTTATATTCGTTGTCTCACTTTAAATACAATAATTTCCGAGAAATACGGAGATTTTTGGATAAATGAAAAGTTTTGACGTCAAAGGTATACCCAAAAGTGAGCTTCTTGGTTATTTTATATAGTAGCTAGGTGGCATATTTAAAGCTGTAACCGAACCAGTTTAACCGAAAAAATAATTTAAGTTATATAATTCGAGTGAAAAAATTTTAAATACTTTGAAACTTCATGGATATTTAACAAATTTTGAGATAAATTTTGATGTAAATATTTCCTAAATTTATCTTTTATTGAGATTTTGCTCCTTATCAAGTATCTCAGCTTCATCAATAGATAACGAGTGGTTACTTCCATGTAGATGATTCGATAAAGCGTTGTGTGACGGTTTAAACTCGTACGTAGAATCATAAATATGTTGACGAACTCGTTTTTTAAAAATTTGTTGAGTTTGACCAACATACTCTTTCCACACGAACATTTTAATTTATGTATATGTTAAATCCCTTTGTTTGTCGATAACCTTTCTAATACCTCTAGTAACTACACCTCTCGGATAACCATTTTGTATTAGAGCCTCACTTAATATTTTGAAATTTTTGGCATGAAACTCCTCATTCGATAATCTTAAAATTTCTACAATTAACAATAAAACTGTGTTATTTTTGTTAGATGATGGAAGCCAAGAGTTAAAATTTAGATACCGACCCGACATGTTTTTCTTATGATAAAAATCGGTCGTTAAACTTACATCCTCATTCTTCCGAATTTGGCTTGGCCGCAATCTTAGAAAACCATTTTACCACTTCGGTTCCAACGTGTTCCATTTCTAGGTTGGTCACTGTTGGACTAACTGGTGAACCCATCGGTGAACCAAACAATTGTCTAAAACATCTTCCCCCAAAACTAAATTCAGTTTGATCTAACACAAATTTCAACGTTTCTACAAAATTGTTTCACTCCAGATCTATATTACTAAATATTTTGATGTTATTCCACAATTTTTTAACGTATGCTAAATTGTTTGGTGATGTGAACGTTTTGCATTCGCTTTTCTATGTTTGGGAGAGCCAATGTATTACATAATGTGGTTAGGTAATTTCGTCTAGCGTCATATCTTTTGTTATCATCGACTTCTTGGCAAATGTAAAATGCAGCCAATGCTACAACATCCAACATGTTGCAGAAAAAAGCAAAAATCCACCTTTTTGTTGGTCGTTTTGATGTGAAACGAGTAATTATTTGATCCATGCAATCGACGCCTGCTTTATTTGCATTATAACATACCAAATTGCTTCGGGTTTCATTGCTTGGCCAACATTTTGTGTAGTGCACGGTGAAAAGTAAGTTCACACACTTATTCTTTTTTGGCACGTAGCTGCAAATTGAAACCAAATTATCTTGAAATCCAAAACAAGATGAAAGAAAATAGGACGACAGGGATGCTTTTTCATTTCATCAGGGATACATCTTTTATTGGTACGGCCGCTGTAACATACCATTTTCGCCTTGATTCACTTCACGTTCAGCTCCTTCTTCTCGACCTGTGTTATTTCCCTTGCAATGAGTATTTTGTTTTTGAATCGCAAGCCCTCCAAATTTTCATTCCATATTTCGCTGGTTTCGATGGTATATATTGAATGAATCTAGCTTTGCCACGATATGGAAGCAGCTAGCTGTTCATCAATTGTTATATTCGGCTTTGTCACTTAGCAAACGATATGGATGTGTTCGCCCATCAACAAACCGAATAAATCGTGTTAATGCACGGAATCGTTGAGAAAAAGCATCTAATTCACTTTCGGTCACATCCTTCCAAACTTTTTTTTTTTTATCAGGATTAGCCATATTCCATTTTTGAACTGATTCTTTTCCATAACAGTTCCAATTAGAATAGAATTTTGTTCCAAGGGTCCAGCTCGAAAACGTATAATATTGTATTGACGCAGATAAACAGCAGCATTTGGTTTCTTTTTATTCCATTTTGTGCCATCTTTACCATACAAACAATCTGCAGCAGTACTCTGTTGTTGAGTTTCGGACTGCATTTCCTCTTCGTCATCGTCACTGGTAAATATTTCATTTGGTTCGATGACCATTTCGTTCTCAATATCAAAAGCATCGCTTTCGTTTGCCACATAATCTTTATCAATATCATCGTTTTCGTTAGCGAGTGGATCGATTTCTTTGCACTCTTCCACAGCTCTTTAATAGGTTAAAGCTGCTGACAATCGTTCATAAAATGCGGAATCTAAATTTGTTAATTATTACCCGTTGTTGCGTATTATAAATAAATTCTACTTCATCACTCATTTTGAAAAAACGAAACAATTATAAGAATTTTGCACGTACTCGTAAAATACGTTTTATTAGAACTAACATGTTGTGAGATCAACCTTCAGCATAAAATGAATGATTATAAAAGAAATAACGCAAACGTGAATTTACACATCTGCACATGCGCACACACAGACGGTTACGAGAATAGAAAGAGAAGTTTCAAGTCGAATTATTGCTCAATAGTATGAGTACACACCTGTATGTGTGTAAATGCGCATGTGTGCGTTTGCATACTTACGTTTATGTAAACACAAAATGCTGAGAGAATAGTAATGGTAGTTTTAATGGAAAATTACCAATAAAAAGTAAAAAACGCGAAAAATTCCATCATCTTTCATATAAAATGGATAGGGGGTCTGGCCAGACTTATGAGGTACGAAAACGATTTGTATATCACAAAACTATTTTTATCATCCTTGTATAGGTTTTCGGTCCAGATTTTTTCCATATATCAGTAGTTAATAAAATTTTAGGAAGGTACACGAAATTTTAAGTCGCTAGCTCAATTAGAAATATATTTAAATTACAATTAAAATCGAAAAAGTCTAGCCAGACTCATGTACCCAACGGAGGGGAGGGTTAATTTTGATTGCATTAAAGAAATGCCAACTTTACGAATTTCAATGTAAGTGTTTTGTTATCTGACAAGAGTAGCTCCATTTTTTCTAATATTCTGCATAGGTACAGTTATGTTACCCTCAATGGCGTAACTAGGTACCAGCAGCCGCGGGGGTGGCGGGTGGCTCACGGTTATTGGGGGCCGCGAGATTTACCAAGCATTCGAATATTAGTTCAAAGTTAAGATTAGATAGATGGTAGCTCAGATTAAGCTTAAAGTAGACCACCCTTTCAAAATTGTACAACGGGGCATTACTATGAAATTTGTAAGAAAAGGCGGTGGTCTAGTTTTTAGAGAAAGAAGAAATAGTTCCTGTTGCTTTTAAATATTTTCTTAAGAAATACCCAACAATTTTTCTCGGTTGCTGAAGGTAAAGTTAATATCAGAGAAACGTAACCTGACTCCATAGAAATAAAAATGTCTTTAGGTTCTGACAGATATTTATATTTAGCAGAAAATTGGCTAAACTTGTTTGAAATTTAAGCTTTCGATATCAAATGATAACGATTTTAGTATTTGCTGAATTGATTTATTTATAATATATATATTATACTCCAAATTTACCTCTTTTCTACCTCAAATTCAACTTTTGAAACAGAAATGCAAACTTTCAAAGCAAAAATTTAATGTGATTGACAACATATTAATTGTCCTTGGCAAAAAGTTAAATTTGATTTGAAAAAGGGTGATCTGATTTGTTGAAGGGACCTAATACTAATGAAAAAACCACAAGAAATGGTTGAAACTTTCGACGGAAAAGAATTTCTTATTTCCCTCGTTAGGAGCGTCTTTGTCTTTAGAAAGGAAATTAAATTTGCAATTAGTGATAGTGTGTTCTTCTCTTTCATATCTCCTTGTCTCGGATTTTACGTTTTAATCACTTTTTAAATTTTCTCGAGATTATTGGAGTGTAGCATAGAAATGGGATGCATGATATTCGAGACTTAATTGGTGATTCGTTGTTGCGAAGCCGTTCATCCAAGATTTTCGAGATTATTCGAGTATTTTTAAGATTGTCGGGTGTATTTGATAAGTTCGATGTTACTCGAGAATCTTAGAGCCTAATCGAAGAATATGACTATTCGATATTTACGAAACTACCCGATACTATTTAAGGGTTTCATTATTACTGCATATCGTTTTGTTACGCTTTGTCCTAGCTTGCTTGATAATATTTTGCTTAATAGTATTAAGCTATTTGACAAATATTTCGATATTTACACGAATTTTTTTAATTTTCGTAGGTTTTCTAGATTTTTACGGGCTTTCCGAAATTATTCATTAATATCCAGATTTTTCGGTATTATTGAAATTGTTCGAGATCAATCGAGATTCACATAATATAGAGATTATTCAAATTGGCCTCAAAGAGATATTTCCTTAGCTTCTCGACATTTGTAGGAGTATTCGAAATTTTTAAGTTTTTCAAATTTATTCGAATTTTGTATGGTAATGTTTTGCGCTTAGCTTTAAGTTCTCGTGATATTTAGTAGATTTTTCGAGATTATGGCAAACGTTTTTCATGGTGATGATTAGTGCGTAAAACTTTTCCTTTGGTTTTACATACTTACGGACAATTCGATATTTGATAACTTTCTAGAATATTGAAAATACTTTGAAAATTCGACATTTTTAAATTATTTCGATATTTTTGGATATTTTTCAAATTATATTTGAAATTTGTGATGCCTTTATTGATATATTTAGAAGTCCTCATAGCATTGAGTTGATTGCAAAAAATTTCGTTTTATTTTAAGCAATTGTGTCGTCTGTGCTCTCGAAATCAGATAATTTTAATTAATGCGAGGCTGGACAATAGGAAGAAATAAGTTTTTAACTAAAAGCTTTATTTGTTCGTAGGTACAAGAAGCATTTTAGGGACCCACGAAAAATATTGCGGGGGCCCGAAATTTGTAGTTACGCTTGTCAGTTTTCAATACACACAATTTGGAGTGTTCATTTAAAAATTGCTTTGGCTTTTGAGCCCCTCGAATCTGTTGAATTTCTTCAAACTCACAAATGTTTTACCCAAATAATTATTTGGTTTGAAATTTGCCAACATATTTACTAATCTATTTTATTATCTATATTATAAATCCATCTCATTTAGTCCTGAAATACCGCTCTCCGCATCCGCTAAAATTTTGTGATAAGGAACAATTTCTTTTTTTAATAAGTAAACAAAACTTATTACTTAACTTTAAAATTTTTGTGCTATCCAAAGAAATTTCCAAATCTATGAAATTTACGACCAACTTTTCTTCGATAATATCCCTTCCTTCAATATGACCATGAGTTGCCTAAATCTCTGAGTTGGGTTGCCGTACTGGCTCCGACAAAACTGGCGTTTCACAAACTTCTGGGCACAGCATATTCAAAAGTATTTTGAATGTGTATGCTTCTTCCGGACATTTTTTTATTTGATCGATCAATTTAAAAAGATTCGTTAAATTGTACGTATTTGCCCTGAATGCCTTGAAACTTCTCTTCGTCAATTTTGAAGTTATTCGTTAACCGTCTGTTGCCAAATTGTTTCGAAAAATCCTTCAATATTTGCACACTATTGTTGCCGAAAATCACTCTTAAATGAAAATTCCTGTTTGTTTACATCCCGTTCCATTTTTCACCAATTGCAATATTTATTTATTAAAAAATTCATAACAAGTAAAAAATATTATTTTATTATAATAATACATAAAGCTTAAGAAGTGAATTAAATAAATATTTCAATTGGTGAAAAAATGCAACGGGATGGAAACAAACAATTTTGGAAATATATTTGAAGTTCATGTACTAAATACGATCTATAAAAATCAAAAGGCTCCACTAAAAAAAAAACGTTACTCGTATTATGATTGGCTGATAGTTGTCACGTATTCTTTTTTCTGATCCAATCTCAGCCTATTGTGTACTTTCCTCACATTGGTAAAATATTACAATCAAAAACTTGTGTGATAAAAAGTGATGAATAAAATTAGAAATAGAATGTAGTTTATTCGAACAAGCCGAGATAGCTTTAGAAAAAGCATAATTGAAAAAGCGAAATAGAGCACAATTTTGTTCTTACTACAATCGATGATTGGCGAGAATAGCGAGCAGGACCCTTATTCTTGAAATTCACCCGAAAAAAGTCCCGATCGCCTTCTATTAAAATACGTCATTACCGTCAATTAATTTTTTCGGCTTTTTATAGACAAATATATTAATTGTTCATGGCAACCCCAATATTTTTGATTTGGTAATTCAGAAAAATAAAGAGGCTAATCCCTCATAACATATCTACTGAAAAAAAGTAGAAATATCATTCCCCCCCTCCCCGTAATTTTTGCCCAAGGGCCAACAGTTATACCAATGTATTGTTCTTTCTTCAGCGTGTCATTACCGTCGAAAATTTAGGTTACTTTATGCTTAAGTCACCGGCGACTTTTTTGTCTTGGGAAACAGGGGGCAGAGGCCTCTAATACTTTATAATAAATTAAACGAAGTTTACACATATGTAGTGTTTTTTTATTCACTCCGGATAGCTGCTATCGAGAGCCGTCATATGAAAAGTGGCTCCGGATAGCGCTCCGTATAAATAGGTAGAGCCAAATATTTTTTATATCAAGTTTTCGCTAAACAATTGAATTAAAAATGATAGTTTGATGTTAAATAAATTTAGTTTACCAATAAATAGCTCGCCGAATTTAAATTTAGGCGTATAAAAATGACGGCTCTCGATAGCAGCTATCCGGAGCGAATAAAAAAACGCAGCTATACACAGCAATAAATAAATTTGTTGTTTGTTATTTTTAATTTTATGTGATTTCACCAAAACAAACCCCGTTTATCAACAAAATGTTTGACATTTTTTAATTTCATTTTTAGTGTTATTCATATAGTGTGGGCAGTAATGAATATTTATGTGATGAATGTCTCCTTTAAGTTGTATTTTAGCGTCGTACCAGTTTTTTAAGGAAATTTATCGTTTTACTCACTATTACATTTTTTGCTCTTATCTATATTTTTCATGAGTAATAAAGTAACGAATAATTGTACTATTTGACCATATTATTCGAAATTTAAAAGCTAATTTCGATACGAGTAGCTTTGTAGAGAGGCTCAAAACAATGCCGGATTATGGTCTTTTTATCAGAAATTTGGATTTATATACATGAATATTCTGAGTTTACCGACCTGCAACGGTTGTTGTTTTTGTAATTGGATGTCAGCTGATCTTCTTATTTTAGATATTCAACTAGCAAAACCAAATTGGACCTAAATAGTTTTTGTGTTGACTTGGAAGCATTGTTGCCTACGCTTATAGCTTTATTGGGAGATATTAATACAAATAATTTAGATATCTCTGAATCCTACAATTACCAAACAATGCTAGCTTCTTATGGTGTTGCAGCCACCAACAGGAACTGCAAATAAAATACCAATTTAAATTAATCTTATTAATAATGTTAATTAGATACTTACCTTTAAATTTTGAATTTGTATCTTTTGTTGTTGTTGTCAAGTCATAATCTGAAATCAAATAAGAATAATGTATCATGAAACTTTGATTCCCAATTAGAAAACCATTTTAAATTCTATTCTTATGTACTTAGCTTAACATTAATTCTAGTATTTTGTGTCCTGAAATAGTTAATAATCTAGAATTAATTTATATTTAAATTTAATATTATTGAATTTTTACACTTTTTTGTATTGTTTACTAAACTTAAATGACAATGACAATCAACTTTTAAAAAAACCTTACAAAATTAATTTGAAACCTTTCAAATGTTAAAATTGCTTTATAGCTTATAATTAAAATAAGTGGGTGCGTTCAATATGTTTATGGATTATATATGAATACATTTGGCCACATTTCATAATTAGTTTAAACATTGTAAAATTTTCATTATTTGTCAAAAATAAACTTCTTCTCAAATCGTGAGCGTCATCATCAACCGATAATATATTATATTGGTCGTGGCACCGAAGCTTGGTGTAAAACTCGAATGAGCCAACTAGGATGCAAACATATCCGGATCATGTTTTTGTGAAAAGCGAACGTTTATTGGGCATCAATATTTGTGGCTTACCTGCTTTTCTTTGGGATTTCTGTATCACTAAGCTAAGCGATCTTTCGAGAATTGGGGTTCGGTGTATTGTCAAACTAATTGCAACCATGCTTCTCAAAATATTCTAACTATTCTAAATGTAATTTCTAAATACACAACTACTAATTAAAAAATTGAAACTGTGGATGGGTTTTAAACTTCTGAAAAAAATTAACATTTTAAAAATGTTTGCAAAACAAATTAAAACTTCATCCCAGCTATACTAAGCTACGCAAATATGTTAAATACCTTCCAAAACAGGCGTTTAATAATTCAAAGATTAGATAATGTAGATCAAATTTACCAATTCCAGAATGAGAATATTCTCCCGTCCCACTCAGTTAATTTCTGAGGAGCTTAATAAATGATTTAGACATACTAGTATTTCACAAAAGTTGACCTCTAAATTTAGTTCAACAGATATTGATTGTATAGAAGCAAATACATATGTAAATGTATTTTTGGAGCTCAAGAAAATTATGGTTTTTTCGAGCCTTTAAATTCTTCAGAAATTATTTATGAGACCAAGCATTTTAAAGCATAACCGATCTAATGCTTGGTGTCGTTAAAACATTTTAAAACTAACAATCGCGATTTCAATTTTAAAAACCGACTAGCTCGTAAGACTACGTGAAAATGAGACAACTTTATTTGTACAGTTGAAGTGAAACCAAATTTTAGAAAATAAAAATTTAAAATTACTAAAGTGAGACAAGCCGCAAGCCCCCATACTTTATCGAAATTTCAAATAACAGTTTAACATTTTTACCGCTATGTGAGGTAACAGATGTTACACAATCTTTACTAAGGTATATGTGTACAGACTGTACGCGTAAGAGGATACGACGAGTGATAATTAAAAATACTTTACAATTGACAATTAAAACACGAAACAATCAAAACCAATCATTGTTTGGCGATACTTGAGATAAATTGGAAACATCTCAAATATCACCAAACCGTTGAGATAAATTGGAAACATCTCAAATATCACCGTTCTGGTGGCCTATTCTCGAATTTCAAATCCATTTTCCACATGTGGACATCTGTCAAAGTGGTCAAAAAATGGTTCGAAAATTGTAATTCGTATATAAAACACATGCGGCATTGACATTTTCCTATATGGGGAATTTTTCTACATGCTTATACCCATTCGGAAATATTCCCTTAGTACCGAAAAAATTCAATTTTTATGAGTTTTGACATGTGGAAAATGGATGTGGAATTCGAGAATAGGCCCCCTGTTTTTCAATCCTAAAACTGCGTCCGAAACATATGATAAATACTTTTCTGTACAAATTGTTGACGTTTATTCGAACAATATTTCCCCTACATTTACAATTTTTTGTTATGCTGTCCGAACAACGTAATAATTTTTTGGTATAGTTCCCCGCCTCGCATATTTGTTGTTTGAATTAATTACAATAGTTTCATAGAAATAGGTATATGTTTGAACAAAAAAATGGAATGAATGGTATTTTTATTGTCATAATTGCGCCGCTTAAAAAAAATCGGCACCAACCATTAAGGTTTTTTGTTGATAAGAAAATTAATTTGATAAGGGAAACACTTGCTCTTTAATAATATTAACTATGTCAAAGTAGCCCGAATTTTTTACTGAATTGTAGTAAGCGTAAATTTAAAATGACACTGCATTTTGTTTTGTTATTTGAAGTTTTATTTTGTTGAGTCAAATAATCATAATCTCCCTATCCATTTAATCGCATTACATCTAGGGTTCATTTTTCATTATTAGCTAGTGGTCAATAATAAATAGTATATTATTCAACAAGCATATAATGATAGCTGTTATTCACGAAGATGAAGTTTACCGACACGAGCCGATAGGCGAGTGTCGTAAATCATCTGAGTGAATAACAGCCAATATATGCGAATAGAATACGATACTTTGTCCACCACCGATAAAAAGTTGTATTTCATTATCAAATCCTTTAAATAAACCAAAAATAATTTCCGTCAACATTTTGGCAAGAGACTACTAGATAAAATTTCAAAAATGAAATTTTTACTTGGTAGTAGTGAATAATGGAAGAAGGGACTACTAGATAAACTAGCAGTGAATAATGAATATCATTATAATTGAAGAAACAAACTATACGTTAACTATACGTAGTCAAACTATGAGTATATTATACGTTAGTCGTGGACAAATATTATTAACCGCTAGCCGAGAAATTTTGTTTCTCAGGCTACTAAAACACATAATAATGATGCCTTCTACGACTAGTAATATACTATTTCATATTTTCTTTGTTTCAGTTTTATACAGCAATGCGTACTAATCCTCTAAGCAAGCCGAATCAAAATTGGCTCTGAAAAGCATTCAATATATGGGAGATTTCAAATATAATTCAATTTTGTATGTTAAATTTGAATCATTTTAGAGACAAATAGTATGAGAATATTAGAAAAATTGCCGAAACGGTTTTCTGATTTAATTTAGCTTCGTAAATGTGAATCAGCTTTGACGCGCAATTTTATTACTAATTTGATACAATTTTTTTTTGGAATTTTTAATTTGCAAAGGTGAACCAACTTTGAAGGCACATCCTGTTTCGTTTATATAATAATTTTAATATTATAGATTTAGATTTTGCTGTTAGTCAAAAAAATCAACTTGAGGCACACAGCATAAGAAATGTATAGTAATTTTTTCCAGAATTGCATAGCTTATAAATTCAAAAAATGTTCGCAATATTTTACATAACGAGAATACAATTCTTTTGGACTTTTTTTTAACTTCAAATCAATATGACTTCATCATTTTTATAACACATCGAAATTGAGTTTTCGCTCCCATCTACAATGAAAAGGAAGACTTGGTCCTACGTCAAAAGGATGATGAGTTAAAATTGAATAACTACAGAACGATTTCCCTTTTAAACACCATATCAAAAATGTTTGAGAAATTATAATAAAGCGTTGTTTACTGAGCTTTCTTGAAAAAATTAAATTTCCTAAGCCAAACCTGCAACATTATTTGTCGATATCTCCAAAGTTTTTGATACAGTGGACTATGGTTTACTCATATAGGAACTTCTTAATATTGGCGTGAGGGGTAAAATTCTTGAACGGTTTACGAACTAGGTGTGAGATCGTCGTCAAGTCGTCAAAATAGATCAACCAGTGAACTGTGGCGTCCCTCAAGGATCGATATTAGCAGATTTAATTTTATCATTGCTGTTGCTGATGTCTTTCAATCCAACCTATGAAATTGGGAGATTACTTGGAGATCTCATAGGAACCAGGTATACCTACCTGTGGTAGTACCAATTTGTCCCGAATTAAGGATCTCTTCATTGCACAAAAAATAATAATTAAATTAATTTACAAACACCAACAATTCCCTTGTTTCGAGAACTAAATATATAGCCGTTACGATTTCTTTACTTTTATAAGATTGTCAACATGTTTCCCTTTCATAGTCGCGTTGCAAACACATACAATATGCGAAATCCAAGTAACTTTGCTGGTATCCATTGCAATAGCGAAAAATTCAGAAAATTCTATCTATATGTAGCATCGCATTTTTTCACATGCTACCCAAAGGCAAATACCAAATTTCACTGGAATTGGTGCATAATTGCAGAAGTTCCATTTGGAGAAGGGATGAAGTTTCTTAAATAAAACATGGCTAGAATTCAACAAATATCGCATGCTCCTACTAAGAATACTTTAACCTATAAATACAAACCATTGATCAAAAAATTAGATTTGCCGAAAAGAAATTCGTATTTTATATACATAACCAATCCAGGTCTTTACTACTTTTCCAGCGCCAAATGGAACACACATATTTCTCAATGAGCTTTAGTGAAATTTTATTTCTAGTTTATTAAGCCGATTCTAAAATTAGTTCGTAAAATAAAACAAAATTGTTCACGCTCTGAAGAATTCCTCGGGTCATATCATTTCGGGTCGCATTTCCTAAATAAAATGCGAGCCAAATTGCTTAATTTTGGATCTGGAGAATTTTTTCGGCCATATCATCTGGGGTCGGATTTCTTAATTAAACATGGCTCAAATTCAAGAACTATTGCAGAACAGTGCCAATGATGTTTTGGTCGATATAAATCAAAAATTTTATTCGCCAAAATTTATTTTGTATACTTAATTTAGTCACAATTAGGGCATCCAATTTTTGGCCATGACGTAATTCCGGAAGTTTCGAATTTGAATGTTCTCGATTCCGGAATTCCGGGATCAATTCCGGAATTTGTTAATTTTTAAATAATCTCTTTTAAAAAATTAGCAATCAAAATTTTACAATAAAAACAACAATTCTTCAATTTCGTTTAAAATATTGGATATTTTTATAATTAATGTTCATACCATATGTATGAACGATATTAAGTCGAAGTTTCGATTAGGATATAAACAATTTTTAGGTTTAAAGTACTTACATAATTTATAGAATGAATAAAATTTATAGAGTTTATAAAGTTTATAGAATAAAAATACTTTAAACGCTATAAATTGTATCAATCCTATAAATTCAGTAAATTCTACAAATTCTATAAAGTCTAAAAATCTAATAAGTTTCTTAAATTCTATAAATTCTGTGAATTCTAGAAATCTATATATGGTATTCTGTAAATTTGATAAATACATTAAATTCTATAAATTTTATAAGTTGTAATATGTCTATAAATTTTTAAATTTTATGAATTTATAAAAACTTTAACAAATGTAAATTCAGTAATTTCTATAAATTTTATAATTTCTATAATTTCTATGAATAAAGTTTAAAAATTCAGTAAGTGCTATAAATTCTACAAATCTTATAAATTCTTTAGTTCTTTTAAATTCTGTAAATTCGATAAATTGTAAAAATCCAATAAATTCCTATAAATTTTATGAATTTTATAAATTCCATGAATTCTATAAACTATATAAACTCAACAAATTTTATAAATTATTTAAATTTTATAGATTCTATGGTTCTGCGAAATGTTTCAAATTTATCAGTTCTATAAATTCTACAAACCCAAATTTTACTTATTCTAAAAATTCCATAATTTCTATAAATTCTATAAATTTTGTAATTTTTTTGAATTCTCCAAATTTTATAAATTCAAGAATTTCGTCCTATAAACTTTAATAATTCTATAAATTCGATAATTTCGATAAATTTTATAAATTTAATAAATTCTGGGAATAATTTCTCTAAATCCTATGGATAAAGTTTTAAAATTCAGTAAGTGCTATAAATTCTACAAATCTCATAAATTCTTCAATTCTTATAAATTCTGTAAATTTGATAAATTCTATAAATCTTAAAAGTTCAATAAATGCTATACATATATTTTAAGTTTGTAAATATTTTAAAATCTATGAATTCTATAAATTGTAAGAATTTTATAATATTAATTGAATTTATAAAATATAGAGAATTCTATAAATTTTATAAATCCAATAATTGTTATAGATTTTACGAGTTCTATAAATTGTTCAAGTCTGTCAGTTCTATAATTTCGACAAACTTAAATTTGACTTATTTTAAGTTAATAAATTATACAAATTTTAATGTTTCTAAAATTTGTTTAATTTTTATAAATTTTTTAAATTCAATAAATCCTTTGAATTCTATAAACCTAATAAATCCTGTAAATCCTATAAATTTCTATAAAGCCTTAAAATTCAGTAGGTTAGGTTAGATTAGTTGGAGTGACACAGAATTTATCCCCTTCACCCTTACTGGAACAATTTAGAGCTACTTAGGTAACGTAGAAAATATCGCACTTTACTGTTTTCGAGATCCGACAAATCCTCGCCCAATATGCTTTTACAGAAGTCATTTGCCTCTGGCATGCTCTCCAAAAAGGCAGTGTCCCGTGAGTAATACTAAGACCGTTCTTACTTCACGAGAGCTTAATGTTCTGGTGCGCCCCAAGTCTAGTTTTGGCAAAAGTGGTTTTGCTTCACTATACAAGTGAGGATGTCAGCCTACATTTCCAGTTTAAGCGCTGTGATGTTCAAGTCTGGGGAATCCGACTAACGATACGAAATCGCAGTTACAATTAAATGCTTGTTTAAAAATTTAATTTCCTACTCGCTCCTTATAAAATGAATGTGGAAAAACAAATCGCATAATTGCTACTGCGATTAAATACCGTTCATACATTTGGCAATGATTGAAATCAAGTGTTTTGGCTAGAATTTTAGCCTCGAATGGCATTTCTATCGTCCCAAAATTAAAGCCCTTTTCGAAACGCAAAAACTTGTATTTAGGTTTTCGATATTTTTCGGGAAGCTAGCGATAAATCAATAAAAAGATTTTAAGGAATTTTGTAGATACAATTTTGCATCGCACCAGCGATATGTTTATTCTTTCCATTTTTGAAGAACAGACCAAATCATAATTTTTTGTTGAAAGAACGTTCCCGCTATGAGCATTCTGGACCAAGGGATACGATTCTTAAATTCATCAATTAGATCATCGCCGCCCGAGCTTGAATTGCTCTCATCAAATTTATAATGGGCATTGGACAACGAGAAGTTTCTGAATTTATTTGTTTGAGTTCGAAACCAGATATTATGTATTACGTGTTTAGTTATTATGTACTAAACACCTTTTTTAGTTTAAAAACTAAGAAACAACACAACACTTATTCGGCAGTGTATTTTAGAGACCGATAAAATTAAATATGTAAATGCAGAAGGTGATTTTCGGGGACGAGCATTTATTATTTCAAAATCCATTTTTCAGGTGTCATATCATGGTGAACGCAAAAGACAAATACTCTAAAACTTCCAACAGTAGCCACCTCTGTACTTTGACCAGCTCTTTAAATTGACTATTTTTTGCCAGTCTCTGAAATATTACGCCAATTTTTTGTTACAATTGAGGAAAATCTTTCTTTTTAGTTTAACTTTGGATTTTCAAATTGTTAGGTTTATTCCTTAAACTTATTGATGGATTTTAGTGATATTTTATATCTGAGACGTTAAGCCAATTCTATAAATATTAGGTATATAACGAAATTTCCTCCCGCGTCATATAAATGGCTCTGGTCATAAATTAAAATAAAATATTAAACTGGCAACGTTGTTTGCCAAATTTTAGACCATTTTTAAAAATGGAGTGCAGCAAAGATCACTATCGATATTGTTTATTAATGTTGTTTAACTGGAAAAAAAAAAAGCTTATAGAATTCTTGTGAAAATCTTTCAAAAATGGTGATTATGATATCAAAGACAATGAACGAGGTCAACCGAGCAAGTTCGAAATAAACTATTTGTAAGCATTATTGGATGAAGACAATACTCAAACTGAAAAGCAACTCGATACGAAAAAAAAAAGTTTCTTTATCGTATTGTGACTCGTGATGAAAAGTGGATTTATTTCTGGGTGATTTCCCAGCACGACAACGCTAAACCATATGCAGCGAAACCTGTTAAAGACATATAATCGTTATTTGGTTGGGAAATTTTAGCCCACCTCGCATATTCACCAGACATTGCTCCTTCCGATTATCACATGTTTCGTTAAATGCAGCTTGGCAATGCACTTATTGCCCGAAAGATGAAAAAAAAAACAATGTGTCCTCTACGCGCGACGGAAGTGAAACTTTTTAAGCTGTAAATTGGTAATTATTATAATTTATCGTCCAATGGTCTAGCTGACATATACAGCAAAATGTGTAGCTTTATCGCAGCAAGATTTAAAGAAAAATTCAATTGATCCTTACAGCCTTATATCATAGAAAGACAGAGTAGTAGATACTTTCAAACTAGATAATCACACATTCTATATTATTTAGTTATTTTTCTCAATCTGTCACTACATGATCTTGGCAAAACAGGATTACGGCAGGTCACGCACAACTCGATACAAAATCTAGCTATAGAAACATGATACACATAAAATGAGTGATTGAGAGTGGAAGCTTAAATGAAATAGAAGCAGTATTATTTACCAATACTGATATTAAAGCAACACTTTATCTTGAGAACGCAAACGAAATCGTGACTATGGATTAATCAGTTTATATTTTAAAGTGAATTTTGCTTAAGACGAACATTTTCTTCAAGAGAAATTCACAACACTAAATAATTTACCTAAAGTAATGCAACCAGAAATTACTTTAGGTAAATAATTTAGTCGTCGTCTAACTTCGTCGCTGAACCATTTTTTTGATTCTTCATATAATATACCCGTAAATTGCAACCAATCTAGGAGGCATTGATGCGACTGTTCGACGAATAATGTTGTTGTTGCTTCATTGCTTTGTAAAATTTATGTTCATTTGTTTTCCATTACACGATTTGGTTTTCCGAATATAAAAATAAAAGAATTTCGTTTCAATATTTTTGTTTGTTTCTTCGAATCCTTGCCCAAAAAAAGTTCCACTTCAAAAAGGTGCAGGCATTTGCTACAGCTAATGACGGAAAATATTTTGATTGAATTAAAAATTGTCATTTTCTCAAAGTAAACGTGTTTTTTCTGCAGAAAACCCAGAACATGTCCGGAGAAACCAGGATGTCTGGTCACCCTGCTTCTACGAGTTTTTTTTTATATGAGATTCAAATGAGTTTGTGAACAAATTATGTTGCATTTTAAGCACTTAAAAGTCGAAATATTTTTCCAAACACTAGTTTGTCACTATGTAGTAGTTTAGTTTTATTTGGATTTTCGGAAGCCGAAATTTGGACAAATTTGAAACAATTCAAAAACGTGTAAATCCGGTCTTAAATCTTCTTAACATAAATGTATGTCAACACAAAAAAAAATCAGTATAACGTAATTTAATATTGTACTAAATTTCAAACTTAAAAGGAGTAAAGGTCTAAGATCACACAGCAATAAATCACTAACAAAGTTTCATAATACCCCTAATACGTTGCTATTCATATGTCACACCTAATTATAATATAAATTATAAAAAGCTAATAGCCTTCCGATTATATATTGTATGTGAGCTTTATCAACAAATGTTAAACATTCTCTTGAAAATGAAAATTGAAACGAAAGGTCTATGTCAATGGTTATAATTAAAATTTGTATAATCGATTCTGTCTATCGATTTTAAATTTATATTAAATTCCCAGTTTCACGGACGCTTATTTGTGTACGATCATGTCATACCAGTATGCATTTAACATTCATACGTTTGCTTAATGTCGATCGAACATACATTTTATCCTGCTCATCGAACATTATTAATATCGCACACATGACGCCATATACTTCATGCAAATATTTTCAGAATATTTATTTTAAAAATTCTTGAAATTACACACGCCTCCATGAATTATAATTGCATACATACTCGTAAATTTTTGTTTACAAAAAAAAAAAGAAATTCACTACACATTTTAATATTCAACTACATATTATATACCTACCGTTAGGTTATTTCATAAATTTATGTGATCGTAAATCATTAACAAAATTTTTCTTTTCTGTACGTTAAAATCAAATCAATCAATTAAAATTTGTTTTGTTATTAATTAAAAATAAAATTACCCGAAAATTTTTAATTCATATGCCAAAAGCACTCTAAACGTATTATAAAGTAACTTTCACTGTTTATTCGATGAACGCCGGTTTAAACTTTATAAATAATTTTCACCCACCAAATCACGATCTTTACGATCAAGAGGGTGAAGTTTTTTTTTGTTTCGAGATGTTTCGTTTCCAATTTTTCATAATACACATTTTATTACATTATGATGCATAAAAATAAATTGGTTACATAACGGTTATTAGTTTTATGGTGCTAATGTATATTTATTGTTCTGCGTATATGGGATTGTTTTAACCCCTTATAGCAGCAAAACGGTTTTATTGCTATTGTTTGTATTGATCGCTAAAAAAACACAATTGTTTTGTATAACACCTTCCACACGATTTTTTTCTGCATAAGTATTATATAACTATTTAGCCATAAAATTATATTATTAGCTAAATTATAATAAAAGTCACCATTGACATTTAAAGTTTACTTTATTTTTGTACAAGCATGTGTTAATTTATTATCATGATCACCATCGCCGCATTATTTAATCCATTTATCAAAAATTTGTATGCAAATTTGTGTTATTGAATTATGATTATATGTATTTGTAAAAGCGGAAAGTCGATAACTTAATATTTTGTTTTTGTATAATTTTTATTTGTGAAATTTGTAAAAATAAATAAAATTTTAATTTCTTTTTCTATTTTCCTTTTTACCGTACAGATAACAGATGTAAGTGCCGGCACAACAAATTCGACAAAACCTGTGCTAACAGGAATACCGCAGATCGATTATATCTGGGATCCAAATTTGCCGCGCGAATTAAATGGTTACAATTTAACAAACTATCCATTTTTGCCGGGAGTACCAGCAACCGAAGAAGAAATTGGATTCAAATGTGATGAAACATTACACGATGGATTTTATGCATCGATAAAATGGAAGTGTCAGGTACGAGTATATACTTATTGCATTGTTCTCTTCGTTCAGCTCACACTTACATTTAAAAATATTTCTCCAATATTTAAAAATTAACAGAGCTTACACAAAATTTCATTTTTTAAATAATCATATTTAACAATATATATTGAATATTAATTAATAGAGCATGATATTTACTATTAAAGAAGAAATTAATGGCATGTGCTTCGGCGTACATACATTTAATATAGCCAGAAATGTAAAACCAAATATGCTGGGTTCTTTAAATTTATTTTATATACATATATATTAGATCTGGTCTACCATTTTCCTATTGTTTTTATTTATAAATACAAGTAGAGATAACAAGCATGCATATATTGCTTCACACTTTCATACAACAACGAAAAATTTCACCAAATTAATTCATGCAATTAGTTCATCTTTTTTATATAAAATTTAGAAAATGTTTTTTTTTTTTAATTTTTCTAACATACATAATTCCAAAGACAAAAAAAACGTCAGTTAAAAAATTACGAAAAATAAAATTAATGTTATTAAGTTAATTATAATTTCAGCTGTATCATCACTGCATTCATGGGGTCCGTTATGATTTTCTGTGTGCAAATTTTACCGCCTTCGACCAAAGAACATTCATCTGCCACTTTGCTTCGGAGGTGGACTGTAAAAATTCGGCCAAATATTGGTTCCGAAATGATGCGCTATATGTCGCTACAACGTCAACGACTACAAAGCCACCAGTAACACAACCTAGTATATCTGCGACACCCCGACCATATGGTGGTAGGCCAAGAAGGCCACTTAGAAGGAGGCCCCAAATAGATTATTACGAAGATGATTATGCTGATGAATATGATGAAATACCACCACCGCGGCTTCGAAAAAATCAAAAACCACGAAATCGGCGTCCCGACTTTGATGATTATACAGTAAATTCAAGGGGTTCGATCGCAGACGACGATCAATACGAGGCTAGACCAGCACCTAATTCAGAACGCAATCGTAATCGGCAAGATGATGATTATGCGTATCAGCGACCCGCAAATCGTAATCGTAATAAACCAAATCGGCGAAAACCACAATACGATTATGAAGATCGTCCAGCGTACGAGCAAGAAAAAAGGAGAAGGCCAAATGGTGAACGAAGAAAAATAGTTGAGGACGAAGAAGTGGTTGAGCGAAGACCAATTGCAAATGATCGAAGAAAATATAATGAGGATCGAAGAGTTACTTATGAGGAGGATCCTCCACCAAAGCGACAGTACGAAGATGATTACGAAGAACGACCAACACGAAAAAATAATAAACCACCACCTCCTTCACGGGAGGACCTAATAAATGATACGCCACAAGTTAAACCAACCTCTAGTGGTAGTAGTGGCGGTGGAATTGGTACATTATTTAATAATCCTAGAAAGGCACCAAAAATAAGCAGGCCAGTTCCTTTGAATGAAAAGAAAAAATTTGAGTACTCACCAATTAAGCCAGGTCAGAGTGCTGCTCTGGATGATACAGAATATTATGATGACTATGTAGAAGCACCGCAAAGAACAAGGAGTAAGCCGCAAATTAAAGAGACGGTGGCCAACCTAGAAGACAATACAAATAAAAGAGCGATCAGCAACAACCGTCCAGGACGACTTGAACCCAAACCATTTAAGAGACCAGCTGCTGCACCAGTAAAGGAAGTGGAATATGATGATGATTATGAAGAAATAAATCCGCCACCAAATAAAAGAAGAACCACAGCAAGCAACGAATTTGAGGAACGCAAGAGACCACTTAAAAATCGAGACAAATCATCGTCACCAGCCCCTCCACTAACGCAATCGCAACAGCAATCACCGCCCGGAAATCGTAATCGTTTCAAAGAATCAGATGAATACATTGAACCAGAAAAAAGGCTGCTCATTCGAGACAAATATAATGATTCACCGTCGCCCCGAGGACCTATTTTACAATCGCCTGAAGCTCCATTGATCCTAAAGAAAGACAACTATAATATACAATCTGGAGCACCGGACTATCGTGATTACACAAATCAGCAGCAGGATAACGAAAAATATGTAAATGTTGATCGTGAAGTTGTCGGCAACAATCGAAATAAACAACAACAAAAATTACCAATTAGAATACCGTACGATGAGCCCGTCTCACGTGAAGAAGACCGTGAGATAAGACCAATCGTTCGTGTTGTAAAACGGCCATTCTTACCAAGCCGTGGCGGTAGTCCATATTTACCACGCGGACTACAACCCGTCGGTAATAATGCACGTCCGTTTGAAGCAGCAAATTCACCAAAAAATACTGCTTTCAATATAAAAGTTGACCCCAAAGAAACTGCACCTGAATATGAAGATGAACAGCGGCCGCATGCAAATAGTCCAAAAAGGAAGCCAACGCTTGATGAAATTTATGATAGTGAGTATGACGTGACATTAAATGATGCATTAAATCCGACATTAAAACCATTAACATCGCATAATAATCGTTATCCATCATCATCATCATTATATAGTGAATTAACATATGCACCATCACACATACGAAGAACCCATCTAAATCCACCAATTACGTTAGCATCAACATCACAACGAAAACAATCAAGGATACCAGTTGCCAGCGTAGATTCGTACGAAGATGATTATGATTACTAAATTATAAAACAAAAAAAAAAAAAACAAAAAACTTTCTTATCTATTTATATTTAAATTAAAAAAAAAAAAACTTAAAAGGAACAAAACATTTTGAAAATACTCATGGTATGATATCTTTTTAGATCTTAAAACGAATGACGAACGTGTATAAAAATTTCGAAACAAAAATACAACAACGATCAATTAAATTTAATAAATTAAAAAAAACTGTAAATTATAATAATTATTTGAATTTTGTTATTAATTAATTGATTATTTTTAATTAAATAAATTTTAAATTATCTAGGTAATAAATATGTACTCTATTCTAAAATATTTTTCTTTTATAAAACTGTATCCAAATCATTTTACAAGACAAACAGACAAAAGATAAATAAAATTAAAATAGAAAAGCGAAAAAAAAAATCATAAAATTACAAAAATTGAGTGATGTTTTATTTTGATTGACTCTGGCAGCAGCACCACCCTTTAACACTAGCAACCCGATTTTGCATAGTAAATATATTTCAAGGATAGTTTGAGTCAACGGCCTTCCGCCTTCTGTTGAACTTTGTATTAAAAAGATAAAACTAATGTCGGATCGGGTTAGGTGAATAATTCCGTAATCCAAAATTCCGTTTCTAAAATCCCGGTCAGCAAGTTGGACGAAGCATTTGATTATATACTAACCCAACGAATTATAATCCAACCAAAACCTAACATGAAACATTTGTGATACATGTACAAGTATAAGAAGCGATACGAGGAATACAATTCCTTTTACAGTGTTATGAACTCGTAAAGAAAAATCGAATTTTATAGAAATTTTACACCCCAATTCTCATAGTCGTATCACGTCATTTTTCATGACTATAGTCACATCACATCAATTTTGCGATTCTCTTAGTCGTTTGTTACGACTAAAGTCACTTTATACGACAGATGTCACTTCATTTTTACAAGTGACAGAAGAATACCACAAAATGGAAAGATGCAATTATTTTATTTTATATATTTTAAAATATTCCTTTTTGGATAATTTTGTGCACTGTTTTAAATATGTTATTGTTTAAAATAATAAGATTGTTGTTATATAACGATTTTATTTCTACTTTGCCTAATATATTTCAAGTTGCAGTCGTGTCACTTGGTTCGCCTTCAAGAATAGCAATTTTCAAGTGACGTGATACGACTATAGTCACATCACATGAAATGACACGACTATGGGAATTGGGGTGTTAATTTTAACTATTCCAGTTGCTGTAGTTAACTATTTCAGTTGCTGTAGTCAACGCGGAACACAATTGTCAAAGTGCGTGCGATCCAAGTTAAAATTGAACTTTCTAAAATTTCTAAAACGTTCGAATTTTTCTCAAGAGTTCTTAACCTTGAAAATCGGTCCGTCAACCTTCCAGGCACGCTTCTACAGATAGATATGTATAGCACAAATGTTTTGGTCGGCTTAATCCATTTGGTATCATTATCTAAAATAAAAAAATCCAAAAACAAACAAAAAATCCTAAACAATCAAGTTAATCAAATATAACAAATGAAATATGATTTTAATTCGTTTTTGTTGTTAATTTATTATTCCAGAGCACAAACATGAAAAAACACATGTACCTTATACAAAGGAAAAACTAGAACTGTACTTTTATTCAGTGACATGACAGCAAGATTACATGATATGAAAAATCCTATACACAAGTACAAGTACAAATACAATTGACATTAGTTTAATATTAATCTACTAGATGTCAACACCTTCAACATTTTTGTTTTTTTTTTCTTTTATATTAACACTTCCTTCAAAAAGATAAACAGGAAAAACTAAAGATGCTTTTGATGATTTCATTTTTCCGTACACCGATCTTTTCACAAAGAAAAACAAATCGAACACGTTCAAGCGGCTTCGTCAATAAATCAGCTAACTGATTCTTTCCAGCGATGTGCTCCAATTTAATTTCACCATTCAAGAATCTCTCCCGCACATACAGATATCGAATTTCAATATGTTTTGACCTTCGATGAAATTCTGGATTCTTCGCTAATTTTACAGCACTAGCATTATCAATATAAAGTGTCGGAGATGACTCTGCCATTTCAATCAATTCGGATAATAAACGTCGTAACCATATCAATTCCTTCGCTCCTTCACTAGCTGATATAATTTCTGCTTCAGTTGTGGATGTTGCTATCACCCTCTGCAGCTTGCTAGTCCACGATATGGCTCCACCGGAAAACATTGCTACTATCCCGGTCGTAGAACGTCTTGTCTTCTTGTCACCAGCGAAATCAGCATCGCTATAAACTTGTAGTCCTTCTTCTTTGTCGTCTATTATACCGTGCTTTACAGTACCTTTCAGATACCGAAATATACGTTTAACTTGATTCCAATCTTGAACAGTTGGTTTCTTCATAGCTCGTGCAGCTTTATTTCCTGCAAAAGCGATGTCTGGACGAGACGCTGTTGTAGGATACATCAAACAATCAACTGCTTCACGATAAGGTACATCAGGTGACACTGCTTCGTTGTGATCACTTTCTTCACGGCCTATTGGAATTGAGACAGCGTTTGATTCCGTCATTCGAAATCTCTCCAGTATTTTCCTTGTGAACTTTTCTTGGCTAACAACAATTGATCCATTTTCCCGATGCTCTATTTTCATACCAAAAAAATTATCGAGAGAACCAGTCGTAGTATTAAATTCTTGTCGTAAAATTCTTAAAAACTCAGCAATTTCTTTCCCTTCACTACCGACAACTAGAAAATCATCGACATAAATTGCTACATACAATTGAACTTTATTGCGCTTTCGATAAAAGAGACAAGGATCTGCAACACTGTTTTTAAAATCTGCTTTCTTCGTGAATTCCATGAACCGTTTGTTCCAACATCGTGGCGCTTGCTTTAGCCCGTACAAACTTCTTTTCAACAGACATACTCTACCAGTACCGTCACCAAAACCTTCTGGTTGTTCTAAATACACATCTTCTTCCAGATAACCATTCAGGAAGGCAGTTTTCACATCGAACTGCTCTAGTTTCATTTTATTAGCAGCCGCTACAGCTAACAAAGTTCGTATAGTGTCATATCGCGCCACAGGACTGAATGTTTCTTCGTAGTCGATTTCCTGCCTTTGTAAATAGCCCTTCGCTACTAATCGAGCTTTGAAACGAGTACTTCCGTTACTCGCGATCTTCTGACGCAAAACCCAGCGATTTTTCAAAACTTGTGCTTCCTTTGGCCGTTCAACTAATATCCAAGTTTAATTTTGTTTCAGAGATTTAATCTCTTCATGGATCGCCTGCATCCAATACTCCCTCTCATTCAACTTCAGAACTTCAGAGAATGAGTTTGGATCTTGATATTCAACAGCAACTCCTGCCATCATTGAAAATTCATCACCTTCCATCCAAGCTGGTTTTCTTCGTTGCCTTTCGCTTTTTCGATTTTCTATAGAAAACGCCTTACTATTTTGTTTTTATTCACTCGTTTGCTCCATTCCAGTTGAATTTTCCGTCTCACCATATTCGTCGTAGTCCCGACTTCCTTCAGAAACGGACGACGTAAAAAACTCCCTCTGAATTTGATTTCCCTTGTCTTGGTATCTGACCTTTTTCGGCTCTTCTCTTATTTCAGATGACAATTTTGACCGATTTTGGTCCAGAACTTCTTCTTGACAAAAATCAAATACCGCAGTATCGCTGCGCAAATTGCAAACGACTTCTGGCTTGAATTTCCCGTCATGGCTCATGACTACTTACCTTTTAGAAGGGATCCAGACTCGAAAACCATCTTTGTCATTGACATATCCAACAAGATGTCCGAATACTGCTTTGTCATCAAGCTTCGAGTGGAAACTCTTGTTTATATGAACGTAGCACCCAGTGCCGAAAATTTTTAGATGATCAAGTCTTCCTACTGTCCGATTATACCACAATTCATGAGGGGCTTAATTCTGAACTGACGATTTCCCAGTGCGATTTAATAAATATGCTGCGGTGTTATAGGCTTCTGCCCACAATCCTTTCGGTAATTTGCTTGGATTCAACATAGACCGTGCTGCTTCAACAATAGTTCTATTTTCGCGTTCCGCTGCACCGTTTTGCTCAGGTGTATAAGGCGGTGGAATCCATTATTCTATTCCTCTGCTTGCGAGCAATTCAACAACTCTCTAATGGTCAAACTCTTTACCTCCATCACACCTGAATTGCCTGACAACATGTCCATTTGCATTAGCTTCATTTAAAAATTGTTCCAGCACATTACATACTTCACTTTTGTGTTTCAAAAAGAAAATTCTCCGAAACTTGCTAAAATCATCCTTAAAAACAACGTAATAACGTGCTCTTCCAAACGACTCTATGATCATTGGTCCATTGACATCTGCGTGGATCAATTCTCCAGTAACTGTTGGACGATTTATCCGTTGCTTGAATGGTAGCTTATGCATTTTCCTAGAGCACATCCATCACAGAATTCTTCATTGTCATTTTCCACTTTAATGTTCATTTGTTTCAAAACATTCTTTATATGCTGTTTATTTTGGATGACCAAACCTCTCGTGATATACTTGCAGTGTTTCGTATGATTTCACTAAATTCACTTGTACGTTTCGTTCTGGTTTTACAACACGCATATCAAGCATACATATATAATTCATTTTCCATATAACCAGTCATTACGGTATTTCCATTCATTTTTTCACGAATTATAACACCTCTGTCATCGATTGTCGTACTGTAACCATTTAATGCTGCTGCTTTGACAGAAAACAAATGCGCACTCGCATCAGGAAAATATAAAACCTTTTCCAATTCAGCATTATACCAATTGTTGTTTCGTCGAGACTACTTCAGGTATGACAAATTCACTGTATGACTTAAAATATTGCTTGTTGGGAATGATATGCTTCGTAGCGCCACTATCACAATATCACTTATTTGTATCGATGTAACTTCTAATTGATGCGCCCATGACATGTGAAGTAAATACAGCGTTACTACCTTGCTGTTTGTTGTGCTGCTTAATTGTGCTTCCACCTGCATTCTTTTATGGACACTCTGCTGCCCAATGGCCCAATTGCTTGCATTTATTGCAAGGAAATTTTTGTTTTGCCCGTTCCGTTGACATTTTTGTTTTATTCGTGTTTCGTTTCTTTTTATATTCACCAGATGCGACGAATGCAGTTGTTAATGTTGAAATGCTCATTGGGAAATGATCAGACCAATTTAATATTGAATCAACTCATGCTAATATATAAACGTCAAACTCATATTGTTTTTTCACTTCTTTGTAATACAGCTAATAAAGCAGTTATACATTTATATTAAAGCATTTCGGTTTCCTTTTATTTTACTTAAACTAATTACAGCTGGCAAATGGATTACGCAGTTAAAGTAAATCTATAGTTTCTACAGGTTACAGGCCCAGTAAATATCGTTTGCCGAAAGGTGAAAATAAAGAAACCACGGTGAAAATTACTTCGACTGGAAGTATGAAATGGAGCATTTCTTGAAAGGAATCAAATGTTGGTCGATTTTGACGGAAGCAAAACCGGTCGCTACTGAAACCAGTGCAAAAGAGGCTGAAATCAAGGAATGGGAAGAAAACGATCAAAAGGCTCATGAAAAAATCGTTTTGAACACATCGCGGCCACTTCACAGTATCACTCGATCGGCGAAAACGGCAGCTGAAGCTTGGAAAGCATTGGGAGACCATTTCCAAGGTAGGACACTCGAAAATCGAATTACAATTATACGGCGCATTTGCAAGAAAAGGATGGCTGACGGTGGCAATGTTGAAACGCACATAAATGATATGAACGATTTGTTTCAACAATTGGTCGAGCATGGTGAGACGGTGATGGAAGCATGGCGAGTGGCGATGCTTTTGAGCAGTTTGCCAACCAGCTATGATGCATTGATTTCAGCGCTTAAATCAAGGGACAAAGCTGATTTGACGATGATATTTGTCAAAGCCAAGTTGAATGCCGAATATCATCGACGCATCGAAAATTCAGGCGAAACTAAGGAATCGATTTTAAAGACGACTACCAGCCATTTGGAGTGCTATTTTGGTAAATCTAAAAGTCATCTAAAGCGAGACTGCAGAAAATACGCACAGTGGAAAAAGAACAATCCAGAAAAGGGTTCAAAACATAAAGGGAATACAGTAAAGCAAAATGGCGACGAATTCTTGTTCACTACATAGACCAGTGACATCAACACTTGGGTAGTCGACAGCGCTGCAACAAGTCACATGAGTGGCAATAAAGGTTTCTTTGTTGAGTTGGGCGCGACCGGCAGCAGCTTGACTGTTGCAAACGGTGAAAGGGTTCACGTCGAAGGAAAAGGTGCATGCAAAATCGAATTTGTCAACAGCGATGGGCAAATCAATGCAGCTACACTTACGGACGTTTTGTATGTGCCAGGAATTAAGGGAAATCTAATTGCGATCAAGAAATTAGCAGCAAAAGGTTTTAAGGTAATCTTCTACGACGAAATGTGCGAAATCATCAAGGGAAACGTGCAAATCGCAATCGCAGACGAAACCAACGATTTGTATGTGTTACGTCAACCGAATAAAGTCAACGCAGTTGTTCAAAGGCTTGAGCACAAAGCGAATTGTATTCACAATTTGCATCGAATTTTTGGTCATCATGATCCAGAAGCAATCAGGGAAATGTGTTCGAAGCAAATGGTTGATGGTATCGAAATCGTTGATTGCGGCATCAAGGAAAAATGCGAAGTTTGTTTAAAGACAAAACAGACTCGGTCGCCGATTCCAAAACAGTCAATAAGCAAATCAAAGAATGTTTTGGATTTGGTTCACACGGACGTGTGTGGGCCAATGCAAACGGAATGGCCGAGTGGACGGCGCTACTTGTTGACGATGATCGATGATTTTTCGAAATATACAGTCGTATATCTGTTAAAGGAAAAGTCGGAAGTCTTCGAAAAGCTGCAACAGTACGTGGCAATGGTTCACAACAAGTTCGGTCGAAAGCCAGTTATTCTCCGATCGGATTGAGGAGGAGAATACACCGGCGCTGCGGTAAAGATATTTTTACAGGACAACGGTATTCAGATGCAATACACAGCACCGTACTCAAGTTTTCAAAATGGCGTTGCTGAACGTAAGAATTGCACATTGATTGAAATGGCTCGATGCATGTTGGTGGATGCTAATTTGCCAAACATGTTTTGGGCTGAGGCGGTGAATACGTCTAATTATTTGCAAAATCGTTTACCATCAAGAACGATCGAAACTACATCATTCAAGCTATGGAACAACAAAAAACCAGGTATGAAGCATTGCGTTACGTTTGGTTCTAAATGTTTCGTTCATATTCCATCAGAAAAGCGACGAAAATTGGACAATACGGCAGCGCAAATGGTTTTTGTTGGTTATGATGAAAACTCGAAAGCATACAGATGTTTTGATCCGCAGTAAAGCAAAAGGTTGTCATAAGCCGTGACGTTCGATCCGTCGATGGCAAAGGAGAAATCATTCCAGCGACGGTATCAGTCGAAATCCGAGAAGACGAATAAAATGAAGACGTCGAAAGGCCAGAAGATGAATCGACACCAACAATTGAAGAGAACGCAGCAATAGACGAAAACGAAGAAGGAAGGGTCCGAAGACAATTTGGCTGTTGGGGGACAACAACAGCAACGGCGCGTTTCACAGCGATCAAATAAAGGTGTTCCACCAAAGCGATTAATTGAAGAGATTCACATGGTAGAACAAGACATCATCGAACCGAAGATGTTATCACAGACGCTAAAAAGTAAAGAATGCGAACAGTGGAAGCTCGCAATGGAAGAAGAAATGAAGTCATTGCATAAAAATGGCACGTGGCAATTGTGCGAATTGTCAGATGGTCGTGAAGCAGTCGGATGCAAATGGGTTTTCAAATTGAAAACAGATGCTGACGGTCGTGTTACTCGTTTCAAAGCACGGCTGGTGGCTCAAGGTTTTTCGCAGAATTTCGGCACCGACTACGATCAAGTGTTCGCTCCAGTGGAAAAGCAGACGACATTTAGAGTATTGTTGGCATTGGCATCCAGAAACAATTACATCGTTCGTCACATCGATGCCAAAACAGCATTTCTAAATGGAAATTTAAAGGAAACAATCTACATGAAGCAACCTCCAGGCTTTGAAAGGGGCGAAAATAAGGTTTGTTGGTTGAAGAAAAGTCTCTACGGGCTGAAGCAAGCAGCTAGGTCATGGAATGAGGCAATCCATGCGGTCTTGGTCGATGCAAGTTTTGAATACAGCACAGCAGATCGATGTTTGTACCGAAGAAACATCAACGGTGAATAGTGTTTTTTGTTGCTTTACGTCGATGACGGTATTGTTTGCGGCATGGCTATGCGGATGCAAGTTGGGCCGAAGACAAGAGCGACAGAAAATCGAACAGCGGTTATGTGTTCATCGTCAATGGCGCAGCAGTCAGTTGGGCGTGCCGAAAGCAAAAATGTGTGGCACTCTCATCGACAGAATCTGAGTTCATAGCATTATCGGAAGCGTGTCAGGAGGTTTTTTGGCTCAGGCATTTGCTAGAGGATATGCAGCAACCGATAGCGTCAGCGGTAGTGATACATGAAGATAATCAAAGTGGCCTAAGTTTGATTGAAGAGGAAAAGTTGTCAAACAGAACAAAGCACATCGATACGCGACGAAACTTTGTTAAAGACTATACATCGAAAAGGGAATCATAAGGTGTACGTACTGTCCAACAGACGAAATGCTGGCGGATATCATAACAAAGCCGTTGCCAACATCAACACACGTGAAGTTCGTCGAGTAATTACAACTATTAAATTGAGGAGGAGTGTTGAAATGCTCATTGGGAAATGATCAGACCAATTTAATATTGAATCAACTCATGCTAATATATAAACGTCAAACTCATATTGTTTTTTCACTTCTTTGTAATACAGCTAATAAAGCAGTTATACATTTATATTAAAGCATTTCGGTTTCCTTTTATTTTACTTAAATTAATTACAGCTGGCAAATGGATTACGCAGTTAAAGTAAATCTATAGTTTCTACAGTTAATGATTCTATTTTGCTTTGATCACGTAGTTCAATCGTACAAAGTTTCTCGATGAGTAGATTCAAACTTTGTTTTTCTGATGAAATCGTGTCCCAAAGATCCTTAAAATTATCATATTCCTTTCCCAATGTCGATAAAATCCGGCCATTCAATATTTGCTCAGACAGGATATTTTCGTTATGTTTTGTTAATTCGTCATTTAAATCTACGAACAACTTTTGCAATTTAGCGACATGTGTGCTAATATCTTCTTTCTCGTCTCGTTTTACTCGGAAAAAGGCTTCAATTAGCATATTCAGACGTTGCGTACTACTACGTTCAAATCGCGCACGTAATTTGTCCCAGATTTCTTTCGCATTGTTACAAGTCAACACGAGCTCAGCAACTGGTTTGCTTAACGCACTTGCAATCACACTTGCATCTTTCGCATCGTCCTTCTGCCACTCCGCGTATACAGCTTTTTCTTCATTTGTTGAGTCCGCCTTTAAACTTTGACACATTCGCGTTTACCATTAATAATCTCTTCAAGTGCATATGAATGCAACACCATAGAAATATGCCATTTCCATTTTGCCCAGTCATCAGGCCCTTCTAATTTATCGACATTCATTTTGTATTCACCACTGGTAGCCATTTTCTTCTAGTTTTGGTTTTGATTTTATTTCTATCGATTTTATGCACACGCCAACTTTATACTTCTATTAATAAATTTATTTATTATTGCTGTATGTTCTGGGCCCATAACCTGTTGTTATTTTATTATTCCAGAGCACAAACATGAAAAAACACATGTACCTTATACAAAGGAAAAACTAGAACTGTACTTTTATTCAGTGACATGACAGCAAGATTACATGATATCAAAACCCTATACACAAGTACAAGTACAAATACAATTGACATTAGTTTAATATTAATCTACTAGATGTCAACACCTTCAACATTTTTCTTTTTTTCTTTTATATTAACAGTTTTATACCTGTGGGGATGGGCGATGCCGACCCCAAACCTCCGCTGTAACGATTTTTAAAAAATCTAACATTTGTAGAAATTGGAGCATTTTTAAAAAATGTATTGTGATATCAAATTAAATTAATAGCTCAATTAATTTACTGTACTAAAATGGAATTTTCCATGATAAAATTGTTCTAAATGTTTCTACACTATTCTTACTGGAAAAGTCATGAATTTTCTATAAGTTTGGTTTCTGTATATATCTATACGTTTATGCTCAGAGTCGAGTCATCTTTTAGTTAACTTTGGATCATCTTGTAGTTATCTTTTTTAGCGTTTATACTGCAGAGTCAAATCGTAGTCGAGTCGAAACTAGGTTGAAACCGAGTCAGAAACGTCAAAAAAAATCATTTACTATCGTATGTTTATATGTTTTTCTTGTATTATTTTCTGAATTTTATAAAAATAAAATAACATAGTTGTATTGCCACACAAAAATCGAAGATTCGCACACGAATTAAGAAATCAAAATGGTGTCTTTTTATTACTATTTTTTTGTTGTTTTTATTTTTCGACTCGACTCCGTTTATAGTGAAGGTTTTTAGAGTTAACTCGACTCGACCCTAGAAATTATTTAGGTCGAGTCGAGTTAACTACAAGATGACTCGACTCCGTTTATAGTAAAAGTTAACCTAGGTTCAAACCAGGTTGAACCCTAAGCATAAACGTACTCTATGTAAAAAGGCGAACGACATCGAATTGGATTATTAGTATTTGGTAAGCAATAGTGTGAAGATTAGGAATTAAAAGGTGATTTAAAAAGTGTTTTAGTGCAAAATAAAAAGTAAAAGTGATCAGTAAAATTGTGCGAATAATTTATATAAAGTGATTTTGTGAATTATCATTAATAAATTGTGTTGTCCACGGGGGGAGTAGTGTGGCAGCACCATCGTGGAAGTACCCAACATACCGTACGATAGACAACACAAAAACGTTTTGACAGGATACAAAAAAGTCTCTTGTGTGCGTCCGCACGATTAACATGTCTAATAGATCGACGAACAAATACAATTTCAATTCTTAATACATGTTAAACTACGAATAAATAAAACATATTATACTGTGAATAATTACGCGTTTTATTTTAAGTGGAATATAAATATTCGAACATACTACCGCACAATTATCGCCTTACTTATCAACTGCGCCATAGTTGATCTCGCCATACTACGCGCACACCATAGCTCATAAATTGGAATCTATCCATAGATGAAATGTATAATTTCATCACAGCTTCTCCCGATGGCAACAAGATGGGAAATCAATAATCGGAATAAAAAGGCCGTTTTCTATAAGAAAGGATTCCAATTAAGTTAATTTAAAATATGTTAGAAATGGAACTCTAATAATATAGTATTATCTACAATCCCAACCACAAATGCGAGTAACAAATACAAAAAATTGTGACTTTGTAGTTTGGCTACGGCAAGGGATACTATATTTGTGATAACTTTAACTACGTTATTAAAAACTTAAAAATTTACATGTAATGGTCGAATCGGATTATAAATCTTACAGTTTTTAAATGAGAAAATTTATTTTATTTAAGTTTTAATAATAAAGTTTACTATTTTCCATACATTTGGTTATTTTGATAGACCACCCGTAAACAACCAACAGAGCCATTTACTTTAGTTGTGTTTCATATCGCGTATTCCTTCTGTGGAAGGAATAAAAGAAAACTCCCATCGATAAAGAAATAAAATACCCGAAACACATAACCGACGCTCTACGCCTTTTTTGCGCTACATAGACGCCGCTAATTTGACATTTATTTATATGAAAAATGTTTGGGTTTTTACGACACAATATTTTCATAAAAACCTATTTGTAACCTAAATATAAATGTCATTCATCGCCTCAAAAAATACAAACATTGCTGGTTTGATGCCGCTGTATGTGTTCCCTCTTATAGAAATACTTGTATTTTAATTTAGCGCCGCTGTTCGCACCGTCAATGTGTTTGGTGTATAATCATCATGTGCACATACATATTTGATTTTTTGTTTACAGGGTATTTAAATTAGCCATTGTGAACTATTGTACTTTGCACTAGTACCGCACTCATATATACAAATATTCAATACATAAATAAATTCAAGTCATTCTAGATTTTGACATATTCGAAAGAAGAAATTAAAATTTATAATTTATCCATTATTTTTTAAAATAGAAAATTAAATTAAAATGAATTGGTTTGAGGGAAATATTGCCGAGGCTGTTAATTTAGCAAAAACTAAAAATTCTATTTTTGTTGTGTATGTCGAAGGTATGAAATATAAATTGTAAAATTTAACAAATAAATAAAAACACGTCAGCTGTCAAAAATATTCAAAAATGAAATTTTCAATTCTAATATTTTTGTAAGCTTTGTTTAATATTAAATTAACGTTGCAGGTCCAGATGAATTATCTAGAAAAATTACAGCTCTAATAAATCACGATGATATACGGAAATATTTAGAAAGTAAACATTTCGTTGCAATTAAAATTCAAAGTGGCAGCGAGGCTTACATGCAATTTGCTCAAATATGTAAGTCTAGAAAATTCTGCGTGCAGATTATGTTTTAGGGTTTGAAATATTTTTATTATTTAATATTTCAGACCAACTAGTACCATTGCCGTCGTTATTTTTCATTGGCAGAAACGGGACACCATTGCAAGTAGTTACCGGTGTTACGAATACTGTCGAAGAGTTAGAGGAGAAAATATTGACTGTACTAAAATCTACCGGCATAGAAGCAGCAAATATTGAAGTGAATTCTAGTAGTTCTAATCAAGTCCCAATCGATGATCAGGCACAGGGAGCGAGTGGTTACACTGCTCCTCCAGAAACCACTCTAAACTACTCCAAAACTAATTCACCTAGAACAGCCGAAGTTTCGTGTGAACCAGAAGAATGTGTTGTTCCTTTTACGAAAGAAGCTGAAACGCCTGATGATGCTATTGAAAATCAAAGGTTACTGGATGAAAAAATGCAACGGGCAAAGGAATTGGTAGAAAAACAACGTAAAGAGAAGGAAGCAGAAGAAAAAGAGGCGGAAAAGAAAAGGGAAATTAGGCGGCGAGTTGATGGACAAAAATTACAAGACCTAAAAAAATCACAAGAGGAACAAGAATTATTACAAATGAAGGAAGATCGTAAAAGGGAAAAACTACAAGAACAAGAAGCTCGCCGTCGTATTCTACACCAAATAGAACAGGACCGTTTGGAGCGGGCACAGCGGTTCGGCCAAACGATACCAGCTCCTCCAACGACACTAACAACTGATAATACTGTGAAAAGTTCAACAGCCCGTCCTAGTAATGATAATAATAGTAATTTAGCACGTATTCAATTTAAAAAGCCTGGTGGTGATATTGAAATGCACACGTTTGAGTGTGCTGACACGTTTCTTGTGTTGCGAACACATGTCGTGACCAATATATTACCAGGCATTGGAATCCGGGACTGTACGCTAGCAACAACATTCCCACGTCGTGAATTTACATCAGCCGATAATGAAACATCACTAAAAGATCTAGGACTATCACCAACCGCTGTATTGCTTATTTTGCCGGTTTCACGCATTTCTGCCAGACCAAATGTTGTTTCGACTACATCACGCGGTTTATTTGATATGGCCTATTCAATAATATGGAATTTATTCACACCAATTTTTGCCGTTTATGGTTATGTTAAAAGTTTAATAATCAATCGACCAGCTCCGCGAGAAAATGCCCCCACCACCGGTGCGGATAAACGGGCAAATGAAGATAGAGTTTCGGATCATGACGCGTAAGTACCAAGGCAGCAAAATTATTAAAAATTTCATATAACCCATTATTTTATGAACACAGGGCTAAACGTCGTAACATGAGCATATTCGAATCACAGCAACCGTCAACATCTGCGGCATCACCTTCAAGATCACCCGGAGAAGAAAATAAGGGAGCATATAGACGTGTTGGCGGATCAAATATACATCGATTACATGAATCTCGCGATTCGGACGATGAAAATAATACGTGGAACGGAAATTCAACCCAACAACAATAAAATTGTGTTTATTTTTAAAAAATCTGTAATGAAATTGTATAAATGTATTTTGGTTTGCCCAGTTCACTCCACGCTATATGTATGTCCATTCACGATGAACTAGATTTTTTGATTGCGAGACAAATTAACTTAAAAAATTATAATCACCCAATTATTTGAAGAAATAAATATAATTTAATATTATATGTAAAGGTATATTACATATTAACAAAATAAAATGTTCGTTCCAATATCTTCCCAATATGACTGTATTGCTACTGTTACTGTTTCAAGTTAATGGCCCGGACGGTACGAGCAATGAATGTTCTTGCCCATCTTTTCATAGAAACCCCTTTTCAAGGTTATTTGTTAACAATGTACAGCCTGTCTCATGAAAATGGGTGGGCGAGCGATATGCAAAATAACAAAGCTAAAAAAGTGTGAGCTCATGACAGTACGTACATAAAGCATTTCCTTTTATTTTTTATTGCTTGTTCTTTGTTGCTTTAACCCTATTCCTACCGAGCTGAGTCACTATTTAATTTTAAAAAATAATCCTAAATGTTGTTCTTGAATTACTTGTAAATACCGGCATAGTAGCCATACCACATACAATTTTTCTCGGCTCTACTCACTTAACTAGCCAGAGCTTACAATGAAGCGTTCAATACATCTGACGTCCATCCCATTGAGGTCCGCCAGGTCACTGAGGAGAGAAGCTCCTAAACATTGAAAAGTGCAGAGTAGATGGAGTACAGTTTCTTCCTCACAGGTTAACAGCTTCTAGTTCTTGTTTGATCCAGTCTTGCCCAAATCTGCTATACCATTGGACCATCTAT
Source organism: Tipula vernalis (assembly GCA_958295665.1). Lineage (NCBI taxonomy): Eukaryota > Metazoa > Arthropoda > Insecta > Diptera > Tipulidae > Tipula > Tipula vernalis. The sequence continues at coordinate 216,835,884 of OY282560.1, read as the reverse complement.
AGGTCGCTGTCCTCCTATTTACCTTCATCCTGAAGCAAGAGTTTGCATGTAGTGAGCGGAATTTCAACATTTATCTTACTTGGTAAAGTGAAGCAATTTGTACCCTGCCGAGAGTGTTCATCTGCCTTTTCATTCCCCGAAACACTGAAGCGCCCTGGGACCCACGTTAAGATGAGAGACAGCTCCGTGCTAACTTCGACGTAAGGAAATAAGCTCATAGCGTTTTAATAGCTGTCCGTAAAAATGCATATATCCCTTACAGATACTACATTATACCTCAACCAATCCACGGCCTCCATTATCGCAATTAATTCAACCTGAAAAATGCTGCAATAGTCGGAGGGACGAAATGAGAGGTTCACATTTAGTTTCTCACTGAAAACACCACAACCAACCCTACCATCCATTTTTTAACTATCCGCGAAGAAGTTCAAAACTTCAGGGTTCAACATCTCTTCACTCAGTCACTCCTCTCTGGAGGGAATATCAGTATGAAACCTTTGCTCAAAAGATGGTAATGGAATTATATAATCGGTGGTACCAGGGATATCTCTGTTTCACAAAATAAATGAGTGTTCTTTATTACTACAGGTCCACATAGAAATGGATTTGAGCCTTATAGCTGTGCTTGCGACCATTTGAGTGCCCAGAATATTTAGGCACATGAGATGAGAAACAACCTCCAATTCCTGAGTGCACCACTAATACACCAGGTGTAAGATCTCTAAATTTTCATCAGCAACTTTTGGTTAGCCGCATACTGTTTAAGGCTGTCTTTACCCTTTCTAAAATATTAGGCTTTCAACTACGCTTGCTGTCCTAAACAACACCCAGCTACTTCGCTTTATCATTAAAGCTCAAGATTCAAAGTAAGAGAATCAATCTGAACAAGTTTGTATTACCTAGGGAAGTTTTAGGTGGATTGACATTTAGTCCACAACTGTTGGCCCAATTAGAAAGTAGACCAAGCGCACTTTGTATGCGCTCTCTTACGGTATAGGGATCGATACTTACCAAGGACACCAATAGCAACGTCATCCGCATAAGCAACCACCTAAAACTTTACCTCTCCAGGTCCAGTTACAGGCCATTTATGACCAAGTTTCAAAGCAGTGGGACAAGACTCTACCTTCCGGTACACCCACATCTACAAATCTGATAATGAAGGATCCGCTCAGCTTCTCAGCATTTGATCTGTCTGAGGGACTTCTCAATAGGACAAATCAGGGAGTGTAGAGCAGTTTCTACCGATCTCACTTTACAGTACGCATGTTGAGATTTCGACCACCTAGCCGGCTCAATAGAGCCTCTAATGTGAGCTTCTATTTGTCTTTCTAGTATTTTAATAGAAAAAGGTCTTTGGAATGACAATGAGAGCTTTTCCCGCCTTAGATATAAATATTACAATTACCTCAGTTCATTTCCTGGGAAAGTGGCAACGTTCCAGGCTGCCTCTGATGACAACTTCCAGCCAGGGTAGAGCCAAGTCAATGGCTTGCTGAATATCCGCAGGAATAATGTTATCACATCCAGCTGACTAATATGGCTTAAAGCTGTTAATTACCCACACTAAATTCCTCCTGCTTATTATTCGACTCTCAACGCCTAAACCCGTAAAAGCATTAGGCATTTCAGGCGTCAGTTTGGAGTACTCCGGAAAGTGGGTTATCAGTAGTAACTCCGAAGATTCAGCACTAGTTGTAGTTCAAGAACCAGCTGGTCGCTGGAGATTACTCGGGATGATAGGACTTGAAGCTAGTAATTTGCGTAGCCTCGAAGCCTCCGAGGACTCCTGTATTTTACCACAGTAGAGTCTCAAGGCACTTATTTTGGCACTTGTTATTTCATACTTCTATTTTCTGAGGACTTCTTTATAGCAGTCCCAATCGGTAGCAGTTCTCGTTTTCTTGGCTTTTCTAAAAATCCTTTTGCATTTTTGACGAGAGCTTTGGAGATGTTTCGGCCAGTAAGGTGCCCTTTGTTTACCCAAAGCTCTACTTAGAGGAGATGCTCATGCTCCCAACATAGCTACATCAAAAGCATCTGATAACTTGTCTACTAAGTCATCCAGCTAATGTGTAGATGCAGAGGTTTAGGAACCGGTACTGGCAATGTATTGCCTAGAATGGTTCTGAAAGTATCCCATAACTGGAGCCAGGGTGGGGCTTAGAAGCCGATATCCCTCTAGCCGTAGTTTCCGGGTTTTAAAGAGTTCCGATCTCTATATTTCTGTGTAGATTTTTCAAAAGAATCCCACGAGTAGCGGAGAAAAGAAAATGTCCATCTGTCCATCATATTACCGAAAATGTAAAGTAAGACCCGCACTGGAACAAGTTTATTTCCGAAAATTATTCAAAATCTTTGTTTTTCCTAATAAACTTAAGATTTACAGAAAGATATTCGAAGTCTTTAGTTTTTTAAATCATAATTTAATAAATAAACCACTGTGCTGCCTATTTTGCTGCTCGATATTTCTTCCTCAATTGACAAAGTTGTAGAGAGTTTTTTATAATTTTTAGCTTTGAAATACTCCTTTCTGCACTAGCAACCGATACAGGTAAAGTTAGCATTGGCCGTAAAACAATGAAAATGTTCGGAAAGCACTCCGATATTTTCTTCGGGCTGATATACTTTAGAGCCTCCTCTGCTATTGCACTATTTTTGAAATGTCTACCAAGATATTAGAGCTCAACGAACAAGTCATTTCCATCTATATCTTTGGAATTATTGTAGCATAAGGCTTCTTTTACAAGCTTTCCTAATATTTTCGTATGTTTCATTTATTAAGTTATGTAAATTGTATAATTACCGAATGTAGACTCCAATTAATACATCTGCTGACCAGTGTGGAGTTGCTGGATCTCCCATCTGGCGCGTCCCTCGGTTGCGGATCAGGGAAATGTCCCCACCGGCTTGCCGGCGGGTAGGTGGGAGATAAAATACCACCCGCGTACAAAAACTAGCGAGAAGCGTCTGTTCATCAGGAGGTGCGGCTTCAAACAGCGTCTGTTCCTCATGTTAGAGGCGGCTGAACTATTACCTGGCAGTAGGTATAAAATGCTAGGGGATGGACACCCCGATCAAAGAACCATCATGGTTGGGGGAGACAAGAAAACGATTACGGTGCAGGGACTCAGAAACCCAGTACCGGCGGATTTGTTGAGTGAGCAAGCGGGCTCAACACCGTCGAGATCCAACGACCGCAATGCCTCAACAGTTTTGAACTTGGCTGTTGTGGCAGATAGAGCTACAAGTGCCACTACCCCAGTGGGGAAGTTAGCGACCTCAGATGATAGGAGGTTACCGGTGAGTGAACAGGCCAGATTATCCGAGATAACTACTGGAAGAGAACATGAAGTTCAGGACGTGTTTGGATGATCTAAGGTTACTAATAGATCCCCACCGCACCATGGCTCGCTTCCAGATATATCAGCGAAGAGGGGCAATAGATCCCCACCGCATCATGACTCGTTCCCGAGCATACGTCGCCTAGAGGTAGTAAGCCCGGTGTAAAAACAAAAACAAGACATGGAGGCAATCATAACAGCGATCGTGCAGGTAGAGAAGGAATGTAGCATTTTGAGTACTTTGGTCAAGGCAAACCCCACGACGAAGCACCAAATAAAGGACTCGGTGTCGAAAGTGAGGATGGCAGTATATAAGCTAAATAACCATAAGCAGCAGCATAAGAGAAGAAACGAAAGACGGGCCATGACCAGGTAGTCTATAATGTGGTACGGCAGGATGCCACCACACAAACGGATCACGACGTAATAGACGAAGTCAAAGAGATATCCACACAAACAACAGATACAAGAGAAATTGAGAGGAACCTACAAGCTGGGAAGTTCTGTAGCCGTTTACACTCGGCAATGACACCACAGGAAATCAGTATGATTGTCGCAGAGGAATGGCCGCAGAAGGTGTTTCGAGTAACCAAAACCAGTCGCAACAACATTACGAAAAGCGGCCCAGCGAGGGTAATTTTTATTGATCCACGCGAGCCACCTGATCAGGAAATGCGTAAACTGGGTGAGCAGGTACCAGCCTTCCAGCGATTGTTAAATACGCAATCCCTTAAGATGGGAGATGTTGCCATCGTACAAAGTGCGGATACAATTGTGCTGGAAGGCGAGACTAGAGCAGGTGATGACATGTGTACCTTGCTGGTGGGTTGTGTAAATCCGGAGGAGGATGTAAATTCCCTGGAAGAGCAGCTTACCGAAGTGGCTAAGAAAATAAGAAACCCTGCCGATGAATGGAAGGAATTAAGCGTCTTCTCAAACAATATCAACATATTAAGACTGCGTAAATTATTGGAGTGTTGCTTTGTTGGCAGCGGAGTGAATATAACCATTTGCGCAGATAGGGGGAGGAACGTTAGACATTTGGACGTTGAAAGGAGAGTTGACAACCCTAAACTAGACGCTCCACATCAGGAGGAGGAGGCTGAGAAATATAGAGAAGACACTCGGCGGAAAGGCAAATCGAAAAACAGAAAGGAGGCAGTCATAGTTAAAGCGGAGGGACGGATGTATGCTGATATACTGAAGAATGTCAAGGACGGCGTTGATATTAAAGACGTAGGGGTGGAAATAATTGCTATAAGGAAAACAAAGGCAGATGATCTTATGATCCAAGTGAGGGGTGGTGAGAATAAAGACAAAATTTTGAAGGAGGCAATTGCTGGAAAGGTAGATGGAGTAACAGCGGTATACCAGAAGGAAATGACAGTGATGCATATACGGGACCTAGAGGAAGTTACGGTCATTTCCGATGTGAAGCAGGGTGTCAAGGCGGCTTTAGGAGATCTGAGTATCGATGAGATATTCGTCACATCAATTTGGCCAGCGCACTCGAACACAAAGAATACAACCGTTAAAATTCCCAAACAGTGGTGAAAGTGGCTAGCGGATAGAAGGCGCATCAGGATTGGATGGGTATCTTATCGGATACAGATGCGCATTGAGGAACACCGCTTCTACAGATGCTGGGAAAAAGGGCATACAGCATGGAATTGCAGGGGGCCGGACCGTAGTGCCCTCTGCTTCAACTGCGAGAAGGAAGGCCACAATAAAAAGGATTGCAAAGAGTCGCAGATTAGCGCCCCCATGTTGGGCTTTAAAACACGGTTGGAGGCAATCACGCCTATAAATACAACAGCATTAAAGTCAGGACAGTTAGCCACACAACATGCACCTGATTCAGCTTAATGCACACCGCAGTAGACCAGCTCAGGACCTCCTGGTTGCTACCGCTATTAAAAGGCAGGTAGATGTGGTGTTGGTGAGCGAACCAAACCGACGACGATTACAAGGAGGAAATTGGAAGCCAGACCTGTGGCCCTATTCTGGCTATTCCCTGGGAATTGGGAATTGGGAAAAATATTTATTTCCAAACTTCAATAATTCCCAATTTTTTATTACCCAATTCCCAAAAGTGTATTCTGGCGTAATTGGGAATTATCCAATGGGAAAAAACACTATTTCAAATTCTGCAGCCGCCATTATTTAAAATTTTTATTTTCTACATATAAAATAAAAAATTTACCGATACTACGTTGTACATAAAATAATAAAAATAGACAAAACAACAAGTTTCTTCTAATTCGCAAAAAAAAAATTTGGGAAAAATAAACGTCAAACTTACATAAAATGGAATTATTTTTTCCCTACATTAAAAATTCCCAATCGCCAGAATACACTTTTGGAAAAAATAATTCCAAACTGCTAGAATACTGTCAAAATAGTTCAATTCCCAATTCCCAGGGAATAGCCAGAATAGGGCCACTGGAGGGTGATGCCGCGCTAATGGTACTGTCGAGAGATATGGTGACTACTAAGCATGGTGCTGAGAAAGGAGTTACTTGGGTGGAGCTACAGGACATTGTCCTAATGAGCTGCTACTTTTCCCCCAATAGACCGATAGAGGAGTTTGCTCTAAGGCTTGATGAGCTCAGTTTAATAATTCGCAATCAGACCAAGGATATGATCGTCGCTGGCGACTTTAATTCTAAGTCTCCGGAGTGGGGAGGAGAGATTCTTTACAAAAGAGGCCAGCTTCTGTCAGACCGGGCTGCTTCCTGTAGTCTTACCTGTCTCAACATAGGAAATTTTCTTACATTTGAAAGAGGCGGCTATGGCGCAGTCCTCGACGTAACGTTTGGCTCTGAGAGAATTGTGAATCGGCTTCGGAGGTGGAAAGTACTGGATGAGGAAAGCCTCAGCGATCATCGCTATATTATGTGGCTGGATTATCGACGCTGCTTTCAAGAGCACATAAGACAAACGGCGATAAAGGCGACTAGGACCACAGCAGGCCTTGTCCGATTGATGACCAACGCTGGAGGACCAAGTGCAGGAAAGAGAAGGCTGCTCGCATTTGTGGTTACATCCATAATATTGTATGGTGCACCTATCTGGATCCGAGCTTTAGATGTAGCTAGGGCTCGCGAGCAACTGGAGCGCGTACAACGTACCATCGATCTACGTGTATATAGTGCTTATAGGACGGTCTCCAAGGAGGCTGTTCTCGTAGTAGCCAACATGCCACCTGTTACCTTGTGGCGAAACATAGAGTGGCGGTGCTGGGAGGGACCCCAAAGGACGAGGCTAAGGAGGAGCTGATGCAACAATGGCAGGCAAGATGGGAGAATGCGGACCCCGGAGCTTGGACGAGGCAGCTCATTCCTAGCATCAAGAAGTGGGTGGAAAGAAAGCATGGGGATACCAACTTTCATCTGACACAGTTCTTATCGGGTCACGGCTGTTTCAACAGCTACTTCTGTAGGATGCACATTACGGAAACATCTAACTGTTGTTATTGCAGAGAAGAGGACACAGCGGAGCACACCATAATACACTGTCAAAAATGGCAAATGGAGCGGCAAGCGTGCGCTAATCGGGTGGGACAACTAACGGCAAGGAACATAATTCCAAAGATGTTAGCTGAAGAAGAAGCCTGGAATGATATTTGTCAGATGATTAGGGTGATACTAACTCAGAAGATGAGAGACCGCATATCGAGTAATTCAAACTAGGTAGAACAAATTGACAACGGACATCCAGCGGCTGAAGTAATGCAAAAATTGCGATCCCAGTTGTTGCGAGGAGAAGGGGGAGGGGTTTTTAGTCGGTAAGAGTCCGGCACAGCGCCCATGAGGGTTTTCTCCTCCTCTACACAAAAAAAAAAAAAAAAAAAATACATCTGCTGAAATCTTTCATCGACGGGCATGGTAGCCGGCCGTATCAATTACAGAAAAGTAAAATTCGACTTTAAATTTTCGTTTTGGATCATCAATAGGTTCGTCATTACCTTCATATGAAAATTGTTTTAATTATTAATAGTTTAATATCATAATCTCTTTGGTCTTTTAAATGCTATGTGACCTACTTTTGGTAAAATACTTCCACCACTTTCAAATAAGCCCGAGTTAGAACGTTGTTCTTACACGTAATTAACATCCGCCTCTAATTGCACAATGTAAGATCACATTGTACCCTTTACGATTAACAAAGTCCCCATGGCCATATTTTGGTGCCAGTACCGATACATGTGTCCCGTCAATGACCAACAATATTTGAGGGGTTTTGCAAATATTAAAAAAAGTTCGAATATTACACGAGCTTCTTCCTCTGATGGCATACATATAAGTTTGAATTGCCTTACGCAAAATAGCAATACTATTATACTATTGATGAAGGAAACCCGTAAGTAAATATAGCAAAGACATGAACCATAATTCGCGTGAAGTTTATCCTAAACTATCCTAAAAAAAAAAAAAAAAAAAAAATTAGGATCGGTTAGGAAAAACTTCACGTCTTTGCACAAATGTGTGAAGTATTTCCTAAATTTTAATAGCTTTGCATGTGTTCGTGATTATAATATACTTAATTCGAATTAACCGATAATCAGCATTATATAAAGAAGAAAACGCGGTTAAAATTACATAGTTTATAAAATGTATATGGCCTAAAATGAGCCCAAGCCTAGACTTTCCTAAAATGAGAACATCATCATTTGAATAATAAATAAAAATAAAGCGAAATACCTGGTGTTGTTTTGGGCAGCAAATTTAGTTTGAAGCCTATTATTTTAGAAAGGGTACAGAAAGCTATTATAGCGCTATACTCCTTTAAAAATGCTATTGGAAAGCGATGGGGTCTTGAACCTCATATCGTATACTGGCTCTATGCTTCAATGATAAGGCCCATACTTTTATATGGGATTGTTGTTTGGTGGCCAGCCTTAAATACTAAGGCTAACCAAAAGTTGCTGATGAAAATTTAGAGAACTTCCACCCTGGTGTATTAGTGGTGCACTCAGGAGTACAACCACTCAGGCATTAAGGATCAAATCCATTTCTATGTGGATCTGTAGTAGAATTCAGGACACTCATCTTTTTTGTGTATAACAGAGATATCCTTGGTACTACCGATTACTTGATTCAATTACCATCTTTCGAGGCAAGGTTTCGTACTGATATTTCCTCCAGAGAGGAGTGACTTAGTGAAGAGATGTTGTACCCTGAAGTTTTGAACTTCTTCACCGATGGTTCGAAAATGGATGGTAGGGTTGGTTCTGGTGTTTTCTGTGAGAAACTAAATGTGAAACTTCCGTTTCGTCTACCCGATTATTTCAGCATTTTTCAGGCTGAATTAACTGCGATAATTGAGGCCAAGTATTGGTTAAGACAATCTACGATCTTATTTTCTTACGTCGAAGGTAGCCCAGAGCAGTCTCTCATCTCTTAACGAGATGGCAAATCAGTTTAACATCCACTTAACGTAGATGCCAAGGCATTTCAGCGTTCTGAAAAATGAAATGGTAGATGAACTCGCTCGACAGGGTACAAATCGCCTCACTTTACCAAGCAAGGCAAATGTTTAAATTCCGCTCGCTCATTTGAAAAGCTATAGAGACTAAGGGTGTTTAGTATACCAGAATCATATTACAGTTTCCGTTTATGTTTTACTTAAATTTCCCAAGCAATTTCCGACACTTAGAAAAACCGGCCAAAAATACTAAGTATATTTTTGAGTAACTGTGGATGTAAACTAACAGAAAAACGTCATCATTTGAAAAGTTATAGAGACTAACATGCCTATTCTGACGCACAGTCACAGACTACAAAATCGTCTTATGTAAGACATTTTTTTTATTTTAGTACTCGGGTCTTAACTAAGACTTATTTCGTATTCTGCACATAGTCATAGCTGTCATTGATCTTAAAACACGGTCTTATGTAGCATCGACACATTTGATGGTCTTAAGCGTCATAATTTATAATTTCTCGTATAGAGAGAAAAGAGCAATGAAATGTTGGATGGATTGAATTTTTAATATGTACATAGATATATATTAAAATTATTTTTATTATTATAAAATTTTTTATTTAAATTTCTTTATTTCAATTTAAATTATACTTATTTAAATTTTTTCAAAATTTCAATAAGTATAACTTAAATTTATTGGAATTATTAATAAAAAAAAATATTTTTTATATCAAAGAAAATTGCAGTGTACAAACAGAATACACACGTACATAAAAAAACAAAATGGACGGATTACAAAATATTTATTTATTTTTTTATTTATTTATTTATTATAATTTTGAATTGAATACAAGCTTTTGGCACATTCTGTTTTGAGCATGAGCTCATTGATACCAGAGATGCACCAAAAGATTTGGATAACATAATATGACAATTACATTGTCCTTTAACGCCGGAATCACAGCACCAGCCATTCATTTCAATTAGACAGTCCACATCTTCATCTCGAATTATTGCATCAGGATTTCCCACATTTGAATCTCTGCATTTTCCAAATAGACCGCAATTCCCGAGTCTTGCTGCGCTTTCCTTATCGATAAACCACAACGGCGGTTGCAGATTAGAAATTAAAAAATTTACAATAAATTTACAAAAATTAATTTTACAAAAAACAGATTCAAGTTGACTTGAAAGTCAAAGCCAACCCCAATAGAAATGACCAAAATAGAATGAAAATTGGATTTATAAGAATACAGGATGAAAATTTGATAAATTTGTTCTAGTTAAATAAATAAAAATGGTATTTAAGTAAAGAAAAGCAAAAGTAAACGCAAATATATCTCAAAAATTTCAAAAAATTTTAGGAAAAAGAGAAAAAAACCATTTGACAGCTCTACACAATCTTTGGAGAGTTTTTAGTACATAATATTAAGACTGTCACCGCCAGAATACCGATTAAGACTTTCGTCTTAAAAAAAATAATTTACAAACTGGGTCTTAGCTAAGAGGGTCTTAAGAGTCTTATCGTCAGAATTGGACTGTAAGGTTGCTTAGTAAAACAGAATCATATTACGGTTTCCGTTTATGATTCTGTTATACTAAACACCCTTAGCACAGAAAAAAATAACATAGGTATATGTAATTTTTTCCGTGCCCTTAGTCTCTATAACTTTTCAAATGATGACAAGTTATAGAGACTAACCGTGCGATTCTGACGTACAGTCATAGAGGTCTTAAATAAGAGTTTTCTATTAGTTAAGATATTTCTCTTACTTAATACTATTTTGCGATTCTGTACGTTCTCTTAGTTATGAGATTCTCTTAAAAAATCTCTTAGCTAAGACATACGAAATAGGTGGTCATGAGCATCACAAGTTTGACGTTTTTGGTAAAGTGTCGTTGTATAGTGAAATATTTTTGAAAAATAAATAAATAATTTAATAATTGTTTATCTGAATAAATAAATAATCCGGGTAAGTTCCACTATTTTACAATAATATTTAATTAATAATTTACGTACATATTTACTTATTTATATAATATAAAATAAAACATTTTGTTGTTTAAAATTTTCTTCCTAAAATTTGATTTTTTGTTTGCAAAATATTTTATTTTTAAGATAAATCAAATTACAATATGTATTATTGCTTAAAATAAATATATAACGCTACCTAGTTGATAACAATATATTTTGAATTTCTAGTGAATTTTTTACATATGGATTTGTTGTTACAACTATTAACGCTTTTACTAAGCGAGGAAGAGAGGTGGGTTTGTTTTTGTTTAGCTTGTTTATCAACAAGCATTTATTACTAAACAATGCATATTAATTTTCAGGGAAAGTCGAAGACAACATGTTGCATCTCCGTTATTTAGGGGATTCAACAAATCCTTTTGATGTTGACAAAAATATTTTTAAAGAATTTTTTCGACTTCCAAAGGCATTAGCAGTCGGATTAATCGACTAATTGGAGCAGCATAACACAGAGCCTTCAGATATTCCATTTGCGTTGCGGGTTAGTATTATTTCCGATATATTAAATCCGCAGAATAATGTATTCATAATTTAATGTTTTTGGTGTTGTCAACTTTACATTTCCTGGGGCATGGTTCCTACCAAAGAAGTTGTAACACTATCCCTTTAAGAGGATAACGTTAACAAAAAAAAATGTTTAGTATTTTTGGGATTTTGTGCGATTCCAGGATACGGCCTTGTTCTGCCGCTAGCTCGAACGGAGAGGTATATTGTCGTGGGAGATTGCATCCTGGCACTCTTACATCACACTAACTGGCATGAAACGAAAACGGACACTCAACTTCACATCAACTCACCTCAAATCGGTCACTCCATATCCAAACTATTTTAGCCACTCATAATGAAAAATAAGTTGTGCTTCAATAAATTTAAATTTAACAAGATTTTACACATTTATTTATAATAATAATCTTATCAAGTTTGAGGGAGAAAAAAAAATAAATTACAAATTATTACTTATTTACAACTATAAAAAAAGTACGTTAATAATAATTAATAATTTAGCAAGTACAATCTTTTTCAAAAATTACGTACTGTTACCAGCAAGTGACAGTTAATTAATATCATTAAGTTTGCTGTTTTAATAACAATGTTTTCCAACCGGAAATCTATCAATACAAAAAAAAACAATATAGTGTTACCTGACAGTAATCGAAGACGAAGAAAGCGCTTCCCACGATCTCGACACAGCCGGTTTCCTCCTAAACAGAAACGTCTCAAATGAAAAAAACAAAATGATATTATTCAGCTGCTAAAAAAACAAAAAAAAACAATTGACATTGAATTATATTGCCATAAATGTACTAATTATAACTTGGAAACAAACTGGCAAGATCAAGAAAATTAATAGTATAAGTAATTTTAATATTTAACTACAATTTCATAACACCAAAAAAAAACAAAATAATAAAGACAAAATCAAAATAAGATTAGAATAACACTTATCTATTATACGCGTTCATGAGGACAACCGCTTGTTATACAAAACCTCCAAACCCTCCAAAAAAAACCGCTTGTCAACTGTCAACCGTTATGCACTGTGAGCAAAGTAGTACCGCCAGCTCTTCGCTACGATACCAAGCCGAATAATAAAAGTAACACAACGGCGAGTATTCATAAACTACTCAACCCACACAGTCACCAATTCGAAAGTTTAATGTACTATTAGGCTACTCATTTGAGATATATTAACAACAAACACTAAAGACGGTTTGTGAAGTAAATACTGGTACAAAAAAAAATATCACTCCATTGGTACATCATATAATTAAATTTTGCAATTAAATTGCTTTAATTTTGAATACTTAGTGTCACAAATTCACAAGATTTCACTCAAAGAAGAAAAAAAAAACGAACATTGTATAACCCATATACTTTAGGCTAGGTATTTTTCGTTTGAAATTGCACTACACCAAAATTACAAATTATTCGCAATTTCACTTAACAAGCTTTACAAGCTATTTTTCACTCTTTATATTTTTTTTCTTGTATATATCACATATATTTAATTTTTGTTATTTCATGTTTGAAATTGTGATACTTAATGTTTTTCAAATCCTCCTCATCCAAAAATCACCTCATCCAAAAAAAAACAAAAAAAAACGCAATTAGCGGGGATAATAACAGTAGAAACATCTCGTAAGTTTTTATTCTCCGCAAAAAAAAAATTCCAATGCTTAATGAATTTATGATCCATTGCATAGAGTCTGGGTGTATAGGTTATATCAATTCATTAATGAAAATAAATCAATTCCTCGATCGGGGCGGTGCGTGTAATACTAACATACAATTGTACATTTGTGGTATATCTATTTCGTGCAATGTACATTTTGGTAATAAAAAAATATTTTTTTTTTTTTGTTGTTATTTTTTCTTTCAAACAACCCTCCAGACCAGGTGTATCATAAACGTACGGTTTACGAAGACTTTGCTATACTAAGGTGTTCGTAAACGTTACACTAAAACAGTACGAATATAGTATATTACTTATTTACTTTTGTGTACTTTTGTCACATGAGAAGTGAAACAAATTTGCGAAGACTTATGTATGTATTAGCATGTATAAAAGTGTTCATAATGTGTACGCTTAAACGTAATGTTTACGAACTGCTTAAGCGTAACATTGACGAACGGTTTAGTGCGAATTGCCCCATTTAATTAGAATAAAACAATTTTTTTAAATCAATCTTATCTTTTATTTGTATTTTTCTTCAAATAAGCCGCAACACAAGACACAACGTACCAAATTTGTTAATTAATCTTTTTCTGAAATGAAATAAAATGTTTCAATCATAGATGAAGTACTTCGAGTATTATTTAAATACCTTTCAAAATATTCATTATAATGATTTTTATATGATATTATGGATTGTAGTGCTGCTCTTGAATGCCACGAAAAACTAACAATAATTATCAGAAGTTTTTATATTTTCACAATACGACAACTTTAATTTAATTTGTACAAAAAAAAAATTGAAACTAAAACAAAGCCGCAATATATAATAATTGACAGCACTGTGTATAGAGAATGTAAATGTAGCAGTGTATTATAAAAAAAAGCGTTCGTAAACTGTTCGTACGCTGTACATTTTTGCTGTATACATTTTTGCGCCGGGAGGGAATGAACAATAAGTAGGTAATACAGTTCAACCACAATACTTGAATCTCATTGCGATCCGAGTGAAATGGAACGGACGTTACAAAGTATCGCTTCGAATTACCTCTTTCCGATGTTTCCCGGAATATAAATTATATATGTCAACTAATGGTGTCAAAGATGTCAACACGAGTTAAATTTTGCGTGGACCAGGAATAAAAAAATGCAATTAAAGAAGGGTAAAATAATTTATAATAAAACGTACATATAATTTATCTATAGCATTATCATGTTATTATTACAGATTTTACACCAAGTTCGGCATTAAAGGTGTGATTGGTGCTATTGATTGCACGCACATCGGTATTGTAGCCCCGCCGATACATGATCCTATTCGACCAGCTAGACTCTACATCAACAGAAAAGGGTACTATAGCATCAATGTGGAAGCGGTAATATAAACACACAAGAGTATAAAATTACTTTAATTAATGATATATTTTATCTCTTTTTTAGATTGTGGATTCAAATCTTAAATTCCTTTCGGCTAACGCTAAATATCCCGGCAGCGTCCATGATTCAGCAATTTGGCAAACAACACCGGCAAGAATCCATCTAATAAGACAACACAACAGCCGCAGATACAATTGGTTGATTGGAGATAGTGGTTATCCTTTAGAGCCCTGGCTGCTAACACCATTCTCTCAACCAGCCAGCAGACAAGAAGAAAAATTTAACGCTATCCAAATTAAGGCAAGAAACACAGCTGAACGAGCATTCGGTGTTGTCAAAAACAGATTTAGGTGCATGAACAAATATCGAACACTACATTACTCACCGGAAAAAGCAGCATCAATAATTTATAGTTGTATTATTTTACATAACATGCTTCTTGATTATGGTGTCAATGAAGAGTTCGAAGATGAAATAATTTATGAAGAGGAAGATGGCGAAGTCGAACATAGTTCAGGTAACAATTATCTGTCAGAGGGTCGAAGAATGCGAAGCGAATACACCAACACATTATAATTTATATAATTTTTGTTAATAAAAAAGTAATTATATTTTATAACAAAATATTTATAATCTTTTATTATATTAATTCATTAATAGCCGTGTTTTCCATGAGAACTGCACTAGAACTCGATAAACTTTAAATTCCTTTTATTCCATGTAAAACGAAAAAAAATAAATTCTTAAAGCGCGAATGTGTAGTGTATTTGATATAATTACATATTTTAAGTTTAAAAATTTCCCCCTTCAGTTATTTCATCAATATTTTCTAATTTCTTGCTGACGTCATTACACGCAACTACACTCGATAAGTTCATGGGTTTATCCAGTGTAACTAAAAAATAAGCTATAATTATCATTATTTATTGCTGTAACAACTTAAAATGTGTATTTATGTGAAATGCACTACACATTATCACTTTATGAATTTAATTTTTTTTCTGTTTACATAGAATAAAAGGAATTAAAAATTTATCGAGTTCTAGTGCAGTTCTCATGGAAAACACGACTAATATCACATTATTTTATAAATTCATTATTCACAACAAACAGCTAAATTCAATTTATTTCAGTCTTATTTTATGAGTGCGTATTTTGTTCATTCCTATTTTTTTTCAAATTGTTTGGCCAGGATATACATGGCTTCTGCCATCCTACTTAGTCATGGCATCCGCGTTTTGTTTGTCTATTGCCAGACGTCGTTCCGCCATTAATGTATCCTCCTTAGCACGATTTTCCGCCGGTTTTCCAATTTTGTCAATACAATCGGAAATGGCGGATGAAAACGTGTTGGAATACTGCCGTTTTCGGGATGTATGTGCAGCGGTCTCGGGTGTTACGTTGGAAGATGGTCCTGGCATCGGGATGACCACTGCTGCTTCTATCGAGGGGTTGTCCACAGATACGCCAGATTCGACCACATAATTTGTCTCACTCGTTGGATTTGTGCTCTAAAAGAAATCCTGATAAATTCTTAATTAATATTAAAATTATTGCCGTCTTACTTTGAGAATTTTACAACAACAATGCCGGGTATTTTCATTCCGGAATGAATAGTTTCAAACCAAGCTTTTGTTGGTATAGAATTATAACAATAACTATTCCCGTGACCAAAGTAAGACGGCATATATGTCTTACTTCAAAGCCAATAATAGGTATCGCGTCATCTCCCCGAACTGTGACTATACCAAATAAATTTAGAGCTCTTTCTTCAAAAGCTGACAGGGAAGTCTTTGTTGTTTCACCGCCCCCTGTTACTAAAATCTCTTCCGTAGTTTTGCGAGCCCGTGATTTTAGTTGGTATTCCCAGTGAGTAAGCGTCTAAAAAACAGTAAAATATGTCAAATACACATTTTTTAACAAAATAGCTTACCGTTTTCCAATCTTTCCCATTTTTTAGTGGCCCTTTTAGTAAATTTAATTTGGTAGCCAACTCTTCCCATTTTTTATCTAAGTAAAGGGTATTTTCTGGAGTATTTTTCCCCGCTTTAAATTGTGGGTTTTCCTCCAGAAAAAATAAATATGCTTCCAGTTGCTCCATCGTTGTTCGTTGGCATCGTATTTGGCTTGGCGTATTTTTTCCATCTAAATTACAAATCTAATTATCAAAAAATATTTTAATACAAATTAATTCAAATTACTTACTTTCGAAATAAAAATCACAACTTTATCAAGGAAAAATCTAAAAATACAATTTGACAGGTCTCCAAATTGCTTACTAAATATTTGGAGAGTTTTTAAGAGATATTTTAAGAGACCAACCAACAGAATACCAATTAAGAGACTCTCTTAAAAAAAATCTCTTACCAAATTTTCTCTTAGCTGTGATACTCTTAAAAGTGTTAACGTCAGATACGCACGGTAAGGGTGTTTAGTATAACAGAATCATAAACGGAAACCGTAATATGATTCTGTTATACTAAGCAACCTTAGCCTCTATAACTTTTCAAATAATGACGTTTTTCTGTTAGTTTACATCTACAGTTACTCAAAAATATACTTAGCTTTTTGGGCGGGTGTTTCTGAGTGCCGGAAAACGTTCGGCAATTGGACGTATGGTATTGAACATTGGTATTTTTAGCAACAAAAATTATCATACTGAAATTAATAATGGAATATTGAAAAAATATTACATGATAATATTTAGACGTATCAATACAAAAGTTTTAATGTCCTTTATTTAACGAGTAATATATAATTTATTTGTTAATGCGTAGTTTTACTTATACATTCTCACAATTTGTTGTTTTTGTGATTTTAGCAAAGTTTAGGAAGAAATTCACATTCATGAGCCATAAGTGCTTGTAAGTACTAAAAAGGAGAAACCGGTGTTAGAGAAGAAGGATCGTTTAGACACCACTCAAGGAAGAGTTAGATTACATACGCCAGAGTAAAGTCATAATTCCAGTCCCCGAGTCTAGGTAGGTTTGTTTTGATCCCACACCAGAAAACTCACTCATATAAAACCAGAAGCAATAAAAGCAATAAGCAGAAAAAGTCAATTTTGCACAATGTACCATGAATTTAGGATGAAACTTTGTTCTGCATTTGGACAAATATATTCATTTTGTAAAGCAAAAAATCATATCGAAGTTGCTTGCCGAAAAAAGATGGAAGAAACATAATAAATATACAACAGCAAGATGCACAATTGTTTACGTATGATCAGAGTATGTCGACATATTGTAATTGGAAAAATATTGATTGTGTGTTCGATACCGGATCAAATACATGTCTCATTGGTGGAAATCAGTAAAAGTTTGGTGATCTAGTGATTTTAGTGGAAAACCCATAGATTCGATTGGCGAAGTCAAAGTCAAGTGTAGATTAGGGAACCAGTCATACATTTCGGTCTTCCCAAACCGAAAGTAATTGCGGAGCATTAAGGAGGCAGAAAATATTGTTTAGAAATATGATGATATATTTGGTGGGCATTGTTTTCTATCCGCACATGTCTAACCGGAAATTGATGAAAATATAAAAACCAAGCTTAAAGGGATCGTCTTAAAAAATAACTTGATGAGTTAGAGAATTGATAAACAATAATTTGGAGAAAAAAAAGTAAATTTCATTTCCGTGGAATTCTTAGGACCTCCTCTATGTGGCCTAACCCTAAAAAAAGTAAGAGGCGCCAACAAGGTTATAAAGACTATGGGCAGCAAAATTATTAATCCATCTCTTGAAATATTCATGTGATTCATGTCTATGCTTAAATTGATTTTTTTTTATTATAAGGAATTACTGTTGATGTAGGTTTTAAATATCATAAACCTTTCTTTACGGTAAGATTAAAAGACATACGATAAATTTGAGACCATTATTACTCGTACCTTTCATTGAAAAACAAAAATTATTAATTTGAGGTCAACGATATATTATTATTAAAGCGATACCAAAATCTTTAACGAATTTCGGTAATCACGTGATAACGGGTAATCGTCTGATATGTCTAATGACGTATAAAATGATTAATTGATTTTTTTCAAGTATACGTATACACGAGATTAAAACTTTGCACTTTATGATAAAAAACTACTTAATAAATATAAAAAATTTTAGAATTTCTTAATCGATCTGTGCATTTAACGTGAAAGTTCTGTAGATACTATCTATGGTATTTTATATAAATTAGTATGGTTCAGTTAGGTTTAATCAGGGTCACCAATTATGACATCACCTCATCACCTACTACAGTGAATTTTTGTGCTAAAGCGCAACATTGATTTTACAAAGCCATAGAAACGAGGAAGAAATTAAACTTTGCATATAAAACATATGTTAAATCACATTATTTCCTAAGACAAATTTTGAAATGAAAACGTTACAAATTTTTTTATTATCATCTCTATGATATATATTATCGTTAAAAAAACCTTTTGATTTTCTTGTAATAATTGATTTATTTAAACCCAAAATTTGTGAAATTTTCATAACAACAGCATTTTAAGGCCAGATTCTGATTAAGCGTTTTTTCTATCGTTAATCATATGAATTTCGTGTGTAAACGAAATATAATTTTTTAAGATTCTTCCGTGATAAAGCCCCCCCCCCCCCCAATCGGCATCATATCCAGGAAAATGTATAAATAGAAGCAACTTATTCGCTTCCTTCGGAAGCAAGCCAGCTTCTAAATGGTTCCATATAAATTTATCTTAATTTTTAATATTTTAGAGATTCTTGATGTTTTGAGTTGGCAATGATATGGGTTAACTCTGTTAAGTATACCAGCACCATCCGTTCATTGTATGGGCTCTAAAATATTCCAAAATTATGATAAATTTATATGGAACCATTTGACATAAGAAAAAAAACTGGGATGAAAAAAAATGTATAGACAAAAACTGGGATGGGATGGGATAGTGTTGATGAAATGAATGGGATGAAAAACTGGGGTAACTACACATGCTTATTATTAGTAACAAAACTATTAATTATCAATAGAAGAAAAATTTAGATAATTCATTTCTAAACGATTTTCTTCACATATTAAAATCAAAAATTTCAAAAACAGAGTTAAAAATTCGCGACATTTTCATATTGGTTCAGAAAGTGCATAGTTTATAGTAACAAAATTAATATGTAAGAAACCATCTCGTGGGCGTAAATAACGTGTAGGAGCGTAAAAATTAAAATGCGTAAGTATTTCATCACAATCAATTCGTGAGGTGAAAACATCGCGCACAAAGATGGCAGATGCTATGTCTGTTCGGTGATCTAATTGTTATAATTTTAATAAATTACAGTAATTTTTCAGGAAGTTCATTGGAAACTATCTCAGCCTTCCAGAATTTTTCAGCATCTCTTGTCTCTGCCTAACCTATGTAACATTAATAACATATTATATTGTACTATTGACTACTTAGGTGTCTTTAACTCGAACAAGATTAAAGCTGCTTTATTTTTATTGTTTTATGCAGGTTATTATTTTAAGGCTTCTTAAATTTAGTGATTCATTTGCTCTCCTTGGAATTTAGATGCCTAATTGAATTTGTTTTTTGGAGTGGTAGGGGTTGATTTTTAAATTAATAATTAATTTTGAAGTAAATTAGGTTTGCGTTTCATAGAATAGGAAATGAACTGATTTGCTATTAACTGGTATGTCGTAATAAAATAATCGATTAATTTGTTTTAGTTTAGAAACATCTGAGAAATCTGACCGGATTTCCGAAAATTTCAAGCATCCAACGACACCTAGTTTAGAAATTGTGTTGTGATTTTTATTTATATAAGTTAAATCCTGTTAATGAAGTAGTAAATATTTTGTATTAATGGGTTAATTTTGATTTTGTTTTTAGAGATATCCGAGAAATCTGATTTTGTTGTCAGAAACTTCAAATATCCAAATTCAAATATTAAACGGATATGTAGTTTAAAAATTGTGTTGTCTTGATTTTTTGTCTTCCTTATTTACAAGCACTTCAGCTCGGACTTCAAGCTTTAGGTATTTTCATTTTAATTTTGATTACTGACAACATTAATTATAATTCCCAGTATAAATCAAACTTCCATAAACCAATATTCCAATATTGCTTCGATTGCCTTATAACTTAACCTAGTTCGTAACTTGGTTATAATATTTCCTGATTTGGAAAATATTCTTTCACAGCTTACGGAGGTTGCCCTAATAGTCTTTAGAGCGTTGATTAATAAGGTCAGATTTTCCTTCTTTATGTGTATGACATCGAAGACGTGAAATTCAGATTTGATTGATTTCATGGTCATATTGATGTTATAGGGAGTTTTCGAAATTTCATCAATAGGTTTTTCCAGAATATTCTGGAAATGTTGTGCTGAAACAGTAAGACAGTCTTCTTGCCTATTTCCAACATAGTCCTCTTTTTCTTCGAAGTTCGCATTTAGATAAATTCTTGACATTAATGGCATTACCAATTTTATCGCTTCTGTTTTCGAATATAATATTTTTGATTTTTTTTAAGTTATCAGGATTTTGTAAATATAGTATGTATACAATTAAAGTTACAAGTGTATGTGAATGTAGCGAATTGTCGATGATGAATGACGCTGAATTCGCTTAAGTAAAATTTATCCCTTGTAAACTGTTCCAATCAGCGGTTGAATAATGCAGGAGATGAAAATAAAACTCGCAATCCAAGATGATACCAAAACAATTTTGTTTTATTTTTTAATTTGCAAACAATTTGTTGATTTTAATGAGATGTTTTTCGATCAAACGCCAAAATAAAAAGAGAATGATGTTAGCTTTCGTCCAACTTAAGTTAGCTTTTTTGCTTAAATTTAAGAAAAGTTAATTTTATGGTAATATTCAAAATTTGCACAATTATGGCATTAGTACTAAAGTCGCATCGATCGCACTCTTCTTAATTGACTATATAATCTATTACAAATTGAGAGCAAGATTGACATTTGATTGATGTTGACAATTTGGGTTTACAATATTTACGGCTAATCTGTACAGTTTTTAAAGTTATAATGATTTAAATTCAGAAAGCTAAGTATAATAATATATAATAATAAACTTAATTAATATTTACATATTTTTAGGTTACTACAGTGAGTTTACGTAATATTAAATTATATTGTAAGTATAATGCAGTATACAATAAAATGGTTTGGTTATTTCAGAAGCTATACTCGTACATCAACAAAAATTATTTTTAATAAAGTGTTTTAAAGCTATGTGTGTGTGTTTCATTTATTTTTGCCAAACAACAAGTTGTATATCATTCTTTCTCGAAACTTTATTGTGTGAGCGTCTCATTTTAGTGAAGTGTTATAAATTTTACAATTTTCTTTTAATTTTAATTAATTTGTATTTTATTTAATTATATCTTATAGTTTATTTTGATTTGTTTATTTTTATCAGTCGGGTAAGTCTTTTCATAGTCTTTTTCTATCCACAAAATAATAAATCCACGTAACACAAGCAAGGAGGGACAAAGTACGCAGTACTTTGTACCTCCAACATTTACTTCTACTGATTTCTCAGATTCCGAAGATGAAATAAATACTAAAAAATCAAAAATTGTTTTTAATAATGAAATAATAGTAAACGGTGAATTTAATAAAAGCCCCAATATGTTAAATAAAAGGAAAATTAATAATAATAATAATAAAATTCACGTCGCAGTTTCAAAAAATACAGTAACAGCTCCAACATCATCTTCAACTTTATCTGTTGATTCATCGAATAACTCAAATATGCCGTCAGTTACTGCTGAAAAAATTAATCTATATAACCGATCAGATAATGGCCCATTTACTGTATTTATCAGTAAAGAGAATTTAAATATTGTTCTTTTAGCTAAAGCCCTTAAAATAAATAATTTTAAAAATGTCAAAGAAATCTCTAGCGTTAGCAAAAATGTTGCTAAGGTTATCTTTAGTAATTTTGAAGACGCAAATAATTGTGTTAAATCAGATATCTTTAAAAAATTTGATAATTATACTACATACATTCCTAAAAATTTCACATCTTCTATTGGTTTAATCAGGAACATTCCTATTGGGCTTTCTAATGAAGAAATACAAGAAAATATTAGATCTAAATACCCTATTTCTAAAGTAGAAAGAATGACTAAATGGAATAGTGCCACTAAAACAGCTGAGGAAATTGAATTGGTTGAACTTACTTTTGAGTCTGGAACTATTCCATTCAATGTCATTTTATATGATAATCTCTTATTAAAGGTAGAATATTTTATACCTAATCCATTATTTTATAAAAAATGTCTAAATTACGGACATACAATTTCCAAATGTAAATCTAAAACTAATAGATGCCTAACGTGTGCTAATACTATAGAGGACGAACAAGAACACGTTTGTGACATGAAATTTCTTGTAAATTTTGTGGAACGGGTCATGTTACTAATTTTTTCAGATGTAATGAATGATATAGGCAGAAACAAATTAGGGAACATATGATTTTAAATAAAACTAGTTTCAGAGAATCCAAAAGCCACCTTTATGGTAGCCAACAAAAAGTCACTAAACAAATAGATTTCGCTAATGATATCTGTGTTGAGAATCAAGCCTGGAAAAATAACTTAATGAATTCTGATGCTAGAAAAATTCAAATCCTAAATAAATTAGTAAACGAATTAAAAAATCAATTAAATGAAAGAGATTCTATTTTTAATGATGTCAAATCACTTTTAAATAATTCCGATGACTTTAATAAAAATCCAGCTAATTTAGACTCCCTTAAAATTAAATTAAATAAATTTATTAAAACATAAACTTTTCTTTTTCCATTTTTTTATTTTTTCATTTTATTCTTCCATTATGTTACCTTTAAAAATTTTACAAATTAACATTCGTAGTTTAAATAGTAATAAAGATCTATTATATCATTATATACAATCCAATCATATTGATATCGTTATTCTATCTGAAACCTGGACAAATCCAAATAGTAATTTGACTTTTAACAATTATAATCTTATTACTGATGATAGACCAGATGGTTTTGGCGGAGTAGGCTTTTTAATACATAAAAAAATTTCTTGGAGAATTATTGATTTAAATTTTCATTACATCCGTTTTCAAGCTTTCAAAATTAACCTCAAATTTAAAAACATTAATTTTAATATCTTATCTTTTTATAATAATTCTGTTATTAGACCTCAGGAAATCGTTAATGAATTTGAACATCTTATAACTCAGAATCTAGATAACTGTTTAATAGCTGGAGACATAAATATTCATAATAGTCTTTGGAATAGTTCATTGACCCCTACTCACGACAGGGTGGGTGATAAGATTGCAGATATTATCACTGCTAATAATTTCTTTTTATTAAATGACGGATCTCATACAAGGCAAGATTTTTTCAGAAATAATTCTGCAGCACTAGACATTACTTTGTGCTCAATCAATCTAATTGAAAAACTATCATGGAAAGTAGATCCCATTAATTTAGGAAGTGACCATCTCCCAATACTTATTGACTTTAAACTAAATTATTATCAAAAAAAACAAATCACAAACTGGTCAAAAGTATTGAAAGACTTTGATCTAAATTCTATTAATGATAAATGCAATATTGAAGAACACCTAGAAAAATTAATTTCTGAAAATGCTTCTATTGTTACAAGTAAAAATACTTTTAAACCTAAACCTTGGTGGAACGATCTTATACAAAGACTATGGAACATAAAAAAACACAAACAACTCATTTATAATTTAAACAAAAACCTTTTTACCGCTATTGAACTAAAAAAGTCTATACAAAAACTTAAATTAACAATTAGAAGGGAAAAGAAAAAATCTTGGAATATTTTTTTAACAAGCATCAATCACAAAACTAATAATTCTGATCTCTGGAACAACATCAATAAAATTAAAAATAAAAAACAGTCCAACTATAGAATCCTAGAAGATCCCACATCTCTAATCATCAAAAACAATAATATTATCATTATTACTGACTCTCAAAGTTCTTGTATTTCATTAAAAACGGCTCTATTACACTTTACAAATAGACACTACGAAAATCAAATTATTGATACTATCGGCCATAACCAAATTAAAAATTTTGTCATTCATTGGTTCCCGGGTCATTGTGGCTTAAAAGGAAATACTGTTCCGGCGGCTTTTTAGTCGGAACGCGATGTATGTTCTTCTTCAATCAAACAATTTGTTAGCGTTGATGCTGTCGTGTCGCTACAACTATATAAAAATAATATATTTATTTATTTTAAATTTACATTCAATTGTTTTTTATTACATTTTGTTTGGATGGTCGCAAAACTTTTTTATTTTATTTCACTTTGATTCTTTTATTATTTTTAGATTTTTGTTTTTGTTCGTCTTCATTGACGTTTCGTGTCCACATTACTTACTAAAACGGAAACCGCCATCTTTTTCTTTTTTCTTTTTTCTTCTCCCTCACTACCGTCGTCGAACCCACTACACCACTATGAACCCACCAAGCATGTTGGCATGATGGGTGCATCTTCGTCATTTCTCCCTAACATTATCCCCACAGGTGCTTTGGCTCGGTCCAAATCACCAACATCCTGTAACCCTGGCTTCACATCGAGTACTGCAAGCTTCGTTGCTGGTCTTCTATACACACCGTCCTTAGTGCGGACGATCGCTTGTCGCACCTGACCATCGGCACCCGGAATCGTTTCTTCTATTATTCCTTTGGGCCAGGTTCCCCTCGGACTGTTCTCGTCAATTATTATTACCATGTCTCCCACTTCTAAATTTTTTACTAATCCGAACCACTTTGTTCGTCTAGTCAAAAGCGGAGCCACCTCCCGCACCCACCTCTTCCAAAAATGGTGAGAAACCAGTTGCATTATCTTCCAGTTTTTTCGTAACATCATGACCTCCTCGATATGCTCTCCGATCGGTTTAACCCCGGAAGATGAACCCAAAAGAAAATGATTGGGGGTCAGAGCCTCTGACTCTCCAGCTTCTATTGGCATATATGTTAATGGTCTGGAATTGACCATATGTTCCACCTCAATGAGGCACCCCAGCAACAGTTCATCGGTTGGCGTACGCGAAGGTAACACCTTCAACAAGTTCACTTTTACTGCACGGATTAAGCGTTCCCATGCTCCTCCCATGTGGGGCGCACCTGGTGGATTAAAGCGCCATCGAATCTTCATGTACTGTTCTCGTACCTTCTCTTCTTTAATATCGAGAATCTATCGATCCAGTTCATTTTTAGTACCGCGAAAATTGGTGCCATTGTCACACCACACTTCCACTGGTGCACCCCTTCGTGCCATAAAATTTCGAAATACCATGATGAATGATTCCGTTGTCATACTATGTGCTACCTCTAAATGGATAGCTCTTACCGTCAAGCAGGTAAACAACATGCCATACCTCTTTTCTTGACGGCGCCCAACCTTTACCAACAGTGGCCCAAACATGTCAACCCCCACGTAAGTGAAGGGTCTTGTAAAAGTAGACAACCGTGCAGATGGCAGCTCCCCCATTTCGGGAGCGTTTGGCTTTGCCCTTTCGATTTTGCACGCTTGACATCGTTTGCGTATGGTTTTCAAAACTTCCCTCAATCTAGGAATCATATACTTTTGACGTATCTCATTCACCACGGTTTCGTGGTTTTGATGCAGGTATCGGTTGTGATAGTGGTCCACCACCAGTTCTGTCACTTTGCCATCTTGTGGTAAAATTATTGGCTTCCGAAAAAACCCATAAACTTCTGGAAGCTGATTGATTCTTCCTTTAACTCTTAACAAGCGATTTTCTTTATCCCAGTATGGTGACAGGCTGTAAATCTTACTTTTGGGTCCAACGCTACCACCCTGCTGCAAAGTTATAATTTCTATTTTGTAGGCTTTCCATTGAGCCATCCGAATGATTTCATATTCTCCTATATTAATTGCTTCGTTACTCAATGACCGCCAATTCTCATTGTGTCCAAATCGAATCTTTTGAAGCCACAGCTTAGCTATTCTCAAAACTCGTGCCAAAACTCTGACCGCTTTTCTGAATGTGGAGTATCTGTCTAAATGAATTACTTCTTCAAGGTTGTTTTCGGGATATTTACCACCAACAATATCACTATGCAGCAATAGCTTCTCTACGTTCGCTTCTGTGAAGTGGAAAGTCGGTTTTGGCCAGTCAGACTCGACCATTTTTAAATATTCGGGTCCTTTGAACCACAACGAATCATTTTCCATAGCCCGCTCACCATGCCATTTTGTTCCGTAATCTGCTGCATTTAATTCCGATGGAACCCATCTCCAATCTTTTATTTCTGTGTTTTCTTGGATTTCGCCAATACGATACGATACATACTGGCGATAATTTCTTGCATCAGAGTTCAACCACCTCAACACTGTTGCTGAGTCTGTCTAATAGTGAACACTTTCGATGGTCACCGAATGACCTTCAATTATTGTTTTCGCCATTCGTGAGCCTGTTAAACACGCCTGTAATTCCATTGGCGGTATGCTCACCGGCTTTATCGGGGACACCTTCGTCTTCGCGTACACAAGCGATATATGTATTGTTTCTTCTGTTACTATTCGAAAGTATGCCACCACAGCATAAGCGAGATCGCTGGCATCACAAAATATATGGAGCTGCACACTTTTTACCGCTGGTGACAACAACAGTGGTGAGTAACATCTCTGGACTTGAATATTTCTCAACTCCTTCAGCAAACCGATACATTTTTCCCATTTAGTGAACTCTTCTGTTCTTATTTGTTCGTCCCAACCTGTGTTTGCTCGCCAGACCTCCTGTATGATTATTTTGAAGTGAATAACCAACAAACCAATGTAACCTTTAGGGTCATATATGCTCATTACGAATCTTAATAGCTCGCGTTTCGTAGGTCTTTTTGTTCCATTGAATATTTCCGAATCAAATTTAAATGTATTAACTCGGTACCGGAACACATCTGCCCTAGGATCCCACCACAGACCCAAGACTTTCTGGTCGACGAATTGCTCTTCGATATTCAAATTTTTGTCTTCTCTGGATTGTGTTTCACCCAATGCTTTGACTACGTTTTCCGAATTGGACATCCAACGTTTCATTTCGAAACCAGCCTGTGAATGGATCCATTTGACCCGTGTTGCAACTTCAATAGCGGCCTCCTCTGTTTCGAAACTGTCAAGGTAATCATCCACATAATGTTGATCCACTATGGCTTGTACTGCTCGTGGATATTCTTTTTCGTAGATTTTGGCATTCTTATTTTTAATGAATTGCGCCGACGATGGCGAACATGCCGCTCCAAAGGTCATCACATTCATCTGATACACGTCCGGTTTACGATTTTGATCGTTATCACGCCATAGAAATCGTTGATACGGTCGATCGATCTTCTTTTCTAATCAATACCTGGTGGAACATTTCGGTGATATCTCCTGTCACCGCCACTTTCCCTTCACAGAACTTGAATAACACATATAATAATGGCTTTACCACATCTGGACCCTTCAACAATATATGGTTTAATGATACACCATTGACTTTGGCAGCTGCGTCCCAAACGACTCGAAATTTACCGGGCTTATTCGGATTTTCTACAGCAAACATCGGCAGATACCAACAGGTTTGATCTATCCCGTTATCCTCCACTTTTGATATATAACTTTTTTCTTTGTAATGTTGTATTTGCTGCTTAATTAATTCTCCGAACCGTAAGTCCATTACCATCTTCTTCTCAAGACATCGTAAACGAGACAAGGTCATTGTGTAATTTCCTGGCAGTTTGATTTCATTATACTTCCACAAAAGGCCTATTACATAACGTTCACCAATTTTTTGACTCGTTTTTTCCATAATTTGCACAGCACGTTCGTCCGCCTTGGAAATTGGTTCACGATTCATCTTTCCTTCTTCCAGCGAAAACTGTTTTTTGATAAGCTGATGAAGGACCTCATCCTTATTGCATTCGCATTTGCGCACCTGATATACCTCGCCTACTTGTTTTACAGCAGTACACGGTCCGCATACAACCCAGCCAAGCCGAGTTTTTGTCGCCACTGGATCATCGACGTCACCTTCTCTGACGTCAAGTGTTGTTGCCAATCGCCAATGATTGAGACCAATTAGAATTTTTGGTGATTCTCCTTTGTATCCTTTTATTGGTAAGCTTCGTAGGTGGGTATATTTCCTTTTTAATTCTTCTGGAAATATTGATTGAACTGGTAGGTTCAAGTTTTTCATCGTTCTCACATCATTCAACTGGTATTTTTTGTTACTATCTCGACTTGTGATTTCTAAATTGACCACCTTGGATCCTTCTTCTGTTTTGATGGTGTCTCCTGTCCACTTGAGACACAAATCCTCTTGTGGACCATTGACCTGCAATTCGTTTGCCAATTGCTCGTCCAGTAAAGTTACGGATGACCCATCGTCGAGGAATGCACATGTATCCACAGAATTTTGTCCATAATACAGCGTAACTGGCACCACGCGGAATAATACAGTTGACTTAACATCACTATGCGCACCCAGTTGTACTTGCATCACTGTCCGAGACACATCTTGCTCAACTTTTGGTACGACCTCCTTTCGCTTATGTAACAAACGGTGATGTACCTTTTCGCAGTCGTCTTCGCCACATTTTCGTTTATTTTTACAGTCGCGTGAGAAGTGTTTCCTCAAACAATACCTACAGAGCTTTTTCTCTACGACTAAATCCCATCTCTTGGAGAGTGGCCTCTCTATGAAACGTTTACACTGTGCTAATATGTGAGATTCGTCGTCACACGCATAACACTTTCGCCGGCTATCCTTCTGAGGATATTCCTGATTTGTAATACTTTTCCCCTTTTCATAATCGACCGTTTCAGTAGTGAAAACCCGAGAGACTGTGGCTGTCTTTTGATTTTTAACCTTGGTTTCATCGTTCACGTTGCCCCGTCTGATTACATTTGGTTTTACCCCTTGAACTACCATTAGCTCACTAGCATCCTCTGCTAGGTATGTGAGAAAATCGCTTAAAGCTGATCCATTGGCTTCCTCGTTATTGCGCCTCTTGTGTCTTTGCCAATCTAGCTGGATGGAACTCGGCAGACGACTCAACACCTCTATGAACAAATCCCGATTATTAGTGTGGTCTAACGATCCCGCACTATTTACATGTGACACCAAACCTCTAACAGCTGCTGCGTATCTAATTAGTGACCTCATGTCATTTAACTCTGGTGGTGGTATTTGTTTAATGCGTGCGCGAGCTGCATTTATTATTATATCGGCTCTACCGAACAACTGTTTTAGTGTTTTGATAACACCTGGCACTGCCCCTGAACATAGTAAATCGTCTTCCACCATGTCCCATGCCTCACCCTTCAGACATTCTCTCAAACGTATAAAATTTTGTTCGTTTGACAAGTGTAGCTCTCTTGTAGATGTTTGATACGCGTTATAAAATGCTGGCCAATCCTTTGGATCTCCGGAGAACACAGGTAGCTTCTGTGGAATTGATTGCCTTGCCCATATTTGATCTGCTGTTGCCCTGGCGATTTCAGCTACTTCATTCTCTTTACCTTTAACTTGCGACTGCGTCAACCAAGTATCGAAACGATTATCCTGTTCCGGTTTAATGTCGATCACCTGTTTTCTTATTGCATGTTGTCGACTTTTCGAATTTATGTCGTGCACTAACTTTACTTTGTTATTTTTACCTGAGCCACTACCACAGGAACTTTTACATGAACTGCCGCAATTGTCTAGCATTATTACGTATTTTGTTCGAATATGCTCGATTTTCGCTTGGTATTCTTCTTGGGCCTGCATCAACCTGCAATGTAACTCACTTTTGCTTGCACTCACTTCGGTTATTCGCGATCCGGTTCGTCGACAATTGGTTGTCACGTTAAGACAAGGATTGCCACCGCTGAGATTATTCGGTATCATTTCACCACTCGATATGACACCATTTTTATTTGGGTATTCACCCCTTTCCTCACATGTAGCCGCATCCTTGTCTTCTTCTTCTGACGATTGTTTTATTCCGACTTGCTGCGTATTTGA
Source organism: Tipula vernalis (assembly GCA_958295665.1). Taxonomy (NCBI): domain Eukaryota; kingdom Metazoa; phylum Arthropoda; class Insecta; order Diptera; family Tipulidae; genus Tipula; species Tipula vernalis. The sequence continues at coordinate 216,805,502 of OY282560.1, read as the reverse complement.
CCGTCGCACATTTGCTATTTGTTTCCCTTGGCACAAGGAGCAATTCCATTTAGCGTTGCTTTGTTCATTTTTGTATTCTTCACATCTTTGGTGAAACCATTTACCGCATGTGTCGCACTCTACAATTGGTTCGTCTCTATACAAACCACATGTCAAACATGTCCAATCCGCTGGAAGATCCTCGCTATTCTTTGTCATTATATTTATAACTTTTTAACGATCTTTATATACGAATTTTGTCCACAATTTGTAGAATGCCAATCCTATCGGCGAAATAATAGTCCAAAATTTGTAGAATGTTCCGGCGGCTTTTTAGTCGGAACGCGATGTATGTTCTTCTTCAATCAAACAATTTGTTAGCGTTGATGCTGTCGTGTCGCTACAACTATATAAAAATAATATATTTATTTATTTTAAATTTACATTCAATTGTTTTTTATTACATTTTGTTTGGATGGTCGCAAAACTTTTTTATTTTATTTCACTTTGATTCTTTTATTATTTTTAGATTTTTGTTTTTGTTCGTCTTCATTGACGTTTCGTGTCCACATTACTTACTAAAACGGAAACCGCCATCTTTTTCTTTTTTCTTTTTTCTTCTCCCTCACTACCGTCGTCGAACCCACTACACCACTATGAACCCACCAAGCATGTTGGCATGATGGGTGCATCTTCGTCATTTCTCCCTAACAAATACTATAGCAGATAGTTTAGTAAAAAAAGCAGTTTTTTCTCCTACTCACTTTCTTGATAATGAACCAACTCTCACAGACCTATTTAACGATATCTCCAGATCTATAAATAATAAGTGGAAGGAAAACTACACTTTAATGTGTAATTCATCCGGCCACTTTTATAAACAAATTTGCCCTTCTCCAAGATCATCTTTCCTATTTAAAGACTCTAATTTTACATCCTGCCAAACCAGGCTAATTTACAGATTAATCTCTGGTCATACAGTTAACAAGAAATTTAAATTCTTTTTGGGGCTTGAATCTACATCTAATTGTGAGATTTGTAACACCGTTGAAGATAACGAACATATTATTAACGATTGTGTCATATATAATAATATAAGAAATAATTTCCCACTTTTATACAGAAAATCTTTATTAGATATCTTAAAGGACCAAAAAATGGAAGAATATAAAATATTGTGTGATTTTGTGGATAGAATAAATTATAAACTATGAATTAAGACTACATTTAATTTTTATTGACTTTTTCACACAATGATTTTTCTTTGGAATCATTTCATTTTATTTTATTTTATTATAATATTAAGATTTATGAATATTATATAATTTAATTCTAAATTAAAAAAAAAAAAAAAAAAAAAAAAAAAATTATGAATTAATGAATTATAAATTTATATTTTAATTTTAAAACTTTTATTTTTATATGTATCCTTCATCTCTCTAATATTCTTTATTTATTAACTTTCATTTAATCTAATTTAATTATCAAACTTTGTTTTATATAATTATGCTTTTATTTTATTATTTAATTTTTAATCTAATTTGATTTTGTACACTTTATTCAACCCTCCAGAACCTCCCCTGAGTGGTCTCTGGAAATTTTTGGGCTGTTTCTCAACTCACTGGTTTTATGGATTGAAAGATCTGACCTGAGCAAATTTAAAAAACAAACAAACAAACAAGTTGTATATTTTTTCGTTGACAAATACGGTATTTTAAGACGTCTAATAATACTCGACTTGTTCCGGTATTTATTTGTTCCAATTGATTTGATTGATTGATTTGAATGTACGATCTTGCCTAAGCAAGAAATCCCGAGAGGGGAGAAGGCCTTCCTTAGAAGGCCGGGTCTCTTCGTACACCCTTTTTACATATAACAAAACGGAAGGATAGGAAAGGTTTGTTAGTATTAAATAATCAACCCGGTACTGTTATAACATAAATTATTTTGTTGTTACAGCTCTCGCCATTCACCCATTTCCAGGTTCGCACTACCTTAACACCAAAAAAATTCCATTAAAGTTATTTAATAGTACAAAACATACTAATAAATAAATAAATAAAATAAATGAATAAAATTAAATAAAATATATTACATATATTAGTAAAACGAATCAAGCCGGTTCCAGACACCTAAGTAGTTGATAGTTAGTAAATTTGTTAGTAATAAATATAGTAAATAAGTTAGCGCAAGGCAACACAATTTCTAACTGCTAAGTTCCCTTAAAGTTGATTCAGGTTTTTTTTTTTAAATAATTCCTAAAATTCAGATCTGCATTAATTTTTAAATAACTAATCTTAATTAATAAGGTTTAAATTTAAGTTTAACTTAATTTCCATAAACATATTATGAATTAATCTTTAGGTACTACAAATAATTCTAATGTTAATAATCTGTTTCTCTTGACTACTTCATATTTCAGAACTTGTTCCTGTAAATTTGTTGTTTTGCTTGAAAACTATTTAAATTTAACGAATAACTATCTAGATCTAATTTTGTAGTTTATTAGGATGACACCTGTATTCTAAAAAAAAAAACACTTATTAGTTTGCTGGATTCGATTTCCGTAAACTTCTTAACATCGTAATCATTATTATTTTAAATTTCTCTTAAAACTTATAAACAGTAGCTGAGACGACCTAACATGATAAATATAATTAGATTAGGATCAGCTGCTTATTCAAAAAATTTCCACCATACTGGTCACTGTCGAAACTTGAAACTATAGTTTAGCTCAAACTGCTATTATAATAAAGCATTTCCGCGGACCTGCCACTAAGTTTATAGAAGTTTGCTCTGTGATGAACACTGTCCTGTAATGAATTATATACAATAAATGTCACCAGTAACCAAAATCAAAATGATAAGATCAAATCAGTTTTAAACTGTAAATCTGTAAAAACTAAAACCAATATTTTTCCAATTATGAAATACTCGTATATCAACCCACACGTTCACACTATGTTTTGCTTTGTTCCACCCCAATTACATCAACACCAGGGCACTTCAACTATATTAATTCTACGCTGGCGACAATAGCGACGCCGCCACGCATATCTCCCGATACGGAAAATTTACATATCGTCGTTGGATTATTGGTTTTTCGTATACGCCATTTATACAGTTTTAGAAAACGTACGTCAAAGTTTAAAGGCCGATTAAAAAATAATTAGCCGATAGATTTTCTTTTTTTTACAAACAGTTATTCTTTGATTTGTATTCTCTAATAATACAGTTGAAACAGACTTCCGACTGAATCAGGACATAAATTGTGTCTTAAAAATCTCAGAATGGGATTGTCGTATACGCCATATAAAAAAAAAATTCCTTTCATACACGTACGACAACAGAAATACACGTACGACAGTCCAATTATAACACATTTTGTTATCATTATTATTTTATTTTATTAAATAATAAACAAAAACCAGGTTCAAAATTATAAAATACAAAAATTAATTCATTAATTAATCTTGTTATAATAAATATTAGAAACAAGAAGTCTTTCTAGACGAAGTTTAACTAAGCCTTTTACATGGCTAAAATATAAAACGTAATTTATTAATTCACAGCTCGAAATAATTATTTAAATAAAATATAATTCTTTAATGTATTATTCATAAATTCTTTATCACAAAAGATAATCACGAGAGTCCTGTTAGTTTGTCTTAGTTCGATACTAGACATTTTGGCATAATCTCAATTTATTTTGAGTAGTACTTTGTAATATTCCTGATTAACTTGCGGCATAAATGCAAATAAACTTTTAATGTCAGCCACTTTTTCCTTTGATATTGATTTATTTCTGTTCTGAATTGAGTTGATCTTTTGGCAAAATAAATCTTCCGCTGTTGGTAATGTTTTTTTGGTGGCTAGTTTTTTTAATGTAATACTTTGGAATTCTTGTCGAGCGTTTGTTTTGAACTGCAGTTTGAAAATATCATCTTTTTCGAATTTAAGAACTTTTATTTTCATAAACGGCACTTGTGCAAAATTTAAACTGCCGCATTTAATAGAATATGCGGAGAAATCAGATTTTTGCATTTGCATTATTTTTAGTGTTACATTTTTGTATGACATATTCTTAAGTTGCCTTAAAAGCGATAACGGACTAAACATTTCTAAATGTTTTAAATGCCTGTCGATTACGCTATGTACGCAATCAACTTCCTGAATTAATGAATGTCCTGGAGTTGAGAATTTTTGAATTATAGTGCGTATATTTGAACTGGTTTGCAAAAAATATAATAAGGCCGTTGTTAAAATTTTATTTTTGTTTTGTGCAATGCAGGAGTCACTCCAAAGGGTTATATATTCTAATTCTGCATTATCAATAACTACTTGCTTCAAAATTTTTATGAATGAGCTAGCAATTGTAGCGTCATCTAATCATAATCATAAAGCGCACATTCAGCACACAATAGCTTAATTATTATGAACGCGTTCGTTTCATTGAGAAATTGCTCAAATCAAACAAATAGAGATATTTCGAGAGTAATAAATAAAATATAAAACGAAACAAAAAAAAATTTTATTTTGAGTTCAATAGAAACCATTCCATAAAAAACACAAAAACATAAAGTCGAATATTGTGTGGTGTAAATAAAAAAGAATATGGTGGAATATATAAAATCTCATTAATATTGTAAAACCATAAATAAAATAAATAAATAATATATATATATATAAATTAAATAAATAAAACATATATTACATATAAACTGAAATAAATAAATACTTAAAAAGGAACTATATTGAAATACAAAAGTGTGTGTTATATTTACTATATTACTATCGATAAAATATAGCATGTTATAACAGCAAAAATTAACGCTATTGCAATATCATCGCCTGAGCGTCCACTGTGTGCTTCGTTCCACATAGCGCAGTATGTTATTTTTGGCTTATCAACAACAATGCATGTTGCTGTCATATTATAAACGTTTAGCTTCCGCTTATAATATAATGCTGATGCGTTCCCTTTCGGTAGTGCAAATACACTTTGTAAATCAATACAAATTACTGCGTGTTTCGGATCAATGTTTTGCCTATATCCAATTGCCTTTCAGCTTTCATAGCCATTTTATCTGCTTGATGTACGTTGTGGTCAGTTATCTGAGCCTCACTCGGATTCTGGCAGTTTTTGAAAATAATACATTTATCGCATTGGTCCTTCTTCGGTTTATAAAATGAAATATTAAATGATTTGAACTGTTTCCGATAAATCGCTTCTTTCACCGGATCGTTTGTGATTTCTCTATACAAAGAATACATTTTAGCGACTGTTAAATTTGAGTCAAAATATTTCCTTTCTGAGCTTGATCTGCAATAGTGCGAATCGATTGTAGGGAAACTACTAATGTGATTCACAACACCTTCGATTTTTGCAGGTGGGATTACTTTTTTAACATTCCTGCCTTTATTGGATGTAATAGGGCAGCCGGTAGCGTTATCGTTCAAATGATTATGAAAATAATAAATTCTTCTCTCACTGACATCAATAGTGTTCAAAAAAAATGTTTTACACACTTGATGTATTCTTTCTTCCAATTGCAAATAAAAGTTGTAAGTATTTTTCTTTTTAGTTGATTCATGTACTCTTCTTCGTTTAACTAATTTTTTTTTTGACAAATTTGCTATTGCAAAATAAATGACGTCTTGTCTTTATCAGATAGTCTCCAAAACGTTGCGTTCAGTTTTAGTCTATCACTGAAAGTACAATTTTGTCTACATTCGTAAAAGCAAGTATTGTTACAAGGTGGTTTAACATTTCGCGGTCGCATAGTTTTGCCATCAATATTAACGTACTTTTGACCAGTTTCACGTAATTTTTGGCGAACATGCTGCTTCCACAATTCTGGATTCCGTTTTTTCTTTTTTGGCAGTGGAGAAGAATTTGAATCACTTTCTAAAAACAATTAATAAAAATTACGCATGACGATTTACAAAAAATAGTATGTAGTATAATTTACCAGATGACTGGTATTTCGAGGGAATATTTCTTAGATTTTCATTCACCACCGGTTCATTTATTTTCGTACTATTTTCCGCCGGATTTAATGCAAACGAGGTTCTTGACGTTGAAGGTTCACTTCTGTCATTTGTTTCAAATTGAAAATTCGGATCGGCAAAAGAATCGTCACTATCTATAAACCAGCAATTAAGTTGTAATAAATTTTTATTTGTTAAAGATTAATGATAAATACCAAAATAACGTTCTGAAGAACGTGATGAAGCGTCACTACTCATTCTGTTCAGTTTTTATATGCCAGCTTTCAAGATAAACTTAAAAATTAAAATAAATAAATGAAATAAAAGTAATAGCTAGTTGTAATAAAGAATTTCCTTACCACACGAGACGAGTTAACGACACGTTTATGACTGATGTTTCTATTGTTTTTATTGTTCCTCTTCTACTAATCAAACGTCTTCTTTGTTTTGTTTTATACTTTATTATACACATACACAGAAAAAAATGTAACAAAACCATATAAAAGCCAACCCAATACATTAATTTGCAAAAAAATGTCTCTATCGTTTTAATTTAACACTTAGGAACATACGACAAACCAATATTAAGAAAATAGTACATGCATTGTTCATATAAATTTTTGTCGTACGTGCAAAAATTGGGGTTTACGACAAACCAATACTAAAAACTTCGAAATTTTTGGGATATACGACAAAAACATATTCTATACCTTAGAAACAGTTAAAGGTAAAGCAAAACCGATTACAAAATTGGAAAGAGCGCAACCGTAAACCTATAGATAACTTATTAGCTCAAAAAAGTCAAATTGGCGTTTACGACAAACCAATAATCCAACGACGATATGTATGTTTCTGATTCTCAAATATTAAATATAAAAATTTTATGGAATTTCCAAATTTTGCTGATTTAACACTCCATTTGATATTTTTATATGAAAAATGTCTTTAAAGTTTTGTTGCATTATTTTGTGTAGTATAAAAATACTATACACAACAACATGCGATTCGGTGTGAGAAGAAATTAATCGGGAGTTTCGAGACATAGACCCGAAACAGATTTTCCGGAATATGAAGCGGCGATATATGTCTTACTTATCGATAAGTAAAGGTAGAAGTGGACAAGGCAATAAACGCCTTAGCGAAGAAATGAAGGAATTTTTAATTGAAATGGATTATTTTAAAAAATATTTCATCAGCGAAGAGTAAGTACAACTACATATATAATTTGTATTTATTTTTGAAATAAAACTTCATAATTTTATTTTATTTTTAGAATTACTGTATCAAATTATGAGCCGATCGGATTGGCGAAAGACAATATAAAGGTCCAAACAAGCGAGAAAGTCTGAGATGTCGGGACTAAATATGTTCAATTTGGAATGGCACTTCACGAAATGGTACAAGGTAATTTCGAATTTAATAAAATTTGGAAACCAAAGAAATGGTAAAGGAGTTCTTGGACGATGAATAGATTAATGAACTCAATGAGGAAATACCAGTACAAAAAACAGCGCCTTTAAAATCAGCAACCACTGTACCATCTCCATTGCATCAAGAGCCGGACCAATTCGAACTAGAGGCAAGAAACATGTAGAGTGTTCTTGTAAAGCTAGGCAATCAGAAATTCAGACAATGATTCTGGAAATTGGCAATCAACAAAAGGAGGCGTTAAAAGTCATAACAGAGAAAAAAATTAAACAGGATTACATTCTAAATTCCTTGCATATGTTGAAGAACGCCTAAGATTAAATTCAGAAGAGGAAATTCAGGAAAAAATAAAACTAATAACGAACATAATAAATTAAAAGTATAAATTTATAAATTTGATGTGATAAAGATTTGTGGTACATTTGTATGTGTAATAATTTTTTATATTTCCAACATACATAAATGAACCTATAAAATAATGAATAAATAATGTACATACCTGAAATTAAATTGAATATAATAAAATTTTTAAAATAAAAATATAAAATCTTTCTTTTGCAATTTATATTAAATGGTTGTCCTGAAAAGGACAGTTTTGTAATTATTGAAATGTATTTACTCTGCATACATTTCTTGCCATGGTATTGGATTGATGTTTACAAAATAATTTGTAATTTCTTTACGTATTTCGTAAGCATACCGTGTTGAATTATTTGCACCTACTCGTCTTATTGAAGGCATGATGGGTTCAGAACGCCATTGTCCCTCAACTATTGTTCCATTTCCAGCATCTCTGTCTACAAGTTCACGGTCAATATATCTAGTGGTTTCATCGATCATCCAATTATGTAGGCAGACCGTTGCTTGTGTAATTTTTAAAACCGTTCCTCGGCTTGTATTGATTGGACGTCTGAAAATTCTAAACCGTGCAGCCAGAATCCCAAATGCATTTTCAATTGTTCGCCGGCAATCCGGCATCTTGATAACCGGTAGTTAAAATTTTTTCTACCTTCTATCAACCTACCCGTGTTACGTCCTGGATAAGGACGCATTAAATTGGGTAACAAAGGAAATGCCTCATCGCCCACAAATGTGTACGACACAACCTTATTGGTACCTGGTAGAGCAGTATCAGCTGGAAAGTTCATATTACCCAATCTCTGAAGGATTCCATTTCTAAAATTTGATTTTCGGAAAATTCCTCCATCACTATTTCGGCCAGGATTCCCAATATCTACCATTGTGAATCGGTAATGGGCATCACATACAGCTAACAACACAACTGAATGTTGTTGTTTATAATTGAAGTGGCTTGACCCGGAATTAGCAAAAGCCTGAAATAACACCATGATTATAATAACATGATTTAAAGAATAAGCATGATTTAATAAATTTAAATAGGACCTATAATTCCTGTATGATGATGTGCTTGCCGTCAATAGCTTCCAAACAATTTGGAAAATTCCATGAACCACCATTCCGAAATTCAAGCTAATTGTTCGCCAGTCTTGCTCTTTTTTGGGTGCTAACACAATTGGTGAAAGGCAATCCAATATTACAAAGCACGTCTCATGTATCACCTTAGACGTAGTGGATTTGCCAATGCGAAATCCGAATTTTCCAATGGAAATCATGGAATCACCACTTGCTAAGTATCTAAAAGTGTAAGAAATATGAATGTGTAAAATTTATTGTGTATAAATAATATAAAATTGCTAAACTCGCCTCAACGTTAAAGACAATCTTTCGGCTGGTGTCACAATGTCTCGTCTTCTTATTGGGTCTCTTTGAATTCGCGGCCCAATAATATTTAATAATTTGTCAAACTCTGTTGGATACATCCGATGGAAATTTCGGAACGTTTCATAATCGTTTAAGCGCATTTCTCGCACAAGATTGTGGAAAAAGCCTTGACGTCTCCTCGTTTGTCCCAAAGGATGTATCCAATACCTCCTTGCTGGTGTGTCGCAATTACAATCGCAGTCATCTACTATTAAATCAGATAACATCGATAATAAAAATATATGTTGCGAACATATAATGTTGTATTCCATGTAGTCCAGATCCAATTCCATTTTCAAAAATTTTAGTTAAGAAAATAACAAATTTATCTAATAAACAAAATAATTCAAAAATATAACAATGCAATAATAAACGAACAAACAATGCAATGCGAAATAACAACACAAATGAAACCAAATAATCTTTTTATAGTTATAGCTATTTTTATTTAAATATCCAAATATATTTGAAAATATTAAATTTCACTATCCAAAATAACGCAAATATTTGTTTTTTTATAATCAAAACAGATAATTTATAATTATTTGTTTTGTTAGTAGTTGTAGGTATAATACACTAATTTTGGCGAGACGTCACGCCAATTTTTCTCCGTCGCGACGAGTGGAGACCGGCCATAACTCGAGAAGAAGGTCGCACGACCAATACTACTCAATAGAAACGCATACCAGATGTGAGATGTTCTAACCATCACTATTTTCGATGTTCGACAGTGTTCATGTCTCTCTTTTCAAGAATAAAACTGTACACCATTTCGATTTTTGAATTATGCATACTTTATTGCGATCTCAGCATGCTTACATAAAACATCATTCTATTTCTTCTTCCATTCATCACTCTTCATCACCCAAATTTTCGTTTGTGGCACTTTGTCGATGTGAAAAAATGAAACAGTATAAACATTTATTCTACAAGAATAAGATCGCAATAATGAAACAACAACACAAAAATCGAAATAGTATACTATTTTATTCTTGAAAAGAGAGACATGGATACTATTGAACATCGAAAATAGTGATGGTTAGAACATCTCAGCACAGATTCAATCATTCACACACAAGATTAAAACTGGAGTCCGAAATCAAGTGTGCCACTGTTTTGAATAGCCAATTTGTAAAACAAAAAGTTTAATTATTCCTCTTTAAAGGTAGAGACAATCTCGACGGAACGGAGACGGAATTACGCACAAAACGTAAAAATTAATTTAGTACTGTAAAAATAAAAATTTTGCTGACAATATAGACGCACGTTCTTAACATTAATAATTTTAAACTATATCTAACATGAACTAAACTTTTTGATTTCCATAAATCCATAATTTGATGGCTCTAAGACCCTTTCCGAATGTTATACTTATTTATTTAGACCTACTTATTTAAATAAGTAGGTGTTACAAAAAAAACAATCTTAAACGAAAACCAAAATTCTGTTAATTTCATTGCATACATATTGTGATATTATGTAGTAATTAAGTTTTATAAAAAATTTAATTAAAAATTATTTTTTAGTTACAAAATAGTCAAAAAAAAATAAGTATGTCAAATCAATTCGGATGATTTTACATACTTATTTAAGATGGCGGCAAATAATTATGTCTAAATAAATAAGTATAACTTTCGGAAAGGGCCTAAATCCTATTTTGTAAACAATAACATTTTAAATAAACTTGCTAGGTCATCATCAGGAGTTAAACTAACAGTTACTTACAAAAATGGTGGTTTAAATATAAAATTACTAGTAATAAAAACACACAAAGACTAACAATCATAAACAAATTTTTTTTAAAATATATACATATAACTAAAATTTTAACCATAAAAATAAACTAATACAAACCAAAAATATAAGCAAATTGATGAAAAAAGGCATAACATCTATCATAAAATAATTTAGGGGTGCGAGTAAAAATAAAAGAGAGAATAAAAGAGAAATAAAAGAGAATATTATTTTATGAAGGTCGATTATGAAATAACACAGGATCAGTGAGGGGTGAAAATCGAATCTCTCTTTGTTCATTTAAGATATCTTGGTTAAAAAATATAGCTCTCCTAATTTCGTATGATTCTAGGGTATCTAAACGCCTACCTTTATTTTGTATATGCAAAATACCTAAATTATTCATGGATGAGGAATGGTTTTGTTGGATTAAATGATTATGAAAAGAAGACTCTTTAAGCCCTGATAAATGTTCATTGGCTCTGATTTTAAAATTACGTCCTGTCTGTCCAATATAACTGAAACTACAATCATTACAATCAATTTTGTAAACACCTGACTTGGAAAGGATATCTGTTTTTTCTATGTTGTTAAGAATTAATTTCTTAATAGTGTTTCTATTATAAAAAGCAAATCTAATGCGACGAACCGATCCAGCTAAAATCAACATGTGCACTGCAGATTAAAAAAGGTATGAGTGAGTGTTTTTCTTCTTCTTCTTCTAATAATAATTATACAAAAAAAACAATAAGTTCAATAAAGAAAAAGTTGTGTGATTTTGACTTGATAGCTTGTAAGGCTGATAAAGGCAATACAATTACAATCCTCATTAACGCAGACTATATAAGTAAAATCTATGAATTTATTTCAGTCAGCAAGGCAATAGAGCATAAAAAAGATCCAACTTCTTCTTTTAAACTATCGGTCAGTAAATGTATTAATAAGTGTAAAACAGTTTTTGGTAACGATGGTTGGAAATTTTCGGTTATGAACCCATCGGCTCCTGTTCTATATGGATTACCAAAAATTCATAAAGAAGGCATACCGATTAGACCAATAGTTTCTTACTGTAATGCTCCTGCCTACAAGCTATGCAGGGGTTTCATTAACTTTTTCAACACTTATACTAACTTCAATTCTGATTTTTCTGTTAAGAACTCTGTACAACTAATTGACAAAATTAAAAATATAAGCATTCCAAAACATTCTAAATTAATTTCCTTTGATGTAGTTAGCCTTTTTACTTCTATTCCGATTAATATTCTGACAGAAGTTGTCAATAGTTACCTAGACCGCGATGTTATAGATTTGCCTCTATGTAACGAACTGAAATTTATTTTTGATACTTGCATTAAACAAAATTATTTTAGTTATAACAATAGATTTTATAAGTTCTCAGACGGTTTACCTATGGGATCTCCTTTATCACCCTTGTTAGCGGAGATCTTCATGAATTTTTTCGAACAAAAAATTCTTTCTTCTAACAACCCATACTATAAACATATTATTTTTTGGTACAGATATGTTGACGACGTTTTATGTCTTTGGAACGGTACTGACAGACTGCTTAATTCTTTTCTTACTTGGTTGAATTCCCAATATCCCAGCATAGATTTCACACTCGAAATTGAAGCGAACCACTCAATTAATTTTTTGGATATGACGATAACACGAACTAATTCTTCCTTAGATTTTAGCATATATTGTAAACCAACGTATACGGACGCCATCATCCCTAGTTCATCTAACCATCCTCATAACATTAAAATGTCAGCTTTCCACTCATTTTTGGACAGATTAATTAACATCCCATTGACGAACACAAATTATAATAAAGAATTGAGGTGTATTCTGAAAATAGCCACCAATAACGGTTATACAGAGCAAACCATAATTAAATTATTGAACAAAAAATTAAAAAAACAAACGTTAAATAGTATTTACCCCACGGATAACACATCATCCCTGGTTTGGCGTCGTTTAGATTATGTTGGTAAAACTAGCCAGAGACTGAATAATATTGTATCCCGATTTAGTGACATTAGATTTGCTTTTTATAATAGAAACACTATTAAGAAATTAATTTTTAACAACATAGAAAAAACAGATATCCTTTCCAAGTCAGGTGTTTACAAAATTGATTGTAATGATTGTAGTTTCAGTTATATTGGACAGACAGGACGTAATTTTAAAATCAGAGCCAATGAACATTTATCAGGGCTTAAAGAGTCTTCTTTTCATAATCATTTAATCCAACAAAACCATTCCTCATCCATGAATAATTTAGGTATTTTGCATATACAAAATAAAGGTAGGCGTTTAGATACCCTAGAATCATACGAAATTAGGAGAGCTATATTTTTTAACCAAGATATCTTAAATGAACAAAGAGAGATTCGATTTTCACCCCTCACTGATCCTGTGTTATTTCATAATCGACCTTCATAAAATAATATTCTCTTTTATTTCTCTTTTATTCTCTCTTTTATTTTTACTCGCACCCCTAAATTATTTTATGATAGATGTTATGCCTTTTTTCTTCAATTTGCTTATATTTTTGGTTTGTATTCGTTTATTTTTATGGTTAAAATTTTAGTTATATGTATATATTTTAAAAAAATTTTTTTTATGATTGTTAGTCTTTGTGTGTTTTTATTACTAGTAATTTTATATTTAAACCACCATTTTTGTAAGTAACTGTTAGTTTAACTCCTGATAATGACCTAGCAAGTCGAAATCGATTGAGAATAAATTGTATCTCAAATTTGCGAAATATTAAACAAGTGTTTTATTTAAAATGTTATTAAATGTGTTTCGTCAAGTGCCGATGGCAATAAGTGTTAACAATATTTTGTAAACAGCTTTCTTGACCAATTTAAATTTTTCGTCGTAGTATAAAGTCTACTAATCTAGTTAATAACTAATAATTTAGCTACATAAAACCGTTTAATTTGATTGGCTTCACTTTAATTTGGTTAAGTTTAGTTCCCAAGAATGTCTTTCATTTTGTATTTTTTTTTTACATCAGAAAGTGACACTTCAATCCGTTCTTGCGTGCAATATTAAAAATAATTTAATTTTAGTACATGGCGATCTAATGCGCTGCGTCCGTCGACTTTTTGTGGGTTGATATTTAAAATTTGTATGGTCTCCTCGTCTTCTCATTCATCGCTTGTTTGATTGTCCAAATTCTTTTAATTTGTTTTCAACCAAATTCGAAATAGTTTTCGCATCACACATTCCACTGATAAAAATTAAATCCAAATTGATCAAGGGATCTGTTGACCTAACATTTATCAGTGGTGTAACTACAAATTTCGCGCCCCCCGCAACATTTTTCTTGGGCCCCGAAAAATGCTTCGTGTACCTATGAGCAAGTAAAGTTTAAGTTAAAACTTATTTTTTCAAAAGTGTCTGATTTCGGAAGTACGAAGTAGCACGCGATTCAGTTCAATGGCCTCAAACAAAACGAAATTTCTTGTAATCGACTCAAATCTATAGCGATTTCTAAATATATCGATAGACTTTCAAAGTTCTGGAGGGAAAGGATAAATGGAGAAATATCGAAATCTCGAAAAATATCGAAATCTCGCGATTCAGATTTACATATGTAAAGTTTCCACAACCCAAAGCTAAGCGCAGAACATTGCCTTACAAAATACGAATAAATTTGAAAATCTTTAAAAATCTCGAATATCCTAGAAATGTCGAAAAACTTAAGAACTCTAGAATAAACCGCCGAACAATCTCGATTACCCCAGAAAAATTCGATTAATCTCTATATTACCTCGATTGATCTCGAACAATTTCAATAATATCGAAAAATCTAGTTATTAATGAATAATTTCGGAAGGCCTGAAAAAATCTAGAAAACCCATGAAAATTTCGAAAAATTCCAAAAATTTGTGTCCAAGTATAATTTAATGTTACTAATACTACCAAGCAAAATGCAATACTAAGCAAGTTAAGGCCTTAGTTCAAAAAACTAACTTTAGGAATAATAATGGAACTTGACAGTTTCGAAACACCGAAATACCAATTAAGTCTCGCACCAATCACGCATCCCCGAGAATTTGCAATTTTCTTATTTAAAATAGTTTTCAAAATAAAACCGGTAAATTAAGTTTTAATTTACTGTTTACCGGTAGTAAAAAAAATTCGGTAAACGAGAAACTATATCAATCACATTCAATCTCTTGCATATCAAATTCAACCTTTAATCAAAACTTGATTTAAAAAAGGTTGAATTTGAAGTGCAAAAGAGGTACATTTGGAGTACGAAACGTATACATATATTACAAATAAATGAACCCAGCAAATACTAAAATCATTATCGTTTGATGTCAAAAGCTTTGATTTCAAACGAGTTTGGCCAATTTTCTCCTAAATCTAAATATCTGTCAGAACCTAAAGCCATTTTCATTTTTATGGAGTCAGCTTGAAATGTAATTACTCTGACGTTAACTTTCAGTAACCGATAAGAAATTGTCTCTCTTAAGAAAATATTTAATTGCAACTGGAATGATCTTTTCTTTCTCTAAAACCTAGATCACCGGGTTTTGCTGAAAATTTCCTAGAAATGTCCAGTGTTTGCAAATTTGAAAGGGTCATCTATTTTAAGCTTAATCTGAGCTACCATCTATCTGATCTTGACTTTGGACTAATATTCGAATGCCTGATAATTCTCGTAGGCCCCTTTAACCACGGGGTCTGCGTGGGCTGCGGGTGCTGAGTTTGTCCCGTTTCATTTTTTTTAAAACCTCAGTCAATTCAATTTTTGCTCTGTCGTAAAACGTATAAATTAATTTTATGATTTCATTATTTTTTTTGGTAAATTATACCCATCAACCCCGCAGTGACTGACGAATGTAGTTACAATTCACTATTGCATTTACATTGAAACCATTTTCCGCTACTAGTCTAGAAATAATTTCCATTAATTTGACTTTTGGCTCAATTTTAAAATTAAACCTATACTTAATTGCATTTATCTTTCTGTTTGAGGTAGTCCCGCTTGTGTCTTTTTTGATGGCCCTGCATCATCTTCATGAAGATGCCGTTTGCCCGAAATGTTGTGTAAAGATGACTTATGGACGACAAATTTTTGTTACAGTTTTTGGATTTGGCTTTTTCTTCTTTCTCCTTATCTTTTTTCGAGTAATTCCATACGTCTGATTTACTCATTTTGGGAATCTGAAAATAAAATTAAAATTAACCTCTAATTAGTGCAGGTTTGTACTATTCAGTGCAGAAGTAATTCGTACTTTTATGTATACGACATTACGGTGATCGATTGAATTAAAAAAAACATTTCTTAAAAAATCATGTTTTGAGTTTTCTCGTTTTTATTAAAAAAAGTCTGCATTTTCTATTACAGATAATTTAAACATAATTTAGGTACTTACCTTATAATTTAGGTGCTTAACTACGCATTTTGTTTAATGTTCCATTGTATTTGGTTAAAAATTTAAATGACAACAATTTAAACAAAATGCACATGAAATACTCGACGTACATTTTGAAAAACAAGTTTAATTGTGACAACACATAAAAAAAATTAAATCAAGTTGGCTATTTTCTTGGTTTTACCCAGCGATATACATACATATATACATGGATAATGTTAAATTATTTTAAAAATGATTAATTAATTATATCAAATTTTAATAGTTAAACATTGCGCTACCAGCTTTCGTACAATAATGTCGATTTCGATTCACCTTTTACCAAATCTTTAAAATATCACTTTCTAGGCTGTGTGAATCGAACAGTTGCTCCGTAATATATACGTGTGCGTGTTTTTGACGTTTATATAAACATAACCTATAATTTTTATAAAAGATCGATACTCTATAAAAACAACTTAACATATTCTAATGTTATATCAAAACCAAAATTAATGTACTACAATCTACAAGCCTGATTGTCACCAATATTATAAATTTATTTTGCGCTTATACATGAAAGTATTGGTGATCGACAGATTATATAAATTAGTGAGAAAAACATACAACTGTAGATAAAACAAAACAAACGAATTGTGGAGGGAAAATTGGGTATGTAATAAAGAAAAAAACTAATTGGGATTCGTTAGTTGAGAGTATTTTTATTCCATTTTCGCACCAACACTTTCAAGTATAAGGTATTAAAAGTAAGAGGGTATCTGTGTGCTTCATCACTGAATCAGGCTTGTAGTATTACATTAGTGTTGGTTTTGGTTATATACAATACATAACAACAACAAGTTAATTCTATAATATAAAATATTTACATAAAAATAAACAGAAACACAAAATATAACACAAAACCCAAATGACGCTTTCAAAATGACAGTTCTATTTGTGTTTGTAAATCTGCCAAAAAATCGAGATTCGTAAAACAACAACAATTTTGCTCGATCGAGCGACTTTCTTGGCGAATCGAACAGTTTGACAGCTCTTTCAAGCCGGTTTGCTCTTTCAAGCCGGTTTGCCCTTTTTTGGTGAATCGAAAACCACATAATTTAAGAATTAATAACCATTTCTTCCTTTAAATTTCAAATACATTCCTGAAAAATAAACAACAACAACAAAATGCGAGTAAAACGTCAAAAATCTAGGTACCATAAACAAACATTCAAGTGAATTCTAATTTTTTGTGTTTCAAGATGTGTTTTAAAACTGTTACCGTAACCGTAAACGAAACTTATGTTTTTTTAAATTTTAATTTATAAATTAAATTATTATTTTAATATACATACTCGTATGTTTCGATCAAAGTGATAAATTGGTGATTTTAATTATTTACCGGTTATTATATAAATTTACCTTCACCAAAATACTGCTGATTATTATTATTATTATTGTTGGAGGGCCATGCGGGCGATCAGCCTCCTCGCACTGCGACCTAAAAGATCTATTGTGCTGGACCCTGCTTAATTATCCATCCAGTCAATATTCAGGTTCTTAATAAACCTGACAATAGTGCCTCCCGGTACATGATACATACTATCTGGGCTTATTTCTCTCCCTCCAAGATGTTTACTACAGCATGTAGTTCCATGTAGTGATTATATATTATAACCGAGGATTATACATAATTATCAATTTATCATTTTAACCGTAACATATACATAATTATGTTCGAGACAACATAATTCAATATGCAAGGTATATTGAAATACCGCTGAGCGCTGAGTAAAAATAAGAATTATAGCTCCAACTCCAAATTAAATTAAAATTTGTTCTAAATAACTTCTGTTATAGTAATTTTTGAGATCCAATAATACACACGCTCCAGTATGGAGCAGGACGTGGCAGTATTTCACAAAATAATAATTCAATTTTGAAGTATGTATACATTTTATCGTTGGTTTACTTTCTTTTAGACAATTTTTGTTCATTAGGTAGCCAAGTAGCATCATTAGGTAGTAATTACTGCCTGATGCAAGGTTTTCATTTATAAATCAATTTTCACAAAAAAAAAATGAAACTCAAAATTGCTTAAAACGGACGGTTTTTGCTGGTTCTTAAGGATAAGGATAAGACGAATCATAAAGATTAAAACAACATTATTTAAAACTTAGACGTGATGGAGAAATTTTAATTTGATGTTCAGAAGCTTATAAAAATTGATTAAAATCATCTGATGCCGCCCCCGTTTCTAAAAAAAAAAATAAAAAAACGTCAGCCAGTATAATTATCGGCAGTCCAAATTCGGTTATTAAAATTACTCAAACATTAAAAAATAAAATTATATTGTACATTTAGGTATTATTTTAAATTAAAAGTTTTTATTACAAATCTCAAGAGTATTGTTTATGAATGTAGTGAAAATCTACCGATTTCAATATTTAATTAAGTAG
Organism: Tipula vernalis; assembly: GCA_958295665.1. Taxonomy (NCBI): domain Eukaryota; kingdom Metazoa; phylum Arthropoda; class Insecta; order Diptera; family Tipulidae; genus Tipula; species Tipula vernalis. Next base: position 216,786,745 of record OY282560.1, on the reverse strand, counting down.
AAAACCGTTAATTTGTGGTGACACTTCCTCAAAATGTAAACCTTTTGAAACATTTAAATTATAGTGTTGAAGGTACTATTCGGCATAATATGATAGGTGAAATAAATAGGTAAAGTTAGTTGTCTTCATAGTGCCACATTTGGTAATTGTATTGAAATTGGCTTTGTTTGAGTTTGTCTATAGATAAATTTCTGATCCGATATGAACTTTACACCCATAGATGCAATTTTGGTAACTTAGCCGTTTTTCAAAAAAAAAAATTTCGGTAGTTCAAAAAATCAATCTATTTATATTTTAACCTGCTTCAGCTTTAGCATAGTACCCACTTGCTTGAATTTAAGTAGACAATGATACAGTAATGAATAAACCTTTAAAGTTTCAACAAACGATTCCTGATGTGAAATGATACGATTAATTTTATGTTGATTTCCAAGTCTCTTGAACCAACAATAACCATTTATGACCTAACAAATTTACAACAGCGTCCAGCCAAAGAAATAAAGGATTTAGTTTAAATGATGGTAAGTAATATATTCACAAAATTTATCTTTAAAAAATTTAAATTTCTGTATCGATTTAACTTTTTAGTTAATACGATTTTAAACGAGTTAAATAAAAATTACAGAAATCTAAATTCTGCTTTTACCACAATTTTTTTGTAATACGCTAACCATATTTTCTGAAAACTTAAAATAGTTATTTGTGTATCAAGAGCGCAAAGTGCCAGTTTGTCACGCGAGAAAGGAAATTGCTGGCCGACGGGACGGAGGCCAGCAACCTTTCGAGCGTGACAAACAACTTTGCGGACGTGTTTCACACTTTATTTTTCCTACAATCATTTTAAAAAATTATAATAAAAAGATAATTTTGTAGTAAAATTTACTATACTGACAATACGATTTTATTTTAGGACCGACATTTTGTTCAATCGAGTAGTCAAAGATTTTTTTTATTTTTCATAAAGAAAAACAAAAATTTGGTTTGATGTTTTATACAAACATTAGTCTTTCTTAAAAATTGACAATTTATTTTTTGCAACAAAAAACTAAAAAAAATGGATTTAAGTGACAGCGATCTCTCAAATACATCGCCGGATTTATCACCAGAACTCAATCAACGCGGCATCAACATACAAAACTGCACCAATTGTACCATTAATGTAAATTTCAATAATAATCAATAAAAATAATTACATCATAATTATGTGAAATTTCGCTTTTCAATACTCTTCTTTTACTCTTACTCTTCTTTTCATATGTTCAAATTTAGCGTGCGGTTTCACGTTTTGCCACACGTTTCTAAGAGAAACGTGTGACAAAGTAATTTGTTTATTAACTGTCAAAAAAACAGACACTTTGGGCTTTGAAAACAGAGAAAAAAAGCCTGCTTTTCACGGCGATTGTAGGAAAAATGTATTAACATACTTTTCTATTAATATCTGGCTTGTTTTTAATTTGCAAAGTTTATTTTTTCCGTCTCTAGGTGACGGCTACTTTGCTTTATCGCCTCCTACATGTTAATTTGAATTTGGTATTCGAAAATTCGGATTTAAAGACAAGGACGAAGATTTTTTCTTTCTCTGTCATACACTAAATACTTTTTCAGTTTCTCCATAAATTGTTGTTCTATCCCGTATCCATATTATATATTTCGCTGGCTTTATCCAAAATAATTCGAATTAGATTTTGGTCAACAAAATTCGCTTATAAATTTGTGTTTTTTCTCCAGCCTACTTTACTAGATTAATTCATTGAATAATATAAATCAACTTACACTACAATTTAAATGTTATGTGCTCGTACATTATATTTATATAAATACATTTATTCGTTAATTGATTTGTGAAGTTAAAAAAAAAAGTTGTGTATGTTGTTCGATTACATTAATGTTATTTGAATAGCAATATTAATAATGTTGACAGATGTAATAAATATTTTTGATTGCAAATTATGTTTAGATTGCGTTATATAGAATTTTTATTTTTATTTTTTTTTCATATTATGTAGGTATAAAATACATACATAAATAATGAAATGTATTATTCAATTATGGCTGATCAATTAATAGACAAATTTTACATTAATATTTACATTTACTACTTACTTTTTATGTGTACAAGTTTGGTACGCCATTTTAATATCAATTTAATAATTAAATAATAATAATAGTAATTTCCATTAATTTTTGCTACTTGTTAAAAAAAAAAAAATATTAAAGATGATATTCTATTAAATAAACCGTCTTGTTTGCTTAGGGACGTGTTTTATTTCTGTTAAAGAACATCAAAAGAAAAAACAAAAGAAGACACAACAAACTAGAAAATTAAATTAATCGATAAAAGCGGCAAGATTTATTTGTTTGTAAATATACTTACATAGACAAAAAGACGTTTAGTAGCCGCTACTAAATTTAATACCCAATTCGTCAGCCTATATGATATTTATCTACATCATTACAATATATTGTACGATCTTTATGGAGACGTCTTAATAACCGCATAAATTGGCAAATTATTTATAATGCTACTGGATTCTTCTTTATTAATTAAATGGAATTTGCATTAGGTATTTCTAATAAATATAATTAAAATCACATTTTTAAAGCATTAATCATTATTTCAGTCTTTGATCTTTATCCACATTGTTTATTATTTGACGATCATTATCATTTTATTTTTAAAGATCGAGAATTTTGTTTATTGTTGTTCTCAAAAAAAAAAAACAAAAAAAACATAACAATGTTGGCACTGATTAAATATTAATATGAAGAAAATTAACATAAAATTTCACTTACTGTCATTATGAATGGGTAAATAATTTCATTTAATTGCTATTAACCAAATTAAACAAATCATTACGTGAATGAAGATCAAAACTAAATTTACCGACCGATCATTAAGTCTTTAAGAAAATAAAAACACTCATGCACGTTTAACTATAAAGGAACGAAAAGTAAACAATATACTATTTAAAACAAAATATTAAGACAGTAGTTTTATTTTTTGTAAATCGGATGATCTTAATATCGTATTTAGAAATATTTTAATGTAAATAAAGAACCCTTTTGATCGCTTACCAGCCAAGGTTTAACCGGCGCTAAGATATATCGGCCGAAGATCGGAAATAGGACAAACACACTAAACGTTAATCATTTTGAAATTGTTCATTTTTGCCACAAAAGTATCTTTGGTGATGGGTTATGGTATCTTTGGAAATTTTGTCAACAACTTCTTTTTAACCCTTGTATGAACCCCACTTTGTATTTTCACATTGGAAACACAAGGGTCTAGCCAGACCCCTATACGTAAAATTAAGTTTAGTTTCATTTGGAGGACGTCGGCACCTGTTATCGTTGCCACAACGGGTGTTGCTTGCTGAAAAAAGAGTGGAACTTAATCAATTTGTTGTGGTATATTATAAAGTCTTAATTCCTACTGGTAATGGGCCACCGAGGAATGCTTCTATTGCCGATCGACACGAAAATTGCTTTGTTACTTGAGGATTGTTACATCGAGCTTCTATTTGCGGACGAACTAGAGTTTCTGAAAGTGAGAACAAAAATTTCCTGCGAGCATCTGTTGTTTTGTAATGGTTAACTTCTTTGCAGATGATATAACTCGCCAATCGCATAATGTCAATTATGTTATAAAAGAATGCCAAAGTCCTTCTTTTTGTTCGTTGTTTTGTGGTGAAGTGGCTTAATATTTGGTCCATTGCGTCGACGCCACTTTTGGTTTTATTATAATAAATAATTGCTTCTGGCTTTTTTAGATCACCAATTACGTTCTTGTCATAATGTACTGGTGATAAAAGAATCACTGTAGGACCACATTGCTACTTTATTTTCGTGATACCCAAATATTGATGAATGTACTGGCCGTGAGGAATTTTTTTTCATTTCAGGTGGAATACATGTTTTGCTGCTTCGCCTCTATGAGGCGTTTACACCCTTGTAAGATAGTAAAAAAATTATCGGCCACGATTGTCCTTTCCGAGTTCGAATACCTAAACGCCAAACGCAACATTTCATTTTGCCCTCGGTCAACGGCCCGTTCTGCAGCCTACGTACAAATAAAACAATACACGGTTAGAAATTTAGGTATATTTTTTAATATATCTTCTGCTATAAAATAAATACTTACAATTTTTAGTTTTAATTCAATACAAATGAAAATTATTATAATGGTACATAAGTCTTTTTGGTATAACAACCATATAAAATTCGTTTTAATTGCCCTAGAATACACTAAAATTATTAAATTTATATTCAGTTATATCAAAAATTATACATCAAATTTATCTTTTTATTTCATTTATTATTTTATTTAAAACATTTATTATTGCGATACAATTAAAATATAAAATTTAAAAACTTTATATTTTGGTTGTATTCATTTTATATATAATAATTATTAAAAGGATGTTTTGGAACTTATTGGAATTATTTTTCATTTTATTTATTATAAAATTAGAATGCAACGGTTTTTTACAAGTAATACTATCAAAATATTAAATAAATGTAATTTTTTTATTAAAATGTATTTAATAAAAGATTTAGTTAAAGTTAATACAACCTAGGTATAAATCCTTGATGAATTTATAAATGCTTCTTATTAAATTGAATAATGGTTGGTATAAACAAATTACAGTTATACATTTTACTAATATGTTATAGAATAAATATAATCATTATGGAAACGTTTTTTATCGTAAACGTATCTCGAGCATTTGAGAGAATAGTTCAATTTAATATTAATTATTGAGGATCAAAAGTTATTATATAGAGAGTTACTAAAAATAATTAGTTTTCAATGGTTTATTCTGTGCTGCTTATTAATAATAAAGTTTTGAAATTTGGTGCTAAGTGAAAAATTCAAACAAAAATAATTAAAACAAACTACGAACAAGTTTTTCCTTTTGTAATTGTTTTATCTACATATGTACAAACTTTTTGACCCTAGTTTTAATAAAATTAATTATTGTGATTAAGTTAATGTTATTTAAAATAAAATGTTAAATTATGACAAGAATTTATGTAACAGTACAAATTGAAAAAACAGTTAAACTTGTATAGAAATTGTTCAATTCAGTACATCTGAAACTTTGGACTATTATGATTATGTTTATTCAGGTAAAGTATATCTATTTGTGGTGTTGTTATTAATACTAATAAACATTAAAGTGATCGAGAAGTCATTGTATGTCCTATCTGATTAGAATTATCAATATTAAAAGTCTACGATTCATTGCAAAGATATTTTAATATTTAAATTTGGTTATTGGTATTTTAAATCGTGCTTATTGAAGTAGGACTAATGATTTATTGAAACATGTAGTGCACTAACACTTTTTGCTAAAATGTCAATCGCAAGCTTATGTATTATGTTGAATTCTTTTCGTTTTTTCAAATCAATGTAAATTTTGTGGTGTGAAACCAAAATTGATGCAGTTAAACAGTGTTTGGATTGGTAACATAAAACGTTTGACGTTTAAAAAATTTCGAATCGATTTTTGTAGTGTTTAGTCGAATGATTTATTCAATAGTTAAAATTAAACACAACAATTAAAATGATTAAAAATTGAGACAAATACTCTATGAATTGACAACATTGACAACTACAAATTGACGTTTCTATTTTTGTTAGTGTTAGTAGCCAAGGTGAAATTTATCAAAAAATTTGCATTTCGTAAAATTGATGTACATCGAAAAAAAATTGATGTTTTTTGACGAATTCAATATGGTTTTCGATGTACATCAATTTTTTTGTGATGGTTTTGGGTGGAACGAATTCAACATTAGTAACTTATTTTACAGCATTACAAAATAGTGCAGTAAATATAGAAAATTTTGATTGCTTTTTAAATGTTCATGGAGCTCGCATTGAACAAAATATTTTTCTTTGTTATGTCAATCAATTTATTTTACACCCGTGTAAAACAAGTTTAGAGGTGGACGATTGCCAAAATTACAGCTCAACTACTTCCAGTAACATGGAGAATTTTTTATTTTACGACTATAGTTCCCAAAATTTGTCTACCTTGGAAGTAAAAGTAAACGAAACAAGTGTTCAAACTGATCCAACTAATCAAAAGGGAGTATTAAAGAGATCGAATTTGGCAATTGGAAGCAGTGTGTTTATTACATCTAAAGTACTGTTTGTTTTAATTTATTTATTTCCGAATTATTTTTTTTCGTATTCGTTTAGTCTTTTAAGCAGTTTATAACAAAGAAGGCAGGAGGCTCAACTATCTACACAAACTTCAAAGAAACTGGTTGGCTTAAAGACACATACAGGTGAAAATTGGTTTCACTTTTGGCTTCATATATCCACGAATATTTGAGTTTTAATCCAACGAAAGAAGAGAAACTTTCCGCAGCGAACGCGTGTGTGGAGTTATTTCCCTGTTTGCAGCTAGTTAGTTCATTTATTAATATTTGTTATTATGTTAAATAATAATAACACTAATGTTCAGTTGCTTAAATAAAGCCACACCAGCCAACGGCTAGTCCAAAAATATTTCCTCTCTTTCTTCTTGTAAGAAATTGCGATTGGTTTCATAATACGAATTCAACGCACTTAATTTTAGTTTATTTTTGCATAGAAACATTTGTCGTTATATTAGTAGCTGGATGAAATTAGGCAGTGAAATATTTAACTCTCTTGTTACAATGTTCATGTAAAAAAGGAATATAAGCAGCTTGCATTGATTTTGTATTATGAAACAAATCGCAATCCCATACAAGAAAAATAGGGGAAATACTGTTTAACTAGCCATTGGAACTTTATTAAGCAACTGTGCATAAGAAAATTATTAGGCCAGCGAGTGGCCAAAATTTTCCATACACGAGAGCTAGATACTAAGCACAATTATTTTAATATCTAGTTTATTTGTACTCTTTCAGTTTACTGTATATTAGTTTAAAGCCATGTACACGAATACATCGAAAAAATGCGCCCCTTATACTTGTGCTGTCGGCCTTGTTTTCAATCAATAAACACAAAAAAGTAAGAAATACTAATTTCTTTTCTTTTTTTAACACGTTAAAACACATGAGTGGCGCTAAAATGGGCGACGCATTTTTTGATGTGCTCTTGTTCAAAGTTTAAAAAATATTCTAATATAAATATAATAATATTTTTTAGGAATTATTATTTAATTCGACAAATACTGGGTTTTTGCAAGTAAAATTAAAAAACGATAGGGTGAAGAGAAGGAAGCTTGAAAAGGAGTTTGAGCCAATTTCAAATATTCGCAGTGCAGAAACGGAAAAACCGGATAGTTCGTTTGATACGCCTGATTTACAACTGGATTTGTATACATTAAAAACATTAGCATTGCCAGAAGAAATTGAATTAGCTAAAGATAAATTGAAAGCAACGGCAGCCTACAGAAAATTAGAACTTAAAAAAGAACATTTTATTATAAACGAGAACTGCAAATACTTCTACATATCTCCAGAACTGGTAGGTACAGATTTATAAGTTTTATGTTTATTGTTCATTTAATTTTACAGATTCTCTTTGATTTTGAACTAAATTATTGCTCAACACCAAAGCTGAAAACTGAATGGGAAATTTACCAACGACACATTTTTACTATAGTCAAAAACGCAGGAAAAAAAATTTTATACACAGAATTTGAAAGGAGTTCTGGTAAAATCTGTATCTATGCCTATGCCCTTAGTATAGTTATTAAAAAGAGTTACTTTTAATTAAAGCTATGACTATAATTTTTCAAATAGACTTTAAATAATTGGTAAACCTATGATCATTATAAAGTTGATTTTACATAAAATTGTAATATACTTTTTTTTTTTTTTTTGAACAAATTAATTTCTGTTAAACGTTATGTAACCTTCTTGTTAAACCCATTAACACTGAGGTATTTAATATCCCCGCAAATTACTAAACCAATGTAAGGCTCAACTGCTTCCAAGGTCTGTATCACTCACAAAGCACAAAACTGATTCAATAATTTTAAAATGTACCTCAAAAATGAATCTTTATAAGACTTGAGGAGTATACGGTTTACATTTGAGATACATTTTAATGATTCTATAGTAAGGGCATGTGTTATTAATCCTTTTATAAAAGTATTTCAAACATTTCTACTATATATGTATGTATATACGTAGATTGGGAGAGCTGTGCACTATATTTTCTTAACTTGATACGACTTTTACCTCCATCACCAGCCGGAAGGACCAAATTTAGTCGCATGACGGATGAGAAGGCTATTGATCAGCTGCTAGAGTTTAAAACCGTAAGATATAATTTTTAAAATATTTTTTATTTATTCTTATAATTTTAGGTTGGTCTAACAAACGAAGATTACTTGATCAACGCTAAACAAAGGGCACCATATATTATTGCAAAAGGGATAACAAAAGGAAAAATTAATCAATATATTATTGTATTGGATGGTAATTTGATACCATTGGCCCCGGAATTTCAATTTATTGATGCTTTAGATATACATAGTTTACAAACTACACTTAATTTTTAACATCAAATATGATAATAATTTAAGGCTTTTTTGGCTATTTTTACAAAAATACGTATTAAGTTTAAGAAATTATTGGAAGAAAATTAACTTCTTTAAATTTAAGTTTTGTTAGTGATTTTGAAAATTACTTTATTTTTTTTATCATTTGTTGAATTATAAGTTTTTATTTTTTATTTAAAATTTGCTGAATCATAACAAAATTAACATTATAATTGGGATTTACTAACATACCCCCATATTTATTTTTTGTAAATTAAAAAAGAAAACCGGGAAAATGAATCGTGAAATCCTTTACGTCTGTTATATTTGTAAAAAAAACTTCTTCCTTCATATCAACACTAATTAAGCATTTGAGACTGATGCATCAACAAGTAGATTCAAAATCTCTTATTTTACGGTGTGTTTATGATATAAACTGTGCATATACTTGTAATACCTATTCAGGTCTTCGTAAACATGTCGTAAAATGTTCAAACCAAGTTAAAAAGGCCCATAAAGAACCATTAGATTCAAATTTACTTAAATTAGTTAATTACGAAAAATTTGCTGATTCTTTTATTAGTGGTAATGGTAACATAAACGAACAAAGTAATTTAGAAATCACTGCTATTGAAGCACCAGGATTATCTTCTATTGCACTCAGTAATGATATAATAGATTCCCAAGAAACTGTTTTTTCTTTTGCATCCGAGTTAGATTATTTAGGGTTACCAGATTTAACTATCAATAAAATATTACAATTATCTTCAGAATTGTTACAAAATCTTTCTAATGATTATTCAAAGGTCATCGTAAGGTCAGAAGGTAATTTTCAGCCAGAGCTTTTAGAAAAATCGACATAATAAATAACCAACATAATAATTACTTTAAAAATGTCATGTCGCGTTATAAAAGAAATGTAAAATTTATAACATCGGCATATTTTGTTAAGCCTATTCAAATTACAATTGGTACCCGCTGGGACCGTAAATATTGCAAAAAATATAAAACTTACAAGAAATGCTTAGTGCAGACGACTTATCAGTATTTCTCTATAATAGAAACTTTAAAAGTATTGTTTAAAAATACACATTTTGCCAAACAAATTTTTGAAAACCACCACACCACCAAATTTTGCTGTGGTTCTCTTTTCAAGCAGAACAAATTTTATCAAAACCATCTTGCTATTCAGCTACAGCTCTTTTATGATGATTTTGAATGTACTAACCCCTTGGGAAGTCGTAAAACCATTCATAAAATTGGGGCTATAAACTTCACAGTTCTAAATCTACCCAATGAATCGTTATCGCATTTAGAAAATATTCATTCAGTAGCTTTATTTAATGTGAATGACCTTAAATTTGGTTCATCATACAATCAGATTATGAGACCAATTGTGAACGATATATTTGTTTTAGAGAGGAGTGGAATTATAACTGATTCAGGAATTATGTTTGGTACCTTAACTAGTTTGACTCATGACAATTTGGGTGCAAATCAAATATTAGGATTTTCCGGAAGTTTTAATGCGCATTATTTCTGTCGATTTTGTGAAATAAATAAAACAGAAGTGCAATTTACATTTGAGTAAAACATTGATAAAATGCGTTCAACCGAAAGATTAATAATTCATTCTTCTAATATTGAAACACACTTAAAAAAAGGAGTAAAATGGTTATCCATATTAAATGAAATATCAAATTACGACATTATAGAAAACTGCACTGTTGACCCCATGCATGATTTATTAGAAGGGGTTGTACCTTTCATAATTCTAGCTCTCTTTAATTATTTTTCTGAATCTAAAATCATAAATTTCGAACAAATATACGATAGAATTCATTCATTTAGTTATGGTTATTTATATTGAAAAACACTTCCTACATCAGCTGTTAATAAGGATTCGCTAGGCCTGTCGGCTTCGCAATGTTGGCTTCGGTGTTTAATTCTACATTTACCATTCATATTTGGTGATCTAATTACGGTATTAATGTTATCTCATTGGGAGGCTATTACAACAATTCTTGAAATTTTAAAGATAGCTTTTTCTAAAACAGTAGAATTTATGGTAATAAATAAATTTAAAAGTTTAATTGAAACCCATTTAAATGCTGTTGTAAACATTTTTCATCTTAAGTTCATCCCTAAACATCACATTCTCGTTCATTACCCCAGTGCAATGGCACGATTGGGTCCGGTAAGCCAGTATTCTATAATGAGATATGAATCTAAGCATCAATATTTCAAAAATATTGCTAATAATTTAAAGAATTTTATTAATTTACCTAAGACTTTGTCTAATAGACACCAAAAAAAGTTTGCTGTAACTTGGAATCGGTTGGACTTAGGTCGACCAATTAAAACAGGAAAATTAAGTAATCCTCCAAATGATTTACTTCCAGAAATTAAAGACGTTTTAAGTTCTTTAGAATATAATGAAAATGAATTAATTTTTCTCGCATCTTTTATTGAAAGCGATGTACATTACAGACCATCATTGATGATCAGTTCTAAGGATAATGAGATTTTAAAATTTTACCAAAATAAATACATTGTAAAGATTAGAAATGAGTATTTATTTTTATGTACAAAATATTTTATTAAATGTTTTGATAATTTTCATAAAGCCTTTGAAGTGGAAGAAGACCTTATGTGGTTAACTTGTGGTTTCAAGAAGAACAAACAAGTCTTATATTTTAAAGAAATTCTGAACAAAAAAACGATGTATAAATTTATTTTTAAGTTTTACTTTATAAACTAAATAAAGCATTTCTGAGAATCAACATTATTTGTTAATTTATTTGATATTTCCGAAACCCCTACATTTTTGACACCTGTAAATTATAATTAGTTCTTTCCGCTGTTTAGAAAATTATAATACAAAGTTTGTTATAAATTTAATATATCTTTTGTATTGAAATTTAATACAAAAATCTATATAACGTTAATAAGATAAGGTATTACCAGTTTTGATATACTTTCGTATTAAAATAATACTTCTTTAGGTTTAAATGTTTGAATAATATTAATTATCAAAATTTATTAGTTAAGTTGTATTGAAATTAGTTTTATATTTAAGCCATATTATGAAATCAATGCTTTTAGCATTATTAATAATTAATATGTGTTTTTTATTAAAGTAATCAGCAATAAAATAAAATTTATAGATTTCAAATATATTGAAGTGACACTATTTTCTAGTAGACCTATATGTATACCAAAAATTGATTAAATTTACACCTTTTTTTCAACCGTGTACCCAAGTTTTTTCTCTAAAAATGATTCAATGCTGTTTTCTATTATTTATACTTTTTAGTGTAAGGGTAGTTTTTGAATTTACCCTTAAAAATCGAGGAGCTTCATTGGTGGAGTTTGTACAAGACCTTTAGCGAGGGACGAATACAAGCTTAAAATTTCGATCATAAACAATTAAATATTTAAATTTAAATGCTTGAACCACTGTAGCAAGCAGTGGCGTAACTATAAATTTCGGGCTCTCCCCGCAACATTTTTTTGGGCCCGTAAAAATGCTTCTTGTACCTATGAACAAGTAAAACTTTTAGTAAAAAACTTATTTCTTCCTTTCGTCTAGTCTAGCATTAATTAAAAGTATGTGATTTCGAGAGTAGATGACACGAAACATCTTGCAACTCAATGCTCTGACGATTTCTAATTATATCGATAAAGCATCACAAATTTCGAATATAACCCTTAGCGGCCAAACGGGGTAACTAGTTACCCCCGGCTCAGAGAAAGTGAAATTAGAGGACTAAAATCATTGAAATTGATACAAGTAACGACATGTGCCAGTAGTAGACAAGTGTGAGATGTGACTCCATTACATAGGAAGCCGAAAAAATGCATGGCGGCGCTTTAAGCGTTCGATTTCTTGGCGTGGGGTAACTAGTTACCCCGGTGTGGCCGCAACCGTTGCTCGGCACAGATCTTTTTTTTCAAATCGACTTGTTTGTGGTGTCAATAGACAAAATAAAGGTAAGTTTTTGATATTCTAGTAAAGAAATTTTTTTTTCAATCCTAGTCGTTCATTTTTATATGATATTGTTTATTGAATAAACTAGTGTACGTTCATTGTAGGATAACACGTGGGTTCTAAGTTATGAAAATACGATGTATAAACTTACTGTATGTTTTTTTATTATATCGGAGAGAGCAAACAGAGCAAATACAAAAAACAACCATACTGCGTTGTTATTTTACACGTAAGTATTGTGTTTTTTTCTTTTTTCTCAGTCTGCTCTCTCCTATATAATAAAAAATACATAGGGTTAGTTTCATATAAAGAACAATTTTTATGTCTCAAATGGCCCATAAATAAAAAAAATTGATAAGATACTTTCCAAACAATGTTTTGACTGCGGTAAAAATTATTTTGCCTGGGAAACACAATCGGCTAAACAAAGATCAGCTCGTGTAAGCAGAGGTGAAGTTCCGTATGAAGCAAGCTTGGCAGATGATGCTGTAAATCTGGATTCGCTAGAGAACTTTTGGGATCTCTTGTTTAATCAAGAGATCATTGAAGTAATCGTCGACAGCACGAATGAGAAATTCGAGAAGGTGTCTGCTAGCCTGGTTGTTGAAGATAAAGCCCAGACCTACCACCATCACACTGACCCTCTTGAAATCAGAGCTTACATCGGTTTTTTATACTATGCTGGCTTATGGAACTCTTCCAAGGTGGATAAACACGAACTCTGGGACAAAAGAAACGGAATCAACTTCTACAGGGGTATCTTTCCTCGAATGAGGTTAGAGTTTCTTCAGTCTTGTTTGCGTTTCGATGCAAGAGAGAAGCCAGATGACCGATTTTCGCCCATCAGAAAAATTTGGTCCATTTTCATCAATAACTGCACTAAGTATTATAATTCAAGTAATAAATGTACAGTATGCATTTCGGATGTACATTAAGTCAAAACCGGATAAGTACGGACTAAAGCTGTCAACCCTCAACGACGCTTCGACCGCCTACCTGATTCACTCCATCCCGTACCTTGCAAAAGACGCCACCATTGATAATCCCCAGAGATTACTTAGCGGAGAATACTTTTTTCAAGCTGTAACGTAACGGCTCCAATATACGGCACCAATCGCACGGTGACGTGCGACAATTGGGTCACCACCGTCTCTCTGCTGACCAGAATGTTGGATCAACCATTCAACATGTCTGTAACTGGAACTATCAGAAAGAATAAACGAAAGATTTCCATTGAGATGAAGTTAGCGTCGAAAAATCCTCCTGAAACAAAGTTTTGTCACACCAAAGACATAACTTTACTTTCCCGTTCACCGAAGAAGAACAAAATTGTGCCATACCCAAGAGATGGTGGGTCCACTATAATGATACGAAAGGAGGGACAGATACTTTCGATCAATTGTGTCACGCCTACTCAGTCGCTCGGAGAACGAACAGGCGAAGCAGTCGCCAATTCCCGCATTATGTGGAAACTCAAAGTCGGCGACGCACGGGAATCCACTTCTGCGATCATCGTTTTGAAGAAACAGAGATTGGCAGGACCATTTCTTCGGAAAGAGCTGCAGATGGTCATCAAGAGCCACCTAAATATTTACAACAACCAAGAAATGGGCGACCTGAAAAAAGTTACCTTCGACCAAGCGCGGAGGTGCGTACAGTGTGACCGAAAGAAGGACAAAAAAACGCGTGTTGGATGTTCGGCCTGTAGAAGGCCGGTTTGCGAGGAACATCGGTTCCCTTTGTGCATGACTTGTGCTGGTCAATAAAATTGGATTTCAAATAAATTTTTTTTTGTTCAAATATCATAAAAATAATTTTTTTTCACTTTTCTGTACGTAAATATATATTTAGAAGCTAATAAAGCACAAAAAAACCAAATTTTATGATTTGTAATTTTTTTCATTTTTCCCTCCAGTAATTTTGCAAAATAAATATACTTTTTGAATGATCGGCAGATACTGTTATTTTTTATGGTAGTGTTATATGTTGTGCGTACTATCCTAAAATTTTAGCCCTTAATATTGAAAAATGGCGGAGTAATGAATTTTTTTCTGAAAAAAACCATTTTTGCTGAATTTTCACATATATGACCAGTTTTTAGAACGCCATCTATAAATTGACCGATAAAAATCATTAGAAATGTTGAAGAACTCTTCAACAAACATGAAACAATCGGTTAGAAGTCTTAAAATACCCATATGTCTTGCACAACTAGGTTTTTCAGTGTGGGTAAATGAGTTACCCCATATGACCGCTATGTGGCCTGGCTGAGGTGTGGCCGATAAGGGATAATATGAAAAATATCAACAATTTCGAATTTTCAAAGTATCTCGAATATTCTCGAGAGTTTTCAAATATCGAATTATCCGTAAGTTTTGTTAAAAATTGCTAAAAACTAAATCATCATGTAGTTTTAAGTTTGATCAATCATCAAAAGCTTTTAGTTTTGAGAGGTTTTCAAACCAAACCATTTAACTCTAAAATGTGATATTACAAAGGAAGGTGGTATTTTTGGAAAAATTTAGAATATTTGTGTTCAATGAGCTTTAAGCTTGATAATTAATTTATAATATGTGTTTGGGTTTAAGCTTAAATTTTCTGAGTCTTTTAATATTTTTAGGTTTTTGTTACAATCTTTTATGTGCAAAAAATAAGTATTTGCAAAGAGTTTCAAGAGCTTTTAGTTTTAAGAGCTGTCATTGATTGAAACTTTTTAAACAATTTATCCCAAAATTCCGTTAATAGAATTTTAGGATAAATTTAGAATATTTTTTTTCCAAAGAGCTTTAAGATGAATAATTAATTTATACTTTTTTGGGTTTGAACTTAATGTTTGTGAGCTTTTTTAATATTTTTTTAGTAATGTTTTTAATAACGCTTTGGTGTTTTGTTGAAGGAATGGTTATTTCAGCAGGAAGATATTGAAAGTTTGTTTTTGTTCAGTAGTATTGTTACTGGGTATCACACAATTAGGTATGTAAAACAAAAATCCCTTGTACAGTTTGAACACCTGATGCCACAGGCTTCGGAGTTCATATCGCCCCGACATAAATTTTGTGCATTCATAACACATTTTTCCACGATATACAGAATTTGTTCCGAGCCGATCCAAATTTTTTTCGGGCGAAAAAAGTTTTCGCACGTGAGGTGGTGTATGGACTGGATTCTTTTTGAAGTTCCGCTATACTTTTTGTTGGTGAACAATATTGTAATGACGCTAAAGCATCGGATGTTACTAAGTACGATGTTGGTTCTTATGTCTTATTTGCTGTTGGTAAAAGTTTTGTAATTTTATTTTGGGTTTTTTGTTTAGTTCTTGACGTCGCCTTCGGATTTTCTTTTGTTATTTTTCCCTTTTCCTTAAGTGCCTACTTCTTAATTCTTTCTTCATCTTTTATCCATAATGAGTTGGTAATGACAAAACTCTTCTTGTCTTTTTGAACTATTGAACCCTTTCTTAATGGTGTCTGCGGCCAGTCTAAATGTCCTCCAGAGGTGTTTAAGTTTGTATTTTAGGAGCTAATTTAACGCAGGAAAGAGTGCCAAATTCAAAGTTTTTTTTTGGATATTTTCTTGGAGATCCGCGTTCTTATCAACGGTTAAAATGTTTTCTGAAGGCCAGTCAATTTAATCATTAATGACGGTGTATTTTTGAGTAAGCGAAATTTCAACTAATTGAGGAATACTCTCGGAGGCACCTGTGGATTCAAGGTCATTGAGTATTGTTATGTTTTCAACATCAGTCATATTGGCAATATCTATGCCAGTAATGCATAATCTGACGAGAGTGAAGGAAAATCCTCACATACTCGTCGGGTAGTTCTACATTAAAAATGTCCTCAGAACATCGGATTACATTGTCTGCTGTTTTATAGTACATTTAAACCGATCTCCTATTACAGGGGTTTGAAATTCTTGGTGGCTTTTTACTAGAGTATAATACTATAATATTTTTAAAATTTTTAGTTTTTTTTTTTCAAACGCCACTGTCCAAAGGCTTCTAAGTGGTCCAAATTTTCGTATTAAATATGGATAATGTATTACGTAATGATGCTTACGCAATGCTGCCAAATACCAGTTGATGTAATCAACAGATACAATTTGTTGGTTATGAAAGTATTTAATGATTTACATTAAATCGAACAGTATTATACATACCTTCAAACAGATCATGAGCTATGCACGGTGGAAGACCAGGAGGACAAATATTTTTTTTTTATTTTTTTATTTAAAATACATTTTTATTTATTTATTTTCTGTAATTACAATCTAGTCTCCTGGACTAATGAGCAATTTGTTTCTGACTTAATTTACTAACTTAAATTAATCTATGGATTCTTCCCATTGGCGTTCCATAGTGTTTGGTAAATTGAAGTAAACCACATCTTTGTTGTGGATTTTAGATCAGCATAATGCTGCTTAAACTGACAATCACACCAGCTCAAAGGTTTGGTTCTTTTAAGTCTGCGAACTAAATTCGTGATGCTTAGGAGCTGAGTTGCCTCAATGTTCACATGTTGGCGGAGCCTTTCTTCGTGTATCCGTGCTTTTTCCTGGATTTCATGTAAGATGAGGTTCATTTTAAGGTCCCTATGAAGGTCATTGTTCATGACATACCAAGGTGCATCAACGATGTTCCTTAATACCATATTCTGAAATCTTTGGATGATATTTACGTTGCTCTGTTTGGTAAAACCCCAAAGCTGAATACCATAAGTCCAAATCGGTTTCAATATTTGCTTATAAAGTAGAAGCTTGTTGTATGTTGATAAAGAAGAGTTCCTTCCCATCAGCCAATACATTTTTCTGTATTTAAGTCTTAATTCTTCACTTTTCTTCTTGACGTGTGCTTTCCATCGTAGTTTAGCATCCAGGGTCATGCCGAGATACTTAGCTGTGTTCGCATGCGGTATTATTTCCCGATTTATGGTAATCGGAATATGTTCGATTCGTCTGTTTGTAAAGTTGATGTGAACTGATTTAGCTTCATTTAGTTTTATTCTCCATCTTTTTGTCCATTTATATATTTGAGTTATAGCTGATTGTAACTTCTGTGTTGATTCTTCGTTGCTTTTTCCAACAGCTAAGATCGCCGTATCATCTGCAAAAGTTGCCACCGTGTTGTTTTCTAATGTAGGAAGATCATAAGTGTATAGTAGGTATAAAACCGGCCCTAATACACTGCCCTGTGGAACTCCTGCATTGATTTCTTTCAATTCAGAAAATGTATCATCTAACTTAATCCTGAAGAACCTATCTTTCAAGTATGATTCCAGTATCTTAGCAAATTGCATTGATAGAAGATTCCTGAACTTGTGGTTAAGTCCTTCATGCCACACTCTATCAAACGCTTGTGCAACGTCTAGAAATACTGTTGAACAGACTTTTTTCTCCTCTAATGCTTTCTCAATTATACTGGTTATTCTGTGTACTTGATCAATTGTTGAGTGTTGGTTGCGAAAACCGAACTGATGATTTGGGATCAAGTTTTTACTCTCGATTATCGGATTTAATCTTTTACCAGAAGCTTCTCAAAGAGTTTGGACATGACTGGCAATAGCGAAATTGGCCTATAAGACGATGTTATGTGTGGTGGTTTCCCAGGTTTTGGGATCATAATTACTTCTGCAATTTTCCATAAGCTTGGTACACATTTGATTCTAAATGCTGCATTTATAAGATTGGTGAGTTTCACCAGAGCTTTCCTTGGTAGTTCTTTTAAGATTTCTGCAGTAATAAGATCGTACCCAGGAGCTTTTTTCATATTCATATTAGCTTTTATCTCACGCATGACTTCTTTTGGTGTTGTGGGTAGGATTTTTTTACTTTCTTGCACAGCTTGTTCAGTTATTATCTCGGCTTCCAACGTTTGGTCTTCATGTGGCTGGAATATTTTTTCGAGGTGTTCGGCAAATTCTCGAGCTTTGTCTTCATTATTTCTAGCCCATTTCTCACCTGCTATTTTTATTTGGGGAATCTGCATTATTGGTCTTTTGATTCTTTTGGTTGCTTTCCAAAGAGAATAATCAGTACTGTTATCATTAGTTAATTTTCTTAAATAGTTGCTGATTGATTCATCTTTCAATTCTTTGATCTCTCTTCTTAATTGTTGAGTGAGATTGTTCAAATGAGTTTTATCTTGGGGGGCCCTTGTTTGTTGCCATACTCTTCTCGCTCTTCTTTTTTCTGCGAGGAGTTCCCTAATTTCCATAGGGTAATTGTTTCCCTTGATTTTCGTTTTAATTTCAGGAGTATTTTCCCAAGCTGATTGCTGTATATCGTTTGCAAATTTGTGAACTTCTTTGTCTAATTGTTCTTCAGTCTTTAATGGAAATTAAGTTAATTTTTTCTTCTAGCGATAGTCTAAAGCATACCCAATTAGTGTGATTATTTACTAGGAAAGGGTTTCTTTCTTTCTGAATGATTTTTTCACTTAACGTTAGAAGTATTGGTGGATGATCAGAGTTCATGTCGTGGCTTTCATCTACTTGTACATAATTTACAGATATGTTCTTTATTACAAAGAAATCAATCAGATCTGGTACTTTGTTTGGATCAGTTGGCCAGTAGGTTGGTTTTCCAGTTGCGAGGGCTTCACAACTGCATTTTCTGATAGCTTTTAGGAGTTCTTTACCCTTAGTCGTTGTTACTCTAGATCCCCAGTGGACATTTTTTGCATTAAAGTCTCCTCCAAGTACAAATCGTTTTCCTAATTTACTGAGGAACTCGAGATAATCTTTTTCTTTCATTGAGTGCTTCGGTGGGCAGTAAATACTAGAAATACAAATAGAACTACTTTTGGATTTGACAATAACAGCAGTTGCTTGTATTTCTTCCGTTTCATGTTTTAACTCCTAATAGTGATGAATACTATTTCTAATTATAACAGCACTACCTCCTTTAGCAGTGTTTCCAGGATGAATAGTGTGATATATTTGCTAATTTTTAAATTTAATGTTTGATTGTCTAGTGAAGTGTGTTTCCGTGATGAGACATACATCGATTTTTTCTGTGTCCAGGACCACTTGCAGTTCTTGTTGATGTTGCATCAGTCCATTGGCATTCCAACATAAGATTCTAAGATCTTGGGCCATTTTTCTGTTTAGGGATGGCTCCCTTAGTGCTGTACTCTAGTTTCTGTAATCGCTCATCAAATGTATTTAGTCTGCTTAAAATTAATTTAAGTGTTTGACTTATATCGTCATTTTGAGCAGTTTTTCCTGGATTTCCGTTGCTCATCATTACTTGAGCATAAGTCATTTTATCAAACTGTCCAACTGTCCTTAGTTCCCGACACTCTACGATTTACTTCGGGTCGGTTCATCTTAACCGCTTGTTTCCTGAATAAACTTGGATTTTTAGCAATCACGTTCTTATTTTTGATATTTTGCAGTTCAATAGCAACGCTGCATCCTCTGTAGTTAGCCGGATGGTTTTCTCCACAGTGAACGCATTTAGGTTGAACATTTTGGGCTTTTACACAATCTTTGGTATGATGTTTACCTAAACATTTGACACACCTAGGTTCCCTGTTGCAATATTTTTGTGTATGTCCATAGGCTTGACATTGTTTACATTGTGGTATAAGCTTAGATCTTCTTAGAGGCTGAATAACGGAGGACGGCATAGGAGGACAAATATGATAATTATTTAGTTCGTTTAGGGCAGACTTTTTCTAATGCCAGTTTGATTTGATTCATCAGAGGTAGATAAATTTTGAAGAGCAGCATTAACATTTTCGGGTGTTTTTATTTCCACTATATTCACATCGTAATTCTTTAAAGATTTTTTGTCATATACAAACAAAAATAAGAAGAAGAACTAAAATTCTCTGTAAATCCGCCTATTTGGCGGCTGCCCAGATTATCACCAACCATAGCGAAAAGTGTTCCATGATATGTTTGGTTAGTAAATTTGTCTTCGGGATTGCTAACTTCTACTCCATTCTCTTCTAACGTTTTCAAGTCCTTAATTAAGGGTTTCAAAATTTTGTCAAAACCAAAAAAAAATGTACATTAGCTTCTTTACATAACAAAACGAGCTGGATATTATAATTTCGCGTCTATATTTTTTAGTAAAGTTACCAATAGACATGTACAGCCCTAGCATTTTGCGTTTATTTTGCGATGATCCTAATGGATTACAAATTTCAAAGGCGTCTTGAAAAATAATTAATTCACCATTGAATCCAAAATGAGTTCCCTTTATACACTTCTCCGTCATTGTAATCCATTAAAATATTAGGTTTTTAATTAATTCAAAGCAAACAACTTTGTTGAAATTTCCAGTCATATGAGGAATCATTTGAGAGTAAACGAAGAAATAAAATGCCCAGGTCGAAATTGCAAGCTTTATTTTAAAAATCAATCACATTTTCGAGATCATTGTTTTAGATTTCACAAAAAAGAAAATACGACTGTTTTAATTGAGGATAACCGAGGACGTGTCATAGAGGAAAATACGACAAATTTTATTGTTGACTCACAGTACAGTTTATTATTCACAAATCTGAAATACAAATATAACGTTTCAAATATCGGATTAAATTTTGTGTATAATGAGTTACGTACAATTGCTGAAAAAAACAATGAATGTATTTTGAACCAAGTTCTGGCCATAACAGAAAATCATAATATAGTTAGTAAACGGGATGAAATACTTTCTGTGATCAAAAACTCATATAACTTAAATGAGCTAAAGTTATTTAAGAATAATTTCAGCCGTCTGAAATACATTGAAAGTAACTTAGGATATGTACCACAAATTCAAATAGAGTTAGGGAGGAACAACCATCACCAACTTTGTTCTTATTATTACATATCAATTTTACAAACTTTAAGAACATTACTGAATGAGATTGAAATTTACAAATTGTTCAATGAAGTGAAACCGGAAAAACCTAATATTTTAATGGATTACAATGACGGAGAAGTGTATAAAGGGAACTCATTTTGGATGAAAAACTGCAACACCATTGAATTAATTATTTTTCAAGACGCCTTTGAAATTTGTAATCCATTAGGATCATCGCAAAATACATAAATCACACGTAAAACATATTTTGTTATGTAGAAAAAGAAAGTTTTTCTGTATTAAATCAATAAGATTTTTTCGGCTTTTTATAGACAAAATATATCAAAAATAATGGCATTCACAACAATTTCGACTTGTTAATCAGAAAAAATGAAGAGGCCAATCATTTATAAATATATCTACCAGAAAAAGTAGAAATATCAAAATCCCACCCGTACTTTAACCCGAGGTCAATACAAAATCGACTCCAAAAAATGAAACATGACATTGTTTGTGGGCATATAACACACAGAAATGAGAGTTTTCCTTGAGTTTTTGATTTGGTGAATTTTATAATTCGCTAAGTCAACGCGTTCTTGCCTCATACGTAATGTATGAAGTTAAAATTTTATTTTTGTAGTTTGGTCGTAGCTACCTGATGAGTAGACCGAACTTTTTGTTTCTACGAACTTATCAGTACGAAACAAAACTACCACAGGGAAAGCTCAAGGAAAGTTTTAATTTTTTGGAGTCGATACACTTTGTATTGACTTCGGGATTTTGTTATCTCTTCATTTTTTCTGATTAACAAGTCGAAATTGTTGTGAATGCCATTATTTTTAATATATTTTGTCTATAAAAAGCCGAAAGAATCTTATTGATTTTGTTATGTGTAGAATGTACCTTTGTGAGATCAGGTTTTTTATTAATTAAAAACGAATGCATCCTATGCCAATGAACATTATATGAAATATATGTTGCAAATGTTTTCATATAATTAGACCACGGATACTTAAATGCTTTATTATTTATTTATTATTATTCTTTTTCCTGGTGCACTAACATATATATATATATAAATGCTTACTATATGAAACTATCGAAATTATATTCGAATCACAAATATTACACACATAAACCATATTCAAGATTTTTTTTCAATTTTAATAAAAAACACAATTGTTTTAAAATACTTTTAACCACTTTTGATATATAATAGCCCGATAACTATGCTGATTTCAAATAAAGAAAATGTAAAATAACCCATTGTTATTGTATAACCCACGTTACTAGGGGCAACGTGAGTTATATTTGGTATAACAAAATGTTGAGTAGTCATTGGAAAATTATTCGTAGCCAAATTGAATGAAAAACTATATTCGAAAAATTAATTAAATTAAAGTACACCATGACAATTTAAAGAACGGTCACTATGATAAAATGTATTTCAAAATTCAATGCTCCAGTGTGAAAATACAAAATGGAACTATTTCTTAATAATTTACGAAATTTATTTCAACAAAAGTGGATAAAACGTTGTATGCCACTCGAGAGCAAAGGGATATTATCCATTCGGGATAATGTCCCACTCGGCTATCGCCTTTAATATCTCGTTTTGCTCACTAGTACCATAAATAACTATGTCCACGACTAACGAATAATGTACTCATTATACGTTTGTTTCTTCAATTATAATGATATCCATTATTCATTGGTAGTTTATCTAGTAGTCCATTCTTCCGTTATTCACTACTACCAAGTAAACATTTCATTTTTGAAATTTTATCTAGTAATCTCTTGCTATTTTCATTATTATTAATTTGAGACGTCAAAATGTCGACGTAAATTATTTTAGGTTTATTTAAAGGGTTTGATAATAAAATACAATTTTTTATTGGTCGTGGACAAAGTATCGTATTCTACTCGCATATGATGGCTGATATTCACTCAGATGATTTACGACACTCGCCTATCGGCTCGTGTCGGTAAACTTCATCTTCGTGAATAACAACTGTCATTATATGCTCATTGAATAATATAGTATACTATTTTACCGTAACTTTACAGACGTATGCTTTATGCAAATTATTCAAAACGAATTATCTGACATGACAGTATTAAACACGATTTTGTTTAATATTAATACTACATTTTGACTAAGGATTATCACAGTATTTTAATAATATTTGATTTTCCACTTACCTTTAAGAAAAAATATCACTCAAACTAATTGAATTCCTCTTTACCTGACTATTAACTCATTACGTTCGTTCTGCAGTTCTATATGGTTTCAGCAGAGACAACGCATTTATCAGTATCAAATTTGCAACATATTTGTGATGAAATTTAAACAAATAATTGAAAAAAAAATCAACATTTTATTTATTCTACATTTATTGTATGAAAATTGCTAAAATAATTCAAATGAAATTAATTGATCTTTAGTTTAAATTTGATCAAATTTTTTAGAGTGTAGTTTCTATAACCCAAGATAAAAATTTATTGGTTATTAAGTTAATAATATTTAATAATATTTTGTCGACTTTTGAACTAGTGTGAAGTTTATGACAAATTGACAAAAAACCGTACAACAGCAAAAAAAGTGTAAAAGCAAGTATTACACTTTCTACACAATCTATAAGGAGATGGCTTCATATATTTTGTCATTTTTGCACAAAATTGTGTAGCTACACATGCTAATTCGAAAAAAATTTAATATTTTATTCAAAAATTTTGAAAACTAAATAAATGTGCTGAGTTGTGTTAAAGCTCGAAGGTAAAATACTAAATAGTTACCCAGAAGTATGTTTTAAAATTATAATAAAAATGAAGTTTTTGTTAATTTTCATAAGGCATTAAAATTCAATACTATATTTTAGCTCATTACAAACGTAAATAGAAACATTTATTAACCAATGACATGTTCCCTGGATCTGAGTATACCATCACGTTGGTGTGCATTTAGTGGATAATATAAAGTAATCGCCATATTAACGCGGCCCTCAACAAATCGGTGGTCGATTTTACAATAAGTCATACACTAAAATTATGTGTAGTGTATTTTCGAAGGCCAATAACAGGCCATCGTAGAGATTGTTCCCTGGATCTGACTATGCAATCACATTGGTATACATTTAGTGGATAATATAAAGTAATCGCAATTTCATTGTGTTTCCACTTTTAATCAAATCTAAATCAGAATTAGCTCTGATATCTAAACTCACATTATGGGCACTATTACATTTTAATTTTTCTTGTAAGAGAACACGTCGTTTTCCACGCACCTGCTCAAAAACCTTATTTCTTTCATGGGTATCACATTGACCTCCTGTTACATAGATACTCATTTTGTTTTGAGTATCAATACTAAACTTGTATCTTTGGGTGTGCGTTGCATATTTACACCGACCATAAACAATTATATTTGTTTGAAAAGTGTTTCTATTTCGGATAGTATCGAACGAAACAACACAGGAATTTTTGTAAGAAATTAATGGGTCTGATATTATTAATCTTATTTCTTTCTTCGATTTTAATACTGCGGAGGAACCAAGCAATAATTCCGCTACAAAATTCCA
Source organism: Tipula vernalis (assembly GCA_958295665.1). Lineage (NCBI taxonomy): Eukaryota > Metazoa > Arthropoda > Insecta > Diptera > Tipulidae > Tipula > Tipula vernalis. Next base: position 216,761,897 of record OY282560.1, on the reverse strand, counting down.
TTTTACTGAAATTTTCGAATTATTATGTTTCGGATACCCTTCAATTTTGATTAAATTATTAATGTCGATATCAAATATAATGTCCTTTAATTCATTCGAATGAGGTACAATAATTAAAATTTCAGGTTTTTCTGTGACAGCCTCACAATCAGAATTCATTTGAATTGCTTCATCCATATAAATATTAGTGTCACTGACAATAAAACTGTCCTTTCTATTTTCAACCTCGTCAACTATAATAGGATGAATACACCGTTTTTTAAGTGTTCTACGCCAAATCAAACAAATATAATTTCGATTTTTCAAAGAATTAGGCAAATTTCGTTTGCTTACAAAGATGTTTCATTAGGGAACTAACAGCCTTTGGCAACATTTCCCCTACAATTGATAGTTGCTGTATAACGCTGTTTTCAAAACTTCTTCAGAAATATAATTTTTTTTCTTTTTATGACTATATTTAGCCGACTTTTTACAAACCATCTTGTTTAGATAATTACTTTAAACGAACCAGACGAAATAAACTGATTTAAAGAGCTCTTATTATTGGAACAAGAACAATTACTGCTTAACGCAGAAACAACAAACAAGCCGAGGTCAATATTTAAAAACTACAAAGTCAAAAAATGTATTAACCACGAAAAAAAATTCTCTGCCTCTCTCCGTTGAAATATAGAAAAAAAAAATAAAACTGATTATTGTATTATATTGGTTTCGAATACGCTAGTATACAGATTTAGTGTATGCCTTATTGTAAAATCGACCACCGGTTTGTTGAGGGTCGCGTTAATGTGGCGATTACTTTATATTATCCACTAAATGCACACTAACGTGATGGCATCCTCAGATCCAGGGAACATCCCTGGTAACAAAACTTCACCAGTTTACAAATACAATTTTACAAAAAACCTAGGAAACGCATATTATTGCATAAAACAAGTAAAATTTGTGAAAGTATTGCAAGATTGCTTTGATTGAGTTTCTATAAAATAATAAAACAGTAAATATTATGGTGATACTTCTGATGATTCTTTGGATGAGCTTCATAATAATAATTATAAAACAAAAATTTTATTTAACACAAAATATAAAGGAAATGTATGATGAGCCTTTCGGTGATACTCATGATGATTTTAATGATGATAATCAAAAAAACACAATTGCTTTGTTTTTACTGTCATTATTCCACAGAAAAAAATGCATTTTTGAAATTGATCAGTTCATTTCCAATAGCGTCTAAAATGTGGTGATTCAAATAAAATAAAAAAAGTAAAAATTATAAAATACGTGATAACACATAAAAAACATACAAATTAAAAAAAAAAATTGTTTAAGTTCATTTTAATTTTTTATTAATTAATACTTTACACAATATGATGAGCAAGGAATTAAAGGAGTTTCGAGAAAGCTTAGAACGATATAAAACCCTTGCTTCATTTGCGACACCGTTAAGTATTGAAAGAACGGAACCGGTATCTTTAAATAGTGAGTCAGTTTCAAATAACTTGCAATCATCTGCTACCGAAACAAACATTGATGATTTTGATGTGGTGTCTGACGCCAGTGATACATTTTTAAAAACTAATTATAAAAATCATAATGAAGCTCAATGTACGACTGGCAAGTCACGTCATCCTGAAATAAACAATAATATTGCTAAGTGGGCTATACGAAATAAAGTCCCACATTCTCACGTTACAGATTTACTGAGTGCACTAACAGACTCGGGAATTAAAAATTTACCAAAATTTGGGATACAAACCTTTTTACTCAGCAAACCTTTCGACGATCTTTTGAAAGAAGAGACAATAACAATATATGTAGGAATAGATGGTATGACCATATTCGACAGTTCTAGACGAGTTTTATGGCCAATTATTGGTGCATTTGCTAATAAAAAGAAAATTTCACCTTTTTTAATAGGTTGTTATTCAGGATTTGAAAAGCCGAAAAATCTTAATGATTATTTAAATGAATTTGTTAGCGAAATGAAAGTTCTTTCCGAATTTGGCGTTAAAATTGGTCCTACTCAAGTGTTAAAACCAATTCATATACGTGGGTTTATATGTCACGCTCCAGCTATGGCTTTTGTGACTGGATCTCAGTACCATTCTGGTAAAAATAGTTGTCCTAAGTGTGAACAAGAGGGATTTTACTTAAATAAAAGAGTGGTTTTTAAATCTGAATTATTTAAAAAACGAACTGATGAAACATTCGCAAAAAGGAAAGACAAATTTCACCATCAACTTCAATTTTTACACAAAAAAAAACATATTGGAAACTATAAATATCGATATGGTTTCCCAATTTCCCTTAGACCCGATGCATTTCATTGATTTCGGAATCATGAAAAAAATGTTAAACGCTTTGGCAAAGAATAAAACTGGCTTTTTCTCAGTTAATATCTTAGAAATTAATAAAAGGCTACAACATTTATCAAACTGCGCACCATCTGAATTCTCGAGGAGATGCAGAACATTAAAAGACCTACCATCATGGAAAGCAACTGAGTTTCGACATTTTTTTTTATATATCGGCTTGGTTGTCTTAAAAGATACTGTCCATGAAGATTTGTATTACCATTTCCTGCTGTTGCATTGCGCAATTCGAATACTATCATGCGAAGGCTCTTATTTAAAAAATGTATCTTGTGCACGAGAAATACTAAACGATTTTGTAAAATTTTATTCAATAATATATGGCCAAGACAGCATATCTTACAACGTCCATTGTCTATTGCATATATGCGATTGTGTGGAAGCATTTGGACCCCTCGACAGAATTTTATGCAATATTTAAAGCGCATCATAAGATCACCCAATAAGATATTGCAGCAACTTCATAGAAGATTACAGGAATATTCTAGCTTAGACGATACATTACCGTTTTCTAGCAGTATTTCGTTTAATATCAATTTTAAAAATGAAAGTGACTCATACTGATTTTTACGTACTGGCACAGTGTTGAAGGTAATTGGTTTCGGATACAACGGTGATGAAGAAACTGTATTAGGTCATGAATTTGAAACGAAAGCGGATTTTTTCACCGAACCTTTAGCATCATCTAATATACTAGGGATTTTGCTTTGCAGTGGCATGAAACGTCAAATAAAAATAGAAAAGAAGACAGAGAGTATAAATATTACTCTATACCATATGAAAGTACATTAGTGTTAATTCCAATCTTACATTATTGTTTCAACATATTTGACCATTAAATCAATATTTTCCACAAATTTATAACATTTCAAATACCTTTCTGTTTATCTCCTTATAGTTTGAAATATGCAATTTTTTTTAAATACATAGTTACATTTATTATTTACATAATCTTCTTTAACAATACAGTGCTGGTAAAAAAAAATTGGGCAAACAAATTTATTGCAAATTGGAGTCTTTTTTTGCTAAAATTACAAAACTTTTGAAAGCAATTGGTTTATTGTTTCATTTTAAATACATGTATGACGTAATTTTTTGAAAAAAAAAATTGACCTGCAATTTAGGGGCAAAACACCGAAAAAAGGTCGATTTATATTATCAGTTCCTTTCAGTTCCTACTCGTATCGTGTCAGATAAAAAAAACATTGTTACATATATTTTCTATAGGAGTATTTATATTATCCTTGCCTATCCGTTCCTACTCGTAGCGACACAGACACATATTGTTGAAAAGAATGTTTTGTCTGATATCTGAAGGCGAAAAAATACGAAAGAATAGCGAAACAAACAAAAATTGTAAATGGCTACTAAAACATTTTTGTATTTTTGTGTATTATCTTTACTCTATATGTAACCCAAAGATACGAATATACAATGATAATCATACGAAGAAAATGCCTGAATTGAAAGGTACGGATAGTATAAATTGATGATGTCTGACACGATACGAGTAGGAACTGAAAGGAACTGATAATATAAATCCACCTAAATGCCAAAATATTCAAAATACGTTGATTGGTGTTAAAATAATGTAATAAATTAAACACTTATTTTTTATATTTTTGTTTGTTTTTTATTGATTTATAGAAGTTCAATCTTTCATATTAATATTTTGTTGGACAGCCTTTTGCTTTTATTACACCGGTACAACCCCGCAACTGATGTGCAAAAAAATTGGGCAAGCAATTATTTTTTTTTACGCCTACTGTTCTTGGCCGTCATTAGGGTGCAGATGTTTTATTGCCTGTAGTTTATTTTTTGAGTAAAAACAGTGCATATTTTGTAAGATTAAGTTATTCTGTAAGTGATCCTAGACAAATAAAGAATAAAGTGCAATTTTAGTTAAAAAAATGGGAAAAGTTAGTGACAAGTGTAAAAGCAATATGTTGATTTTGGCGCGAAAGGCCCAGAAAGACAACGCCAGTGGAAGATCGTTTTATACTATTACAAAGTCGTCGGAACCGTTTTAAAACTTCATCGGACATAAGACAGGATCTTGAGCGAGCAACGGGAAAAAAAATTTCAGCCGGCTTAGTGAGAAAAAGACTTGTTAAAGCTGGTTTGAGAGCACTTAAACCAGTCCAGAAGCCTGAGTTCACATTACTAGTGAAAAAAAAAAAACGTTTGCTATGGGCCCAGGAGCATGTTAATTGGACTCCAGAGATGTGGAATGATGTGATTTTCTCCGATGAATCAAAATTCAAGCTGCATGTTGGAGATGGAATGATTCTCGTAAGGAGAAAACCTGGCGAGAGACTTAGCAACGAATGTCTTTTAAGACTTCCACCGAAAAAAGAAGGAGTTATGGTCTGGGGATGCTTTTCTGGAAATGATACCGGTCGATTGTGCTTCCTTAGTTCCAGCGTTACAGCAGCTGTTTATCTGCAGGTCCTTCAGAACGAATTTGAGCCTTCTGCGTTAAAGCTTTTTGGCGAGACTTGCAAATTTATTTTTCAACAGGACAACGCTCCGTGCCATACCGTCAACATTATGAGTCATTAATTTTGAATTGTAGATAGACAAATTGGCTTTCAGATAAACATAAATAATTTGTTAAAAACTTGTTTTTTTTCTTATCTCTTCATTTAAAGGTAAAAAAGTACTTCAAAGAAAAAAGTATCGATGTGTTGAGCTGGCCCCCGTATAGTCCAGACTTAAATCCAATTGAAAATATTTGGTCTATAATGAAGCTGGAAGTAGCAAGGAAGCGCCCAGAATCGATTGAAGCTTTAAAAAGTTTGTTGATGATGATTTGGGAATCCATATCTCGCGGAGGTGTATCGCTGTAATAAAAGCAAAAGGCGGTCCAACAAAATATTAATATTAAAAATTGAACTTCTATAAATCAATAAAAAACAAAAAAAAAAAAAAAAAATAAGTGTTTAATTTATTACATTACTTTAACTCCAATCAAACGTATTTTGAATATTTTGGCATTTTTCGGTGTTTTGCCCCTAAATTGCAGGTCAATTTTTTTTTTTTTCAAAAAATTACATCATACATGTATTTAAAATGAAACAATAAACCAATTGCTTTCAATAGTTTTGTAATTTTAGCAAAAAAAGACTCCAATTTGCAATAAATTTGTTTGCCCAATTTTTTTTTACCAGCACTGTATATCGTATTTTATAGTAGTAAATTGCCGAATAATTCAACCCAAGTTTCTAATAAAACTAAAAGCAATGAGTTATGAAGAATCACAATCGCTTATTCCACCATTGTCGCCGATTGTCGATGGATATATAAATACATCAAACAGTGAAGGAGCAAGTGAAGGATTTATTTCATCGACGCCTCTTACACTTAGCGTTACGATACCACCAAAAAGTCCAACAATGTTCAACAAACGGGCATTTCGACCAACGTCGGGTTACCATGTAGACCAAAATAATTATAGTACGAGTATTAAAGAAAATATAAGTTACCTATCTATCAAAATCCAAAATATTCTATCTTATAATGGTACTTATTTATTTATTTATTGCAGACAAATGAAAATGGTATCTGCAACAAATATTGAACCAAATGAAGCTCTTTGAGGTAAAAATGGACAAAGTAGAAACCAGTGTCAAAACTCTGCAAGAGGAAGTATGTTTTTCTTGAAATATCTGTGCATAACATTATAACAATATCCGATTTTGTCGTTTAGTTTGCAGATTTTAAGAATGAAGTAGGGTCGAGGCAGTTAGCTGATAATAAACTAAGTAGAAAAAGCTATTATACTTGTTATTACGTATTGAAACAATATATATTTTGTTTAATAAAGTATAATTACTCCATTTATTTAATTTATCTCTTAGTAATTCTCCAAGTTCCATCTACTTGGTGGTTGCACTCATACTGTCTACTCGATCGATTAGCTGAATTCATTGTCATCTACTCTTGCAATATAATAAACGGGTAATCCGTAATCGATCGATAAACCAGGGTTTAACAACCAAACCAACTAGTATCCTAATACAAAATACTTGTGAAATGATTAAAAGAAAGCTGAATAAAATCACAGGCGACGAAATGGTAGATGACAATTTAAATTTAATGATGCCAGCAGATAATTTAGCTTCGTTAAGCGATCTTGAAGCGAAACTTTCAGATGACATATGCAGTTCTAAATTAGTATGTACACAATCTAAATAAACATTTCCAATAACTTTAAAACGTCCCTTATACTTTTTTACATTTTGTAGGTTTCAATGTTAAAATCGAAAAAAATTAAACTATGATTCGACGGCCTATTTCGATCCATAGCTAAAGATAACGTTTATTTTCAATTTATTTTGGATAGCCGCTGCAATAAAAGGTCACTGCTAAGTCTCAGTCAGTTTAAAGATATTTTATATCGTAAGTTACAAATTTATTATTTTTAAAAATACACCATAACAATATTTTCTAAGTTTATTTTTGGTTGCTTAGAAGCATCCCAAGACTTAAACAAGAAGGAATATGAAGCCGAACTACGGAAAAGTATTTTAAAATCACACAATCGGTTTAATAAATCAAAAAGCTTAGCTAAAAATAATGTACGCATGTTAATTACCAATCGGAAATAAATTTTATTTTAAAAATAAATTTTATATCCTTAGGCAAAAGCAGCAGGATCAAAATCATAAAAAAGAAAATTTAAATAAACAAATTAATATTATTTTAATAAATGAAATATGAAATAAATCTAGAAATTTAAAAATTAAATCAATTTATGTACATATAGTATAAATGCATTTTTATTGCTTTCCCAGTAAAAATAAAAACTTTTAATGTTAAAATTCATAATGAAACCACCTATTATGTCAGTGGTTCGATCATTGATGAAATTACTAATGAAATTTCTGATGAAGTTATGTCTGAATTCACTGGTTTAATAACTCATGAAATTCCTTTATATATTGCTTAATTAGTTCATTGGTTCGGTAACAGAGAAATTCCAAATGAAATTCACACGTTGTTCATTAATAAGTTCATTATAAGAGAGGATTATATAGGAAAGTAAATAAGTGAATTCATATCACAAGCCCATGTATCGTTCATTGAATTGGTAAGCAAGAATTTCCTAATGAATTCTTCAATACTATGTTACTAGGGATGTCAGTGGTTAATAAATGTTTCTATTTACGTTTGTAATGAGCTAAAATATTTACAGTATTGAATTTTAATTCCTTATGAAAATTAACAAAAACTTCATTTTTATTATAATTTTAAAACATACTTCTGGGTAACTATTTAGTATTTTACCTTCGAGCTTTAACACAACTCACCATATTTATTTAGTTTCCAAAATTTTTGAATATAAAATTACATTTTTTTCGAATTACAGTGAAACTTCTATAAGTTGGAGTGAAACTTCTATAATCACTAGTTGCCAAAATAATTTGTTCGAGTTAAAGAAAATTCGAGATATAGAAATTCCTTCCCAATACAAATTGTGGCTCCTGCCACAAAAAAATTCGATTTATGGAATAATTCGACTAATAGAAGTTCGACTTATGGAAGTTTTACTGTAAGAAGTGTAAGCTACACAATTTTGTCAAAAAATGACAAAATATATAAAGCCATCTCCTTATAGATTGTGTAGAAAGTGTAATATGTACTTGCTTTTACACTTTTTTTTGCTGTTGTACGGTTTTTTGTCAATTTGTCATAAACTTCACACTAGTTCAAAAGTCGACAAAATATTTTTTTTAATGATATTGAAACTTGATTATAAGAAGCAGTTTTAGTTACTATAAAGAAATTCTGGTCTCACGGACTAAATCGGGTTTCCGTAAATCGGCATTGTTAATCATTATAAAATGTTTGGTTTTTTGATCTATATACTACAATCGGATTAAATTCGGAGGGCTTGTTAGAAAAGGTTAATGGGTTGGCGCTAGCAACAAGCAACATTGCACCCGTTAATAAAAAAAACGTCGTTACAAGAAGTAGTTAGCCATAGGAAACCACTATATCACAATTAATATTTTAATGCCAGATTATCATTTTATCAAATTTCTTTTCACTTTTTCTGTTTGTACAAATTATACACATACATATGTACATACAAACACATATTTGATTGGAATATATATATATAGTTAATATTGTAAATAATATTTTGTAGTGTGTCTATCATAATATGTATAAACAAAATTTTATAATGTTTTTCATGTAAATATTAAATTAAATAACCGAACCTAAAAAAATATAGCAGATAATTTATCGAAAAATGTCAATCAAATGACAAATTGTAGTATAATGGATCATCGAAATATCGTCACTCAAAATAGATTGATTATTATACATTTGTAAATGGTTTATAAATTTATAATTTACTTTTTAATTTTCATTCAATAATATGCAATTTGTTTGATCGAGGATTTTACGGGTTTTTTGATAACATTATATTGGTGGCAAAGGTATCTATACCATAAAAATGTTAAATTTGAATTTTTTGTTTCTTTTACAAAATCTAATGTTTTACAAGAATAGAATTAATTTATAAATACCACCGTCATAATAATAATAATAACAACTATATAAACATAAGTATGTACTCGTTTTGTTTTGCTTAAATTAATGCAATCATAATTAAAATCTTGCAAAAATATTATGTAAATCTCACAAAAAACAACAGAAAGTACTTGTGTAGAATGGAATATGTACATAGTTTAACGGGGAAAAATTTATGTTGCCCATAAAAAAAAAAAAAAAGTGATGATAATAATAATAAGTAATCATCTCGGAATCTTTTTTAATTTTTAAATTATGAAAAATAAAAATGTATAATGGGAGGGAATTTAATTAATCCTATAATGCTTTCATATAAATTCGAGAAAATTCTGCTAATGACTCCCATGAGGATGATGTATACGAGATACGAATTAAAAATGCCATAGACGTTGTTATATGAATGAGTTAAAATGTACTCGTATATCTCGTTTGGAGCACATTTGAAGTGTGACATGCTTGCCTTTTGTCCATACCCACCACACTGTTAACTATAAGTACATCGATAATACTTAATTAAATAAAATTAAAATTTTATAACGTCTTAATTATTTTTTTTGTCGATTATATTTTTTTTTTTTTATCAATCTTAACTATAATTTAACCGAAATAAAAAAATTATGATGAATTGTTTATGACCAATCAAATGTCAATTACAAGTAAAGTGTTTAATATTAAATAAAAAAAATAAAAAAAAATTGTGCTACTGCACAATCGATTTTTTATCGCTTAGTTTTGAAATTATTTTTTTTTTTTTGTAGATAATATTGATTATTTATGAATATATAAATATTAAAAAATTCTTACAAACTGATAGTTTTTTTTTGGCTGGTTTATTTGATTTGTAAACATCTGGATGTGTGAACCTAGTTTATAAATTGATTCAAATTCAATCGATATGTAGTGATTAAGTTTATAATGATTAATGATAAAACACAACAGTTGTGTATCGAGAGAATGTTTAAAGACGGCATTATCTAGGTGTATAGAATGGTTTTACTTTTAAAGCGTGCTACTCTGAAGATGAGCACATCCGGTTTAATATCTAAACCAAATTAACTTAATGTTGAAATGGATTTATTTGAAAAAAGTTTAATTTGTTTCCAAATTGGTTTGATTTGAAAAATAGTTAACTTGACTTGCGATAACTAGGCTGGGATACGGTGTTAATCGTACTGCGCTGTAAAGATCGTTACAGGTATCTGATCGACTGTAAACATTTCCAAATCTATTTCTATTTGTTTTATTATATAAGGGTAACTACGTCTATTACGTCGTGGTCGACATAATCAAGCAGCCACTATAATTTAACAAATTTTGGTATATTTCGGTAGTTTTACATATATAATATATACCGCTATATTCTACGGTTTTCTATAAATATTTACACGTAGAAATTCTGGAATAATCCGAAACCTGGTAACAAAATTGGATGTTAGCGAATCTGTAATTTGTCGGGAATCACCTAATTATACAAGACGGATACAAAAATAATTTATATAAACAATCATTGCGCGCACCTCCATATTTCGAGCACTGTACAGAAAAATAATGTATTGTTTCGTGTTCGTCAGCAGTCATCATTATCATTTGCGTGGCCTTGTTATTAGGGCATGTAAATACTCGGAAAATTTTTAAAACCGGTTTTCGGGTTTTTTGTGAATTGAAAAACAGGTTAACCGCGGGTTTGCTCGGTTTTTTATCGACTTTAAATAAACAATAAAAAACCGGATTTTTTAACTATATCGGAGCTGTTGAGATAGAAAAATGAACAAAACTATATGAAAAACGTTTGTTCTGCTTTAAAATTGTTTTATTTAAGAAAAAACTCAAAAATAACGTATTAAAATTCATTATATGGAAATATTGTAAAGAAACAAATCTTATAAATCTTGTTTTTTAATAAAATAGTATTTTAGAAAAATTAATGCGTCCAACAGGTCAAATTTCATTGATGAACGTAATGAGGAACGTAATCTCACTATCTGTTGACGTGGGTTGAATTGATGCTATTGGTTCGACTTCACCTTCGTTAATATCTTCTTCATCAATTAATTTACCAACTGGTGGATCGCCGAATAATCTAGCAGCCAACGTCGTTGTAAAGTAAAAAGTCGGCGTTTTAGACGAATATGGAAGTTCCAATAAATCTGTTTGTGGAAAAGATCTATTTTGTAAAAATTTATACAATGTTCAGAAATTCTTATTTTCAAGGAATTATATAATTTTTTCCCCAAAGCAGTAGTATTTTGTTTCATTTGAGTAAATAAAAATGTGAGTACTCCTTCCGCAGCAAGTAAGGTTAAAATCTGTTTGCCTAGTTCTTTTACTGCTAATTCTATCGGCTTTAATATTGCAATTAGATTTACCAAAACATTAAAATAGTTTTCGTTGTATAAATCAGCATGGGTCATTTCTTCCAGTGAGCTTTTAATGCAAACTTTAAGTTGCACTAATCTCTCCATCATAGGTATAAGCGAGTTCCATCGTGTTTTGCAGTTCAATATAAGTTTAAGTTTTGTACCTCCTTTCCTACAACATATCGCTGCAACTTTGCAATATTTCATTAATGTTTGCGTCTTCTAAATTGTACCCAATATTATTAATATAACAAGTAAAACAATCAAACTGATTTTCAGCTTCCTTATCAGGATTTTCAGAATCCGAAACTTCATTGAATACAGTATTTTTGTTGTAAAAAGTGTCTACAACAGCCAAATGAATTGCTTGGTTTAGGCAAAATTGATTTTCTATTTCATTTAATTGAGCGTATTTCTTCATAACACTGGCTCTATCTTGTGTTGATGCCAAAATATGTCGACATTTAATACCGTACTCCTCCAATTTTTGTTCAACTAATGACTGAACCTGGTACGCATCACATGAACCTTGTATGGCAATAAAGCCTAACTTATAACTGTCCTCTTGAGAAAGTAATGTTACATTTAAATATCTTTTGGCATTACAGCTAGTCCATTCATCTATTGTTTTTGAGAAACGCATACCAGATTCAGCCATTTTTATAAACTTATTTTGAAATCCTATAATCCCAATTTCTAATCCACAATTAATTTTTTATTGTTTTCCCGCTTCTTGGCATTTCGTAACCCCGTTTTATTATAAATTATTTTATAGCACTTGAATGTGTCATAGCGTGCATCGAAAACCGTCGTACGCCGGGCCGTCTCCGATAGATTCCCTTTTAATATACATGTTTAGAGTTGTTTTTGCTCTTTTCTCTACAGGTTCTTCATTTTTTTTTAAACATCGACATTATGTTTTGCTCGAAGATGATTTGTTAAGCTTGATGTGTTCCCACCTGGACATTTTTAAAGTGAATTGCACATTAGGCATTTTGCCGTATTTTCCTTTTGGAATATTTTCCATACTCCTGATTTCTTGCTGGTCATTTTGGAACTAAACTAAAATATAATTAAAGGTTGCACGAAGCTATTGATGTACGCATAAATAACTATAAAATATTTTTCAAAGTTCTTACTTAAGGATGGAACAGCGAGTCAGTAAGAACTTGATGTAAGAAGACGATATATGGACTTTGCTTAAAACCGACCACCGAGACTTTAGGAACTTTTCGTTAAGTTTCGTTAAATTTAGTTGCCAACTTAACAGAGCGATAATTGTCGCACAAACTGAAGGAAACGTCAAATTGAGTCGAGAATTTAGTATTTATACACATTCATTTGTTTATCATTATTATTGAGGTAGTTACTTTTATTTAAATTCAAAATCATTTTTATTGAATTCATTGTTTTTAAGCACATAGAAGTGTAAACTTAAGTAATTTTTTAATGAACACAATAAATTTAAATAAATTTATGCTGATATTGTCGAAACGCAAAAATGCATTTACGATAAATCCGACAAACATTATAAAAATAATCTCTTTACAGATAAACCTTGGGAGAATATTGTGGAAGCTACAGGAATGCCCAGTAAGTATATATGTACATATATTATGCTGTTATGTGTATGCTGTATGAACGGAATATTGGTTTTGTAATGTCAACTTCGACTATACTTTTTTCTTATTGTAGAGGACGATTGCAAGAAACGGTGGACCCTCCTGCGAGAAAAATTCAATAAGGAATTTCAAAAATTAAATCAATTTCCATCAGGCAAAGAGGCACCGATCGAAGATGAATAGCCATATTACAAAAGCATGATGTTTCTGAAATCGTTTGTAGAATGTAGGGAATTTGTAAATTTTACTTTTGGTTTCATGAAATTTATTTAAAAAATTTGGTTTTTTAGAACCAAATCAAACAACTTTTCTGAAACACCAAGTAAGGTTCCACAGGAATTCTCGAAGGAATGGACTGATGACAGTTTAATTGAGTACTGTCCCCCTACTCCAAAGCAGTTGAGAACAAGTGACTGTTTCGCAGAAAGTTGTTCCAGCTTTAATGAACTGATCGAAGAAATGAAGCAAAAGCACAAATCGGCGGCGACACCCGATATTGATGAGCAATTTTGGAGCATGTGGTTTTATTGTTTAAGGATTTACCCGAATCAGTAAAAAATAGGGCTCGGGTACACGTGATAGAATATATTTCAAATTTAAGAAACCAGTATTTAAATGGTAATTCATAAATTAGAAATCTACTCACAAGAAACTATTGTGACTAATAACGTGATGTCATTATTATATGTAATATTAACAAATAACTATATTTAGATTTATTCTTACAAATATTTATAGTAAATTAAACCATGTTTTTATTGTCTCAAATTTATTTGAATTTTTTATATTTCTGTTGAAATTGTCAATAAATTGAAAAGATGAAATTAAAAAAAATTAAATTAAAAATGAAATAAAGAAATAAAAATTATACGATTAATATTGCTATTTAGTCTAAAATATTATTGAAGCCAATCTAATCGACCATCATTATTAACATAAGAGCATAAATGATCCCTAATTCTCAGAGCGTTGCTGCTGCCTAGCACCTGGATATGAGGAGACACTTGTATTGAAGGTATGCTCCGGTTAATATCTTGCCTCCACAATCTTTCATGTAAACTGTGATTGCTATCTTCCCAATCGGTAAAGTTTGATGGTGAGTACAGGTTGCTTATTTCCCTATTTATTCTTAAATAATTGTGCAAGGCGATGCTTGCTTGCACAATCTTTTCTGCATTTTCAGGATGTAAATTTAAAGTTGTGAGAAGAATTCTCCATCGACTTGTGAAAATTCCAAAGGCGTTTTCGATTGCTCGCCTAGCACGAGATAAACGTTTATTAAAAACCTCTTTATTTTTTGAGAGGCCTACGCCAGGGTATGGCTTCATTAAATTTGGCGTGAGTGTAAACTCCGCATCAGCTACAAAATAGTGAGGGACTACATTGTTTGTGCTATAGGAAGTAATTTTCGCTCAGGAATAGGAAGTGACACATTACGCAAACGTTTCCCGAAATTAATTTTGTTGAAAATTCCTATAATAGATATTTATTTTAGTTTTATTTATTTAAAAAAAAGGCAATTTTTTACCTCCGTCGATCTGAGTATGTAAAAATACCTAATATCTCAAAAACTGTACATGATTAGATAAAAAACGAGGAAGCAATTTTATATTAAATAGTCTATTAAATTTAAATTTGAAATAAAAAACAAAAATTATTAAGTGAGTTTTTCGAGAAAAAATGAGTTTAATGAATTATTTAATTATTTCTCGCACAATTTTTTTAATTCCACCAATGTTTTCTATATGGAAAATACGATGCATGATATTCCTACTTCCAGAGAAGAAAGAAGCACTCTGTACCTTTAAAATTATAGAAAAACAATTGAGTTATCTTAATTTTTAGAAGAGTTATTGGCATTTACATCATTCAAAGCAGTGTACCATGCTAAAAATTTTGAAATGCAATTGAAGTGGGTAACGGTTCATTTCCGGTCATATGCGTAGTGGACTTTTTTTCATGATATTGATCCAGCTACACGCCCTACTCGTTTGGACTAGTCCCAGTGGGACACCCTGTATATATTCTGCGCTAATATCACAAACAAAAAGATAATATATAATAAAACACAATATTTTGGTTTTGTCACTTTCTTTAACGTGATATTTATTTTATTTGAAAATGAAATTACCATCGTTTCGGATGTTACTCCTTTATCAAATTTCTAACAAACCTAAACAAAAATTATGCTAAAAACTGCTTTTATACCCTATTTTGTGGCTACGTGCCTTACGAATCTTCTTTCCCCCTTATTTAGGAAAAAATAAAATAAGGGGGAAAGAAGGTTCGCAAGGCACGTAGCCACAAAATAGGGTATAAAAGCAGTTTTTAGCATAATTTTAGTTTAGGTTTGTTAGAAATTTGATAAAGGAGTAACATCCGAAACGATCGTAATTTCATTTTCAAATAAAATAAATATCACGTTAAAGAAAGTGGCAAAACCAAAATATAGTGCTTTATTGTATAAAACCCTACATTCAATTGTAAATTGTCGTGGCGCCGTCAGGTACTATATATATCTAGATTTATCTTGACAACCAATGCTGATTCAGTTGTCTGGATTGTATTTTTTTTAATAGTATTTAATTAAATAATTTTAATTTATCACTAAAATAAAAAATTGTACAAAATGTACACTTTAATAACAAACACAAGTATCAATATTATAAATCATTACTGCCTTTGTTCCAGCCACTAAAATTAAGATAAATAATCCCGATCAACTACTATATGAGTTGGTAAATACAGGGTGGCTGAGACCAAATGTTACTAACTTCACTCTGCTGTCATTTGTGTAGTTGTCATTTTCGCGCATTAATTTTTTGACAGATTGAAGTTTGGTTAGTTGTTTATATGTGGTCAATAAATAATTGTTCTAAATTAATATCTTAATAAAAAAATCGTAATGGAATTCAAACGTAATAGTGTAATTGCACTGTATTTGGGTGGAAATTCACAAACAGCAATAGTTCGTCAGCTCCAGCATTTGAATGTGAATAAAATGTTTGTGTATCGAACCATAACTCGATACAACGAAACTGGTAGCATCGCTAAACGCAACAGAGGCGGTCCTAAAAAGACAGCAACATCAAAAGAAATGATACGAAAGGTGAAGAAACGAATCCAACGAAATTCTCGTCAAAGTGCCAATCAATTAGCCGCACGTCTACATGTTTCACGATACAGCATTCAAACCATATTGAAAAATGAACTACACTTGAAGCCCTACAAGATACAAAAAGTTCAAGATCTTACGGAGGCACAAAAAAAAGTTAGGCTTGAAAGAACACGAGCATTGAAGGCCTTGGCCGAACGTGATGAGATTCCAAAAATTGTCTTTTCTGATGAGAAAATTTTCACCATTCAACAGCAAAATGATCGTGTTTGGTTAGAGGACAAGTCCAACGATAATTTGGACACAAGAGTTGCCATGCGCAAGCAATCACCAGCTTATGTTATGGTTTGGGCTGCAGTTACTGCAGATGGACGCACTCCTCTGGTTTTCATCGAACATGGAGTCAAGGTAAACCAAGAGATGTACCGCCAAAAGATCCTAAACGATGCTTTGCTACCTTGGGCACGTAAACACTTTGGTACGAACCGTTGGACATTCCAACAGGACTCGGCACCGTCACACAAAGCTCGAGCGACACAGCAATTTTTACAAAATTGCGTTCCGCGGCTGATTTCGTCGAAAGAATGGCCACCATATTCACCAGACTTGAATCCCATGGATTTCTCCATATGGTCCATTTTGGAGAGTAAGGTGTCCACTAAAAAATACGAAAGTGTTGATGCATTGAAGTCAGCTCTTGTTCGAGAATGGAATAAAATTCCGCAAGCCCACGTTCGGTCAGCATGCAATGCTTTCTATGGAAGACTGAATCAAATAATCAAAGCCAAAGGAGGTCATATCGAGCAGTAACATGTTTTTCATAAAATGTAATATGTTTTCAACATATTCCACGAAATTTCAATAAAAAATAATCAAAATTAAAAAAAT
This sequence comes from Tipula vernalis, assembly GCA_958295665.1. NCBI lineage: Eukaryota > Metazoa > Arthropoda > Insecta > Diptera > Tipulidae > Tipula > Tipula vernalis. Next base: position 216,744,997 of record OY282560.1, on the reverse strand, counting down.
TACAGCGTTTTCATTTGGTAACACTTGGTCTCAGCCACCCTGTATTAAACAAGAATCTAGTTTCGAAGTTATGTAATTCCAATTTCTAACAATAAAACAAACAATAATATTTTTTATATATATATATATATATATATATATATATATATATATATATATATATATATAATATATATATATACCTATATATATATATATATATTTCTAATTTAAGTAAAATATAATTTGTTACTTACCAAACAATCATAAGGGCATAGCTTGCACACCAATAGATACATTTTTGAATACCAAGAATGGCAGGAGTCAAATAAAATCTAATAAATCTGTCCCACCCTTTTTTCATTAAACTCTTAATTATTATTTTCATTACACATACAACGCATCACTTTGTTTTACTTAATATTTGCGAGTATCAAAAAAATAAAATAAAACCATCACAAATAAACATTATTCTAAAACCTTCAACCTCTAATTTTCCCTTGCTAACAACAAACAAAACTTATTTCATTGCTGTGTTACAATAAATATAAAAATTAAATTTTAAACACAAGTAAAAAAAAAATTTACTGAAACGGAAGTAAAAAAAAATCGTCCATTTACTAAACAATAAAGTCTAATTAGTTGGAATTAAAATTCCACCGCACACATACATTTTCCCCAACAAAAACAAAACAAAAAAATTAATAATAACATTTTTATATATATTCCCCCGTGAATTAAAGACACAATTTTTCGTTTTTACACAAATACATATATAGTATGTGTACACCAAAAATTTAATATAATTAAGGCGAATAAAAAATTACATAAATGACGCTTGTCAAAATAAAAAATAAAACTAAAATAAGATGGCGTATAATTAGTAACGTTAACGTTCTTCCATTTTGAATATTTCCCTTTTGTTTTTAAATTGACCAATTAATTCATCATTATATTTGCTACAATAATATAAAAAGGACTTTTTGTTTTTTTTTTTTTTTTTTTTTTCGGCTCGCTTATAATATTCCACCCCTCCTCCTTCGCTATTCTAACTAAAACAAAATATTCTGTTTTTGTTTTACATTTTGTTTTTATATGATGAAAAAAAACAATTTTACTTAATTAGAAGGAAAATAATATTTTATTTGTTCATTGAAACGAAAATAATAAAAATGGTAAACAAAAAGAGAAGAAAGATATTTATTATTAAATTGTTAGGATGCAGTGTGGAATGATGATAATAATAATAAACATAAAAATTAAAAATTAAAAAAAAAAATTAAGTAAGTATGACCAAACCCCGCAGAAAACAAATAAAAATAATCGTTAGTTTGTTGCTTTAATTTTACTCAGAAAGATTTTATTAGGGAGAAAACCAATTAACAATAAACTGAAACGATGAGAATAAAACAACCATTTTAATTATTTTTAAAAATGGAGATAATTTGATGGGAAATTATTATTGAATGCACGCACAAGAAAGAATGAAATAAGGACAAATGCGTGAAACAAGAAAGAATGAAATAAGCAAAGATAAGACATTTTTTTAAAATCAAAATATTGCAAAACTAGCATAAAGCATTTCACAATTACAACCACACGTTATAGCTTTTGTTTTGTTTCGTAATCCCCCGCTTTACGGACAGGATGCGTTCCTCATAAACTGTCCGCAAATCGAAAATCCGTTAAACGAAACCGCTATTACTATGAGATCCTATTGGAAAGTGATAGATGCGTTCCAGCTAATAATAATACCCGTAAAAGAACCCAATTTTACTATAGATTCACACTAATAATTAGAGGGTGCTTCCCGGGAATACTCGGGCGAGAATTCAAGGGAAATTTCCTAATTTTTTGTTTCCCGTTTCCCGCCAAAAAAACCAAAAATTCCCGAGATTTTTTGTCTATTTTTTAATCAATTGACACACGACCTTTTTCTATCAATTAGCACAATATAGTTGCAAGGGTTCGTCAACAAGCGGGTTAATAAGGCGTTTGCAATATGTACATACACGAAATACAAATGACGATCATCGGCTGGCCCAAGCAACTTAGGAAAAGTTTTATCAAATTCTACGAAACAAACTATAATTTCATTTTTTACTAAATGGCAATCTTTGGCAGAAAAAGTGGCAAGACTTGCGGCACTTGATTGGGTTTCAATCCACGGTATAAAAAAAAGCGAATTTATCCGTCAATCACTACATGATAGGCAATATAGATTACCAAAAGGAAAAACTAATATAAAGAAACTGATTCACGAATTCTATATACTCGTAATTGCAAAATCTGATATTGAACAAAAAAAAAATTTCATAAAGATAAATATGGTAAATTCAGCCAGACATTAGATGAATGGACGAGTTTACGGAATCAGCGCTACTTAAATATAAATATCCATTTTGACAAACAATATATAACTTAGGTTTAGTAAAAATTGAAGGAGCTTGTACAGCTGATAAAACACTTGAACTGGTCAATTTAAAACTGTTTGATTTTGGTATAAATTCAACAGATGTAGTCGCATCAACCACAGATGGTGCTGCCGTGGATGGTAAAATTTGGAGCATTGTCTGAATATACCCACCAATTATGTTAAAATAATGATGAAAATCAATATAGATCCAGTACCGAAGAAAATAATATTCTGAATCTGATAATGATGTTCAATCAAACGATGATATAGCCCCGAGATGTGAACGTGACGATATTAATGGTGCATTGCAAATTGTAAGAAAAATCGTAAAATTTTTTAAAATGTCACCGAAAAGAAATTTAATTCTTCAAGAGTATGTGAAGCAAAATTACGGAATGGAATTAAGTTTTCTTTTGGATTGTAAGACCAGATCGACTAGTATTGTGATCATTATTGAAAGATTTATAAAAATTGTTGACTCAGTTCGAGAGGCATTTGATTTGGGATCCCTAATATTACTGAATGACAATTATATCTCAATATTGTTGAATATTTTTAATGCGCTTCAGCCATTTAAATTAGCTGTGAAAGCTTTGGGAATATGTGATGCAAATTTGGTTACAGCTGATGCGATTTTAAAGTTTTTGATCTCAACAGAATTATTGGAAGTTTTATCACGTCACAATAAAGAACGAAGAAACCAAGATCTTGTGCCGTTCGTCAAATATATGGAAATACGGGAAACATTACAACAAATCTTCAGAAGTGTTGAACCTGCAGTTGCTGGATGCTGTAATAACCATCCAACCTACTTCAATTGAAAGCGTTGAAAAGGTATTTTCGGCCTCATCTAATTTTTGCTCAAAGAAGCGAATATCGTTGAAATAGTTTTATATACATTTTATGTTGTGTTGATATGTGTATAGTACATAGTGTATTCGTAATTTATGATTTTATTTTATTTTTACATTTTGAAATAAATTTAATGCATTATTTCTTTTTTTTTTTTTTTTAATTTCTCGTGAATCCCGGGAAACGCGGGAAAATTGGTTTCAAATTTCCCGTTTCCCGGGAACAAAAAACATCCGGGAAAAAGCACCCTCTACTAATAATGGGAAGATACAGGGTTTTCAAACGGCGTTATACGAAACCTAATTTTATAACGTAAGGAAACCGTAAAAACACAAAAGTAATGAATAAATTTCAATAAAACACAAACCATTTAATCATTTTCAATATAAAAAATAAATTCATACAAATCATTAATTCAGTTTTAATTTTATAACTCTTTTAATTATTAAATGTAATTCAGAGGTCTTCTGAGCTGGCCGATAGTTTACCGTAGCTGTCGCTATAATTTACATCAGGACAATCTTCAACAGTAGATGTTCCAGTTATTTTGGAAAAATAACAGTCTAGAGAGGTTTGTTTTGCTGGTTTCTTATTTTACGTCTCGATACTTTAAGGCTTCTTTCTGTAGACGGATCATTCTCAGAAAAAATTTCCATGGCTTCTTCAATAAGAGAAAAGGCTTTTGACGTTTTATTTATTGTCAAAATACGCGAGTTTTCATGCTGAGTAGAGTTCTCCGTCTGTCGCACATCGGTGTTTTCTTCTGCTAGCATTAACAATTCTTCATTGGAAATGTCTTCATCAGCACATTCTAAGAGTCCTGGGGTGCGATTTCGGTTCGATGATATGACAAATGAAAAAACAAAAATATAATCGAACTTTTCAAATGTTTTTGTCATTTTGATTTCGTCTTTGCTTTTTATCTTTTTATTCTATTTTATCATCAACATATCGAAAGCGATTCTGGTTAGATGATAATCAAAAATGATAAAATTATCATTCATGAAAGAGAGTTTCCTCTCTTGATAATATTAAATATTGGTTAATTGGTTTCGTTTTCCAAAAAAAATGATTTTGAGCATGCGCACTGCGCATTAAAATTTTGTCAAGAGAGTTTCTCTCTTTGCAATAGTAAATATTCATATTAGTTTCCAAAAAAATAATTTTGAGCATGCACATTGAAATTTGATCTTGACAATCGTAAATATTCAGGTTGTCATTATATCGGACATGAAATAACAACCCAAAAATGGTTTAAAACTTCAATTTTCTTAGAGATTTATTTTAAAAATATTCTGGACAATGGACATTTCGTTTTAAAATTAGAATGGAAATTTCCATTTTCCAGAATATTTCATAGTTAAATCTTCGTCCTCTATTAATTATTCTTTTTATTTTTTAGTAAAACACTAAAACATTAACACTATTAAATATTATTTTCTAAGAAAATTATTTTTACTACCCCAATGTTGTAAATTCGAAAAGTACACAAGTATAAATTGTCTGCATTAAATTATATATCCACATTTACCAACGTTAACTAGTAAATGTGCACATTATTCAAATGTAGTAGGTAAATGTATGTAGGTTGAAATCACATTATGTAAAACACTAAAATCGGTTCACCCTCAATCCATGAACCAGGGTCGTTTTCGTCCTAACCAAAACTGCTTTTTGTAATTTCGAGGGCACATTCGTTGCTCGATATGCAATTAAAAAAAATTTACCGGACAAAAAAACTATTGTTTCTTGAATAAGGATGCCTAGAGATAATCCATGAATTATTTAAGATTTTTTTTTTGATAATTATTGATTTCATTGCGCAAAGACGAAAACGACCCTGGTTCATGGAATTAAGGTGCCTAAAATACCTTCATCGATTGAGGGTTGATATTCTCCGATTAATCAATCAATTTTAAACGGTCGATTAACCTAACCACGTTCTACTAAAAACACGAATGGGCGAGCAAAATAATTTTTATCGTCGGTCATAAATACTTTTCAGCGACAAAAACAAAATGAAAAAATATTAATTGTTTTCACCAATTTTGACATAAGTATATCATACATCGTAAAACCCGAATCGCCATTTGTATTTTATCGATGATAATTATATCATTTTTAATTATCATCGAACCAGAATCGCAACTCGAGTGTTGGTGGTAAAATAAAATGATAAAAGCAAATGAAAAATCCGATGATAGTTTTGTTTTTTCATTATCATATCATCGAACAAGAATCGAACCCCTGATATACCTGCGGTGTCTACTTCACTCATTCCAGCTTCATGCGCAATGGCGACGATTTCATTTTGAATTTCTAATGTGATGTCATGTAAGGGACCAGCAGATTGAAATTTATCCGTACACTCTGGCCATAATTTCATCCACACGCCATTGATAGTGGCATGCTTTACCTCTTCCCATGATTTTATAATATTATTTACTGCATCCTTTATATTGAATTTTTTCCAAAATTCCTTAATTGAGGGTTGGTTCAACCCATCAATAGACTCAATTAGATTTTTGAAAACTCGACGAAGATAGTAGGCTTTAAAATTAGCAATAACACCCTGGTCCATTGGCTGTCACTCTTAAAAAATCCACAACAATCCAACTCCATCACCAAGAGTTTTGAAAATTTAAACTCTTTTCGCGAAAGATTTGATAACATTTAGGTGGAGTTTGAACTTTTAAACTCCTCTGGAAAGTTAATTGTAATTTTTTGAGACCGAAAAATATTTATAAATTTAATGAACTACAAGTAGATACCTATTGATTTTTAACTCCCTTGAAAATCATTCGTGACAACTCCAAATTTTGAGTTCTTTCGCCGTTATAAACTCCGATAGAAGTTTTTTTTTAAACATTTTACTCCATTTAACACCTGGGGTGAGATGTTGTAACCATTACGTTTTTCGCTTCGATGCATTTTCGATAGAATAACGGTATTTTAGAACTAAATTGTTTTAAAATTTTATATTTTTAACAAAGCAGTACAGTTATTCTATCGAAAATGCCTCGAAGCGAAAAACGTGATGGTTACGACATCTCACCCCTGAACGAGTTGATAAAATTACAGTTATTTGACTTGTAACTCCGAGCGGAGTTTTTGTAATTTTCCTTTGGATGTAGATTCTGTCAATTTATTTAGCAAAATCAAAATACATTAGATCGAAAGTTAAAACGTTCAGAAAAACAATAAAACGAAGTTGACGCGTTTTGTATTTACTACTCTCATTATGAACAAAAAAGTATTCCGTGTTAGTTTTCAGGATTGCATAAAATACATTTTTGTCTTTCCTCATGAAGGTAGTGATATTATTTGCTCATTAGACATCATTTTATCAGGTGAGTGAGCTATACAAAAATTCAGTGAATTTAATAAGTGCGTGAACACAAAAATTTGGTTATGGGTGTTTCTTGTAAAAAAAAATATTATAGTGTAAGTATGCCAAATAACTTATAATTAATAAAAATGTGTAAATAAACTTTGGAAGAATTTGGAATAAAATTCTAATTAATACAAATCAATGTATATAAAAAATAAATATGAATATGTGTATACGCAGTTTATCTAACCTAAATTATCCTTACAAAAACGTGTTTTCGATTTTTTTTTTGGTGACGTGATTTTTACCGTTAAATTGAAATCCCGTATTAAATTAATTTCAGTGTAATTTGAATTCATTATTCTTAATTAAATTTATTTTACGAATATTATTTTTTCATAAATTTTTATAATCAATATTTCGAGTACCATTTTGCAAACAATAACCTCAAGCTAACCAATTTTGAAGTGACGTTTTTTTGTTAGTAGTTATGTTCTAGGCTGTAATAATCACTGATTAATTTAAAAATGTATGCAAATCTTAATCTGTTTTAGCTTTTAGCGCATTTTCGATTAAAGGAGAAGTACTGGAATCTCACAATTATTCATTGCAAGACAAAGAAGGTGCAGAAATTACCGATGAACTTTTACAATTCGAGTTAGAAAACAGTATTTCAACCGATACAAAAATTTTGTATTTACTACAAACCCAAAACATAAGGTATTTTTATATGGATTTTAAAATTTTTTCTGTATTGGTAATTTCATCAAAAATTGTTTTCAATTTCAGATTTTTTCAATGACCAAGGAACTTAGACGGATAGCCCAGAAGATGAACTAGAAATTGATGAAATTAATTCTGATGATACGGTGCCAGGCGCATTGAGAAGACAAAACTGCTTTGTTGGGAATTTCTCCAAAAAAATCAAGTTGGATAGAGAATTCTTAAAAAAGGAACTGGAAAATCATATCTGTTCAAGTCGAGTAGGAAGCGAAATTCTCCTAGAATATACAGAGACAGGATCTTTGACCGATATCAGTCGAAAACGTCTTATAAATATTACGGCCCAACATCTCACCGAAATAAACGGCCCACATCCTACACGATTCGAAAAAATTAGTTGGGCCAAAGCTCTGGCCAATATATGTCCAAATCTATGTGGTGGTGACTGTACAAAATTTGTATGCTAATAGATTAAGAACTAAGACAATATAATTTCCAATTTTATTTTAATTACAGGAAATATTTTATGAACCATCTACGAGAGGGGGATATATTGGGAATCAACTTAAAACTATCAATCGAAGTAGTTCAGGGGTTAATAATAGTAATGCCTCGATTTCGAGTCGATTTATGTCGACGATTATTCCGAAGATATCCGATTTTTAAAAAGCGCTTGCCCTACTACTCAACGTGAACAGATTTGTGATCGAAAGCATTTCCTTGAGATTCACTGGGAAGATACATATCTTAAATAATTTTCCTCGCTTCTTAGATACTCCAGGATTGGTAAAAATTTATTATTCTAACTTGAAAAATTATTACTTTTAACATTTTAATTATTTTTATTGTACTTGTAGATTTATCAAGATTTTAGATTACGATACCCCGAAAAACATCAGAATCTTCAAAATAAATGGACAGATCTAAATCCCAAAATTTTAAAACTTTGGGGAACAATTTAAAATCATTTTGTATGAAGAAGATAGTAAGATCTTAGATAATATTATATACATATTTTTACTATTTTCAACAATTATATTTTTATATATTTTAGAATGGGATGACACGATCACAGCATTTTTAATTTTGGACAAGTTGCTTCCAGCTCGCGGAAAAAAACATAAAACGGAATCGAAATCATCAATTATTAAATTTCATAAGGTTTGTTCTAGAATTTATCGGACATTAACAATTATAATTATTTAACATTTCCCTTTAAACATTTTAGATTGGAAAACCAACTCCAAAAACTGCAGGGCAACCAATCATCATTGCATATGGGGCTAATAAAGCTGCCATCTCTACTTATACAATCGCATTAGATGGTACAGAAATTCCAATTGAGGGTTATTCATCTTTAACAGCATTTGATAATTTGTTTAAATCGTTTTTTTGTTTTCGGAGTAGAGTATCCTGATGGACACGACATATTTTTTAACTTCCTGGCTGAAATTGTATTCGAACTAAACTTGAAAAAACCAACAGCACGTATGCTCGACATTAAAAATCGCTTACATTTATTACATTGATAACTTGGTAACTATATTAATTAATATTATTTCTTAAATTGAATTCTAAATATTATTTTTAAAATTAAGTTGTGATAAAAACAAATGTGATAGACAAAATGAATTTACAATGCTTTATATGTAAGAAATCGTTATCCGGCGTAAAAAATTATATTAAACACTTAAGATTAATTCATGTACTTCGCGAAGAAAATAAAAATGAACTTGTCTGTGGATTTGTTAAATGTAAATTCATTTTCAAAACTTTTAGTGGACTTAGGAAACATTTAAAATATCATGAAAAACACGAAATTATCAGTACAAATATATCTGTTCAAGAATCGGTATCTAATTCAATTTTGCCTGAAATAAACACTGTTGAGGTGGAACCCCTCGGTAGTAAACAAACACAAGATATATTACAAAATATCAGTATTACGGGTTCTTCTTGCTTTAAGGAAAAATCAATAGATGAAACTGTTCATATTTTTTTAACGGACATTAATAAACTAAATATTCCAGACAGCAAAATTAATTTTATACTTGAATCAACTACGAAATTAACAAGTCAGATTTCGAACATTTTAAAAGTAGGTGAAATAGATGAAGATACCTTTTTGTTAAAACACTTTTTAGAAAACCCTTTTAAAAATATAAAAACGAGTTACAGAAGAAGAAAAAAAACATTTCAAACAGGTATTCCAGAACCACAAGAAATTTCAGTTTCAATCCGACGTGATCGTTTTTTCTGCTCAAAAAATAATGCATGTGAAGTTTATCCTAAATTTTTCCTAAATAAAAAAAAATGCGAATGTATTGGTGAATTGCAAACATTTAGGCGATTTTAATGTATAATTAGGCCGCTTCATAAAGTTCTAATGAATTATACACCCTCAAATATGGCCTGGATTGCACCAACCCACTATGATATATAACTAAGGGGTAATTTAAAGCAACCGTATTTCCAAAAATTCTAAACCACATAATGGCAGTACTGTTACCATTTAATTTAAGTTTAAAAATAGGATTAGTATACACTAGAAATAGCACAGGACCTAACACTGATCCTTGTGGTACTCCAACATCGACAACTCTAAAATCACTAAAAGTATCATTAATTCTCGATTAGACTCTCACTTTTTTATTATCTAGGTAGGAAGCAAACCACTTGTTTGACATAACCAATGTCAAACAGAATAGATAACAAAAGTGTATGATTAACCCAATCGAAGGCCTTAGAAGCGTCAATAAATAAAACCTGCACAAATATTTTCATTCTTGAAACCGGTATGAATAACATCTAAAAATTCCAACATAGATGATTCATTCTGATGAACTCTTAGTGTTTTACTTAGTGATAACTTTATTTTTACTTGCCTTTTCGAGAACTTTGAGAACAACTGGTTAGATTGCAAGTGGTTTTTAGTTTCCCTTATCACTACGATCATCTAACCACTCCATGCTCCAATGGAAAAATTAAAAATATGAGCAAGAGCAGGACAAACAAAATCAGCAACATCTTTCAAAATTTAATTACTAATTACTTCGTTAATATGTTTGTTCCTCTTAACATCAACATTAATCTGGATGGCACATTTATTTAGCACTAGAACTACCGACCGGTCAAAATAACCGGTTATACATTTATTGAATTCAATTTTTTTAATTATTATGTTAATATTTTTGTGGGAATCTGTGGTGAATTTTAATATGATAACAAAGTAATTATGTTAAAATTTATCATAAACTTCCAAAAAAATATTAACATAATAATTAAAAAAATTGAATTCATTAAATGTACAATTCGTAATTTTGACGGGTTGGTAATTCTAGTGTTAGACGAGATACTTTTGTTTTTGGTATAAAGAACATTTTTTAATGATGGATCATTCATACTAGGAAACTCGTAATATTGTTTAAGTCGCTTGATTGTTCTTGAATATCCCTGATGTCTAACAAGAGGAGTAATATGGAATTCCTTTATAACTTCATTTATGTCTTCTTCGGTTTGGTGCATTGTTGTTCGGGATATAATTTGAAGAATGAGCTTTACCAGCACATTCGAGAAGAAGAAGAAGAGAGAAGATAGAAGAATATGATTGAATATCATTGAAATTATGACGTTGAAGTATAGGAGATGAAGTAACGACTCAATGAGCATTCCATTCAAATTCTACATTTTTCGGTAACAATCGATTTGAAGGTTCGGAGATCTTGGAATAATCATCAAGGTATACAAAACATATTAAACCATTTAATCCCAATTAGAGCCTTCCTTCAGACCAAATAGCATTCGCAAAAAATGGTAACGACCGGCTTGGGTACTAAACGCTGTCTTTTCTTTATCATCACCGTGCAGTTTAATTTAATGATACTCATTTGAAAAATCGAGTGTTGTGAAATACATTGCTTTGCCCAGTTGGTCTAATATCTCTGTTATGTTCGGCAGAGGGCAAAATTTATCACTAGTAATGTTGTTTAATCTGTGAAATCCTACAACTAAACGCCATTTTCGTTCATCAGCTGAAGATTTCTTGGGAACGATCAATAAAGGAAAGTTACAAGGACTAATAATTGGTTCGATTATTTTTCCGTTTAGCATCTTATCAAATTGTTTATTAACCTCGTCTTTACTCGTAGGTGATTCGGGGAAACGATATTATTTGACGTGAACAGGTTGTGAATTTTGAAATTTTGGAATCTAATGACAACACGCGTTTGTTGTAGTCAGTCAGAGTATCGCTTTCTAAGGTAGAAAACATCGTTGAAATCATGGCTAATTTTGAATATGGAAGATTTTTCTTTTTCGTTCAAGTGACTGAGATTTAAATTTTCAGTAAGCTTGGTCAATCTTGCTTCTATGTTTGGATTCCATTTCCGATATTTAGTATTATAAAGGAACTTGCTAAAAGCTCAGTTTTATTTTACCGATATTAACTGGATAATTGTTGGTAATCACTAGATCAAGTAGGCTCACATCTTGTCACCCAATAAAGGAATCCGATGAGCAATACCTATAAATGCGTTTAGTATTACGTCAAATTTCCTCAACGGGAAATATGGTGTGTGGTTCCGATCCGTATATATTGATCTCTATTTGGGTATCTGAAATCCAAGCCAAAATTCTAAAACTTAGTCAGTAGTTCAATTAGGCCTACATCTTATCACCCAATAAAGGAATCCGATGAGCAATACTTAAATGCGTTTGGTATTACGTCAAAGAGTTCGCCAACTTGCGGTATGTTGTATCTCTATTTGGGTATCTCAAATCCAAGCCAAAATTCTAAAACTTGGTCAGTAGTTTAATTAGGCCTACATCTTATCAACCAATAAAGGAATCCGATGAGTAATACCTATAAATGCGTTTAGTTTTACGTCAAATTTCCTCAACGGAAAATGTGGTGTGTGGTTCCGGTAACAAAATGCAAATTTCAATATGCAAAATCCATGATAAAATTCTACAAATCACTGATTAGTTGGCTGATACATACATCTTACTACCTCATTAGGGAAACCGATGAGAACGACCTATAACCCTGTTTAGTATTACGTCAAGTTCGACACCCCTACCAAATTTATGGAGTTTTTGCAAAAAAATGCAAATTTCAATATGCAAAATCCATGATAAAATTCTACAAATCACTGATTAGTTGGCTGATACATACATACATCTTACTACCTCATTAGGTAAACCGATGAGAACGACCTATAACCCTGTTTAGTATTACGTCAAGTTCGACACCCCTACCAAATTTATGGAGTTTTTGCAAAAAAATGCAGATTTCAATATGCAAAATCCATGATAAAATTCTACAAATCACTGATTAGTTGGCTGATACATACATACATCTTACTACCTCATTAGGGAAACCGATGAGAACGACCTATAACCCTGTTTAGTATTACGTCAAGTTCGACACCCCTACCAAATATATGGAGTTTTTGCAAAAAAATGCAGATTTCAATATGCAAAATCCATGATAAAATTCTACAAATCACTGATTAGTTGGCTGATACATACATCTTACTACCTCATTAGGGAAACCGATGAGAACGACCTATAACCCTGTTTAGTATTACGTCAAGTTCGACACCCCTACCAAATTTATGGAGTTTTTGCAAAAAAATGCAAATTTCAATATGCAAAATCCATGATAAAATTCTACAAATCACTGATTAGTTGGCTGATATATTCATCTTACTACCCTATTAGGGAACCGATGAGAACGACCTATAACCCTGTTTAGTATTACGTCAAGTTCGACACCCCTACCAAATTTATGGAGTTTTTGCAAAAAAATGCAAATTTCAATATGCAAAATCCATGATAAAATTCTACAAATCACTGATTAGTTGGCTGATATATTCATCTTACTACCCCATTAGGGAAACCGATGAGAACGACCTATAACCCTGTTTAGTATTACGTCAAGTTCGACACCCCTACCAAATTTATGGAGTTTTTGCAAAAAAATGCAGATTTCAATATGCAAAATCCATGATAAAATTCTACAAATCACTGATTAGTTGGCTGATATATACATCTTACTACCCCATTAGGGAAACCGATGAGAACGACCTATAACCCTGTTTAGTATTACGTCAAGTTCGACACCCCTTCCCAATATGGAATTAGCATACTTAAAATCGTATTTCGAAATTTTAAGTTATAATTATGTAAATAATTTGTATCCAATATATTTACATAAATCACATTTTATTCCTTAATTATACGTTTAAATAATTTACTTTTATTAATATAAACATTATTAAAAATATTTATAAATTCAATTCTTTATGCAATCGCCTAAATGTATGCATTTTACTAATACTATCATGTTTTTTAGTTGGTGTTGTTGTTTTAGGAAAAGTTTAGGATAAAATTCACAACGGTAAAAAATAATACTTATGTGTTTCGACCAAAGACTAACACGTTTTCTTTTATATAAATTTTAGAAACCCTTAAATATCTGTGTTCTTCAGAACAATTTCTTTTTCATATATTTTTTTTTTTTTTGTGTTTTAATTTATTTGTTTGGCTTGAACGTTGCCATTCACATCACCTTTCATATATTTAATATTAATACTTCAGACAGTACTCTTTTGTCGCATCCTCGGGATGGATTTTATTTTAAAAACAACGAACTTTTCTCTAAAGAAAATTTCACATTTCAACTACAAATATTTAGTGATGATTTAGAAACGGTCAATCCTTTGGGATCTATCTTCATTGAGGCGAAAATGAAGCGAACAAGCAGACAAACACTGAGAAAAATACAAGGGAAAAATTCAACATAGAAACGACCGGTTTTAGCTCAAGCAAAATCTCAGAATAGAAAGCAATACTCCCAAAAGGGATAAAATGGTCCAATCTAGTAGTAGTACGTCCTACATCCTAACTGGAGATATCTATAAATGAAGTCATTCATTTTAATTATTGTAGTATTTAATACAATAACAATAAAATTAGGTGGCGAATAAATTCATCAGAAAATAATCTTCTTCACACAGACAACTCATTACGACAAAAACTAACATTTTACCAAATTACCGCAACCGCAACGTAAAAAATAACGTACATGTTTAACTATATGCAAAAAAAACGAAAACTAAATATGTATTCTGTAAATAGAGATAAAAAAATATATATACATATATTGATATATGTAATTTCAAATAAGTGTACTTAATGAATATGTACTATAAATATAATATTGCATTAAAGGGTGGTCGAAATATTTGCGATTAGATACGCTTAAAGTACAAATATTTTTTTTGGAGATAATTGATTTTGAATGTTTTAATTTTAGTTGCGATAACAATAAATATGTTTAGTACATATATGGTATGTATGTAAATGTCTTAATTGAAACCTTCACACTTCATAGTTAGTTATAGGGTGAGAATATGTACTAATCCAATTATTTTCTTTTGTAGGTGTAATATTATTTACTCGTATCTAATAGAACTATGTAAGTCTCCCACATCACCCTTGTAAAAAAAAAATTTGCACGCCATACATTACGACTATACAAAATAAAAATTCTCATCAAAAAAAAATCCCACGCGACATTTAGAATATAAATTAGATATAGAACTGCATGTACATTATTAATAATAAAATGATTAAGATTTTTAATTTGCTTTCCATTCCGTTTTTTATTTTTTTTTTTTGTATTTAAAAACTAAAGTAAATATTTAAAAATTTTATATAGTATTTGGGCAACCGTTTTAAACTTATCTTTAGTAAAAAAAAAAAAAAAAATGTGTTTTCCCTCCAACAGATTTAAAATTAAAAATAATGATTCTTAACAGCATACGCAGTTACCTTACATACATATACATATACCGAGTATAATGTTTGTTTATTTGAAAAATGACATTTTTAATGTTAACATAACCAGAATTAATGTTTAACTAAACGTTTTATCTGCCTTTACTATCTCGATATCGAACTTCGTCTAAAATAGTGTTGTACATTTGGTTTTAAAATTGATAAAATTATGATAATATGTTGTGGTTTGCATTTCAGTATTAGCCAACTATATATACATATTTCAAATTTTTATGTCACATATACATAATTTTTAATAGTAATGTTTAAGATTATTAAATTATGTGTGTTTATTTACATAATTTTTATGTTTTTTTTTTCTTAAATAAATATTTACATTCCTACCCATTTGATTTTTTTTTTATTTAAACCTCATTTAAATACATTATCGGATATTAAAATATAATAATTGATATCGAAGTTAATTATATACATTCAATAAGAAAGTTAAAGTACGGACGTACTATTAAATATTAATTGTAAAGACAGAATCATAAAGACCAATATGAACCCGAAACATTTTACCATATACTTGAGGTACTAATTGTAAGTATAAATGAGTATTCTTCTCATCCACCTGAAATATCGAGCACCTGAAATATCCGTGGTATCAACAATGCACAAAAGTGCACGGAGCGCAACACAATCGATACTCTTTTGCACCACCATAATATCATTCTCCGTGGGCTCCAAGAGACCAACATGAGTTCGGTTGTATGTTCCTCCACAAACTAAACCTGGTATCTCACCAAAGACCCAAAGAGTCCTCGAAGAGGTGTGGGGATTCTCGTGAGAAAAAATTTCATCCTCAAACCTCAAGGAATTAAATATTATTATGGAACCATAATCACCTTACTTGGTTAATTCCCTAATAGAAGACGGATTCTCTTCATCACTGTGTATGTCCCACCACACACCTCATCATCCAATCGGCGATTATCCTCCAAAATTGTCTCAATACTTTCCTCAATACTTGATCGGTGCCCAAAAACCCGCGATGTGGTGATTCTCGGTGATTTTAATGCCCATATTGGAAGCCAAGATAATTGGGACAGAAGATACATCGGACACAATTTTAATCATCATGAAACCAATGCAAACGGATACTCCTTAGGCCAATTTGTCAACCTAGCACAACTAGTAGTACATACTACCAAAGGACGTCGAATAATCATCACACGATCCGATGGACGGCACAAGTAGATCATATCTTGACCAGAGAGAAGACCACAGCATCTATATTAATTCCGTCAAAATTGATATTCTTCGCCCCAGCATCAGTGATCATCGCCTTATATGGTTAAATTGTATCCATCGAAAAGGAACACACCAAACAACTTTAGCCCCTTCCACTATTACCAAAAAATCCATCACATCCTTCACCGATAATTTTAGAACCCTAAATCTTTCCTTACTAAAAGATAACAAAATTGCGGCTCAATATCAGGACACTCTTCAAGAAGTTCATGAACAACATCTCAAACACGGACGAGATCAATTATGGACTATAATTCTTGATAGTTTGAAAACCTCCTCTCAGCTTGTTCTAGCGTCTCGGACACCTTGACTCCTAAACGAAGAAAATCCCTATATCATTTTAAGAGTGTAAAGTATTTTCAACATATCCATCCACAAGATCCCTCTGCCGCCTACCGATTAAGAGAAGCCTATTCCGAGCATAGAACCCTTAAATGTCAAGAATTTTTTACAAAACTGGCAAATTTTAAACCCTCTGACAGATTACATAGGATATCATTTTTTTAGAAAGTACAGAAGAACCTCCCAAAAGAATCAGTCACTTTTCTCCCCATTTCTGCCTGGTATCATGAGTTGAAAAAATCCGAAGTAGGAGATCGATCATCACCCACTAGGACCACCCCCTACCCAAGAGGTGATCCAAATGACGATCAAATTCATCCGATCGGGCACTGCTCCCGGACAAGATGGGGTTCCCATTGAGCTATTTAAAAACGCTCCAGATAATGTAATATGCTCCCTTCATGCCTTAATTGAACAGATCTGGATCACCAATCGGATTCCACCTGAATGGATCGATACCCTACAAGTCCCTGTCCCAAAGATACAAAGACCAAAAGTAGTTACCGACTAACGAAGGATCACCTTGTGCAATGTAGGCTATAAAATGTACGCCAAGCTTCTACTATATCGTCTAGATCAGCATTTATATAAGCCTCCCTCATATCAAGCCGCCTTCCTAACCCAACAATCAACAGATGATCATATGTAAACTATACGTCGTATCCTTGATGAAGAATGGCGAGCTGGCCATCGAATATTCATCCTGTCACTAGACCTAGCAAAAGCTTTCGATACAATAGATTTAAACACAGTAACCGAATAATCACAGCCTGTTTTTGGGAAACCACATCCATCAAATGGTTCAATCAAACTACTGGGAAGATCAAGAAAAACAAGGCTGTTAAACAAGGTTGTCCGCAGCTTGAGATGTCAAATATGTACTGATTGATTGATTGATTGATTGATTTCGAATGTACGGCCAAGCATTAAGCAGGAGATCCCGGAAAGCGCCGGGCCCACCGTACACCCATTTTTACATTTACTTGGAAGGATAAGGAAGGATATTAGTAATTGTTTGAGATCGACCAGGTTACAAACACCGTTACAGTCAATAGTTAGTAAATTTTGTGTGGTAGGATGGGAAAGGTATGTTAGTAATGACAGAATTGGTCCGGTTTCCCGGTGGCCAGTTTCAAACTACTGTTAGTATTCGACAATCACAATTGGTTACTTTATTAGTTGATCATTTCTCTGGAATCCGGGGGCTGGAACTCAGGACTCCCTAAATTTTTTATCAGGACTTAAAAATTATTAATGTTATAATTCCCAGGCGACTCTGAAAGTTCAATCCAATTAATAAAACACCATAATACCAAATTTTATTACTTAAATGAATAATTTATGTAACCGTATCTTTAGCATCCCCATGCACACATCATACACCCATTTTCACATATTCACATACCAACCAAAACCGATATAGGTTATTGATTTATTACCCTAAACCTTAATTAAAAATTATTAATGTTGCCATTTCCCTCAGTCCGCCTTTCATTAATTTACCTGATAAAGTATTTAAGAAATTTAAAATTACTAAGCTAAGATTATAATTAATCCTTATAACAATAAATATAAAATTAAAATAAAATAAAATAAAATTGAAATTAAACTTTAAAATTAATATGCAATTCCCAGGCGATTCTGAAAACTAAATTTAATTAATAAACAGCCTAATAGCAAAATTTTATTTCTTAAATGAATAATTAATATAACAGAATCTTTTGTATTAGTTGGGACAGACTCGACCCGTTTACAGACCTCAATGCGATCGATAGTTAGTAAATTTTTAGTGGAATATATAATAAAAGTTAATACAAGACAGCACAATCTAGCTACTTTATTTGTGATCATTTCTCTGGAATCCAAGCCGGATACTCAGGACTCTCCACATCTAACTCAGGGCTTAAAATTTATTAATGTTGTCGTTTTACCCCTGTCCACCTTTCACTAGTTTACCTGATAAAAACTTACTAAAATATTTAATTTTAAATGAACAGCCCCTATTTCATAGTTTATGGACCTTCTATATCTAATTAATTATTTATTACATACTACAACAATAATTAACTAAACGTTAAAACCATTCAAAACATAAATTATAACTTAAACTAATCTATCTACATTAGTCAAGTTTCCTATCAATGCAAGCACATGTCTCAAATTTATAAAACCCCTATGTGGCTGTGTAATCCATATGTAAAATATTTTCAATTTATGAGTGAATATTTAATACAAAACCATATGAAAATTATTGACGAGAATTTAGATGATCCTAATTCAATTTCGTATTATATGCCACATCATGCTATATTAAAACCTAGCAGTTCTACCACTAAATTACGTGTAGTGTTTGACGCTTCCGCTAAATCCTCAACAAATGTTTCACTGAATGATGTTATGTTAGTTGGTCCTAAGGTACAACAAGATCTATTTAAAATTGTTTTAAGATTTAGGAAGTATAAGTATGTATTTACTGCTGATATTTGTAAAATGTACCGACAAATTTCAGTCAATCCATCCAATTCCAAACTTCAACGAGTATTATAGAGATTCAATCCTTCCGAACCAATAAAAACGTGTGAACTGACAACAGTTACATACGGAACCGCGTCTGCCCCTTACCTAGCTCCAATGGCAGCCACAGTCTTGGAGAACGATTTTTACATGGATGATGTGCTCACCGGAGGAAACAGTTTAAAACAAGTAATTAAATTAAAAAATGAATTAATAGATTTGTTAAAAAGAGGGAAATTTGATCTTCATAAATGGAGCTCAAATTCCACAAAATTATTGGAAACCATTCCACCCGAACTTCGCGAAACACTTCACAAGGATGAAACCAGTTCACAAGAATCAATCAAGGCATTGGGTATCGAATGGAAGCCTAACGAAGATAATTTTATTTTTAAGGTAAAAGATTTATTAACTAATACAAGCCTTATTACAAAACGAACTATTTTATCCGATATTTTTAAAAATTTATGATCCAATGGGTCTCTTATCTCCTATTATTGTAACCGCTAAGATTATTACACAATTGCTCTGGAAATTAAATTCTGATTGGAATACACCCGTTCCTAATGAATTGCGATTAATTTGGTTAAATTATAAATTACAATTAGTAAATCTAAATAAATTAAGTATACCTCGATGTATTATAACCTCTTAACCAGTTTCCATAGAATAACACGGCTTTTCTGATGCTTCAGAAAGGGCTTATGGGGCTTGTTTCTACGTAAAATCAATAGATGAATTTTATAATATACAAGTGTCTTTATTATGCAGTAAATCGAGAGTTGCCCCTCTAAAAACCATAACTATTCCTAGGTTAGAGCTTTGTGCCGCCCACTTGTTATCAAAATTATTAAGTCCTGTTTTGTCCGATTCTACGATTGTGTTACACTGGATTAAAATGTCTCCTCACCAACTGAAAATATTTATAGCAAATCGGGTGACTCAAATTCAAGAATCAACCAAAAATTGTTCATGGCAATACGTTAATACTCTGGATAACCCTGCCGATATAATTTCTCGTGGTCTCATGCCTGCTGAAATGAATGAAAATAACGTATGGTTTAACGGTCCTGATTTTTTACGAAATAATATTTTAATCCCAACAATGCCAAATATGTCGATTGATCCCAGTGCTCTAGAATTAAAACCAAGCGAAAATTTAAATAATTTTTTCCAAAAGAATTCTGATCCATCCTTTTTATACAGATACAGTTCATACAGTAAATTGATTCGCATCGTAGCATATTGCAATAGGGTTACCAAAAATTTCCGAATTAATGTTAAACAACCCAAAGTTCTCCCGGTTGAAAAAATTAGACCAAATTAGTGTAAAGCAATCCGGAGCCCTTACCATAGACGAGTTAGATATAGCGTTATTTATCATTATAAAAATCATTCAGACAGAACACTTCAAATCTGAAATTACCAGTATTTCTAAAACTGGAAAAGTTTGCAACAATAGCCATCTCCAGTCCCTTACACCATTTTTAGATAACAATAAAATTCTTCGCGTTGCTGGTAGAATAAAAAACGCAAATGTTGCGTCTGATGCAAAACATCAAATTTTACTACCTAAAAATCATTATTTTACAAAACTTGTTTTTACACATGAACATGAAAAAAAATTTACACATTGGCCCAACACATTTAGTTTCAATAGTACGCCAAAAATTTTGGCCAATTAACGCAGCAAACACAGTTAAATCAATATGTCGTTCCTGTGTTACGTGTTTTAAGTTTAAGCCAATTATTTCTCAACAATTAATGGGTAATCTTCCTGTAGATCGTGTTACGCCAGCAAAACCATTCAATACAACCGGCATAGACCTTTGTGGTCCATTTAATATTAAAAATAAATCAATTCGCAAGAGTCCACCTCAAAAAATTTTTATTGCTCTTTTTGTATGTTTCTCTACAAAAGCTATCCATTTTTGAAATAGTGTCAGATTTATCAGCTGACTCATTTATTAATTGCCTCAAACGTTTTTTAAACAGAAGAGGTAAATGCAGCACTATCTGGACAGACGCAACGCCGGTAATTTCATAGGCTGCAATAATGAACTTAAACGTATGTTCAAATAATTCCAAGATACCACGCCCGATAATAAAATTATAAAATTTTGTGCCAATGAACAGATTAACTGGAAATTTATTCCCCCTAGATCCTCAAATTTTGGTGGTTTATGGGAAAGTAACATCAAATCCGTAAAGCGTCCTATCAAGAAACTTGCATCAAACACATTATTATCATATGAAGAGATGAACCCACTGATTATCCAAATAGAAGGAATAATTAATTCCCGACTAATAACTCATATTTTTAATGATCCAAATGAACCTGAACCGCTAACACCAGGCCATTTTTTAACTGGTGGTTCCATAATATCACCACCTGAACCCTCATTACATGAAATACCTCAAAATAGGTTGGCAAATTGGCAACTAGTAACTCAATTAGTTCAACAAAGAGATATTGTGTTGAGTACCTTCATACACTGCAGCAAAAATCAAAATGGATGTTGTTTTGCTATCTGATACTAATTTGCCCTCTACCAAATGGTTAATATGGGAATTGTTGTTAAAGTGTACCCAGGCCAAGATAATAAAGTACGAGTTGTTGATGTTAAGACAAAATCCGGTATATTCAAACGAGCCATAACAAAACTGTAAAAATTACCAATATCGAATGAATCAATGAATGAAGTCAATAATAAGTAACATTTATTAGCATAATTAGAATTAAGGAATTTTAACATAATAAAACAATTAAGAATTTGGTTTATATACAGTCCACAAATATTGAAAATTTATAATCTTATTAAAAATATTTAAACATTTCATATTATTTATACATTTTAATCATTTAATGAATTATGTATATTTTTAAATTAATCTATGAATGTAATCATTATTATTATTTGTTGTTAAAAGTTAAACCTTTCAAGAGGGCCGCTATGGTGATTAATAAATATATCGTTGAAAAGATTCGTTTCGTTTTTGCTTTATTTAATCGAAGGATTTAATTTTGTGACTATTCCGGACAGTATCTACCAATCGTCGAATTTTGCTGGGGGGGCCTTGTATCATTTCTTTGGTCAGGTGGCCCATCAAGGCTCAAGATCATCCCCGGGGATGTTGTGTCGTAAATCTAAAGCTGTAATATCTTGTTCAAAATCACCCACATTAAAAAACAACGAAATCAATCGATATTTTCTCAAAACAAGAATCGCACAAACAGGTTCCGCAGTACACAAACAACAACAACAGCATGTATGTATCTATATTTATGTACATATTGGTTATTTTGAATGTGTGTACAAAGGATCAAATAGCGGGATCTTTTTTTACGTTTGTGAATGAGATGAATATATGTCGAAATTACGGCATAAAACAAAATTTATATAGGCGCTTCCACGTCGCAGTTACTTTTGATGTTAAATTTATAAACACACACATCCAAACATAAATATGTATTGTTGATCTGAAATTTGTACATATATACAATCACACCGTTACTTTATGTGTACATAAACAGTATGGCCAGCAGCATTGCATTTGTAAACTAAACAAAATATACCCGAATAATCACGTTCACTACACACTATAATTGAAACTTTTACACACTATTCACTCTCACACTCTTTTTACCTTTGCTACCTTTGTAGTCTTTAAGAGGTGAAATAAGCAAAAATAGTGCACACACACTTAAATCTATAATTAAAAATTATTTAATTATTAAATCTTAAATGCATACACATACATATATACACATAATACATATATAAAACCGAAGCGATTATTTTAATTTAAATTTTTACACATAAAGTCCAAGCAAATCATTTAATAAATATAAACAAAAATTACACAAATCGTCATCAAACATATGTTTTCCAATACGTGTGATGCGAAAATACCTGTTTCTAACTGTACTTAAGAGTACCGTTAATTTATTTTTGAGCACGTTTCATCACGTTTTCTTGTTCAAAATCATTTCACCTTAAACTATTTATTGCACTACACTTAAAACACAACACATCACATCAAAACTATTATTACAATACACTATTACATATTACACTAAATAACAACACAACACCTAGTAACACCAATTTAATTTAATTTAATCCAATATTTAAACTTAAAAACTTAAAAATAAAAATTTAAATTCAAAATAATATTTTAATTTCACTTATGGAGACAGACTAAAACACGTCCATCTCCATCGAGCGTTCATCGCCCACCCTTGAGATGTCAAATATGTACTAAGAAAATATTTATTTTTGGGAAATGAGTATATTGTAGTATGATAATTATGTAGTAATAAAAATACATAATATAATTTTTAAAATAGTATATTTCGTTTTTATTTAAAATTAAATTTATATAAAATAATAATTAATTTAAAATCAATAGACATAACTATAATAAAACATTTTGTAATATAATGTTATAATAATATAAATATAATATTAATCTAATTATAATAATAGTTATAGTAATATTATATTATAATAATAAAGCCGCAATTATAATAAAGTTTCTTTTAAATGAACGCTGGTTTTATAAACTTTCTGCTATCCGGTAGAGTATGTAATAAAATTTGTTTTAAAATAGTTGAGTCCGAAATAACAAAATTATATGAATCAGGGATAATTGAAGCGCCTGTAATAAATGCTCGGTAATGGCTATCATACCGACATATATTTACTTGTTGAAAAATCAGTATAATATTTAAATTTGAGTAAGCCATATCAGTTATTTTTAATAATATTTTCTTAAATTTATTGAAAATGTAAAATTCCTTTTTGTAAATAGTTCCTTAATATTCAAGGGATTTAGCAAATAAATAGTCCGTTATATTAGTATGGCGAAATTTTTTAAATGCTTGATAATACGGTATTGATTCTATTTCGACAGTGATATATATATATATATATATATATATATATATATATATATATATATATATATATATATATATATATATATTTAACTATATTTATCTTAAAATAAGAATCTATAATAATTCTAGAATCAAGAATTTAATATTTAAATTAAGAAATATAATAATTGATTATCATTAAATTAACCTTACTTAATACAAGAAAGTGACTTAATTGGCAGTACAATATTAAACTAAATAGTGGTTAGAATTAGCATGCGTTTTGTATTTCTATCCAGAAAGATTTTGCTTAAATCACTATTTTTAATATGGTTTTAAAAATATAACTTGTTTTAGACTTTTTTTTAAATAATGAAGCAAAACTTAAATTCAACATAATTATTCAATTACATGTATCATTTGTGCATAATCATGCACACAAAAAAAATAAATTTCGATTAAAAATCCCATATTTACTAGTTTTTACCACTTGATTTTCAGCTAATCAAGCCCCTTTATTAAATGGAGTCTTGGGACGAATAGGGTAATACATTTTGGTGTTTCATCCTTTAAGAAACTCCTTTAAGAAAATATCAATTCTAAAATCTACAGTTATTTTCCTAAATTTATCATTTGTTTTTAAATGATTATTGTTTATGCGAAGAAAGTGGCTCCTGCTTAAGCGAAATACAACTTCGATTCAATTTAATTAGTTTTCATCTAAAATCAATGAATGTACATTATTACTAAATTCATTAGAGTCTTATACGAAATATTCTTTATTACTTAGAACTATTACACAGTCTTCTCAGCTGAAACATTGCATTGTTGAACTTCAATTAAATATTTCAGAATATTCTAGATTAATGTTTGTATCAACATTTTCAATTATTTTGTTTTCCCCAAGAAATACACCAAAATGTATTTTCCCAAAGATTTTAAATAATACAGGTTTCGCGGTTTTTTCAATTTAGATATTTTAAAAAATAGTATATTGTATAATTAGGAGGAAAAGTACTGCATTCCCGGACGATAGTGGAAATTAATATTTTACACCACGGGAGTCCGGGAATGCACTTTTCCTCCGAATTGTACATACTATTTTTTCTCCGATCGGACTTTAAAACGAATATAAACCCAAAATAATTTTTAGTATTATTCATTAATTATCATATTAAGAAATCAAAACAAAGTAAGAAATCGAAAATAATATAAAATTATTGCTTAGTTAGCCACGACATATTCCCGGCCTAGGCCAGAAAAAATATTCTCGTACTATTATTACTTGTTGCTTAGCAACAAATACAACATACCGGAATCATGAGCTTTTCGTTTCGGGAAAACAACGGAAAGATATATTTTTTCCTACGATCGGAGAAAAATATTTTTTCTGAATCATCGATCTTGAATTGCAAGGCACATGTGATATTAACAGAAACAAATTTATATAATTTTCAATAACTTAATTTTTATTTTTTAACTACGATTCTAGGACGCAAGGAAATTATAACTCCGATTATAAGACGCGCTCGAATATAAGACGCATCGAGTTTTCGTAAGCAATAAAACATAGAAAAAGTGCATCTTAGAAAAGATATTGCAGCTTTCCATATTAAGGCACGTTAATTTGTAGTTTTTTTAGCAGTCGACTGATGATGATTGATAAATCGAAATATTGAACCAAAAAATAAATTTTTTTTTAAAAAATTTGAACTTAATTTTGTAAGAATCAATTTTTTGCAATTTTTAAGCACAGTATTCCTACGACAATAAACGTTATAAAAGTAATTAAACTCAATCCAATATACAAAACTCACAAGTTAAACTATATCTACTACATAATACCTCAACATACATTATTAATACATTTTTTAAAGTTTCTTATTGTGGAAAAAGTGATAATACATTTGTGTATTAATTTTGTAATAAATTGTGCTAGGTCTTTAGAATCCTCGGCGTTTCTGTTTTTTATCCAACCGGATTATTTTTAATGTAAATTTACAACATCAATTATGTTGCAGAAAAACGCCGTGTGCATCACCATCATTGTGTTCTTCTTTTTGTTGAGTAGTGCGTTATGTTTTTGTTGTGTATAAGTGGAAATAGTATGGGTGTTTCCGAAATGCAATTTTAAATGCATATTTTGTAAAATACGCATTTTTGTAATAAATTACGTTTCATTAAAATCATAAAAATATTTAAATTCGGACCACTCAAACAACACGTATTAAAAATGCACGCAAAAACTACATCGCATGCAGCTTTTCAAATGTGACTTCGCTAAATGTGAATTTTGCATTTCGGACGCATCCAGTGTCTATTTAATTTAAAGTTTTATTTGTTAAAATTGTAATGATTCAAATATAAATATTTAATTATTCCAATACGTAGTTTAAAGTGTGATGTTTTTTATTTGATTGATTTGGAACAGCTTTGTCATTTTGAAAAACAGAAATTTGTACTTAAAAACTACTAAAAATTGCAAAAATTTGATAATAAACTAGTGACACTAAAAGCATAACTATTTTTAATATATTATCTTTTAGCCTGTATTTATAAGTGTGAGCGCGACATGTTCTAATATGTACAGCCCTAAACAAGTTTAGTAACCCACGTATACTACATGTCTCCGAGGGACACTGTTAAAATCAAATGGAAAAACACTGCAAAAGGGCGCCTCAAAGAATTCAAAGATTCATCAAATCCGTTAAAGGCAAACGAGATAATTAATAGCTGACCTCTTTTGAACTCAGCGAATGGCAGTAGATTAGTAAGTCATTTAAAACTAAAACGAAATTTATTTATTACTTAAACACAATTATTATATATTTTCAGATCGATATTGATTTCCAAATTTTGTATCCGGGCTCAAATTTTTTGCTATTTAAAAAATGGGAAAATTTTAGTAAAAAGCTCCTCTTACTCTTACCTAAGAAAATTAAAAATAAGGGAGTGTTTGAAAAGCGAAGTCTCTCCCTTCCAGTCTCCGTGGGACACTGTTGAAACCAAATGGAACGACACTGCAAAAGGGCGCCCTAAAGAATTTAAAGATTCATAAAAAAATACATTAAAAGCAAACGAGATGATTAACAGCTGACATAATTTGAAATTTATTTATTACTTAAACACAATTATTATAAATTTTCAGATCTATATTGATTTTCAAATTTTGTAACCGGACTCAAAATTTTTGCTATTTCAAAAATGGGAAAATTTAAGTGAAAAAGTCCCCTAATCTTATTTAAAAAAGTAAAATAAGGGAGTGTTTGAACAAGTTTATTTAAATAACTTAATATTTTATATTATATTTCCCTATATTTCCTAAGTCAAACTATATTTTAAGCTCCTAATTAATTAACATTAATTCTCTCCCTATTTCCAGACTACAAAAATATCAAACTTAGTACATTTATACACTACATTGGAAAGCCTGGTAGAAGGATGACCAGCAAGAAATCATAATTTTTTAGCCTTTTTAAATTAATGCGCCAACTTACAGCTTTTATTCGGGATTATTGCTAGCGGTAATCAAATTTCTGTTTTAATTTTAATAAATTCATTTAATATTTTCAATTTGTTGAATTTTGAAATTATTTATAGTTTTTATGTTATGTACTCTTGCCTGTATGGTATGTCTATACTAGACTAACATTGTACATTATATATACATATATATATATATATATATATATATATATATATATATATATATATATATATATATATATATATATATATATATATATATATATATATATATATATATATATATATATATATATATATATATATATATATATATATATATACATATATATATATACATATATATATATACATATATATATATATATATATATATATATATATATATATATATATATATATATATATATATATATATATATAGATATATATATATATATATATATATATATATATATATATATATATATATATAAATATATATATATATATACCATATATATATAACATAAAAATTTTTAGTTTGTATTGAGCAAAAACTAATTTATTTTTAAATTTTATATATTTCTTGAATTAAAAAATTGGATTTTCTATTCTAAGTAAGTTTATTTCTTTCTGTGTTGTCAGCAGATAGATGGGAATAAACATGGCATCCGTAGAGACCAAAACTAGCTAGAAGTGGTTGTCTGAATATAATAACCAATATGAATATGAGGAAACGGATACCCAGTGCCGGCGACTTTGAGGATTATGCAAGCGAGCTCCCAGTCGTCTATATCCAATTTCTTCAGAAGTAATGAAATCTGAAAACACATTTGGAAGAAGTTCCATAGCGCAAAGATCCAATTTTTATACTATCATTTGGTCTAATTCTATAAATAAATAATTCTATATAAAACCTACGACTCTATACTGTATTAGTTTGAAATCTATAAGAACTTCATATCTTAAATAATTATTGAAATGTGATATACTAAGTGATGTAGCGATTGGAAAAGCAATTTGGAATATTTGAAAAATGGCGAGAGTGTAAGGTTATCGTGCCAAATTTTCATCAAACGAAATTAGGCGACGTTTCGGCTGTGGTAGAAGTTTGAATTTCTCTATGCTGGAATCCGAAGAGTATCTGAAAATGTAATTTTAATTATAAAATCGAACAAGCCAAACTTTCAAATTATGGCTGTTTATCGGCAACCTCGTTCGAGTTTGCCGCAATTCGTCGAATTCTTGGATTCTAAGCTCGAAAAATTCCCCAAAATGTTAGTTATCGGTGATTTTAACTTGAATCTTTTTAGTTCGAATGATAGGTATAGGCAAATCAAAATGTCTTGCAATATCATATGAAAAAAAAGAGTGAGTGAGACAACAATATTTTTATTTTTCGACGTAATCTCCTTTAAGGTTTATACATTTGTTACATCGATCAACTAACTTGTCTAGCCCTCTAAAAAAAAAGTTTTCTTTTGCTCCATAAAATATTCATTTACAACAGACTGTACTTCAGAATCACTGGAAAATTTCCGGCCCCTTAATTTTTTTTTTTCAAATTGGGAAACAGAAAGTAGTCACTAGGTGCCAAGTCTGGACTGTATGGTGGATACGGAATTTCCACGAAGCCGCAGTCGTTTAATGCAGCTTGAGCAACTTTAGCCTTGTGCACTGGTGAATTGTCGTGAAGAAGTAAGGTTTTTTTTCTAACTTTCTTTGGCCGTTTTTCCCGAATCACTTTTTTCAATTTTCACAAAACTGTGCGTAATAGATGCCTGTGATTGTGGTTTTCGGTGGCTTACAATCAATCATCAATATCCCTTCAGCATCCCAAAAAATTGTTGCCAAAACCTTACCAGCAGACGGTTGAGTTTTGAATTTCTTTGGTGGTGGTTGACCACGTTTAATCCATTGCATCGATTCTTGTTTGGATTCTGGATACCAATGATGAATCCATGTTTCATCGCCTATTATTATGTTATCCAAGAAGTTTTCTGGATCTTCTTCATACATTTCTAAAATCGCCTTTGAAGTTTGAACACGAATTTTGTTTTGTTGTGCAGTCAACAAACGGGGAACCCATCGCGCACTTACTTTTGACATGTGAAGGTGGTCATGTAATATGGTATAAGTGGTACCATATGAAAGGGAAAGTCTCCACGCTAACCGCGAAGTAGAAATACGGCGGTCCTCTAATACAATTGATTCTGCCAAAAGTATGTTTTCATGGCTAATAGCATCTGCGAGACGACCCGGGCGGTTGTCGCCTTCTAATGACTCCCGACCACTTTTGAACAATTTTACCCACCTTGTTACTGTGGAATATGATGGTGCAAATTCGCCGTAAACTTTTGATATGTAATTGAATATATAAATTGCATTGCGACCATCTTTACAGAAAAATTTAATAACGGCACAATATTCAATTTCATTCATTTTAGAATTTTTTTCAAAACACGGGCTACTAAATTGAAGAAAACAAACGAACTGTAAAATTTACATCGAATTTTGTTTCTATAAGTTTCACCGCGACAAAATTTTTTTTAAAAAAATATATAGTTGTCTCACCCACTCTTTTTTTTCATATGATATTGCAAGACGTTTTGATTCACCTTTATATTCACATGGATTCAAATTTATTAACAATATGTCTTCGATCTACTACGCGAGGCAATCCACATATAATAATCAGACAGTTAGAACCTTGATAGATCATGCGTTTACATCTTACTTAGGTCACATAATTACATGAATACCACTGTTGTGCAAAAAGAAAACAATATCTTGATATCCAACCAATTAGATGTACCACTGTTGTGCAAAAAGAAAACAATATCTTGATATCCAACCAATTAGATGTAGCTAACATGCTCAATAAATTCTACAACAGTGTAGGTGATTCGGTATCCAATTTTAATTCTAATTAATTTACTTAGTCAAGATGAAGTTCAATCAATCATTGATAATTTAAATGATGGATCTGCGAAGGGCTACGACCGTCTATCTACCTCGTTCGTAAAATATGTAGGCCCTAGAATTATTACCAGCATAGTCTTTGAAATAAATAAAAGTATTCAGAAACGGAAATTTCCCTGTTTTCTCAAAATCGCTAGAATTGTTCCCATATATAAATCGGGTGACAAGCATGACAAGTCATTAGACCTATCTCGGTATTACCAATCCTGTCTAAAGTTTCTGAACGAATTGGGTTAAATGGAATTTTAAACCATCTAAATAACTATAATTTAAGTCATCCAAAACAATATGGGTTTCAAATACAAACTAGCACTCTTTCAGCAACGCTTAACCTAACTAAATATAGGTATTCCGCTATACGAGTAAATAATAAAAAAAACGACCTATATTTTTCTTGACTTGTGCAAGGCTTTCGATTAGAACACTTTCGAATCAATGCTTTTCGAATTAAGTTAATGACAAAATAATATTTGTGAATTTCCTCAAAATTTTACAAATTTGGGTCAGGGCCGTGTTGTTAAGCCATCGACTTGCTGGTTTGGGGATTCAGTTTACGGTTGTATAGAGGGTTAAGTTGGGCTCTATTTTGAGTTGAAATGGGATGGGGTTATAGATGAGTAAGGAGTTCAGTTGAGGTACGCATATAGTTTTTTAGATTTGGGAGTGAGTTGAGTGTTGAGATTAGGGTTCAGTTAAAATCTGGGATAGGTCGAGTTGAAGTTGATTTGGGGTTGGGTTAGGCCTTATTTGGGATGTCGACTCAGCACAAACTATATTTGCGCATTGCGCTTTAAAAAATAAAAAAATAGAAAGTGAGAGCACTTTCCACCCTATATTCTCAAAACAATTTATCGCCAAAGTGAAAATTAATTTAGTTCCACACCAAAAATTTACAATTATCAAATTTAACTTTTGATTTTTAAAGCTTTAAAAAATGTTTATTACTTTTGAGAGCAATAGCCTACTTGAATTAACGTCAAAAATTCTGAAATTGAATGGTGTACTAAAATAATTAAATGTATAAGCTAAAGTGAACTGTATATTATCCGGATTTACATAAATTATTGCACCTATCGATCTTTTAATGTACTATAGGAACAACGCACAATGCCAACATGATCGATGATCTAAATCCCACTTCAATACTGGATGCAATGATGTCGGACGGATTTTTTTTTTTGCACAGTACTGTAAGAGATAATTTAACCCCCAAAAAAATATAGGATGTATGTATATAAATTTAGTAAATTCTACCCGTTCCCACAAAAAAAACAAAATTCTCAAATGCGTGCCTCCATTAAGTCTATAAAAAATATTGAAAATACATACCACACCAAATTGACAGTTGACATTGATTAGTTTAGATAAAAACGTAACTACAATTTTTTGACAGTTTTCAAATTTAATCGATTTATGATTATGTAACATATCAAGGGAAACATTTTAGCGTGCTTATGTATATTTGCACATAAATTTTAATGTATGTAGGTACGCCATCCAATATGTTAAAATTTTAATCAAAAATTTGTCTAATTCTCGTTATAATAATCAGGATCTTTTAACTACTGGTTTGTTGTTTATTTATTATCGTACGTACATTTTTTTCGCTTTATTATTATTATTATTTTTTAGCCCGTTATTATTGGTATTGTAAAAGGTACATATTATTAATTATACTTGTCAACAACAATAGATATCAATATAATTGATGTATCTTTATCAGTTAATTTGAAACATTATTTCAATTTTTTAACTTGTTGTGAATTTTACCGTTTTTTTTTCTGTTTTTTTTACATACATAGGTAGAGGTACTTACTGGACAGACAAAACTAAATTTGTTTTTTTGGTTTTACATTTATTAATTTACTTTACAATGAAATACAGAAAAATTAGGACAAAAAATTACTGACAATTTGGAAAAAACAATTAATTGGTGTGATTAGATTATGCCACCAATTAATAATAAATTTTAAAGATAAAGATAAGAAAATTGTTTCTTGTCACCATTGTATATAATACTTTAATATAAATAAAAGATAATGAAATCCATAAATTATGCTGCAATAAGCAATAATTTATAAATGTATTATAAACATAATTTATATATCCTGATAAATGGATTACTCATTCAGTCTCATCACCTAGGCCTAGAAGTTTGAGATAACTTGGCAAAAAAAAATCGGGTCTGGGCTGTGTTTTCTACACGGCTGAAGGTGTTTTGCGTGGAAGCGTTTATAAGCAGTGAGAGAAATGGCACGAAGTATGGGTTTGTTAAAATAAATTTATTTATTATTAGCATCATGAAATGAGAGTACAGCGGCAGCTTGTAAGCGATTAGGTATGGGGGGCGATGGTACGAGAAGTATGATACGAAGCGCAGGGTCTCAGCGGTGATGTACCTGATGAATGATAGAGATCCAGGTAGTTTATTAGAAACGCAGTATAGCATACAACAGTTTATATTAGGCGTTCTCTAGCTACGGTTGGCTCAAGATTGTAAACCGCTATTTTGTAGTTTGTAATTAAAATTAAAATGTACAATATGTGGAGATTAATTATTACTTCGACGTTCGTCCGTCTGTCTGAACGTCTGGATACCTGAACGTCTGGATGTCTGAATGTCTGTACCATTGGCATCTCGAGAACGGCTTCTTCGATTTAGAAATTTTTTTTCAGCAATCTGTTTCTATGGTCAAGGCGGCGATTTGAAAAGCTTTTGGAACCTATATGTCAAGAGGGTCGGGTACCTGCCATACGAATTGACCCTAACCACTTGCATATACATAAATATTTACCAATTTTTTATATATGCTGGTTTGAATATTGAGTTGGGCATTGAGTTTGGAGTTGAGTTGAAGGTTAAGCTAGCGGCCATTTGCGGGTCGCATTGAAGATTGAGTTGGATTCCGTTTTCGGGTTGAACTGGGATTAAGTTGGGATGGATTAGGGTTTAGTGAGTTGAGGAATCTATGTTTATATATATATATATATATATATATATATATATATATATATATATATATATATAAGTATATATATATATATATATATATATATATATATATATATATATATATATATATATATATATATATATATATATATATATATATATATATATATATATATATATACATATATATATATATATATATATATATATATATATATATATATATATATATATATATATATATATATATATATATAAGTGGAAATGTTGGCTTGTCCGTCAATAATAACAAATAGAAATAGTCACCTTTATATTTCGAAGTTGAAGTATAAACTTACCTTCCTTTCAATGTAGCATTTGTATAGTCACCCTTTCTTTTGATTGGTATGAAAGGCAAACAAAAACTGAAGATGTCAGCGTTTTTGGATGGTTGAAGTGGGAAGAAACGACGAACAAAGAACGACAACCAAAAAAGTAAAGAGTGTTAATAAAAACCTAAAATAAAGACAGACTAATAAAAATCAAATTTAAAGGGTGTTAAATAACTAAATAAATATTGTTTTTTTAATCTAGTTTGCAATTAATCCCTCCGGTCAAATCCTTACATGGGGGCTCAACCGGGATCATACGGCCGGAATTGTGAACTATAAAAACAAATAAGTTGTGGATAATTTGTGTGTGCGTATTCATACATATAGTAGTGTTAAAAAATAAATATACAACGGGTTAATAGTCGAAACGGCAGAATGGGGAATAAGCGTAATAAAAACAAGAATGCACCAACGCAATCGTATGAGTGGGACGAACATATTAAGGAAAGCTTGATTATAGCATTTAATGAGAAAATTGATCAACTGGATTTTTCTAATTTATCTGCAGGTACGTCATCAACAATGCACGAAGCAGCCAATAATAACACAGCCAATATTGCCGAGAAGCCTAACGGCAAAAAAGATGAGATAGAGTCGTTAATACAAGAGAATGGAAGGATGAGGTCAATGATTCAAGACAAAGGTATTCAGAATTTTTGATTTACTTAGACATAGCTAGACAGAGCTAGACAGCTAGACAGAGCGTAAACGCCAAAACGGGACTAGAGACGTGGGAAGAACTTCAAAATAGCTAGACAGTGCGTAAACGCCAAAACGGGACTAGAGACGTGGGAAGAACTTCAAAATTATTTGAAAAGTGAATTTCAAATATGTGTTAATTCGGCGCAAGTCCATCGGATGCTAGTAGAAAGAAAAAAAAAGTCAAGTGAAACTTTTTACTGTTATTTATTGTCCATGCAAGAAATTGCAGAAATGGGTGGAGTCGAAGAAGCGGCATTACTTGATTACGTTATCGATGGGATTGGTGATGCAGAACTGAACAAAGCGGTATTATATGGGGCTCAGTCTGTAGAAAAATTTAAGAAAAAGCTGAGGATCTATGAAAATATCAAGAGAAAATCGGTTCTTAAAAGTCGGATACCGCAAAAGCAACCAGAAGGAAGCGATAAAACAGAATTAAGAAAATGTAAAGGAACGCGTTGTTATACCTGTGGTGATAGTGGACATATAGGACGGAACTGCACTAACAAGGAGAAGGAGCCAAAGTGCTACAAAGTTTCAACCAGACATTGTAGCTTCGTGTATTCGAGTAGATGATGACTTCCCTATAGATGTCAACCATATAACAAATTCAGACATATGTAGTAAATAGATTGAAAAAAATGGTAATTAATTATAACTCTACGAAGGCGCCAACGGAAAATACGGGAATTGAGATGAAAATAATTACAATAGATGACAAACCAGTATATCAACGGCCGCGAAGATTAGCAGCGCTGGAAACCGATATAG
The DNA here is from genome assembly GCA_958295665.1 of Tipula vernalis. Classification (NCBI taxonomy): domain Eukaryota; kingdom Metazoa; phylum Arthropoda; class Insecta; order Diptera; family Tipulidae; genus Tipula; species Tipula vernalis. Next base: position 216,709,612 of record OY282560.1, on the reverse strand, counting down.
CGAAGAGACAAATTGATGAATGGTTGGATTTTGGTATTGTACGGAACGGCGTTTCGAGCTATACTAGCCCCATAGTACTGGTAAATAAAAAAGATGGTACAAAGCGCTTATGCGTTGATTATAGAAAGCTTAACGAGAAAATAATAAAAGATCGATATCCATTAATCGACGAACAAATTGACCAGCTTAGAGACGCGAGAATGTTTTCAACTCTGGATTTAAAGGATATGGGTTCTTTCATGTTCCGGTGGCCTTTCATGTTAGTTTTGGCCATTACGACTTCCTCCGAGTTCCGTTCGGGTTATTCAACTCGCCGTCAATTTTTCAGCGGTTCATAAATCATATTTTCCAAGAGCTAGTGTTCAACAAAAAAGTCTGTGTGTAAATGGATGACCTGATTGTGCCAGGTAAAGATGAAAGTGAGTCAGTGGGAAGGTTGGCTGAAGTGTTAAACATTGCGGAGAGATATTCAATAAATATAAATTGGTTGAAGTGTAAACTTTTACAAAGAAAAACAACGTATTTGGGGTACGAGATAGAAGCGGGAGGTGTTAGTCCATCCATAGAAAAAATAAACGCGATAAAGGAGTTTCCTATTCCAAAAACTGAAATGTTTTTACAGAGGTTCCTGGGACTCGTAGGTTATTTCAGAAGATATGTCGAAGGTTTTGCTATTACAGCCAAACCCTTATCGAATATGTTGAGGAAGGCGGAGCGGTTTCAGTTTGGATCAGACCAGATGCAAAGCTTTAATAAGTTAAAAGAGTGCTTGATAAAGCAACCTATCCTAAAAATTTATTCAAGTACGGCTGAGACGGAACTACATTGTGCTGCGTCTAAAATAGGAATAGCATCCATTTTGTTGCAGAAAGATGATGTAGACTAAAAATTTTACCCGGTATTTTATTACAGTCGTAAAAATTCCCCTTGCGAAGAGAAATACTCAAGCTATGAATTAGAAGCCATGGCCATCGTAAAATCACTGCAAAAATTCAGAGTATATCTTCTGGGGCTAAAGTTTAAGATAGTCACTGATTGTTTGGCGTTTAATGCGACTATGAAAAAAAAGGAGCTCGCATCAAGAATAGCTGGATGGGTCCTGCAACTACAGGAGTATGATTTTACTATGGAGCATCGAAGCGCAAATTCAATGCGTCATGTGGATGCTTTAAGTCGAGCACCACAAGTTTTGGTAATGAGTGAAGGTATAATGCAAAGGATCGAGTCACTCCAACATAAAGACGCGACAGCTTAAAGATTTTCGAATTGTTAAAACTAGGTACGTACGATAATTTTATATGTTCTAATGGAATTTTGTATAAGTTAGACCATAGACAAAGACTTTTGGTGGTTCCGAAAACATTATACAATGCAGTTATTCAAAGATGTCATGCACAGGGTCATTTCGGAGCAGAGAAAACTGCCGACCTAGTGAAACGAGAGTTCTTCATTAAAGACGTACTGAAGAAAGTGAAGGCTTATATAAAAAATTGTGTGCGCTGTATCATGGCCGAACGGAAAAGAGGAAAGCAAGATGGATTTCTGCATCCCTTACCCAAGGGTGACAGGCAATTATCCATATTCCACATTGACCATTTGGGGCATTTGGAGAATACCAAAAAGCGTACAAGTACATACTGACAGTAATCGACGGGTTCTCTAAGTTTGTATGGCTTTATCCCTGTAAAACGCTTAGCTCGTCGGAGATAATCCAGAAATTAAATATTCAGAAGTCAGTTTTTAGTAACCCAATCCAGGAGAATTCAAGCAATATTGTCAAGATGAAAACATCGAGCTTCATTTAATTACCACTGGAATGCCAAGAGGTAATGGTCAGGTTGAAAGACTTAACCAAATCATAATGCCAGCTTTATCAAAGCTTGTAGGTGATAAACCAGTAGAATGGTTTAAATATACCAATCAACTACAAAGGTATTTAAACAACAGCTGTCAACGAAGTATTGGTATGAGTCCCTTCGAAAATATGTTCGGACTTAAAATGTGCTGTCCCGAAGACCTGCGAATAACAGAAGCGATTGACGAAGCTGCATTAGCATTGTTTAACGACTAGCGTACCGAGTTGAGGGAAAAAGCAAAGCAGCACATGTTGACTGTACAAGATGATTACGCAGCGCAATTTAATAAAAAACGGAAGCCTGCGACAAAATATAAATTTAACGATCTGGTAGCCATCAAAAGAACCCAGTTTAGTGGAAAGGGTAAGATTCGACAAATTTCTTGGGACCATATATCGTCACTAAACTACGAGACCACGATAGATACGAGGTGAGGAAAGTTGGGGATGGAGAAGGTCCCAAAATCACAACGACAGGGGCAGAATTTATGAAGCCATTTTTTATCCATGGAACAGATGACGACACCGACGAAGAGGAATTGAATGAAGAAGAGGAAGCATTCGAGCCGAATGACAATCCAGGATGGCCGAGTAGAAATGTTGGCTTGTCCGTCAATAATTACCAATAGAAATACTCACCTTTATATTTCGAAGTTGAAGTATAAACTTATCTTTCTTTCAATGTAGCATTTGTATAGTCACCCTTTCTTTTGATTGGTATGAAAGGCAAACAAAAAATGAAGACTGTCAGCGTTTTTGGATGGTTGAAATGGGGAAGAAACGACGAGCAAAGAACGATAACCAAAAAAGTAAAGAGTGTTAATAAAAACCTAAAATAAAGACAGACTAATAAAAAACAAATTTAAAGAGTGTTAAATAACTAAATAAAAATTGTTTTTTTTAATCCAGTTTGCAATTAATCCCTCAGGTCAAATTTTTTCATATATATATATATATATATATATATATATATATATATATATATATATATATATATATATATATATATATATATATATATATATATATATATATATATATATATATATATATATATATATATATATATATATATATATATATATATATATATATATATATATATATATATATATATATATATATATATATGTATATATATATATATATATATAGTGAAAAATATGTGAAATCATATATTCTTTATATGGAACCGGAATTCATGTTTGAATTTTTTCATTTTTATGTTTTGGATGAGTAGCACTAGATTGTCTACGTTTAAGTATAATAAATGTGTAGATTGTTATACTTAAACGTATTTTGCAAGAAAACGAAACGAGATGTTGCGCTGATTTTTTAGTAAGTTTAATAGAACTAACTGAGGAAAAAGATTAAAAAAACAAAAGATTCAATTTTGAGAAAATTGAGAAAGAATGTTTCGGCGGCCATTTTGAAAAATAAGAAATGAAAAATGGTATCATGTCAATAATTATTTTATAATTCCTATCTAATTATCTGTAAAAAAAAGTCCAAAAAGTAAATAATTTTCGGATAATTAATTTTTTTTCTATAGGAATAAATACAATACCAACTGCATGAACTTTTAAGTGTTTGACACTCTGTATCATAAAAAACAACAACAACAACAAAAATCATGTTCCATAAATTATTTGTTTTACTCAGTGCTAAACATTCAAAATCTAAAAATTAAAACATGGCTTCCAAAAATATGTGATTTGACGTATTTTTCACCATATATAAATATATATGTATATATATATATATATATATATATATATATATATATATATATATATATATAATATATATATATATATATATATATATATATATATATATATATATAAAAGTGTTTGTACATATGTTTATATAGTATATATGTATGATATTTAAATAAATCCGCACTCCTTGACCGATTTTAACCAAACTTTACATAAATATTGGTTAAAACTTCACAAAGGTCACTGTTATTATCTCAAACCTTCATCCTCTTCTTGAGGGATAATAATCAGGTCTACAGTTACTACGGAGGAATTTCTAAAATTTCACGATGTTAATGATGGTATAATGGTACGATGGTATGACGGTATAATGGTATGATTGTTGGAATGTATGATGATAAAATGGCCTGGTAGTATAATGGTATGATTATATGATGTTATGATGGAACGTTGTTATAATGATTTGATGGTATTAAGGCATGGTGGATTGATATTAGGATATACCATCTACACCGTGGTATGTTGGTGTGATGGTTCGACGTTACTATGATACGATGGTATGATTGTAAGATGGTGTAATAGCATAGTGACATGATGGTATGATGGTATAATGGAATAATGGTATGATGGAATGTTTCTATAAGGTTATGATGGTTATTATGGTATGATGCTGAACAGGGTTTGAGTTAAAAATGAGTTGGATTTGAGTGAGAAGTTCGGATAGGGATTAATTTGTTGTCGAGTTTAGGGTTTAGTGGGATTGGGTTGGCCATTAAGTGTAGAGTTCAGCAGAGAGTAAGATTTGATTCGAGCTAAATTGTGTTGAATTTGTGTTAGGGTTTAGTTAGATTGCATTTAGTTTAAGTGAGTTGTTCGTTTGGGAAATGATTTGGTGATTGAGCTTAGGTTGGGTTTGTGGTTAATTTGGTGATTGCGTTTAAGATTGTGTTGCGATTGAGTTCGAGGTTGTGTTGTAAATTGAGCTAGAGGTTGAGCTGAAGATTGACTTAAGAGGTGATTATTTAGGAATTGAACTAATTTCCAACACCGAAGATCTGATTACTTTCTGAGGTTTCAGCCCTTTATATTTTTAATTTAAAATAAATTATCTGCCAAAGATTATTTACGCACAAATTGACACTATAATGGCTCAGATCAGATTTGGCATTCTCCCTTTAGAGTGCGCACAAGTTTATAAATCGCTATTTTGTGGTGTGTAATTTTAATTAAAATTTATGTGGAGATTAATTATTTTAATTTAAAATAAATTAACCAATACTGTTTCTTTACGCAAAAATTGACACCAGAATGGATCGGCTTTCCTCGCCGCCCAACGACATCAGTGCGATAGTATTATGCGTGGGGCATGAAGCCTAAGGACCGATCTAAGCAATCATATATTTAAATTAAAGGTAATGCTTATTGTCGATAAGTAATTGAAGACGTTATCACATCAAAAAACTTAAAATTGTATACGAGCGGCACAATTCAAAGTTAACTGATTCCTTAGCTGGTGGTGTGACATTCATAAAATTAGATTTATGTTTGTACATAAACAAACTTTCAAAAGCATTTAACTTCTTGTATTCATTGATCTCTTTTAAAAGTTTCGAATTTTCAACGTTAATTTGGTGTGATTTGGTGGTAACGTGTATAGCGGCAGCACATCCTTGAAGCGTGGATAGCGATCAGCGAAAATGAGGGTTTACCTTAAGCCGCTATTGATAATGGTTTCCGTCACAACAACAACAAAAATGAATAACACTCCAGGCTTGATACAAATTCAAGAACGTATCTCACGCAGCACTACACCTCACCAAAAGAAGAACATTTAACACATCATGAAATTTAAAGTGTTATCACTTTACTTTTACTGTTAACATTACTATGAAATTTATTTACTATGTTGAGCTTTTATATATTTTATTATTTAGAGATGGTTCAAATTTGTACTTGTTAATGGCTACGATACAAAATTTTGTTTCGCGAAAACGTTACGATCATAAAAAAAAAAAAATTTAATTACTCACCGAGCTCTTCCGTTGCTTGCTGTGAAAAATGGATTATTGTTGTGGTAATTACGAAATAAATATTTAGCTATTTACACTGAATAGGGTGCAAAATTTGCTTCACTTTATCTTTTCTGTACACACTTGTTTTAATCCATTCGTATAGGTATAATTTTATTTTGTAGTCTACTGCTACAATAGTCACTCAAGAATGATCGATTATACCTTGATGCCATATTTTGGTACAACACAACCATTGTTTAAGATTATTCATACCCCATTGTTTAAGATTATTCATACCGAGTAATAAAACAATTAAAAATTATTAAACTGGCCCGTCATTAAATTCGCCACGAATTCATGATGAATTTTAACAATTTTCAGGGGTATTAAACCAATTCAACATATATTTTATTTTATTTTCAAAAATACCGAAATATATTCTTATTTTAGTTTTAATAGAAAATTGGAAAATCGCCTTTTTGTAACAACACAGGTTCAAGTTGATTTATATTCTCCAAAAGCCTAAATATACCGAGCAAATGGCGCAGTGGTTAAAGCTGCAGCGGTTGGATCGGGAGATACCGAAGATGAACACATCTATGACCCCCTGTTGAGAGTGCGGAATCCATGGGCAGACCTACCTTTCATGTTAGCACTTTACGTTGGTATGAAAACGGGTCTATAGCGTAAGGTAGGATGTAAAAAGCGAACTGCGAAAGAGTTGGGAGTTACAGAGATAGAAAATAACAAAACAATAGAAGTCTAAATACAGTCAAAATATAATTCACGTTACCTTCACTCTTTAGTATAGAGGCGGGCCACCGAGTTGGTCCTAACTTTGCAGAAAAATAATTTGGAGCACTACTCAAATGATGCCAACGCACAAAAACATATTGGCCTGGTTTAAATGAAATTGGTCTGGCTCTCAAATTATAAACTTTAGCATGCTTTTCGTGCGCTTGAAGAAGTTATTTTCTAACATTGGCATGAGTTATTGATAGCCGATGTTGTAGCGGTAATTCAGGAATTTCGGATTCATTTAGCCAATTTGCTTTGCGTAAGATATTATACGCATTTCTATGATTTATTCGGTGATAATCAAACATAAGAAAATGTGCAGGATACGTGGTTGAATCATGCACCGTATCTCTATAATGGAGCTAGCAATCTCTTGAATGTGTTTATCCGATAATTCATGATTGTGACTTAAATTATTTACCAACGAATTGTACACCACTTTCAGAGTAGATATACTCAGGGACACCATTTAGAGGCAAAACATCGTTTTTCAAATAATGAACAATTTTTGTGGTAGTTCGTTTTGTAAGTGGTTTTAAGAGATGACATACTATATTGTTAGTTGATCCGAGACAATGAGAAGAATTGTATTACACTTTCTGTGATCTGGGATATGGATCCAACAGGTCTACGTACATCCTTGCCAAGGACGGTTCACATTCAGATATGCATCCATTAGTGAACAGATTTTCCCAGCACTTGCATTCGGATACAGGTTTTCCGACATACGTTTCTGGCAAGCCAGACAGGTGGGTTTTCTAATGCCTGGCCGGCCACAGACAGTGTTGATATCTATGCCCGATGTCATGACAATTCCAGCATATCAAAGAATTGTCTTTATCAGTTATGGGTCCACGAGGCGTTCTATTTAGAGATGAGGTATTAGGCTCAGATACAAATAATTCCATACCGTCTGTTATTACTAAATTTGACATAACTAGACTAGTGACTTAATGGTGTTCTGTAATGTAATGATACAAATTTGATACTCTAGAAGTGTTCGGATTCCATTCAGTCTTCATACTAGCTTGGCAATTGCTATTAGTTTGAGCCAATTTCCCATAATATGGTTCAATTTTTGATAATTCAGCCATGTTCGACTGTGCTTCTTAACAATAACATGAATAATAATCAAAAGTTAGCTGACTTATGTTAGAAGAACGAACTCGATTTTTGGTACTAGTGAATCTTACAGACGAGTTTGAATTCCACAATTTTTGACAAAGCCAACGGAGCTCTTCAACATTATTAAAATGAATTGAAATACGTTTCTTGTTGATGTTCGTCGCATTTATCACAGTACATAGTTCGCATTGGTCTTTGTCTGGCGCATTGATATTTTTTTGCTGGAAGCATTCTATGGTTTGCATGCTCTGACAAAACTACGTACGCTGTTTGAATAAACCACCCAAAGCCCAATACCCGTTAACAATTTCTTGTCGTTTCGATTCATTAATTTTTTTTGTACAGCCAAGTTTGCATTTTCCCCGGCAAGGAGGGCGAAATTTTCTTGCTTCGTACTTTTTCTTACTTTTTGAAGCTGATACATAACTTAATTGAGAGTTTTTTTGTTTGTTTAGACATTTTCACATCCCACTAATTAAGAGTTGCCCTTCTCTTTCTTCCAACATTTTTCGATTTTTCCTCACGTTTTTCCTGAGCAGCGATGAAGTTATCCTTCGTTCGATGAAGTTATCCTTCTGATAGCTGCTGTAGTTTTGCCGTTTTATAACAAAATTCCGGATCTTTATCTGAGTCATAACAGTCGTCACAGTTGACCGGAGAAATACTTTGTTTTACGAGGACCTGCGAAAGGTAACTTTAGTGGGATTTGTAGGATTCCCAGTCAAAATAAAATCAGGTGAGGCAGCCTCCATTAGTGGTACATTAACTTCATTTTAATGTATTGCTGGTTAGAACTTTCAGACTGTATTATTCAATTTTCAACATCATTCATTTCGCCGTTGACCGGAGAAATACTTGAGGACCTGCGAAAGGAAACCTTAGTGGAGTTTTAAGGATTCACAGTTAAAATCAAATCGTTTGTGGTAGCCTCCATTGGTGGTATGTTAATTTTATTTTAATGCGATAGATGGTCAGAAGTTTCAGAATATGTTTTTTGTACTAATTCAAAATAATGCACAGGGCAACTAATCACATAAATTATTGTTGCATTTGCCATTGATCAATTGTTGTTTTATTTTTTAGTTTGTAACATATACAAAATCCAGGATATACGCTTGTTAAAAATGTTCTTCAGTTTGTATGTTATCGAAAGAAAAAATGTCATTTTGATTCATTTAAATAACACTGAATGCTACAAACATTTACGGAAGTTAATATATGGGAGTTATACTTGACCAAAAACTGACATGGAAAACGCTTCACAAATAAGGCAAAAGAAGCAAACTTCTCTTGCCAATGCATGATTAGTAGAACATGGGGCCTGAACCCACAGACGATATTTTGGATATACCATCCAAACGACGTTGGTGGCCAAAGACAGAGCAAACTGGTCATTGCTTTATAATAAGTAAAATTCAAAAAATAATCTGTTTCAGCGCAACGGGAGCTCTTATCTGGCTCAGAAGCCTTAAGCCTAAAAACAACAAACTTAATCAAAACTATCAAATCAGACACAAAGATATCCTATAGACAAATTAAATCTGATGGAAGGAATAATCCAAATGTCTGTTGTAAATGGTTAAAAGGTTAGATTGCCCGAGGAACTTCGCGGTGAATGTAACCGATTGGGATCTAGCGAGAAAGAGTATATCCTCCCTACCCCGTCAAGCTCCAATACGGTACACTGACGGGACAAACCCGAATGTGGGCCTAAACTCCGAATACGACTGGGAAAAACTCCCACAGTTTTCCAAGCAGAGAATTTCGCCATCAAAGTATGTGTTCTTCAATGTATCAGAAACCGTTTCCTCACCCTAAGACACTTGTAGCACCACCCTAAGGAGGACAGGGCAATTGGAATAGGTAAATCAAACGAACAGTCATAGCCTCAGCATCCACTATGATGCTACAAGATCTTTAAAAAGGGCAGTATTTGTGATACGATCGTAAATAAGTTTTTCAATTTTTGTCAGTATAAAACCAACTGATGGCGATCTCTCCTCTCACGCGACGAATTAGTGTGTGTCTGCGGCATTATTATCGTGCACGACGATACACAGTGGCATTCTCCTATATCATATGATGAATGTGTTGAGCCTTATCGCGTAAGACGATAAACGCATAATGTTTTTTATAGTTCATCGTCAACTCTTACAGTAGAAAAATTAAAAATAATCTTAGTGTTAATAATTGGGTCAAAATAATGTTAATTGCAAAGGTAGCCATATGCACATTACAAAATTAAGTGAATCACGGTACTATATAGAATTCATGATAAGGCCACGTATTTTTTGCCAACTTGTGATAATTATTTTGGATGTGGTTTTGTATTTTGATAAACAATTAGGAATTATAATTTGAGTACTGCGGTTGTTGGAAATAATAGTAAACCACACACAAAAAACTGTCATCACTGTTCACTCTATCTAAAATATACATACTGTATATAAAAGCCAAATAATTTCCATTACACAATTCAGTAACGTTTCAACGATGACATCGAGCACAAATATATACCGGTTCACAATTATTTTAATGGGGTTTATCATCTTCGCCAATTGTGGCGAATTTGTAAAAATCGAGAAAACGACATATTATATCAGCTTAACAAAACAATTTAACTGGTTTAACGCGTATCGGTTCTGTGCTGGTCTCGGAATGTATCTCATCGATGTACAGACAATGGTGGAGCACAATCAAATTAAGAAATTGATTACAAATACTAATAAAAAATACAATACAACAGCTGATCAATTTTGGATGAGCGGTATAGACCTCGGCAGTAATGATGGGTTCTACTGGATGACGACTGGCCAATCTATTGTATTTTCAAAGTGGGATCCGGCTGAACCATCAGGTAAAGGACAACATTGTATAGATTATTGGTTATCGGTAACCACAAAAGACTATACTTGGTTTGATAGACCTTGTGAATCAAAAGAACTGTTTATATGTCGCGATACTCTTGGTGTCCCTGATTTTAAGTCAACCGATTGTTCTGTTTACACGGATAATTTTTAATAAATCACAAAAGCTAAACATTACGTAACAGTGTACGCAGTACACAGTTGTGTTATCGAATTTTTTTTTTTTTTGAAGTAGAATAAAATTTTATTTAAACTGTTATAGTTGTTCATTTCCATTCATTTAAGGATACAACAATTACCACTGGTTGTAAGGTTCCAAGATACCAAAAAAACATGAAATGGTTTTGGTTGCAAAATAACCTTTATACTTTTAACGATCTTTTTTAAATTTGTCCAAAAACGCCAAGAGGTTTTATTGACATTTCAATGATTCACCTTTGTGCGAGAACTTTGGCCCGTTTTGCCAATATGAGTTTGCGGTATTTTCGTTTCTATTTTTTTAATAAGTTTATCCTTTGCTAGGCACAAACCGACCAGCGAACATTATTGTTGTAAAAGAACTAGAAACATTTTTGGTTAAGTTCAGTTTTACATCTCTATAATATGTGCATGTGGTAAACCCGAACAATTCATTAGCAAGATCACCGATTGCGTTTTCGAGAAATACAACCGTCTTTAGGAATTACTCCATATTTCAAGTCGTTATAACATTTGTTTGAAAGCCATCGAAACAAATGTACAAATGTGTGATATTTTTTACTACCATGGAAAAAAGCAAATTTCGTGTTTTGATTAAGCATTACTTTTTGTACTCAAAAACTATAACCTAAACCAAAGAAAATTTAAGAACGTATTACGGCGACCCTGCTCTTTCACATTTCGTCGTTTATAAGTGGCTTATTAAATTGCGATGTGGTTGAACTTGTAATCCATGGTAACATGTAAACATTTCAGACGAACTCGTATGGAACACTCTTTATGAACACTTAGGTCAAATGGGTGCCGCGTTTGATCGAGTTTATACGGCGTAAAGTGGCTGTTGATGAAACATCGATGCATCAGTACACACAGAAACTAAATGACGGTCAAAACAGTGGGTTTCTCTAGCCATTAAAGTCATGACCACCAGGTTTTGGGATTCGGCAGGCATTTCCTACGTAATGACTATTGGAAGAAGAGAACGAACATCACAGGTAGTACTACGCTAATTTATTGGGCCGGTTCGATCGATAATTGAAGAACAAAACCTCCATATCTAGTGAAAAAATAGGTACCCTTCCACCATGACAATTCACCGGCACACTTGTCCGCAGTCGCCAATGGCAAATTGATAGAAGGGACTCTAAAGACTTTAAAGGTTGAGTTTATAAACATTTTTAAATTGTATATGGACAAATCAAAATTGATGGGGTATCAAAAATTTTCCAAGGCTCCCACATGAAACTTGACCTAATACATTTTTAAGGGATAAGTATATTGGCAAGGCACTCTAATCGAATCACATTCTAAACAACACTTTATGATTGAATTATAAATTTTTATATTTTATACTGGGCTCCTCTCATGAAACTTATTGTGAAAATCTAAAGGGGCTGAAACCACACAAGGTGATCAGAACTTCTGTCCTGAAAATTAACTCAACTCCCAAATCAATCCCTAACTGAACCTCTTAACTCAATTTCAGCTCAACCTCCAACTCAATTTACAAATCAATATCCAACCCTATCGCATCGCATTATCCAAATTAACCATCAACACAACCAAACCACTCACGCAACCCAGACGCAAGTTATCTAAACCATAACTCAACTTCAACTTAATATAGCTCGAACCAATTCTCAACCCTATGCTCAACTCCATACTTAACGCCCAACCCCATTCCAAAATCAACTCGATTCGAAAGCTATACATATGTGTATGAACTCAATTCAAATTAACTTAAGTTAACCTCCCATTAAACACTCAACTCGACCAAAAATTAATTCCTAACCGAACCCCTCACTCAAACTCAACTCAACCTCAACTCAACCCCAATTCAACCCTTTACTCAACTCAAAACTCAACGTTCAACTCAAAGCCTAAACCAACACGGTTCGAAAACTACGTGCGTGCATGAACTGAACGTGATCTAATCTCCACCTTAATCCCGAATCAGCCCCTAAATGAATCCCAAATGAACCCCATCTCTCTCCCAACTCAAATCCAACTAAACCCCCACTCAACCAGCAAATGGTACCAAACTCAATTGTAAACTAAACGCCTAAGTTATATAGCCGGTGTTATCCGGCAGATAAAGTTGCTTGTTGTCATTGAAATTTGATTGACATACCTGCAAAGGCGGCTTTTACGAATGCTACGTACAATCATACCATTATACCATCATAACATCGTACTATCAAACCATCTTATAACCATACCATCATATTGCACAATCATATCATCATGTCATCATAACATCACATCATCGAGCAATCATATACCAGCATAAGTATTCCATCATACAATCAATATACCATTTTATCATACCATCGTATGAGAGCAACGTCGAATCATCATACCATTATACCATCAACACTATTTGTACCAGTATGTGTGTCAGCATGTACACATATCTACAATATTAAGGTACATGTACATATGTATGTAAATTAGTACATTATTTATTTAACCTAATCTGAATCAGCACTAGATTTCCAAAAATAATAACCATGAACCTGAAGGTGCAAGTGAACGCGAACTTATGGATACTTAATTCATTTGTTTACTGAGATATTAATTTATACTTTGTTTCAAAGTTTAACTGATTAATTTTATTTTAATTTTCAGAAATACCGGAGTAACCGGACTAAGCTTCCAGAACACAAGAATCCAGCGAACATGTAGTTTAAAATTGAGTTGTCTTGTGCTAACTGTTGACTACATATGTAGAGTATCTGTTACCGGGTGTCATGTCTATAATATTAATATTCCTTTCAAATCCTAAGTTTTTGTTATTTGTAAAGGGTGTACGATGGGACCATTGGTCGTCCGGGAGACAGGTTTCAATCAATCAATGAACAATCTTCTGAATTGTGGGGCATCTGGCAATTCTATCCCAATGCATAAATGCCCAAACAATAAAATGAAGAAATGGCCTAAACATTTATTGATGCTCCAAATGTTGGGGTATTTTAATAACATAAAAATATGCTTTAAATTGTGGGGCGAATTATACAAAAAGATGTCCTAAAAAGCAGTTTGGGATTGGGGTATTTAATACTGGCCACTATACAGAAAAATGGGCTATACATTTAAAGAATATTGAAATAATAACTAAGAATTTTGACAATAGATTTTGTGCAAAGGTTTTCATCCTTTAGTTTTATAGATTGAATTCCTTTAATTTTCCAGGAAAATCCTTAGCGGTAATAATTACTTCAGTCTAAAAAGACCAAAGTATTGAAATCCTGTCAAAAATGACGAAAAATTTGGTTTTTCCGAAACCATTTTTCTCGACGTTTTGAAAACCCCTGAGTCTGAAAAAGCAAAAAAAAAATGTCCGTTCGTCTGTCTGGATGTCTGGATATCTAGATGTACCTATGGTATCTCGAGAACGGCTTGTCCGATTTGTGATTTTTTTTCGCTTGAAGTTGAGTTGGGGTAGGACAGGACATAGTGAGTTGTTGACCAATTTTTTATATATGCTGGTTTGAGGATTGAGTTTGGTGTAGAGTTTACGGTTGAGTTGAGAGTTAAGTTGGGTTCGGTTTGCGAGCTAAATTAGGATTGAGTTGCAGTTTAGTTGGGGTTGGATTAGGGTTTAGTGAGCAGTTGAGCAATCTATATACAGGGAAACCTCACTACAACGAAAATCGACGGGACCAAAAAAGTTGTCCGTTGTAGTGAGATGTCCGTTAAACTGAGGATTTGTGATTTTTTTTTTATAAAAATTGTATTGGGATTCTTTATCTTATCCACTTTTGATTAAATCCAGCATTTCCAATCGAAATGGGATTCTCAAATGATTTGTAGACGATGTTCTGGAATATGGCCAAGTAGGATAAAACTTGGCTATTCCTTAATTGATTATAATGAAAATTGACATATGCGTTGGAAATCGGATTCTAAAATGTTTGATGGAAATGATGGAAAATGGCCAATTAGGACGGAACTTGGCTATTTCTTAATTGATTTTGATGAAATTTGATGCGGGTGATGCAAATGGGATTCTAAAATGATTTTTGGATAAAGTTATAAAATATGGCCTGGTAGGATGGAACTTGGCTATTCCTTAACCGATTATGATGAAATTTTACATGTGGGACAGAAATAGGGTTCTAAAATTCGTTTTAGATAAATTAGTTGCCTTATTCCATAACTTCATCTAAAGATCATTTTAGAATTTCTTTTCCAACGCACATGCCAAATTTCATTTATTTTTTTTTTGGCCATATTCCAGAATTTTATTAAAAAATCATTTGGTTCGAGCTAAGTTGAGTTGAAGTTAGCCTGGATTTAGTTAGCCTGCATTGGGGTTAAGTGAGTTGTAAGGTTGGGAATTATTTAAGAGTTGATTTGGAGTTAGGTTAAGGGTTGATTTGAAAATTGATTTGAGGTTGATTTGGTGATTGATTTGATTGGCGGTTCTATTTAAAATGACATGATATTTTATCTTAAATCAAATGATTGAGAATATGTGTAAGGTTATACTTGCATATTCCTATAAATATATGAGCTGTTATTTTTGAAAGTGGTATAAGTCCATTTTCCAAAAAAATTAAGTAATTGAAAGTGCAATAAAAGAGAAAATACAAAATCCTGTATATTTTTGCATTTATTGTTTATTTTTTCATAATCTCATTTCAACAAAATATGGACTTATACCACTTTCAAAAATAACAGCTCATATCAAGCATGAAACGAAATCCGTAACATGAATTTCACTAATTTTATTAAATATATTGGGTATATGTAAAAGTAGGTTCCGTTTTTCTAATAGATATGTTAATTATTCTTATATAGTATGTATTGTGTGAATCTGGTAATACATGTTTCTTCAAATCTTCAATGCGTAGTATATGACATTTGATTAAAATATAAACAATACAGTTTTTTATTCGATTACAAATGGAGAGTTTTGTGCCAAATAATCGTCATCTGTGGGAAGTTTAGTTGTATTATTTTACAGAAATTTTTTTTCAGATGTGTAGAAGATGGTTTAGGCAATTTGAAGAAGGTTTATTCGATGTTGAAGACGCACAACGTGAAGTTAGACCGAAAAAATTTGAAGATGAAAAATTGCAAGCATTATTGAATGAAGACAACACACGAACGCAACAAGAATTAACAGAAGCATTGAATATAGATCAATTCTTTGTCAGTGACATCTATACATGGGATGGGGATGGTTCAAAATTACCAGAAAGGCAGATGGAATGTCGAAAAATCACTTTTGAAATACTTCTTCAAAGAGAACAAAGAAAAGGTTTTCAGCATCGACTTGTGACTGGAGACTTTTTCATAAAAAATGTATAGCTTAGAATCTAAAGGAGTCATTCTTATTTTAGAAAATATCCATACTTTCAATTTTTGTAGGGTAAAAAAAAACTTCGGGCAGTACAAGTATAAAATGGGTAAAAGGAGAAAATTTCTTTTACAAATATCACAAATTATTATTTATTAGAGTATTTGGGCAGGGCTAATTAAATCATAACAATGACCATCAACATCACCTTCACCATCATAATCAACATCATCACAATCAACGAATCAGCATGTTCTTGCCATCAACAAAACCATCAACGTATAATTATCAACACAATCACCAACAACATCACTTTCACTATCGCAATTACCATCGCCATCAACAATACCTTCACCATTATCATCACCATCAACATCACAATTCATCACAATCACCACCACCATCCGTATTATTAATCATGATAATCACAATCATGCTTGTGAAGTTTTTCCGAAAACGTTCCGAAAATTGTATACTCCATAAATGTATTTGAGAGGCATTCAACAAGCTGATGATTGAACGTTCGATTTAAAAATTAACGATTTCCTAATTACTGGCTAGCTCTATGAGCATCAACCTAATGAAAATTCTCAGTGGTAGTAGGCCAATAATTCTGGCTATTTTCAAAACAAAAAATTAAAAGTCCAGCATTAAGTCCTTTTACTGATAACTGGTAGAATGGAAATTCAATGTAAAGAAGTATCCCGAAGTAACGGATTGAAAATTGAAAATGAGGATCGCATAAAAAGTCGTTATTGAACGTTGAATACAGAACACATACTGCTTTCCTAAACGGTGATAAATGATCTCAATGACCATCGATCATAATCGCGACCAATTTGAAGAAAAACATTTGGGGCCTTCATACCTAAAATTGGGTTTTAATAGAAAGTCATTGTTAAATGTTGGATATGAAGAACACATATCGCTTTCCTAAACAGTGATAACCTCAATGACCATCGGTCTAGTGATGATTTTCTATTGAAACAGGAGGCCATTGACAAAAATCCTGGTAAATTCCAAGAAAAATATTTGGGGCGATCATACTTAAAATTGGGATTGAATAGAAAGCCGTTGTTGAAAAGGTCTAGTCTATTAGAAAATCATCACCAGACCGATGGTCATTGAGGTTATCACCTTTTATGAAAGCGTTTTTTGTTCTATATTCAACGTTCAACAACGTTCAATCCCAATTTTAAGTATGATCGCCCCAAATTATTTCCTTGAAATTGGTCAGGATTTTTGGCAAAGGCCTCCTAGTCCAATAGAAAATCATCACTAGACCGATGGTCATTAAGGTTATCATCGTTTCGGAAAGTAATATGTGTTATATATCCAACGTTTAACATCGACTCTCGAAATTTTTTCATGAAATTGCCCAGAATTATTGGCAATGGCCTAGTCCATTAGAAAATCATCACTATAGACCGATTGTCATTGAGGTTATCACCGTGTTCTATATTCAACGTTCAACAACGACTCTCTATTCAATTCCAATTTTAAGTATGTTCGCCCAAAGTTTTTTCTGGGGTCCAGGTTATCTGTTGCCAGCAATTTTTGTAGTGAATTTTCATCGTAGCGTGCTTTAAAATTAATCACACCGAAAATGTGTGAATTATTCGATGTGGTTCACATGTCAAAGATGTATAACCGCACATTAAAAGTGTGAATTATTTATTATAATTGCTGCAAAAATCAATGTACGAGTAGTTTACTTCTAAAACTGCTGTAAAATACAATCCTATAGTGAGTTACCACCAAATGCGCGTGAATTAAATTAAAAAAATTTGAAATGCTGTCTTTTCGAGCAATAATTTAAATAATTTAAATGAGAAATTCAACACTAGTGTAAATTTAAAATTAAATGCAGTTCACGATTTTTATTAGTGAAAAGTCGTCGAAATTGTTGGAAATCACACAATCATAATAGGGATTTTAAGTAAAACAGATATTAAATTTTATTTTATTTCATAAATTATTTATTATCAAAATATAAATTTATTATAAATATATTTTGAATTTTAGTTATGTATAGTATAAACATAACTAAAATTATTATGTATACACCTACGTACATATATTTGTTGGACATAGGATCTCGGTTTGCGCAACATTCGATAATTCCATTTTTTTTTTCATGTTGTGTAATTGAAATAATAATTATTACGATAATATTTAGAATTCTAATTTTGACCATTGCTACAAGAGTACAAGTTATTTATTTTAAATAAATTACATTTTAATCTTTAAGCTAATTTTTATTATCCTTAATTTATTTAAAGTTCGTTTTTATTTTACTATTTTTTGCACTTTCACTTTTCGAAATTTGAACACGGTATTATTACACGTTCCTGAACGAAATGATTTTTCCAAAATATGTTTTGCCTTTTGACAGATAAAAACATTCTACATAGCGTTAGTTTGCCACAAAAATAGTGTGGAAATCACTTTTACAGTGTAAAATACGAGAAAATTGAGGATAATTCACACAATTTATTAGTAAATTGCACGTCTATATGTGTAAACTGTGACGATTGAGTGATTTACGTCATTTTTGAATAAATCAAAATTCGTAAGTGTATTATTACATGTCGTTGTGTATTTTACAATAATTTTCGGTGGTAAAATATCATTTTTTCGTGATATTTTACAATCATTTTTTAGAGTGTAGTCCATTAAAAAAATCATCACCATAGACCGATTGTTATTCAGGTTATCTCCGTTTAGGAAAGCGATATGTGTTCTATATACAACGTTCATCAACGACTCTCTATTCAATCCCAATTTTAAGGATGATCGTCCCAATTTTTTTTTTTTAACTGCCAGAATTATTGGTATTAGCCTACTCCAATTTAGAATCTTTATTAGAATGAAGGTTTTAGAGCTTTCTGGTAATTAGGAAATATTTAATCTCTAAATGGAACGTTCAATAATCAACTTGTTGACTGAGGCACCAACACAAATGGGTGGAGGGAATAAAAACAATTAAGTGCTTTAACGTATGTTTTTTCAAGTTCATGCTTGTAAGCAGGTGAATAAAATTTAAGTACATTCTTGATGGAGAAGTGGATACTTGAAGTTTAAGTAACTGCTTTTTCTATAAGCAAACACTTAAACATTTTCCAGTATCTACTTAAAAAGCTGTGAATAAAAAAAGTAAATTCTTAGCGTCTTTCATACTTACTAGATGATTCACAAGGTTGGGTACAAGGAAACTTGAGCTTAGTTTGGAAATATAAGCTGATCAGAACGGTCCGAATTATTAATATTCGAAAAATGAAAAATTATCGTGAACGCCGGGCGATGTAAGGATGCCACCAAAAGTACCCAAATTTTGAGGTTTGATCTGATTGTTGTGTTGCTAATATAGTGCTACTATAGCTTTTCCTTCAGAGGCAATTAAATCCATGGGAAGAGTAAAAACAGTGATCTTTCTACGGATATTTCAATATATAGAACTACGGTTTGTAAGATATTTCATTTAATGGTTTTATAGCTTTGGATCATTTCCACGTGAAAATATTGACAATTTTATTAATAAAAAAGTCTAACCAAACCAAAATGTACAAGCAAAATTAGCGCAGTTTACAAGTCCTGTTTCTGAGAGAGGCCTACCAGACATTGTCGAGTGGTTACCGCAAAGGCTTCATTGGCTGCTATTTGTTGCACAATTCCACATAACGGGGGAACGGATTTAAACCATCCTTTTGTAAAAGAGATGAAGGCAACTGAAGTAAACACCAACGAGACTAGTGGTGAACAGCTATACGAATTCGAGGCCAACAAAAACGAGCTAAGGATGAAATACAAAAAAATCTTTACAGATTTGCCACAAAATAAATACCAAATTATTTAGATAAATATGTAATTAGAATTAAATTATCAAAAGTACACCTTAAGAATAAGTAAAGACTTACCTAATTTTTTTCCGTTAAGTACTTGTAAGAGGGTAGTTATTATTCACTTTGAAATAAGAGAAAACTTTTATTTAAAAGTAGTATACCTTTTACGGAAAAGGTAACTCTTATCAGATACTGTTCAAGTTACCCGAAAGTAAAAAGTCGACACTGCAGATTGTGTTAGTGCAGCCGAAAGCAAACCCCAACCGAAAGTGAAAACAAATCGGTAATGCAGATTGGGTTAACCGAGCCGAAAATAAAAAATGGAGACGTTATCAATCGGACCCTGCTAAAGTTAGCCGAAAGTTGGAGATATATTTTATTGATGTGACTTGTCAATAGCTATCGAAGGAATAAAGTTCAGTTCAAATTTCCCGTGGCGAATCTCGGAAAATTCGATTTTCCAAAAATTATTAGAAAATTTGTATAAAATCCGCCAAAAATCTATTGCAAGAAAAAAATTCAGTTCAGGTTTCCCGTGGGAAATCTCGGAAAATTCGATTTTCCAAAAATGTGTATAAAATCACCCTCCAGAGTGTTATCTCTGTAGATGAATTCCATTGATGTGACTTGTCAATAGCTATCGCAGGAAAAAATTCAGTTCTAGTTTCCCGTGGGGAATCTCGTAAAATTCGATTTTCCAAAAATTATTAGAAAATTTGTATAAAATCCGCCGTTATGGCAAAGAACTAAAAACCTGCGATATTGAAATTCGAAAATCATTCGGAATTTTCATGTGGGGTGCATTCCGTATCCTCGGTTACACTTATTTTGGAACAATAACATAGGTTTTGCAAAGATATCAAGCTGTATGTCTAGAAATGGATTCCAGATGCTAAGCGAATCACTGCATTTTCGAGATATATCAAGCATACCCGTTAATAATACCAACTTGTTCTGGAAGGCGCAACCAATAATATATACAGTTAGATCACGATGCCATGAAATTGAGAGAAGAATAGATCACTATTCTATAGATGAGCAGATGATCCCGTTTACTGGTCGAATGCCAACTCGTCAATTTTTAAAGGGTAGGTAAGCCACGTCCAGTTGGATTGAAAAATTGTTTGATTACCACATCGTCTGTACTTGTCATGGACTTTGAATTGTACCAAGGTGTATCAACCAATTTAAAGTATAAGGAACTTGGCTTAGGCCCATCTGTTGTATTATGCCTAACCGAAACCATACCTCCAGAAAGCTTCCTTTACTTTAACCGCTATTTCTCGACGGTCAGTTTAATGAAAAAACTTCAAGAGATGAATTTTAAAGCAACAGGACGATCATGCTAAATCGAGTAAAATAAGTGAATTTTCAGCAAGATAAAAAAATGAAGAAAGGAGAATCACATGAGCTTACGCTTGTCGATGGAAATTCAGTGATATCGCTAGTAAAATGGAAAGACACGAAATGTGTCACAGCAATTTCCACTATAAGTGGTGCAAACCCGGTTGGCGTGGTAGATCGTTGGTGCAAACACCAAACCAAACATATCTAAATCGAGTGCCCTAACGTAATAGAGGATTATAATCAACACATGGGTGCATGGTGTCGACATTTGCGACCAACAAATGGAATATTACCGGGCATTCATTAAAACCAAAAAATGGCCCATTAAAGTGGCTCATCATTTCATTGATTTGGCAGTAGTCAATTCATGGATGGAGTACAGGCGAGATTGTGCAGCTTTAAACATATCAAATTTAAAAATTCTGGACCTATTAGAATTTAAAATGGACGTGGCGGATTCCTTACTAGCTGAAGTAAAAAATACAGGTGACGCTGATGATTATGACACTGACCAGGAAGGACCTACACCAAAAAAATCTAGAGCTGAAGCGTTACCATCTTTAGGCAGACGATATTCGTCGTCAGGTCATTGGCCGGTTTGGGATGACTTACCAACAGCAAGGATGTGCCGCCTTAAAACTTGTAAATGTCGCACGAGATGCAGGTACGAGAAGTGCAATATTTATTTATGTTCATCTAATCAATCGTCAATCAATATGTTCATCAATACCGGTTCCTTTTTTGACCATAAATTAATGAATTTGATAAACCACTTACCAAATTTATCAGATTTCAACAATACAAAAGTAACAATGTGGATTTCAATTAGTATGGAGAGTATAATTTTCTTACACAATTGTGTTAGCCAGTCGTATTTTATTCTCAAATTCTGATTTTTATTGGTTTTATGTGACGGTTAAAATTTACCTACACAACTGATTAAGACGGTGCTGAAAGGGCTAGAAGCTGATTTTATACAGATTTTCTAATTATTTTTGGAAAATCAAATTTTCCGAGATTTCCCACGGGAAACATGAACTGAATTTTATTTCTGCAATAGCTATTGACAAGTCACATCAATGGAATCCTTCTCCAGACATAACAATCTAGAGGCTGTCATTTCTTACTTTCGGCTGGAAACTTTTTCAAATTTTCCGAGATTTCCCACGGGATACTTGAACGGAATTTTTTCCTGCGATAGCTATTGACAAATCACATGAAAACGATTTAAATCCAAATATACATTCTAGAGCCCGATTTTATTCCAATTTTGTGGATTCTTCTGATTTTCCGATATTTTCCACGACCAGGTTAAACAAAGTTTTCCACGTAAGACTATTTACAAAAATTTTTATTTCATCATATTTCATATTTTATCAATGTATCCTATTTACTTTCGGCTGATAACCACCAAATTGTTTATTTTCGTCTGGAATATTAATAACATAATCTGCATTATCGACTTTTTACTTTCGGCTAACTTTAACAGGGTTATTATCAGTACTTACTTGGTTTTATTCACTCCACCCTATAAAGAATGTAATTTTCGGAACGATTTCGGAAAAACTTCACAAGCATTCACAATCACAACTACCATGAACATCACAATCACCGTAACCTTCAACATCATCAATACAATCATCATCAACATCATCATCACCATCGTATCTCCATCATCGTCACCAAATATCATAATCACAATCGGAACATCTTCATCACCAAAACAATCACCTTCATCATCAACATTGTCATCATAACAATTTCCATCATCACAATTAACAATGCCATCAACTTCACCACCACCATCATCCAAGTTGCAACCTGTTTGGCGATATTCCAAAACTTCAGGTAAAAATCATTTAAGAAATCCCCATCGTATACTGTCGAATTCCAGGAATGTATCCAAAATAATTTTAGATGTTGAGAATATTTTCGTTTTACATAATACAATATACGAAAAATACCCGCATTTTACAACCTTAAAGGTTAAAGTTAGCCGAATTATGCTATTTATTACATTACAGCCAAAAATAAAAAAATATGATTGCATTAAAAACTTTTGCAGTATTGTCTTACGTGGAAAACCTTGTTACACCAACTAGTATCTAATATCTTAAAATCAGAACACTCCAAAAGATATTTAAAATTGGGTTACAATCTTCCCCTAGAGTGTACATACATATATCTGGAGATGGATTGCGTTTCAGATGAACTCGATAAAGAACTCCGCGGCGATCCGCACAATCTACGTATAGATCACAACTTCATCATAGGCACCTTCTCCAATTCAAAAGAGTAGACTATGCGAGACAACACCTTGTAAAAATGTCTGAAAAACTAAAATCTCCACTTAAAGTGAATTTCTTTCATCTTTACAAATTGTAATA
This sequence comes from Tipula vernalis, assembly GCA_958295665.1. NCBI lineage: Eukaryota > Metazoa > Arthropoda > Insecta > Diptera > Tipulidae > Tipula > Tipula vernalis. The sequence goes on along the minus strand of OY282560.1, from coordinate 216,686,155 downwards.
CCGTCTATAAATTGTGCGGTTTAGTCGTATAGCTTGAGCTAACACACAATTTAGAGTGCACCTCTCAACATACACCAGCTATGTATAAGGTGTAATAAACTAAGGACATATTAATTTAATGCTGAAAAATATATTTTGATATAAACAATGTACACACATACTAAACCGATAAATCATATATTATATCACTCGATAAATAATAATTTCACATCAGCCACTACACAGAAAGAAATGAACTTACTTAGAATAGAAAATCCCATTTTTTAATTCAAGAAATTTATAAAATTTAAAAATAAATTAGTTTTTGCTCAATATAAACTAAAAATATTTGATTTAACTATATTTATCTTAAAATAAGAATCTAAAATAATTATAGAATCAAGAATTTAATATTTAAATTAAGAAATGTAATAATTGATTATCATTAAAAAAACCTGACTTAATACAAGAAAGTGGTTTAATCAAGTTTACAATTTAAATTAAGAAATGTAATAATTGATTCTCATTAAATTAACCTTACTTAATAAAAGAAAGCGACTTAATTGACAGTACAATATTAAACAAAATAGTGGTTAAAATTAGTATGCTTTTTGTATTTCTATCAAGAAAGATTTTGCTTAAATCAGATCACTATTTTTAATATGGTTTTAAAAATAGTATTTTTTTAGACTTTTTTTTTAAATAATGAAGCAAAACTTAAATTCAACATAATTATTCAGTTACATGCAAAATTTGTGCATATTCATGCATATACAGAAAAAAATAGGTTTCGTTATCTATTCTATAAAACAAATCCCATATTTACTAGTTTATACCCTTTGATTTTTAGCCAATCAAGCCCCTTTATTAAATGGAGTGTTGGATCGAATAGGGTATTACATTTTGGGGTTTCATTCAATAGAAAATATCAATTCTTAAATCTACAACTATTTTCCTAAATGTATCATTTGTTTTTAAATGATTATTGTTTATGCAGAGAAAGTGGCTCCTGCTTAAGCGAAGTACAACCTCGATTAAATTTAATACGTTTTCATCTAAAATCAAATTTTAATTTTACATGAATTATGAAAAACCCTTGCTTTTTATAAGAATTTTCTATTAAATTTACATCGGAATACTTGCTTTATTTGAGAAAAGGTAAGAATAATTCGATATCATTCTTGCTTGAATGTAGATTATTATTACTAAATTCATTATAGTCTTATACGAAATATTCTTTATTACTTATAATTATTGCACGGTCTTCTCAGCTGAAACATTGCACTGTTGACCTTCAACTAAATATTCCAGAATATTCTAGAATAATGTTTGTATATCTATGTATGTATCAACATTTTCAATTATGTATTTTGTTTTCTCCAAATACATTAAAATGTATTTTCCCAAAGATTTTAAATAATACAGGTTCCGCGGTTTTTTCAATTTAGATATTTAAAAAATAGTATATTGTATAATTAGGAGAAAAAGTACTGCATTCCCGACGATAGTGAAGATTGGCGGACGAGGCGATAGCCGAGTCCGGCAACCACGGGAGTCCGGGAATGCACTTTTCCTCCGAACTGTACAATTTAACGTATGTTGTTTATCCAAAATTGCATCCTTTGTTGCTCGCGTTTTTCCATTTCACTGTATGACTACTATAATAATTACATAAATGTAATAAATAAAAATGCAAGGTTGAGCTTATCAGTAATTGTCATAAGTTTAATCAGATATTTGATAGTTCATTAGAAAAATTTCCATTAAAAGAAAATGTAAATTTTTTAAAATGAAAATTTTTCTAGTAAAATTATAAAATTGGTTTTGTAAAAAAATCCTTATATTTATGCTCAAACTATCGTTTATATTCAAGGCACGCCGCAGCCGCTTGCTGTGATATGTATGTCCTTAAGTTGCTTCTAATAAGCATTGCTTAGTTAAATTAAAAGTAAACATAATAAAATATAAAAACATATTTTAATAAACGAGAAAGGCCTAGTAAATTCTAGCAAAACTTTCTTAACTAATAACATATTTTACATTCAGTTGCTAATATTTAGCAAGCTCTATTTAAAATTATTTATTAATTTAGAAATATTTCTAAATTACAGCGACCATTTTTTGCAATAAACACACAATCGCTTAATTCTATAACGTAATGCTTTTAATAAGCAAGCCTTGCTAAACTTACGCATGCGCATCAATATTTTAAAACGGATTTAAAACCGAAAATATTTATGATTTCAGACCTTCTTGTTCTGTTCTGTTGTTCCTAAGTGCTAGTTTGATTTTTGTGTTTTAATACATTTTTAAAGTTTCTTATTGTGGAAAAGTGAGAATACATTTATGTAAGTATTAATTGTGTAATAAATTGTGTGTATAAAATCTCTTTAGAATTCTCGGCGTTCCTGTTTTTTGATCCAACTGGATTATTTTTAATGTAAATCTGCAACATCAATTATGTTGTAGGAAAACGCCGTGTGCATCACCATCTTTGTGTCCTTCTTTTTGTTGAGTAGTGCGTAATTTTTTTGTTGTGTATAAGTAGAAATAGTGGGGTTTCCGAAATGCGATTTTAAATGCACATTTTGTAGAATACGAATTTTTGTGATAAATTACGTTTCATTAAAATCATAAAAATAATTAAATTCGGACCACTCAAACAATACGTATTAAAAATGCACGCAAGAACTACATCGCATGCAGCTTTTCAAATGTCACTTCGCTAAAATGTGCATTTTGCATTTCGGACGCATCCAGTGTCTATTTAATTTAATGTTTTATTTGTTAAAATTGTAATGATTCAAATATAAATATTTAATTATTTCAATACGTAGTTTAAAGTGTGATGTTTTATATTTGTTTAATTTGGAACCAGCTTTGTCATTTTGAATAACAGAAATTTGTATTTAAAAATTGCAAAAATTTGGTAATAAACTAGTGACACTAAAAGCATAACTATTTTTAATATATTAACATTTAGCCTGTATTAAAACACTGAAAAACACTGCAAAAGGGCGCCTCAAAGAATTCAAAGATTCATCAAATCCGTTAAAGGCAAACGGGATAATTAATAGCTGACCTTTTTTGAAATCAGCGAATGGCAGTAGATTAGTAAGTCATTTAAAACTAAAACGAAATTTATTTGTTACAGTTATTACAGTTATTACAATTATTCTACATTTTCAGATCGATATTGACTTCCAAATTTTGTATCCGGGCTCAAATTTTTTGCTATTTAAAAAATGGGAAAGTTTTAGTAAAAAAGCTCCCCTTACTCGTACCTAAGAAAATTAAAAATAAGGAAGTGTTTGAAGAGCTGAAGTCTCTCCTTTTCAATCTCCGTGGGACACCGTTGAAATCAAATGGAACAACACTGCAAAAGGGCGCCTTAAATAATTTAAAGATTCATAAAAAAAAACATTAAAAGCAAACGAGATGATTAACAGCTGACATTTTTTGAAATTTATTTATTACTTAAACACAATTATTATAGATTTTCAGATCGATATTGGTTTTCAAATTTTGTAACCGGACTCAAAATTTTTGCTATTACAAAAATGGGAAAATTTAAGTGGAAAATTTTCCTAATCTTATTTAAAAAACTAAAATAAGGGAGTGTTTGAAGTAGTTTACTTAAATAACTTAATATTTTATATTATATTTCTCTATACTTCCTAAGGCAAACTATATTTTGAGCTCCTAATTAATTAACATTAATTCTCTCCCTATTTTCAGACTAAAAAAATATCAAACTTCTTACTACATTTATCCACTACATTTGAAAGCCTGGTAGAAGAATAACCAGCAAGAAAACATCATTTTTCAACTTTTTTAACTTAATGCGCCACCTTACAGCTTTTATTCGGGATTATTGCTAACGGTAATCAAATTTCTGTATTAGTTTTAATAAGTTCATTTAGTATTTTGAATTTGTTGAATGTTCCTATTATCTAATTAACATTTTTTTTTTTTTTTTTTTTTTTTTTAAACATCTTTATTGATATGGCTACTACAATCTTAAACATTATTAATTCATTAGTAAGGTTGACATTAGTACTTATGAGATAAGCATAAGCTTGTGTGGGTCTGCTGGACCAGTATCCAGTTCCCTATCTAATTAACATATTTTCTTTCTCTATTTTTAGACTACTTCAAAATTAAAGCCTGTTATAAAAATAACTAAACAATTCAATATTTGAAAACCGCAATACGCCATTCAGCAACATTGTAATCTTGTTGAATTGTTTCATATTTGAATCATTTCAAACAACTAATATTTATGTATCACATTTGTGTTTAATATTTATGTATCACGCATTTTTTAAAGACTTCTGATAAATATAAATGTCAATCTAGTTGTCCATCAGTGTTTAAAAATATATCATCATTCAAGACATATTTAATCAAGAACCACGAGAATTAAAATAATACCTTTCCGACAAATTCGACAATACCATTGATGTCTGAATCCAAAAATAATTGTGAGCTTACTGAGTTGCACAACCTTAATAATTCCAAAAGGGTTTTAGAAGAAAATAATATTAACATAGACCAATTTAAAAAAAAGTAAAAGACTCAGTGTTGGCTTTTGTTACAAAAATGTCTAGTAATAGTAATTTTACAAATACGCTACTTGAAACTATGCTAAACCATCTGACAAAAGACGTCGTTAAAGTGATATTTACTTGTATAAAACCAGCGCTCATTTAAAAAAAAACTTTATTATAATTGAGGCTTTATTACTATAATATAGTATTACTATAACTATTATTATAATTAGATTAATTTTATATTTATATTATTATAACATTTATAATTATTATTTTATATAAATTGAATTTGAAATAAAAACGAAATGTACTATTTTAAAAATTATATTATGTATTTTTATTACTACATAATTCTCATACTACAAAATACTCATTTCCCAAAAATAAATATTTTCTTAGTACATATTTGGCATATCAAGCTGCAGTTAAAATTAATTTTGGTAAAATTTAAAGCATCTTAGTTCACATCCCAATTTCTATGCAATAATCGAAAATTTTTATCAAAAGCTAATTATGATATTTCTTAATTCAATTATAATTGAATTAAGAAAAAGTTTGCTTTTGATAATAATTTGCTATTAAATTTAAATCGGAATATTTGCTTTATTTGAGAAAGTGTAAGATTAATTTAATATGTCTTGATCTAAAATCAAATTTTAATTTAATTTGAGTAAAGAAATTATTGGCTTTTGATAAGAATTTTTTATTAAATTTAAATCGGAAAACTTGCTGTATTTAAGAAAGTGTAAGATTAAATTAATACACCTTCATGTAAAATCTATTTTTAACTTTACTTGAATTAAGAAATAATTTGCTTTTGATAAGAATACATATTCAATTTAAATCAGAATACTAGTTTTATTTGAGAAAGGGCAAGATTAATTTAATATCATTTTTGCTTGAATATAGATAACCCATATTCTATATTCAAGCAAGAATGATATCGAATTAATTTTACTCTTTTTCAAATAAAGCAAGTATTCCGATGTAAATTTAATAGAAAATTCTTATAAAAAGCAAATTATTTCTTAATTCAAGTAAAATTAAAATTTGATTTTAGATGAGGACGTATTAAATTTAATCGAAATTGTACTTCGCTTAAGCAAGAGCCACACTCTTGGCATAAACAATAACCATTTAAAAATAAATGATAAATTTAGCAAAATAATTCTAGATTTAAGAATTGATATTTTCCATTGAATTTAAAATGAGTTTCTTAAAAGAAGAAAAACGAAAATGTATTATATTATTCAACCCATTTTTCCATTTAATCAAGGGGCTTGATTAGCTGAAAATCAAGGGGTAAAAATTATTAAATTTAGCAAGTTTTGTTTAATAATAGCAATCTTTTTTTTCTGTGTACAATAAATACTCATATGTTTACAGTTAATCAATAATCAAATATAATTAATTCGAAATTAAAATCAAATGACAATTATTTTCTCCTCAACTAAATCCTTTATAATTAAATATTATAATATGTACTATAAAAAAAAGGTTGACAAAAATGTTATTATTTAGCAATATTATTATGTGTATACAACAGTTAAAGCTCCAAAGTATCTAAAAGCATAGGAAGAACGGAAATAGTAATAAGCAAGTTTATTATGTGTGTATATATATACATACATAGTTTTGTACAAATATGCCATCAGCAAAAAAGGATTGGTATGGGATTTAATTTTGAGTCAATATTATAAAGTGTAGTGTGAGATGTAATTATTTCAAATGTATCGTCGATTTTTTTTTTTTTTTTTTCAAATTAATTAAATAATTTAAAACTATTAACTCTGTTCCACAACAATTCAACAAAATATAAAATCTACATTATTGTACATAAAAAAAAAATGTATAATTTATTTAAAATTTATTGCCTATTTCACAATACATAAGATTTTTTTTTTTTTATAGTAAATTCTCATACTACCTACTATAAAAAATACTACTATAAAAATTAACCACCCTTCAATTATCTGTTATGTATCATCATTGAGTAGATAAAAAAAAAAACTCCGCCTTTTTTATTGTATACCATATTCCCCGCCTTTATTTCGATTATCCAATATACGTACTCACATTTTACTATATTAGCCGAAAGAAACAAAATATGTATGTTCAAATTTGTTTTTGTTTTGTTGTTTTGTTTTTATTATGACAATTTACACCGAAGTCAGTTTAGTTCATGACTTCATGTCGTTAAGTCGTTGTGTGTATAAATTGTGTTGTTATATTATTATAAAATTTTTGAAGTGTTTTTGAATTTTCGTGTTTATGGTATTATTATTTACGGAATTATACAGTTTTAGTGATGTTAAGTAACAATAGTTTAACGTGTTTTAATAATAATAAAAACGTTTTAAAAAAAATGATGTGTCATAATAGTGCTGAAAATTTGAATGAAAATAGTAATTCAAATTCACCAAATCTGAAATTATCTCCAACAAATTCACCACATAATATTAGTGATAGTGCTCTAGTTTTAAATTGTGACCATAATAATCGATTGACACCCGATCGCTCAGGATCACCGAAATCGGAATATAATAATAGTAATGGATTTAATGGATATAATAGTGGTAGTATTAGTAACAATGTTAGTAACACCGTCGGTAATTTACCAGCACGGTTTACTACATCTAATATTAAAAAATCATTTTGTATTGATGCCTTATTGGCCAAAAATCAATGTGAACAAGATCGTTTAAAAAATGATGGCAATTCGGATGATTCAAATCCGGAAATTTCAAAATATATTAAAGATGATGATGATGATCAAAATTATATAAATAATCGGAATGAGTATTCATCGAGTCCAGAAGATGGTCAAATGTCAAGGTACATTATAGCGACGAGAAAATATTAAAATCAATCAATTTGTATTTTTTTTTTTCTAAATTTGTTTTCTATAAATGTTTAGATCTGAATCTCCTCTGTCTGACTCATCAAGTCCACCAATTAGTCCGGGTTGTGAGGACCAACAAATTTCAAACATTCATTTAAACTCTGAACAATTTAAAAAACCACTACCGCCGCATTTGGTGGCTCAACAGGGATTTCCTTCATTTTACAGTAATTACCCGCATCATTTATTTACGCAAGGCGGGTCAGCATTTCATCGACCAATTGATACAACTGGAAAACCAATTCCGGTAAGTTTTTTTTTTAAGACCTTAAAGATAAACACTAGGTTCTAATTCAAAATTGTTTGCTTGAATACATTTAAAGTTTTCTGTTGGTCCGGGATTTGTACCCAACTTTGAACTACTCGCCCGTGCTGGTATGATATACTCTGGAATACGAGAATTTGGTAAGTGCGCACGGATGTTGATAAAAGTGTCAAAATTATATTATTAATTAATTGATTTAATTAGTGAATTTATACAAGGATTATTTATTATACAATATATGTTCCGTTAAAAACCTTCCTTTTGGTTCTATAATTAAAAATAATTTTGAGTACTTTAAAAATTAAGCGATTAATCAATTTTAATTAAAATATAACGAGGTGATCATATCTATATTTACTGAATGATTATTTTTGACGAGTATGTTTATTTCTGATATATACATGTCTGAAAGACAGTAAAACTTCATACAAAATTAAAATTAAAAACTACTTGTTTGTCTTATACAAATCGATATTTTCAATAAATAAATAATTTTATAAAGATTGAAACATGTACGGCCACCTTTCGGAATTCGGCTTAAGTTATGTTTCCGGTAAACCTTTTAGATACCTATAAATTAATGTTGGCCCATTGAAACTTGTCTGACGGTCGATTATTTTATTGGAAGAATTGATTCGCAGAAATGAAGGGGTACATGAGAGATGGCAATTTTAAAACTGCTTATGTGTGTATACATACAATTATGCGAGTCGCCCTTAATATTATTACTAGTTTACGTCATCTCTTTCACTAGCGAAATTGTAAAATTAATTGTAGCTGTAATATATAAGCCATAAAACAAAAATAAACATCACATGGTCCAAAAATTCAAATAAAAATTACAGAGGTTAGCTTTAACAGCTTTCCTTCATTACAATTGTTGCTGGAGGATCACACCTAATCCTGTTCTCACAAGCTTCATGTAGCCGAATTTCAGGTTTTTGTTTAAATTTGTAAGTTGGCGTTATCGATAGATTTGAGGCTGGTTAAATCTTTCAAAAATAATTTTCGAGCTCTATACTGGATCGGCGGATAATAACATAATTCGAGCGTTTAAACCTGCAAAGTTCAATAAACGTTGTAGTTGACCATCTGAAAGTAGTTCATGCTACTTTATAAATGTTATAAACTTAATTGACCGCGCCCGTCGGAACAGTACAAGGGTATAATCTCTGGTAAATATTTTTTAAATTCCGATATCTCACCAGGCCGATACTCTTTTGACGCATGTGATAATATGGTCGATTTTTTAATTAAAAAACCAGAAATAGTTAGACGCTAGTGCTTGTAGTGTAATATGTTTTAATTTAGAATAAAAAGACAAATATATTTTTGATTTGATTTACATAATTATTTCTACTTTAACGTCAAAAACTTACTGTCAAGGTTTTAAAACTCGTTTTTCTTATTTACTAAATTCTGAATATATTGAACTTTATTTAGTAAACATATATTATATTTTTAGCACATTTTAAGTATGCGTAACATAACATAATTTATACCCCTCAGGTATGAGGCCTATTTTGGTCGATTCGCCATTTAGGTTTACAATCAGAGTAAATAAGGCCGAATTTCTTTTAAATAAACGCTTTATCTTAGGTGCCCTAAACTACTACTATCACAGGCCCGTCGTAAGTCTAAGAGGCCATTACGGTAGATATTGTTATAGATATTCTATTATAAGATAGGTAAAATTAAAAAAAAATATTTGAAGCTTTCGTTCAGAATATTTACAAATGTTGACGATTGAGATTGAAAAATGTTTACGACGTTTGTTTTGTGGCAGTAAAATGTCGTCGGTCACACCACAATTGTCGCTGTCGGAATATCCATCATGGCCCGTTTCTGAATCATGTTCACTCAAAATATCAATACATATTTTCTATTTCGCTCCTGTCATCTGGACGATCTAGTTCGGCTATGATCGCGCGTAACCTATTCTGTTTCGCCCATAATTGACCATACTGAATTTAAACATTTCGTAAAAATCAAAATTTTATTGATATAAGCATTATTCCCTCGTACCGTGAGTTTAAAAATGTATATCACAAATGCAATTGGGTGGTTTTCACTTTAGCAAAAATCAACGCCGATTTCAACGTGGAAAGTTGAGGTTTGGTGACGGTCGATTCCACCCAAGTGGCCCGGGGTCAATAGTTAAATTTAAATATCAATTTAAAACAAGTTTATATGTTTGATTGTTCTTTGTTTTTTGTTTTACTTTTTGTCCACATTATGGATTTACAATTTGAATGTTGTGTGGTAAATTTTCCCCATAATTTTCTTGCAAAAACAAAAAGTTTTTATGGTAGATCGCTCAGACAATTTAAAAGTAAACTCCATTAAAAATGTATGTGCTTCAACTTGAGGCCTAAATTGATATTGAACTATTCCTAAAGAATGTAATATAGTATGCTTGTTGTTATTTCGCCGTTTTTTCGTGATAGCCATAAGCGAAAGTTAATGAACAATTAAATTTGAAGAGTAATGGACAACTTAAGGAAACTAATTTTAGGCACAACATTGTACATACTACATAATTTACAATGGGATTCAACAATTTTGCAACGTTAATTAATAAAGTATGTAACTTGTTAAGCTAATAATTTTAATTATGTACATACACTGCCTAAGCCATGTATAGATTACATAGCACAACAGTGATTGAAATTTCGTAGAAGAAACGTTCATTCAGAGACTTTAAATTTCGAATCAGATGAAAGGACCTTAAAATATTTGCATAATATTTCCCCAGAATTAATTAAATTGTTTTCGTTTTCTAATATCGAATTTCAAATACGCAAAATATATTTTATACTGAATTTATATTTATGCACCACAATATATAGAAATACTTCGTAACATTGGCCAGTAAAAATAAGAAACAAAATTTTTTACCCAAGTTAATTAATTCAAAGCACCTAGATATACTCAGTTCAAAATTATAGGAGGCTTTGATTATTTGAACAGATATTGACCAATGTTCGTCAATCAATCAGTAACACCAATAATACCACCGCATCTTTTTTTGAAATTTAGTAATCCATGATTTTTATGTCCATTTTATACGAGTATTTGTTTAGTATAAAAAACAAAAAAAATTCAATTGGAAGGCGGAAAAACCCCGCGATCGATGCCGAAAATAGATTCCATGACACGTTAAAGCAATTAAATTTTTAAGATCCACTTCGGCTGAGAAACAGCTCCTTAAAAAGTACCGTAATAGTGTGTTATAGTAACGTTCGATAATGCTGCTACGTCCATAGCTGGAATCCTTTTTCCAGAAATTGCAGTTTTCTACTTTCTATATGTTCGGTTGATATTTATTTTAAATTAATTGGATTTTTCAAATCTCAAAATGCAAGTTGTGCATAATGTAAAAATTTCCCAAAAAGTGAAGACCTTAGTGGTCAGTGGCGTATCTAGATAAGTTCAAAGCCAAGATTATATAGATTATAGATGCTAGCTAAGATTAAGTTTAAATTAGAGCAACTTTTCTAGTAAACGGTAAATACAAATTAAATTTACCTAAACAGTCAGGTTATTCGAAATTTTTGCAATTGTTTGATGTTCGATGTTACTCGAGAATCTTAGAGCCTATTCGCAGAATTTGATTGTTCGATATTTACGAAATTATCCTATTCTATTTGAGGGTTCCAATCTCACTCGAATTTTGCACATCGTTTGGTTAAGCATATAGCTGTATGTTTCGGAGCATTTTGCGTAGTAGTATTAGTTACATTTAGTTGCTTGACAAATAATTCGATAGACTTTCCGAAATTATTCATTAATATCCAGACTTTTCGGTAGTACGAAAATTTTTGAGATCAATCGAGATTCACTTAATACAGATATAATTCGAATTTTTCTGTGCTAATCGAGATTATTCCGCAGTTTATTCTTTAGGTTTCTTAAGTTTTTCGACATTTTTAGGATTATTCGAGATTATCGAATATTGTATGGCAATATTCTGCGCTTTCCTCAATAGTGATAAAGTAAAATGATTTCCTTTGGTTTTACATACTTACGGATAATTTGACAATTGAGAACTTCGTAGAATATTTAAGATACTTTGAAAATTCGACATTTTTGAGATTATTTCGATTGTGATGAATTATCGATGTACTTAGAAATCATCATAGCATTAAGTTGATTGCATGATGTTTCATTTTATTTGAAGCCATTGAAATGAATCACGTTTTGTTTCTTCTCAGGTTCTACAATACGCTTCTCAGATCTGGACGATCGACTTATGATCGTTGTAATTTATTAAAACTAAACAACGCGACAAACCGTTACATCTAATATTCTCGTTCAGGATGTTCTGACTAGCTCGTTTCAGTATCTACGCACTGTTTGCAGCGAGATACAAAGTTTTCAGTGTTAGCAAGAAAAAGTTATGCCTAAGTCAGACATGAACTCAAATGATAATCCTATACCAGTGTGGCTTCATTGAACTCCTGATGTAACACGAAATGAACGAGAGCTAAAATTATCAATCTTAAGAAATTGGTAACGATCAAAAAGGTGCGAATGCAACCATTTAATCGGAGTGAACCGACAATCTAGTTTATGCAGCTTATCAATAAGAATCGAATGGTTAATTTGATCAAAGCCTTTGAAAAAATCGGCGTATACTATCTACATACTTGTTCCCTATATTCTAATCTACTAGATTAGTCGCCGTAGACCTGCCCGGATAAAATTTGTGTTGAGCAGGAGAAATAAAAGTTACTGCATCAAAAACAAGGTTATCTGTCCCATCGATTCGAAAAGTTTTGATTTGACAACTTCAATTATTTTACCAGATTTAAAAATCGGCCAAATAAAAGAAAGTTCGCACGCATCACGAAAAGTCCCATTACGGAGGCTATTATTAAAGATGATAATCAGTGGAGAGGCTAAACATCTACACAATTCTTAATAAGGATAGGGAAAAACTGCCAAGTCCTGCCCCAAGTTTTACTTACCCAAGTTTAAAAAAAATAAATTCAATAACCTTCTTTTTATTATTTATGAAATTTCGGAAATTCTTTGGACTGTAAGTCAATTTCGTCGATTTGCAAAATGTAGTTATTTTAAGGGAACCAGTTTAAAGTTTTAAACCCCTATAAGCAACGTTGGAACTAGAATAAAACTCAACTCCATGTAAATTTTATAAAGAATGTAACTTATTAGGGCATTTTTCAGACAGGGCTCCCGATACCGAGATTCATTTCTTATATATGGGAAATATCTTTTAACACCAGACTTGTGAAGCTCGTTGAACAAAAAAACGGTATCATTCAAATTTCTTCGACGTTCGAGAAATACCCGATTCTCTTGGAAAATGTACATCATAATTGGAGTATAAACGCGGAGTATAAATTGGAGTTTATATGTAGCAGATGATAATCTACTATACTTTTTGTGAAAAAATTCACTACATACACTAAAACATTTTATTTCCTCGCTTAGAATTCCTTTTGAGCACATTTTACACAACTCTTTGACGTCCATTCCACTTAAACGGTTATCTCCATTTAATCTTGTCATTATTAAGAGACTAACAACAATGCACAAATGCAAACAAAGTACTTATATTTAAAAATAAAAATAAAGTGATTGACACACAAAATTTACAAAAGTGATTAGGGCCACAAAAATTGGCACAAAACTATAACCTGAACTATTACAATTAGTATATCTCAATTAATATAACAGCTATTTGGATTTTTTTTTTCTTTTTGATGGAACAAAATCAAAAATCTTCAGGTCAATGAGTTTGAATCGGTTCGTTTGAATTGGGCTGAAAATGAATTCCACAAATTGATCGAGCAAAATCTCGATAAGCTGCCAAAAAATGACCAGATCTTCTAGCGTACTGGCGCATTTTACTTACCACCTGAACCATAAACATTTGGGTACACTGAAGATGATCTCATACCCTCTTTATAGGGCCGCCAGCTCATCGAAACAGGTTAAAGGAATGTAATCAGGTAATCATTATCAATATAATTGGTGGTCGATACCAATGACTATAGCGATAATATTGATAGCACCTAATACGCAAATTATTTGGAGTCTTCGAGAAATTTATGAGCTTTCAGAAAATATTTCAATCGACGTGTAACCTTTCCCGTTTAGAGGTCGCACCAAATTGACGCTGTACAATGCGTGATACGCTCTGACCAAGTCAACGCTGACCAAGTACGTAATCAAAGTCCGGTGGGCGTGAATTTATGCAAATGTTAGACGAGCATTCGTGACATCCTCTACTAACTACACATTTTCTAATCAATTCGGCCTTTGACAATGTACCTATGTTGGAATGCAATGTAGAAAGGGAGACACAACTGTGGCAAAAACTCAAAATGTGTTTCATTATTACCACGATGATGTTTCATTATTGACACATCGGACGTAGCGTAACAGAAACCAAACGTGATAATTGCTGCTTCAAATATTTTTTATGTAATATTCTAAATTTATTTTTTTTGTAAAATAAGAAACACAAATTCTTTTCTAATATTTTGCAAATTTATTAAATTTAATAAATGTTTATTCCATTTTAGATACATGTTTCGAGAATAACACATTAAGGGAATTTTTGTACACTTACTTATGGTATTCTAACTTAGACAGTAGTCTAATTTTCAAAGTGATCGAACCAATGTACACGGTAAATAAAAATTCACTAGATGTGAGCATACTAGACGATCTAGTTGAATCAAGTAAAATTAAAAATACTAGATTTCTGGTTGTATTAAAATCTGGTAATTTTACTTGAAATACAAATCTGTAGCACTAGAAATCAAGTAAACAATAGTATTTGATTTTGCGACTGGAATTCTGGTAAAATTATGAGAAATACTGTTTTTTAATCGGATTTCAACTAAAATTGAATACTAGATTTTCTTGCACAAGTATAAGATTTCCTGCATTTATTCTACTAAAGCTCTAGTAAAATAACCGGAAAAAACGATATGCTTTAGCAGAATTCTAGTTAATGCTACGTCATCAATTTCTACTAGATTATCCCTTGATTCTACTAGATGGTTGTCTAAATAAATTTCAAATAACAAAAAAACGTGTTTTGATTTTATTTTAATTAGATATTTTTTATTTCAACTATTTTTTAATTCAAATACAAAAAATTACAAAGCTTTAGAACAGCTGTTCTGCATATTCTGCGCATAATTTATTATAAAGCTTCGACGCTCGAGGTGTCGGAATCACACATTTAATTTTTAAAAAATATATTGGTATGAAATTATAAAAATATAAACAGTTTTACGGAAACTTCAACCCAAAAACATAAAAAATTTTAAAAAGTTTGTCGAAGGCCCTTAAGAAAGTTTTGCCCAACGAAATTGACTGTGAATCTATTATAACGTAGAATATTCCTTCGTCGCTTAACTCATTCTCCGACAAACATATCAGGTACGGCTGCGACTGCTTATTTTTTTTTGGTGAGCTCTTTTATTGATTCATCTACCTGCAAAAATAAAAATTTAGAGAAATAAAGAGAAAATAACCAACTATTTGGATTGAAGATTACAGTACATTCACAATAAAAACACATTTTACTTTTTACTTAAAGGTTTGTTTGAATTTCCAACATAATGCGCAAAAATTTGTGGTTGTTAGTAAGGAGTAAAAAGTTTTTTCATTGTGAATGCTGTGTAACTCAATTTTTTTTCAGTTTAGTGTACAGATTGAGATTAGTTATTACTATTATTGTCCTATGGAAGATGGAAATTAAAAATACATATTTTGCCGACTAAACATGTTTTACATAACTAAAGAAAACGCATTTTTAAATAAACTTTAACTCGGTTTTGACACTAGTGTACTTTGTATTAAAAATGAAAACTATTTTTCTTATTACGCGTTTCTAGATTTAGTTTTAATTATTTTTTAAAATTTTGTTGATAAAGTTTATTTCAGCTATCGATTGGCATCAATAACTCAATTTGGTCAAAAATGTAGTTATGTAAATTATGTTAAAATAATATGTATGGCAAAATACCTGTTGCATAAAATATTGAAACCACGCGTTTAATGTAAATTCGCATTTTCTTGATGTATACCTCATTAATAACGAAGGCCCCTTGCAAAACGGAAAAACGTAATTTAAAACCGTCAAACCCAATTTTTGGCTAAATTGCTTCACTTTGCAATATGAAAATTATTAACAAATAGTTCACAATACGCTCCACCTTCTACTAAGAAAATTTCATTAAAATGGATTTAATTTCATTCAGGAAACCCCAATTTTATGTTTTGCCGGCCGACAAGCAAAAATCCGTCCGTCGAAATATAAAATTGGGATGTTTTGAATGAAATTAAATCAATTTTAATAAAATTGTCTGCGAATAAGATGGAACTTATAAATTCGAACTATTTTTTAATAGTTTTTGCTGTTTGTGCATGGGGCAATGCCTTTACGTGTAATATTTCAATACTCACTTTAAATACTTATTTTATAATAGCACTCACATTTATATACTTCTGTTTTTATTTTTTCACCTGTTTTTTATTTATCACAACAGACCACGAAATTCAACATTTCAACGTTTTACTGATACAAACTAAATATCAGACGAAGAAAATGAAATTAATACGCGAGCAAACGGCTAAATTTACTAGATTTCTAGTAAATATAATTATAATTGTACTAGAAATTCTAGTAATATCTTAATGTAAGTTAAAATTGACTAGAATATTACCAGAATCTGTTTAATTTACTAAAAATTCCTTGTATAAGCAAACAGGAATTATCTTGTATTTAATATAATTTAACTAGAATTTTACTAGATTTCAGGTAACTACATTAAAAAATAAATCGATGCAAAAATTTAACTGGAATTCAAGTAATTTTTATTATTACTGCAAATCTGGTAATAAAATTTACGAGATTTTCATTTAATTTACTGGATATTCCATTTTAGAAAGTAAAACTAACCATCTAGTATTTTTCTAGTAATTTTTTGTGCTAGATTATCACTAGAATTCCAGTATAATTTAAAATATTACTGGAAATTAACTAGAAAATAGTCCAAATCTGGTTTTGATTGCAATTTCACTAGAAATCGGTTAAATATATTTTTAAATTTAACTAGAAAATTCATTTTTCTTGATTTTTAACTAGAAATTCACTGGATTTTCACTAGAATTTGCAAAACCAGATAATCAAGTAGGCAATTACCGGATTTTGTAATGAGCGTGTAATGCTCATATCTATGTTGTTATTAAATTAAATGTTAGAGTTTTCTTCATAATTCGTAAAGCAACAACCTATTTTTGATTAAAATTACTAAATATAATACAGAATTTCAGAGCTATAATCTAATACATCATAATTTTTAGCAGCTTTATTAGTGGTACTTCATGTTTCTCAATGAAAAATGCACAATAAGTCTTGTAAAACTTGTATGTAAAAGTTATGCAAAACAATCTTCTTAAACGATGTTCGTATTGTTGAAATTCAAATATTTTTGAAATTATCTCAAAGATCAAAAATAAGAATTTGTAAGGTTTCCATTTTATAGTTTTTTTAGCTCTAATTCATTTTTTTTGGTTCTAAAGAATTCGACAAATGAAAAGTTTGGTTTTTTCCTCGTTTCATTATAAAAGTTTCGTTTTTTTACATTAGAGCTCTGTAAAATCAAGGTTGCTATGCTTCAACATCATTTTATTTCTGAACCGAATTTGTTAAAATACAGCAACTGTGCGTTTAAAATTGGATTCTAAAGTGATTTTTAGATTACCTACATACATAAATTCTCAAATAAGGTCAATGACGATGGAACTTGCCTATATTTTTTAACCGATTATGATAAAATTCGACAGATAGAATGGAACTGGGATCTTAAATGATTTTTAGATAAAGTTCTGGAATGGAAATTCCATTTTTTACTAAGGCAGTACAGTTTCTAAGAGTCTTGAGATTATATTTATACGCTTGCGATACAAGTGACAGGATCAATATTTTTAATGTTTTATTTTGTTTTATTCAATTTTAGATTTGTTTACAATTTGAAGATAGTTGACGCAAAACACATGATAGTTCAAGGTTAGATCAAAATTTAGTTGAGGTTGTTACACATAATAGGCCTTTGATAACTAAAATATGTCACATAATCTTTACATTTCAAGAATTTTTTACAATGACTATGTATGTACAAGATTTTTATCTAGTGGTAGGTACCTAGTTTTGGATCTGTCAAAAAACAAATTAATATTAAAGTTACTTTAAATTTTCATATAAATGGTTCAGAAAGTGTGATAATTTGATTTAACTTTTGATGAAAAATTTACGGGTTTAACTACAACCGATTTTCCTTTGATTTAGCACGTAGCATTGCATGATTTCCATCGGTTTAGCGAATATTAATGTTAAGTTAAATGTAAATTGGTTTTGAGAGCCATTCTTTTCATGGATTGTAATTCCTAACAATTAATAGTATACCTAAATTATTATGGACGTCCATCTAAGTTTCTCAGAAAATTGAGAAATTATAACTGAAAACTGTTGTGCGATGAA
Source organism: Tipula vernalis (assembly GCA_958295665.1). Lineage (NCBI taxonomy): Eukaryota > Metazoa > Arthropoda > Insecta > Diptera > Tipulidae > Tipula > Tipula vernalis. Next base: position 216,667,928 of record OY282560.1, on the reverse strand, counting down.
CGAAAGTTGAAAGAACTCGGACATTGCAGTATTTGGAGGATTGCAGCTACAAAATTATTTGGGCGACAAAACAAATGTAGCCGCTGACATAATGTCGTAAGTGTCAGGCGTTCGGACATTTTGCATCATCATGTACCATGGAGTAAGCTAAACAAGAACAAAAATTTAAAAACAAATAAACGAGTCGAAGTAAACTCCTTTAAATCCAACTTTATTAAACCAGCGGTTTCATTTTTTTGATCACTTTAAAAAACAATGCTCAGTCTGATTTAAACAGTATTCCACTTGGATTCTCACAGCCGAATGCGGGCTCGAGTAACGTCTCAGGCGGACTCGATGAGTTTTTAGGTCTTTCCCAGCAGCTTTTCGGAGTTAGTTTAAGCTAAATTTAGATCAAAACATTGCCGATCGTAAGGCTATATATTTGAGTTTTATGCCAATTAATTTAAATTTTATGTCAATTTTTAAAATGAAAGTCTTAGTCTTAAATTATAACAGTTTAGTTAACGTCACGCGCCGTCAGGAGTTGAGGTTTTTTTTAAAAAATCATAATCTCCATTTTGTTTGTTTCAACGAAACTAGATTGTCGGCCTGCCACAGCCTAAAAGTAGCACATTTTTCGCTATATCGAACTGACTCACAGCCACATGGTTCCGGGGGTACGGCAGTTGTGATCCGGAAGGATATTTTACATTCAAAAATCAAAACCTAAAGCTTCCATGAATGAAAATTTTACTGCTACCACGGTATATATTGGGACAGAAGAAAATTCATTTCTGCTGGCCGTGTATTTTTGAAAACAAAGTGGATTTTAGAATTGTAATAGCATTAACACAAACGGTAAGAGACTCTTTGAGTATTGCGAGGCAAATGATATCCGTATTCATTTTCCCTCTGAGTCCACTCAAAGTGATGCTGATTCAATACACGCTATATCAAAACACATTCATGTGGCGGATAATAAGGCGGTATTGCACAAATTCTGTTCAGATTATTTGTCGATTGGATCCGATAGGATTAAGGTCTCGGTCATAAAAAATTCGGATTGGGATGACTTTATGCACTTAGTTCATTACAAAATTGCTCCGTCAAATGAGTGTGAAACTATATATGTCAACTGAAGGCATCGACCAGAGGCTGTCAAGTTTTTCAAAATTCGTTCCTGTTTGTAACACAAGTGAATATGTTTTGCCAAAAAATATTGTAAGTCTAATTAAACTGAGGAATAACATTAGAAATAAGCGTCTTGGCGGGATGATATTAGTAAAAATCTTTCCTGTATAAAGCCCGATAAGTCTAATTTATTAAAGAGCAGAAGAGGTATCAGGCATGCAGGAAATAGAACCCTAGTACTTGAGGACCAGGATGGTCCCGTCGTTGATCCTCCAGCTGTGGCGAATAAAATGGCTGATAATTATGGATCAGTATTCATTGGATCTGATCATGATGCTAGACCTAATTTTATTAATGAGGTTATAAATTTCGTCTCCTCATACCCTGCCCTAATTAGTAAGTAAAGCCTAGTAAACAATTCTGATGGGATAGCCGTAAGTAGGGTAAAAAACAAAAAAACACCTGGTATAGATTTTATTTCTAATCGAGCCATTAAAAACCTTCCAAAGTATGGTTTTTTCAATTAGCAACCATAATTAATGCTATATGTTTAGTTTTGCATACTTCCCTGAGTTGGAAGCTGTTCAAAATAATTTTCATATCCCTAAATTGGGGAAGCCTTGTAGACTGAATTCGAGGGAGGAGTGGGTTTGTCCGGTATTAATCGCTCTGATTAGAGCTTACCTACAAAACCATAAATTTTACATCAGTGTTGACAATAGTTTTATCTCTGAGACTTAAAAAATATATGCTTGTATCCCTCACGGCTCTGTATTGGGTCCCCTGCTTTATGTAATATTCACAAACGATATTCCAACTCCTTCTTCTAAGGACACATGGATTCAAGTGTACGCCGACGATAACACCGTTTTCTGTTCAAATTACAGTGCTTACCAGTGTTCGATCAGAATTCAAAAGTATCTGGGCTCATTGACGCTGCTTCATAATTCTTATAAGCGACTTTGAGGAGTTTTTTATTTTATTAAGAAAAATACGTAAATATTTTTGAAATTTTTCTGGCGTTTTCCTGTCGCCCTTGCGCGAAGGACCCTATGCTAAGCGGCTTCGGGGAGTGCTCTATTTTAGTAATTGAATAATTATTTAAAAAACACAAGTTTTTGAAATATGTTCTAATTTCTATGAATGTTAGATTTTCAATAAATCATTAAACCGAAGGATTAGGTACGGCAGCACTCTTCCTCTAAGATATAAAACAAAAAATAATATTTCAAAAATTTGTCATATTTAAAAAAAAATTGATTTTTTTGAGATTCTTTGGTTTTTGAAATTTTCTGGCCGACACTGAAAATACGCAGACTCGGACAAAAAGCCGATAAGAACAAAAAGTCGAATTGAACAAAAGACTAACCACCGTTTACCAAGTACGGAAATTATTTTTGTAAATTATCCGTAAAAATATTTCTCCGGGAATATTGGCCAAAAATAAAAATAAAAAATACCAAAAAAAAATAGATGTATAATGTACCGCCAAAATAAAAGACCCCATTGAATTTAATTAAGTACAGTAAGAAAACAAATAGCTGCTACATAATTTCATGTGATCCTTGTGATCGAGAACCAATACTAAGGGGCTTTAAGGAGTTTTTATTTTAGTATGTGAAAATATTAGTATAAATGTATTTTTTTATAAATTTTCCTGAAGCTTTCCTGTGAGCTCAGTATCAGAAAACCTGAATGCTTATCACTTAATCCGTGCAATGTGTATGGACAAAGCTGAAGTTAAAAAGTTTTATGACAATCTCAATGGCAATATGGATGAAACTGGAACGCAAAATGTCCATATACCCGCTAAGGAAAAAAGGAAGAAGATCAGTTTCTGCCATTACAATCGGAAAAAGGGGCAAAACTGTAACAGTTGTTTGTTATACTAATAGTGCTGGTCAAATTTTAAGATTTTATTAACGGATGATGCTCTTCCTGGAATATTACAATGTCTATCTGACAATGGGTGGATTACAGATACAATTTTTATGGATTTCATCTTCTCATTTTAGATGGCCACACAACGCATATAAAAAATTGAAATGCTATATCGTATGCATGTAACAATGGCATACTCTTTTTGACGCTGCCGCCATATACCATTCAGAGATTGCAGCCACTCGATGTTAGTTATTTCGGCCATTTAAAGCAGCATATGATAAAGCGTATCGTTTATGGATGAAGAATCATCCTGGAAGAAGGGTCATGATCGAAAACATAGCTGGTCTCTGCAGATTTGCATTTGAGAAATGTGCAACGGTTGGAACTATAGTGAACGGATTTAGTGCTAGAGGAATTTGGCCTTTCAACCCAGATATTATCAAGGACTCAGAGTATGCCACTAGAACTGAGGATACAGCAAACTCCGAAAATGTTAAACATCCTGTTGTTAAAGCTAGTGAAATCCAACAACCAACAATATTAAATGAGCCGATCGCCGAATCAGCAGACGTTACTATTGCTGCTCTAAATCCGACGAATATTATAACACTTCATTTTAATCTAGAGAATATGGAAATTTTATTTGAAGATGAACCAAAAGTGGGAAATCTAAATGAAATTTTATTTGGAGGTACTGTCGAACTGACCGAAGATTATTCTTTCTTTATTAGTAATCCAAACGTTACTTTCTAGTGATATCTCTCCAATATCCATAATTGCATGTAAGAAAAATAGTAAGCGTTGCGGTACTAGCATTATATAGTATTAAATAGTAGCCCCTACAAAAATTGCTTAGCTTCCAAAAATTTAGAAAAACAGACTAAATTAAAAACTAAAATAATTAAACGAGTAAAAATTTAATTTGAAGAGGGAAACCGAAGAGAAAACAAACTAAAAAGAAGCAAAATCAAAGAAAAACTGTTGAGTCGCAAGAAGATGCAAGGTGTCTATAGTAAGTGACGGTTTATGGAGCCAAAATAAACCCGGAGATGACTGGATTCAGTGCGTGTACTGTTCTGGGTACCTCTATTGCCATTGCACCAATCATCAATCCATATGGAATAGCTCCGAAAGGTCGAATGTGTCGAAAGGCCGAATGTGTAGAAAGGCCGAAAGGGTCGAAAGGCCGAATATCGAAAAGCCAATTTCGAAAGGCCGAATGTCGAAAGGCCGTTTGTGTCGAAATTGATTTTAATTTTTCATCTTCTTATGAATGAAAATTTTCAAAATTTATATTTTTATCAAAATTTTTCTATAAAAATGTTTAATAGTAAATCGCCTTAAATATTAAAATCTTCTTACGTTTTTTTTGTCATATAATTAAAAATTAATTAATTATAATAAAAAAAGAAAAAGAAATAAATTTTTTTTCCGACAAAATTTGATCACATTAATATGCTACATACACAGAAGAAATAAATTCAATGGCTTTAAATATTGATTTCAATCAATTAAATGAAATTCGCCCTTTCGACCCAATCGGCCTTTCCACACGTTCGGCCATTCGACCAATTCGGCATTTCGACCCATTCGGCCTTTAGACATTCGGCCTTTCAACATTTTCGGCCTTTCGACCCAATCGGCCATTAGACATTCGGCCATAAGACATTCAGCCTTTCGACATTCGGCCTTCCGACCCTTTCGGCCTTTAAACATTCTGCCTTCCGACATTCGGCCTTTCAACATACAACGGAAAAATTTGGTAAAAGGGTTAAACAAATGTTCGTCGTCTCAAATTCAATATAAAATATTTCAGTTCAATATAAAGCTAAAATTTTGATGGTATTTGATTGCAAAACTAAAATTCATTGTTGTTGATTTACAAGCCAGCCCGCCCGCATTTGGCTTATTTAAAGTTAAGGTATTTAAAGCCCTTTTTCATATGAGTCGAGAGTCATACATATATTCACTTCTTGTGTCCAAAGCTATTTATGTTATTATTGGTACCATTTAATTGTTCAATCATTTAACCGGTTATTAATTCAGCGAAGGTTGTAAAAGTGGGGTTTTACATGAACCTAAACAGGTTGTTGTAATTAAAATAGAAATAACGTAACAATATCACTTTCTGTTCATCTTGATAATACCAATGTTCTTCTAATTAAGTTACATACCCGGCCCTAAACACCTTAAATTTTAGTAAAATAATAAAAATATCAAAAAAAATAACAATTTTAGTATAGAGACATGGGATTTTATTTAAAAAATTGGCATTTTTTAAAATCTATAAAAAATAGATATCAATCAAAAATAATCGTGAAAAAGGCTAATGGCATATTCACATGAATTGCGATTTTACTCGTACGAATAAAAATGATTCGCTGATTTCTCTTAAATTATCGAAAGGTCGCGCGAGAAAACACTTTTTTTGCAATTTTCATTATGAATTGTGCGTTGGCTAAAAAAGTTCATTTTTACTCGTACGAGTAAAATCGCGATTCATATGTAAAGGCCATAAAACTTTCATTAAAATCCTAAAACAAAATGCTAGTAAACTGAATTTTTAATCCCGTCTTTCTTTAACAAAGTAGTTTTGCATAATTAAGTTTTGTGGAACCCAAAGATTTACATTTTAAAAGGCATGGAATCAAAGAAGAAAAAAAAGTCTAGTGCAAAAAAATCAAAAGAAGAGCAAAAAATAAAATCGAAAATTACAGTTACCTACATATACCTTTAGTACATATATCTTTAGGGCTATTTCTGAAAGAGCCGTCCAAATTCCTCCTGCCTCGACAGTTACAATGTATTTAAGAAAACTCGAACCAAATATATATTTGCAACTGAATAAGTACATCTACAATGAATCATAAAAAACATCATCTTATGATTATATCAATTAAACTTTTTGTCTTAACGACTCATAAAAATCATTCCCTTTCCACAAATCTTTCATAAATTCATAATAAATTTTATTTTTATATTATATATACATATATATAAATATATATATACTCTACACCAGTAAACGAGCAGCCATTTACAATAAAAACCAAAAAGTGAAATTATCTCATCCTATTCCCATCCATTGGAATGGTGAATCTCAAAACAGAAATGTTTGTACTTTGTTCTATATTATCTATATGGTGATATCCCAAGAGGATGACAATTAACTAATTCAATTTACAACGATCTTCGACATTGTATAAGGCGCATATCTCTGTTTAGATATACAGTCGTATATACATACATACATACATATAACGAATTAAATTACAAAAGGGAGTCAATTTTCTATAAATAAAGAACCAAATTTTATTTCATCTTTGTATAGTATTTTATCATCGTTTATATTATACCAGGGTGATAAAAATAAATAAATAAATTACGAATACCAAACTACTTAAAAACACTAATTTATAATCTTAAATTAATTATGGAACGCCATTTTTACGATATATATTGCAAACACGTGCTTTCTGCTGAATATATAAATACCGTTGCTGAATATATCTACGCCATTTTTCTGTTTCTTTTTACTCTATCTACATACATACGTTCCATGAAAAACAACAAAAAAAAACGAACACAATTAAGTTAATTCTTTTGTTTTTGTTAATTAAGAACTAATTTTTAATTCATTATACAATTATCAGAGATAAAAATAACATCAATTTAAGCTTCCGGGTCGTTTAGTCGCCATCTCGTTATATATAAAATAAAACAAAAAAAAAAAACAAAAAAGAAACAAAGCATAATCTATAAATTGGAATGTGTTCGTTAAAACGAGTGGGCGGAGTGATGATGATGATTCGTTTTATATACATTTTTTATTTTTATTTTTTGTGTACACAGAATTTTTTTTTTTGTATGTTCAGTTCCTAGATTATAGGGTAAAAATATAAGAATAATAACAATAAAAATACACCAGAGGGCGCAATCAAGTTATATAGCCATAGCCATCGTTAACGGTTATATAATTCTGTCTCATTTCTTCAATATATTTAATGATCTAAACCATTTTTGTGGTTCTAATGGTTTTTGTTTTTTTTTTTTTTTTTTTCGTTTTATTATTTTGGCAACATAAAAAAAGCATTTTGAAATCATCAAGAATATGATTTCCTAATGGATTATTTCTTTTGTCATTTTTATATCGATGTTTTTGTGTAAATAAATGTTATATAATAATATAACATCGAATCGAAATAATTAATCTTTATTACTTGTGATGATATGATTATTAATTACGCGGCAGATAAATATAAACACGCGCCATATATGTATCTGTGTCGATAAAGTAGACGAGGCTTAATTGACATTAAATTTAAAAAATATATAAAAGCAAATATTTATTCCAACAAAATAAAAAATAAAAATTGATTTATGATTTTTGTGGTCACTGCGATTTTTTGGCACCTGGCTGGATTAAAAATGCAAAAAATTTGCTGCGATATGTATGTATATATTGGATCAAATTCAGTTGTTTTCATGTATATGGGAAGTTAGTCCAGACTTTCGTCCCAGAAAAAAAAAAAAATATTTTGGAATCTCAATATCATAATTAGTGGTATGAGATTTCATATTTGTGGTATGAAATTTCGGTACTTAAATAATTAAAGCTTCAATCACAACACGCAAATCGTCCTGATATGATAAATAGAATACTATTATGGCTCGATTTAACGTAAATTTTCTATTTGCCTTTCCTTTTAGGCCAGCTGCAGTGCTCTTATAGTAGCGGAGCAGTGAGCGTCAGAAAAACGTGCTCAACTTTAGTTAAACACTATGTATTTGTGCTAAACTTACATATATAATTTTTGTTTATTTGAACTTTGGGATTTATTACAAAATATGTATATACAACAGATGAGTTGGCGGGAGCGACTCGCACCTATATTGAAAAAAATAGTCTTGCTTAGGCAAAGGGGTATAGTCTTTGCCAAACTGCTTTAGATAGAAAAACTCAATTAAAATTTTTGAAATGTGATCTGCCAATGTGACGCTAAAATTTGTGTTGAGTGTAGCGTTGACAAATAAGCTTTGTGAATTTAGATTTTATTGTTATAATATGTATTAGGATGCTCAGAATATTTTTTAATATTTTTTCATAATAAAAAAAAAAAATTTTAAGTACATGTCAAAATGTTTCTCAAATATGTCAAAATTCTCCATATACAGCATAATCTCTCAAAGAAGGAATCTCAAGGGACCGACAAAATTTTCTAGGTTCCGGGTTTCAGACGTTAAAAAAATATGTTGATCATGATTTGGCTTTTCTCGTTGTGACGCATATTTTGCCATTTTCATTAGAAGTTGGATATTTGGACGTAACCTCATCTTTATTTTTGAAAACTGTTATATCCATTTGCGACTTTCCACGTTTGTAATATGCAAATATTTTGGCTACTGATTTATTTTCAGTTTTCACATACCTACAATGGGCGCATTCAGGCATGCCAACTGTTGGCAACATGTTGGGTAAAATTAACACGTTGAGACCTGAACGCACATGATACATTCAAAATTTCATGGCAATGTTATTGTTTAAATGTCATTTTTTCCATCGGTAGATTTTTGATGTCAACATGTTGGGAGAGCAAACGCGCCCATTGGATATAAGAAGCAAAACAATAACCATACAAAACTTGTTAAAATATTAATTTTTCCCAAAAATCCATGTAATTTTGTAAAATTTATTTACTTAACTTACTCAATATTTAACTAAGTCCATTATTAATATCAAAAAATTAATTTCATTACCGACCAAATGGCGCAGTTGGCATGAAGCAATACAATGTGCAGGTGGTTTAAACGAAAACGGGTTTATATCCGTACGTGCTCGATTTGGCTACTGCATAAGGTAGGACGTAAAAAGCGAACTGCGAAAGAGTTGGGAGTGCATTGAGCCCCAGAAAAGATTGCAGAGATAGAAACAAACAAACAAACAAACAAAAAATTCACGCAAAATAATCAACTTTTAGATTTTACCTAAACTTTGCTGTTTTCCAAAACCTGCTATTTTCTATTTGCAAAAAAAAAAATATAGTTTTTAGAGTGGATGGAAAAACCTATAGTGCCATCTTAAGTTAAGGTTCAATTTTTTAGCTTTTTATCTTTTAAAATTATGTTTAAAAAGGACATAAACTTGAGAAAATTTTCTATCAGTTGAAAATAAAATTAAATAGAATTTGATCAATTTGACCTTGAGATCAGAGAAGCTTTCAAAGTATCGTCGGCTATAAATCACCCACATAACTTCTTAATAGTGTATATCTTAAGAATTAAGAAAGTTAAACATTTCACATAACATATAATACTTGTAGTTATTCTGCAAAAAAAATTTTAGACATATAACGCGTCTGAAAAGGCTCTGTTAAATTCCACAGATGTTGGTTTTATTGTGAGAATATACTGGTATGCTCTTCTTCAAACAAAACTAGTTCTCTTCTAATAACTTTGGTTAAGTTTGTTATATTTAATGACACAATCTTTTTGTCCTTTTGCTAATGTTAGTCGTTCCTCCATGGATAAAGTACTGGGGACAAGTAAATTTTCTTACTAATATAAGATAGATAAATCTACTCCTACTGCACTATGTATATCTCGTGCTATTAATGAGACAATCAACTTAATCACGCTAGTTTTACTTATTCAGTTAAATAAATCGTTTCCATTTGGTTTTGTAAAGGACATCCGAATAATTCGAGCGTCTCGCTTTTAGACGGAAATTTAGTTCGAATTTTAGATCTTCACTAAGTCGTATATTTTGGTTAGATAATTTGTCCAACATAACATTAATAGAGGCGTCAGCACTTAATAAATGTTTTATTACTTGAACACAAAGCTTCGACAGCCAATTTTATGGGTAATAGTGAGGATATTATAACTTCAATTAATTTAACTTCATTTTGTGAAAAAATTATGTCAACATCTAAGTCAATAAAACTTTTTCGGACACAGATTTTCAATAAGTTGAATCGTTCCACCATAGCCAGTAGATTATTCCACCTAGTCTTTGTGTCGAGAATAAGTGCAATTTCCTTCTAAAATTCATTTCGCTTATTTTTTTGAAGGTAATCATTGTTTTTAGGTGATCGTCTGAACATTTTTACTATATTTCGAATTTTGTGAATGACAGGATATATAAGATTACATATCCTAATTTTTTCATCAATTTATGATAAGGCCATCTGTAAATTGAATGACGTCTTCATTATCTTCGCCATATTACTTTATATTCTTTCGGCATCTACTAATCCGCCTAGCTTTTTCATCATAGCCGGTCCGTCAGTTGTAATTGCTTGTAATGTTGGTTGACTTTAATCCCAATTCGTTCAGTTTTTTTCGCTAAGCATTTGTCTGCGAGAAAATATCCTTCCGAGCAAGGCCCAAATTCAAAAATGTATTAGCAGTATGTACATTGATGTTCATAAATCTGTAATTTCTTATTGACCTCCATTTGTCAAACGTAAGAATAAATAGTGTACCTTCTCGAAAATGGCAATCAGTTTCAGATTTTAGATTGTACTAACTTTGCTAGGAGATTTTGGTACAACATGACCATGATACTACTGCAGGAAAAGATTCGTCAACCTTTTTTTTTTTGAAATAGTTGGTTATTACATCCAGCTTTAGGTGATTGGATTACTTTATTACCCTCTGACAACGATGCAGATGGTTTTGCTTCGTTAGGTTAGTATTATGTTGAGTTTTGAGATGAGAATACAATCCGCTTTTGATCCTCCTTTATTTAGTTTGCAACACCTTTTTGCATTCAATACATTTAGCGCTGTCTTTTCCGGTTTTATGTCGAATTTAATAGATCCATATGTTGGATTTGTATCGATTTACACTCGTTCCGTAGCTAATGTTTTAAAACGAACGAACTAATTTTTCAAATAAAATTTAATTATCAGTGTTCAAAAATTGAACAGATTAGAATACAGAAAAAATATCTTACCTGAAATCAAATGTCAAAATTCAAAAATATGTATTACAAATCGAAACTGCTTGTCCAGTATACAAATTTTCCAACAAAATAAAAATGTTTCTTTGTTTGCTTTATATTTTAATACGTGAATTCTTTTTGTTTTAATTTGACGAGTGGAGAAAGAAACGACAGAGTGTTTCTGTTCTATAACGCCACTACATAGTAACTACTATATGAGGAGAAAAAAGAACGACAGAGACAATATTATGCATGCATGCATCGTAAATTCATAATAACAAATCTTCTATTTTTCTTTCCTTTCCTTCTATTTTTCTATTATTTCATGGAAAACTCGATGCGATTTAAAAAACAATCCACATAAACTTATGGATTATTAGGAAGTTGCATCTAGTTCTCATAAAAATAATAGCAGAATAGAAAAAAAGACAAATATAGAAGATTTGCATTAAAGGGCCCCCAATATCAGATTTTAATTGTTAAGATTTTCTTCATATGAAATAATTTTGGGGCTGGGGTAGCATTGTAATTTTAGTGTTGTCTGATGATATATTTTTGTTTTTTCTGAGATGAAAGTCTGGGCTAACTTCATATCAGTTTGTTTTCGAGAATAAGAAGAAATTATTAGTAAAACAAAGGAAGATCTGACTACTAGAGATTAAACTTGGAGCCTAGCGTCTAGATTTAGAATTCGCAGTTCCGAATCAACATAATTTATTTATTTATCTCTCGCTCATCTACATACAAAAGAAAATATTTTCAAAAACTGTTTGATTTCCTTCAAATTATATTTATCTATCATGTTAAACACATACGAGTACATACTATAAAAGAAAGTAATTTGCAACAGTTTCCGGTTTTCCACATCAATTATTTTCAATTAGGAAAATTGTTTCTTTTTATTGTCTTAAACTAAATAGAATTACTTTGGGTTCATCTTCAAATTTACATCCGTTGTGAAAATATAGATTTGTTTCCTTTTTTGTTTCATAGCGGTATCAAATAATTTTTAAAATAAATAGAAAATATGACAGAAATTAAGTTCAATAAAATAATGCCAAATTGTGAATTGTGTATGTACCATCATGGTATGTATATTCAAAATAGATTTTATTATTCAAGAAGTATATTATAGGGATTAATACAAAAGGCACGATTGTCGTTGAAACAAAAGATACAAAAATATCAATGTTATAATACAATATTTGATTTGATTTCCAATTGCTTCAAAAAATATATAAATTTATCATCACACCATAAACCCATCGACATGATACATACATACATAGATACATAAAATAGATAAATAAATATTCAATTTAAAAATAAAAAATCATCTCGTTTTCGATATTCAAATTTAATTTGCATATTATATTTTTCATGAATGATGAATATTTATACATTTTTTGTTTTCCCATTTTTTAAAATTATTAAATTGTTATTTATATATTTTATTTTATGATTTGATTATTTGTTTTTATTTATGTTTGACTATTATAATATTCTCAATATACATATACAAAATTTAATTAAAATGCTTGCAAAAAATAATAATTGATTTATATTCAAAATTAAATTGAAAATAATTAGAAAGCTGTATCAATTTATTATTTAGAAATTGATTTTGGTTGCGGGAATAATATCCTTGACTTCGTTTATACTATTGGGTAAACTTTTTGATGTTTATTAACCCATGAATGAAGTTATATTCGACTATTAGTTTGTGTTATAGTTCAGAATTCCGTAAGTTTGCAACTAGTGCTGCGGGCTTCCAGTACTGTTTTACCAGTTCCGGGATAGAAATCAACACACACATTTTATGCATATTTACATAATTTAAATAGGGCATAATTTATGATAGTTCATCAAAATTGAGTGGACAGACTATTGGGCGGATTTCAATTTGCCTTTTATTTTTCCATAGTTATCGGGAACCAAACCACATAAAGTTTGCAGGTTAGGAATGTTTTGAAACTCCCTTATTTAAGAGATTCCCTTAAGAGTGAGGTGTAGAACATTTGAAGGGAAATTTATCTATGGCGTTCACTACGCAAGAACAGTAGGTAATGTGTTGTCAGTTTTAGTTTTAATTGGTGCATTCAGCTCTGCCTATATTGTTGTTAACATCTTGAGTGAAAATAAAACGTTGAGATTTGAGTACACCATGGTATATTAAATATTTAATGTAAGATCTCTTAGTGTTAAGGAAAACCATAACAACAGTTTATATGAAACTATCGTAAAATGACCGATGTGAAGTTTTCAACAAAAAAACAAAATCAACAAAACATATGTAAAACATATTATGTAAACAAAATTTATATTACTTTTGCCAAATCAACCAAAACCTAGGTTATTATTACTAAAACCAATTAAACTAGCTAAAGTCGCTCAATTTTTTTTTCAGTGTACAAAATATTGTGGCGATGGTTTGATGAAAACCAAAATATTTTTAATATTGATATAATATTTACAATACTATTGATCTTCTGAGATACTATATTGACAAAATACCTATGCAAAGAGCTGTAAAAATTTGAATTTTGTGCACATAACCAAGAAAACGAAACAATTACCTACATGCAGCATTGCAGTTATACAAATATAAATAAAAAATTAAATATATGTAAGCGGGGCATGTTATAAAATACAATATATCGAAATAAATGCGATGCAATTAATAATAACTTGGCAAATATATACATATACTACATGGTGCGGTATGGAATTCACCGATATCATAAGTAATACCTCAATGGACAACAGGAATACACCAGAAATCATTGATAATCAAGAAGCGTTAATTAGATTTGTTTAAACATATAGAGAACTTCCAGTATTGTGTTGTTATGTCACATGGAAAGATTACACCAATCGAGGAAAAAAAATCTGGCATACAATTGTCACCTCTTTATTTTTATCCGGTGGAAAGTAAATCCGTCGAAATAAAATACGATTTTATACAAAACTTTTTAATGCTTTATTTTCGTTTTCTTTTTAAATTCAACCTTCTTCAATGGTGGCTACTCATCGACTTCCTTTCTTTTTTCTCTTTTTTTATTTTAACATTTTTTTATTTATTTCTGCTCACCGATTTTAGTGACATCTAAATACTATTACATATACTTATATAAGCCATGATTCAAACAAACTAATTCACAATAAATTATGACACAATAAAAAAAGGTTCAACAACCTAGACCATATTATTTCCTTTTTATTTTATTTTTTTTTTTCATTGATAATGCCCAAATAATCGCTAAACAAGCTTTACTTTTGTCTAACATGGTTCAAAGTGGAGTACTACCTGAAAATAAATATTTTTTATTGTTTGACGTTTAAGTGTATTGCCAATAGATCGTCTGAGACAATTGCTGTTTGCCAATAGATTTTTCTATATTGACAATATTATATTGGCAATACTTATTAATCATCTGAGGCCCGCATAAGAGAGCGAAGATTAACGCGCAAATTGAAGGTTATGTCAGAATACATCAAAATTTTCAAAGCATACTTTTCTTAAAAATAATAAATTTTGCTATTCACATTAGAATTTTAATACTGTATTTGTCAGTTTTTACGGATTCGGAGGCCGATATGTCAAATATTCTGTAAGGAAATAATTTCGTCAAATTCTTTAAGGATTCTTACTGATTCGCTGGTTTAGCCCTTTAGTGTCGTTAAAATTTCTAAGTTTATAATTTTTCGCTGGCTGAGCCTTATGTTTGCATGTACGATTAAAAAAAATGTATAGAAACAAAAGAAAAACAGGAGAATAAATTTGGTTGCACTGCTCTGAAATTATTTTTGAATATTAAGTGTATTGCTTTCAACCAAAATGAGTTAGGTATTTTTTTGTGGTTAATGCTAGTCAAAGCAACAGCAGCTAATTTGTTTTCGTGTATTTTTTTATCAATTCGACTCGTGTGGCAGGTATTAAAACTAAAAATTTGGTTAAGATTTGTTAACCAGGATTTTTTTTTTGGGTTCGTAAATGTAATACCTCTGTAGTAAATCGAAGGATTTTAACTGGTCAAAGGAGGCAAAATTCATAACACACAAAAATACATACACGATTAGTTGATTTGGATGGTATCTAGTCGAATAAAACAAATCTTAATGTTTTATTCTCATCTAGCTTAAACGATAAAAAATCTACGTGATTCGTTTTCGGTTACTCGGAAAGTTTGGTAATAATGTGTTTTGCCAAAAGTTGCATTGTCGTGCTCAAATCAATTTACGTAAGCTACATGTCGAGTTTGGTAACCTGGGCCGGTATTCCTGAAATTCGATCAAAAAAAGTCGCCCATTATTTTCTAGTGAAATACGTCATTTCAGTCGAAAATTTGAATTGTTTTAAGCCTGGGCTGGGATGTTGTACCACCACTTTCATTCGAATCGACTTTAAAAGTCGATTCGAAAAAGTGATAGTTGGCATGTTGTAAAATTTTCGACTTCAAAGTGATACGTAAATATGGCCACCATTTTTCGAAGCTGAATTAACAACAACAATTTTAATATGACATTTCGTTGTTGTTATACAAGCTTTAAATAAATATTAATTTTATAAGATTTTTAAAAAAAAAAAACAATTTATGAAATTGTTAATAAATTTATTATTTTTTCATTACTTACGCAGACATTTTTTCAAATTATATTTTAAATTTATTCACTTTTAATTATATTTATTTATATTATTACATTATATTTTGACGCATCGTTCGTATGTCACTTTAAATAAACTGAGTGATACTAAAGTATCATTATCGCGATTCGAAAATTTTACAACATACCAATTTTCGACTTTCTGTTCGAATTTCGAAAATTTGCAATTACAACATCTCGCCCCTGGTTTCCATTATGAAACTTTTACTGACAGTACTTTTTACTGAATAAAAACATAAACATCAAAAATTTCATTGAATTGACACAGCTCATTCTTTGTTTTTAATTTTTTTTGAAAAATTGAAATATTTTTCCAGTACTGAAAAAATATACTTCGCTTCATATATTTTTCAGTAAATTTTGTGAGTATACTATAAAAATGTCAGTATACCATAATAATTTTTTCAGTACTGTAAAACTGAAAATGTGTTTTTTTTCTCTCACACTGCACGCGAATATATATTTTTATCCCATTTTGTTTATACTGTCAGTCAATATTTCATAATGGAAATCAGGCTTTATACTAAAGTGACCGGCGACTTTTTTCGGTGAATTTCAAGAATACGAGCCCTGAAGCTTTTTCATTTTGTGTCTAATTTGAATTAAGTTCAACGCGGTGATGATCGGAAGTAATTTGTGTTGCTATTGTTTTTCGATGGTTTTCTTGAATGGTACACAATCTATGGTGTTCATTGGTTTAATTTTTGATTTGTAGAAAGTGTTGGCAAGTGTAATTAGGAAGAGTTTAGGAAAAACGGAATCTATATTCCGACCTTCTTCGTTAGATCTGGATGACTTATGGCCATGAACAAATTTATGTACAAATTCATTTTTTTTCTTTTTTTTTAGTAAAGAAATCGATTTTGTCTGTAATATTTATAATTTCATATAAAAAATGGAGGTGTGGCCAACGCACGACTTTCTTTTACGAACAAAGAATTTTGAAAAATTTTATTTTTTTTTTTATTTTTTAGAAACATTTTGTATTAAGTAGTTTTTATACTTTTTAATATACTATATTTGCAAAATAAATTTTCTGGATCAAGGGAGTGGCCACTTCCGGTTAGCCGATTTGGAGTAAAATTCCCTGGGACCTCACAATTTATCAAAAAAGCTTAAATCTGAAGTTTCAGTTCGATTGGTTAAACCATCTGGGCTGTAGAGAGGACACAGACTGACAGAGAGACACCATTTCGAAATCCACTTTTTCGGACTAAGGGGGGGACCTCAAAACAGATAAATCTATAAAAATCTCAAGGTCCAAAATTTTCATGATTAGGTACTATACTTTATTTTACTTATTACGTAAAAGAAAGTAAAAAATAATCACCAAAACTAACTTTTGCCATTATTTAGAGAAAAGGGTTAGTCTAGAGGTTGAATTTATTATTATCAAATTATTTATCGCCTATAACCTAAACCAACCCAACAAAAGTTAGAAGTGGCAAAATAATTAAAGAAGATTACATGATTAGATTATAAACATTTCCTTGATAATTAGAAATACAACAAGCTGCTGCTGTATTTATTGGGTTTTTAAATGTTTATCAATCCACTTAATTTTATTTATAATCGACAAAATTAATTTGTTCTATAGGTACGGATACAACCTTTACTCAAAAACAAACTTTTATCTTGATGATATGTTTATTTGTAAATAACAGTGTCAATTAAAATTCTGGATTACCTATGTAAATTTTTCATCTAGATATCAATTTATTAAATTTGAACCAACTAATGCATTAAATTTATCTTATTCCGTAAAGAAGCGTTTTAAGCTGTCAATTTATTTGTCCAACTCCAATTTGAAAACCAGAAAATTAGAATGTTTTTGGCGATCTACCTGAATTTTTGAGCGATTGCAAACAGACATCAGAAAAAGGTTTGTTGTGCGAGGTCGCAATTACGACACCCACCAACTACCATGAAATATATAAAGGAAAATAATGAGGTAAAGGAAATAAGAAAATGAGCAGAAATAAGATAAGAGTCAAACCAACTCACTTGATTACCATCGGTAATAATAAGATACGCACAGTGGCGTGCAAAAGATATTAAATTAAAATTCATGATGGAACGCTTCAATAAAACGAAAAACTTGAACTCTCTCGATGATTGAGTTTCCAAACCCGGTTTTAGTGAACCCGGTTTATCGGTAAAGCCCCTACTATTGCTACTGCTTATATTTTCATTCTCGTTTTGCAATGGTGCTCTTTCCGCTTTCTGTTACAATGTACTATTTCGTATAACAGGTTAATTTCTGCGCTACACACAGAAAGTAAATTATTTACTTGCCAAAGTAACTTTAGCTCATATGTATGTCATAATGTCATACATGATACACCAGGTATTTTTCTAATGATAGTGAAAAAACGTTAAGCTAAAAAATATCTTTTAATAAAAATTTGGGAAAATTAAGAATTTTTAACAGATCTGATAGTCAAATATTTTTCTCAATTTTTTTTATTTTTTTTATTAATCTTCAAAGCCTAAATTAAATTTTAACAAACTATGAATTTTCCCAACTTTCTCATCTTTCTAAACTTTTAACAAATATTATATCAAATTCTGAAATTTGACCAACTTTAAAACCTCGTTTTATCAATTTCTAACAATTTCGTATTCCGAAGTTTTTCAGGTTTTAAAATATGAGATCTGGGTGAACTTTATTCCACAAAAATAACCAACTATTTGTGAAAGTGTGGCTGTGAGAGCCTATTTTACAAACCAACATAAAACTATAGCCTTCCAGATGGTTATTGGGTTTTTCGGTTCCCTGTTTAGTTTTAATACCTTAACATGGATTGCAAAAGTGTTTCACTCAGTGATAAGATTGTTGATTTTTTCTTACTAAAAATTGAGATGTGCAAATACGGCTTTTTAGAAACGAGCCGGACGGAATATTTAACCAATTGGTTTTTAAATCCAATTTTTTTTAAGTACTTCGGTAAAATGTTCTCTTCAAAATTCAATTTTGTTTTTACGATAGGAAATAAAATTCCCAATCCCTAAAATTAGTAAAACGTTTAAGCCAAGTTCTTTCAAATTGCACAGATAAAAAAAAGAAATCGGCCTGAACCACCAGATCTATTGAACAAATTAGATGAACAGAAAACAATTGGGGAAGGTCATCAGCATGCCAAGCTGGTTTGTTAACTTTATTATCTGGAAGCACTTTAATAACAATTTAAAAGAGGTTGATTTTCAGGAATCAGATAGATTACAGTTAGCGGCCAATTTTAAAGGAAGAGTGGCAGCTTTACATCGTCAGTTGGATGGGGTGATATGGCCGTTCTTCCACTGTCATAAAAGTACTCGAAAAGCGAAGGTTCGAAAAGATCCGACTTTTCAACCTACAATTTCTAAACTTTGTCTGTCTTCTATTAAACGCAATTGGCTCTAACCCAAATTCTGTTTCACGATTGGCTTTAAGCCAAATTCTGTTGTCCTTCTTTTTATTAGGAAGTTTTCGCAACATCTAATTTTATAAAAGCTTAAAGTACAAATTTTTAGACTAAAATGCTGCAGGGATAATTCAAGTTTTCCGAAAGATACAAAATGGCAGTAAAGAAGAAATGAAGGACATAAGGACCATGTGCTATGCTGCTGACTTTTACCCGGAATTTACTTTATTTTTTGTGTTCCGACGCCTTTTTATAAATGAGCTCAAGCTCAAAAAATTGCGTTCCAAAATTTTAGCAGTAAATAAAATAAAATAAAATAAATTTTACTGCACCCTTTTCTTTTTATCCTTTACCTAGAATGAAGGGTATCTTCTACGTCGGGGAACCAGTTCTACATTCAGTTGGGTGCTAAGTAGGCCCCTCACATCAGACAAATGATTTTTTCTTTTTTTCTGTGAAACCTGTAAGACACAACAAACCCCCTCCCTCCTTCCCCCTTCGGATTTCGATGTTCATCGATTGATGATTAATTTACCAACTGGTGAATTTCAACTCACTGGTGTATTCTAAATTTCTAAGCTTGACTTGGAGAAGTTCTTATTGCGATTCTTAAGCGAACCATCTCCCGAGATCGGTGACTTAATTGTAGGAGCATACTAGTATGGACATCGTTTATTTAACAATAATTAATGATACTCGTATTTACTGGGTCACTAAAAAAATTTCAAGAACCACCCACTCCCAGCTCCTCTACCCTTGGTTCCCTTAGGTGGAACGTGGGAACCTTTTGTGTGCCTACAAACTTATGTATGCCATGTATTGGCGTTTTTGAACTTGTGCCTGCTTTCCCAGGCCGTAGTTCACATTAAGGCAGAATACAAATACAACGTCAAAAATAAAATTATTTAGACTTGAGTTTAATCATACCTTTGCATATTCACGTCAGACATATTGAGAAATCAAGTAGACCTAAAGCAATATTCTTAACTGAATTTGTGAACTGAGCCGGAGAGATGTTAAACTATGCTCGGTTGCGTGACTGGTTCTTAGCAAAATTGGTCAACGAAATATTTTGTTTCGTGCGGAGTAAGCGCTAAACTCACTAAAAAAAAAAATTGCTGGAATTCGTTCCTCACAATAATATTCCTAATTTAAAAATGCAAAAACCCTTTAATTGACTGAGAAAATGGAACTTTAATTTTTTGGTCTAAATTTTTTTCTTACAGAAAAAACTCAAATGCAATTTTCTGAGCCAATTAAAATATTTTTTTAATAAAATAGCACTGTATGGTACACACAATCGAGATCCAGATGGTTTTAGCTAAACTAACACAAAAATTTTGTAAATATAGTATTTCGAAAAACGGACTGCAGTTTTCCTGGGCTACTTGCCTGCATGGTGTTATTCTTCTTGTTTCTCAAAGTTTATTTGTTTAGGGTTTTTATTTTTATTTTTTTGGGTGAGCTAGCTACCATTTAGGTATATTGTGCAATCATGTTTGATTATTTCGTAAAGTCAACGGTTGAGCGCCAATAATTCAGTTTTTTAATTGGGCCATTGCAATATGTACGCCTTTAGAAATTTGAATTTCTCTCCTTAGTGCGACCACATCACACCTCACACGTAAATAGTACGTAATCGGAAGAGACTAGTTTAAATGTACAGAATTATAGTTTAGAAGTTTCTTCTTTTGGCTCATCCCATTGTTTGTTTGGTAGCACGCCATAACATCACCATTCAGGTAAGTTCTGTAGTAAGCAAGGTTGAGTTCAGAGCTACAGAAAGTGTTGAAGGCCCTCATTCTTGCAGAGGAGTCTGCTGCCTCGTTTTCTTGTACAATACAATGGCAGAGGCTATATAATGGTGACTTGAAGAAATTCTTCGCCGGCTGACGATTGTGCTTACCTCTAAACGTATCGTTTGGTTGTGCTTTCGACCTTATAATATTATAATGTGGCTAAAGTGTCATTTGCGGAGTTAAGGCCCACGTCTTGCAAATCATTCATTGACAAGTAAAGTAAACTTTATTTGGTTGGCGAGAAATTGGAATTTTGTAAAATTACGAGAACATGAAATTTGTTACATAAAGCGTTTCATCAAATTTCCCAAAATATCGCAACACGTACTTATATTGCTTAAAAGATTTACCACCAGATGTACTGATTTTCGGGTTGGGTAATTTCAACATTTAGAAAGTTTAAATTTATATATGCATTAATGCATTTATATTTAAATATCTTATCAGGAGTTATATTCCCTGAGTAGCGTCAATTTTCGATACTGTTCCAGTTTTGTTTGGAATGAATTAAGCATAGTTAGTATATACATATGTATATTAATAGGACTGCTCGGGCAGACGGAGGTTTCACTGAGAACTGGAAAGGAATAATTGGGATATTTTTTGAGACCCATTTTCCGGACTCTGTAGTGACGGAATCTCAGGAAGGCTCTCACGATGATCAAAGTGAGGTACTAGTTTAATCACCACACAACAGGTTCTGGAGTCTTTCTGGAAAGAATTTTACTCCCCGTAAAGTGAGATGAGCCACTGGCTCTTTTAAACCGTTGAAGTCTGCTGGAGGAAAAGGTATTTTACCAGTCTTACTGCAGAAAGGTACTGAGGAAATTCTCCCCAAACTGGTAGGACCGTAAAGTGGTATTCCCAAGGAAGCGTTTTGACTGCCATCACTTCTGAGTAGCCATGGATATGATGTCCAGGGCTATGCGGATGATCTGGCGATCGTAATCAGAAGGAATTTGGATGAAATCATCTCCGACCTCCTACAGGATCCACTCAATATAGCATGGAATTCGTGTGTCCAGGAATAACTCCAGTGTCAATCCAACCAAAACGTTTATTGTACCTTTTGGAAGACGACAAAACTTGCGCTTAGGGCTTCCTCGTTAAGCGGAACTACGGTTCAGTACTCCAAAGAAGTTAAGTATTTAGGGTTCATCCTGTATAAAAACTGAATTGGAAGCACCATTTATTTAGAAATTTAGAAAAGGACCACTAAAGCCTTCTGGGCATGTCAGAGAATCTATGGAGAACTTGGAGTTTAAATCAAAGATGAACCGCTGCGACCTTGAAGGCGCAGGTAGACGGCAATATTAAGCCAATACTGTATGCCAACTAAACTGGACTTACACAGACCCTAGCGTCGCTATGCCAAATAAAAAAATAGGGTCCAAGGTGCGGTTTACAGACGGGTCTAAAACGAAAGACGGAGCAGAGATAAAAATGTATGGGGAGGGAGCTGTCCTTTCGAAGTGCTTGTGTTGCTAAGCAACTGTCTTCCAAGCGGAAATGCACTCTATAGATTGTGCAAGGTAGGCACAGTTTAAGCCCAAAACTACGCAAAGATCTTCATTGTTTCAGACAGCAAGCCGGCCTTAAAGGCTCTTAAATTGTATACTATTAAGTTAAGACTGGTACAGGCTTGGGCCTGTCTAACTACGGTTTAACAATTGGCAGCCACAAAAAGCTAACATTTATGTGATGACTGCGGATGGCCTTGCCCACGTGAGTTCTGCCTCCCTATTTATTGGGCCATATTCCTTCTATGGAAGAAATTTTCCTTCTTCCAAATTCACTCACGGTCACGTTAAGTTAGCCATAAGGCGCTGAAAGGGTAATTAATTTCAGGTCTACGGCAGGCGATGAGATTTATATCACCTTCGTCAAGTAGAGTTAAAGTGCTCCTTTTACTTAGGAAACCTGAGTGGAGGCTACTAACCGGCTTCCTCACGGGTCATGTTCCCTTGAGATATCACCTTCAGAACTTGGGTACGATAGGTGAATGCCGCTTCTGGAACATGGAAGTGGAATCAGCGAAACATATTCTGTGCCAATACACGGCCATCTTCCGCCAAAGACTACAGCACTTAGGTGGGAGAACATTGACTCCATACAAAGTGATGTAGCTTCCGTCCGGGGATATTATCAGATTTATTAGAAGCCTGAATATCGACTGGACGATTAACTAGGTAGGGTACCGAGCACAAGGGAACTTTTTAGGTCGCAGTGCTAGGTGGCTTTAACACCCTTGTGGCCCAGCCATAACAATAGTAATAGGATATTAAACCGAGTTTTTAGATTTATATCGATTTTATTCAAAATTATCAACATTATTCCAGTCAGTTAGTCCTGTTTATGTTTTATTTATTAAAAATATTTATTTTATAAATTCTTTCAAATAAATTAATTATAATACCAAAATGGCCAAACATTTGGCTGTTTTGATCCCGTTTTGAAGCCGACTAAAATAATAATTAGAAATGTACAGGGTCTTTCATTCAAGAGGTAAATAACCGAAGACGAGGAGCATGCTATAAGCTCCGGCCTCCAGCCTTTTTCTAAACACTACGAAAATAATCCACCACCACAGGAGGCTTTAAAATATCTCCGAGAATGCGTTACCTAGAGGTTTCCCGAATATTTTCGAAATTTTGCGAATAAAACATTTCGACGAGACAAGAAGTGAGACAAGAAAATGTTAAATATTTATGTTCGTAGAAATGTAAAAATGTATTAGTCTTGAATTAAATAAAACAATTGGTTTTGTTTAATCATTTTTGAGCAGCGTCTTGAACCATGACAATTCCGGGTTCGGTTTGAAACCCTGTTTTGAGCATTCTTTTATTTATACAGTTAAGTCGAATTGTTTTTCCAAGAGAGTTGCCGTGTTAAAACTTGCGTCGGGCTTGTAGAAATAACATCGACCCGACGCTGGACGAAATTCGACATTTTCTGGTTTATAGATTAACCTGAATTAATTTAAGGGACATGAAGTTATTCGCTATTCTTAGTGATTTCTGAATTTTTTAAGATTATCGCATTATTCTAAAGTACACTTTGGATGCTACAATGTACGACTATATTATTTGCTCAATACAATTGATTAAGCCATTTGGACATTTTTTCACAGTGTTTATGCTCCGAATTTAAAATTTTAATTTATTTATCAAGTTGAACTTGATTGATCCTAGATTTCAAATTTAAAAACAATTTTGATTTTTGATCGCTTCATCATTTTACGCCTCGATCATTGATTTAAATATTGATTTGTTTATTGGTATTAAATCAAAGCCACAATCAAACGAGAGCTTCTGTAGTACTCTAAATATTGCTAAAAACAACATCCTCACATACAATATTTCAGGACCAAAAAAGGACATTTTAGTAAAATAAAGTACGTTTTAGCAATAGAAACTGGCAGTGGCGTAACTAGGTACCTGTAGCCGTGGAGGACCCATGGTTATTGGGGCCCACGATATTTATCAAGCGTTCGAATATTAGATTAAGCTTAAATTAGACCACAAAGTTTCTGCCACTGTTGGGTGTTTTCTTAAGACAGGCCTAATAATTTATTCACGGTTGCTGAAGGTTATTGTCTGAGTAATTACAAGTAATGCGACAACTTAGAAATAAAAATCCCTCTAGGTTCTGATAGATATTTAACATCAAATGATAACGCTTTTAGTGTTTGCTGGATTTTTTTATTTGTATAATATAAATTTTAGGCTCCAAATTTGTCTACTTCAAGTTCAACCTTTTACAAATCAAATTAAGTTTTGATCAGAAAATGTTGAATATGATTTGAAAAAGGATGAATTTAATTTGCAGAAGAGGGCTAGATACTGCAAAGCAGTTAGCGAAGAATCGTTTTGATGTGAATTGTTGAAACTTTCTTCTTAGGAAAATATCTAACCACGATTGAAAACAATTTCGCTTATTAGAAGTGGCTTTGGTTTATAAAAGGAATCAATGGATATTTGAGCCAAACTATAGTCAGTCTCTTTAATGAAGTAGCGTGCGTTCGGCTTATAGTTTCTCATTTACCGGCTGGTTTTGATTACCGGTAAACGGTAAATACAAATTGAACAAACTGTAAACTGGATGGTGTTTTTTTTTTGTTTGTTCTCGTTGAGATTCTCCTGATTTTGGAAATTCTCGTCGCTGCCCGATTTCGTATTCCCTTTTCTCGAATTTCATCTTTTGATCACTTTTTAAAATCTCTCAAGATTTTTGGAGTTTAGCATGGAGATGAGATGCATAGTGTTTGAGGCTTAATTGGTGATTTGGTGTTTCGAAACAGTCAAGTTATTCGAGATTTTCGTGATTTTCGAGATTATTCGAGTATGTATGAAGTATGTATGTATTTTCGATGTTACTCGAAAATCTTAGAGCCTATTCGAATAATATGGTTATCCGATACCACTACGACAAGTAATTTCACTAATTTTCGGAATTTTTCGAAATGTTCTTGGGTTTACTAACAAGCTTACCAAAATTAGTCAATAATATGCAGAGTTTCCCGTATTATTGAAATTGTTCGAGATGAATCGAGATTCATATAATACAAAGATTATTCGAATTTTTCTGGGGTAATCGAGATTATTCCGTGGTTTATTCCAGATTTCTTAAGTTTTTCGACAATTTTATTATTATTCGAGATTTGCGAATTTATTCGAATTTTATGTGGTAATATTCTGAGCTTCATACATATAAATTGTGATATTTAGTCGATTTCTCGAAATTATACGCCACAATTTTAATATTCTGCAATTTCCTAGGAACTTCGAAATTATTCAAGAATGTTCAGGTTATTTACATTTCACATGGCAGTGAATATGGCGTACACGATTTCCTTAGGTTTTACAAATTTACGGATAATTCGACGTTTGAAAACTTTCTAGAATATACAAGATACTTTGAAAATTCGACATTTTTGAGATTATTTCGAAATTTGTGATATTATTTGTTTCGTGTTAGGTATGAGCATCACATTTTTTGTGTATTTCTCCATTCAATAATGAATTTAAGCAACATTTTGATTAATTTTAATTACTGGAAAAAACTTCAGGTAAATGGAAAATCGCAAAGTTTACCGATAAATTGTAAAGTGTTTTACCGTTTTCCACTCCATTAGTTGAAATTTTTTCAACAGTCGGTAGGGTCTAAATATGAACTTGTAAACATTAATTTGCGCAATTTCTTAAATCCTCCTCTCGAAATCAGATAATTTAAAACAATGCGAGGCTGGAGGCTAGATAATAGGAAGAAATAATTTTTTAATTAAAAAAGGACGTTAAACAAATTTTTATGTAAAATAAAAGCTTTACTTGTTCATAGGTAAAAGAAGCATTTTTAGGGGCCCAAAAAAAATTGGGGGGGAGGGGGTTCCGAAATTTGTAGTTACGCCACTGGAAAGTGGAAAGGCAAAATTCCAGAACAGAAGGACTGTCCTTTCCAAAACGGGCACTTGGGAACCCTAAATTATGTATATCCCATTAGAAAAGAAGGTTCTGCTCCGCTAGGCTGGTTATTAAGTAGTCACGGTTCGGTTCTACAATTAATGGAAAGCTCTCATGAAAAGCTTAAATAACAAAGTTAACCCTCGGCGGTTGCACTGTAATTTCGATGCTTCCGCGGTCCCACTGGGTCGAAAACGTCCACGTACGGTTTTCAACGTGTTAAAACAACGTATTGGAGTCAAGGAGTCGGACTATTTTAGCGGAGTCGGAGTCGGAAAAATTAAACGCACCTTACACGCACCTTACTTAAAACGCACCTTACCCTCAGTTACAAAAAGACTCCAATCAGTCTATTAGACCCCAGACCAATTAAATCAATAAAGAATGGTGTGGCGTGATATTTCACTTAGGAAAAATCTAAAATGTCCTCGCAACAGAAATAAAATCATCGTTAAGTTAGTCTGCTAGAATAAGAATCCATAATTATTTAAGTACAAAAGTTATTATATTTTTTCCAATAAATCGGTATTTGTGCGAAAACCTTAGAAAAACGTTTCTTGGCCTAAATTTCAACAATTAAAAAATGCGCCCTAGTAAAAAATTAATGACCATGGATTCTCATAATGAACACCCTAATGTTCAAGAAAAACCGGGGTTTAACCGTTTCTGCCGTAAAAAGTATAATTATTTGACCATTTGAAAATGCATAATTTCAACGAGAGGGAAGTCGAGGATTTTTATGAAAAATACACCGAAGATCATTTTCACTGCAAAAATGTAATTACAAAAAATAATAAAACATGTTTTTGACATTTTCTATTGTAAATTATCTCAAATATCAATCGGCGGCAGTAGTGTGTGGGATTTTCACATTGAGTGATGCGAGTGATTAACGACTAAATTCAATTTTTTTTTTTATATGGTTTTTCGCAGTAGGCTTTCTACAGAGAACTTTATTAGGTTTTGACAAAAAACTACGCCACCTTTGAATTTAAACTTAAATGTTCACGCCGGTCGCACTGGGACGTTTTCATCCGGACGCGACGCTTGCCGGACCATCCTGTACTAAGTTCTTTTAGAGAGGAGAGCCAGGCTCTGCCCCTTTTCGGTTTTTCTGAAATTCTCAAGTGAATATATATTCACATTTTCAATAAAAAAAATGTATTGCATAAAATGCAATATGCAGGTATATCGTGTTTTGCATCGAGGCGCTAGGTACTCGAGAGCTGGTCACTGAACAAATGCATTTTGGACGCAAGTAACAAACGGCCAAACTTACGTTTTATGTATACTATTGAAACTTTCAAGTGTATTTCCCACACTTTGCAGCAATTGACGTGTACAACAAATCAATATGTATATTCAATCGACGTTCTACCGTGTATATACTGATATTATGTACTCGTAAATATAAATTAAATTACAATGTTCACTCATAACAATTATTCATTAAACATACAACAATATTCATTTTTATTAAAAAATAACAAGCATGAAAATATTTTTATAATTCTAATAAAAAATTAATTATAATTTTCAATTAAATATTTATTTAATCTTTATACTGTATATATAAATGGCACTTAAGTCAACAAATAAGTGGAAACGCGAAAACCATCTGTCAAGTTAATTTAAATGTTATATAGATTACAAAATCATATACAACAATGCACACACGTTAAATAGATATCGAATTGATAATATATATTCAATTAAAATTAATATAATGTTATCGAGCATAAAAAATGTTATGGAAAAACAAAAAAAAAACGTTTTATAATTAAAATAATAGTTTTATGTATAAATTATATTAATATACCCCCCATTTGAGCTGTTCCATTTTACTTGATATGTTTTTTGTTATTTTTTGGATGATCGTTGTTATGTTGTTATCACACGAAAATATAGTCAGTCAATCATAATGTATTTTTTTTTTTTTAATATTCTATTATCATTTTTGATAAGTTAAACCCCGGGTGTAATTTAATTATATGAGACTGAATATAAACCACTTGAAAAAATAAATCTTTCAAACCATATAAATACCGTATAATAAACCGTTTATATGTATATTGGGTATGTAAACGTATTTTGAAAATAAAGAAGCCGAGGGATAATAAACTTGTGATTTTATTTGTCAACTTGTACATGAGTATGCTTATGTCGATTTGGTAAATTTGATTGCGTGTGTTATGTCATTTTCTTTTTCACTTTGTTTAATTATTGTAAAATACAAAAAAAAACAAAACGATTACCTCGAGTAACAGTGTTTAGCAAACACTATAAAAGTATCCTCTAATATATACATATATGTACTATATGTTTGCAGACATATCGAAACATAAATGGCAGACAACAGAATATCAAATCTCATCCAATTTAAAGTTTACATAAAATAATTTGTTTTTCCTTTTTGGAATAAAATTACAATAAAAATTACATCATACAGCTATTTTCCATCATCAAATGTATTAAACGATTTTTTTTTTCTTTTACTCTTATGTCTTCCCCCATTCCACTGTATATATCTATATATGTACCAAGAACCGAAGAGGAAACTTTCTATTTATATGAAAATGTGTTTTTCTAAGGTTTTCTAATATTTTAGTTTAAAAATGTATATAACATATAACTATTATACTTATAACATAATATATTATTTCAAAGTGATATATACACATATATGTATCTACGTATGTATACCAAATGGTTCAGCTTATAATGCTTACAAATTACCTCCATTACAGATTACTTTTTCTATAATTTTACCAGTTCGTTTTTTGTTGTTGTTTTCCTTTCGTTTCGTGGGAGTGGGTGAATTATCATTCGCTGTTATATACATATATGTATGTCTACTCCATATACACACATACAGATATACATTTTACTTATATTCCATTGAGAATCAGAATGGAATCATTATGTTGTTCATACCATGTTGATGATGACGATGATGGTGGTAACAAAAAAAAAAAAAAAATGAGAACAATTCGAAAAGTTACATTTAAACAGAAAAAAAATCCCATTTCCATATTATCAGAATGGTATCTAAATTTATTGTAAAAAAAAATGCTAATTGTTAGTGTTAACACATTATATGCACTTAGGTAAATTTACAATAAATCGTTAATATTGCATTTCGATGGCACAAATTAAAAGCTCGACGGGCTGCAGTAGCGCGTGAAATCTTTAACCAAAAAGTTCAGCACTGCCTCATAATATTCCATATAGAGTAACAAAATTGCTTCATACATATTCTATTGTATAAAATTAAGGATGGCGAATATTTTTTCTATTCCTTGTACAATGATTATATAGAAAAATTGAAAAGAGGGCACAAATCACGTTTTCGGTTTTGTTTTATTGTTTATGTATTTTTTTTTTCTTGTGTTATTTCCGAGATTAAAACGCATATAATTTGTAAGATTGAATTTAGATTTTATTTATTATGTATAAATGTTTCTTTCGGGTTTAAAAGGGATATATAGTACGTAGCTGGGTTTGGTTTGATTCTCCTATCAATATAAAATTTTGTTAAATTGATCGATTAAAGTAAGCTTTTTAAATAATATGTATGTAAATATATTATTTTTTACATATGTACCTTCAAGAAGTACTGACAGTTCGAGCGATCTTAACAAAATATTTTATTTTTGAGTTGCAGGAACTCTGGTATGAGATTTTTGGTGATCATATTTTAATTAATTTTTTATTTAATTTAGACTTTTATAAAAATAACTATCACCTATCTAGTCCTGATTTACACGGTAGATGCGTTCCAGGCTTGGTCGTGCAAAGCAAAAACCTTGTAGAAAAAGACACAGGGTATATCCCTTCGGTATACTTGACTTTTTTTTATGCGATAAAAAAATTATTTTCATTTGAGTAACGCATTCCTTAAGACGAAACTATGATTATTTTCTTTATAATTGACTCTGTTTTTCCGGAAAAACAAATTTTTCGTTACTTACATATACAGGGTGTCCGGGTTTGGGATGCTGATCCGTCATGGGGTGATTCCTTGGTTCATTCTGAGAAACAAATCGTATGTGGAGGGGGATCCAGTTTTGATATCCTTTGAGATACAGGGTGTTTAAAAAATTGGTTCAGAAAAAAAGTACACCCAAATATTAAACTGTAACTTCCAAAATATTTATCGGAGAGCAACCAACTTAATCTTATTTGGTTGGTAATCGTATAGGCTATTATTAAGGTTTAAGTGGTTATCTTGTATCTGCATCCGTTTGAGAGCTATGGTGATTTAAAGTAAAAAAAAAATATTTGTTTTTTATAAAATCGAGTTTTTCTCAAAAAAAAACCGTTATAATTTTTTCTTTTGTTTATTTAATTTTAATTTGACCCACAACCACACTGTCAATTCTTGCGGTGAATTCTACCGATGTTCCTCTATTGCTCGCTTTTACATCTTTATCAGTGGGGAGCTTTGTGTTTGGAATTCGATTCCGACGTAAAGTACCTAGGCACAAAATGCCCATTTTCGACAATTCAACGACTAGTGGTACCGACGAGTAATAATTGTCAAAAAACACTCGATAATTTTGATGTCTCGGAATTTGTCTTACCAAACGCATTATGATATTAGCACTGGCACCCAAGTCTTTTTCTGCAGGATATCTTTTTCTTGGATCATTCTCCTGACCTGAATATATCTCAAAATTATAGGAAAATCCTCAAACACTCGACAGTACAAATAATTTGAATCCTCATTTATGGGGTTTGTTGGGTAGATATTGTTTCAATGCACTCTTAGTTTTAATTGAACAAAGCTGCTCGTCAACCGCAAGGCAGCGGCGACAGTTGGGTATTTGAATAACCGACATTAAAACACAAATTCCTAAAAATTATCGAATTTCCAATTCAGTGGTAAATTTTGTGTTATTAATATTTTTTTGTGACGCGTACGAATTGGATTCGTTAACAATTAGATTTATCAAATTATCATCGAAAAAAAAAATTAAAACACGCGTAAGGTGTTGATAAATCTGAATACTCGTCGGGAAGTGATTCGTCGCCTTGAAAGACTATGTCATTCTCGTCTTTAGAAAAATCTTGGCAGCGCCATAAAATTTTTTGTTTTTGTGACGTAGAAGTTCCTGTTGGGCCAGTGTGTGAAGGGACTTCCATATCACCGACAAAATCAATAGGCATATTCGCAATATCGAATGTCTCCTCTGGTGTTGCTGGTATTGTCTGGTTGATATCGTTCTGCCGAGTGATTTGTACTTCAAATGCAGTATCATTATTATCATCATTATCGTTCCCTATACATCATCATAAAGTTCGTCCTCACTATCGCTCCAACTATCAATCATTTTTAATATTTCTTCTTCGGTGAGGGCTTTTCTTCGGCTCATTCTGAAACCTTCAAAGAATGAACATATTGTCAGAATTTAGTACTGTAGTATTGTTCAGTATAAAATCATTACATATATGCAATATCACGTTAAAACGACCTTTGAAATTTTTAGTCGATATGAACGTAATCTTGCATTTATGCAAGTATTACATATATGTATAACTAAATTTTAGTTCAAACCTCACTTCGTATTGCATATCTGTAATATATATTTTCAGAAGCTTATATTTTGTAAATAATGCCAAATAATAACAAAACAGTACTTTAGAACAGTTTAGCACTTCTTTATAAATAAAAATAATACTTACTTTGTAATATTTTTTCAGGTCAGATTTTATAGGTAAACCACCACAAAACGTAAGAAATGCACTAAACTACTGCTGTCTCTCTGACTTACCCGGATACTCCGCCTGACATAAATTTTACCATTACAATTACCATATCTTGTAACAAAAATATAAAAAATTGGCGTCGGGTGAGGAAAACATACAATAAATTTGATGGTTAGAAATCATTTGTGCTTTGATATTTTAAAGAAATTGTGCGATGAATGACTGATATTAGTTACTGAATTTATTAATTTGACTTCTGTGCCTGTTCGTTGCGTACTCATAAGTAACGCAAAGGTAGAGGATATAACTGCAACGAAAGTCATTTTTTGAAATTCTAACTTAAAAGTCAGTCTTACCAAGAGATTAAATAACTTTATAAAATTTTCAGCTTGAATTTCAATCATTCGATATCCAAAAAAAATAGTTACAGAACTTTGGTTTGGAGGTTTATTATATATCGACTATTAAGCAATGAATTACATAACATTGACAAAACCGACCTCTTATTCGACGGGCTCCATAAGTCAGTTACACTAATTTGATTTTGAACTGAGTAGTATGATTGAATATTGAAAACACAGTAAGCCCGTAGAACTACACTGAAGTTAGGCTTTGAGGTCGGTTATATGGTAAATGTTTAAGTAAATTACAGAACACTGACCTAATCCATCTATTATTCGACAAGTTCAAAAGTTAGTTACAATAATTTGTGGGAGTAGGCGCTTAGTCAAGGTACATCTTGGAAAGTGATTTATACTATCCCAAATTAAAAATGTTTTATCTAATAAACAATAAAAAAAATTAGAATTAAAGCAATAAATAATTTAAAGTATAAATTAAAAAATTAATAAAGATAGATTAAAACAAACTTCAAACGAAAAAGAAAAAACTTTTCCAAATAACCGCAAACATGTGGTGAATTAAGTGATGAATCATAAATTATTGTGCGCCTGATAGTGATAGTGATGTGTTACACAAGTTTCAAATAATATCCTTACTTGTGATGTAGCATCAGCGGTTGTAAAAAAAAATATTTTATCAATATCAAACAATAGTAATGGCGGGTCTAAAAATTGTGTTCTTTGAAGAGGCGAATGTAATTTTAATGTTAGAAGTTTTATTGGGCCATATAACGACGGAGAAATTAAGTCTTACGTTAAGTGATCTTTACAAAAATGGGCGATTGAACATAACATAAACATCAATTCAATATTAGAATTATTAAAGTTTTTCAAAACTTGTTTTCCCGGATTTACTAATGGAATACAGAACTTTATTACAAATACCTCGAATATTAGAGAAAATTACAGTTGATCCAGGAGAATACGTGCATGTCGACATCCAAAATAATTTAAAACGAATTTTATATAAAACAAACATAAACGTCGGATCGTTGCTGCAAACTATATGAACTTAGGCGTAAACGTGAATGGATTACCCGTTTTTAGCGGTAACCCGGTAACATTGAAGATTCGTTTTGGCTAATTCTAGATCGAGTTATTAACATCGATTTAAATAATGCCTGTGATTGGAATATAATTTGATTCAAAAAAACCTGATAACTTTCGATAGTTCCAAATCACTTTGTTTCTGAAATAAAAGAAATTACAAAAAACTTCCATCATAATGCACAAAATGTATGCCAAATGTCTGTGGCGTTAAACAAAATGATGCTTTTGTAGGATGCCCAAACTGTTTAATACGAGGAAGGTTTGATAAAAAATACCACAGGATGTGTTTCAACAGTTACCAAACACATCTTTTTAGACAGAGAATTGATGACTAATTTCATATTACCAATTCTCCACTTGAAGATCTGGGTATAAGGATGGTGTCATAAGTATGGCTTTGGATTATTTACATGTAGTATTGCTCGGAGTTATGAAAAAGTTCCTTGGAAATTTGGTTTAGGAAGAATCCACTGTTTCCAAATCATGTGAAAGTTGTAATTTCAAACAAAATGATATTTTTAAACCAATTCATACCAAACAATTTCCAAAGGAAACCTAGGACCTTGGACATTTGACAGTTTTCAAGGGAAATGAACTAAGAAACTTTTTACTAATTTATGGACCATTTTCATTAGAAATGTTGTCAAACTCAGAAATAATTATGGCACAAAACGAAATAATTATAAAAATTCAGACGGAGTATTAAGAAAAATGCATCATTACAGCCTTACAGCCGGCATTCAACGTAGATGACTTTATTTGAGATAGAAAAAAAGGAACAGTTTACACAATTCAAAATTGAATATTGATTCCAGGTGTCAATTACCGTCTTGTAAGAGTCGTTGTTGATTTTGTTTAATATTAATTGAAATGACCGCCTTATATAATAGGTCTCAAACGTAGCGATGATAGCTTGATGCAACGGTTGAGTAAGTGGCAAAAATACCCGGTATGGCAAAATGATCCAGGCTTTTTATTCGCCATCCTGTGGCCTGGCAAAGTATTTAATTTAATACCCTTCATTCACCCTCTAGGGCGAAGCAACTTATTTATCATCAGTTCTACTTGGTATCTTTCTTCAAAATATACCCATGTCGTTATCATTAAATACTTGATCTGTATTATATCCGCCCTCTTCACAAGATATTCTCTAGCAGCTTCCGCACTATCAGAGGCAATTATTGGCCTTTAATTTTGACATTGTGCAGTGCATGCCTTTCTAAAAAACAATGCAACCAGCCGTTGCATACAGCAAATTTAGTTTTCTTTTCATTTGTGGATTGTGCAGACGTTTCTGGCTTAAACCTTTTAATTTGTTCATACATTCTAAAGCTTTCAGTTTGATGGCATTACCATCCAGCGAAATCCGTTTTTTAATATAATCCTCAATCCAAGTTGTTTATGCTTTCTCCATTTATTCTAATGTTATATCTCTCGAATATGAAGATGTCTTACAGCTCAGTTTAGAACCTGAAACAACCGATTGTCGAATAGAACTTTTCGTTTTTTTAATCGTTCTAATTGTAGCCTCATTGAAATTAAAACAATCACACCGGCCATCACATATAGCTACGATTGTGAACGATCAACCACCATATTTGCGTGATTTAGCACCCTGTGACTTTTATCTGTTTCCCAAACTCAAATTACCACTCAGTGGAACCCGTTTTGTCTCCATTGAAGCCATGAAACAAAAAGGCCATCCTGAAAAGTTACTATAGCGAATACTTTGAGGACGACAAAATAATTTTTTATGATTGAACTTAAAATTT
This sequence comes from Tipula vernalis, assembly GCA_958295665.1. Taxonomy (NCBI): domain Eukaryota; kingdom Metazoa; phylum Arthropoda; class Insecta; order Diptera; family Tipulidae; genus Tipula; species Tipula vernalis. The sequence goes on along the minus strand of OY282560.1, from coordinate 216,632,727 downwards.
GTATTTTATTTAATAATTCCCGGCACATTTTTGACAGAATGTGTATTCACAGCAACAAACACAATTAGAATACAAAATTTGTAAATATGTATTATATTAAGTTTCATGGATTCTCACAAGTTTAATAATTAATTAATTGATACAAAATCATATAAAATTAATATTGATGTAGTATCAAAATAAATTGTCGATTCAAGCACATTTAAAAACCAAAACTATAACTCTTAAATTAAATAACCAATGTACACAATATTATTGAAAGAAATGGCGTTTGTTATTTTATATTGAATTAGTTTATTACATATTGCAAACAGCACCTTACTCGACGAAAGAACTATAGAGAATGTAAAACAAAAAAACCGAAAGTCGAATGGGAATCCCCTAAATATAACAAACAAACTACAAAAATTAATAGATCATGTTTTCTGAAAAAGGCAGCACACCAAAAGAAGAATTTTAGTGTTGTATGTTTGCCAGGAGATGTCACTATTGTGCAGTAATTGTAATATACAATAGTAGGTCAGGGGTGCTATTCTTGAAACATTACGAAAATTTTCATATTGCGAGTTAGTGTAAAAGTATTACAAAAATCCTAGTTTTCGTAATACTTTTACACTAACTCGCAATTCGAAAATTTTCACAATGGTTCAAGAATAGCGCCCTAGGTTTTTTGTGTGTGGAAGTAAACATGTTTGTGCACAACTAACATAATTTTAATTTATTTTTTTAAACAACACAAATATTTTAATTGATTCAATTATTACTAACAATTAATATAAATCATCACAAATAAAAGGTCTTGTTGACAGCCCGCCACCAAATGTTGGTTTTTGTTTTTAAATTTTATGACAATAAAAATATGCCGAAATTTATTCTAAATGGAAAATCAGTTTTTAGGAAAACGTCTATATTTGTCATGTTGCACCCTCATTTTTTGTGAAGATGGCATTGTCGGCGGTTAGAGAAAATTTGACATTTAAACATAATCTATAAAAATAAATGCATTAAAGTGGTTTACCCATTGAAAAACGAAAAGAAAAATCGGATTTAGTTTTTTCAATATATGTAATTCCAAAATTATTGCTGTATTTTCACTAAAATCTTCTCGTTTTTGATCGAGTATACCATACAATACCATTTTCAATTTAAAAAATTCAAAAACATTTTGCAATTGGCTGAGAAAATGAAAATTTAATTTTTGCGGTTCTAAACAATTTTTTTCGGACGAAAAAAATTAAATTTTCATTTTCTCAGCTAATTAAAATGTTTTTGAAATTTTTAATTGAAAATAGTATCGTATGGTACACTCGGTCAAAAACGAGAAGTTTTTAGCGAAAACAAAGCAATAATTTTGGAATTACATATATCGAAAAAACTAAATCCGATTTTTCTTTTCGTTTTTCAATGGGTAAAGCACTTTACGGAATGAAAGCTAACACGAACCATTTCGTCCATGAAACCTAACACGAACGGTTTCGTTAAAACGTTTTTACAATTTTTACTTCTATTGTTATTTTTCTTAAATTGAGGTTAATTAAAAATTTTAACGGAACATGTAAATTTTAATTTTCGAACTACAGTTCGTAGCAAAATATTTTATTTTATTCATTCAAGTAATTTTTCGTTTTCATCGAACGATATGGCGATTTCGGAAGAAAAAAATTTAAAAAAATCGTTCAACCGGAAAACGAACTACCATCCTCCAGTATGACGATTTTTTTTTGTGGTATACATAACCTCAAAAATCAAAACGTCATTTTATAAATGTTATTTTGTTGGTGCGTTGTGCGTAGCATTTTAACTGAAACATGGTGAGTGTAATTATTAATATTATTTTAAGAAGAGATGATTTTGCCAGTTGAAAACGAGCCACCAAAGAAAAAGCGGAGTCAAAAATCTGTGAATGTTGGTGATAAAATTGTCATCGTTATATGTAACTTAAACCGAACACCGTCACCATCACCCCTTCATCAGTTTTTTGCTTCAATTCTGAACTGAAAAGACTTTCGCAAAAAATACAGCTAAAACTACAAAAGAAATGTTTAGATACCCTTTCGGAAGTGGATTCGGATGGTTCTGATTGAAGAAAACAACTGTAATAATATAGTATATTCTGTGTACCCACATTTATACGTGTACACCTATGTTCAACTTGTAATATAGGTAATTGTGATGAATATTCTAAACAATTTAAATTGAATTACGTCTATTTTGTTGTAAGGGGGAAAACGATTGAATTTAACCTTAATATGTTTTAATTAACAAATGAATTTAATGTATTTTTATTTTAAATAAATTTTTTATTAATTAATGTATTATTTTGAAAATTATTTGTTTCTAAATCATATTATATTGGAATTCAATGTTGCCTTCGTTCACACACCAGTGGGCAAATTTTTCCCGTATGTCAAATCCAATTGAAGCAGGACATGTATTTTCAACTAAGTTTTCTTGGCTAAAGATCCACGCTTCCTCTGGAACAATCATACTGTGATTTTTAATTATTTCAACATTCGTTCTCTATAAATGGTGTAGAATGGCGCACGTCAGGACTATATGGTTCGCAGTTGCATAACTACGAACCTCAATCTTCTTTAATAAATTTCTCCAGGTATGAAAGAGTATTCCAAACCCATTTTCCACTATTCTTCTAGCTCGGGATAGTCTATGGAGAAAAATACATTGAGACAAAAAAAATTATCAGAAAAGTTTCTATATATTGATTTACCTGTAGTTGAAGATTTTTCTTATTTGCCATAAATTTCGACCAGAATAGGGTGTTAGTAAATTAAAAAACATATTTAATTTACTTTCTTGAACAAAAAAGACTGGTTTATTGCAAGGAAAAATTTTCAAAATTGTTTTATGCTGGTGTTCTTAAATATATAGTAAATTATAATCTTAATAAATATACCCAAATAAAACTGTTCTCGAGTTCATATAATGTCATCAATTTGTGTAAAATGTACTGTGAAAAGTTGAAGAACGAGAAAATTTGTCAAATGTGCTTATTGTAAAAACAGAGACTGGAAAAATTCATGCTGATTTTTGGATAGCATACTTTTGGTGTGAGCAAAGACTTTTTTATGCACAATTTTTCAAAAACTTTGGAACAAGAAGTCAAAATCGATATTGCCTAAAATTAGTGGCAACTGTGTTGTCGCCTTTTTAAAAACTTGGCACAATTTTGGTAATTTTCCAACTCTCAGAAAATCTTTATTCTCGAAACGATTTATTGAATATGATCTTACTGTTTTAATTTTTTTAAGAAAATAAATCTTCTTGAATTTAATTAGGCCCTCAAGCGGCGGATAATGCCGGTTACCCTTACTGAGAATATCTTTAGAGATATCAACTTATCTATCGTTTGAACTAATGTTACTTAAGACTTAATCTAATTGTCTAAGATTATGATTTTGAAAACGGTTGTATTGATATAGACCTATAGATACTAGGTGTACAATTTTAATTGCTTGGAGTCAATGAACTGCTATCATTATCGATACATCAAATGATACTGGGTAAATTAAAGTCACCTATAATTAAAAAATGCGAAGATGATTGGTTGTAGGTTATATCAGTTGCTTCGGGGTAAATATAATACAGTTTGAGGTATAGCTTTTTCTTCAGACTATAATAATACATAGTTAATTCCACAGCCGCGACGTCCGTGAAAAAAAGTTTGGCTTCGGCTCCGACTCCGGTAATTTATAGATTTATTAACGATTCCAGCTCCGGCTCCAACTCCGACTGCAACTCCGATTACAACTCCGACACCAGCTCGCTTAAAGCAAATAGGCTTTTAATTTCCGCGAAACGCTGTTACTTATGTGCTCAAAAACTATTGCTGTTTTGCAAGCAGGCAATAATTGAACGATAACGTGTCGGCATTAATTTGCAAAGGTCATCGGGTCGATCCCAGGAAGTGGTATATTTGTAGTATTTATTGTTACTGTTAGAATCTGTAACGGTGACGTGGATATTGTTTGAAAAAGTATAAGAGGGTGTTATGCTTAATGATAGTAACTTTTTTAATTTTTGTTCTTTTTGTTGTATATTTATTTGCTTCCATTCGTGCTTTTCGTAATTATTGCCACGATAAATTAATCGCATTTTTCGTCGATTTTGAGTTATGAATGATAGTAACTCGACCATTTTCTAAATTTTCCAAAATAAGTGGCAGTTTTTAAATGTTTTCCTCTATTGTGACATTTTCAGTTACCTTGTTTAAAAAAAAAAAAAAAAAAAAACAGAAATAAACAAATGTTATTTGTGATTGTTCCAGTTGCCTTATAAACGTACAATTCTTTTGCCAACGAGCGGAAAGTATCTCCGATTTCTAGCTGAAATTGCAATCTTCCATATTTGATTTGAGTTCTACATAAAAAAAACATTTTCGAGTATGGCTATTTCCAGATCTAGAAGAGTTACCCGTAGGTTCGCAATGAGATATTTTGAATAAGTTTTGGATATTTTGCAAGAAGAGATAAATTCTTTGATACGCAAAGATTTTATTTCATTGATTTGTAAGACACATTTAAGGCGCGATTATTGGTTTGGAAAGGTTTAAATACAAATATTTTAGTACGCCCTTTGCTGTTAACAATAAAGCATCCTAGCCCGCCACATGTTTGACATTTTTAAGATTCCATAAATCCCTGTTAATTCCTCTTGATGTTTCTTTTTCAATTTTTTGTTTGGTTTAAACTCAGTAATTTTCCGTGAAACGTGATGACAAAATATTTAATTATATTTGCGCGCCTTATATAAAATTGGAATAAATTAAGGTTTCTCGAAAATCCCTACCCAAATTTCTCCCCGCGAATTTTAAAATTATACAAAAATTCGGAGCCGAAAACGGTTAATTCCATAGGGCTCCGACTCTGACTCCGGCTCCTTTAAAAATACGAAAATAAACATAAACAGTTCTACTTAGTTCTATGTAATTTCTATGTAATTCTATGAATCTTTATGCTTCAATGATTTTATTTGTAATATTAATTCGAAAAATCTCCTCATTCTTGGAGACATCACCATCGACATTTTTAATTTCCCATCTGAACCTGATAAATACACATATGTCTTTAATTATGTTTTATTAGAGAAGAAGCGTATTACCCAATCCTTTTTCAGTCAACCGCGGTGATGTTAAAAAATCTGGAAACTCGTCAATAATAATATAAAAGTTAAACATTTTACGAATGTCATTCCAGCTAACTACGATCGTTATCTATTATTGAACCGATGGAACCGAAACAGTCACTTGATAATGATGGATTGAGTATTTTCATTTTGAAAACTATTTCTAAATTTGTTTGTCCCGTCATTACCCATATTTTTAATGTTTATTTCATCCAACCAAGGAATTGTACCTATGAGACTCAAATTGGCGACGATTATTCCTATATTCAAAAATGGTGACCGCAACCATAAAGAAAACTATAGATCTATTGCTCTCGTTATTCCGAGAGTTCTTCAAAAAGTAGTCATAAATAGAGTTACCATATTTTTAGATCGGTTTGCTACTCTTAGTGCTCATCATCATGGATTTCGTCAAGGAAAGAGCACTGAGTCGGCTTTGTTAGATTTCTTAAATACTATACATAATGGATTACACTGTGCTAAAGTTTGTGCGGGTTTGTTTGTTGATGCTACGAAAGCTTTTGACATTGTTAACCATAAAAGTCTCCTATCTTTTCTTGCCGACATTAGTTTAGAGGTACATCGAACAAATGGTTTGATTCTTATCTACAGTGTTCAACTGATTAATACATGAAAAAAAATTCCTTCTTATTGACGCCATCTTTGTAAAAATCAATATTTTTAAAAAATCCTACGTATTTCACTAGATTTTAAAATTTTTTTTCAAAATCTTTTTCGTTTTTTGTTCTAGATTAAAAATTGTGACCTGTAGATTTCCGCCCGTGAAGGTCATTAAAAACGAAGTTTCCTTTCATCAGCCAATGCGTCATCATTTTGTTAAGAAGAAACAATTTCCGGTAGTTCAAGACCTATATAAACATGTATTAAAAACTGAATTTAAAAATATCGCTTCGTTTTTCTTAAATAAGTTGGAGAAAGTTACCCTTGATTTAGCTTCCACAAGGTATTATTACCCCTTAACTCTGATCTCATTTATGGTTCGATAAACACTGCATAATTATTAATGAAAAAAACTAAATTTATGTTTTTTAAACTAATCGTAATCCAAATTTTGCCCAGTAAAAACTTAGTAACATATCACAGATCTTCTAAATGCACTCCCATAAATTGTCAACCTGAGCGTTTTAAAATTAAGTTGGTTGACTCGTTTAAATATCTTGGTATCCATTTGGAAACCAACCTCATTTAATAATTTTTTTTAAGCTTAGCGGTCAACAAAGCATACGATTTCATGATTGTTATAACCACCGTGGAAACCATCAACTTCTTCACAATATTCCGAGATTTAATAATGAAGACCTTCGCCGCTATTTTTTTGTTGCAGGACCAATATCTTTCAATGCTTTGCCGGATTTTGTAAGAATATCCATTTCCACTAAATCGTTCTTATTTGAAGTTGTGTCATAAAAAATACACGAAAAAGTGCTTGAAAATTTAGTTTCTGAAAACCACTCTCTGGTTGAATATTTCATTACCATCAATCCTTCTGGTTTACCTAAATTTAAGAAAAAAAGGTTGTTTGGTAATGCTCCTGAGAAATTTTTTTTTTTTCTAAGAATGGTTAGTGAAAGATATTCAGTGCGTATTAAGGCAAGAGATAATCAGTGGGCTCATTTTATAGCAATTCATTTTATTTCATGAATTTCACTAGACACAACTATCGACCCAGCTCAGACATCCAAATTTAATCGTCAAACATGGAGTATTTCTTTCACAGCCGTGCTTTACTGATGGTCAGCTGTATACAGCATTTTCTAGAGCTACAGAATCTAATGTACTGAATGCAAACAATTTTGATACTACAAGAGAAAGCAAAAATTGCATATGGAAATGTTGTGACGGAAAATGTGGTCTACAGTGAAGTTTTTCACTGATCAATTTCACCATATCCGCTGTCATATGAATTGAATTTTTACAACTGCATTGGGGTCCACTAACTACTTATAATTTCATAAAATAGTAAATATTGAGGGAAATACCGACAAATATGACTACTCGATCAATTTTACCAAATTTTCATTTCAAATGTTTATTTTTGCGAAAAAAAACAGATTTTTGAGTCTGCAAATAAAACAAGTAGGCCAAGACAATGAATATTAAACGATACAAATTGGTTAGCAAATATTTTGGTTTTTTTCCATATGAAAATTGCTTGCTTGCTAAACAATCGTTAATCTGTCCCATAATCTATCGATTATCACGGTCAACATTTTCGCTGCAGATAAATTCCTTTGTAGAAACATTAAACTGATCGATTATAATTATAATTCACAAGTCTCGCTAGGATCTTCGTTAATCGGTTATGATAAAATTCGGGTTGCTTTATTCAAATTGAAATCTAAATAAGATAGTTTTTGGATAATGTTTTGGAATACTCGTTACAAAAGATTTTTTCCGGTCAATATGATTAGCATAAATTCGTCATTCGAGGTGCATTTATATTTTATACAAACAAAAATAATAAAATTATGAAATTGCATAGGGGTCACATAGCAAAATTTAAATTCTTCTTGAATATGAGCTCTTAACAATTTTTAACTAACGCAAAGGATTTGTCTGACTAGAAAACGTTTCGAGTATCTTTTTCACCACAATTCACACATCGTTATTTATTAAAGTTTTCCCTTGCAGGTTTCTTTCAATGTAAGAAATCTTGAAACAAAAATGATAAAACGTAAAAGTATCAAATGTAAATAAACATAAGTTAAGTATACATGATTCAAAATTAATTTAAAATAATTAAAATATAATAAAATTCTTTTATCATGATTGTTCTCAAAAACGAGATGTGAAAAGCAATGAATTCTATACATTTTGTTACCGCCCACAAATTTTCCTTTTATATTTTTAACCTCCTCGTCTCTTTTATGTTCTTTTTTTTTTTTTTTTTTTTTCATTTTCCTCATAAGGAATTAAATGTTATTTTAAACTGAGCAAAACCAACAAAATGAAATGGGAAGCTAAAAATGTATAAAACGAATGGAAAATGGCAATTTATTTGATACTGAGTAGTTTTTCAAAAGTCTCTGAAATATATTTAGCTATTATATACTTGCAAATGTGTACACATAAAGCAGAGTATTTTCACTGAGAAAGAGAAAGAGTATTATTTTGTGTAAACCAGCAATTTATTGTTAAAGAACTCATTCCCTACACTATATCTACAATGGAACTGGATTATACAGAATATAATGTAAAATGGGTATACTACATAACTGGATATATATACATATAGGTACCTACCTACCCAAATAATATAGAAGACTATATTTTATAGTTTTAAATTAAACTATAAGACAAACGAATATAAATGGTGCTAATTGACTGAATTAGGGTTGCTTGTTTTCTGTTGATTAAAATTTTCACAATTTTATATAAATATACATGTGTACCCGACTATGTATAGAGAGAGATATTTACACATATACAATATTTACAATATCTACATTTTGTATTTATATTTAAAAATTAAAATAAATGAACTTGTTTATGTTGCAGTATATTGCAATCCAAAATAATAACAATAAGTGATATAATTTAAATCTCGTGGTATCGAAAATATCATAATAACATTGAGTTGATATACAACATATAGTGCTATAACCTAATATAAAACATACATACATACATATATGTATGTTCACAAATATACAAACATATCAATATATGTATTGTATATGCTTGGTATCAAAAAATTGGACAATATAACAAAACACTTGATATAACATGAAAATAATATACAAATATTTTAACATTTACATATATTTATAGTTACATATTTTGTTTTTATCAAAGTGATATTTATTACGTAAATATTTAAATTATACATGTATTTTAATAGATTGCGGTATTTAGTTTTATAATTTGAATCAGAAAATAAAAATAATATTCTAACAAGAAAAATCTAATTGGCTAAAACCATATACGTACAATGTTCGTATTCGCATAAAGGTATATACATGATATTTTGTTTATTCATAAAATCTGCATTATCGACTGTGAAAATTACTACGTAGTTTAATTAAAATGAGTTTTCTTTTTGTAAGTGAAATAAGAATAGTTTAGACTATGATCAAATGTATGTAAATTAAAATGATATTCCGAAATTTGTCTGAAAGATCCTGAATTTAAAGCTCGGGAGGCCACAAAAGGCCCAGAGATCAAAAATAATTTTTGACAAAACTGAATTTGCATTAAAAAATAATTACCTCCGCCGTTTTTTCGTTGGAAAGCTCCGTCGGCAGACATTCAAAATGCGACATTTTATACTGATAATAATAACTTGTAATATTTTAAAATTTGGAAAGTTAAATGGTGGAACCGCCCGGCGATCGTTTCAGCGCAGGGGACGCTCACTAATAAGGACGCTCCGATTTTATTAATTGAAGAGAATTTTATTTGTTTCAATAATGTGGTGTAAGGTTAAATAAAATCAATATCGACATTAAAAATATCAGAGGCGAACATGTATTTCATATAAGGGTTAAGCCTAACATTATTTTTCTGTGCGCACATTTGCTACTTAGTCTACTTAGTATCCAAAATAGATTCCATGATTGGTTTGTTTTGCAAATAATGTCTGTTCGATAGGTGTCCCACGTTAAAGCAATTAAACCTTTAAGATTCCACTTCGGCTTAAAATGAGTAGATATATGGTATTTGCAAAATTCATTTTCTGGTCCACAGAATTGGCCACATCCTGTTGGCCGATTTGCACTAAAAGTCAAAAAAAATATACAAATGAATTCTTTTGTATGTTTTTATTTTTTTATTATTTTTGTATAATTTGTATTTTAATTTTTTAACTCAGGGGACCTCAAAACAGATAAATCTCAAAGTCGAAAATTTTCATGGTTACTATACTTTATTTTACTTACGTAAAAGAAAGTAAAAGTGGGAACACTATTGGTTAGAGATTGCGATTTAATCTCAAGAAACCGAGAATTTTGTTTCTCGACGAATTTCATTTCACTTCTTCATCGGGCATACCGAGGTATTTCTTTTCGATAATTTCTGAATGAAAGTTACTAGTTGCCATTTTTATTTGCTAATTGATGAATGGCATTTGGCACCCCCTTAAAAATGAGCCCGAGTTTGCGTGAAAATATTGTGCGGCAGGGGGAGGAAACGGCCCCCAAAGGACCCGGAAAATCGGTTTTCCGCGAATATCTCCCAAAATATGGCAGTTAGAGATTTTTTGTTCAGACAAAAATTGAAGATCAATTTCTTGCCTACAAAAATAGTCCTCATCATTTTTATCGAAAGTTTGACCGTTTGATAAGCGGGCCCAAGCGCACCCAGAATATTAGGTTTCTTTGTTGTATGCCGGAGAGTACAGTCCGTGCATTTACACATGAGCGGGCGGACAAATTATTCAATAACTTTGTTAAAAATGCGAATTTTGTCATTATTCAAAGTTCTTCTGGAAGGAGAAATCTACCGCTACCATATCCAGCGACTCGAGTCACGTTTTTAATCTTTGGCCGTATCGAAAAAAGGGGTCAAATATTGTTTTTCCATGCATTTTTAGTCCTCCCCTGAATTTTTTCCTATTTTTTTTTTATATTGGACTAATTTGCTCCAAATTTCCTTGATTATGGGTCCTCAGAAGGTCCTTTGTCATCTGTGAAATTTGTATAATCTAATTTTCTTGCATTTTGATTAAAACTTTGTGGGGAAATTTTGTAAACAACCACCAATTAAAAATTCATACATGATCGGATTGGTCTCTATGACATATCATTTGAAAGCTAAGAACGTCTACTTTTCGGCTGTGCAATTATTTTTTTTTTTTTTCACAAAATCGGCGATTTTCCAAGAAATTTGAAAAACGCGTGCTCAAGGAAAAAACGCACTTTTTCTTTTCATGGCATTTTTCTCCCTGCCCTTTATTTCTGACATTGTAACACCTTGACTAGTGTAAAGGTTGAATTCTCACCTTTCCATCAATGTATATAAAGTCATCTCATTTATACGTGGGGAAAAACCCGAGTCTCTAAATGTAATGCTATAATTTCATTACTTTCATTTTTTCCGTCCTTCGTCGCGTGTGTGCTCTATGCGGCGCTCGTGTCGTCTGCTACAGTCCATGCGACCACAGTAGCATTTTGTTGGTTAATATTTGGAGATATTAAATGCGTTGGTTTTCTTTCATTATTTTGATAAATATTACAGTCAATTATAGAAAAAAGAGTGATAAAGGCCAAGAATATTGAACAAATTTTGTGATTTTTCGTTTAAATTAACTTACATCACCAACCTAAAATATAGAAAGTGAAGATTCAAATCTTGTCAAATTGGAGCAAAAGGTGAGCATTTGTTTTTATTCAAGAACATTTGTTTACAAGTAACAATTCTGACTCAAATCTTGGACTACTTTTCTTGTTATAGAAAAATGGAGGTTAACTCCGCTACACCGGTGTGTTTCCTTTGTAAGGAAGATGTTTCTAGGGTTGATGCCGTCACCGTAACTCGAGGCTTAGAAAATTTGATTATTGTTAGCAAGGAAAGGAAGGATAATCATCATTTATTTTTGGAAAAACAGTCGCCTTTGCAAATGCACAAAGTGTGCAGAAGACGCTATATTCTCAAACGGAATGACAGTTTCCAATGCCACGATGTTGTCTCTGACGAGACCAACAGATTTGACCATTTGAGCAGCCCCAAGAGAAAAAAGGAGCGCAGGAGTGATGGGTTTGATTTCAGGGCCAATTGTATGTTCAGTATTTGAAGGGTGTTCTGGAAGAGAATGGCATTTCCGTTAGATAATCAGTAGACGATGCAGACTCGTTGATCGTACATACGGCATTACAGAAATATGCTGTCAACGGCCCGCCAGTTGTAGTAGTGGCAGAGGATATTGACATCCTTGTACTGATAACAGCCCAGACCCCAAAAGATCAAACAATTTATTTCTTGAAGCCTAGAAAGGGAAAAAAAACCCAGCAAATGATTTCCTCCAAGAGCTTAGATGCACGACCCTTCGTTATAGAGACAATATTTTATTTCTCCATGCGATTTCGGGAAGCGATACAACTTCCGTTTTTTTTTCGGGAAAGGAAAAACGTCAATAGTCGACAAATTAGAGGGAAAGGTATCAAAGAACAGAGACACGGAACTGGAAGCGGTCATTGAAAGTTTTAAAAATCATAATCTTCCCTACGAGACCGTATTTCAGGACGGGCAAACTGTCATTGCGTCGATGTACAGTGATGATGATACACAAACCTGACAAAAATTAGAGACGGGATCTTCAAGCGATTCACCAGAGACAGAAACAGAAACCAAACCGCGCTCAAACTAGCAACCTTGCCACCCACACCTGAAGCTGCAAGGCAACACCTTTATCGGGTATATCTGCAAGTCCAGCAGTGGCTCGGAAACGAACTGTCACCAGAAAAATGGGGATGGAAACGTGTAGGGGGTACACTCATGCCGGTCCAAACCACTAAAGACCCAGCGGTTCCGGAACTCTTAAAGATGATATTTTGTCAATGTAAGAAAGAATGTAAGGGAACATGTTCATGCAAGAAAGCAGGTCTACCATGCTCATCTATTTGTGGTTCATGTGAGTCCCGCCAGTGTTCGAATTATAAAGACAGCCAAGATACGCTACCCGAAGAGGTATAACTAGAGGAAACTCTAGAACCAGAAGGAGTGGTTAGCGAGGGCGACGTTGATGACCAAGAATTATTATTGGACTCTTGTGACGGGGACTGGTGATTTACAGATTTATGTCATAATTTCAATGTATTTTTCTATATTTTTCTATAATAAATTAAATTTAAAGAAACTTTAAAACTCTTTATTCCAAAAACCTCGATCCGGATGGTTGCAAAAAAATTAGCAAAAATTTGCCGAGAATCTTCAAGAAATTGTTGTTGAGTATTATGGTAAATATTCTTCACACTTTAGAGATGTTAGGAAAAACCTAATGAACTTCAATACTTTACCACATGTGCAAAACTGATTGTCGGTAGTTTCTGGCCAATTGGTAGGGTCCATCCTGCTGTGATTAATTTTATGGTCTGCTTTCCTAATAGGTATAGCTTGAGGCCTCATTTGCGAGAAAAACAAGACGCTCGGAAACATAAATATCCTTCAAAATTATATGGTTTACGTCGTTTCTCATTTATGGCCCCGAGGATTTTGCCAGTGGATAGAATGTAGTGGCGCCATCTACAATTGGTTTACACAGTCCAAAACATTGAAAATAATGTATTTCCAACACCCCCCATTTCAAATTTTGTAAAATACTTGCATATTTCTTGAGTCAAATTTTGAATTTTTCAACCCGACTTTTTGCAAAAAATATTAATGTTGCGAAAAAGATCAATAGGACCATTTTTGTAGAAAATTAACTGATCTTCAATTTTTGTCTGAACAAAAAATCCCTAACTGCCATATTTTGGGAGATATTCGCGGAAAACCGATTTTCTGGGTCTTTTAGGGCCATTTTCTCCCCCTGCCACACAAAATTTTTACGCAAACTCGGGCTCATTTTCAAGGGGGTGTCAAATGCCACTCATCAACTAGCAAATAAAAATGGCAACCAATAATCTATAGGTTGGCCTTTTTTTCCCCTTCATTTACTGGACTATGAGCATAAATTATGTATTTGAAAAAATATTCAAGAGCTTTAGTTTTCAGAGTTCTCACTTATCGAAGCTTTGTAAATAAACCATTATACTTCGAAATTTGATATTACAAGGAATGACGGAATTGTGGGTAGGATTTAGAATATTTGAGCTTAATGTAAACTATTAAGAGCTTTTAGTATTAAGAGCTTTTCAAATCAAACCATTTGACTTTCAAATTTGATATTATAAAGGAAGGTGGTATTTTGGGATTAATTTAGAGTGTTTGTTTTCAATAAGCTTTAAGCTTGATAATTTATTTATACTTTCTCAGTTATTTTTTGTGCCTTTCCAAAAATTCTGTCTTTCGGTTATATGTTTTATGAACATAAATCATGTATTTGGAAGAAATGTCGAGACCTTTAAGTTTTAAGAGCTTTCACTTATCGAAGCTTTTCAACTCAAATCATTTTATTCAAAAATTTGATATTACAAAGGGTATTTTTGTAAAAAATTCAGAATATTTGTTCTCAATGTAAATATCCTTCATCCACAATGGGTTTCACTATACAACGTAAATAACCTGGACATTCTTGAATAATTTGGAATAACCTACAGAAAATCGGAGAAATATCGAAATTTTGGCATAATCTCACAAGATATTTTAAATATCAGCATTTAGATTTATTTGTATAACTCTGCAAGTTCTTACAACTCAAAGCTAATGGCAGAACATTGCCTTACAAAATTCGAATAAATCCGAAAATCTTTCGAATAATTCTAGAAATGTCAAAAAACTTAAGAAATCTAGAATAAACCGCGGAACAATCATGATTAACCCAGAAATCTCTCTCTATATTCTGTGAATCTCGATTGATGTCAACAATTTCAATAATACCGAAAAATCTGGATATTAATGAATAATAACGGAAAGGCTGTAAAACCCTATTGTGTAAATATGGAAGCTTAATGTTGCTAATACTACTAGAATAGAACCCTCGAATCTTATCAGGTAATTTTTTAAATATCGAAGAATCATTTTTCGAATAGGCTCTAAAATTGAATCGATTAATTTGAAAAAGACCAAAGTCGCATTTCTAAAAGTGCTACTTTGGTCATTTTCAACATCGAACTATTAAATACACTCTGCTAAAATCCCAAACATACTCGAATAACTGCCTGTTTCGTAACACTGAATCACCAATTAAGTCTCAAACAACGCGCATCTCATTTCAATAATAAACCCCAAAAATCTCGAGAAATTTTAAAAAGTGATCAAGAGATGAAACCTGAGACTAGCAAATATGAAATCGGGAAGCAAGAATTTTCAAAATCAGGAGAATCCTGCCAAACATAACCAAAAAAACACCATCACTAGTTGCAAAATTAAGTTGACACTTGCATTTTCCATATATTTAAAATTGTTTTTCAAAATAAACCTCTAAATACCATTTTTATTTATCGTTTACTGGTAATCAAAAGATCCACTAAATGAGAAACTATAAGTCGAACGAACGCTAATTGATTATAGAGACTGACTGGTTTGGCTCAAGTGAGGGAAACAAGAATTTATTTTCAGTCGCGTTTATGTATTTTTCTAGTTTTTTCTTGATTTTTATGAACATCACAATGATACATCGCAAGCTGCAAACACCAGCAAGTTACTAGAAGCTTGTAAAGATTTTTTAACTTCTTATTAAGAACTTATTACTCTGATATAATGATTATCCTCAAAGCGCAAAAACTCAAATGTAAATGTCAAAATTTATCTTCTCATTTATCATCCAGGGGTTCTATTCTCGAATTCCACAACCATTTCCCACATGTGGACATCTGTCAAAATCTATGTAAGTATTGACGTTTTCGTATATGGGGAATTTTTTTCACATGCTTATACCCATTCGGAAATATTCCCTTGGTACCGAAAACATTCCATAGCGAATTCAAGAATACAGGAATTTTAATTTTCGAACGTTTTTGTGAACTTTGACAGGTGTCCACATGTGGAAAATGGATGTGGAATTCGAGAATAGGCCCCCAGGAAGATCAAAATGAAGTGGAAAATGTGTAGAGATAAAATAGAGACATCTGTATTGATCCGCGAGATTGAAAGTTACTCGTTTTCCTGCTGTTTTAATCGGTTGTTTGATATTACCGGCGGGGGTTGAATGTGTTGGGTATTGTCCACAGTTTGAACTGGATGGCATTTCATTCGGTGCGGCTGGAGATTGCTTATAAGCCTCTATGAAGCATGACTACAATCGGTTTATTGAAATCGTCGACTCGTTGTCCTTGATCAATAACATACAAAACTTTTCGTTATACTTTTCGAAAATTTACTCTTGCGAATTTCGTGACGCCGAAACGGGTTTTATGTCTGTGAATTGGTTGCGTAGTTATGTGACTAATTCGGACTGCGGTTTGTTTTTGCCGGTTTGTATAACGTCCGCTGGAAGTTGTATATGGTTTCTCCATAGACGAGTTCAGCTGATGTACTTTGGAAGTCTTCTCGAAATGTGATTCTTAGACCGAGCAGTATTATGAATAGGGATTTTGTCCATTGTTTTTTAGATACGCACGTTATTGCGGCCTTAAAACTTCGGTGCCACCGAATTGATTAAGCCAGTGCACGCCAGATTGTAGGCTGTAATATTTTTAAAGACGCGTTTGTTTCCATGAGTCTTGCGAGCTCCACGTCGCTTGTTTGTTCGTCAGCGATTGTTGCATAGTCGATGATACTTCCAAGGTGAATTTGGTCGATACGTGATAGTGTGTCTGGGACGACATTGTCGTCTCCGGAGATGTAGCGAATGTCTGCCGTATATTCTGCGATGAAATCCAAGTGGCGTCGTTGTCTTTGTGCTGCCTTCTCGGAATTTTGACGAAGTGCGAAATTTACCGGCTTATAATCTGAGAATAGAATGAATTCTCGCCCCTCGACGAAATTTTTAAAATGTTTTATAGCCGAATAGGCGGCTAAGAGTTCTCTATCATATGTGCTGTAGCGGTTTTTGGTACCGCTTAGCTTTCTCGAATGGAAGAAGAGTGGTTGCCAACTTTTTTTTTGTATATTGTTGGAGTACCGCTCCCATTGCAGTGTTTGACTCGCCGACGAGGATAGCCCGTTTAGCATTTGGAACAGGATACGTCAGCTGAGTGCATTCGGCTAATCCCGTTTTGCATGTTTCGAACGCCTTGATGGATTCATTGGACCAATTTATCGGTGACTTGTCCTTCTTTCTTCGTCCTCTGATGAAATCGTATAGAAATGCCTGGTCGTGTGCAGCGCAGCGCAGCCTTGGGTAGGAAAATTCGATAATAGTTTATCATTCCTAAGAATCGGAGAAAACCATCGGTTGTACCTGATCGTGGAAAATTTTGAATTGCTTCCACTTGTTGTTCGTCGGGTAATATACCGTCTATTGTGATGTGAAATCCAAGAAAGGATATTTTGTCGCGTCGTTTGACTTTGCTTAAGGTGTTCTTCCATGTTTGATGAGGCGATCAGAAGATCGTCGATGCAGTGGAATACGAACTCTAATTCTCGAAACACCGAGTGAACTAGCCTTTGAAACGTTTGAACCGCGTTGCGTAACCCAAATGTCATACGTGGGAACTCAAACAGCCCAAATGGGGTGATGATCGCCGTCTTCTCGATGTCCTTTTTGTTGATAGGAACCTGGTAGGCTGAACGAGGTCGATCTTTGAAAATATTGTACATGATTCGAGTTGGGGTGTGAAATCTGTCACAAAGGGAATCGGGTAACGGTCGGGCTTCGTTACCGGGTTTAGGATTCTGTAGTCGCCGCATAATCGCCAGTTACCGTCTTTTTTCTTTCCTATTTGGAGTGAACTCGCTCAGTTACTTTTGGAGGGTCGACATACTCCTTGTGCTGTCCAAGTTTCGATTTGGCCTTTGGCTATTTTCATCTTGTCAGCATTTAGACGTCGTACTTTTGCGTGACAGGGTCGACTCGTTTTGGTCGACTTGTTGATAACAGTTTTGAATTCCTGTAATAATTTCAGTATCTCGGATTGTTCCTTTAAACCATTTTTAATAGTTTTCCTATGCCCGATTGTAAAAATCGCGTTAACTGTGTGAATTACAAACTGATAAACTACAGTGCTATAGAAATAAAAACTGTTCAGTTTTAGTAAATGAATAAATACAATGTACATACGTCACAAACTTACTGTATTTTGGATATGCATGAAGTGATTATATAAAGTGCTTTAGTTAGTGCTAATATATTTTAAATCTACAAACAAGCAAAATTAAAATAGGAGACACATAAATACGAGTAGAAACGCCTTTATACAATTCTGATCAGTTTTATTTTACTTTAAATTATATTTCACGTAAATAAATAAAATATACACAATGAATTTGGAAATACTTCTTGAAAATCCTAACCCAACCAATGCTGATATTTTCACAGCTATTAAACAATTATATATGTCAGTACCACAAATTCATGTTAGCCTTCAAGAATCTGTGAATAGTATTATCACCGACAATAAAAATACAAAAAAACGTGTGGATAAAATAGAAAATGGTCTGCAAAGAAACAATACAGCTATTCAAACGCTTCAAGCTGAAGTGAATTATTTGAGGCAAAGGGAATTACAGAACGATGTAGTGATAACTGGCTTACCACCAGCGGTTCCCTCAGCTGCAGATATGGTAACCAAATTAGACACATTATATCATTTTGGGGTTGAGAATGTGTTTTCATCTTTTTTACAACAAAGCAAAAACCAGCGTCAAGTACGAGTAGGAGTAAAATCATCCGTTTGATCCATGTCACCATTAAGTTTAAAAAATACGAATCGAAAAATATCCTACTTAAAAATGCTAAAGATAAGGAACCTTTATTGTGGAATCAAATATATCCCGATTTATGCAACAACACAAATAAGGAGAATATAATCCACAACAGTGAAAAAGTAACTGCCGTAAATGGAGAAATATTGAAACAGCTTAGGAACCTTAAGAGAAATAACAAACTCAAATAATGTTGGATTACGAATGGAAAAATTTATATTCGAGTGAAAGAAAACGATTCCGCTATTCTTATTCACTCTTTGGATCAAATTAAATCAATAATTAAATAGACGATTTAACTGTCATGTTGTAGTTACATTTACAAACCTATTTTTCTGATGGTCAACACAACTGTATATTTGCTCAACATTTTTAATTACAAATACATATCGTAAAATTTATTATTATAAATTTATTTATTATTATTTTTTTCTTGCTTATTATTCTTATTTTAATTTTTATTTTAACTATTTATTTCTATTTAACTTTAGAATATGAATATCAATGTGAATCGGAACGGCAACGGTAATTATGATGATAACAGCAACAAGCATTTCACTGACCTTAAAATGATTTCAACTCTGAACTAAAACTTTCTAGTCAGAAAGGGATGAATATTTTATATAAACATAAATCGCTTTATGAACAAATTGTCTAAACTGGAAGAATTTTTAAGCACATTGAACGTATATTGACTGAAACTTTTTTGTACCAAGGTGAAGTGAAATTTTTTAATCTTGATGGTTTTGACTCATTTCATGCAACTCGTAAAGGACGAGGTGGTGGTGGGATTAGTATATTTGCTGCTAAATATCTGAGATGTGAATTGTTAGAAGCTTCAGATTTAATGGAGAATAATTTTTTGGTTATTAAGAGTAGGCTAGTTAATATTAACATAATTGGAACCTATAGACCGCCGCATACTTCCTTATCCCAATTTTTTGATTATTTAAATCAAAAACTTGAAAAATATAAAACATCACTAATTTTTGGAGACTTTAATATTAATCTTTTGAATACATCTGATTCGGAAGTTTATAGTTACCAATCCGTTTTAACAGTAAATGGTTTTGAGATCGTGAATAAAATGGAACCTAAATATGCCACTCGTGTCTCAAATCAAATTAGAACACTAATAGATCATGTTTTAACTTCTAGTAAGTATACGTTTTTAATTCTTTATGGTGATTTACATTTTAGTGACCATAAATTCATCCTTACAAAGTGTTTTGTTCCTATTAGAAATAAACAAATAATACTAACAAAAGTTATAATTGATCACTTTGCCATTCAAGAGTTTATTGTATATCAAATCTAGATCACCAAGAAATACATTTTCAAGAATTTTATCTAGCGCTAGTTGATAAATTATTAAGTAACTCCAAAATTATTACGCAAGAAATAAAACAAAGTGAATTTTAAAAGCCTTGGTTTACCAATAATTTAAAAAATAAAATTAAAATTAGGGATAAAATTACAAACTTAAAAAGAAATACCCTTTAAATGCATTTTATGCAGAGAGATTTAGTATTTTGAAATTAGAAATTCGAAAAGAAATATTTTATAGAAAGAAGCAATATTACACTACCCAATTTAACCATAGTATAATAGGTAATCCTAAATAAGCATGGACTCTTTTTCGTGAATTAATATCAAATAAATCTTTCAACAACATACCTGAAGAATTTCAACTCCAAAATAACGGCATTATCGAAAATAATAAGTTAGCAGTTGCTGAGAAATTTAATGAGCATTTCAACGTAGCTGGTAAAAGAATTATCGAGTGTTTCCCTAATGTTCAATATGACATTGGTTTACTACAGTATAATACCAAGTATGATTTGAATAATGTTAATATAGTAAATGAGGAGGAAATTTCCAAAATAATCTCTGGTTTCAAATCAGATGCAGCTGCTGGATGGGATAATATATCGGCCAGTCTTGTTCAATCGATAAAAATACGTGTATCTAAGGCAATTGCAACAGCAGTAAATGAATCATTTGAAACATGCAGGTTTCCAAATGAGTTTAAGAAAGCAAGAATTACCCCCCTTTATAAATCAGGAAGTAGACTGAACCCTAATAGCTATCGGCCCATTTCGATCTTACCATTTTTTTCTAAAATTTTTGAAACGGTTATAAAAAACCAGCTTGTAACTCATTTGGAAAAGAACAAGTTAATTGCCTCGAATCAATTTGGATTTTTGAGAAAGAGTAGCACTCTCTCTGCAACTTTAAATCTATCTGAAAACATTTTTAATAATATTGAGAGAAAACAAGTTACTGCTGCTCTTTTTCTTGATTTGAGAAAAGCTTTTGACTGCATGGATTATACAATACTTTTTAAGAAGTTGGAGTTTATGGGAATAAAAAGCAAAAGCTTGTCACTGTTGAAGAGCTACTTAACTGACAGAACTCATTTTACTAAAATTGAGGACCAATCTTCCAGTTGTCGATTTCTAGAATGTGGAGTTCCCCAGGGATCCATTCTGGGTCCCTTACTATTCCTCTGCTATATGAATGTCATTTTCCGACATTTAAAAATATTTCAATGTTAGGACCTGCTATAAAATCTGACCTTAAAATTCTACAAAGCTGGTTTTCAATGAATAAACTACAGATAAATTATGAAAAATCAAACTTCATCATATTTTATATACGACACAAACCGATGAATTATGATTTACTCTGTGAACTTACTATAGCTGATAATAAAGTAATTAAAAGAGTCGACAAGTTTTGCTATTTACAAAATCAGGCTATCAAGGCTTTGAAAGGACTAAAATCACTAACACCCACAATTTTATTATACTCCGAAAATATGCTGCCTGCATCTAAGCTAATTGGCTATGAGTACTTAATTATATAGTGTATAAAATGACTTATAATTTAATAAAGTTCAATAATGACCTTACAACAAACTACAGTGTGACCAACAGGCAAATTCGTTTTAGTGGCCACTATCGCGTTCCTCCATACACAACAAATATTGCCCAAAGTAGTATCTTTTATAAAAGTATTAAACTTTTCAATAACTTGCCAGAAAACCTAAAAACAACTCCTATAAATATTTTTAAGAAAGAAATCAAAAAGCTTTTATTTGGTCAGTTTGTTCATGAATATAATTTATCACATAATATGTAATTGCCATTAAATTTTTGTTTATGTAAAATTTTTTTATACTTTTGCTTCCACTGGGGAGAATGTTTGTTGTTTGGGGTGTCTTGAATTGCTGTGCTGTTTTCCGATTTACATTTTAAGATTGATTATAATGAAGAAATAGTTAGAATTATATAATACTAAAGTAAAATAGAATACTTACTTGTGCATTTTTTTTTAGTATCTAAATAAAATAATATTTTCTTGTATGAAATAATGAATATTTTTTTTAAGATCCAGATTTACCGAACCGACTGAAAAACTCCTCTGCTCTTTATGAAAGGATGCTGATTTGAGCTGCCAAATTGTTTGATTGCGTTCCTTGCATTTCATTTGTCGAAGCCTTCATGTTGCGTTTGCTAATTTTTGTAGGTTTGAGTCATCCATGCAGGATAAGATTTCCTGTGTGTGTGTGTGTGTGTGTGTGTGTGTGTGTGTGTGTGTGTGTGTGTGTGTGTGTGTGTGTGTGTGTGTGTGTGTGTGTGTGTGTGTGTGTGTGTGTGTGTGTGTGTGTGTGTGTGTGTGTGTGTGTGTGTGTGTGTGTGTGTGTGTGTGTGTGTGTGTGTGTGTGTGTGTGTGTGTGTGTGTGTGTGTGTGTGTGTGTGTGTGTGTGTGTGTGTGTGTGTGTGTGTGTGTGTGTGTGTGTGTGTGTGTGTGTGTGTGTGTGTGTGTGTGTGTGTGTGTGTGTGTGTGTGTGTGTGTGTGTGTGTGTGTGTGTGTGTGTGTGTGTGTGTGTGTGTGTGTGTGTGTGTGTGTGTGTGTGTGTGTGTGTGTGTGTGTGTGTGTGTGTGTGTGTGTGTGTGTGTGTGTGTGTGTGTGTGTGTGTGTGTGTGTGTGTGTGTGTGTGTGTGTGTGTGTGTGTGTGTGTGTGTGTGTGTGTGTGTGTGTGTGTGTGTGTGTGTGTGTGTGTGTGTGTGTGTGTGTGTGTGTGTGTGTGTGTGTGTGTGTGTGTGTGTGTGTGTGTGTGTGTGTGTGTGTGTGTGTGTGTGTGTGTGTGTGTGTGTGTGTGTGTGTGTGTGTGTGTGTGTGTGTGTGTGTGTGTGTGTGTGTGTGTGTGTGTGTGTGTGTGTGTGTGTGTGTGTGTGTGTGTGTGTGTGTGTGTGTGTGTGTGTGTGTGTGTGTGTGTGTGTGTGTGTGTGTGTGTGTGTGTGTGTGTGTGTGTGTGTGTGTGTGTGTGTGTGTGTGTGTGTGTGTGTGTGTGTGTGTGTGTGTGTGTGTGTGTGTGTGTGTGTGTGTGTGTGTGTGTGTGTGTGTGTGTGTGTGTGCATAAATTTCGCAATACTGGCTCGGTTACTTCATATGGTTTCATACTTGTTAAGCTTGGGAGGTGCGAGAAGTTGATCGCATACTCATTTAACCATGTGTGGGTCGAGAGCTGCGATAATATGCCCATAATTGGTAGCATCGAACGCACTGCTACCAATTCCAAACTGCGCTTTCAACTGTGTACATCAGATTTCTGGAACGTCGCGATTGAATGGTGCATATTTCACCAATACTTTGTACACTTTGGTCGTCCAACCATCGTGGGCTTCTGCTCTAATTCATTCTCACTGTAACTCATTGTAAAACATGCCGATAGAAATAATTAAAACCTGATAGGAAAATAAAATTTTGTATTTACACTTGGATTTTGTCAACGAGTTAACGATAATCATGCGCAACGGATAATCATCCGGTATGATTATTATCACGATAAAAAAAAATTGACTAATGTCGAACACCGCCAAATAAAACAAACAACAAAAGTGCACTAACCCTTGGCGCCCATGCTGTTTCACCGAATTAATTTTACGTTAATTTAATTTAAATTTATATAATGCAAGTTCTCCTTTATTGAAGTTGGTTATGAGGCTTTAAAAACCGCGGTAGTTGTGTATGAGGCTTTAAAAACCGCGGTAGTTGTGTTTCTCTGTGCTGAGGATGCACTCCGTTGAATTGTAACGTTATTCCGAGATCCAATTTATACACGTGCCCCTTGTTTGAGGTTATGTTACGCACGTGTGTATTCGTGTGGTTGGAATTATTTTTTTTTAAATATGCATTTAATCACGTCATAATTTTGATCACGTCGGGGTCACCAATGTGGGTACCTCTGAGGGCTCGACATATGTTGAATCAGGTCCCTACACCACTTTAACCACACTACGATGATAACGGTAGTTTGGAAGTATATTCAAAATTCGGATTTCAATAGAACTTATAATAAAATTTAAGGAATACAAATGTTTCATTTCGGCGAATGAAATTTTGTTGTAATATTTTTAGGTGTGTTCGAATCACGTGTTGAATAGTATCTCTCGTTTTTGATGTATCTGGCGGACCCGATACATCGAAAAATTGTTGGTTCGTTATCGTTTTGTCCGTTGAGCCCTATTGTGTAATTACAAAAAATGGAATGTTATAGGGGTCGCCACCAAAATTCGGCTTAAAAAAACAAAATAAACTACAACCGTATTTGAAAAAGTATGAAACATACTTCATTTTCAATCGATGTCCAAATAAACTGTTCGAAAATATGGTGTACATTAGGTTTGTGTACAAGATATGTATCTGCTTATTCCTTGTCTGTGCCTGAACTAAAGTGATAAATAAAGTTTCTAAAGTGGCTCAGGGAAAGCCAGAAATGGTGGCAATTTCATTTTTTGGCCCGAATTTTTGGTTTATTTTTAATTTTTGGCTGACTATTCGTAATTAAAACTTATTGTTAATGTATGGTTATTAGATTTCGAATTTCTTTAAAACTTATTGTTAATGTATGGTTATTAGATTTCGAATTTCTCAAATTTATAAAAACAAATATACGCCAGACACGTCTGTATCAATTAAAATCAACCTTCCTGCTTTTCTATTACACGCGAACAACCATAGATAATTAAAGCTACAAAAACAGTAAATCAATCGTTCGGTATTGCAATGATCGATTAATTGATTAAAAAAAAAAAATGTTTATTTTAAATAAAGTTATCAACTGTAATGTAAATTGCAAATTTATAATTGATGACAAACTATCAAACCACTAAAAAACGAAATAAAATAAAAAATAATCACAGATGTTAATATTTATTTGTAAATAAAATAGTTTAGGTAGGTAACTAATCACTAATGTGATTAGTGTCATCTTAATTGTATTACATCAACTGTTGCAATTTCTGTATTTGTATTTATATTTATTTATTTTTCTAAGTCGCTGATTTTATTACGTGGGGTGAGCACAATTTACATGGTACACATAATATATTGAACGTTTATCATGCATACATAGTTGTAATACATATGTGGTGATAAATTTAAATGGATTTAATTGGAAATATACATACACATAGAATAAATTAATTTTATATAATTTGGTTATGGTAATTAGATATTTCCTAACTAATTAATTGATTTAGTGATCATGCCAATATAATAAATAATAAACAAACAAATAAATACCCACCTAGCATTCCCAAGATTCCACTTAAATAAATAAAGCCACCCGTTAATTTTTGTATTTTACACCAAATGTTCTAATATTAAACAATTAATATTCATTTAAAAAAAAATATTTAAATTATAAAATAAATAATAATTCACACACCCTTAATATTTGTCACCATCAAAATAAAAAAAAAAAATTTATTCTATTATTAATAACAACAAAATAAAAAAAAATAGACCTGGAAATTATTTAATATTTATAAAAGGACCAAAGGGAATTAAAATAAATACTAAACAAAAAAAAATAAAAGTAAAGTGGAAGGGTATTATTTAAAACCTGCTTAACTCTAATCAAATAATAAAAATACAATTGTCATCATCAGAGATGAGATCACTTTTTGTTGTTGTTGCTGTATTTTTATATTTATTTTTTTTTTTTTTTTGTAAAAAGGGCTAATGAATAAATTGATTGTAATTTTTTGGATAAACAATACATTTTTGCTTTTTTGATTATTTAAAGAATATAAATAAATAAATGAAAATTATGGAAAATTATTTACATTTTTAAAACATTCGGTCTATACGAATATTTCGATTTAGTCTACTGAACCATGTGCCATGCTAAAAGGTATTATTGGAATACCAAAACAAAGTAAAATTATCTAATCCTACATATATTAGCACATAATTTGATCCAATATACGTGTTAAAACTCCTAATTGATTTTTATTCCTGCGATCACAATAATTAGCTTAGGCGAGAAAAATAGCCCTTGTGGTATACAAATTTTGAACATACGTTAGCAAACAAAACGTTATTTGTAACAATTGCTAATATCTTTTTGCTAAATCATTTTTCTAGCACCCCCCTTCTTTGTATATTTGTTTTTATGTTTTTAAATGAACCTATTGAAATATTTATGGTATGTATACAAATCAACCCTCACTTAGAGATAAATAACATTTTAGATAATCTATTGAATTAATTTGTGACGACAGTAATAGTAATAATAATAATAGAATCTCTATCTCTATATACTATATGTAGTATATGTATGTACATAGTTTTTCTTTTGCTATTTGATTTTTCTCTCTCCGCATGTTTTAGCAAGTAGACATAATATGGGCAATAAATAAAAACTACGAACCTATCAATTTAATTTCCAGCATTAATTTGTTATAATTTTCCACTTGCTAGTTTAGTTTTATTAGTTTTTAAAAAGGGATGATTATTTATTACCATATGAAATGGTTTTAAGTGTATTAATTTCAATAATGGAATTGATTTCGTAAATTTTTTTTTTTTTGGTTTTACCGAACAATTTTTACTATACTTTATATCAGTACGTACGACTAATTAACAATTTTATGTTCTGCATAAATTTTGAGGATGAATTGTATTATTAATGCTAGACCCAGATCTTAGACAATACAGTAGAAGATACCGCTAAAGAAGTAAATTTCCTTGTCTCTAACGTCTGTTAGAAAGTACTAAAGTAGCCAATGGGCGAATATTGAGAAAACTAAATTTAACGATTTGTTAAACGCGTTTTTTTTTGTATTAATGTCCAAACTCTTTAAGAAGCTTCTGGTAAAAAGATTAAATCAACAATTGATCAAGTACCTACACAGAATAACCAGTATAATTGAGAAAGCTTTAGAGGAGAAAAAAGTCTGTTCAACAATATTTCTAGACGTTGCACAAGCGTTTGATAGAGTGTGCCATGAAGGACTTAACCAAAAGTTAAGAAATCTTCTACCAATGCAATTTGCTAAGATACTGGAATCTTACTTGAAAGATAGGTTCTTCAGGATTAAGTTAGGTTATACATTTTCTGAATTGAAATCAATGCAGGAGCTGCACAGGGCAGTGTATTAGGGCCGGTTTTATACCTACTATACACTTATGATCTTACTACATTAGAAAACAATACAGTGGCGACTTTGCAGATGACACGGCGATCTTAGCTGTTGGAAAAACCAACGAAGAATCAACACAGAAGTCAACTTTACAAACAGACGATTCGAACATATTCCGATTACCATAAATCGGGAAATAATAACGCATGCGAACACCCTGGATGCTAAACTACGATGGAAAGCACACGTCAAGATGAAAAGTGAAGAATTAAGACTTAAATACAGAAAAATGTATGGGCTGATGGGAAGGATTATTTTATTAACATACAACAAGCTTCTACTTTATAACCAAATATTGAAACCGATTTGGACTTATAGTATTCAGCTTTGGGGTTATACCAAACAGAGCAACATAAATATCATCCAAAAATTTCAGAATATGGTATTAAGGAACATCGTTGATGCACGTTGGTATGTCAGGAACAATGACCTTCATAGGGACCTTAAAGTGAACCTCATGTTAAACGAAATTCAGGAAAAAACACGGAGACATGAAGAAAAGCTCCGCCAACATGTGAACATTGAAGCAACTCAGCTCGTAAGCATCACGAATTTAGTAAGCAGACTTAAAAGGACCAAACCGTTTGAGCTGGTGTGATTATCAGCTTAAACAGCATTGTGCTGATCTAAAATCCACTACGTGCAGTGTTAGAATTTCCCTCATTTTGGTATCACAGATAGTCTCCCAAATGGGTAATAGATAAAGTATGTGGGATGAAACATGAGCGTGATAAATATTAATTTTAGTTTCTTGGTTAACTAAGTAAGAAATGTGCTTTAAAACACAATTTTTATTTTTTATTTAAGCTCAGAAAGTTCAATTCCAGCCAATTAATTGACCAATGTCATTGACATAAAGCAAAAACATAATCGACCCGATAATAGAGCCCTGAGGCACACCACATTTCACAGTTATAGTTGATCAGACACACTATCACTCAAAGATACAAAATGTTTGAGATTTCTCAAGGGGCTGGCAATAAAGCGGCACACAAATAATTAATATTTGAGATACAAAAAATTAATAAAGCGGCACAAATTTATGAGCAATAAAAAAAAATTTCTTGGCATCATAAAATTAAGTTTTTGGAACAAAATATAATAATTTGGCAACATTTATTATTTTTTTGGCACTATTGGAAGTGAACACAAAAAATTATTTTTGGGCATTGAATTAAAGGTTTTGAGAGTCAACCATTAGAAACAAAAATAATAAATAGGTATCAAATAAAATATTTGGCTGATTCCAAATATTTATACAAAAAATGTTCTTTTAAGGAACCAAATAAAATAAAGTGGGACAAAAATTATCATCAAAATTAATTTATTGCCAACAAATTAATATATGGGGCCAATTTATGTGAACATAATTTTTTTTGGTAAAGAAAATTTTATGAGGTTTTCGGAAAAAAAGCAATACGACCTCGTTTTGCGTTATATCAAATTGGGTATTTTAAATTTTCGAATCTCTTCAATTTGTTACTGAAATGAAACTTTTCTAAATGTGCTACGAAATTTTAGGTTTGCTTTATTTTTTAGAGTGAAGTAATTCCTACTTTCATTTTCTTTTTACAGTGAAAATTTCATTTGAATCATTTTGATCGGCAAATGGTTAGCATCCAATTAATTTTATTCTTTAAAGTTGATTAATATAAACATACATTTAAAAGTGTTTAGCTGTGAAATTGTCGTACTTGTAGTCTTACTTTGCGAATGTAACAACAACAATGCCGTGTATTTTCATTCCGGAATGAGTAGTTTCAAACCAACTTTTTTTTAGTGTAGAACTAGAAATAATTTTGAATTTTTTTTTTGTTCTTTTATTTAATTTTTAATGCCAAATGAAAACACTCGCACCAATTCACAGTCACTTGGCAGCTTTACTGAAAAAGCCCAAGACAGCCAAGAATTTCTCTTGGCCTGACGAATGCCAACACGCATTCACGTCACTAAAGGCTGAATTGGCTCAGATAACACTTCTGGCACACCCTCTGAGCGACTCAAAGCTCAGCTTAACCACCGACGCATCAAACACTGCTGTCGGTGCGGTACTGCAACAGTAGAACAACAAGTGTTGCGAACCACTGAGATTCTTTTCAAATAAACTCTCGGATGCCGAAAAGAAATATTCCGCATTCGATCGGGAATTACTCGCAATATATCTGGCAGTCAAATACTTGAGATATTTTGTTGAAGGTCGGGACTTCACAATTTACACCGACCATAAGCCTCTAACTAGAGCAATTCAATCTAAAACTGAACGTAATCAAAGGCAAACGCGCCACTTGGATTACATTAGCCAATTTACAACGGATATCCAACATGTTCACGGACATGACAATGTTGTCGCGGATACACTATCTCACACAACCGACAATGAAACGGCCACAGTCGAGACTCACACGACTTGCACAAAATTGCAACAACGCAAAAAGCAGACCTAGAACTTCAGAATTTATTTTCTGGTTCCGAATGTCACACTAGTTCGTCAATGAAACTAGAGCTTTTTAAACTACCTGGCCTCGAAATCATCTGCGAAACATCTACTGGGAACAATCGCCCATACATCGCACGTTCACTACGTCGGACCATCTTCGACACATTGCATAACATTTCGCATCCTGGAGTCCGTGCAACTCGTAAATTGATTACTGCTCGCTACTTTTGGCCTAACATAAACAAAGACGTAGGTAATTGGGCTCAGTTTTGTTTATCCTGCCAACGTGCCAAAGTTCAACGGCATACTAAATCACCCCATGGACAATTTGAGATTCCATCTGTTCGATTCGAACATATCCATTTAGACATTGTAGGTCCACTTTCCCCGTCTAATGGATACACTTACTTGCTCACCTGTGTCGATCGCTTCACTCGCTGGCCTGAAGCATACTGTATCACTAATATGTCGGCTGCAACCATTGCCACAACATTTGTCAACAACTACGTATCACGATTCGGCGTGCCCCTTCATATCACAACTGATCAGGGAACACAATTCGAGTCTAAACTTTTTACAGAGCTAACAAAACATCTCGGATCAAATCAGATACGGACAACGGCTTACCATCCGCAAGCCAAGGGCATGGTCGAACGCTTCCATTAGCAACTCAAAGCTGCACTAATGGCCAGAAGCAACACAATTAATTGGAGCTCGGAAATACCAATCATACTTCATGGAATCCGAGCAACAGTGAAAGAAGATCTGAAGTGCTCACCAGCGGAACTAGTTTACGGTCAAACCATCAAGCTACCTGGTGAGTTCTTCGTCGAAAATCTTTACCGTATTTTTTTTAGGAAACAATGTGGTCACCTTAACAGCTAAATTTCCCGCTACTTCAACCGACATTTTAATTCCGTTGGTATTTAAATATTGCGAAATCTTGGTTACCAATAAATTTCGAAGAGTGTCGCTTAACGTGTTGTTTTGTTGATAAAAATTTATAATTTCGAGACCAGTGTGAGTTTTTTTCAATAAAGCATTAATATACTCAAAATTTTATTGTTATCATTGTCGTAGTGGGTGATATTGCTGGTTGATTCCTGAGGAGAAAGTGCCGATATTTTTTGTAAAACAACTGAATCTTCCACATCTTTATATTCATTTATTCCGACGAATGTTTGTTGCCATTTGGTTAAATTGAGGTCTAGTTTGATTTGAAGCCCAATTGGAATTTTTTTATAAAAATCCTATTTAAAATTATTTTTCATAAGTCTTAGAACTTCGACGTCCACGAAATGTTCTATAAAAATTAAATTAAAGACATAAAATTAGTTTTTTATAATTCAAATATATATGTACGAGTACATACCAATACATGTTTTAAACAAAATTTCTAAATTCCAAGATTTTAGCAAATTATAAAGTTCTTGTTGCACTTCGAATGAAAATTGAAAGTTATCGATATTAACTGATGAGAAATTAATCACATCCGGTTGTTGGTTGGCATTTTGGTCTTTGAAGAAATATTCTCTATTTGATGATGAAGTTTTTTGAATGTTAAGCGAATCATTCGTTTCAATTGCTTCAAAGCGTATAATATCGTCGGTTTCAAGATGACTTCAAAAAAAGTTTCGGACATTGTGTTGCAGCAAATCAAAATGTTATTTAGTACAACAAATTTTATTTTTTTTTTAAATTAAATAATAAATTTCAAACTTAAATTTAAAACGCTATTATTCACATTAAAACTTAATCAACTTTACAAAAGGTTTCGATAATTACTGATAATTACTGAATGCTGAATTTAATTATGTAAGTTCTGTCTTTGCATCTGTGAATATAGTATTTTTCAAATAAAATAAATAAAAATGGATAAATTTAAATATAGAGGAAAGTAGCGTAAATCCGGTTATAAAAATTAATTAAAAAAGAAAAACGGAACATTCAAAACTAAACTAACTGAAATGTCGATAAGGGGATATCAATCAATTTTTAGCTATAAAAAAAAAGTAAAAAAGGTGTTCCTTTAAATACAATAAAAAATTTCACAAAACACAACCTATTTTTAAGAAGGTGCCCCTTTGTTGTTTTGAAAACCAGAATATTTTCTGGAAAATTTATAATAAAGAATATTTTTTTTTTTAAACATAATCACACTAGACAGGGACACATAATAATTCTAATTTATTGTTGTTGCAATTCAAATTAATCGTCTTAAAAATATTCTTTAAGTTGTACCATAAGCTTTCCTGTGGCAGTTTTTGTAATATTTATTGAAGGGCAATAAAATTCTTTTATATTAATTAACATATCATTTTGAATATATTTATGTCCTCTATTTCAAAGATTTAAAATGAGGGTTCAGTTTGCTAGTTGCAATTTGGTCAGCTAAAATAATGATTAAACCATCGATATCATTAACAAATATTTCAATTATTTTAAAAAGTTCTAATTCTTCGTTGAATTTACTTAAATATAAATTCTGTTTGTACAAAGTTCCTCTATAAGAAATTTGAGAATAACAGCTAAAATTATCTCGTGACTGTTGCACTTTTTTACAAAAATCAATACTGCGCGTGGGGTTTTTTTTTGTACTTTTCTTCTGTAATTAGGTTAGGTCTTGGTGGAGTCATGAGAAAATTTGAGAATTTGAGTTGATCTTTTCTTGCTAAAGTGAGACATATATTTTTCCTTGAATTTGTGTTTTTTGCGCAACACTTTGAGTCTCTATGCTCGACTTCAAACCCAAGACACCAATATTCCCTAGAGAGACCCGATGATTCTATTATCTTGGAATAGTGTAGTAGAAGATGATGTTTAGGCTTTAGAGTATCATTAAAAAATAATAGGTATTTTGTGTGATGCTCTTTTATAATTTGATTAAGAAACGCCAGTTTCTGGGCATTGAGCCGTTTTGAGAGTAAAATATCTATTATTTGAATCAAGCAAATTACAACACTCCAAACTTCGTCATTCTCGGGAATTAGGTCCCCTATCATAAGAGGGAAATAGTGTATAAAACACTTCATCTCACTTGCAGACATTTTTAATTTAGATTTTTTCAGATGAATTTCTAAAATTTCTGCAGATATGTTTCCTACATCAAGCCCATAATTGAAATTAGTTTTTCGGATATTTATTGTTTCTAATGAAAATATTTTAACCTTTTCCGCATAATATTTGATTATGTGACACAAATCATAATGACATATGCCCTCGAAAATGTCATGCATAATGTCAACAAAATAATTGTCTACAACGTGAAATGACTTTATGCTGTTAAATATTGATTTTTTTGAATATCACTTTCTTTTGTAAGTTGCTCTGAAACATCAATTTCGTAGTTTTGTATATTTCGTTCCATATTTAATTTATTTTCACAGAGACGTCTTGTTTCTGATTTATGGCATTTGCAAAACCTACAAAAAAAATTGCTAGAGAATGATTTATTAAAGTCGCAAATATCATTTACACCCAAGTTATCCCCGACAACTAGCCCTAAAACAAAATGAATCCGAAATTCAGGGCCGGATAAATTTATAAGTATACCTTCTTCTTCGAAAGATTTTATTTTGTTTATTAGTGTTTCAAACAAGAGTCATTTCCAAATTATTTTAAATATTTGGATTTTATAAAACCAGAAAAAAATATATTTTCTGTTTTTGATATATAGTATTATTGTGTAAAATGGGAATGAAAAATACAGGGTGGCTGAGACCAAGTGTTACCAAATGAAAACGCTGTAATTTTTTTAATTTTGATTATTTTTTATTGAAATTTCGTGGAATATGTTGAAAACATATTACATTTTATGAAAAACATGTTACTGCTCGATATGACCTCCTTTGGCTTTGATTATTTGATTCAGTCTTCCATAGAAAGCATTGCATGCTGACCGAACGTGGGCTTGCGGAATTTTATTCCATTCTCGAACAAGAGCTGACTTCAATGCATCAACACTTTCGTATTTTTTAGTGGACACCTTACTCTCCAAAATGGACCATATGGAGAAATCCATGGGATTCA
Organism: Tipula vernalis; assembly: GCA_958295665.1. Classification (NCBI taxonomy): domain Eukaryota; kingdom Metazoa; phylum Arthropoda; class Insecta; order Diptera; family Tipulidae; genus Tipula; species Tipula vernalis. Next base: position 216,599,199 of record OY282560.1, on the reverse strand, counting down.
AGTCTGGTGAATATGGTGGCCATTCTTTCGACGAAATCAGCCGCGGAACGCAATTTTGTAAAAATTGCTGTGTCGCTCGAGCTTTGTGTGACGGTGCCGAGTCCTGTTGGAATGTCCAACGGTTCGTACCAAAGTGTTTACGTGCCCAAGGTAGCAAAGCATCGTTTAGGATCTTTTGGCGGTACATCTCTTAGTTTACCTTGACTCCATGTTCGATGAAAACGAGAGGAGTGCGTCCATCTGCAGTAACTGCAGCCCAAACCATAACATAAGCTGGTGATTGCTTGCGCATGGCAACTCTTGTGTCCAAATTATCGTTGGACTTGTCCTCTAACCAAACACGATCATTTTGTTTATTCACATGCTGTTGAATGGTGAAAATTTTCTCATCAGAAAAGACAATTTTTGGAATCTCATCACGTTCGGCCAAGGCCTTCAATGCTCGTGTTCTTTCAAGCCTAACTTTTTTTTGTGCCTCCGTAAGATCTTGAACTTTTTGTATCTTGTAGGGCTTCAAGTGTAGGTCATTTTTCAATATGGTTTGAATGCTGTATCGTGAAACATGTAGACGTGCGGCTAATTGATTGGCACTTTGACGAGGATTTCGTTGGATTCGTTTCTTCACCTTTCGTATCATTTCTTTTGATGTTGCTGTCTTTTTAGGACCGCCTCTGTTGCGTTTAGCGATGCTACCAGTTTCGTTGTATCGAGTTATGGTTCGATACACAAACATTTTATTCACATTCAAATGCTGGAGCTGACGAACTATTGCTGTTTGTGAATTTCCACCCAAATACAGTGCAATTACACTATTACGTTTGAATTCCATTACGATTTTTTTATTAAGATATTAATTTAGAACAATTATTTATTGACCACATATAAACAACTAACCAAACTTCAATCTGTCAAAAAATTAATGCGCGAAAATGACAACTACACAAATGACAGCAGAGTGAAGTTATTAACATTTGGTCTCAGCCACCCTGTATATACCGGTTATTGATTCAGAATGAGATCCTAATGGATTATTAATTTCAAATCCATCAAAGTATAAAAATATGGTACACATAAAATACCGGGAAGTGGTTTGATTTTAGATTTCCATAATTTTCCATCGGTAAAACACGAAATAAAGTTGTTGTTATCAAAAGCAGGATTATCCGCAATAATCAAGGAGAGATCATCAATCTTTTCTAAAATTAATTTTATTTGGAAATCTAATGATAAAAACACGGCCTTTGTAGACATTTCATCGTAAACTGATTCTCCATTTCTGTTAATAATGCCTATTTCATCATTAATAGTTATTTGACTTAACGGAATTAAAAAATGTTTGTCATGTAACCATTTGTTTAGTTTATAATCAGTTTTGCAAACTTGAAACACGTTTTCAAGCATATTTACCGTATCCAACAAAACAAAGTTTAATTCAGGAGTAACCCGTCTGAAATTTGAGAATATTTTCCAAATGATTTGCAACAGGCTCAGTTATAAATTGTATAATTGATTGTTGAATTTGCTCAATATTGTGCCTATTAAAATTATTGATATTGTGCAATTGAAGACAAAACTTAACAGAACTTTCAGCTAATTTGTTGTTAACCTCGCTAATATCTATGCCGGGTAAACTAGAATTTAGATTATTTGAATTATCCAATAAACAAGGTTCATTTGAAAATACTATTGAAGAATTTTGTTCACTTTTGTGTGAATCGGATTTACAAGGCCTATTTAATTTGTTAACAATATTAAGTTCGTTATTTGTTTCATTGTTAACAATTAACTCTATCTTCTCGTGTTTCTTTACGTGTTTTCTGAAATTTTTTAAGCACCCAAAATACTGAAAGCATGATTTTTCACAGCATTGATAATCACTAAATTCGTTAAGATAGATTTTCAAGTGCACTATTAAAGCTCGAGAGGAAAAGTTAATCTTATTACACTTAAAGCACTTCATTACGTTCAGTTTTATTGTGAATAAAACGTTTAAATAATATTAATTGATTAGTCTAATATTGATTATCTTTTTTTTAGAAAATAATTTAATAGCGACAAAAAAAAATTCAATTTGTTCACTAATTATTAATAACACTTTGGTACTATGTAAAATGTAAAAAATTAAAATGATTAGACTTTAACAAATTAAATTGAGTCGGTAATAATATACAAATACTTACATTAAATTATTTTAAAAACTATATTTCTTTAAACCAGTTTACACAAATCACCAACACAAAAATTTTGGATTAAACCAATTTATTTAAAATAATTACAAAATTAAAAATCTTAAATTATGCGACACATCCACTCTGGCTCGTATAATTAATATAAAATACACAAAATCTAAATCCATTATAACGGGAAATCATTTTACTGTAAAACGATCGAATACCATCAATTCAACAATTTCTTTTCAAAAATACTGCTCAAATTCATCAAATTAATGAAATTTATAACAAAGGTAATAAATATGAAAAACAAACTATCAAACTGAATAAAGTCCGAGCTTCAATTTCTATCAATTTAACAAAAAAAATTATTGGATTTTTTATTAATTTTGACAAAATATTTCTTATTTTGATGAAATTTTTAATAATTTTGATTAAAACATAGTTAATTTTACAATTTTTTCTTCAACAAAGTTTTGAACTCAGATAATCTACCGAAATATTTTCCAAACTAAAAAAAATTTTGTTTTTTATCAAATTTATAATAATTTCGTTGAATTCAACAAATTATTTTATTTATTTGATTAAATTTATTCAAATGAACAAATTTAGTTTGTTAGCATTTTATGGAAAAAATTCTCTTAGATTCACTGATTTATTTTTTTGAGTGCAGATTGGGCTGAATGCCGTGAGAGTCTCGTAAATCGAATTCTGGTTATATTTTTCTGCTTGGTGGACCAATCAGTTGGTCATGTAAACGGCAAAATTGTGTGACTTTATCAAGTACAGAAGCCGAATTTGTTTCTTTAGCAGAAGCTTGTAAAGAGTCTGTGTGGCTCCAACGATTGTTACATGATTTGAACTGGAACGGTGATGATTGCACAATAATATATGAAGATAATCAAAGTGTACTGAAGTGGATCGAGACTGAAAAATTTACTAATCGCTCCAAGCATATCGATGTGAGGATCTCATTTTGTTAAGGAATACATTGACAGAAAGGAAGTTGTTTGTTGTTTTTGCCCAACGGAAAATATGGTTGCTGATTTATTAACCAAGGGACTGGCAAAAGATCAATTTCAGAAATTAAGAAGTAAAATAATTTTAGATTAAGGAGGAGTGTTGGAATAATAATCTAAAATGTAATTTATTTTATATAATTTCACGATAATTTTAAGTAAACAAATTATACGATTTAATTTGCTAATTGTCACTAAGTTCATTCAAGTTAAATTATTCTGTTTGTAGTGTAACTTAGCCTTTATATTTTTTTTATACATACTTTATAACCAGTCAATGTATCTTAATCGTTTTTTTAAGTCTCATTGAATAAAAACGTGTGTTTAAATTGTGCCTGAATTGTAATACTGCGTGCTTGCTTACAATTTTCTACAAAATTTCTAATAGTATGGAGTTTTGGGGATGTGGAGTTATGAAATGTAATTCTACTATATTGTGACATGCAATTTTCTTATGTTACACTTCAGGATATGTGTTTTGAGGTTAAGAAGTGATGGTAATTATAAAGCTCTTCGAAATTGAGGTTTGAGTTTTGCGTGTTTTTTTTATTTTTTTGCTACATTTTTGGTTTGTAGTTTATTGCGATTTCAGATTTATGAGTTTGAAGGTTATAGATTTTAAGGTTATGGGTTTTAGGGTTATAGGTTATCGATCTCAAGGTTATTGAGCTATGAAGGTAGAGGGTTGTAAGGTTTAAGAGTTAATATTGTTGGGTTTTATAGTTTCAAACGGTTTTTTAAGGTTAGAAAAAAACATTCACCTGATGGGGCAAAACTGGATTCGGATTCGGTTTCAGCGACCCAAAAAACATATATTCTACTTGGTCTGATTTAAGGAACCCTCCACTAATTTTATTTTGTGGTCCTGTGATATTTGAAAAAAATTGAAGAAGATTCCTTAAACAAAGGAAAAAGTCCCAAAAAGGTGGAGTTTTATACACATTTAAACAACACGGCGTTTTGCCTTTGTGCCCTATTTCAAAATATCTAAACTATTTTCAAAACAACCACAAGATATATTCACCCTCTCTATTTACCAAAAAAAAAAAAAAATCAATCAAGTTGAACACCAACACTAATTGTATGATCAACCCATATTTAGAGTTACGCTAAATCTTTCATCAAATACACTTGCTAAATGTATTCATTTCGATAACAACTAGTCCCATAAAATAAATAATTATAAGCCCCTTAAAAAAAATTAATTTAATTTAAATTTATAAAAATAAAATTAGCACCATCTGTCGCAATTGCTTTCATCAAAAATTATGATTCCTAATTGTATGGATAATTGAAAAAAGGATCAACTTTGCGGTTGTTGGTGTGATATAGCAAATTTTAAGGGTGGAATTTTTTTTTATTACTTTGTTTATGTAATTTAATATGATAAATAATATAATAAAAAAGGGTAACATTTATTCAAATATATATGTATACCTACATATATGTATGTATATACATAAGAAAATTAAGAGGATTTTTTCTTATTTGAATAAAATATTTTTTTTTAGAATATTTTAGATGTTAACATGATTATTAACACTTGCTCAGATTTCTATACTCGTCTGCTTTCATATCAAATTCGTTTGCTATTTTATATCAGTTTAATATAAAAAATGAAGCCTATAATATATTGAGTTGTCATACATATATGTACTCATATATCCTTTTCATATTTTTTTTTTTTGAATCCACATATCAATCTTAACCTTTCATCGTAAACAAACGTACATATAATACATACTTGGAAATAGTTAAACAAGAGTATTTATCTTGCAGCAAAATATAATATTTTCTAAATACAAATAATACTATACACAATCAAAAAAAAAGAATAAAATCCTCATCATTGAAGAAGACCAAAAGAAAATACTCTCGATCACGTATTTGATTTCCAATGTGTTAATCACAATACAATTATACAGTTGAAATATGTTCGTTGGCCCATCATAACCTAATAATATACGAATACAAACTATTGGGTCATACCTGTATATTTACTTCGATTGTTATTTTAAAATTATAATAATTATAATTAATTAATTGGTTGCTATAACAATCATAAATATGATAAACGTGACTTTAAGTATTTTTTTTTTCCATCTTTTAGTCGTTTAATACCCTAATGACCAATTTAAAATTATTTTATATAATAAAAGAGCTGATCAACCAACCCCTACTCGATATTAAATTTGTAGACCTCTTTTTTATATTGTTTTCAATTAAATTTTTATTTTTATTTGTTGGCTAAATAATCCGTTGCACATCTATTGTATATATTTTATATTCCTAATGGATTTACCCTTCTTATAAAACTTAAATCATAATTATGTAAATTTATCCTAATTAGGTTAATATGGTAAACGAAAGTTTTATAACTAAATTTGTTTATTTTTTATTTTTTGTATGTTTCAGGTTGCCCGCCGCACGGCATTTTAGGTAAAACACGAAGACCACGTACCGCCTTTACATCACAACAATTATTGGAATTAGAAAAACAATTTAAACAAAGTAAATATTTATCGCGGCCAAAGAGATTTGAGGTTGCACAATATTTATCATTATCAGAAACACAGGCGAGTAGGATATTATTTTATTATTTATTTAAGAAAGAAAATCCTTATTATGTATGTATTACATTTTCCGTTTTATTTTTCTTAAGAAAACAAAACAATAAAAGAAAACAATTGGACATTTTAAAATCCTGAATAATGTTATTCCATAATTCTTGATTTTGTTTTTATAAAGGATTTAAGTGATACTTAGAAAAAAAAAACTTGTGGTAATTTTCTTTATTTTCTTTATTTATTTACAGGTTAAAATATGGTTTCAAAACCGTCGAATGAAATGGAAACGATCAAAAAAAGCACAATCAGAGGCCAAATCAAATAAAGAGCAAGGGAACAATAATCATAGTAGTAATAGTAAAAATCAAGATCATGAAAAAATTAAAACATCATCTCAAACGACAACAGGCCCAACCGGACCAAGTAATAATAATAATAATAACAATAATAATACTAATAATAATAACAACCATAATACCAGTAGTCCAATAAATGGTGTACCAAATCAGCCAGCATCATCTGTATTACAGGTTGCGTCACACGTGAATGATGACAAATTATCCGATAATTTAATAAATCTTAATGGATTTCCGGTAACAATAAAAAATAATTTGCACGATACCAATCATTTGCATCAACATCATCATCATCATCATCAACAACAACAACAACAACAGCTGCATCACAGTCAACAACAGCATCAGCAAAGGCATTTTCAAAATAACCATAATAGTAGTAATAATTTAAATGAATTTACAAATGTTGAAGATAATTTGAATAGTAGTGCAATTTTAAATAGAAGGGCTATTGTATTTCCTAATGGCGTAACGAATGGTGAAATGTTTCGACCTTATGTTGTTTAATTTAAAATTATGAATATAATGATTCATATTAATGATATTTTTAACTTTCATTTTTTATTTTAATTTTTTTTTTTAAAGTTAAAATGACCAAATTTAAAGTGCTAGGTAGGTGGCTGATTTAAGTTAATTCACGAATTTTCACAGAAATCAGAAGAGCTACATAGCTGGTGGAAATGGGGCGACTTTTGTTTAATCGGTGGATAATGTGGTCAAGGTATTTTTATTACAAAAACACGGTTGTTAATAGTTGTTTTCCTACATCCGTAAAACTTAGATACACCTATAAAATGTATATAGTAGGCTTTGAAATTACGATTCAATTTGTTTTATCATATAATAATATTAAGTAGGCTCTGAACTAATTAAAAAAAACTCGATTTTATATTCTTGGTGCAGTTTGTCAGAATGTTTTACTCAATATCTAACTTATTTTGAAATTTCAACATGCGAGACAATTTTTTTGTTAAATAGAAGTGTTTACCGAAATAGTGAAAAGAACATTGCTGATCATTTTCGAAGCCAAGAAAAACACGATGAGGAGCAAAAATACTTCATTGCGTGCGGAACCAAATATTTAGTAGAGCATACCATTTGAAAACGTCATTTTTTAAAAAGCGGATTAAGGATAAACTACATTTTGGATTGAGTCTTGGCTCAGGAAACCTTATTATTTGGCAGCAAATACCTTGTTATGATTCGAGTCTTGGGTTAAAAGTCACTTATTTTGGTTTGAATATTTACTAAAATAAATTTGGAAATCTTATGCTGTGTGCCTCATAGAAGACTTCAAATTTTGAAACTTTCGCTATTCCCTCATAGATGCTTGGTGAAAAGTCAGTTTACGAGGTTACTTTTCGATGACTTGTCAATTTGCATGACATACAGTTTAAAATACGTAGTCAGTAAAGCCCGGTACACATTGAGAACGAGTAACGAGAACGATATTCCCTTTTTTACCAAATTATGTAACATAATTATTAAAATAGTTAAAACTGTAATGATTTTAATGAACGATAGTTAAAATATCGTACATTTACTAAAAATAAAATTTAAAATTTTAACAGTTTTAATACAAAATTTCAATTTATCATCGTAAATTAAAAAGATTAAAATGAAATTTTGTATTAAAACTGTAAAAATTTTAAATTTTATTTTTAGTAAATGCACGATATTTTAACTATTGTTAATTAAAATCATACAGGTCAGCTCAATATGCATTTTTATGTTTGGACTTTGCGTTCTCTTCTCTGGATTTTAGTTTACTACCAATAATCGAATTCTATCCGCCACTTCACGATCATTAATATGGTTTATGTTCAGCGGAAGTTCTCCATGCTCAATCACCATTGAAACGTTTCCCGGAATGAATTTTCTCATAGTAATTCCAGTAGGCGTTTGATTTATCAAATCTCTACGCAATAAAAAGTCAACTGGCAATATTCCATCAGGAACTATGTGAATTGTGGTCTCATATACTTCATCCTCTATTATTAGCTTTGCATTAAACCTACCTACGATTGATACATCTCTGGACCCCGCACCATGGAATATTGTGCACTCCTCGCTAAATTCGCAAATGCCCGTTCCAATGAATTTTTTATGTGATATTAACTAATGTCGCTTCCGGTATCAACTAAGATTTAGAACTTTGAACCATCAGATGCCCGGTTTCACCACAGTTGTAACATCTTGGCATTCTTCGGAATCTATTTGACTTTTTGTTCTCAATTGGCTTTGTTATTACGCTCTCGATTGGTGCTTTTATCTTAATTTTTTATTTGATTTCTTCATAAATTACGAGTTTACTTTTGAAATCATTCATAGAGGTTGATCCATATAAAACCGCCTTATTATGTTCATAATCGGTTATTCCACTTATACAGTAATCGATTATCGAAACATCTTCCAAGTTGCCGGTTTGACCAACCGCCAAACGTAAACTGTCTTTTGCTGTTCCAGTTAACAGTCTTTTTGAATAAATCACTTTCTGTTCAGCATTCCATTTCATACATACAGCAGCATCTTCGACATCCTGAATCCATTTCTCGACGGCATAATCATCCTCCCCGCTAACCTTCGAAAGCGATTCTTCGACATCTCTAAAACTTAACTTTCTTAGCTCCAGCAGTAGGCACGATAGTAGATTTCATTCTGATTTCTTTATCTTTCAACGCCATCTCCCGTGTTCGTAACTCTTCTGGATATTATGTTCCTCTTGGTTGCCGTTAAGCTCGCTAGCATTAGTCTCCCTACTTCTACGTCATATCTCCGCTGTCACCACCCTCCATCATAATGCTGCTTTTTGATTGGTTCAATAGCACTGTATTATTTGAATTCACCGACTCATCATTTGCGGGGCTAAGGAATTTCCTTAATATATGTTGCTCAAAACTACTCGCTGATCGATTCCGATTGAGCCCCAAAGTGTAGAGTTTAATTAGTTTTTAAGAAAAAAGCACGAGTTGTTTACTACTCGAAACACTAAAATCAATTGCTTTAATCTGATTGTATGGTTAATAATCGTTTTACATAACAGGAATAATATATAAAGCAATTATACATTTTAAATATCACATAAAATACGATACAGGCTGCATCCTAATTGACTTGAACAAATTCAGATACCTTAAATCCTGCATATATATAAATCTTATTTTGAATTACATACTTTTAATAAACGACTCGGTTTATTTTTTATTAGACGTCATTTATTTAAACAAGACATTGAAATAGTTTAGTTGGCTATAAGGCACAATTGAATACTTTTAGCCTAGTGACATCTATTTAAATATTGCATGAATTACTGGTTCTTACAAAAGTTGAGTTTGAAAAGTCTTCTGAGGCACACAGCCATTAGTATGCGTATTATTTCTTAGATAGATAAGAACCGTCTGGTTTTATAAAAATAAACTATATTTTGACATTTGCGTGTGAATATTGATTTATAATCAAATGCCTACTTTAATAAAATGCCTACTTTTTGTTTATATAACCACCACCATCATCTCTACATCCATCATCATCTCAATCACCATCTTCATCAGCATGACCATGATCATCAACAATCACCATGAAAATCATCATCATCATCACCACATCAATTTCATCATAATCGGTTAAAAAATAGCTAAGTAACAGGCAAATTTTCCATATTCACAAACTCCATTCAAAAATCGTTTAATAATCGCTTTTCCATCGTCCCTGTCGAATTTCATCATAATCGTTTAAGACATGGTCAAATTACAGGCTAATTGGTCATATTCCAAAAATGTATTTTGGAAGTTTGTCTAAAATTATTGGATTTATTATTAAACCTAGTTTGGTGATTATCATCATAATTATTACCTTTTGGTGATCACTTTTTGGCGATTCTATTTTAGCTATTACTTTTGGTTATCACATTCTATATTATCATTTTTTAAAAGGGTTACCAGACTTACTCTGTACTCTTTTTGAGCATCTGCTCTTTTCTACACTTTTTTTTTGCTTGTTGTTCTACATTATCCTGTTTCCTTTATTCAATTCAATTTTTTAAATTTTGTGTTTTAAATTTAAAAATGTTTATTCTACATAAATAATTGCGAACGAGCGGTTAAAATTATTCGATACCAGAAATAAAATGTCAAAAAAAAATTTGGAGCAGATTTTTAGTCTAGAGGAGGCCTAATTATAGCCTGTGTGAATGAGTATTCGCACATTAGATATTTTCCTCGTTTGTTTCTTCTTTAGCTATAAACTTATTTTAGTATACAGGAAAAGTGGTACGAAAATAGTAAAAGAAAATGATGCAAAAATATTTACAAATTAAAACCTGTTTACATCGGTATTCTTACATCGGCTTTTTCCGTTAAATTAAAATTATATTAAAATTAGTTTCTAGATAAACAGGAGAGAAACAAAGAAAAAATCTGTTGCATAAATACTAGTGTAAACCGGCTAAATAAATTCTCAGTAGGACGAAAGCAGCAAGGATGAAAGGAATCGATTTCCGAAAGTAAAACACCTTCCATTGACCGAATATAATTTTAAGGAATTGGACGCCAGTTCTGTTATGATCACTATATTACAGATAAAACATTTTTGTTAAAATTCAGAAAATACAACAATTGGTAATCGCCGTATTTCTTAATCTTATCATTGTTTCTTATTCAGTTTTATTTAATTAAATTGTTTGAGCTGTAAAGGTTCATTATTACAACTAATAATGCCAGAGTTAATCTTCTTTCACGATTTTTGCTCTCCCATTTTGCTCATACTCTGTGGATGTTGTAAGCACGCTGTCATATGATCTTAATATGACAATTCCAAGCTAACTTTTTGTTGACAAATAAGCCAAGATTACGAACAGAATTCGAATGAAGAACCCATTTAACAATACGAACGGAACAACATTAGTATCAATGAAATGTTTATAAATTTGTAACAAACCAGTTAATAACCGAGAGCTTCCCCTCTAAGTAAATGAAGATTTAATAATCTTCTCGATGTCGTTTATAAAGACGGTAAAATGAGGGGATCCCAGGGTGGATCGCTTTTGAACTCCATAATGAAAAGATTTGTATTGGGTAAATGTACGATCTAAAGTTACACGCCGGTAATATAAGAATGAATGAGGTTAATCGCTGGGTCAGGAAAATTAAATTCTTCAATTAATTTTGAACAGAATAGCCCATAATTTATTCTATCAAATACCTTAGAAAAATCCAAAAGGACAAGAACTTTGGCTTTATGCTTATCGATATTGCGACGAATGTCATCACGCGATAATGAGGATAGCAAACTTTTTGTATGTATTCCGAAATAAATTTGGGAAAAGCACATTTAGGGATAGGTGTAACGTTCGTACATTTCCAGCTCGAAGGATATATTGTTGATTAAATAATTGAATTACATAAATAAATTTGTAATGTAAAAGTAAGACAAAATAAAAGGAAGCAATATTTTCAAAAACTTTAAATTAATTTTATCAGGACCAAGTACGTTTGGTTTAACTGCGAGACTTGCTGCCTTAACAAACTCATCAGAAATAACTGTGAAAGTAAAGGCATTTCTATTAGTAGAAGAAAACTAATTATTCACGGGCGTACTTGGGGAAGAGGATGCGCAGAAATATTCATTGAAATCTTCTGGTGTAAAATTATTGTAATTAGATGATGATTTAGATATTTTAGATATTTTACATTACTCCAAAATAGTCGTGGAAGCAAGGATGGTTCACACTGTTTTTTACGAATTATTATAATAGCAAAGATTTGCTCAGTTTGCACAATCTATAAGCATAATCCCCATTCAACATTGTTATACCGACTTTTACATTAAACCAGAGTGGTTTGTCCTTGCGAATTTTTATATCGCAAATTGACACGTATTTATTAAAAAAATCTGTAAAAATGGATTTAAACAACTCACCTTTTCGTCTACTTTATCAACTACGAGCAAATCTTCCCAAACCATAACAAAATTAAAATTACGAAAAGACACCTTAGTCTCTTCTGCACCGTCCTCACCTTCGATACAGAAAAATATCAAATCGTGATCAGAAATTCTTGGAAGTGAACCCTGATTTAAGAAAGAAATAGTTTTGAGTAGGGCAAGTACCAAGCTTTCGACTGAACTGTTTGGGGATAATTGATAAACGAGTTTGCTTCTAAATTTAAAGTGAAGAATTGCAGTGTTGTTATTGCAGGGTTGTTATTACTAAGTTCATCCGTAAGTGGCTTATTTTTTATTGTAAGTCTAAATATTGGGTCAAGGAAAAGGTTTGAAGCGTTTTTCACCAAAATTCAAACACATTTTTCTTATATTTTAAACCAACTTTATTAAAACAAATATGTGCCGTTTTGATCGATAACGATTTTATCATTTTTCTGGTAAAACCATTATGACGTCTCACTGTAGAACTTCTTTGCGATTTCTGGGCGAGAAACTGAGCTAAGTGATTTCCACAAGTATTGTCGTGATGGAAGACAACGTCTTTCCTATTGATCAATTCTAATCACTTTACCTCAATTGCACGGTTTAATTAATTGTTGACAGTAGAGAGTGGAATCAATCGTCTAGCCTGGTTGGAGCAGTTCATGATACACGATTCCCTTCCAATACCACTAAACACAAAGCATTACCTTATGTGGTTTGTCCACGGTTTTTTTTCACACATTATTTTCGTCTGTGGCCCAGTTTCCATTGTCTGATTTCCTTTTGTTTCAACAGTGATTGGCAGATGGAAATTCGTCGCGTTAAACTTTTTACTGCACTGAAAAAAATCCTACATCAATGTAGACAAATACTGCATTAATAGTAAGAATAATTCGTTAAAATTGAGCCGATACGACCCTTCGTTAATAATAAGAAAATCATACGTTAATATAGTGAAATACACAAATTTCTTTCTTTTAATCTTAACTACTTACGTTGTAGTATTTATGAATTGATTCGTATAAGATACGAAAAAGGTTATTATTTTAAAGCAGTTAAAAGCATTTTTGAATGAACAACTTCTTATTATTAACGTAAGAAATTAAAGATACCATGAAATTTTTCATAATACTAATGAAATGTTAAACCACATTAACGAATAAATTCATACATATAAGTTTAGAAATTCATTATTTGTATTTAGGAAATTATTCGTGTATAGAATTTTCCCATTTAGGAAATTATTCGTGTATAGAATTTATAGAAGAATGGAATACTCAGCAGTTACGAATAATTCACAAATATGATGATTATTTTCATAAATATACTGAAAATAATTCATAATATGTATGTAGGAACGATATTTGATACACAAAACTACATAATATTTATGTATGGTTCATAGCAAGAATGTAAATTTTTGGGTCGATGGATGAATAAATTCATAAAATCTATACTGGGTGTGGAGAAATAAAAAACATAAAATTTTGTAATTTTGTTATTTATTTATTTTATTAGTGAACTTGGCGCTTGCTACTCCTATTAATTTTCCAAATTTTAGTTTATTTTTAGAAGATTAAATTGATAAAATTTTAAGAACAAATTTGATAAGAGGTAATTTAATCCAAAATATTTGCAATGCACCATGGTTCATTTTATTGCTCTTCTGTAAATTAAATAAATTGAATTACAATCACACAGTACTTTTAATTGCATATTTTGTTACCTTTTAAAACATTCAATAAATTCATTTGATCCCATTACTGCAAAAACGATTTTAATCTATGGGGTCCTTCTTGTGCTGCTGATATATTTTGATTTACAGGAGCGGCAAAACTTTGAATGGTTGATACCGCATAAGGTGGATCGAATTTCGAATCGTCAACTATGATCATATTTGAATCGATATAGGTACTACATTTTCTTGCCAGCAACTATAAATAATAATGCTGCAGTATTATTAACACATTAAAATTTAATCCTGTAGATCACATAATTTATTTATTTAGACATTATTTATAGACTAAAAGAAATTTATTTTTTTCACAGAAAAGTCTTTTTATTTTAATTTCACCGAATGAAAATTGGCCCTTTTTTAATAAGAACACGTGCAAAACGAAAACACTTGTACAACACTGGCAAAAACTATCATATTTACCTGTTTTTCAGCATACAAAAATCTGTTACATTAAAAATTTTACAATGTAAATTATTACATTTGTTCCTTTCAAGCGCGCAATTGTTAATAAAGAAACGAAAGTAATTTATTTACTTTCGTTGTTCCGAATGTTATTCATCTTTACTTTATTTTCATAGATGCTACGAATAGATTCGTCCAATAATTAATAGTACGAACAAATTCATATACATTACGTAATGATGAAACTTGATTTCTCGCATTATTTGAAATGCAATGGAGCTCTTATGTACAATATATGAAGTTGTTCGTGTTATTAATTTAATGATGGAATTTATTAATAATACGTGAAAAAAACGTGAAATTAACAATTTGATTGTATTATTTATGAACATTTTCATCAAAATCAAATTGAAAAAAGGCGGTTACTGAAATTTTATGTCTACTAGATATTTTTTCGATTTCTTTTACTTGAAAAATGAAAAATCACTAATATCTGGCGTGTGTGTATATAAGGCATATTTCGGTATGCATTTCACTTCTGTATCACTTTCTGTTCTGGAGGTGGAAATGACAAAAGAAGATTCTTATTCAATAGATATCATAAAAGTAGGATTTCTTCAAACATAAGCAGCCACCCACACATACATTTAAAATTCGAACTATAATATTCATATATTGTAGTGCCACATTCGTTAATATAACGAACAATAAATATTTAACAAATATTTTCGCACTCGTCTTATTCATAAATATTATGAATTGTTCATAAATGTAGTTTTTTTTTTTAAATCATGCAAGTTGCACTAATACGCAAACAACATGTGAATGTATTATATCTATAGCACAATAAACTAAACCACTTTTTAGTTTATGAACTATGATTCGTACTAGTAACGCACAAATGTTTATGAATTTTTTTTCTAAAATTGGTTTGTTTCGTAAATATAGTAATTTTTACATTAATAGTACGAATTGCGGTTAACGAACGCCATTCGTAAATAAAATGCACAAAAAATTTTTCAGTTTGTTAATTCATGTGGTACCCAAATATTACTTTTTGTATTCAGCCTTATGCCAATGGTTCAAAACTATTTTTTGGTCAGTGTTACGTTTCGTAGCGCTGTCGTAACTCAGATAATATGTACCGGTTTTTTTAAATTTTTGGAGAATTTCATCGACATTTTCAACGATTGGTCGAAGTAAACCATTTGCGTGCTGCTGATTTTGATAAAGCATCTTCACCATAAACACCACACAAGCCTGCGAAACTTTATTGCCTTGGTTAAAGTGTTATTGTAAAATGAAGGGAATTTTTCCAGAAGTTTGGCTCATTTTCAAAACGCAATTACTTTCGACTTAGTTGACAAATGTCAAAATGTTTATTTTTTAATAATCTATGGACTGTCACCTTTCAAACGCTCTTTAGTATGGTCTGATAAGATTAGTATTATACAAGTCATGCGACTCTAAAGCCATCTATTGGAAAAACGCTACAAACTTTTTCCTTGACCTATTCACCGTGTTCCATTGGAAACAAGTTGCTACTGCCAAGTACTTGTGAGTAGATGTTCAATGGAACACAAATTTTTGTGACAGTAGTAAAACATAACCTCAATTTAAATAAAACTGCTAGATCTTAATAAACAATATGTTGTTCTATTAATAATTGTTAATAATAATAAATAATAAAACATTAAACAACAAAATTATTAAAATGTTTTTACGATTTAACAATTGCGCGTCGTATCACAAACATAAACACAAATTATTTGTTTTTAACCCTAATCGAACCAAAATATTTTTGTTATGTCAGTAAATTCTAATTCTAATCAAAATTAATTTACTAATTTTTGCAGGGAATGAGTAGATGTCAAGTACGTTGTATGTAAATGTTGCAAAATAAAATACATACAAGTTTATAACGAAATTAACATTATTTTGAAAATCGATGTATTTATCAAACGAGCCAAAAAGGCACACCTTGGTTGGATTAGAGTTAAAAAATGACATTTCACACAATCAAAATTGGTATAGAGCCACCTATTAGAATTTTTTAAACTAAAATCCCTCTTTCGTTAATTATATGAGTAACTACTTCTAACAACTGCACCATCACTTGAACATGAGTAGTTGCGAGTAGATACAAGTACTTGCGAGTAGTTTTATTCAAAATCATTAGAGAATTAATAATAATTATAACAATAACAATAAACATGATAATGAAATATTACTTTTGAATTATTTTAATTTAATAATGGTTTTCGTAACAAGACTTGGCTCATACAGTCAAACATAAATTTTAATTGTAATTTCCGTTAGAGAATTTAATTTGATTGTTATCGGTGGCAAAACGATCGACATTCATATTATTAAAGGTTTAATACGACAAGTCTTGATTTCGTATAAATGAATATTATCTCGTTGTCCAACATGACACATGTAATAGATTTGCATTTTGTAAACAAAAACAGAGAAAATATAATTATTTGTTAGGTTAGCAGTTGTAAGTATAATATGTATACCAATTTTGTCATGACGTCATGCCAATTTTTTTTCGTCGCGACGAATGGAGACCGGCCATTATTTTTCGTCATTCAATCATTTTTTCAAATTTTTAACAAAACAGATATATTATTGGTTTCTTCCGATATCTTTATTAAAAGTTAAAGTAGACATGTAGCGGTTAATAAACCAGCATTCTTCTAAAGTTTCAATGACATTATGCTGCCATTAGTGTTACTGTGAATGGAGACGGATATCGAAGGATGATTAATAACTTTTTGGGGATGAATTCAAAGTTGGTACTTTAACGTCTGATCGCTATGAAATTTTGCACACACAACGGGAACATAACACAATGATAAAACGACTCATTTACACCGAGTTAATATTCTTTTAGGAATAGGTACAGTTTACAACTTTTTTTCACAAAACTTAGTAAATTTCCTTATATTTGATGTATCACATGACCCGTTAAATTCGACACCTCCACCAGCCAAGCTAGACACCCATTTATACCACCTATGTATTTCTGTTACTTTCTCAGAAAATACTTGAATTAACTTGAAAATGAATCACCCTGAAAAAAGTTGATTAAGTCAAAAGATTTTTTTTTTTTGTTGTTAAATGAAATATTCTTCTGTTACGGTTTAAGGCAAATTAAAGATATTTACTTAAGCTGAACCAAAAAAATAAAATTTAAATCTCTTTTGACGTAATCGTAGGTTTAATACGACCGACTCGTGCGTGCACTAATCCCGCCGTTTGTAAACTGTTCTGGTCATTTTAATAATAAAAAGTGTCTCATAATTAATTGAAACAAATTTTGTTTAAATCATTAAAAAAAAATGTTTAATGTTTTGTACATAATATTATAATAAAATTGAATCCGAAATATCGCGCACCATTGTATGATTTGAACCCCTTCAAAATTATCATTCAATTTATGAATACTTAGGTATTTTTCTAGTCTCTATTTATTTTAATTTAAGTTACCTTTATAAAATAATATTGTAAATAAAAAGATTATGTTAATTAGAATTAATAATAAAATTAATTTTATTATCTGAAAATTATAAAGTTATAAATAATAAATTAAGAAACATTAAATAATAATAAAAAATAAAAATAAACGAATTGAAAATACTAAAAAATAATATTATCGTTTCAAGAATAAAAATAATTGTATGTAAGTATAATTATTTTTAAGCTAACATGTTCCTATTAAAAAAAAAAAAATTATATTTACCTAATTTAAACAAACACAGCATTATAATAATAATAACAATTATATAAGTACATGTACATATAAACAAATTCGTATGTATTTATTTTTATTTTAATTGCAACGTCAGTTATTTAATTGAACACAAAATATACAAATGAAAACTCAACGTGAAATAATAAGAAATAAACTTTTTTTTTTTTTTGTTTTATATAAATGAGAAATTACAATGTGGTGAAGTTTCCCAAGTAACATTCGTTAGAGGTCTTAGTGGCGACTCAGCTCTATTAATACTCTATAGAAGCAATCACGCAGCTACCTGGTGCTAAATTCATAGTTAAAGACACCCAAGCCAGTTTTTAATACTTCTGGCTTTAATAATTTATAGAGCCCATAGTCTTAAAAAATTATAGTGTTGGTGGTTGGCGAAGAATTCCAATAATAAATAAACACAAGCCAAAAGATACTAGGTTGGAATTAACACTTTTATTTTAACAAATTAATAAACTGGTACTTTAATTTCCCACTTGTAAAAAAATTTTATTGACCAAAATGGTTGACCGCTTAATTTTATATACACGACTCCACTCCTCGTAAGTATCTTTGCATTCGTCTTTTATACAACAATTTGTAAAGTCGTTACGACTAATACGACATCTATGGTCGATAAAGGTATTAATTTGGTACTTATTTACAGTTTGCTTAAAGGGCCCCATACACGGTCAAACAATTTGCACAAACTTCTGTTGTACAACAACTCGTTGTGTAAACCGTTTGCCGTATCCACTTACGCTACAATAATATTTGTTCAAATTTCAGTTGAGGCTTAATCATTAATCAATAAGGATGTCTACTAAAGCCGCAAGTTTGGCAATTATAATTTATTGTGCTACGAATGAATCTACAAATCGAAAACGGAAAACAAGAGTTTGGATGAAAAAATGGTTAAAGAAAAAGTGTGCTTTTAACCATGGAAATTTAATAAAGGAGCTAGAACTATCTGCACCTTTAGATTATAAGAATTATTTAAGGATGGACTCTGCGACTTTCGGGGAATTGCTAGAAATGGTAAGTCCTTTTATCATAAAAAAAGACACCATTATGAGGGAATCAATAGCGCCCAAACAAAGGTTATTTGCCACTTTGCGTTACCTAGCATGTGGGTTAACTTTTGAGGAGCTAAAATTTGAAGCTGCGATAGCCGCACAGACTCTGGGAAAAATTATCATTGAAACGTGTGAGGCAATCATAAAAGTTTTAAAAAATTATATAAAGGTAAGTAAAAATTAATTGATTTATTTTCTAATATCGAATTTTCACGAAAAAATGTTAGTTAACTTCAACAAAATTCCAATGTAACTTAAATTAAATCTTGAATAAAATACAAATTCTCATTAATGTTATTAAAGTCTAGAAACAAAATTTGAATTCATTGATATGTACTGTAATTATATACAAAATTAAAACCACTATTGTAATATTGTTGGTCCAGAAAAGGATCGGGAACTGTATTGTAGCTGTGGTTGTGCTGTTGTAAGATGATCCAAGTATGGTGACTGATTCATATACGGTGACGGTTGGTTCGAATATGTTGAAGCGGAAGACATTGGGCGCGAATTGGGCGGTTCATTAATTTTCACCGAGTGCCTATGTGTAGATTACCTAATTGGGCTTCGAAAAGTACGTCGTTGAATGCTTTTTCCGCATAAATTTGCTGGTCTGGTTTCAATTTTATGAAATCCACAGCCCAACTTTTAGCTAAAATTTCAACCTCCGAGTTTACAGTGCGGAGATGTTCACAAGCCATTTCTAGAAGCTCATTCCGTTTATCTTGCATATTTTCTTCGTTTGGCGATTTCCTTTTGGTGGCTACTTTGCGTGCCGGTACAGCCTCACACTGCGAAGATTGTTGTAAGTTTTCTTCGTGAACATGCTGAAATAAGAAATTAATTTGTTACAATACCAGGCACGCAGTGGACATTTATTAATTATATTTTGTCTTTGCAGATTCCACAAACAGAGAATGAATGGAAAATTGTAGCCCAACAATTCGAGAATAAATGGAACTTTCCACACTGCTTAGGGGCAGTAGATGGCAAGCATATTACTATTCGTAAGCCGCCAGGGACCGGCTCTTATTATTTTAATTATAAACAATCGTTTAGCATTGTATTAATGGCTATTACAATTTCAAATTATGAATTTTTAATGGTAGACGTAGGAGCTAACGGACGGGTCTCTGACGGGGGAGTATTTTCCAATACACATTTTAATAAAAAGCTTCAACAGAAAAACCTCTGCGTACCTGAACCAGAAAATTTACCAGGTACTAATATTAAAACGTCTTATTTTATAGTTGGTGACGATGCTTTTCCACTGATGAAAAACTTAATGAAACCATTTAGTTGAAGAGATCTGACCATAGAAGAAGCTGTTTTTAACTATAGGTTATCTCGTGCTCGTCGCGTGATAGAAAATGTATTCGGTATATTAGCCACCAGAAAAATCTACACCAAATAAATCTACGTCCAGAAAAGGCTATTATCATTGTTCTAGCGTGCTGCCATTTACATAATTTTTTACGAAAAAAAGAAAGTGGAAACAAATTGTCAAGGAGGGTTCGACGTTGAAAACCCTGTTACTGGGGAGGTGTCAGCGGCCGATTGGAGAGCGAATCAAACGTTAATTTCGCTTCAACACAACATCTGTAAGGAAGGAATACTACAGCATCAGCCAAAGATATACGTCAAAATTTTTCACGTTACTGTAACACTGTTGGAGCTGTGTCGTGGCAGAACAAAATATTTCGTAAATAAATGTAATATATAATTGTTATATATAATGAATTTAAGAATGAATAAAAATATGAAAAAATCAATAACTTGCCGTCTGGATGATTTCCTCCGATTCGGTGGTCTTATCCATAGTCGATGTTCCCTGCATCTGATATTCCTGATCCCTCAAGAAATCAATTTCGTCAAAGTACCATAATGACGGTACATATAAATCCTCTCTTCCGATGCCAGATTTTGTACTCTCCACTACTTTTTTTAATTCCCTGCGGTAAGCGGTACGAAGGCAATTAATTTTTTTTCTCACTTGATCTCTATCCGCATCTTTGCCCATTTCTTTCATTTTAATGACTAGTTTGTCGTAACCACAGCTTTTTAAATATCTATTCTTATAAACTTCACTTTTTACCTTCCATAATTTAGGCAAATCTCGATATAGGTTAATAAACTCTTGCCAAAATTGTTTATTATCAACCGTATTTGTCATTTATGGTTCTGTAATGCGCAACGAATGCAAAAAAACCAGAGTTTAAAATGGGATTTCATTTTGCTCTTCGCTCTTCATTTTTGTTCAAGAGCGCTAATAAAAACTATTAAAAAGCTCTTTATAAAGAGCGATATTGTAAAAAAAAAAATATCGCTCTGAAAAACTGTAGCATTATTTTTATTATAAGGCTCTTGCTCTTCCACTATTGCGTTTGTGTTATCATATTTTCGCTCTTCGTTATTGCGCTATATTGAGAAAATAAATACGCTCTGCTCTGATGAATAAAAAGGTCATTATTATATTGCTCTTGCTCTAGTTATTACAGCAAACGGATACATTCAAAACCTTCTAAATTTCTTTAGAAAGCCAGATTGTTTAATTAGCGAATAGAAGCACTGGCATTGGAAATGGGGTTCTAAAATGATTTTTGGGTGAAGTTCTGGAATATGGCCAACTAGGATGGAACTTGGCTATTCATTAACTGATGTTTGTGAAATTTGACATGCGCGATTGAAATGGGATTCTAAATTGAGTTTTAGGTGAAGTTCTGGGATATGGCCAGTTAGGATGGAACTTGGCTATTTTTTAACCGATTGTGATGCAATTCGACATGTACGTTCGAAATGGGATTCTAAAATGATTTTTAGGTGAAGTTCTGGAATATGGCCAACTAGGACGGAACTTGGCTATTCCTTAACCGATTTTAGTGAAATTTGACTCGCGCGATAGAAATCTGATTCTAAATTGATTTTTGGATCAAGTTCTGGAATATGGCCAATTATGGTGGAACTTGGCTATTTCTTAACCGATTTTAGTGAAATTTGACATTTGCGTTGAAAATGGGATTCTAAAATGATTTATGGATAAAGTTCTGGAATATGGCCAACTAGGATGGAGCTTAGCTATTCTTTAACCGATTTGAGTGAAATTTGACATGTGCGTTGGAAATGGGATTCTAAAATGATTTTTAGGTGAAGTTCTGGAATATGGCCAATTGTGATGGAACTTAGCTATTCCTCAACCGATTTGAGTGAAATTTGACATGTGCGTTGGAAATGGGATTCTAAAATAATTTCTGGATAAAGTTCTGGAATATGGCCAACTAGGATGGAACTTGGCTATTCTTTAACCGATTTTAGAGAAATTTAACATGTGCGTTGGAAATGGGATTCTAAAATGATTTTTAGATGAAGTTCTTGAATATGGCCAATTGGGATGGAACTTGGCTATTCCTTAACCGATTTTAGTGAAATTTAACATGCGCAATGGACATGGGATTCTAAAATGATTTTCGGATGAAGTTCTGGAATATGGCCAATTATGGTGGAACTTGGCCTATTTCTTAACCGGTTTGAGTGAAATTTGACATGTGCGTTGGAAATGGGATTCTAAAATGATTTATGGATAAAGTTCTGGAATAAGGCCAACTAGGATGGAACTTGGCTATTATTCAACCGATTTGAGTGTGAAATTTGACACGCGCGATGGAAATGGGATTCTACAATGATTTTTAGATGAATATGGCCAACTAGGATGGAACTTGGCTATTTCTTAACCGATTGTGATGCTATTCGACATGTGCGTTTGAAATGGGATGAATGAAGTTCTGGATTTTTGAGAAATTTGACATGCGCGATGGGAAAGGATTCTACAATGATTTTTAGAATGAAGTTCTGGAATATGGCCAACTAGGATTAATCTTGGCTATTCCTTAACCGATTTTAGTGAAATTTGACATGTGCGATCAAAATGGAATTCTAAAATGATTTTTAGATGAGTTTCTAAAATATGAATCATTTAGATGGAATTTAGCTATTCCTAAACCGATTGTGATGCAATTCAATATATTCGTTGGAAGTGGGATTCTAAAATAGGTTTTAGATAAAGTTATGGAATATGGCCAACAGCAGATAAACCTCGACAGCATCATCGATTACGGAAACTGGATATATTTAAATATATCAATATGAGTTACATAAAATAATAATTATTATAGATTACTTATATTGACATGTTTATACATCTGCCGGAAAATTTAGTCGCGATCAAAAGAAAATAAGAAAAAATGGGTGACAACACGCTAATGTTAGTGTAGGACCCCGGAATTAGAAAAATCATTTTAGAATCCCATTTCCAACGCACATGTCAAATTGCATCAGAATCGGGTAAGAAATAGCCAAGTTCCAACCTAATTGGCCGTATATGCCTTATTACAGAACTTTATCTAAAAATCATTGTAGAATCCCGTTTTTATCACACATGTCAAATTTTCACTAAAACCTGTTAAGAAAGAGCAAATTCCATTACAATTGGCCATATTCCAGAACTTTATCCAAAAATCATTTTACAATCCCATTTCCAACGCACATGTCAAATTTCACTCAAATCGGTTATGAAATAGCCAAGTTCACCATAATTGGCCATATTCCAGAACTTTATCCGAAAATCATTTTAGAATACCATTCCCATTGCGCATTTTAAACTTCACTAAAATCGGTTAAGGAATAGCCAAGTTCCATCCCCATTGGCCATATTCCAGAACTTCACCTAAAAATCATTTTAGAATCCCATTTCCAACACACATGTCAAATTTCACTCAAATCGGTTAAAGAATAGCTAAGTTCCATCCTAGTTGACCATATGGCAGAACTTGATTCAAAAATCATTTTAGAATCCCATTTCCAACGCACATGTCAAATTTCTCTAAAATCGGTTAAGGAACAGCCAAGTTCCATCACAATTGGCCATATTCCAGAAATTTATCTAAATATCGTTTATCAAACTTTCTTTATTTATTGATATTCAAAGAGCAATTCCTGTGTTACAAAAAATTTTGCTCCCTAGTGTATTTTCTACAATGGCTCTGTAGAATGGGTTGGGAGCGATATTTTTAGCTTTTACGCTCTCTGTTTTAAGAGCAAAATTAAAAATAAAAATTTAAATCGCTTTGAAAGAGCGAAAAAATTTTTTTTTGGTGTTTATCATTAGAGGGTAAGAGCGTAAAAGCAAACTGAAAAAAAATTTTATTGGGAGCAAGAGCGAAAATTAAAGAGCTCTAAAAGACCGATAAATTTAAACTCTGCTTCAAATCAATCCTTAAATAATCCAATCGAACAACTCACACCTCAATGCAAGCTAACTAAATCCTAATTCTACGTTAATTCAACTTCGCTCGACCCAAATCTCAATCCTCTGCTCAACTCTACACTTATTTTCCAGCCCAATCCCAAAATTAACTTGATTCGAAAGCTACATGCCTGTACGAACTCAACTCAATCTAACCT
This sequence comes from Tipula vernalis, assembly GCA_958295665.1. Lineage (NCBI taxonomy): Eukaryota > Metazoa > Arthropoda > Insecta > Diptera > Tipulidae > Tipula > Tipula vernalis. Next base: position 216,574,737 of record OY282560.1, on the reverse strand, counting down.
TCCACTAAATCCTAAACTCGAACTCAAATTAATCCTCAAACGAACTTATCTTTCAAATTCAAGTCAATTTCAACTCAAACCCTACTCACCATCATACCGGCATACATACCGTCGTACCACCATAACCTTAAACAATCATTCCATCATACCATTATTCCATTATACCCTCATGACACTATACCATTAAACCAGCATACAGTCGTATCATTGTGCCAAAGCGATGTCGAACCAGCCCACCATCACACCATCATACCATCACATAACCATAAACTCGTTTCATCGTACAATCATACAATCATATAATCACACCATCATTTAGAATAAATACAGTCATACCATCATATGTGAACGTTTTATCATAGATACAATCACACCATTAAACCATAATATCAATACATCATATCACTATATCAGCATAACAGCACACAATCTTACCACGATATCATCATACCACCGTACCGTCATACCATTATACCATCGTACCAACATACCATCATACCATCATAATATCATACCATTATAATAACATATCATCATACCATTATACCATCAGACAGGTTTTACATTTCAAATTGATCCTGTCACACTTCAAACTGAACTTTTTATATTCCAAATTGAACCCATAACAAATTATATGAATGGCCAATTAGGATGGAAATTAGCTTAACCGATTTTGATGAAAATTGACATATGCGTTGGAAGTGGGATTCTAAAATGATTTTTGGTTAAAGTTCTGTAATATGGACAATAAGAATATAACTTATCTATACACCGATTATGACGAATTTTGACCTTTCCAACGAATACCCAAAAATTATTTTTAGACGAGGTTGTAAAAATGTCAATATGGCTTCTATAATGTTGTCTGCTGAGGTTTTTTTAAGACAGCCTAAACGTACTATTTCAGTTGCTAAACGATCAAGATTATCTCCGTAATAATATTTAAGTTCTATTAAAAACTTTTATTGCCAATCATTCGCTTTAAACTTTTATATTTTCGTAGTATACGCTGTCAGAGCGATAAGTTTAGCCTTGTTTAGAAAAATATAGTGTGTAGCGGACACGCGTCTCAGTATTGAAACTAATAACGGTAGTGCAGAACTTCAGAATTAGAAATATTATTTTAAATCGTCATTCACAATATCGAATTTCATTATAATCGGTTAAGGAATAGCAAAGTTCCGTCCTACTTGAGCAGATTCCAGAAATTTATTTAAAAATCATTTTAAAATCCCATTACCATCGAACATGTAAAATTCCATTCAAATCCGTTAAAAATGGACAAGTTTTATTCTAACTGGCCATATTCCAGATATCATTTTAGAATCCCAATACTAGTCTACCTATCGAACTTCATCATAATCGGTTGAGAAATAGCCAAGTTCTATCTTGTATAACTGGCCAAATTCCAGAACTTTATTTAAAAATCATTTTAGAATCCCATCTCAAACGCACTTGTCAAAATTCATCATAATCGGTTAAGAAATAAACAAGTTCCATCCTTCGTCATGTTCAAGAACTTCTATTTTTAAATTCATTTGAGAATCCCATTTTCAATGCACAAGCCGAAATTCATCATAATTGGATGAGAAATAGGCAAGTTCCATCATACTTGGTTATATTCCGGAACTTTATCCAAAAATCATTTTAGAATCCATTTACAACGCACATGTCAAATTTGATCATATCGGTTGAGAAATAAACAAGTTCTATCATATACTTGGTCTTATTCAAAAGCTTCTTCTACAAATCATTTTAAAATCCCATTTCCAATGTACAATCCGAAATTCATCATAATTGGATGAGAAATAGGCAAGTTCCATTATACTTGGCCTTATTCCAGAACTACATCCAAAAATCATTTAAGAATCCCATTCACAATGCACATGTCAAATATTGTCATAATCGATCGAGAAACAGTCAAGTTTCATCATACTTGGCCATATTCCAGAACTTTATCTGAAAACCATTTTAGATTCCATTTCCAATGCACCAGTCAAATTTCATCATAATTGGTTGAGAAATAAGCAAGTTCCATCATACTTGACTATATTCGAGAACTTCATCCAAAAATCATTTGCGAATTCCATTTTCAACGCACATGTCAAATTTCATCACAATCGGTTGAGAAATAGGCAAGTTCCATCGTAACTGGCCATATTCCAGAACTTTATCCATAAATCATTTTAAAATCCCATTTTCAATGCACAAGCTGAATTTCATAATAATTGGATGAGAAATAGGCAAGTTTCATCATTCTTGGCCATATTTTAAAACTTCATCCGAAAATCATTTTAGAATCCATTTACATCACACACATATCAAATTTGATCATCATGTGGTAATCTAACCAGGCTCCTTTGACTATTTAAACCCCACTAGCGGTAATTTAATTAGTTAGTACGTTAAACCAACAAAACTTGTACGTTTACAAACTAAAATTTATAATTGGTTGGAAGTTAACATTGGTCCTTCGAGCCATTAAAAACCGACAAAAAATAATAATTGAGAGCTATACTTAACAACAGAGAAGAAATGGAGCAGTTTATCCAACAGGGCGAGATAGCGGAAAAATTATTCCAGCGGCTTCATTAAACTTATCATTAACTCACATGGAGAGAATGATGAGTCAGGTTGCAGATCTTCATGACACCTTATATGCTTCGAAGCGGCGGAGGATGAAGAATCGACAACCAAATACATCACAGATGAGTGCTACGACTACTTACGAAAAGCGTATAACGAAATAGTAGTAGAGGTCATCACGAAAGGCAAGCAGTACAAATACGGTAGCAATCTAACAACAGAAATTAAGCTGACAGAAATACAAATACTCCACTTTAGTGAAGAGTATATGAAATGGACGGCATTTCATAATATTTTTAAACAATTACTACAATACAACCAAGCACTGAGCAATAAACACAACATCAATTACTTGATAACTTACGATGGAGGTCAAGCAGCAGACTGATAAGTCACCTACGATCCGTGAGAGAAAACTTCGAACCCTCACGGAATATAATTTTATAGGGGCATTTCGACCAAACGAATTTTTCCGGTCTCTTCATGACATGAAATTTGCCCTGATAATTTGTATAGTACTAAATATAATTGTTGGCTAGCCACACTAATTGAACTACTTTCCAGATATGACACTTTAAAGGTTGAATTTTTACAAAGTTTTACATTTTATATTTGGCTTTTCTGATGAAACCTAAAGTATAATTCCTATGGAAAACCAGACCAAAATAAGACTATATTCAGCCAAGAGATACCCAAGGCTATATCTGCATTACCGACATTTTATAACTTTCAGCTGAAAATTTTTGAACTTTAACAAGGTAGAATAAAACCTGCATGTATTATGTATAAAGGTATGTTTCAGTCACTATTCAGTCCTTAATAACAGCATTTCAACCTTTTTTTCAACCTCTTAACCTTTGTTCCGCATTATCGAGTTTTGGAAAATGAAACGTCGTATAAGAAAGAAGTGCTCAGCTGTGAGATTGCGACTCCCGCCCTTTTATCACCATTAAAATAAAAGATGTTCTTGTGAGATAGCTACTAGATAGTGGAGCAACGATCAATGTGTTAGGTTGCAACGCAAAATGATTAATTCACGAAATAGGAGCTAAATTGCATAAAATAGATTCAATCGTCAGAACAGCAGATGGAACAACAAACCCCATTATTGGCTTCCCTAACGTACCTGTGAGCTTAAGGAACAAAACGGATATGGTCAGATTTTACATTGTTCCCACAATACATGCTCAACTATATTTAGGAATGAACTTCTGGAAAGCTTTCAGAATTGCTCCAGATTTACTAACAACCATCGACAGACTTTCAATTAATACCACCAGACCAGATTATGATAAGGTTCCCAACATTTGAAGAAAAAGAGCAGGGAAAGGCCCATTTATTTACCCATAAAATTGACGAGGGGGCAAACGAGCCTGTGTAACATAGAAGAAGATTCCAGGAAGCTTAATTAACTTTGAAGACCTCTAGGATAGCTCGGTGATACGAAATTTGTATCGAGCATCGATTTAAAAGATGAGTACTGACAGGTACCGTTGGCAGAGGACTCAAAGGACAAAACCACATTTTCAATCCCTGCGGCCTTATGAACATCGTATTACCTCATGAGTTGAGAGAGAAAATATTCATATACCATAACTAACCATTTATAAGGAGAAAAGTAAATTTGCTTTAAGAAAAATTAAATACCTATCATATATCGTAGGTATTAAATAAACACTGATTCGACTAAAGTTAATGATATTTGTGATTAACCCAACCCAACGACTGTGAAACACGTACGACGATTTTTAGGGATGGCTGGATGGTATCGCAGATACGTGCCAAATGTTTCCGATATCTCAGCCCCTATTACTACACCGCTTATGAAAAATAGGAGGTTTAACTGGACCAATTAGTGCCAAGAGGCGGTTTGACCAAATAAGCAGTTGTTAATGAGTGCAGCTGTGTTTGAGAGACCTATTGTATTCTTGTTGTAGCTTCAAAAACCAGAAAAAAATCACACGATTTATGAGTTAGAGTGTCTCGTTTCAGGTTCAAGGTTATTTCAGATCACGCTGCATTACGATGGTTGACGACCCTAAAAGATCTGACAGGTAGACTAGCCCGCTAGAGCTTCAAACTCTAGCAATATGATTTCGAAATTGTACACCAAAAAGGTAAATTTAATGTGGTACCCGACGCACTTTCACGAGTGTATTGCGATACTATATCTGAATTGATTATGTGAAATTGAGGCAAAGATTATGTGAAATTGAGAATGGAAATCAAAGAATTTCCAGAAAGATTTCCAAATTTTAAGGTAACGAATCAAACAATTTATATTCAGAGCCAAAAAATAATCAAATCCTACTAGGCCTACCTGTGTGGAAGTTACATTTGCCTTCAACCATGACGGACACCCTCATTCGGAGTTCGACTGTGACGGTACTATATACTATTGGAGGATCATGTATAATAAAGTCTATCAGTTCGTAAAGGCAAGGTCAAGTTCAGGAAAACTTACATATTCATTGTTCTAGACCATAGTTGACTAAGTTTTTGTTACTCACCCGAAACATTAATTATATTCTGATAATGGGGTGTAATTTAAAAGTACGGAGTTCTTAGAATTTCTACAAAAGTTAGGCATTTGACCTCAAAATACTGGGGCGGTATCATGAAATCCGGTACCGGTGGAATTTTGACGGAAATCGCCCGGTTTTACAAAAATCGGTATCATGAACACCGCTTTCACGGTAAATTTCCGTCAAAAATCATCCGGTAGATAACAGTTGACGGATAGCGATGTATCGTTTAAGAAAACTCAAAATTTTCAAACCAAGAATTACTCGATGACAAAAATTAATTTGAAAATGTTTATCTTTTAAAAAACCAACCATTAACTTTTTATAATATTCATTAGGATAATTTAGTACTTATAAAATGTTGACAAACGCTGCTCAATATTTTTACCGACCGGATTTAGTGGGTTTTTCTAGGGGTGACATTTGGAATGAGTAAATCGATCGGTAATAACTGCCATCCATGCGTATGTTAAGTTCGGATATACACGCCTTCGAAATAGCCTGTGCTTCATTCATTATTAAACGACTTATTCCAGAACCTTCTAGAGTATAGAAGCATTTTTAATGGTATAACTTTCCGCTGATTTCCATAGGAACCCATAGTAAAAGTGGTGTTTTTTAGTTTCAAGTTTTTTAATGAAAAAATCTAAAGTATTGTAACGGTGACACCTAGTGTGTAATAGAATAAGTTAAATTAATAGCTCAATGGTTAACTGTACTAAAATGGAATTTTCCATGATAAAATTGTTCTAAATGTTTTTACGCTACTCTAACTGGAAAAGTCATGAGCTTTCTAGAAGTTTGGTTTGTGTATATAAAAAGGCGAACGAAGTTGATTGGATTCAGTAGTATTTGGTAAGCGATAGTGTAAAGATTAAAAAAAGGAATTAAAAAGTGATTTAAAAAGTGTTTTAGTGGAAATAAAAATTATAAGTGTACAGTAAAATTTGAGAATAATTTATATAAAGTGATTTTGTGAAATTTTAATTATAAACTGTGTTGTAATAATTCTTGTGTTAATTAAATAATTTCGTTCGTGATAAATTAAATTGATTTTGTATTATTCACAATCCAGTGAAACTGAATAAATGTTGTACAATACTCTCAAACATCGACATACACGTGTCAAACAGTTGCACAACGGTAATTTATGCAAAATGTTGTGCAACAATGCAAACAGCACCATATACGATCAACATGTTTGCACAACAGTGTTTGTTGCGCAAATTGTTTGATCGTGTATGGGGCCCTGAAGACATATTTACAATATTTACTATAATTATTCACAAATTCAAGTGTACTAAATATATAGAGGCCATTAGGGCGCAATTTAAATTCAGGTAAGGGAAAATTCAAATTTTAGTACAAACATAAATATAAACTGTCTTGATGATGAAAATAGACATCCTCCCGCCTCGGCCAAATGCAGGACTTCTTCGTCTATTGGTAGTATGGATAATTTAACAACAGGCCGCTTCAACATGCCAGTTGCTGTCTTTAAGGTGTATACTCGCACAATGTTGTCCTCTCCGGGATGGAGTGCGACTACTCGCCCTATTTGCCATTTATTCGGAGGTGAGTTCTCATCTCGTATCATGACAATATCATCAATTTTGATTGCTGATGAATTTGTATGCCACCTTGTCCTTTTTTGTAGGGATGTCAAATACCATATTAGGTGCCATTTTTCCAGAAGTCCCTTCGTAGTTTCTGTAGGTATTGCCATCGGGAAAGGTGACTCAATTTAATATGACTGATATCTGGATCAATTAGGAAATGTGCCGGTGTTAATGGATTTATGTCATCGTCCGAGTTGACACAAAGTGGTCGTGAGTTTAGGATCGCCAAGAAAATTGGAAATTTTACTATCTTTGACAATGTTGAATAGTTGATTGCTGTTATTTTTGGCCCCAATGAAATTTGATCCATTGTCGCTTATAATTTCACGACAAAGACCACGGCGCGAAATAAATCGTCGAAAGGCTGCGATAAACGAATGCGAGACGAATTCTAGATGAATTGCCTTGGTGCTCAGACATATAAAAACTGCAATGTAGGCCTTATCTAGTTTTATTCCTCTGCGCCTTGACGGTCGAACGGAAGGTCGGACAAAGGTGACCCGGTTGGATGGTAAGCTGGCCATGCTTTGTGGAACAGGTTTTTTTGCGTATCTGAAGCATTTCATACATCATTTAATAACGCGTCGTATAACTATTTTACAATTTATGATCCAATAGTTTTGTTTCAAGGTTGTAAACATTAGCGTATGATTCCCGCAAAGTAGTGCTTCATGAGTTGTGCGAACCAGAATTTCAGTGATGTCACCTTCGGTCGGTAATATTATTGGGTGTTTCACATCAAACGATACAGTTGCTCGTTCTATACGCCCGCCAACTCTAAGTACACCATTATTATCTAGGAAAGGATTAAGGTTAATTAATTTATGGGTTTTTGGTAATTGACAATTGTTCTTTAGTGTCTTTATTTCGGTATGAAAGTGGTTTTCTTGAACATATTTTATTAACAGTTCCTTATATTCAGGGACGGATAACGTTATATAACGTTACCCGAATAACGTTAAAAAACGCTAAAATTGCGAAGTTTTTTAAGAAAACGTAACCATACCTATTAGGTTATGTTATAACGTAACCGTAACAGATAACTTTATACAATTTTGATATAACCAAATAAAATAACCTTATAAAAAATGTTTTTGTTCCTGGTACCATTATTTAACACTAGAACTACTGATCCGTCAAAATGACGGATTGTACATTTATTTAATTCACTTTTTTCCTCATTCTTGAATCCTCATTTTGACTGGTCGTTCTAGTGTTAAAACCTTACTAAAGCCAAAGTTAATAATTTATTTAACTTTAGATAACGTTATGTAACGTAACGTTTCACATAATTTAAGGTTAAATAACGTTATAACGTAATCAAAAAAAATTTGGGAATTTTTTCCAATAACGTAACGAAATCTTAGGGTTTTCCAATCCCTGCTTATATTCATTTAGCTCTGTACAACTAAGGAATGCTTTTGGTCTTTCTTCAGGTTTTAACTTACAATTGTTGACATAACGTTTACAATAAGCTAATACACGAATAATTTTATTGAAATTTCTGTATTTTGATACAATCAACTGAATTGGTGATGGATACGACGTTAGGTTACAGGTAACTGCTGACTGGAATTTCACTGGCCATTTGGTTATAGGTTGTTTTAGCCATTCTGGTCCTGTCCACCAGAGATTGTGATTAATCGATTCAGATGGTAGTATACCCCTAGAGGCAAAATCGGCTGGGTTGTGTTTGGTGGATATGTGTTGCCATTATTTTCTGGGATAATTAGTATTGATTTGCGATATGCGATTTCCCACAAAAACGTCAAGTGAGCGAGGTACTGATTCTAACCATGATAGAACGATTGTTGAATCACTCCACATATAAACCTTCGGTGTTCGATCAATCATTAATTCTTGCACGGTATTCATTAAAGTTGAGAGAAGTAAGGCGGCACAAATTTCAAGCTTTGATATGGTAATCTGCTTCTGTGCTACGATTCTTACTTCTTTTGTTGTCTTTGACTTTCACGTCGCATCGGTTGGACATTTTTTCCTTTAAAATTTATTTTTCTAACAAATTTTTTTTTCTAAATTATTATTTACGATCAAATTATTTGAATTATCCGGACCATATCCAACCCAGTTATTATGCAGAAATTAGATTCTCAGCAACGATCACAATTTAATTGGATGTCCAAACATGAAAATGATAAATTTCAATTTAGAACATTAAGCGGATGCAGTCAAGTTTATTGGGCAGGGTCGAGATATTGAAACAGGACTGGCGGGACTGGCGTTGACCCTAGCTACAATCATGACTTTTTTATGTTTTTTAGTGATCCATGTCTTTTGGGATGCTCTCTTATAAATGAGCTCATGCTCAATAGAGAGTGTACCAAAAGCTAAATAAAGTCAACCATAAATAAATAAAAATAAATAAATAAAGTTTCATTGGCATAAACAGCATATGGTATATGACGGACGCATAAGCATTCTGGGACGCATCTGAAAATCCGTGTAACATTATTGGATTAGAGGTAAAATTGAGCCATCTTGGTATGGTAACAGACTCAATTAAATTTAGTTCTTTCCGAAAGTTGCACCAATCGTCAGAAATATCCTTTGGTAGTGGGTCATCCCAATCTAAACATTTTGCCCATGTTCTCTGGAAGATTATTTTAACATAAATGGTTATTGGAGCTAGCCAACCTTGAGGGTCAAAAAGTTTAGATGCTTCTGAAAGCATGCCTCGTTTGGTCAGAGCAGGTTTCTCGTTTAGCGATACCTTGTAAGTAAAATAATCAGATTTAGTATTCCAGTACATACCTCAAACCTTTGAGTTTTGTGTTTCGTGATCATTTTCAATTAGTTTTGTGGTGTCCATTGAAACTATATCGTTAAGTGGGCAATTGGCTAGCCACTTATGGATATTATATCCTGATGCTTTCATTATTAATGAGATTTCATTTTTAAGGGTAATGAGTTGTTCCATTGTAATGTTTGTTAGGCTATACATTCGTAATTTCGTTTCCTTGTTACAATCTTTGAAAGGAGCTAGCCTTGCTATTTTTGATAGAGAGATCCCCTGTAGACCAAGAGCTAGGGTATACACCCCTTCGCAGCCTAGTTTCAGACACTACCACTGTGCTTGATAGCTCATCTGCGCCCGACGTAGCGGACATCCAAGCGGAAACTCTCTCCACGGACACGAAAATGTCAACGTCCATGGAGTCTTTAAAAAACTCTCAGAGGACTTCTCATCAGGGGAGGACTCTAATGTTACCGTGATGGAGAAGAGGCTGTAGAGATAATAATAGATGACATTGATATTTCTGCAATTCAACCTTCACCACTCTAAGGCTGCATCAGCTGCTCTCATTTTAAAAATTGGGAAAGAAGAGACAGAGATGTTGTCTTAATCCAGGAACCTTGGGTCACTGAAGACCGGGTACTTGGGCTCAAGCCTCCCTATTATAAATTAATGGACGCGAAAAAAGAAGGTATAGGATTCGGTCGTGTATTCTCATTAAAAATAATAATAGTTCAAATTTCAATCAAATTTCAGCAATGGAGATGTAGTAGCAGTCAGGTTTGAGGTCAATTAACGGAACCTCTAGACTAAGCTTATGATAAAGTGAATACTATACCAGTCATTCTAGGTAAGCTAATTTTGGAGGCTCAAAAGCGTAAGGTTGGAGTTATCCTGGCGAGTGAAGCAAATTCTCATCAGACGATCTGGGGAAGTACGGACACAAATGAACGAGGTGAATTACTGCTTGATTATATTTTAAATACTAACCTTCAACTACCAATAAGCCAACTTTTATAACTAGAAATAGACGGGAGATATTGGATATTACACTTGTCTCAAACTTTTTGACGATTAGTCTATTAAACTGGAAAGTATCGGAGGACCACTTTTTTCTGATCATTGTTATCTTCGATTTGAAATGCATTTGGCTTCTCCAAAAAGTCCAATCTACAGAAATAGGAGAAAAATAAACTGGGATACCTTTAGAACAATTCTGGGTAATTCACTACCAGTTCCGGTGCCAAAACTTCCAAAAACTGCGTAAGAGCTCGATGGCTTAGTGGACGAGCTATCCGGCACTTTTAATGAAGCGATACTGAGCTCTAGTCCTCTAAGCAGGCCTAGGGGTAAATCTCGGTCACCCTGGTGGTGCAAGGAGATTCAACAAACACGTCAAAAATGCAAAAGACTCTTAAAAACAGCAAGGAAACAAAAGCCGCTGTAGACTGGGACTCCTAAAGGAAGTCCTCAAAATTTACAAATATCATTTGAGTAGTGCCAAGAACAGATCTTGGAAACTATACTGTGACAAAATTCAGAAGTCTTCGGAGATGTCTAGGCTAAGCAAAGTACTATCAACTGATCCTTCCATCCTAAGTTATCTTCAACGGCCGGATGGTATATGGACTACTAATTGTGCGGAACCGCCGAACCTTCGCTGGAAACTCATTTTCCTTGTTGTTCTGAATCTGTAGGTAATAGGGTTATTAATCTTGTAGACAAAATTATTAGGAGAAAAAAGATCATGTGGGCGATAAATAGTTTTAAACCATATAAGTCGCCTGAACTCGATGGTATTATCCCTGCGGATATTCAACAAACCACGGATCTAACCATTTCCTGGTTAGAGGTTATTTTCAAATGATAGCCTAGAACTATGTCACATTCCTAGCAAATGGATGGAAGTGAAGGTTGTATTTTTACCTAAGGCGGGAAAATGCTTACACTGCAATCCTAAAGACCTTAGACCGATTAGCTTGTCTTTGGAAAGGCAAATACAAGCTCATATTAGAGGCAGGAAATATAAACTTCCTCATATCGATCCTCCCACTTTAAATGGGTTCAGCTTGCTTTTTACAGATGAAGCGAAGTGTTTGGGTCTCGTTTTCGACAGCAAATTAAATTGGAACCCTAATATTCTGGAAAGGGTAAAGAAAGCTACGACAGCGCTACACTCTTGCAAGAATGCCATTGGGAAAGCATGGGGGCTTGAGCCCCGTGTCGTCCATTAGCTTTATACCGCAGTAGTCAAACACACAATTTTGTATGGAGTAACAGTCTAGTGGCCTGCTCTTCTAGACAAAACTGTCAACCAAAAGCTGTTGACAAATTTCATAGAACAATCCCTCTGTGGATTAGGTGCACTGAGGAGCACATCTACTCAGGCACTGGAGACTCTGCTATTTTTGACTCCTCTAGATATCATGAGGAAACAGTTGGCAGCTTTTACTGCCATACGACTGAAATCCACCTCAATGTGAACCTGCAACAATAGAGGGCACTCATCTATATTGTGTAACAAACAAATTCCCAAGACCACCGACTATAATGTCCCGTCACTATCTTTTGACACAAGGTTCCGGATTAGGATCCTATCCAGAGAGGACTGGATGATGGATGCAGTTTTGGAACCAGGAATTGTAAACTTCTTCACTGGTGAGTCAAAACGGGATGGAAAAGTCAGGGCTGCGGTGTTCTACGAGGAACTTATGTTAAACCTCTGCTTCTGTCTCCCCGACTACTATAGCATTTTTCAAGCTTAAGTAACTGCGATAAAGGAAGTCGTGAACTGGTTGAGGTATAATGTAATATCGACTTGTGATTTTCGCATATATACAGACAATCAGGCTGCCATTAAAGCGCGATATTGAAATACCTCTTGCGTCATGCAAACTGCTGCTTCAGAAAAAAGCTAGTAAGTTCGTAGTCAAATAGCACCTCATGCGTAATAACTCGGCAGGTCAGGCCAAAGTTGGACTTCCCAAGACCCAAACAGCTGATCTCACTTCAGCGGAGTCAGATCAGTGTGGTTGTTGGAGTGATTACGGAGCACTGTCTCATAGGCAGGCAAGCGACTAGAATTGCCTTAATCTCACATGACTACTGTCGTAGTTGCGAGAACGAAGAGGAGCAAGAGACGGTATTTCATTTTCTTTGCACCTGCCCTCGCCTGGCACGAAACAGACTAAAGTTTCTAGGGGCACCCCTCTTCAATGACCTGACGGACCTTAGCAGGATGGACGTCAGCAGAATTCAGCGTTTCGTTAGCAGCTCAAAATGGTTTCAATGAGTTGGAAGATAAATAAATAAATCGTCGTATGGCTACGTACCTTTTTGTCTCTATGGCTGGTCCTAGGGGACCGCCACCTAAACTTAAACCTACATTCTTTTACGTTAGTAAAATAAAGTTTAGTAATCATGAAAAGTTTTGACGTTTTTATCTTTGGTGAGGTCTTTTGAGGTCGCCTGAGTTCGAAAAATAGAGTTTCGAAGTGGTGTCTGTCTGTCTGTTTCCTCTCTACAGCCCAGATAGTTTAACCAATCGAACTGAAACTTCATATATCAGTTTTTTCCTTAAATTGGGAGCTTCATTTTAGTGAAAACGGCCAAGCGACAGTAGTAGCAGCTTTTCGTGAACCAGAAAATGTATTTTTCAAATATCTAGGAAAAAGAAAATATTTTGAATTTAATAATTTTCTAATCAGATTAAAACTGAAAATTTTGAATTGATTTTTATAAATTTCAAGCGATCATGGCCCCTATTCCCTATATTCACCGAAAAAGCCTCCGGTCAATTTAGTATAAGGCAATTTGAATTTTCGACTGAAATAACATATTTCAGATCGAATTTCAAGAATACGGACCCGGCGGGGTTATTTGTGAATTCGATTCGAACGTATTGGAGTCTTCGAAGAACTGGAATCTTTTCTGAATTGAATGAGAATCGTTCGTTTCTTATTTAAATCAAATACGAATCTTTTGCTTTGAAGCCCCTATAGTTTCATTTTAAAAGTGTGAACGATATTTTTTGTTTGTCGAATCATTATAATGCCAATTTTTGATGCGATGCCTTATTTTGATCTTCGAGACTTAAGGGTCAATTCTCCCTCGTAATTATTGGCATTATTGCCAAGGTTATTTACTTCAGACACGATTTTATGGTAATTATTATAAGATACAAATATTTTTCAAGGTGATTTCAAATATTTTTCGACTGGTTATTGGGCATCCCTTTAAATATACTTTCATGATAGACTACCTCAATTTTGGAGATGGGGAGTTTTTATTTTTTAAGTGAACGAGCGAGCAGAAATTATTTTATTAATCTTCGGTTGTTTACACTCAAAGATCATTACGCATAAGAAGAACTAGGTGTGGAACGTGGAAGGCCTTTACTTTCAACAGCATGGTGGCACATGCCACACCGCCTGTCAAACAATGACCATTTTGCTTCAAATGTTTCGTGGCTTACACGCTCAACAGACACAAACTAATCGCGAATTAGAGATTATCACCTTACCGAAGTCGTGTTACGTCACTTTAGATGACTAAAGTCACTTCACATCAATATTCCTATGGTTGAAGTCGTTTCTTACGCCTCAAGACACTTGAAACGAGTAATACCACTACAAATGACATTCTTGTAAGTGACAAGAATGTGACTATGAAATTTTCCGATGAATACGCTTTGTAAATACATATTATAAAATTTATTACAATATGTATACATATATTTTTATGCGACGTGACATGACTATAGTCACGTCGCCTGAAGTGACACGATTTCGGCAATTGGGGTGTATGTAGTTACATATTTTTTTCGGTCTGTCACAACACAATTTTAAATCTTTCAGGATTACCGCCCTTCGTTACTTGACTGTCATAATCTAGCCCACCCTATAACAGTATACCAATAAAATAAACTACCATAACTTTTATACTTACGCACGTCCCATAAAAATGTTTCTAGCGTGCTCGAACACATTTTCTGTAGATTGCAAATTTCTCTCACATGATGTCACTCTTTACCCTTGAGATAACATTTTAAAATAAAATATGATAAATATCCGTTTTTTAATTTATTTATTCAAGAGTAAAATGTTACAGTGCTAATAGTTTTATTGAAAATAAACTTCAACTTTCAATCTGAAGGGAAAACATTTGATTATATATTGATATTTCATCTGATTTGCAAATATCACATACTTACATTTTCCCCCATTATCAACTGGTGAAAATTTTTAAAGTCAATAAAAACGGAACCGCACACAATACACATATTTGAATAAAACATAAATATCTTAATGTTTATATGTATATCATGTACATACATTACAAAAAGAAGACATTTTTTACTTGTTCGTAAATTTTCTTCTTTTATATTTTTTTTTTATATATAAATTAAAACTAAGATATTATTTTAAATAATTACAACTAAAAAGAATTACATATTACTTTGCTTCTCTAAATTTCATTTCTTTGAAATTTATTCTGTAACAAATAAAAAAATATGATATTAGGTGCTAGTAATATTTGTTTTGTTAACCCAACCATTATTCGCCAGTTTTCTGGCGATAAATGATTCGCATTTTCATTTGTACAAATGAAACGAAGAAAAGAACGAGAATATAACACTATATTTATGCTATAATTTTTAATTATAATTACTCATTTTCAAATCTTATATGATTTTTATTTCGAAAATTTGACGATGATCCAGATTCATTTTTGTTACTGCTTCGGTTACCATTATATGACGAAGTTGGTTTGGAATTGCCATTATATCTGTCCTGATATTTTCCGTTGCGATCATTTGATGAATTAAAATTATTAAACGTATTCCGTTTAAATGTGCCAAAATTTTTCCTGTTATATCCTCCACCCGATCCGTTCATACGACCACCAGATTTACGCGCCATTTCCCTTAGTGCTGGATTTATTTGCTGGTTTGCTTCTTCTAACACAGAAATTAAATCTCTAGCCTGTTTTGCATTATTGTCGGTGAAAAATGCGTACGAGGTTCCTGATGAATTTGAACGTCCCGTACGTCCAATACGATGTACATAATCTTCTGACGATTGTGGATAATCAAAGTTTATCACATATTTTATACCATCTACATCTAATCCACGGGCAGCAACATCTGTTGCAACTAATATTGGGCATTCGCCGTTACGGAATTTTCTTAGAACATAATCACGTTCACTTTGTGATTTATCGCCATGCATGCAAACGACATCATAACCAAATGAACGAATTTTTCTTGTTATCACTTCTACTTTACGTTTTGTTTCAACGAATATAATGATTTTTGACTCATTTGCCAAATCCCGTGTAATATCTTGTAGTAAATCTTTTAATTTATTGTCTTTTTCGTATTCGGTGCAAACTTCAACAAATTGTAGAATGTTATGGTTCGCACATAATTCGAGTGACCCAATATTCACTTGAATATAATCACCTAAGAAATCTTCAGCCAATCGTCTCACTTCCTTCGGCCAAGTTGCACTGTACATTAATGTCTGTCTGTCCGGACGAATTTGTTGAATTATTTTACGAATTTGAGGTTCGAAGCCCATGTCCAACATACGATCAGCTTCATCAAGTACTAGATACGTACAACGTTGTAAATTGGTTGTGCCATTCTCAAGGAAATCAATAAGACGACCCGGTGTTGCTATAGCAATTTCAACACCACGTTCCAAATCTCTTGCTTGTCCTCCACGAGGTGCTCCACCAAATATACAAGTGTTTCGTATATATGAAGAATATCCAAATTCTGTTGTAACTTGTTGTATCTGCTGTGCAAGTTCACGTGTCGGTGCCAATACAAGTGCGATAGGACCATCGCCTCGTTTTAATTGTGGTTGGCTGTTAATATGTAAAATAGCTGGGAGGATATATGCCAATGTCTTACCAGACCCCGTTTGTGCTACCCCAACAATATTATGACCACTTAATACAATTGGCCAACATTGAGCTTGAATTGGTGTCGGTTCCGTAAAACCTTGCTTTTCAATTTCAACTTTAACATAGTCGGGTATCTCGAGCTCGTCAAAATTTACAATGGGGCATGGTGCGTCACCTTTCACTGTAATTGCTTTATCTTTGCGATATTTTTCAATTTCTCTGGACGTGCGATTCTTTGTAATTTTATTTGGAACATATAAATTACGTTCGAATGGTTTTAGATTTAATTCTGTCCAATTTATTTCGGCTAATGGTTGTGACGTACGCATTGGTTTTCTACCAAACCCACCACCACCACCACCACCACCACCTCCTCCTCCTCCTCCTCCGTACTTATTATTGCTTTTGCCATTACTGCCACCGTAGTCCCTTGATCGTCCGCCACTGCCGCCGCCACTACCTCCTTCGAATTTACTTTTATTGTTATAAACAGGCCTAAAAATAAATAAAGATAAAATTACCACCTTGAAATAAATTTCCGGACTTAGAAAAAATTTGACATTTTTTTAATGTTTTCACCACGTGTTAGAAATTCAAGATGGATACCATTTTTAACACACGAGATTTAACACAAAACATATGCCCATTCTTAAATCATTTTTACTTTTCAGAATTTTTTCGTTGTCATAATGGTACTTACATTTCTTGATTTAAAATACTTGTACTGGTTCCAATAGACTGCCGATTAATGTGCTGTAATCCAATCACTTGCTTGTTACTTCGAATGGATAGATTTTTTAAACATAAATCTAAAATTGTTTTAGATGTTTTAAGCATTTTTTTGGTTGGTTTCGAAATTTAATAGAAAAAGAAAAAACAAAATAATTCCTCACCTTTAAATGGAATAAATATTTAATTATAATTATAAAATCACTACTTTTTATATATTCTAAAATACGTACAAAATAGAGTATATATTTATTTATTAATATTTAAATTAAAAATTTTAGTTATTTTAATTTTAATTTAATGAGAATAAAATGCCATGTAGGTAGTGTGCATTAACTACAAATGGCGACTTTTAAATGTCAAACACTCCAAAAATTTAATGCTTTTTGCCCACCTCCATTTTAACGTGTTTTTAGAAAGTTCATCATTTGCTCAATTATAATTTTATTGATTTCCCGTATTCGCCACGCACTTCCATATCTAAAATTGAGTTCAATTAAATGTTGACAGGTTGCTCGCCGCTGTCAAATTTAATGTGTTTATTTCTCGTACATGCGATATGTATTTGCAGACGTTTCAAAATTAGAAATCTCAATAAAAATGGTTTTTGTAAAGAGTTGGGAAGAATTTGAGATAGCTGCCGAACGTATGTACATGGCAAATCCAACCAAGTGTCGATATTCAATGAAATATATACATTCCAAGGGTCATTTGCTATTGAAATTAACTGACAATGAGAAGGTTAGTTTTTTGCCGTTTTAAATAATATAAAAGTGTGTAGTACATGTAGAATTTTTTATTTTAGTGCGTGCAATTTAAAACCGAGGTTATGCCAGATTTAAAACGAATTGAAAGGTTTACAGGAAACTTAATGGGACACATGGCTTCAAATGAATAGGATGTTTCAATTGAATTAAAATATCTGTGTTGTAATTTCATATTATGATTGTTAATATCGTGCATTTTATATTTAACTTGAAATAAACAAAAGTTGTATTTTGAATTAATTTATTGGTTTACCATTCTTTCACAAGTGAACTTAGTTACTCGGACTAAAAGAAATGCCAATAATTGACAACATTTTACTTACACGATTAGGAACAAATTGTTATTATTACAAAGCTTAATATTATCTCCAACATTCTTTAATGTTATAATTACACATTACTATTTTTCAAATCATTTAGTTTTTGCATTTAATTTTTTTTTTGAATTTTCCACCTTAACGCTCAGCAAAACTCATGAAACAAAACACCCAATCAACATAATTTATTTATATTCAGCCGCATATGGTTCATATCTTTGCTAGATTAGTTTAATACCCTTGAAGGTAATTACATGCCGTAAGCTACGTTAAGGCCCTTTTTCCGAAAGTTATACTTATTTATTTAGACCAACTTATTTAAATAAGTATGTTGGCGAGGTAACTTAATATAAGTATGTTCTTACAAAAAAAAAATCTTAAACGAAAACCAAAATTTTGTTAATTTCATTGCATACATATTATGATATTAGGTAGTAATTAAGTTTTATAAAAAATTGAATTAAAAAAATTATTTTATAGTTACAAAATAAAAAATAAGTATGTGAAATCAATTCGGATGATTTTACATACTTATTTAAGATGGCGGCAAATAAGTATGTCTAAATAAATAAGTATAACTTTCGGAAAGGGCATAAAAATAAAAAAATTTTCCACCTCTCTTGTGTTATATTCTATAAAAGTTAAAAATAATACAACAATAAAAAAATGTAACACAAGAGAGACGGAAAAAATGTATCTTTTTAGTGTAGACTGTGTGTCGTGAAATCTGGTCTTTTGGCGAGCGCCTACCTTGGCAGACTAGAGATTAGCTAAGCGCGATTGGAACAAGATTAGCTAATCCACCACAAATTCATTTACGTTTCCTAGGCAGAGAAGTAAATCCATTAGTTTCCTAGGCAGAGAAGTAAAATACTATTATGGTGATTCTCTGAAATATAGCTACATAGTAAATCTGCTGGACCCAATTTTAATTCAATATTTCTAATATTCATACATTCATACACAGTAGATTTTCCTTTTATAAACATAAACTAGAAATTTATTCAGCACAAATTGTTTAATGCGTGATTTACACGTTCCAACAATGTTTTTCCAACTTTTTTTGTTGAGACTTAGAGCTACACGCAATAGAAAATATTTACATGCGTTAAAAAGAGAAAAGTATAAAACAAAAATGTCAGTCATGCTATAACTTTTTGGCGGTATAAAATATACGATGTCGAATAGGGCGATAATACAACTTTATGTTTCAAAATTACAACTTTTTTGGCTAAAATAAAGCTTTTCGACCATTTTTAAACAAAAATTTATAAAAAAATAAAACAAAAATGTCGGGCATGCTATAATTTTTTGGCGGTATAAAATCGACAATGTAATTTTTGACGAATGCCGCAGCGATACCACTTTATTTATCAAAATTACGACTTTTCATGGCTAAAATGAAAACTGTTCGAACGTAAATTTTAATTTTTAAATAAAAATTTTAAAAAATAAAAATAAATCGCTATAAAAATTTTACAAATCGCCATTTTTAATGTGTTTGTTGTTGTTTGTTTCCATAAAATATACTCGGGTCGAGTATATTTTATAGTCAAAAAAATTTTTTATGGAAACAAAGTTAAAAAAAAAAAAAAAAAGTCCAACAAAATTTTGTTTGTTTATATATTTGTTCTTGTCTTTCAAATGAAATTCGCGATATACTAATCTCTTCATATTTTGTTGGGAAACATTGTTGGAACGTGTAAATCACGCTTAAGATGGTATTGAAATAAGGACGAGTCCGAAGTTTGTGATTATTTTTTTTTTTTTTGTAATAATTTTGACAGGAATGAAATCATTTTCTCTTCCATATTTTGTAATAAGTTTGTGGCGACGTATTCGTTATAATAATAATCAGTAAAAATGAAACAGGTTCACAGCACCGAAATAAAAACATAGAAATCAGGTGCACAACCCTGTTCCTTTTGACATAGAAAAAAAAAATCCACTACCGATAGGTGTCGTGAAGTATTCTTTTCTACTCGAAAAATAAAATAAAAATAAAAAAGACACTTAGCAAAGAAATACGTAACAAACTACACATATATACCGTTTTGTGTGCGATATTCGATTAAAGTAGCAAATAAGAAAAAAAAAATAATTATCGTGACTTAATGTGGGCACCCATATAACGAAACAAAAATAAAAAGTGTATAAGTGCGGTATGATTGAATTGAATAAAAAAAATAAAAACATTCAGTGCATTTTTTAATTCATGTTCATCTCCACGATATAAAATATAATATTCCGCCATTGTATTAGTGA
This sequence comes from Tipula vernalis, assembly GCA_958295665.1. Classification (NCBI taxonomy): domain Eukaryota; kingdom Metazoa; phylum Arthropoda; class Insecta; order Diptera; family Tipulidae; genus Tipula; species Tipula vernalis. The sequence continues at coordinate 216,554,262 of OY282560.1, read as the reverse complement.
AATCCGTGGAGCAGCAGATATACCGAGATATCTATAAAAAATTGGTGGTTACATTATTTGGTGAATCGTTCTGCGAGCGCGACGATATAATACCATACCCATAATTGGTAACCCCATAAGTTTTACTTGTACTATTGTTTTTAGAAATAAATTAACATAATACGGTTTAGTTACTGTTATTACTCGCTTTTGTTTATGAATATTATTACAGAAGTGTCAAATTTACAACACGCAGTGGCTGTGATAATTTCATAATTATTACAGCTGGATTTACCCCTCTTTTACATAAATGTTTGTAGGTTTAAGGACGATCCGCACGATGTGTTTTCAGTTATGTTCTAACAAATGAAAATATGTCAAAAAATACGAGTGTGTTTAAAAATATTTGTGAAGTTGAAAATCACATTCACACGGTCATTAAAACATTTGTGCTTTTCAATATTAATATGGACGGCAATAGATTAATAATAAACGTATAAAACCTAGAAATAAGCTTGTGAAATGTGATTTCAGCCAGTTCGAAGTTACATTTTACACCGAAAATTAAAACTGACTCAACCAACATTATTAACTGACTGACTCTATCATCGTTTCAGTTACAATTTCGGTTGGGTTGCAGTTTACATGTTAGACTTTTCGTTCAGTTTCAGTCGGTTATCATTTCAGTTCAAAATATTATCATGTTTCCATAAAAAACGTTGAGTTAGGTTGGATTGAATTTGTTAAATTTCAAAATGGCGTCAATCGTTTCCATGGAAGTAAGTTAGGTTAAGTTGAAATTGTTACACAAAGGTACATTAAATACACTTAGGACTTTTGTGTTGCGTTCTTAATTTTTTCTCAATATTTTTTTGTTGTATTTAATTAATTTATACCGATTTTCCATCGTCAATAGTATAATAGCATAATAGTATAATACTATTATACTATTATTCCTTGTCGGTTTTCCATCGCACGCGATGAAGTTAGCACCAATTATAGTTTTTTTATGTGAAGGCAGGTATAATTCCCATTTTAAAAATTTTGACGTTTATATTATTTAATTCCATGATTTTTAGAAATAAATGCCGATTTTCACAATGTTAATTTCAAAAAAATATCTGCAAATTCCATGATAATAGTTAGACAAGCTAAGCAGGTACCACAAAAAAAAAATCGAATGCTAATTTTGCGAATTGGTAATATAATACACTGTCAGATAAATTTACAATGTTAAAAACACAATTTGCTACCTATTATATTTTTGATAGCTAGTATAACAAAATATTATAATTATACTATTAAACTATCAACTTCAGTTTTCCATCGTCGTAGTATAATAGTATAATACTATTATACTACACCCATCCCTCGATTTACGGAATTTTTTTTTTACGAATTTTCGGAAACTTTACCTAAAATTCGGTTAACGAAATTTCGATTAACGTACAATGTTTTGGAACGAATTAATTCGTTAAATTTCGATAACCGAATTGTTCGTCAATTAAAGCAAAATTCGCAAAAAGAGATTCCGTAAATCGAGGGATGGGTGTATTATACTATGACGATGGAAAATCGGTATTAATATTTTTTAATGGCGATAACATTAAAAATCAGTCTTGTTTTGTACGCATTACGGAGCAGAACAAAAAAAAAAGTAGATAAATTAAGTCCTAATAAGTGGTTCCGGGTACTGCTTAATTTCGTATAAGGCCCATAATTTCGTACACAGAGCGAAGGAATCACCTACTTTTTTACGATTTATAAAAAACACGTTTGTAAAAAAGACTCAGGATCTGCTCGATATTACTTGAGCGATCCATAATTCATCGTGCACTAACGATATGAGTCTACGCCATTTTACAACGTGATCACACTTTCAACAAAATAACTATAATAAATATAAAATATTACCAAAACTAAAAAATATATTAAATACTTTTTGTGAAAAAATATAACCTATCCAGTGTCCCAGGATTTCCCTTGAGGTTTCTGTGGATTTTTTCTGGCAAAATATAACTCACTGGTCTTATGGATTATCTGACCTGAGCAAATTTAAAAACAACAAACAAACAATAAAAATCGCTAGCATATATTCGCCTCACCATTTTGGTTTTCAACTCTACTCAATTCGACTAGCTTCGTTGAGCTTAAAATGAATTAACGAAATCCTAACCCAACTTCGTTTCTATGAACACCAACTCCAAATCAAGCAAATTTGAACCTTACATGGAAACAAGATATATGCTTAATAATGTCGAATTCTTTAATGTCGAGTTCTATGGAATTTTTGAAATATAGCAATTTTAAACGGGTCCCATAGAACGTACAAGCAAATTTATTTTGTGATGGAAACAAAACAACAGGTTTTTCAGATGTGAGATTAGCTGTCAGGAGAAATTTTGTTTGTATTATTAGAAAAGAATACTTAAAATGGAAACTATAAAATTTTGTGGCTACATAGTCGTAAAAAATATAAACAATTTTGTAATTTTTATTGATGAATAGCAAATTACAAATCTGAAGTCTCGTTTGTTGTTGTTATTATTATCTTAATTGACATTTATAATTTTGCTGGAAGAAAGGTGGGGGTAAATTTATCAAAATATCTCAATTTCTCAAAATTGATTTACATCAAAAAAAACATCAATAATATTTTCCCATAGTACGCACACAATTGCTGTACATCATTTTTTCTTGATTTACAGCAATTTTTTTCTACCATAGAACTCCACATTAGTTTTTTCAAATCAATGTAAATTTTGAGGTGCGAAAAGGACACGAAACAAATTGATGTTTTTTTGACGTTACTAACAACAACAAAAATAGAAACTTCAATTTTTTTTTGGCAAAATTGTGAATATACGAGTTTTTTGTGTCTTGATTTTAAATCATTTTAATTGTTGCTTAATTATTTTAATCGTTTAAATAAAGTTTTCAATATAAACAGTTTGTTGTGCTTAATTATTTTAATTGAATCAAATAAAGTTGTCGATTTAAACAGTATTTTCCGTCTCGATTTTTATTATCCTTTTGTTTGTTTGTTTGTTGTGTTTCATTATTTTAATCGAATTAAATAAAGTTTTCAATATAAACAGTTGTTAAAAACTCAGACAACTTTGACAATTAAAAATTGACTATACTTGATATATGACTGAAAACTTGATATAAAAAATTATTGGCTCTACCTATTTATACGGAGCGCTATCGGGAGCCACTTTTTATATGAGGGCTCTCGATAGCAGCTATCCGGAGCGAATAAAAAAACACTACATAAATTGTTTGACGTTTAATTTTACCTTTTTTTTTTGATTTTTACATTTTGGTCGTTCCTCGGGTTTGACTAATGTCAAATTCTTTCGGGTTACTCGAAATAAAGTAACTTTTTTATCTCCTAAAGAATATGAAAATATTTTTGTACTTGTGTTGGTGTAAAAAGAGCAAAATAAAGTGAGGTTATGTTTTACTGTCAGTCAGATCAGTAAAACTTTTTTTATTTTAATAACAAAAAGATGGAACCAATTAATTTTAGCGCATTAATTTTCAATAAACAACAAATGAAATATCAAAATGAAGTTTTATTTTTGTTTCCAATTCACTTTGACATTTCACATTTCTATGTATTTGTAAAGAGTAAAGCAAATCTATGAAAAAATCTAGAGTAAAGCAAAATGCTCTCGAGCAAAAAATAAAGTGCTTTATTTTCCCAGAAAGAATTTGTAATGTCAAATTGTTACCCTTCGAGTAAAATTTTTTACCCTGAGTGCGAGTTTACGACCATTTTCTGAAGAAAAATTTTCAGCAGATTCAATATGTTTTAAATGGAAAACAAAAGAATTATGTACGGAAGGGGAAATTTGTTTACAAAATAGACTACGTCGATTGGTTGCCTGTTGAAAATTTTTCTTCAGAAAATGGTCGTAAACTCGGCATCAGGGTGTTTTTTTTTCCGAAAGAATTTAACATTAAATTTAACGGAATGAAGTTAGGGTCATAAGTAACAGTTTATTACCCTGAAAGCAAGCACGGCGAATTGACCAAATTGGTTTACATAAAAGAAAATTATTCGAATTCGCTGTAATGTCAAAAGTGAAAAAATTGTTTTGTGCAATACTTTCATCCCAGAAAATTAAAAAAATCGAATAATTTTTTATTCTATTTTAAAATCTTATTTATAATTAATTTAAGTGAAATGTATTCATAAAAATTATTAAAAATTAATAACAATGTTCCGAAATGTGGAACAATAGATTTTAGTATTATACACTTTTAAAGAAAATTTTGGTAAGGTGATTCGTCGTCATCTGTCAATTTTTTTTTATTTTTTGTGTCTGGGTGGAATTTTTTTTGAATTTCTTATGTTTAATTTACAAATTTATTTGTTAATAAAATAATTATTTATTGAGACGAAATAAATAAAAAATGAATAATAATAGTGAAAACGGCCGTCTTGGCCTGGGTGCTGAGACAGTTTATGGGACACACGAAGACAACACAATGGTGATGTCAGAAAAGGTAATTCCAGATAAATCAATAAAATTTGAGTCTTTTTCGATTGGGTAAATTGCCTTTCCTGATTTAAAAATTATGGACACAAAAAGAAATCGTATAATTTTTCGGTATACATATTTTGTATTTTTGTTTTACAAAACATACAATCTGAGTAATCTAATAAGTACATACATAGTAGTGTTGTAGAATGTAAGACGAATATTAAGTGAGGGGTAGTATAGTGGGAGTTGCAATTAACGCAACACATGTTTTGTTTTTTGTTCAAGGTGCAATCACTTGCCGGTAGTATATACCAGGAATTTGAGCGTATGATCAATAAATATGATGAAGATGTGGTTAAAACACTTATGCCACTTTTGGTTAATGTGCTCGAGTGTCTGGATTCCGCTTATCAAAATAATCAGGAACAAGAAGTGGAATTGGAGTTATTGCGTGAGGATAACGAGCAGCTAGTTACTCAATACGAACGGGAGAAAAGTGCACGGAAACAGGCTGAACAAAAACTGCTGGATACAGAAGATTTAGCCGAGGCTGAGAATAAAGAATTAGCAAGTCGACTAGAATCGTTAGAAAGTATTGTTAGAATGCTAGAATTAAAACATAAAAATAGTTTAGAACATGCTAGTAGACTAGAGGAACGAGAATCCGAATTAAAAAAAGAATATGGTAAATTGCATGATCGATACACGGAACTTTTTAAAACGCATGTTGATTACATGGAACGTACAAAATTACTAATGGGCTCAACACATTCACAAATGAGTTCGGCATCAGACCGTTTAGATATAAATCGTTCACGATTGCATCCAATGACAAGATCTTCTGGCCCGGTATCATTTGGTTTTGCATCGCTTGAAAATTCTGGTATGCTTGATACGGAGACCATTTGCAGTGCTGGTAATAGCTCAGAATCTGATTCAGGGCCTCCGTCGCTTCAACATGAGTTCGATAGTATTCAAACGGTCGAACGGGCAGCAGAAACTGATAAGCTTCAGCAAATAAATCAAGCGACGTCACCTCAAAGTGAAACCAGCCTAACCCTACCCACAACTGCAGCATCGCTAGCGGGTAAGTTAATTATTTTTAATTTTATATATACTTATACATATTCATTGATCCCTGTATATTTTTTGATAATGTTCCGGGGTGAATGGGTGATGGGTCTTAAATTAATATTATTTAATCTATTTTATATATATTATCTAAAACTAACACGGACCATAACATAATTCAGGTCGTACTACGACAAAACGTGAACAAAGGTCGGCCAACACGTTGTACCAAGAATTGTCGTTCCAAGACAATGAAGAAAGTGAAGAGAATGAAGTTACAGGTAAAATGTTATCCATATTTTTATATTTTACGTAAATATTATTCCTTTTATTTTATGTTATTTGAATGCCTTTAAAACACTTGCCTTGTTATTTATTGTCCAATTCAGGAAGTTGGGTTCATCCAGGCGAATACGCATCATCAGGTAACACAAGTTATTATATAAGTATTTTAATTTGCATGCCAAATTATAAAAAATTAAATCAAAACTTATAATTACTATTATGTATTATTAAATACTAACACTAAACATTTTCTCTAACGCTTTTTGTTTATTGGTGCGGTTAAATCAAAATTAATAATTATAATAACTGTATTCAGTCAATGATAATTTCTTTGGTAAGTATTAGAAATTTTCTACTAGAATTAGCCTTTGCTATAAACTTTATTTTTTGGTTTATTTTTAATTTTTTATAAGATTATACATTATTTTGTTTATTTCTTATCATTTTACAAATTGTAACCGTTTTAATGTTTTATTTTGTCATAGGTATGGGGAAGGAGGTCGAAAATCTTATCATGGAAAATACTGAGCTACTTGCTACAAAGTATGAATTTTACAATATTCTTTATTTTTACTGTATAATAATTCAATTCTCTATCTTTTATAGAAATGCTCTGAATATTGTAAAAGATGATTTAATTGTAAAAGTCGATGAATTGACTGGAGAAATTGAGATATTACGAGAAGAATTAAATGCTGTTAATTTATCGAGAAATAAGATACGCGATAAATTGGCTGATTTGGAAGAAGAGATTAAGAAAAATAAAGAACAAGTTAAACAAAGTTCATCAAATGAGCAAGAAGATGAATCGGATGTGCCAATGGCGCAGCGTAAAAGATTCACTCGCGTCGAAATGGCTCGTGTGCTGATGGAACGTAATCAATATAAAGAACGATTTATGGAATTGCAAGAAGCTGTACGTTGGACGGAAATGATACGTGCATCACGTACTGTTGAGACATTGGATAAAAAATCAAAGCAAAGTATTTGGAAGTTTTTTAGTAATCTTTTTAGTTCATCGGACCGGCCACAAAGAGAGCCCCCCGGACCACTCTTACGGTATAACGTTGCTAACCACCACGTTGGACCAGGGACATCCGAGGGGCGATTAGCTATTACAAGTGGTGGTTCCAATAGTGTTCCTGGTACATCAAATGCATTAGTGTCGACCAGGGATTATACGGAAGACGGTACAACGGAACGGTCGATGGCAAGACGACGAGAACAATATCGTCAGGTTCGGGCTCATGTACAAAAAGAAGATGGTCGCTTACAAGCGTACGGATGGAGTTTACCTGGAACGAAAAAAGATCAAGGACAACATAATAAGCACGCTGGTGGTGTTCCAGTTCCGGTATAGTATTTACAATTTTACAAAAAAATCTAAATAATTATGAAGACTGTGGTTTTATCAAAGGTACCTGTGTATTGTCGACCGTTAGCTGAAGCAAGTCCTCACATGAAAGTTTGGTGTGCAAGTGGTGTTAATTTAAATGGTGGCTATACCAAAGATGGTGGATGCATGGTAAGCCCATTTTTTTTTATCTTTATTTTGCTCAATACATTAATTGAATTAAATGAATGGTTTAGGTTGGTGCAAGTGTATTTTACTCATCGAATAATTCTGCAAAAATAACTGAAATTACTACACCGCCTGGGGGTGAAACGAACGATCTTGAGACACTTGATAAACAAATTTCCATGGCCATGGACTCACCAGATCCAGATCAACAATTAAGTTCGTATGTTTGGATATGTACAAGTACTCATTCAGCAAGTACTGTAACCGTAATCGATGCTAAGAATCCAGCAGCTGTGTTAGATTCATTTCCTGTATGTCAGACTCATTTACTGTGTATATGCTCTGTAATTGGTGCTTTAGAAAAGGATTATACCCTACTAGAAAATAGTGAAGTCACAAAATCTGGTGAAACGTTAGAGAAACCAGGCGAAGATCAAGATGATTTTGGTCGTGTAGAATATATAAGAACTGCCGAACAGGTATTATCTGAAACAAAGGAAGACAATAATTCTAGTTCTAGTAATAACGAAAGCCCCACCAAAACTACAACTGATGCAATAATTAGTACATCGATTGAATCAACGGTAACAGTAATTCCCACTTCAATGAATGCTGTTATCGAAGATTTAAATATTCCACCGTCTTCACCGATAAATTTAAATAAACCAAATGATTTACAAGGCTCAAATTCCCTAAATCAAATGCTTGCCTCGTTAGCATTTCCAAAACCAATTAATCCGATATTAGGATCTCCAAATCCACTCGAAGAACCACCAATGTCATCGGTTGGTCCCACAATGTGGTTAGGTGCACAAAATGGTATGCTATATGTTCATAGTTCAATAGCACGATGGAGAAATTGTTTGCATCAGGTGCGTTTACCTGACGCAGTTCTATCGATTGTTCACGTTGAATCACGTGTTATTGCTGCACTTGCAAATGGAAAACTAGCTGTGTTTCGACGTCAAACAGACGGTCAATGGGATTTAAATAACTATCACTTGGTAACGCTAGGATCACCAAAACAATCAGTGCGATGTTTATGTGTTGTTGCCGAAAAAGTTTGGGCTGCACATCGCAATAAAATACATATTGTTGATCCAATTACCCTTAGTGTTGTTTACACTTTGGAGGCTCATCCTCGCAAAGAAAGTCAAGTGCGTCAAATGGCTGCTACAGGACTTGGTGTATGGGTGTCAATAAGGCTAGATTCAACATTACGATTATATCATGCGCATACTTATGAACATCTTCAGGATGTTGATATTGAACCGTACGTATCAAAAATGTTGGGCACGGGAAAACTAGGTTTTTCATTTGTACGTATAACAGCTCTAACAGTATCATGTAATCGTTTGTGGATTGGTACCGGCAATGGTGTTGTTATATCAGTTCCATTAACGGATGCGTCTACAACTAAAACGGGAATATCAACAAAATCAAATTTTATACCACGCTGCTGCATGGCCAATGCTCAATTATCATTTCATGGACACAGGGATAGTGTTAAATTTTTCGTTTCGGTGCCTATGGCAATAGCATTGATTGAAAATACATTGCATTTGACAAAGAAACCGGATATGCTCGTTATGTCGGGTGGTGAGGGATATATCGATTTTCGATTGGGTAAGTCTTTTGCATATTTTGTTATTTTATATGAAATTAAATGTTGAGTGCTTCGATTGTAAAACATATTTTAATAATCATCCAGCTGTCTGCTATTAATTTAATTTTAATTTTGATTTAAATATTAACGTCATTTAAACATACTAACAAATTATGCCGAGTATTTTATTTTAGAAAAGACACGAAAACTCCCCAATTTTATTTCTCAAGTCACACACACACACACACACACACACACACACTCTCTAAAGTAGTGTTTGGTTTGAATCTTGAAATTAAAATTGAGCTACTGCCAGTGTTAATATGATAAATCAAATTACATATTAGGGTTATTAATTATTAAGGCTTCTTAATTTAATTAAAAGATATTGGTAGATAGACATTTAATCTGTTTTAATTATTAATTTTTTTTTTATTATTTGTTTTTGTTTTGTTAAGTTTTTTTTTGTATTTTCTTTCTTTATGCAGAAGAGCATGCAGATGATGCGTGCGACGTTGCTGCACATTTGCTAGTTTGGCAAATTACACCTACATAATACAAATCTAGAAATTTAATGTTATATTTTTATATTTGGATGTTATTTATAGTTTTATTATTTTTTTAAACAAAAAAGAAAAAGACTCGTGTGTTGTTACAATATGTTTTGTTATTAGTTTATTGTTTAAATTATTATTAATCAAAATTTATTTGTTCAAAGTTAAAAGATAAAAAGTAATGTTTTAATATAAAAAAAAAATGTTACTTACGATGATAAGGTAATAATTGATTTAAAACACAGAAAAGTATTATTTTAGCTTTCATTAGATTTTGAGTTTTTTGGTTCGGGGTATTTGGGATTAAAGGTGGCCGCCTTTTTAATTCGTGCAATTTATAGATTAAATTCGGGACACTACTTACAATTATTTATACTAATGTAAAACATACAGTATAATGTTTGTTTTACGCAATGGGCCGAGAATGTACCATAACATAAATGTCTGTAACAATTTCCATAAAACTTTAAATTTGTCTGCAACACTTAAATTGTGAAATCAATAAAATTTAACAAATGTTAGCAACTTTTATATGAACAAGCAAATATTTAATTTTTTTATTGCCTTTTTAATTTTATAAAAATTTAGTTACATAAATACATAATAACTTAACCGTTGACACTTACCTAAGTAGATTGCTGCAGTAGCAGGACATCTACCTATATGTTTCTGATGGTATATTCTAGGTCCATTTTTGTAGCAAAATTATATTTTTACAGCCAAATTTATTTTCACATTTTGCAGTAGTGTCCTGATTAACACTCTCTATATCCAGTTTAGCTAAGATTTAAAATTAATTTAATAAATTCGCTTTTGTATAGCTTTTTCATTTGGCACATAAAAATATCGCACTAATTTTAGTTTTGTTTCAAAATTTACTTTACTAACATATTTCTAATATTTGTTTCAAATTACAAAATACTATCTAGGTGATGGCGATATGGAAAATAGTATTGTTTTGGAACCAAATCAAACAATTGAAAACCGTGGCGATAAGAGTTACCTTATTGTATGGCAAGTAAGCCAAAATTAATGAATAAAAAATCTTCATCAAGCAAGGAATAATAAAGACAAGAAATTATAAAATTTAATATATATAATAATTATTCTATCTTTTAAATAAATAAATAATAATATTAATAATAATGCAAAACATATAATAAAAAACTTGATTAAATATTGTGCTGTTGAATATTTATATTAAACAAGAGAATTTTTTAGCCAAAAGCATTAAGATAACTAAATTATATTATATATATTTCTGATAAAATCAGCTAGTCTTTTTATTTTATTTTGTAAAAAAAACAAACCATGTTTTAATTATATTAATTTATTTTTAATTTTAAGTTTTATATAATATTTTAATTATTATTTAAATAAAAAAAAAACTTCATATTTAATTAGGATGCTATTTAACAAAAAATAAGCTGTTGGAGATAATACAGGCTAACAAACTAGGATTTTATTTATATTCTTTTTAATTTCTCTTATACAAAAATGCACAAATTAAACCAAAACATAAAAAAATCCGCTAATTATAATTTAATTTGAAATTTTCGACCAGTTTTATTATTCGACCATCTTTCAAATGAGCTGAATGAAACGAAATTAAATTTACAAAACTTTTATTTTATTTTACTTTACTTGCATCTTTTAATTTAATTGGCAAATAATAAAACAATTTTTGGATTATAATTTAAAATGTCATGTAAATATAATAATAATAAACAAATCTATTTGCTGAAAATTTACTTAAAAAATATGTATTGCTGAATAAAAAGTGACATCTTCCGTATAACATTATAACTAAACGAAAATATTCAAATTCGCATCTGTCAAAACGTCTTATTCTCCATTGAAATTGGTTGTGGTTTTTTATTTGTAAACTTTTATTATAATCTTTAAAATACTCATTAATTATGATTAGAACTCCGATTAAAAGTGATAATTTTAATAATTCGATAGAATTATTAACGCCACCAAATCAAATAAGTTTTAGTCAAGAGCTAAGAAAGGTTTTACATGAAAAAAATCTGCTAACCGCGAAAACACGGAGCAAAGGTTAATATTCACTTTTATTTAAAAATCGAACTATTACGATTATAATTTCTGTAAATTTTTTTTAGTTTGTGAAATGTTAGATAGCTCAAGGCATCAAGAAAGCGACGAAGCAAAGAAACTTCTATCATTACGTCATCAAGCGGTGGAAGAGATTCTCAAGTCTGAAAAATCGTATATCAAACAATTAAGTACTCTAATGGCATACTTTGTAAACCCATTGAAGGCGATCATTGATCAACAAACACATATTTTATTATTTGGTCAAATTGAAATGATTTTCAATCTAAATACAGAACTTTTACATGAACTTGAAGCCAATCTGGATAATGTTGCTGCTGCTTTTCTAAAATTGGCCCCATTTTTCAAACTCTATTCTGTATATGCATTCGATTACAAACAATCATTGATCACACTGCAAATTTTATCGACTAAGAATGATAATTTCAAAAGATTTCTGTACAAGACTGAAACCCGACCGGAGGTTCAAACCAAATTAAATTCACTGCTTATCACGCCAATACAACGTGTACCACGTTACCGTTTACTTTTGCAACAAGTATTACTTTACACAAAACCTTCTAATATTGATTATAAAATTATCCAAGATTCTATAAAGCAAATTGAGAGTACTGTATCGCACATCGATTCGGTGATTGAGGATCAAGAGAATATTCAAATTTTGATCAATTTGCAGAATTCATTGACTAACCAGAAACCTTTAATTGTCAAGCCCAGTCGGAAAGTGATTAAAGAAGGTGTTCTTACAAGAATTTCAAGCAACGGTATAAACTACAAAAGGTACTGTGTTCTGATGTCGGACATATTTATGTACTGTAAAATTATTAAGGATCGTACGCCTCAGTCGCTCATTGAAAATTCAATAAAATGCAGCTGTATTTTTCCCCTAAAGAAATGTAAAGTATCTGATATATTTCCGGGTAATTTTAAAATTTCATGTCACGGCGACGGAATTATTTTCTCTACAAGTGATATAAACTCGGGCAAGGAATGGGTCAGGAAACTCAAGGAAACCATTGATATGCATATCGAGTGTCGAAAAACGCTACGTAAAGAATCGAGCAAACGAAAGCCGTTACGTAATAAAAACGACTTTCTTATTTTCGAAAACGATTCGAAAAAATTGAATCCATACGATTATGAGACTGTTCAACGTTACAATAATGGAACTAATTCTGATTCAGATGATGATGAAGATGAATACAATAGCCCGGAATTTAAATGTTTTAACATGAAAAATCGTAAACGAAAAAGTAGTGAGTCTGCAGCACCAAGTTCCGCATTGAATCTACTAAGATCGCCAATACTAAAAGACTTGCCATCGAATAATGAAAAGTTTCTGCCATTACATGAGCAGAACCGAGACCAACCGGTTGTGCCAAAGAAACGAGTAAAATTTGAATTGAGTGAAACTAAGTACAACGATGATGGTTATTGTTTTCCGAATGATTTTCAGACATATACGACCATTCAACCGGCCAAACCAACGATTCGAGATCGTATTTCAAAATTCTTTTCTGGATTGTTTTAATTCTATCATGTATTCAAATTTTTTTTAATAAAATTGTTTTGTTTTAAATTTATCTTAATCGGAGTTTAATTTTAAATCATTAACTGTATTCATAAAATGTTTTATTCTATTTTCACACAAATCATTTTCCCAAACACCTTGCTTTTTGAAGTGTGATCCAATAATCAAACCATTTGATTTATACAAGTATTTGGATACATTTTTGTCAGTCACTCCGGACCCAACTAACAGTGGAATACTGAGTTTATTGTTGAATAAATCGTTTAGTTCAGTTGGATTTGCTTCTTGAGCAGTCGATGAACCGGTCAATATTAATCCATCGGTGAGAAAAAACTTTGCCGCTTTTGCTGTGTCCAACAATGAAACGTCTTCAGTTATTGAATGTGAGCTGTGCTTTTTCTTAATATCAGTAAAAACTAAAACATTATCAGCTTCGATCGAGCGTCGATAACGAAGTAAACCGCCTGCATTAGCATCTGTGAAACCTTCGTCTGCGATATGCGAAAATACAAACCCCTCGACGCGAATATATTGGCAATTCGTAACCTTTGCGACAGCCAGTGCCTGTTTATTGCCGCACGCAAGAATTTGTAAGCCAATCGGGAAATTGGTTGGAAATAACTTTCGCACCTCGCATGCAATTCGAGCCATGCCAGCAATTATCTCTGGTCCGAGATGTCTTTCTTGTACATATGGAACATCATTCATATTTTCTATTAAAATACTATCGATTTTATGTTTTTTATAAAGGTTACATTCATATTTCGCTTTTTCTACAATTTGGTCGAAATTACCAGCGTACTTTGGAGTTCCTATAATTGTTAGGTAGGCAGAATATTGGGATCGAGTGTAAAAGAAGTAAATGGTTAAAATACCTGGCAAAGCATCAACGTGCACCATTCCAATAATATTGGAATAATTACTTTTAAAAACATTTTTGAATCTCTGCATTACCGATAAAATTAAGAAGCACGGTAGTAATAGTATTATTTTTTAGGTTTCCGCAAGTGAAAGTGACTTTTTAGACGTCAAATTGATGATACAGTTAAGCCTTTAGCATACATTTTTGTAATATGCGCTCGAGCAAAAGCGTTAACGCATCTATTTTCGCGCTTAGATTGCGAAGATTTCAGTGAATCACTGATTGTGAACGTCATTCTATCGTTTACCATCGTGTTAACATTGTCCGTTCTGAGTACTTAAGTGAATAAAATAAACAAAAATAAAACAATTCGTGACTTTATTTTTAAACTTTAGAAGTTTTGATCGAGTGATATTGCTGTTTTTGTAGAATTGTTTTTGGACATTGCGTGAACTAATAAATTTTTGTTCTTAGCTTATTTTTTACATGTTAATTTTGAATTTTCATAGCACTGAAAATCTTACATTCGCCAAACCAAGTTCAAAAAAATGAGTCGACATTTTACCAAAACCGCGTTACCTTTGTCGTTTATGGGTATTCTGTGAAATAGTCGTGAATATTGGACTTCTGAATTTTTTTGTATTAATTGTGACGTGTTTTTTCGTGATTTTTTTTTGTGTGTTTGTGCATTTACAAACAAAAAGTGCCTTTGTCTGTTGAGGAAGGTCAAGCTCTGTTGTGCGTCTGTGATGGGAAGCAATGCGCATCAGGTAAGTGGGCTGTTTTATCTACTTTTTTATCTTTAAATAATTTATTTACAGTTGCTTTTCGTAGTCTTTCCTGTTTTTTTTATTATTTTTTATTATTACAGCCGATCTATTATTTTATTTGTTCTTTTCGTGTTCTCAATTTTTTTCTTTCTCTTTCTTTTACATTAAATTGCTGTTTTTCTTCTCGATGAATCACCCACACAGTCTTCTTCTTATTTTACAAACGTTTTCTCGTCTCTTCCGATTTTGAATTGTGTGAGGAACCTTACCTTCTTGATGGTAGGTACTGTTTCTGGTTTAATATCCACTAATGGTGGAATCCTCTGTAAGATTCCTGTCATTAGAAGTTGAACGTACACTTTTATTAGAAACAATATTAGTGCTTCGCACTAATAAAAAGTATTTAGTATTTAACTGGCAAGTGACGAATGCAGGTACATCTCTTTTTCCATTAATCTTAAAAGATCACCATTTAAAACACACCGTAATAAGAAATTAACCGTTCACCTATTTAGTACAAGTCGGAAATTTCGGTCAGCTAAGGACATTGAATTACAACTGCATTTGAAAATTCTTGTTCTCCTATCTTTAACCATAAGTCTCGGAGCAAACCTTTCTGTAGTTCTTAACTTGAGGTTAAGAAAATCCGTTAGGCAATTAAAAAATAAAGCCAACAAATCTAAACTTCAGGCTTCTGGGTTAATTTCTTAGTGACCCAAAAGGATAATAGGCTGTAGCTAGACTCAAAAAAGCGCTGGCTAAAAATGATGTACGTGGATTTAATTCTCTTCGTATACCAAACGGAGAGCTCAACTCCTCCCAGAGAGAGGTTGGTTAGTTGCTTCTTGTCTGGCCTTTCCCTCCATTGCGTTTGTCATTATTCTACAATCCTGGAGCAGAACTAGAAATTGGTTTTATCCCGAAAGCTGGTGTTATAGAGGTTAAAGTATTAAGCTAAAGATGTCACTGGAATAAAAATAATATGTAAAGGGACATCGGGCAACACAAAAATATTATAGTAAAGGAATAGGTAGATTGGGATGGGGATAGACGTGGTAGAATTCAAGTGAAGAAGACGTAAAGTAAAATTGATGTAGATAAAAAGTGGATTATAATAAATAAAAATATAAAAATAAAGAAAAATGTGTTTAAAAATAAATAAATAAAAGATGAAATAATCAAAATATAACATGGCGCAGCCGCGATTATAAAAATATTTAAAGATTTATTTCTCGATGACCGCATAAAAAATAATAATAATATAACACGTGTAAAAAATTATAAGTAATAAAAAAGTAAAAAAAAAAAAGTATAATGAATAATTTAAAACCACCGAGATTATCTTTGGAAGGTAATCAATATGAAAATTTCAAAAAATTCAAAATGAAGTTTGAAAATTACTTAATTGCAATTGAAGCGAACAAAAAAGCTGAAGAAATTAAAGCAGCCATCTTGTTAAATTCATTAAATGACGAAATATTGGAGATATATGAAACATTTGAATTCAAAGATGAAACGGACAAAATGAATTATGACAAAATCATAAAAAAATTTGAGAATCATTTTAATTCTTCAAAAAACAGCAATGCCATGTTCAGACACAAATTCTTCAAAAGGTCACAAAATGAAGGTGAAACAATCGAACAGTTTATAACAGCGATTAAAAAGTTAAGTTTAGATTGTGAATTTGGTGAACTGAGAGACAGTCTAATAAAAGACAGAATAATAGCAGGAGTAAAAAACAATGCATTAAGAGAAAAATTACTACGAGAAGACATGTCGCTAGATAAATGCATAAAGATGTGTCAATCTAGTGAAATGGCAGAACAGGGCCTGAAAGTATTAATGGGTGAACAAACAATCCATCAAGTAAAAACTAATAAATATAATCCAGTGCGGAATACGTATAATCCGAATCAAAATAAAAACTTTCATGTAAATGATCGCGATAGTAAGCTGATGCATGCATGTGGAAAGTGTGGGAAATCACATGAGAAATTCAGGTGTCCAGCATATAATCAAAGATGCAGAATTTGTAAAAAGGTAGGACATTTTTATAGATTTTGCAAAACAAACCAACAACAAAGGTATTATAGCAACAGTAGTAATAGTAATTATAATAAGAAATTTGATTATAAAGAAAATAGTTATAAAGTGCAAAATGTAAATACATTAACATACAGTCAAACCCAAGATGAGTCTAATAGGGACATAGATAACATAAAATTTTTGGGATCGATAGAGAATACAAAAATTCAAAATAAAATGGCGTGGTACGAAAAATTGTTTTTGATAGATTATAATACAGAAATAAATTGCAAATTAGACAGTGGGGCTGACTGTAATGTTTTATGTTATAATAATATAAAAAATTTTAATTTAGAATTATTTAGAAATGACACTAAATTAATTTCTTATAATGGTACAGAGATTAATGTAATGGGATATTGTTTTATCAAATGTCAAATTAAAAATTACTGTCATAATGTGAAATTCTACATAGTTAAGGAAAATTCAGTTCCAATATTAGGTTTACCCACAATAGAAAAATTAAATTTAGTTAAGAAAGTAGGAAGCATTTTCAATTTGATACAATGTTATAACGACTTATTTGATGGTCTTGGAGAAATAAGAAACTTTGAATATGATATTCGATTAAAATCAGACTACATCCCAAAGTTAATGCCACCAAGAAATATACCATTTCCAATTCGGGAGGAATTTTTCAAAGAATTAAACAAAATGGAAAATAATGGAATTATTCGCAAAGTTAATGAGCCAACTGAATTTTTAAGCCAACTGGTGTTAATAAAGAAAGATGATGGTACCCTCAGAATATGTTTAGATCCACAAATATTAAACGAATGTATACAGCGGGAGCACTATCAAATGCCAACTTTTGAACAAATCAGTGCTAGACTAAAAAATGCAAAAATATTTAGCACACTAGACTGTAGTAAGGCATTCTACCAAATCAAATTGTCACAAAAGAGTTCGTTATACACTACATTCAATACTCCTATAGGCAGGTTTTGCTTTAATCGAATGCCGTATGGGATTATATCTGCAACCGATATTTATCAAAGAAAATTCAAGGAAATTTTTCATGGAATACCTAACATTGAATTGTATGTGGATGAGATACTGATCTGGGCAAATGACGAAAACGAACATGAAGAAATATTAAAGGAAGTAATGATAAGAGCAAGAGATTTCAATATAAAATTTAATAAAGCAAAATGTAAATTTGGTCAGGAATCATTAAAATTTTTGGGTCACATTTTTACTAAAGACGGTATTAAAATAGACAACGAAAAAGTTAAAGCAATCAAGAATATGAAAAAACCGATGGATAAAAAAGCTGTACAACGTTTCTTGGGAATGATTACGTATTTATCGCGCTTTATTAAAAATTTATCAGATTTAACAGAACCTTTGAGAGAGCTAATACGTAAAAATGTACCTTTTGATTGGAATCAAAAACATGATGATGCATATGGAAAAATTATTCAGATAATAACAGACAGTCCTACATTATCATACTATGATAATAATCAGGAAACGAAACTAAGTGTAGATGCGAGTAGTACTGGAGTTGGAGCAGTCATAACTCAAAATGGAAGACCAATAGCATATGCATCAAAGGCATTTACAAATGCTCAAAGAAACTGGGCTCAAATAGAAAAAGAGGCAAGTGCTATATTATTTGCCTGTGAGAAATTTCATCAGTATATAGCAGGAAAAAGAACTATAGTAGAAACGGATCATAAACCTCTACTGCCAATATTTAAAAAACCATTAAGTGAAATTCCCGTGAGGTTACAAAAAATTAGAATGAGATTACAAGGATACGACATAATACTAACATACTCACCTGGTAAAGACTTAGTAATAGCTGATACCTTATCTAGAGCGCATTTAGAGGAAAGTTATACAGATAAGGAGTTAATGGATTCATTCATATTGATGGTGAATTTAAGCGAAAATATGACAGAAAAAAGATTTAAAGAAATCATAGAAGAAACAGAAAAAGATGAGGAGATAAAAACATTGAAAAGCCTTGTACGTAACGGTTGGCCAGAATATCATCAAGTACCTGAAATTGCGAAGGCATATTCAACCTTCAGACATGAAATTTATGAACACGAAGGATTAATATGGCGAAACAATTGTTTAATTATACCATTGAAATTAAGAGATGACATGCTTAGAAAACTGCATTATAGCCACATGGGAGTGGATAAAACAAAACTTAGAGCAAAAGAATTAATATTTTGGCCGGGAATGAACAAACAAATTATAGATATGATTTCGAACTGCAATACGTGTATAAAATACCAACGTTCATTACAAAAAGAAGAAATGATTCAAACAAATACACCAACTGGACCATGGCAAGTCGTCGGAACAGATATTTTTTATTTTAAAAATAACTACTATTTGATAATGGTGGATTATTTTTCAAAATATGTTGAATTAGCTTTATTAGAAAATTTGTTAGCATCAACAACAATAAATAAAATGAAATCGATATTTGCGAGATATGGGATTCCATATATAGTCAGAAGCGACGGAGGTCCGCAATACAATAACTTTGCATTCAAGGAATTTTCGAAAACTTACGACTTTCAGCATATTATGTCCAGCCCTTACTATCCTCAAAGTAACGGATTAGCTGAAAGATATATACAAACAGTAAAACGCATGCTTAAAAAAGCAGATGAAGATGGAAGAGATCATTATTTAGCTCTTCTAGAATATCGAAATACACCAATCTCAAAAGACATTAGCTCGCCAAACAAGATAATGTTCGGTAGACAAACTAGAAGTATTTTGCCGATAATCATAAAACATAGTCAAGAAAATTCAAAGCAAATAATGCCTGATGAAAACAAAGCAAGAACTGAGTATCAAATGAAGTCAAAGTGTTATTATAATAGTAATGCTAAAAACTTAAAAGAATTTAATGTAGGTGATCAGGTTAGAGTTCAGGGTAATGATAAAATATGGCATCAGTCAGCTAAGATAGTTGATAAAAGTGAAGAAAATCCTAGACAATATACTCTATTAAAAGAAAATGGAAAAGTAGTTAACAGAAATAGAATACACATTAGGAAAGATAGTAACGATAAGAAATTCATTATAAATCCCGAACGATATGATTTTGATTTAAATATTACCAATAATCAAAATGATATTGCAAATAAAATTATGATAGATGATAGAACGGACTCAAACATAGAAAATAACTCTAGCACAAATAATGTAATTAATGAAAACATTGTAAGGCATGATGATAGAGTGAAACCTAAGAGAACGATTAAACCGCCTTCATATTTAAATGATTATATTCGTTATTAAAAAAAAAAAAAAAAAAAAAAAAAAAAAAAAAAAAAAAAAAAATTTCACACTATCAATATGTCAATATAATTTTTGTAATAATTATTAAGTAAAGAATTAAAAGTTATAAGATTGTTATTCATGTAAACCATTTATATTAAAAAAAAAAAAAAAAAAAAAAAAAAGGAAGATGTTATAGAGGTTAAAGTATTAAGCTAAAGATGTCACTGGAATAAAAATAATATGTAAAGGGACATCGGGCAACACAAAAATATTATAGTAAAGGAATAGGTAGATTGGGATGGGGATAGACGTGGTAGAATTCAAGTGAAGAAGACGTAAAGTAAAATTGATGTAGATAAAAAGTGGATTATAATAAATAAAAATATAAAAATAAAGAAAAATGTGTTTAAAAATAAATAAATAAAAGATGAAATAATCAAAATATAACAGCTGGTTAGTCTTATTATACGAACCCTAAGTCTTTCCGCCTAAGCCCTGTGAAACTGAACTACATGAACATGTCACAAGGATTGAAAGAGCCATCAATAATAAAGAGTTTCTTGTAGGCACTTTTCTGGATATTGCAGGTGCTTTTGTAGGTAATTCGTTCGTATACCAATTTTGATATTGATGGCGCAATTGTGACGAAATGGATTAATTTTATGCTTAAGTCTTGCATTGTTGAGGCGGAGCTAGATGGGCTACTCGTCTCCGTCAAGGTTACCAATGGCTACGTATAGAGTGGAGTGCTTTCCCCTCTGCTGTGGCTTTTGGTCATTGACAAGCTACCTGTTAAACTGCAGCATTCTGGCTTTATTGCCCAAAGCTCTCCTGAATAACGTGTTGTTACAGTTTCGCGTAAATGTTAGAATGTTGTATCCGACTTAATGCAACAGGCCCTACTGAAGAAATATCCACTAGTTCTAGTGGATTTATAAATAAATGATTGCTTTCACAATTATTGTTTGCTTGGAAATTGCGGCTGAATGTATTTTTTTGCGTGTGTTCGTTTTTTAGAATCCTAAATTTTAGAAAGTTTACCTAAAGGGTCGGTAAAGCGCTTTACTCACTGAAAAACGTAAAGAAAAATCGGTTTAATTTTTTCGATATAATTCCAAAAGTATTGCTTTGTTTTCGCTAAAATCTTCTGGTTCTTAATTGGACAATTTTTTGAGACAGTGTATCATAAATAGGCGGTGTTTCACATTTGAATGGTTTTGCACCACAGTATTTGCATATTTTGTCCATTTCTCCAATAATTTCTCTCTCCCAATCTAGTTATACTTGTGCTTTGTTCTTCCATCTCGTTTCGTCGTTTATATATATATATATATATATATATATATATATATATATATATATATATATATATATATATATATATATATATATATATATATATATATATATATATATATATATATATATATATATATATATATATATATATATATATATATATATATATATATATATATATATATATATATATATATATATATATATATATATATATATATATATATATATATATATATATATATATATATATATATATATATATATATATATATATATATATATATATATATATATATATATATATATATATATATATATATATATATATATATATATATATATATATATATATATATATATATATATATATATATATATATATATATATATATATATATATATATATATATATATATATATATATATATATATATATATATATATATATATATATATATATATACATATTCCAATTTTGTTTTTGTTTTTTTAAATTTTACGTCCTTTAATTCTATTGAACATACTAAAAACTTACGCTAGTAAAATTTTTCGTTTTCGTGCAAAATACGTTTAAGTATGACTCTACCTATTTTGAAAATTTCAAAAATCGAGTGGTAGATTTTTGGTCCTCTTACAAAAACTCGATTTTATTTAATTTTTCCAGGTTAATTTTTTCACTTGTTTTTGTGATTCAAAATTAAATTTAAAACAAAAAATATTAACAGTAAAAAAATTAGGATAAGGATAAGGATAGAAATTTAAAGATATTTATATGGTTAAAATTTACATGTTATATAATCTTCACTATTTGAATATTTTTTACATTTTAAGTAGCCTTCTGTTGAAGGTATAAGTGCATGAAAATCGCGAGTCCCTTTTATTGTTTTCAAGTTCTCTAATCTACTGCCTAGTTCGATTTGTTTCAATTTATATTCAGTATCTGAACAAAATTCAAAAACCATATCAGTTTTCAACGTTTTAGTCCATTTGAAAAGTTCCTCCGCATTGGTTATGTCACCATCATATTCTTTGGTGAGACTGGCTCTGGATACCATTCTCTTAACAGTACCTCCTACTCCATCGCATGGTCCCTTTCCGTGAGCAGTTGCGTGAAAATGCCACTCACAATCAACTCCAAAATCCTCTTTATGTTTAGTTATATTCATAATTTTTTTTTTTATTTTTATAATGTGTTACTGCACCATCTGTGACGTAATAAATTTTAGATAAATCCGGAATTTTTGTTTTCAAAAACTGCAATAATTTTTCTATGAACAAGTGAACTGCTACAGCGTCATGATGAAGACAATCTGATATTATAATGAAGCTGTAGTGCTGCAATATCCCTCCCTCAGTTTTGTAAATTACAAATGGATGAATAGTTGCTTGTTTGTTGTTCCAATGAAAACCCTGTGCTGAATTTTGCATTATAAACGCATAATTTTCTGCAAAATCACAAGAAACAAGGCTCCAGAGTTAACTTTTTATTTTTTATGAAATCGGATTGTGTTAGTGATATAAAGCAATGAGGAATCAAATTTTTCAGCTTAATTATGAAGTAATCTAGAAATTCGTCTAATGGTTTTGAATATTTTTCCAAGTTGCATAGGTCAGTTGATACCCACTGACTAAACGATAATTCAGCATCCAGACAATCATTGTTCAAAAATGCGTTTTTCAAATATTCGCGAAAATTATCCAATCCTGGGCAGTTCTCGCATTGCAGAAGATAACATGCTGATCTTGGATCTTTACATAGTATTAATGAAATACAGTCCTGGTATCGTGAAATGTTTCCATTGGTGACAGTTTCCATCCTAGTTCCATGAATAATTAATTTGACATTTTGATGTATTATACAAACGCAAATTGTATGCGTTCCGCTGCTTCCTGGTTGAACACAGTTTTTAGGACGTAGCAGAGAAAATTTAGAAAAAACACTTTTTTTTTATTCATCATCCTTAAATTTCAACTTGTAGCCCTCATAGCACTCCTTTAATGTGCACATCATTAGACGTTTCTGAACTTTAACTTTATCAATAGTTAAACAATCGTTTTTCCCAGGCATTATACGACTAACATCATCATCGTTATAATATTCTAGCACTGAATGCCTGAGTTCATCACTGGTCCGTTTTCCAACTTTGGGTGCTGGAAGGCTCAGTGACCCATTCTTGTTTTGAATATTTTTAGCTATCCGTACCATATATTGGGTTGTGTTGAATTCTTCCTGGATTTGTTGTATAGTTAAAGATTTCGGCAGGGTAGACAGCAGCTGTATTTTATCACAATTTTTCTCCAAATGTTGGAATTTGATTTTTAGTTGATCCATGATCGTAAAGACGTGCCTTATAATGATTTTCCTCTGAGTGAGTCAAAAGAGGTCCTATTCCAGATACCAAAGATGTTGATGATGTCGGTAATGTGGTAGTTAAATTTAATAATTTTTTCTGCTCACGATATTGCCTGGATTCCAACTTACTTGGATATATAGGGGACATGTCAATGTCTGGTAATATCTTATTAAGTTTTTCACGAACGAGAGCACTTTTTATTTGGCATTCCTCACTTTCACTCATATACTCGAAATATTCTCGTTATTGACTGTTGATGATGTCTCCGGAGTAGCAGGTGAATTTAATGAATCATTAACCTCGTTTTCAACTTTTTGACGTTTATTAGTCACCCGGTAATAACATGATGTACAAATCGATGAATTTTTAGTTACATAATTTTAATATAATCATTAACATTTCTTAAACTTTTAGAACATTTCAACTCAGGAAACGGCTTACAACACTTTTTGTACCCAACCATTATTACACTTATTATTTAAAATGCTTTTGATGTTATTTAAATAAGTAAATGATTTAAATAGAACCTTACAAGTTAAATTAGCTGAAATATTAATTTAAACACTAAATTTAAATATGCGTCATTTTGTTCCAAAAAATTACGTTACGGTTTATGTACTTGAACGTAATATTTTGGGACGCATTTTTAGGGTTGGAACTAACAAAATAAATTACTCATACCAAAATTTATGTTTTTACTAATAGTTTTATGGGCTATCCCTAAATTACGTTACGCCTTTGTTTGGGGAAGGAGTATTGACTGTCGTCACGTTTAGGCTGGGGCAAGGAGAATTTCATAAAAGATGACGTCATGTAATTATAAGAAGTTACTCTTATGAGATATTACATATAGTATGACATAATTCAATAATTTGCAGGTATATCATTAGAGGCGTATTCATTTAATATACCACTTACTTTATGTTCTTAAATGATTACATCATTGCTCACATACTATATTCAGTTTTGTGACGACTTGTGATGAAGGAGTGAGAGAGACGGAGTTAGGAATGGCCCAAAATAACTTGACGTAGTTTATGAACGGACTGTTACAAATTTTTTCCTCTTTGTTTTTTAATTTTCTATCAGAAGTAAGAATATACCAAAGATCGTCGAAATAATTTTAAACAATTACACTATCAAGTCGAGCGTAAATTAGTTAAAAAATGAAAATAACAAATAATAATTTGATTTTGTATTCCAAAAAGGGGTAAATCGGTCATACTTAAACGTATTTTGCATGAAAACGAAAAATTTTACTTGCGCAAGTTTTTAGTATGTTCAATAGAAGTAAAGAACGAAAAATTTAATTTTTTTTTTAGCAGTCAATCTCATCAGGCTATAGCGACTGAAAATGCTAATTACACTTTAGATTACGTTATTCTCACTCAGATCGAAACTGAAACTGGCAAAATTTCTCGATATTTCTCCCTTCGTAAAAAATAATATTTTTAGTTTCTATTTTATACCCACCTTATCCATACAAACACGTGAAATAATAACAACATTTCTATCAGGAAATTGGAAATATTTTAAATATTAGCAAAAGTACGGTGTATGATATTGTAAAAAGGTATAAAAATGAAGACAGGATCGAATCTATTCCTCAAAAGGTCGATCTAAACTACTAAACCATAAAGAAAAACGGTGGATAATATATCAAGTGCGAGAAAACCCGAAAACTAGTGCTCCCAAACTAACTAAAAGTCTGTATCCATAAATATCTTAAGAAATGTAATCAGATATAATGGTTATCATGGTCGTACACCAAGAATGAAACCATATATTAACGAAATTAATAGAAAGAAACGAATGGATTTTTGTAAGTTCTATTTGAATAGGAATGAAGCGTTCTGGAATAATATATTATTTGCTGATGAAAGTGAATATAATATTTTTCGTTTCGATGGAAAGGGAAAAATACGGAGAAGGCCAAATGATGAGTTAAATATTATATCCACAGTAAAGTTCGGAGGTGGATCTGTTTTAGTTTGGGGTTATATGACCGGCAGTGGGGTAGGAAACCTAGTGTTTATTGACGGAATAATGGATAAAAACATATACTTGGACGTTTTGCGCAATAATTTAAAACAGAGTGCTGAAAAATTGGGAATATTGGATCGATTTAGTTTTTATCAGGATAACGATCCCAAACATAAAGCACACGATGTAAAGTTGTATTTATTATATAACTGTCCGAAAGTTTTGCAGACACCACCCCAATCACCAGACATTAACCCAATCGAGAATCTATGGGAGGAGCTGGAGAGTTCGAAAACATAAAGTTCGAAGTAAAACAGAACTGAAGCGCATTCTTGATGAAGAATGGGGAAAAATCGAACCAAATTTTACCCAAAATCTGGTAAACTCGACGCCAATAAGGTTACTGGCCGTATTGAAGCAGAAAGGTTACCCAACCAAATATTAAAATTGAAGTGATAACAATTTTTTAAATCCATACCTAACATTGTCCGAATATTAAATTGGGTTAATAAATTTACTCAATTTTAAACTTGATTTTATTTAATTATTTATTGAATTATCTTATTTGATTTAATAAAGAATTAGACTGTAATAAAAAAATTGAAAAATCCTGTCTGTCTTTATTTAAATTCATATTAAAATCTAAAACACTCTTTGTCCGAATTTCAAATCCACTCACTGTATACTATAATATAGTTATTATTATTTTTGTTTTGTTACTTTCTATCTTTGCCTGTTCGAATGGTGGTGGGGATAAATCATCTCGAAATTTCTATTTGTTTTCGATTTTAGAATTCTTCCAACATTCCATGAATTTAAAAAAAATTCAAAGTGAATTTAAGAAAACTTTTGATTAGCTAATGGTGCAGGACCATCTATTTGCACAGTGAGATGAAAAACAATTTATAAAAGTCGCTTACCTTTCAATTTTTCATCTATTGATGATTTCCGTTTTCCTGCTTTCACACTTTCACTTTTTTATTTTAAGTTTTTCATTTCTTTCACTGGTTGTTGTGTTTTTGCTACTTCTACACTTTTTAAAATTGAACTGGCATGAGAACGGAAGCTCATCTGTTGATATACCCTCCACTGGTTGGAAGAAAATGCACAGTGGTGGCGATACATTTTCTCGAAATTTCTATTTGTTTACAATTTTAGAATTCTTCTAGAATAAATGGATCTTCTGAACTGAAAATGATGTTGGTAAAGATTATCGTAGTACATTTCAAAAATTTGTATGGGTTTCCATTACATAAAATACACTTCAAATGACAAACGTTAACGCAGAGTAAAAACAAAATATTGTTCGCTATATTGAATCACCACTTTACACTTTTTATTTCATTTTTTCTGTTTTGCTACATTTTACCCTTGACTGATCGGAAGAACGTGCACAGTGGAGGGGATACGTTTTTCGAAATTCTTATTTTTTTACGATTTTAGAATATTCTAGATTTCTAGAATATTAAATGGAACTTTTGTACTGAAAATGATGCTAGCAAAGATTATTTTAGAGCACTCCAAAAAAAAAAAAAATTAAAGTGATTTTAATAAATCTTCTGATTGGTCAATTACGCGGGACTATGCATTTGCACAGTGGCCGAAGATACGGAAAAGTCGCTTACATTTAGATCTTTTTTATTTGGAACTTTTAAACCGAAAATAATGTCAGCAAAGATTATCCCAGGATATTTTATAAATTTCTATGCTGAACTTTTAGAACGCTCTATTCGATTTTTATGGAAATTTCTAGAACATTTTTTCAATTTCTATGGGTTTTCGTGAGTTTCTAGAATGTTCTATTCCATTTTGGTGAACATTTCTAGAACATTTTATGAATTTCTAATGGTCTTCACGAGCTTCTGGAACACTCTATTCGATTTTTATGAATTTTTCTAGAACGTTCTTTTAATTTCTTTGGGTTTTCATGAGGTTCTAGAACGTTCTATCCGATTTCTATGAAAATTTCTAGAACTTTTGAATGAATTTCTATGGGTTTTCAAGAGCTTTTAGAACATTCCATCCGTATTTTATGAAAATTTCTAGAACATTTTATGAATTTTTGTTTCCATGAGCTTCTAGAATGTTCTATTCGATTTTTATGAAAATTTCTATAACATTCTATTAATTTTTATGGGTTTTCATGAGCTCCTAGAGCGCGTTATTCGATTTTTATGAAAATTTCTAGAATATTCTATTTTTCTGAACATTTCTAGAGCGTTCTATGAATTTCTATTGGTTTGCACGAGCTTCTAGAACGTTCTATCCCATTTTTATGAAAATTTCTAGAACATTCTATGAATTGCTTCTAGAATAGAACGTTCTTTGCATTTCTTTGGGTTTATAGAACGTTAGCTTCTATAAGGTTCTATTCCAACCACGGATTCTTCGCGATATTCTAAAATGAAAGTTCATTAGTCATTTTCGGGAAAAGTCAAAACTATGCGAGTTATTAGCGATAGAATTCGACCAATCAGAGCGCTCCGAATCTATGCCAAAACTAACCCCCATTGAAGGGCGTTGGTTACTCTTGGAAAAACTTGGACTTTTATGGCATATACACATGAATCGCGATTTTACTCGTACGAGTAAAAACGATTCATGATTTCTCTTACACCCTATTCCCTTAGTCGTGCCACTTGTAGCGATAATCCAATTTTGATATTCTCTTAGTCGATCGATGCGGCAATTGGCGTTTGAAGTGACAGATATAGTTTTACTTCGCATTCTCTTATATTATCACTTCGATCGACTAAGAGAATAACAATTTAAAGTTGAAGTGACACGACAATTGTCACGTCGAATGAAGTGACACGACCAAGGGAAGAGGGGTATTAAATTACATGGTAAAATTTATACTAGTCACTTAAAAAATAGTCAATAAACAATTCCGATTGTTGTAACCATTTTTGCAATTTTTATTGGAAAATGTGCGTTTGCTAACAAAGTTTACATTTGAAATCATTTACTATTTTTTAACATGTTTTACCATGTAATTTAAGAGAAATCGGTGAATCATTTTTACTCGTATGACCAAAATCACAATTCATGTGAAAATGCCATTAGAATATTCTAGAATATTTGAAACTTCTATTCAATTTTTTTTAGATATTTCTGGAAATTTCGAGAATATTCTGAAACTATCAACTATGACGCAAATTTGAATCCGACTCTCCCCCCGTTGGCTCCCCGAACAAACTCCCCTATAATAAATGGGAGGTCAAGGGCTTGCCGCTACCCTAACCTGCGTTGAAAAGCGTTGGGTACTTTCGAAGAAAACCAGAGACACCAACAAACACTTTTCTTTTTATTATCCAGTGCTGGGAAAAGAAAATTGGTCAAACATATTTTATTACAAATTGGAGTCTTTTTTTTGCTAAAATTACAAATCTTTTGAAAGGAATGGGCTTATTGTTTCATTTTAAATACATTTATGATCCATTTTTAAAAAAAAAAAAATAAAAATAAAAAATAAAAATGTACGTGCAATTTAGGGGGAAAACCCGAAAAGATGCAAAAATATTCAAAATACGTTGATTAGAGCTACAGTAATCGAATAAAGTAAACACTTCCCTTTACGGGGTCCAGTCAACACATCGATATTTTTTTCTGCGAAAGACTTTTTTACGTTTAAATGAAGTGATAAGGAAAAAAATACTATTTTAGGCTCAAATTCGTTATGTAGAACTTGCAGATGAACAGCCGCTGTGGTAATATAGAACCAAGGAAGCAAATTCGACCGGTTTCTTGTCCATAAAAAAACTCCCCAAACCACAACTCTTCCAGTTTTCGGTGGAAGTCTTAAAAGATATTCGTTGCTAAGCCTCTCTTGAGGTTTTCTTCGTGCGAGGATTCTACAATCTCAAACATGCCGCTTTAATTTAGATGAGTCCATCCTGTTGAGTCCAAGAAGCGTGCTCCTAGGCCCACAGCAAATTATTTTGAACTGTTTCAAGGGCTCGTTTGTTTGTCCAAGATCCCCTCTTGCATCTTATGACGGTAGGCGTAAAAGGAAACTACTTGCGGGGATGAACCGCCATAATAAAAGCTAAATATGGTCCTAATAATATTATTACTAAAAAACAAGTATTTACTTTAATCCACTACTTTCACGCCTTTAAGTTTCCAATAGGGCACTTTGAATATTTTAGTATTTTGTCGATTTTTTCCCCTAAATTGCAGGTAAATTTTTCTTTTTAAAAAAATTGGGTTATAAATGTTTTGTAAGTTTAGACTCCAATTTGTACTACACACTGTATGTACATGTATGTATACATTTTATAATATTGGTTTTAGCTGGACTGTATTTTTTTTTATTTTTTGCCCATTTTGTTGCTGTTCGGATTCTAACGAACGGTTTAAAATTTTACCTTGGGTGCCCCACCTTGGGCGACATTGCAAAATTAACCTAAAACGAGGATCATAATTTGCTTGTGTTGGAATAATACAACAAAAATAATAATATGTATATACATTTTTAAATTAATTTTTCAATTTATTTTTCGAATAAATTCATTTTTTTAAATATTAAATATATATATAATTTTATATTTATTTTTAATTTTTATATAATTATATATATATTTATATATGACAACAATTAAATATTTTTTTTTTTTTTGATATTTTTAATTCAGTTTTTTCACCAGTGTAATATTAATAATAATATTAATAATAATTGTATTTATATATGTATATATAGTTTTTTTTAATTTTTTAAATGATAATCATAATAATAATTGTA
This sequence comes from Tipula vernalis, assembly GCA_958295665.1. NCBI lineage: Eukaryota > Metazoa > Arthropoda > Insecta > Diptera > Tipulidae > Tipula > Tipula vernalis. Next base: position 216,523,784 of record OY282560.1, on the reverse strand, counting down.
CTTATTTAATTCATTTAATAATTTTTGTTAATACTCTATAAACAATTTTTTGTAATTATTTATTTGTTTTTGTTTTTGGTCTACATTCAATAATAATACATATTTATATAAATCAAATAGGCTGAATATTTATTTTCAAAATATTAATTACATGCAAAATAATTATAAAAGATGACATAATGGGTTGTGTTATACATGAATTAAATGAGTTTTGAGTTTTGGGGGGTCGGGGGAGGAAAAAATACTGAAACACATAGTACAACTAAAAATATTTAACAAACCGTGGAATGGTTCAATCCTAGATAATAATATAGTTACAACTTATTCCTTGATTTTTTATTAATTTTCAAACCCATTTATCAATCGCTCACATTTTTTTTACAATTAACCGCAGACGAATTATTCAAATTAAAATTGATTAATGATAATTATTACTCATGAGGATAAAGTTTCCGAATTAGTAATAACCATTTCACCCGAGTTAAATACGATACTTTTTCTATTCCTGCAAGCATTATTATATTTTGTAATTACCCATTTCCCCATATTAAAAAAAATGCGCTAGCGAATATATATTTAAGCACATTTGTTCCAAAATAAAAAAAAATTATAAAATCAAAGCCGGCTAAGATAATATTTCAAATAATAAGTTGGAATATACTATGGAAAAATTAATATTAAAAGCGTTTTTTGCTCCTGTCTTGTTATAAGTTTATCAAGTATGCTTTTGTTCGTGGAGAAAACAAAACCAAACTCAACCAAATTCAATATGTTGGTACCACACCAACAAAGTAAAACCTTTTAATACTAATTTTCCTATCATGAAGCTTTGGTTTTATTAATTTTTGCTTTTGCGAGCGCATTTAAAAAAAAAATAAAATGATGAAATGTTAAATAAAAAAATATAAAAATACTTGCAGAAGTATAAAAAGTTAACTCGCTTATAATGATTATCATGCTAACGCTCGTACCGCAAACTTTGTCCTCTCGGGTAATAACCAACCATACACCGACGCACGTGAGTAATAAATTCATTCCGTGACTACTAAATCACTACTAAATCAACCGGGAGTAATTTCCCGGGAGTCCCCTTCAGGGCTTGTTAAATATTGATGGTTTTAATTAATTGATTTTGTTTTATTTTTAATAGGAATCACATAATGTTTTATGAAGTAAAAATAATTAAATTTGTATATGTTATGTATTTAAATCGATGTGTGCGCCCATTAAAATTATGTTTTTTTTGGTTTAAATATGAATACAAACTACATAATTATATATTTATATATATATTATGTATTTATACATAAGTATATACATAATTAAACATATAATATGTAGACTTTAATTATACATTAAATAGTTTTAGCATTTGGTTTTTATTGATAATGGTTTTTGTTTTTAAATTAAAATTAAAAGTAAAAAAAAAAAAAAAGTTGACACTAAACCAAATATGGCGCTGTTTTGTAATGCGCCCCACTTAACAGAGAAAAATTTAATCCATAACGGAAAAAAAAATTATGATCTGACATATTGAATCTAATTATATTCTGAATTATATCATTAAGTTATTAATTTTGTTATATTTATTTAGAAAACAACTGTGTGTGTTTTGTTTTTTTTTAAATTTATATTTTAAAGCTTTATTGATTGTAATTTTAATATTTTTAAAGATAATAAAATGTTTGCCATAATTTATGTATGTACTCGTATATTTATAAAGAGAGAAGAAATCGTAAAAGATTGCTTGACATTGAGAAAAGAATCTTCGTCACAGTATATGCCTTTCTGCTGTAATTTATGTATATTGAAATTAGATTCAATATTTTATGTCGCCATTATATGCTATCTGTCTATAGATATATAAATTATAAATATATTTATTTATAGTTTACTCAATATAATAATTATAATTATTTTTTTTTTTTGGTTTTTTAATATTTATTTACACAATATGATACATTTATTTAATTTATAATTATAATTAATATAATTTTCTTTTTGATACTGTATTTTTTTAAACAACGAATTAATTTTTCTTTTTTTTTTTTTTTTATTTTTAAATATATATTTTAATTTAATTTTCTTTGTGGCATTTTAATTAATTTAAACTAACTAAAAATATATGACAAGTTTGAAAAAATAAATTTAAAAACTAAATTAATATAAACTATATAATAAAATAACTTTTAGCTATATAATATGTTGATATTTTAGTGATATACAAAATCAAAATTTTTAAATTTATATTTTGAATAAATTAAAAATTATTGTCTAAAAATTTGTTTTTTGTTTTAAATTTAATTTTTTGTGTAAAGTTTTAAAAATAAAACGTAAAAATGTTTTTTAAATTAATTAAATTACCTTATAGGAATGATTTAAATATTTTGTTTTTAATTTGTTTGTTTTTAACAATTACAATTTGCATTTGGCGTTCCCTGAGGTGGATCAGTAAGTCGTTGACCTTTTGCCCCGCTGCCAACTAGCGTTGGATCTGAATCTAAACTTTCTGACATTTTGTCACATATTATATCGACCAAACGTTCGAATACAGACTAAAATAAAAATTGAATGCGCGTGCATTAATATAAAAAAAATGTTCACATAATATAGAAAATTTAACATTTTATAACTTACTTTTACATTAACATTCTCTTTAGCTGATGTCTCAAAGAATTCAACTCCTAATTGATCGGCTAATTGTTTACCACGTTCAAATGAAATAACTCGTTCATCTTCCATATCACATTTGTTACCAACCAGTATTACCTGCGCATTATCCCACGAATAAGTTTTAATTTGTGTTACCCTGAAACGTAAACGTTACACAAAAAAATTAGTTTCAAGCTACATACTTATGTATTACGCAAACAACTTACCAATCTTGAACTGAATTAAAACTTTCTTCATTTGTAATATCATACATCAATATAAAACCCATTGCACCTCTATAATATGCTGTTGTTATGGTACGATATCGTTCTTGGCCGGCTGTATCCCATATTTGTAATTTCACCCGTTTATCATGACGAAATACCGTTTTCACTTTAAAATCAATTCCAACTGTTGATACAAATGCCGATGTAAATGAATCATCCGCATAACGAAATAGAAAACTTGTTTTGCCAACACTTGAATTACCAATAATTAATAATTTAAACATGTAATCAAAATTTTGATCGGCCGCATCTTTTTGCCATTTTGGATCACCAGCACCTGCCATCTGTATTTGGTAAATAAAAAATAAAAAAAAAACGAAAAATTATAAATGAGAACTTGAAACACATAAATTAGAACGATATAAAAAAAGAATTAGTATACGAGTAATATGTAAAGTAGTAAATTAATTTTCTTATCAAAATGAAGGTGGTTTGGTGAGTTGCTTTTATCACAAACAATTTCCGGTTGGCATTTTTTTTTTTATTGTTTTTTATTATACGAAACGTAGTAAGAATTAAAAAAATTTAAGGTCTAGGGTATATTATCGAATAGGGTTATCAAAACTTAGGTTGACATCGTTTAATTTGTAATTTGTCTGTCTGCTGTCATTTTTAAGGTCTTTAGATTATAGTTACAATTTAAAGAAATACGCCAAAGATATTTTGGAGCACAGATCATCAAATAGCAGGTGGCCTTCGATTTAGTTAGTCTTGCTTTTGTCAGAGGTTCTGTGGTGATAGATTTTATTCTCCTCAATTCAAGTATGTACGATGTGGAAATAATAATAAAAACAACAACGAGGAAGGTCTAAACGTACCAACCTCAGGAGACAAGGATCAAGTAGGGTGCTGCTTGAGGGATCTGGCTGCCTAAGTTCATATACCGTAGTTCTGCGGTAAAGTATTCCTCATTGCCAACTTGCTTGGGCAAAGCATCCACACCGAAGGTGTCGACACCAGTGCTGTCGAAGTTAGTACAATCGGAGTATTTGTACTACTTTCGCCTGTTGCTTACTCCTGTACTCTGCTATTTCATTTTATACACCCCTGCTCTAATAATTGCTATTCTAATAATATTTTTGCACAATATTTTAACTTATCGACTTTTGCTTTATATTCTGGGCTTTTTCATAAACAATTTTTTCAAAGTAATTTATAATGATTTCTGTCATTTTCTGACCAAACCCCATAAAACAGTTCTCTTGCAGTAATGAATCAGTCATTTTAGCAAATAATATCAATTCAAACAGGTCACTTTTTTTAAACAAATTACTTCAACTTCATAAGGCTTTTTTTCAGAATTAATGTTTCCAGATAAAACTTATAAAAAGATAATTCCGAGTTTTTTACAACTTACAACTTTACGACTTCAGATATACTCAAACATGACAGAGATTACTTGATTTTACCAAAATAATTTATCAGCTTTGACTAAGTATTTAGATTCAGTAGCTCCTGAATACAAAAATTACGCTGCAAGACAAATTATGTGTAGGTATGGATTTACAATACTCTCAAATCCTTCTTTAGATTAGCACTTCTATATAAAAACAATACTGTAAGATAGTTTTTTCAGTCATTTAGCCTTTCCAGACTGGAAAGTTGTATGGAAGTCTGGATTTATGCAGTGTGCTATGGAAAATTTCATTCGTCCAATTCGCCTTAACATCAATATTCTTAAATCCTTTGTTTACATTTGAATAAAATTCAGACTACCAGGCCTCTTTCTTGTCTGGCAAGGCTGAATACTGTCAGCATAAATTGTCTTTCAGATTTATTTTGACATTCTCCTTCTTGCATGGGATTAGTGTGACCAGATGTGTTGGTTTCTCTGGAGATATTATAGGGTTTGAAACTTCTGTAGTCATTCAGGAAAATATCTGACATTGTCCTAGGTTTTAGATAATATTCATTCAGATCGCTAAACTTATCAGCGGCTAGCAAAATATACGAAGGACCAGCAAAATAATAATTTTAACAAAATTTAATTCGAACTTCAGGACGTGATTTAATATCTTTAAGGTTTGGAACTATTTATATAGAATCTGCTTAAAATCTCCGAAATAAAATTTCATTAAAATACAATGACAAATGTGTGTGTTCCATTCGGTGGCGAAAGGGTTGGCTGTGTATGGAAAACCAAAATTGGTAAACCTATAATCTATCTATTGGTGTTCCAAAATATTTCTTGCCATTGGGCCACGTTTTATTTTAAAAATTCTAATCCCCTACCTTACGACAGAAAATTTTTTCAGGCCATAAAATAATAGGTTTTATAACAGGAACTATTTATAAAATTTACAAAATATCGCAGATAATAAATTTCAGTAAAATCCATCAACAAATATGCTTGTTTCATCTATTTGGTGCTGGAGACTAGTCTGAATTAGCTAAGTATATACAAATAAATTTGGTGAATATCATTTTTGATTTAAAGTTTTAACTCAAAACTATCCTGAATTTGAGCCATGGTTTAATTAAGAAGTCCGACTCCAGATGATATGGCCAAAGGAATTTTCTAGAGCCGGAATTAACAAATTGTATATTAGGAACTACTTAAAGAATCGATTTAACATCTCAAATCTCAGATATAAATTCTATTAAGATCCATCCACAAATGTGCCAGCTAGTTCCATTTGAAGCTGGAGACGTAGTACACTACCCGGGTTGGTTTTCTATGTAAAAAAAAAAAATTGATTATAAACAATGTTTCTGATAAATGGCATCAACCAAAATATCATTAGTGGTGTTCCGAATAATTCGGTTTTATGTTAGGTTTTATTAAAATTTCACTAAAAACCATTGACAAAAGTGCTCCATTTGGTGCTGGAACCTGAGAATGTTGTAAGAGCCTGGAGTGGTTATAAAAATAAAAAACAAATTTTTTTCTAAAAACCGCAGGGTCATTATAGTGTCTTGCAATATTTGTTGAATTCTGGCCATCTTTCATTTAAGAAACTCCATCCCTGACCCAAATGGAACTGCTATGATTATGCGCAATTTTCTGATTTAACCAATATATTTGATGGTCGATGAATTAGTTGTAACTCCTCCAAATTATTAATCAAGTTATCGCGTTTAAAACTTTTCTAGAAGAGATTTCACCACAAGCATGTTTTGTGACCAGTCGTCACCACCAAACGAATTTTATAAAGCGATTTTTTCGAAAAGGGTTCGAAGCTAAAATTGCTGTAAGATAAATTTTCCATTTACCACGTAAAATTTAGGTAAAAATAGCTAAAAATTAAAAACTTCACTTATGGTTTCGCTGATCGGTACTCTTCTCTATGATAGAAACTTTAAAATCTCAAAACGGTAATCTATAAATGTCTGTGATATCGTGAACAGTTGTGGACGCGTTAAAAACTATTTATCTCGAGCAGTATACAGAGCTTAAGCTTTAAAAGTAAAAAAGATAAAGGGCTCTAAACCAATAAATCAAGCAGTTTTCTTTCAATATTCAAATTTGGGTGAAAAACTAAAAACAATACACAAAACACCAACAACTTTGTGTCCAAGGTCTAACTATTGTATTTCGTATGCACTCCCTTCTGTCTAGAAATACTCTCCTGAAAATTTGAAACGTACTCCGTTTAAAGTTTTCAGAACGACAGCACTGGTCGACACCCTCTTCTGAGGGTGCAATAACAACAGATTAAGAGAGAATAGTGATTACTCAAGTATAAATACCGTAATTGAGGATCAAGCAAGAGGCACTAAACCGCCAATAGGTTTGAGAATTCATTCACGCCGACAACCGTTTATCCAGTATCTAAATCATTACTTCAAGTGACAATCTATTCAGTGATGATCAATATACCTGTTTATTAGCAGTCAGCAGGGATCTTTAATTCGCTTAACCCAGAAATCACTAGTATGTAATAGATTATGCCTTTGTGTATTTCATTTTCGCAGTTCACTGCGCATTTCGTCATCGCAGAGTTACCAGTAAGATATTATAAAGGAAATGTAAGAAATATTAGGAATATCCAAAAGGAATTTGTGAATAAATTTGGACATAAATTGACATCAAATAGATGTATCAAAAATACACATAAAAACTACATCGCATGGTTTCGGACGCACCCCAAAAATATATCAACTTGTACACAATGAAGTCCATTTACCGTAAATAACTACAATAAATACGAGACGTGTCGGGGAAAACTCTCCTGGACGTCAACCAATATTGGGTTTGTGCTGTCAATTGAACGACACAAAGAATTTACTGAATAAATGTAAACAATAAGTAATCCGGGATAAACTAGGTTTCCCCTCTTCGAAAAAAGACGTATAAATTTGTGAATTCAAACTTTTGAAGAATGCATAAGCAAAGTCGAGGACAGCAGGAGAAAAGGTTATTTTAAGATGTATGACCAAGACAACCGCTGTGGGGTACAACACATAGAGAGGAAGCATAAGAGAGTGCAAAAAACGGTTACATTAGAATCGCGTGTAATATTTTAACCGATTAAATTAACCGTATTAAACCGATAGAACCGCTAGGATTAGTAAGATGATACCTCAAAACGGCGTTTCGGCGGCAATTTTATGTCTATTACTTTGTGAGGTCACGACCCATATTTGTGGTGTTAAGCGATGAAGAGCAATGACATCGACTAAATAAATGCCAGAAAGGGGTAATACCTTCAATTTTCAAAAGGTAGACTGAGGATAAGAGACTTCAGCAATATCCATCTATAATGTAAACGCTGAAACGTCATCCGCAAACATTATCCGCAGCCATCAAACATGGTGATGCCGACAATATCGGCGACGTTCATGCTGCGATATTCGATGGTGTCAGACCGCTGCTTTTATTTGAATACATTAAACACAATACGTTCACAAAGGTCGTCAAACGTTTCCTACTCTACAATCTAAAGAATGGCTAACTCACTAAAGGTAGGCACATTGGTTATTTTGGATTTTTAAAAAACCTGGTGTACTCATGGGTCCATTTCAATATATGACACTCGGTCCTAACAACCTAAGCTACTAATCATATCATCGTCTCGTGATCGTTCCAATAACCTTTTAAAAACGCTCTATGTTGACGACTACCCAGGATTGACTGCGATAAATCACAACCAAGAGAAGCTTTCCACTAGTTCAAGGTTAGTCCGTAATCTACTTTTTCTTGATTTCATTTTTGTAATTTCTCTATTTAGCTTTCTAGTAACAATAAATTATTCTCCCCCTTAAAAACAATTTTCTGTTGCTTTTTGTCTGTTGTCTTAGGGTTTTACTAATTTCATCATAATGTTAGATTTTAGGTGCCGCTGATAGTCGCTTGCTATTAATATCATTGGAAATTGTTTACACCTTTAATTGTTTACACTTTTAATAGCGCCTTAATAACACCACAAAAAGAAGTCCGGAGAGGTCAAATCTGGAAATAGGGTGGCCAGTCAATGTCACCTCTTTTTGACATCAGACATTCAGGAAATTTTCGTTGCAGAAACTGAATTGTTGGATTTACAGTGTGGCATGGCGCACCGTCTTGTTGAAACCAGTAACCGTCAAGACCTTTTTCACGCATTTGCGGGCAGGCATAATGGCTTTTGGCACAACCGCCGACCCATCAGTTACTTTTTTGTCATGCAATGGCGTTTCATGGATCTCGTGTGTATTCTCCGTTCCGCAAATGCGGCAATTTTGCTTATTAACGCCGCCAGAGAGTGTGAAATGAGCCTCGTCGGTCATAAAAATTTGCTTCCAAAAATCAGGTTCAGTGTCAACCATTCGAGCCTCTGTATTTCAAGCGATGTGGACGGTCCGTCGGCAATATTCTTTGTGTTAATTGTACTTTATACGGAAACAAATGCAAATCATCCTTCAAAATACGCCGCAAAGTGGTTCCACTGACGCCAAAATGCTGAACGCGGCGACAATACTACGACAATACTACGTCTTGGTTGTTGATGAACAGCATGTTGACAATCTCTCAATGTCCCGTGCTCAACAAAATTCGACACCAAACGACGAATAGTTTTGTCAGATGGTGTCTGTTGGCCACGATGTTTTCGATGATATGCACGTTGAGTTAACACAACTGAACGATAATTTTCAATGTACAGCGTCACTATTTCGGTGCATTTTTTCGGTGTGAAGCGATTCATTGACGTTCATAATTGACGTTTCAAAAACATGTTTCATCAAGGTCAATCGGTTGACAAATGTCAAAGTTATTCAATGTTTACATAGCCCCATATAAGATGGCGCACCCTGTAGTAAAATGTTGACCATTTGTTTAGACAATTTATCACAAATATGGATGCTTTCAAGAATTCGGCTGCGTAAATTTGCAGCTTTGAAAGCAATTTGTAAAAATACTCGCAATTTAACACTCAAAAATAATATTTACGAATGCAGCTTTAAAATAGTTTTTGATGTTAAAACATTTTTAGCGGCAGGAGCAACTAAAAATGTTTATATAAATCATGTTACGGAAACATCTGTGCCGAACAAATAATATTGCATGTATGTATGTGTGAATATCGACCAGAAAAATAAATAAATAAAACCTAAAATCAACACAAAATCTAAGAATACACCCACATTCATCATGTACAGCATCATTCGGCATTTCAAAATCATCGTGAGCCGAATACGAAAAAAAATTAAAAAAGCCGCCTACTTTATTTTATTTTTTTGTGAAAATATGTACTGTATATGGCCGCAGCAGCAAGTATTTTTTTTGAAAATGAAAATTACATCCGAGCACAAGGAGCATATATTATAGATATGTAGTGTAATGCTGTGTGCCTCAGAAGACTTTTCAAACTAAACTTTTGTAGGACCCAGTAATTCATGCAATATTTAAATAGATGTCACTAGGTTAAAAGTATTCAATTGTGCCTTGTAGCCAACTAAACTTTTCAATGTCTCGTTTAAATAAATGACGTCTAATAAAAAATAAACCGAGTCGTATAAGAAGAAGTTCAATGGGGTTAAATCGCATGATCTTGGTGGCCAATTCACGCCTGTTCTTCGAGAAATTATTCGATTATTAAATTTCCCTTTCAAAAGATGGATTGATTGCATTGGTGTGTGGCATGTTGCACCATCCCGTTGAAACCACATATTCTGCACATCAATCTCTTCCAATTGACTCCACAAACGTTGTTGGTTTGAGGTTTAACTGCTGTGAACGACGACGAATTGATGTCCTTGGTTCTTCAGCAACACTTGTTCTAACAGCTGGCATATTTTTACTTGAACGACCACTACGATAATAAATTCTGCTTCTCTGATCTTGAACTGAACCAATTCCTTCCAAATTATCAATGATAAGTTTAATAGCACGGTTTGTGGACATTTTCTTCCAACTTCTGAATAACTTTCACCATATTTAAAATAAGTTTTAATAATGAAATCACGTTGTTCACTCGTGTAGCAATCCATTTCAACTAACCGAAATGTTTGTATTTGTCATCTGCCAAATAACATGTGGTACATGTCTAGCACCAAAAATAAAATGGCGGAATATTTAAAAAGAGACGTCGAATTTGAAAACCCTTTATATATACTATATGTATATGTAATTTGTGCGGTTATGTTACAGTAACATTTGTATGTTATTTGTACATAACACGAAACTATAACAAAACTGAAATTTACAAGCATATATTTGCTAATGATAATGCTAAAATCCGTAAACACTTAAGACTGTCTCACTTAATAAAATATGCTGTATATTGGCACAACATAAAATTTTTAAATGTTTCAAATTTTCAATACAATTCCGTGTTTCTATGTTTCTATATTGACTGACCAGTGCAGCGAGCTATAGGGTCACTGGTATAAGTTTAAATTGATATATTGATATACTGTGAGAACAATTGTTCACAAAATTCTTGATATGTTTGTGAAGGTTGCACCAAAGGTAATAAAATTGCCAAAGCTAATCAAATTGGCACATCAATATTTTCGAAAGCGTTAGGTGCCTACGGAATAGTCAATTATATCTCAAACAAACATTCCCACCTCATGGATTTTTTTCTATTAGGTGACGATGGATTTAAATGAAGGAGGATTCTCAAATCGTCAAATAGCGGAAAAAATTGATAGAGAGAAAACCGTTTTTGGATCCTTTGGATTCTTTATCAATAATATTAAAAATTATGGTAAAAATAGAGAAGGGCGCATTGTGGAGGCTACAACGGCCACGGATAAACGGGCGGTTATTCGAACAGCTTCAAATTCATGCTTATCTGCGTAACAAATTAAGGCAAAAACCGGAGTCAAAGCAAGCTTATCAACGGTTCGACGTGTGACTAACAATGCTACGCATCTTAAATTGAAAAAAACTCCAAAATAAACCTCCTTTGAATGCATCATGCAAAGCAAACCGATTGGAATCTGCCAAAAACCACATGTCATGGAAGCAAGAATGGAACCGGTTTTCATTTTCGGACTCATGGAAATGAAACTGATGGCCGTTAGAACCATTGAAATTCATTTTTTTTTCGTCGGAAAATTTTTATTTTGATAAATTTAATTAAAAATAATACATCAAGACTAATTAACAAAGTTTTTTACCATAGCTTTCATAAGCTACAACTATTCACTACTGGGCCTGAATTCCGGTTCGGTGACAAATGATAATGAGAAATGACTTGATTTTTTATTTCAACTAGTCGGTTGCATTTTTATTTAGAGTAGGCGAAATAAAACATAAAGTCATTTCTCATTCGCATTTGTCATTGATCCGGAATTCGGGCCCAGGGTCGTAATCATGTGACGCATTTTAATTACACGTTTTTTTACTAGATTACGAATAACGAACAAAACAGAGGTAATGGTTTTATTGTTGTTATCTGTTTTACAGTTATTTCAAAAAGCAACAATGTACTCTCATATGCATGTAAAAAGTAATTTTCTAATTGCAGAAATGTGGAAGTTATTGACATTTGAAATCAATATAATAGGTGTCTTAATTAAGTGAAGCGGAGTGTATAATCATTAGGTTGCTACATTTTTTTTTTAAATTTTCGACAGTCTTCTGTGGTGATTTGAGCCTCCTCCAACTTTCCATTACTTACTACGTATTTTAAACCGTATGTCATACAAATTGAAAAGTCGTCGAAAAGTAACCTCGTAAAGTGGCTTTTCACCAAGCATCTATGAGGAAATAGCGAAAACTTCAAAATTTGAAAAGTTTAGTTTGAAAAGTCTTCTGAGGCACACAGCATTAGTGATTGAAAAAAATGAAATGGAAATACACTGTCTCAAAAAATTGTCCGTACACCCCTCGGTTAAAGAAAAATTGATGAAAAAAACTATTACAAAACCAACAAAAAATTCAGTATTTATTTTTTTTAAACTCAAATTACATTTAACAACCTGAAAATAATAATTATCATGAAGCAAATTAATTTACTTTTACGTTTCATATGATTTACTATTTAAACATCCTAAAACGATCTCAAATAATTGTCCGTACACTTGCACTTTCGTGAAAATTAACACTAGCACATTAATAATTTCTTATTTGTTGTACTCCTATTTTTAACTAACCGTAAATTACGAACTTTTTTTTGCGTAAAATTTAATTAGTCGTACTTTTTTCATGGGGAATTAAATATTGTCCAGTTAATTAAAAATTTGTTATTCTCGTACCAAAAATCGTGTAGAAATTAAAAGAATTGATCATTAAATTGGAGAGTGAAGGTAAAAGTTTACAGAAATTTTCAAAATAACTAATTGCCCGCGACCTTCGATTCAATATATCATCCAGAACTCCCAAAAAACCAAATCACTAGAGATGGTTGTTGAGCGTGGTTGCAACCGAAAGCTGAACACACCTCAAATACATCTGAAAAGCAATAAAACAGAATCGAAAGCTTATCGCTCCAACGATCGCAGCCAAAGTTTATCAACGCTGAAAAGGAGCGATAGAACCTCAGACAATACGCAATATTTTTAATAAACAAGAGTATCGATGATGTGCGACACGCAAGAAATGTATTTATCGACAAAAACAAAATTAAAAAGCGCTTGGAATCTGCATTGGGATATGTGAGTGAGCCCGAAGAGTTCTGTGAAAATGTTATTCCCTCAGACGGAAGGAAATCTAACATTTTTGGTTCAGATGGGCGAGTTATGGTGTGGCGGAAACCCAACACTGAACCTAAGTAAAACATGGTGGCGGAAGTATAATGGTTGGAAGAGCTTTTAGCTGAAGGGGTGTAGGACATTTGACCTTCATAATGAACCGGTTTAATTAATTGGATATTTTGAAGGGTAATTTGTTAATAAGTGCTGAGAAAATGGGACTTGGCAAGATTTTCGCTCCGCACATTACAATGACCCGAAACATTCGTCAAAGCTGATAAAGGAATGGTTATTGTACAATGTAAAGTCAATACTTCCTCATCCTCCCCAGCCACCAGATCACAACCCTATTGATAATTTATGCCATTATTTGGAGCGAAAGATCCGTGAACACCAAATTAGCGCCAAGGAACAATTAAAACGGGTCATTATGGAGGAATGGGCCAAAAATTCCCCCCGAAATAACTCGGAAGTTGGCTTTCTCAATGAAAAGAAGGTTGCAAAGTGTAATTTCATGAATAGGTTACAAAACCAAATATTAGACCTAACTTTTTTTACCAAATTCCCTCAACTTCTTTGTGTGTACGGACAATTATTTGATATCATTTTAGGCAGTTTAAATAGTAAATCTTATCAAATGTGAAAGTTACTTAATTTATATCATGATTATTTTTTTTTTCAGGTTCTTAAATGTAATTTGAGTTTTAAAAAAATTAAAACTGAATTTTTTGTTTGATTTGTAATTGTTTTATTTATCAATGTTTTCTTAACCGAGTGCTGTACGGACAATTTTTTGATACAGTGTATATTTGTAACAAAGAGAAAGTACATGCATACTTTAAATCTGTGATGGCCAAAAAACATGGCGAATATACACACAGATGCAAAGCGATATACTACTTGATTACTAATACGTGATTGATATTTTTTGTGTACGCCAATTAATTTTATGTCCGAATTAAAAAATTCTTGCTAACATTACGAGTAACGACTGAAACAACAAAAATATATTTTTTTAAATTTGTCTTTTATAAACACAATGAAACGAAGTTAAAATTCCAATTATCTAACAGCGAGCCAAATGATCAAAATCTTGTTCGTCACATACACATAAACGACTTCGGTATTGATTTTTGAACATTTTTTAACATTCAATACGATTTTAGAACTGCATCAAACAAATTTGGAAATTTTAATGGGCTAACGAGCTTCCAAAATTCAATTCCCGTTTCTTTTGAATTTTTTATAGTAACATCGGTTTGTAAATCGCTAAGTTTTAACTGAAAATTTGTTGGTTGATTTGCGACTGTGCAGTGAATAGGATTCCCAAATATTTCACTAATAAATCTGATATCTGGAACAAATTTTGAAAAGTTGGAATTTGGAAATTTTTCTAATACAGCAAAATAAGATTTAAAATGAGCCAAACTATTTTGTTCTAAATCAGTTTTAAAAAAATTTAGTTTTACTTTAAAACCATCAATATATCCTAGAGTTTGAAAAATAGAGAGGCTTGGCATTGAAGGTTTAAATTTATTTTGTTCCAATGTGCTAGCAAATCGCGTTTCCAAAAAACTCAAAATCTCCGTTTCCTCTGCTGAGCCAACGAACTTGCGGAAATAGAGCCACATCTTCCTAAGCTGCTTCCCTTATAGCGAGTTATGACCTCCTCTCAGTTTATTAACACTTTTAATTACAACATCAATAGTTGCTTTAATATTAAATGCTTTTGCACATAGAGCTTCTTGATGTATGGCACAGTGATAGAAAGGCACATTAATATTCTTTTTCTTCATTATTCGGTAATACTCCGGATAACTTTTCAAAATTACAAAACTCCAAAATTTTGGATTCGACTGCTTTAGATATATCTGTGCCTTTGTTGGTACTATGTAATGGTAAGCAACTTAGCAGTTCATTGTAAGTAGTAAGCTTTTCGGTAATAATTGCGCAAAAATTAGCAGTTGGCTTGCTCAGATATGTATATCAGTGAACTCATCAATTGCTTTAGAAAAATACCTGCTTTCTGCTAATAATTTTTTAAATCAGTACTTATGCGACTTACACATTCCAAACATTCGCCTTCAATTAATGTTTTTTTTTGATTTGGCAATACTATACGAGTCGAGAATTTCCGAATGTCAATTTCGATAGGTAATGATGTTGATGATGATGCAAAATTTATTCTCATTTGATCGAACGTAGTTTTCTTCTCAGTATGTGTTGTAAAATCTTCGCTATGTTTTGTGCGATAATGTCTTTTGCAGTTAAATTTTCGTTCACCCACAAACCGACAAATTAGACATTTGAATTTTTGGCCATTTAACACAAAAACATTCTGACTCCCCTCTGGGAGGAACCCATTCGCTTCATGTTAAATATTATGATAATTTCAATCAGAAATACAAATTATCTACAAAACTGTATTTATGCAGGTCTGAGAATTGTTTATTTTGGAAAGTATTTCAAGATTTTTTAACTGCGATGTTTTTGCCTTCAAAAGTGTGTTGGAAAAATTCCCGGTAGTTTTTTTTTCCAACGAGTGGATATCTAGTAGCATAAGAATTGGGAAATTTCTTGCAAAAAAAGGAGGTTTGGAAAATTTTTGGAAAAGGAAAAATAACAAAAAAAAAAGAAGGGAGTCGAGTCAGAACGAGGAAAAATAAAAGTGTGTCGAAAAAGTGCAAATTAAAGATAAAATAGTTCCCTAATACTGAACAATAGTCCAGTGATAAAGAACATTAGGGTACAATAACCTTATGCTAAATACAAGTAACGGCTAGCCAAAATAGTTCCCAAATCTAGGACATTAGTCCAGTATATTGGGTTCGAAAACCCTTCTTAACAATATAAGGTTCGGGTTAATATAATTGCTACCACGTTAACCAGGGAGCTACCCGTCGACCCGGAAAACATCGTCTCGACATAAAGGAGGGAAAGAAAGCCATTGGGAGATACCCTAATTATACGACCTAGAGGGTGGGTTAGCGGTTACCAAGGCCTGACGAAGCACGCCAACAAGGACGAACCATTCCTGATTCATTGTAAGGGAACCCGACAACAAAATTCGAGTCACCCCTTAAGGAGATATGTAAATAAGAACATGTTTTTTGTCCATACAGCTGCCGGTACCAAACAAAGCACTTTGGAGAGATGCGGAACCAAACCATACGTTTTGCACAGTTTTTTTGTTGGGTTTTCCCAGGTCATTGTTATTATTATTTGTACTATATATATATAGTATTTCTGTGTTTGTATTTTTTTTTGTTACTATACACTACACCTAACCAAATTCGAGTGGTGTTTAATTCCGTCCCGCAACCCACATACTAGGGGCAGCTTTCTGAGAGTATCATTAAATTTATACTGTGTTTTTTTTCCTTAGTTTTTTTCTCGCTTCGTATGTACATTTTTATATCACATAGGGACAGCATAGTTATAGGGACAGCACGGCTCGTATAATTATTTTTGTTGGTTTTGGTTCTGCTTATGCTGTTGCTGAGTTTGGTTATGGCGAGTCTCGCGCTACTGGCTTTCGAGTTGCTATAATTTTACGGTCAACATAGCGCCCTACTAGAACCGCTCTATTTAATTTATTTCAAACTGATCAGTGACAAAGCGATGCTATTTTGCATTGTTTAGCGAGTTTACCGTAACTCCTAATTGAGTTAACTAAACCTTGCAGGTTTAGTTAACTCAATTAATACCAGTAAGGTTCAAGCTCCAAACAAAAAATAGAAAAACTTATTGACTTTTTGAACCAAAAATTTAACGTAATTTAAATACCGAGCGAGCAACAGCCGTCTTTCTACAGGGGTTTCTCAGCCACATCGAAATGGCTTCAAATGATTCAATAGATATTTACTAGGGGACGCCTGTGCATTTGCACAAAATATTTTTTCAATCGTATATTTCTTTATAAACTATGTTGTCTGTTACTGTAACATCATTTTCTATTCACTGACGTGGTATTTCGAAAACTTGAATTTTTAAAGAATCTGATGTAACAGTTCTAGAAAATGCGGTATAAAGTTGATCATGTGTAAAACATGGTTCAGGAAGATACAATCCAACTCTTTCGAACGTTTGACCTTGCGATTTATTTATTGTGATTGCATAAGAGAGACGAACTGGAAACTGATGTCGAACGAAGTTGAAAGGCAAAGATGGATCATTAGCTGTGTCTAATGTAATTCTAGGAATAAAATGTATTGTCCCTGAATGTAATCCGGTAATTATTCCTACTTTTAAGCAGTTCCATTGCATAATCCATTTTTTATTGCAAGATTTCGCAGCAACATAATTGTCAACCCTTTTTTAATTTAAGGCAATATGGCGGTAATCCTGATGGATTTATTGAGTTAAGATATATTCCACTGGAAAATTAACTTGCATGTTTTCATCATCAGAGCCGTCATCGGCCTTAACTGAATCGATTGTACAATAAATAACATATTTCATTTGAAATAAGTTTTTGAAGAACATTATCATTTATTAATCGAACATGCTCGTTTTTCGGACACAAAATTGCACGTTTTGATATACATGCAAAATCATTTGCAGTAAATGATGAACCAAAAATATCTGTAATAAGATCATCGGAAATATAACCTGAAGGTATTGGAATAGAGTATTGTGATTTTTTAGTGTGTGAGGTATCAAAATTCTTCCCATCACTAACGTTCAAAAGCCAACTGCTAAAATGTGGATCACTTATTGTTCTCATGTTTGTACTTAAGCTTAATATTTTAAAGTGATGCCACAAATGGGACTTTTTAATAGTCACATTTATAATTGACGCACGATTTCCTGTTCTAACAACAGGTTGTGGCGATATGAGGAAATTACAAATAAAAATCAAAACACTCTAAATTTCACCGCACATCTTTTGTATACTTTTCGGTCCCATCAAATACGTTAGCTTTGTGTTGCTGTTGTGGTATTGTGACGTTTTGCTGTCAATAGCAATCCGCCACAACATTAAGCAGGCGCTGCACAAATATAACGTATGGAAAATAGCGAAGCCATCTACATGAAAAACCGCGAATCAGCACACACTTGTTCACGTGGTTTGATGAATTGCAAGGCAATTCAACCAATGTAAAATCGCGATAGCCGGAAAATAAAACAATAAGAAAGTAAACAAGAAAAATATTAGAATAATTTTCAGTCGCTTCAGAGTATTGCAACAGACGATACTCTCATTAAAAAAGACTAAAAATAAATATTGTAACAAAATAATAAAAATCAGTGCAAAAATAAAGACTATTAATATTACAAAAATTCACGACATGTCTTTATTTTTGGGCATCTAAAAGCCCAAAGCCTAAGTCTTATATCCCCTAAGACGGAAGCGCAGTATCCAACTAAACGAGGGATATAAGTTGTGGGGCCGTCAACAACCACCACGCCCCATAAGGTAACATTTGCCGAAAATCTCCTCCTAAGACCATTACCTTTCCACCAAACGGTAAATCATTTTTCATTAAATCGCGAAATATTAAGTCCGAAATTTCAATTGCTATGCTTGAAGCCATTGGAGCTTCATCCCAAATTACGCAATCAACAGATACTAAAAAGTGACGTTTTTTGCGAGTAAGTTGTGGAAATTTCACGGCATCCATATTGAGAGGCAATGAAAACGCAGAGTGACATGTCATTCCTTTGGGTAAAAGAGTTGCTGCTATTCCTGTCCATGCAACACATAATACATTTTTATTTGCTGCGTCGATTTTTTGAATTAACGCTCGGTATACAAATGTTTTTACACTTTCACCAGGTCCATCTACTACTACTAAAATATCATTGATGCTGCGACATTCTGATCATTGTTGAGTAATACCCACAGATTAGGTTCAGTTGTTGTTATAATAGGAGCAAAATTGATGTTTTGATTTAAGATTTCTGTTGTATTAGGAAGTGGTAAAAGTAAGAATAAATCAAATCCTGCTTGCTCACACTGCTCTTTTAATTGAAATACGCAATGAGCCAAAGCTTCATTTTCAGTCATACCTTGATTAATAAAGTCTTCCAGAAGATTGTTCTTAAAATCATTAAAAAGTTGAATAGGATCTGATGGATTGCAATAACACAGTATAGTAACGAATAATGCTCGCAACGATTTTGGCAATATGCCACTCAACGCTATCATTAATTAGGCCTCGTGCCTTAGCTGCTTCTTTAAACGTTGGGAATACACGATTATTAAAGTTTTTAAAGTATCGAAAGATGTAGCCTCAGACCCCTTCAGTTTAAGAAGTAGTAGCCGTAAATGATACAACTCAACATTTTTTGGAGAAACTGAAATGATTCTACCGATAGCTTTCTCCCCAAAGTGTGAATTTGAGAGCGTTTTTGCCATTATTGTTTTTATATACATAATGCATCGGAATATCCTGATACAATATGTTATGAGCGAAAAGGTCTGTAGAATTTAATTCAAAAAATGCGGTTAAAGTTGTGACCCTAACAGACTCTCTTCTTAAAGCATTTTCAATATTATCTTCGGTGAAAAATATTGATTGGCCATCTTGTAAATGAACAGATAGTGTAACAACATTATGTGATTGGCCATGAATTGGAAGCTCCTGGATATAAGAGTAGCTAAAAGAGTCTACATGTCAAAGGCCCTAGCTTGTCGGAATATTTTATGTATTCGATCAACATCTAATTCAGAACAGTCAATACCATGAACCACAACAGAAGTCATATTTAATCAGAAAAGACGCCATTGTACATTTTGTGAAAAATCTGCTCATTAATATTCGAAACGCAAGGTTTCTAGTTAATTGATATATAAAATATATACCAACAGTATTTGTTATCAATGTATGAAATGAATCAACCAACAAATATTCTCAATTTTCATCTTCATCAAATAACTGAAGCCATTTAATGCGATATTTAATGAAAAATTCAAATGGATCTTTTTAACCCAAAAAAAACTTTAGTGTAATTTTTTTTTAGGGATAGATGACGGTAAACGTTATAATAACCAAACATTAGAATGGTATAAAGTTGTGCACCGTGCTCCAAATTGGTCAATGTTCACGAATCGTTGGTTGGCTTTGGTAAGTGCAAAAGTATTTTCATCCTTCAAGTGTTGAGGTGTAGACGAACAAAACTGTTCAGATGGCAGCCTATGTATGCTGTAAACGAGGATCTGCGTTCTGAAATATTGAACCTTAAGAAAAACAATTGAGGATATTGCCGGCCTGTTAACCAAAAATAACATGGTGCTGAACAGAAAAATGGAAGAATTACGAAGTGGTTTTAGGGACGCCAATCATGTTCAGGCGCCTATATCTACCTCTATTGACCAACTAAGTTGGTCTTAATTTTGATATTCGCAATTTATAAACGAATAACATCAACTCGATCGATTTGAGGTTAATCATCCGGAATTCTGCACTAATGCTGTTGGATCTGGTGGTATCTTGGGATGTTAATGCAATTAGAACAACACCCAGTGATGTCAAGAAGAAATATGTCAACATTTCCCGTTTTCATCCCAGTACAAGGCTGGGTTGATTTATAAGTTATATTAAGGGGGAACTTTGCATGCTTCACTCTGCTACGCAAAGAGCGAAGCCCAGACAACAGTAGTTGTTGTCAACAGTACCTCAGCAAATGCTATTAATTCTAACTCTTTTATTCTAAATTTTTTATCTCTAACACATTTACTCCTAATAATTTTGTCATATTAAATTCTAATGATTTTAGTAATTTCAGTAAAGGCCCGTCTATTTTTAATTGTAGTGGCTTGCGGTCAAAATCAAAAAAAATCCTATCTTGGCTTCTTGGAATCCATTTATGACTAGACTTGCCACCTTTGGAAATTTGGGAAACGGGACACCACAATATTTATTCATCTTTTCTCAAAATATCCTAAATGTTGGATATAATCACAGTTTATACCTTTTGCTCGTCTTTAGTCTAATTTAAGGTTTGCTAAAACTCGGAAAACGCACCTATTGTAATCGAATCAAATTGAGGATAAAGTGAAGCAACTTTAAGTCTCATTACCGCAGATGAAATCGCATAGCTCTAGGCAATGCAATGCGCGCATTGCATGCGTAAATAAATTCAGATTTTGCCAAATAATCCGCATTTTTTCTTTCGTCACATTCTATGATAACTGCCAAAGTTTTGGGCAACTTAAATTTTTCATTTTATTTTCAAGCATCACACTGTATTTAATTTATTTCATTGTAAAAAATTAAATCCTCTGTTTATAAATATAGAGCAAAAAAGCAACTTGAATTGGACGTGCAAGTGAGAATATATTATAACTTCGATGTTTACATAAAATTTCGAATATTCCAGAAAAACTTTGCAACACCATAAATAATCTCGATATTATGATAATGACTATAATTCGAATAACTTCGATATTAAGCTAATCCACCTAACGCTATTTAAATCTGGAAATCAACATAAATTCAAAAATCATGAATCTCGGGAAACTCTTCTCTGTAAGTTATTTTGTTTGAGTGTTATGTCTACTCGTAATTTAACTTTAAGCTAAACTCGAATAATATCGAAAATCTCGAATAACCTTGAAGTCTACAACATTTCGAATAATAAACTAAAAAACTAAATTCTGGTCATCTCCCAACTCTATAATGCCGTTCAAATTTTGAGTATAAGCGATAAACTCGAATAATTTCGAAAAATTCGAATAATCTTACAGTTCTAGAATAATCGTGAAGTTCTAATAAAAAAAAAAAATGGAATATTTACGATAATGTTTAACAAACTTATGTAGATCCTTAGAATAATCTTGAAAATCTCAAACCCAGATAATTCAAAACAAAAACCTCTTTCTCGCAAAAATAATTAGAATAACCCGAGCAATCATGTGACAAGCAACTTACCGTTATTCAACCTCAGATGTCTAGATTATTCTAAAAATCTCAAAACCGCGAATTTCGGAAATCTCTTATATTTCAATCCAAATTCACTCGGATAATGTCGAAATCTTCAAGAATCTCGATAAAATCTGTAAAATCTCGAATAATATGTAAAGGGCAAACAAACCTCAAGTTAGCTTGAAAGTGTAGAAAAATAAATAATAAACTCGAAATATGAGAGATAATCGACCATCAAAGGTAACCCTAGCAGATGAAATTAAAATTTGGATCAATTATATATAATTAATTACAACTTGCTGTGCAATTCAAGCGTAATAGGCTGAGAATTTGCTTGCAGAACCTAATTTTTGTGCAAATTTTTGACCAAATTTAATAAATAATTCAGTATAAATTGTATACTCGGTAAAAATCGTTAAAAAGTTTAAATTAATCGATTAACCTTATACTGTTTTAATTTTCCTACCACCAGTAATATTTCCAACCGCTACGCGGTAGATTTTAATATGTTTGCATAGGTACAGTTTTGTGTAAAGCGTTCCAAATCAAATTGTATTGTAAATACTTTAAATTGATAAAGAAACCGATCGATTTATTCCATGCGTGACAATAAAGGGCGAAAGCCGCCACTGGAAACGAGGAGCTCTCTCCTGCCGCCTTATCACTATCAGGAAGTTTTGTAGGAAGAAACGACCAACAATTTCTTCTCGGTCGATGATAGTGAATGTTCGAGTAATTAGTTGAGATTTGCTTCATTTTTAACACTAAACGATATTCGCTAAACTCGTTTGAAAGAAAATTTTCGACATCAAAAGACAATGATTTTAGCGTTGGAGATCTGACCTAAACTTTCGGTAATATTTCGGTGATTGTACAACTGAAATTAATCAGCGGATCAACAAAGCAAAGAACACACTCAATAAGCTTTATAAGATTAAGCGTCGATTGAGACCGAATTCAGAAAAACGCAAGTGTAGATGGATCAGACACACCAAATGACAAAACCCAGACGTCATGAGAATGGAATCCGCAAGGAAAGTGGAAAGTGGGAAGGCCAGCAATGATATGGAAAGGAAGGTGTTAGCTATAGCGAAAGAACTTGGTAAAACATGAGGAGAGCTGAAGACAGTAGCGCCCAAAAATATTGAGGGGGTCCAGCCTAGTAAACACCTTACGCTCCAAAATGGAGATAACGAAAAAAACAAATGAAAATAAGGCCTAAAGGCCGGTACACATTGAGAACGAGCGACAAGAATGATTTTTCCTTTTTCAATAAATTATTTAAGCAAATTGCTTAAATAGTGAAAAACGTACGTTTTTAATTAATGATAGCTAAAATATCGTGCATTTACTAAAAAATAAAATTTAAAATTTTAACAGTTTTAATACAAAACTTCAATTTATCGATGATAATTTACGTGTTTTTTTACAATATAACGATTTACAGCCCTAATTTGATAGCCTATAAATATAGTTCGTATTCCCTCGATGTTTCTCCTCCAAAGCTTTCATATTTTTTACCAATGTATTGTACAAAAACGAAATGAGCGATTTACATTTCATCTAATTTCTTAATTAATTCTTGAAACCAGAAAATTTTATTGAATGCGGAACTGAAAATGGTAATAACGTTTTGTTTTTCAAGATTGCAGAAGTATAATTTATTTGACTAAAACGGGACTAACAACGTCCGCTCCGCTAATAGTAATGCCGTGACACAGGATATACGATTCTAAAACTGGTCTGTCCTGTCGAAAACAGGACGGTTGGCAAGTCTAAGTCTAGTCTCTAAAGAAGTTCTGAAATTTTGTGAAAATTAAGAAGCAAAATAATGGCCTACCCGGAAATAATCTGCAATTTTTTGCTCTCGGGTTCAAATACTGATGAACTTCGATGCTTCTACACAGAAAAAACTAAATTGGGTTAATCAAAGATTCCTAATTCTTTGATAAAAATTTGGGAGTTTCAAACAAAATAAAATATATTTCTTGTAATTGGTTATTTGATTCGTACATTAAAGTTTTATGATTTAGTGAACATAAATTGGATCCCGTTTCCAATTCTAGATAAACATTTCTATATTTCTGAAACATTACATAATGAAACAGAGACTAACATTCTATGAATTTTCCAAACCATATTGTTTGATTACATGATTTTCTTGGTTTCAATTTCAACAATATTTTGTTAATATGCTATTGAAATCTTTCAAAGCTGTATTGATGCTTCAGAAAATATCGTTGTCGTTGAAATAAAAAGAAAATTGAATTTATTTAAAGAAAGTTTTTCCAAAATAAATTCGGAATACAAAGTTCAAAAAATTTTGGAGAATAAAGGTTTGTTTTCTGAACCAACGGAATTCACTATAAATTGTACTAAAACAATAGAAAACATATATTCTAAGTCGCCTAAAGGGATTTTACTACCTATTAAAGATAATATTAAACTCTTCTTAGAGGTAAACAATAACTTACCAAGTAAGATGGATAAAATTCAAGAAATAGGGTCGTGTTCAACAATTTGTAATATTATTCAAGGTTCTGCTTGGAAAGACACTTTAAAGGACATTTTAAAGTAAATAAAAATAAAGTTTGCATTCCTTATATTTTGTATCAGAATGACTTTGAGCTAAACAATCCACTCGTGTCAAAAGCTGGAGTTGACAAAATCACAGGTGCTTATCTAAGCTTTCCGTTATTAGAAGATTATAAAATTTCTAAGTTAGAAAATATAATTACCTGTTGATTTACTAAATCTACCGATATAATTCATGGAAATGATTCTAATTTTATGGCCCTGATACATATTCTAAAAGAACTAGAAGAAGATGGTATATTAGTTGAAACAAGCAAAGGAAGCGTTCATGTTTATTTAAGATTATCAGCAATAACGGGAGATAATTTAGGTATGAATTCTATTTTGGGATTTGTGAAATCTTTTTCGGCCAATCATTGTTCTAGAATTTGCAACATAGATAAAGCTACTTTGCGAACCCAAGTAGTCGAGGATCGATCGAAATATAGAAACGACCAGAATTACAATACCGCGGTAGATATGGTTAAGACAGGTATAAAAGAAAATTTTATTTTTAATTTTATTAAATCGTTTAATGTCATAGATAATGTAACATGCGATATCATGCCCGATATTTTTGAGGGAATAGCTCATTATGAAATCTGATCTAAATTCTCGTAAAGCTTCCTTTGATTATGGCCCAGTCGACAACAAAAATAAGTCCATCGATATTCAAATACGGCACTTAAATAAAAAGAAATTAAAAATGTCAGCTTCTCAAACTAAATGTTTTTTACATTTCTTACCTTTAATGATTGGAGATTTTGTACCCCATAATGATAAAATTTGGGCATTGCTAAAACTACTGATAAAATTAGTAGATACTGCTATTTTACCTAACTATACTGAAATTCGTTTAATAGAGTTTCGTGATATTGTAGCAGAACACCACGAAAAATATTTAAATCTTTTTGGTGGGCATTTGTATCCGAAACATCATTTTATACTGCATTATGTCACTTCAATCCGTAAACTTGGACCAATTAAACGTCTCTGGACGATGAGATTTGAAGCAAAACACAAGGAAAGTAAAAATTACGCAAACACAACTACTTCTAGAAAAAACATATTATTAAGTTTAGCTATTAAATCGAATTACGTATTTGCATACCATGTTAATTTGAAACAAAATTGTGAATTGAATAAAATTGGAAATTATGGCGATGAAAAATTTATTGATTTTTCGATTTCCGATATATGGAAACATATTCCAACAAACGAAAAAAAAAATTCTGATTTTGCCCATATATTTTCTGTTTTGGATATTACTCTAAACTGTACACCCTACACTCTAGGCAACATTATTGTACTAGCAAATGGAATAAATGAAATTAGATTATTTGAATTAAAATATTTGCTAATAGATACAAACGAAAAAACGTTTTTTGTTTCTGAGAAGCTCCGCATAGTAGAAATAGACAATCATTTGATTTGTTTCATCGTACAAGAAAATGTAAATACATCAAAGAAATATGAAAATTAAAAGTCGTGATATAAGGTTTCCTCCTTTGCATTTAATTAAGCAACCAAATGGTCGAACCATTGTAAAATTAAAGGTACCTTATTATTAATATAAAATTTATATTGTTCAATTAATAATAACGCTCCTTAAAGTTAAATCCTTATTTAGTTATTTGTTTAGTAATATAAGCATTTAATTGTTTATGTAAAATATCTACATTTGGAATTGAAATAAATTATATTTAAAATATTGAATTAAGTGTGTGTTTATGTTTTTTAAAAAGTTGTTTATTCACAAGATTAAAAGGAGTCCATAATTTCAAAATCAAATTAATAGAAAAACGGTAAGTATTTATGAAAACATTGTATAAAAATTACGGATTATTTTCACTAATTCATAGAATTTGTATTAAAAATACTAGAAAAATTCTATCAAACATGAAAAAAAGTCTATAATAATAAAATTAAATTATTTGATTTCGGAAATTCGAATTTCACTAAATCATACAATTAATTATATAAAGCAACAAAACAGTATTATAAATTCTATAAATCATATTATTTTTCGATTCTCTCAGCTTACGAATCTATTCTTTGAAATTGAAACACAAGTAGAAATTCTTTAAACCAGAAAATTTTCATTTCTCTGTATTCGTCAATCTTTAGTTTGAAATTGACAAATAAATTCCTTGATTTAACTAATTCGATCGGGTCAGAATTAGAGAATTATAATAGGTCATATTGGAAAATATGATTCTATGACTAGCTATTAAAGAAAACTTTAGTTGAAATCAAATCACTTTTTACATGAAATGAAAGAATGTTTTTTTTCTGTGTAAGGATACTGGACCTGACGTTTTGCCGGTATACCATCTGAAGTTGTGTGCTGTAGAGGTTGCCGCACCTCTGTGCTTATTATTTAACATACAAATAAGTATGAACCAAGGCATATTTCCTAAACTTTAGGAAATATCTAACGTCATGCCTATCCAGAAAAAAACGTACCCGCACTGAGGTAATTTACTATCGTGTGATTGTAATTTTGTCATGCATACCCAAGCTATTCCAGTCTACGGTTAACGATGTGATCTACTTTCACACTAAGCATTGTATTAGTATACGCCAGCATGGATTCTTTCCGGGCCGTTCGACGTTGATCAATTTAGCAGTGTTGCAGGATAACTGAATCAATTCCGTTATCTCGAAAGTTCAGGTTGATGTAAAAGCACGATACAATTAATCACCGACTATTGCTGTATGCGTATCAAGATTGACGACATGTTTTCTCAGAATTTTATGGCAGCACAGGGATTGCAAAATTAGCTCAAATTCAATTATCGGTAATTTATCGATAACATTTTATTTATTCACTTTATGTTTAAATTGTCCTTCAACGGTGAAGATTCTCAAACATTCGGTAGAGTCGGTAACGGCACTCTTCTACCGTTTTCCTTAACATACAGACAGGCATCCGAGCAAGTCTACTTGGGAAAATTTGAAAATTTTGAACCTTATGAGCATATTGGATGAATTGTTCCATTTTGTTTTGGAGTACTAATTTCAATTCGGTTTCTTTACCAAATAGTCCTTTAATATACTTCTAAATCATTATTTGTGTTGCCGATGCCTATTCTTTTTGCTAACAGTTTCTAAGCCATCAATCAGCAATTATATCCTCTTCCTATATTAAAATTAAATGAATTAACCGTTCTGGAAATTTATTTGAGAATTTTTTTTTGGTTTGTTTCTAGACCGCAGCTTCCTAAACGTGGAGTCGTCAAATTATTTTACGGGGCTGCGTAAATATTTAATTAGGAAGAACTTGCCGAACTGATGGCTGATGCAAACCTCAAAATGCCATTTTTTTTAAAAAAGCGAATTTTCGTTAGTGTCGGAAATTAATATTTTATTACCTTCCGTACCAACATATTTGTGTGGGCGCGGATTTTTCAACTAAATTTACAGAAAAATGATAGATCGTCGCGAAAATTTGTCGATTTGGTGGGGCCGCCAGAAGAATGTGTGGGAAGTACTAGTCTAGGTAGTGCCTAGACTTTGCCAATTTTCGTTTTGTCCAAAGCTTTAAACAAACCAAAATACCAACATTTGTGAGTTAAGGTCAACTAAAAACAATTGTTTTTATGGAATTTAACGGGAAAAATTATTTAAATAACCGATAAATTATAAACCAAATTTCAGTCGATTCATCGATTAATCGTTTAATCGATTACCGATATTGCAATCCCTTTAGTGGCAAGATCTGGTGTGCCTCAAGGTAGCCTTGACACACTGTTATTTACGCTATTTATTGACGTCGTTGAATCGGGTCCTGTTTGGACGTTTTGGGTTTGATTATACTCTCAACGACCATACATAGAAATAAGTGATTGTGGTAAAGGATTTAGGTGTTATCTTTAGCTCCGATTTAACGTTTAACTACCACGTTATTAACAAAGCATATTCCATGTTAGATTTTATTAAACGCCATTGTAATAGAGTTACACGATACGTTAACTTTTAAGTCGTTGTACACTTCATTTGTCCGTTCCCAGTTATTTGGTCTCCATTTTACGTCTCTCACTCTAATCGAATTGAGCGCATTCAAAGCATGGGCGGATCCAGCTTTTAATTTGGGGGGGTTATTTGTAACTAATATGTAATTATTATATACATAAACAGAAATATCTTTCAGGAAAAGTTTACCATAAATATAGGCCGCTTTTAGTGTACGTCAAAATATTTTAACCAATATTCAGAACTTTTCGATTTTAACATTTCAAGGGATCTTTTTAAGAGTCGTATTCGAAATAATAATTTGTAACACTTTTTTATATACAAAATTATTGGTATTGTAACCTATGTTATTTGTTAGTGCTGTAGTGAAAAATAAATATACATACTACACTTAGATAGTTAATACAGGGTGAGTCCAAACGAGTAGGACGTGTAGCTGGATCAATATCATGGAAAAAAGTCCACTACGCAAATGCCCGGAAATGAACCGTTACCCACTCAATTGCATTTCAAAATTTTTAGCATGGCACTTTACCTTGAATGATGTAAATGCCAATAACTCTTCTAAAAATTAAGATAACTCAATTGTTTTTCTATAATTTTAAAGGCACAGAGTGCTTCTTTCTTAATATAAAGAAAACATTGGTGGAATTAAAAAAATTGTGCGAGAAATAACAAAAAAAATTCATTAAACTCATTTTTTCTCGAAAAACTCACTAAATAATTTTTGTTTTTTAATTCCAATTTAAATTTAATAGACGATTTAATACAAAATTGCTACAACGTTTTTTATCTAATCATGTATAGTTTTTGAGATATTAACATTTCAATGTAATACTTAATAATTTATTGTATGAATTTCTAAGTTTTCAACATAACAAACAATTTTCAAAATGATTTCCATTTTGTAACAAGCATAGTTGCAGTCGTCTTTTAATGGCAGCAGCCATGTTGATATTTTCTAAATTTTCTTTTATTTTGTTGTCGCCATTATTGATTCGATCAACCAACTGCTCCCTAGTCTGAATGTTTGTTTTGTAGACTTCTCCTCTCAAATATCCCCATACATAAAAGTCTAATGGTTTTAATTCTGGAGATCTAGCCGGCCGGCCGGTATCGCTCTGGATAATTTATATCAAACCAATTTCGAACTTGTCTTCCATGGTGTGCAGGAGCTCCATCTTGTTGATACAAGAAAGTATTTTTCATCATGAGTGGAATTGAATCTAGCACAGTGGGAGCTGTTTCATTTAAAAATTCAAGATAGTTTTGTGAGTTCAATCTTTCAGGTAGTAAAATTGGCACGATAAAATTATTTCCAATTATACCACACCATACATTAACACTAAAACGTCTTTGAAATGATGATTCTCGCTTAATGTGTGGGTTTTCTGGTTGCCACTCATGAAGATTGTGGAAATTTGTTATTTCATCCCTCGTAAATGTCGATTCGTCTTTCTATAAAATGGATGACAAATATGAAGGATTATGTTCCTCGTTGTTTAATAATAAACGGCAGAAATTTGCTCTGTTTGGTAAATCGACTGGTAATAATTCTTGCACTGGAGTGTAGTGGAATGGGTGTAGATGGTTTCTTCGAAGTACCCTCCAGACTTTATTTTTGCTAATACCAAGTTTTATCGAAAGAAGTCTCTTGGGATCTCTTCATACTGAATTCAAAACTTGTTCGTCGGTATTGAGTTCGTATTGAATTCGGCTAACATTTTCGTATTCATAAGGGACCAATGTTCCTTGTTCTCGTAATCATCTGTGAACTGTTTCAAACATTCTATGATCTGGCACCGGCCTACCCTCGGCGAGTTCTTCGAATGTGTAGCGTGGCATTTTATTATTTCTAATTACAAACGCGCAAACAAATTATTTTCAAAAGATTAACAACGCTTTTAGCTATAATTTAGTATGCATGTGCGTGCATATGTTGCATTTGTTAAATGATTTAACAAATGCAACATATGCACGTGCATACTAAATTGTTGTTTTTGTTTTAAACGATTGCTTTGGTTTTTCATAAAATATTTTTTACTTCTAAGAACATGTTTTTATAAAAAATTTTTTTCGACAAGTACTACACTGAAATGTTAATATCTCAAAAAATTATACATGATTAGATAAAAAACGATGAAGCAATTTTGTATTAAATCGTCTATTAAATTTAAATTTTAAATAAAAAACAAAATTATTAAGTGAGTTTTTCGATAAAAAATTAGTTTAATGAATTTTTTTTTATTCCACCAATGTTTTCTTTATATTAAGAATGAAGCATGCCTTTAAAATTATAGAAAAACAATTGAGTTATCTTAATTTTTAGAAGAGTTATTGGCATTTACATCATTCAAGGTAAAGTGCCATGCTAAAAATTTTGAAATGCAATTGAAGTGGGTAACGGTTCAAGCTACACGCCCTATCGTTTGGATTCGTCCCAGTGGGATACCCTGTATATACATAGTTGGATAATTAGCGTTGGTTTTAATAGATACCTATTTTGACCGATGTCATCTTTTGGCTTTCCAGACTCTGGCCTCTAAACGTAAATGTGTGGTAAAATTTGATTGTGCGTAGCTGCTGTGGTGTTTTAATATTTGTGCTCCTCTACGTAACTTGCGCTTACGAGATTTGCGTCCCACAGCAAATAGTAACTACTCCGTAGTCCTGTAATGTGCAAGTAACGGGACCTCAATAACATTTCTGAACACTATGACTTTCATATTTCACATGAAACATTTAAAAAATCGATCGCACAACTTATGTTTTAATTTTGTCAGTAGTTTTAAGGTTCTATCTCTTTTGGAAATTACTAGAGTGTGAATTCTTCCATTAATATTGTTTGTTGTTTAAATTTTTAATTTTATTTTTTGAATTAACTATGATAATTTGTATGTTAATTGATTTTATGTTTTCTTTTATTATAGCCCATTTTGCATAAACATGCTGTTTGGTAAATAAATAAATAACATAGGGCTGCAAAAAGGGATTAAATATTTTTTTATTTTATTGAACAGTCGCATTCGAAGTAATTTTTGCTCTGAATCCGATACTGGCCACAGAATTACCCTATAACGCGTTCCAAAATGTACGGAAAACCATATACCTAGTAAGCATTAAAAAAAATAAATAAATGTTTTTGTATAAACAAGTTCTCACCCTCATAAGTTCTCATTATGCATAATCTAAGAATTGCATAAGGACGTGTAACTTGTATTCCTTCTCATTTTATAACTAAATGATCTGCAGATTCTTACATTTCTAATGTTTTTGTAGTCGTATATTTTGGTACGTTAAATATAGTCCCGTTGCAAGATTTGGATGATTTCAAGTGGAAAAACGCCAAAAACACGCGATTTGACACTTTGTTGGCCATCATTCGCAGAATCATTCACGTAAAGTTGGGCTTAGATTCGATTTTTCTCTCCGGCGCGTGCCAGGTTCAGTGATAAATTTGACCGTGAACTTCAACAAAAAAGGGCATTGTCCTTGGCATTGTAACTTGAGAAATTTGGCACCCATTAAAGCAAAGCTGAAAGCACTATCGTAGGAGTGAATGTTGTTCTTGAAGTGACGTTAGTGCTGATGATGTTGATTGCTTAATATTTATCTCAAATTAATCTCGCGAATTTTTTGTCCTTCGTCTTGCAACTTCTACTGGAATATTCTAGTAATGTACGGGTACCAATAAAACAATTCTCAGCCCTAAATTAAGCTTTAAGTCGAGTTGACCAGCTCAAATAACCCTAATAGTGACTAAAATTCTTTATGATCTGACGAACTGGTAGTTCATTTATTTGTTCACAGCTATTTCGAGATAGACGCGGTTGTTTGAATAAAACAAAAAAATGGATATTCTGAAAATTCTATTTATGTTTCATAAAACGATTTATTTTGTATTTTTCTTATCACACAACTTTAAATTCAGTAAGTATATTTAATTATTATTAAATTTATTCTAATTGATATTTTAAACGTTACAATACGTGTAATAACAAATTAAACAGAGATTAAAAACGTGAATGACATACTACAAGTTTTAATTTGTATGGCCTTCTAGCGTATTACACTATCTAAATAAATGTACACATACCATACAAGAAGGTAGTCCCAGAAGTACCTGAATTGACGTATAATTCCCCCTTTTTTTTCTTCTAAAAAGCAGTTGGATGGCAGTTGTTGTTGGAAGTTTGAAGACGCTGCGTTTTTCAGTATTTCTTTGACAGCCATTAATAATGAACGCTCTCAGTGAATTTGTAAGCATGTAAAAAATTGGTCATCGTTATGTGATAAAATACGTTCATTTGAAAGGTCTTAGTCCAACCAATATCAAAGCCGACCTAGATTCTAATCTGGGGGAGTCTGTTCCTTCGTTTACAACAATAAAATATTGTGCCGCAGTGGTCGATCAAATAAGGTGACTATGCTATGCCAGAAATGGTGAAGAAAATCCATAAAATGGTATTGTAGTATGACAACCATAGGCTGAAAGTGGGCGAGCTAGCAGATATTGTTGGCATTTCAAAAAGTGCGGTATATCGCATATTGACTGAAAATTTGGACATGAGGAAGTTGAATCAATTGACCCACATCAATATTTGTATATTTTGCCTTCAGAACTGTTTGGTCATTTTCCAGAACTAAATCAAAAAATCATTTTACAATATCTTTTCCATTGCCCTAGTCGAATTCCACCATAATTGGTTAAGAAATAGTCAAGTTCCATTCCGATCAGCCATTTATTCAGGAATTTCATCTAAAAATAATTAGCAGAATCTCATTTCCATCGGATTTCATCATAAACAGTTGAGAAACGGCCAAGTTACATCCTAATGGGTTATATTCCAGAACTTCGACTAAAAGTCATTTTAGAATCTCTTTTCCATCCCACATCATTATTGGTTTACAAATGGCCAGGACTCCTTCTGTTTGGCCGTAAGCCAGACCTTCATCAAAAAATCATTTTAAAATATTGGAAATGATATAATTTCATTATAATTGGTTCAAAATGCAAGTTCCATCCTAATCAGCCATATTTCAGAACTTAATCTAAAAATTATTTTAGAATCCCAATTTCATGGCACATGAACAACGAATTTCACCGTAATCGGGTAAGAAATGGCCAAGTTCCCTCCTGATTGGCCATATTCTAGAATTTCATTAAAAATCATTTTAGAATCCAGTTTCCATCGCACATGTCAAATTTCATCAAATGTGATTAAGAAACGGCCTAGTTCCATCCTGATCTACATTTCAGAACTTCATCTAAAAATCATTTTAGAATCCCACTTCCATAGAAAACGTGAATAAAACCTAATTAAGAAATACATTTTTTTTTTGATAAATATAATAAGGAAGTGTAAAAGTTTCAATTTGAAATGGAAAACCTGTACCGTGCAGTGATTGCTGCAACGTAGCGATGAGTTTTCCATAGTAAAAAAATGCAAGACAAATATTTCTATATTCGATAGAATATATCTTTCGATAGAATATATATGTATCTCCTTTCTAGGCAAACTATTTTTCTACTGTAAAAATTGAGCAGCAATGCAACAAAGGGATGCGATACAAAATGTACAGTTGCGCGCAACCATACAAGGCATCCATGAATTTGATTAACCGTTTATTTTCGTGAACATATAAATAGTGAGCTATGTAACACGTGAATAAGGCTTTCGTCCATAAGTAATAAATGATGTAACTGGTTTATATAAACTGGGGATCCAACTTAAATGATGAGTGTGGCTAATAGGGGGTAAAACGGTTATTTGATGAAATATTAAATCTTTCTCTAAACAAGTCTGTCATTAAATAATTGAACACCACAACAATCTTGAAAAAAGTTTCGGGAGGACAAACTTTGGTTAGGTAGAAATTATTTTAACTGAAATAATCATTTGGGTATTTTCGCCCAATAAATCCTATCCCATATGGTTATACTCAGTAATTGTATTTAAGGTTATATTCTAATTGAAATGTAAAATCACTTTATTAAATGTGAAATGATATTTACTTCTTGGCCGTATTTCTACTTATATTCTGCTGAAAATCACAATATGTATACATTATGTACATTATGTATATACTTAACCCGCCATTCTGCAATCTAATCTCTTTAGTTAATTAGAGAATGATAAATTATAATAAATGGTGCATGCAAAATTAGTTTTAATTTATGGGGTCATTATTTATTCATGTCATGCTTTTGTTATTGTATTATCTAGAAACTAGATAGTAATACAAAATGCTAAACGTATTTACTACCCACTTCATGTCCTTTACATATTCCATATGTACACCATCATTTTTGTTTGCGTTTTCCAGATTAATTTAAAGTGTTTAGAAGAATATGAAACCAAATATGAGACATATTGCGCACATACAATCAAGTTATAAAGTAAAGAGACTTTTTGGGAATGGGTACCAAGGACCGAATTTCACAGGGCCAAATGTCGATGGACCGAATATGTCGAAGGGCCGAAAGTATCAAAGGGCCGAATCATAAAAGGGCCCTTCGACTCGGGCCGAATTTTTTTGTTTGTTTTGTTTCTAGAAGTTTCCAAGGGTGGACCTACAAAGAAGAGTTTTATTGATGTGTCCATTTATTGGGTGTACAAATAAGTTTCCGACCTTTTTTAGATAGGTGTCGTTAGTATCACTGCTTGCATATTATTCAATCGGGCAATACATGTTTTTTGGAGGTTAGATTTCAAGGTTGAATAATTACTAGTGACATTTAGCAAATCAAAGTACGCTGAACAATAAACGTCGTAAATTTTCTTCTACGAGAAAAAAGAAATAAATTTAAATTTTGATCAATTTAATTAATCAAGTTAATTGTTATTATTTTATGGACTAAAATAAGTAAGTTATGTACTCCAAATTGTAATAAAATAATTGGTGTAACTTTAAAAAACAAAAAAAAGTTAGAATAAATATATATTTTGAGTCATAAAATTGAGTGTCGATGAAAACGTTATGCCATTTTTCTTTGGAAATAGTAGTAATTATTTAATTATTTATACAAAATATAACTTAATAATAATTAAAATAACAGTGTAATAGTTATCATAAATAAAATAAAATAAAATGTCTACAAGTAACATTTGTTCTATGAACATTACCAAGGCGAAATTTCCTGGAATCAAATGCGCAGGCTCTTGTAATAATACATT
Source organism: Tipula vernalis (assembly GCA_958295665.1). Lineage (NCBI taxonomy): Eukaryota > Metazoa > Arthropoda > Insecta > Diptera > Tipulidae > Tipula > Tipula vernalis. Next base: position 216,488,189 of record OY282560.1, on the reverse strand, counting down.
TCACATAAGATGCGCAAACGTTTCCGAGGAATTAGTGGATGGAATTAAGAATCGCTCCGCAAATTGGCTGTGTCATGTTTGTCGTAAGACTACCCCGAACCAATCAATTATAATCGACGAAGAAGATGATCCTCAGGATTCTAGCGCAACGAATAAATTGCCAAATTTATCCGATGTTCTGATCCTGCTGAAGCGTATGGAAAAAAAGCTATTATCTCTTAATAACATGAAAGCCATGATTTTAGCGCTTGCATCGGACAACGAAAAACTTATATCCAGAGTAAACGCACTAGAGAACCAGATGTTGACACAGACATCCAAAATTCATCTACTAGAAGCTGAAAATGTTAAACCAAATCAGCAATTCAACTCTAGTAGTATTACAATTGTCAGTCTACCCTGCCAACATGATGATATTCGGGATGTGGTTATCAACACAATTGAAAAAATAGGAGTGGAAATTAATTATGACGACATAGTTATTCATGCGGCCCCCAAAAATATGAGCGCTATGTCATCAAAAGAAAATAAATCTAAATCATTCTTGCACGATTTATTAATTGTCACATTCACTACTTATGCACCGATTGACAGCATTCCAGTCCCAATTATACCGTGAAGCCAAGAAAATGAAATCAACTTATAATTATAAATATTTGTGGTGTAATAATGGACAAATATACCTTCGGAAATCGGCAGATTCTGATGTTCATCGAATCCAATCACTCAACGATATTTTTCGGCTTCATCATTCACACAATCCAATTGGGAGTAAAAGTAGCAGTTGTGAAATCATCCGGTAATCCAATTGGGAGTAAAAGTAGCAGTTGTGAAATCATCCGGCAATCTAATATTTTATAATTCATTAGCTATATTTTTTATTATCAATTTCAATTTTAAATTCTGTTTTGTTTTTTCTCGGAAACAACAATATCAATTTTTGTTTATAATCTTGTTTTTACCTTTACATATTTTTATCAATTTATATATTATATTTTGTTATATCAATTTATATATTATGTTTTGGTAGCTAATGTTAATGAGTATAAGAATAAACCATCATTTATATTTTTGAGTGAAATTTGGGTCAATAGTAATGAATTATCTTCTTATAATCTAAAAAGTTACACGTTATTTGGTGCTTGTAATGATGCCTATAGGTCAGGTGGGGTCTGTATTTGTTTATTTTGATACTCATTTGTGTTGCTCACTAATTTGCGCTCTAATTTAATTTCGTGTGATATCGTTAGGGTTGATTGGAGTTTGGCGAATGATACTTATGTGATTTTGTGTATTTATAGGTTACATGATACTCCAGTAAACGTATTTTTGCACGAAATTTCCAGTTTTATTAGCAATATTAAGTCAAAAAATCTCTTCATTGTCGATGACATTAATATAGATATCCTGGAATTTTCTTCGCACTGCGATGATTATATGTTTCTTATGTCGTCTTTTGGTCTGGAATCATTGGTTAATGTTCCTACTAGAGTGACAACATCATCCACTTGCACCGATCATTTCTTTGCTCGTCTTCGATCAAATGATCTTTCATATCTCAAGCCATCTGCAATTGACCTTAAGATTTCAGATCACCATTTCATCGAGATATTATTCAAATTTGATACAGTTTTGACATCCCGTACTAATTTTTATTGTGGACAAAAAACACTTAATATGGTTTTGTTAAATGAAGTCCTTGAGCAGACAGAGCTCTTGATACATTTTATAGCATAATTACGAAAATTTTGAAGCCATGTTATACTTATTCTCGGGTGAAAAATGTCAGGCTCTTACAGCCATGGATCTCATATAAACTTGCTAGTCGAATTAAAAAAAGAAAAAAAATTCGCAAAAAGTTAAAAAAACATCCAAATGATATGAATCTACGTGAAATATATGATTGTACTTGCAGACAAATAAATGTAGATGTTAAGAGAGAGAAAGAAATGTATTATATGAATCGCTTCTAAATAAATGGAAGTGACGTTAAAAAAAATTGGAGCTTTGTTAATGAAATTTTAACAAAAAACGCTAAAACATCTTCGATTAGCAATAGTTTATCCGATAGCGGTACTCTGCTTACAAATGAATTAGATATTTCTAATGAGTTTAATTTATATTTTACTAGCATTGCAGACAATTTAAGGACAAAATTTTTCGCGAATACCATATTAACAAATCACGACCTTCCGTATGATTACCGTTCGAAAACATTCTTTATGACACCGGTTTCTAATAGTGAAATATTAGCTATTATTGAATCGTTGGAACCGAAAGAGTTTATAGATAATGAAGGAATTAGTAGTAATATTTTGAAAGCTGTTTCTAAATTTATCAGCCCTGTTCTTGCCCATATATTCAATCTCTCCTTTGAAAAGGGAGTAGTATCTAAAAGGCTTAAATATGCTACTATTATTCCCATTTTTAAAAGTGGAGACCATAGCGATAAGGGAAACTATAGACCCATTGCGCTGCAGCCAGTTATTCACAAAGTTCTGGAAAAAAGCAGTTAAAAACAGAGTTATCATAGTCCTGGAACTCTATAAAATACTAAGCGTTCATCAACATGGATTCCGGCAAGGTATGATTACTGAATCGGCTATGTTGGAATTTTTAGATATTATTCATAATGGTCTAAACAAGGGTAAGATCTGTGCCGGTTTGTTTATTGATGCTACTAAGGTATTTGATATGGTCGATCATAAACTTCTATTATCTATTCTTTTTGATGTTGGGCTTAGAGGTGTGTCAAACAAGTGGTTTGCTTCCTACCTAGATGATAGAGCAGTGAGAGTCAGAATTAATGATACTTTTAGTGAGCTAAAAACTGTGAATGTTGGGGTGCCGCAAGGATCAGTGCTAGGTCCTTTGCTGTTTCTAATTTATACGAATTCTATTTTCAAACTTAATTTTCACAGTACTGGGTTTGCGGATGATTTAGTTTTAGCTTATCCTGCTGAATCTGTCAATGACGTGACTTCTATGGCTAATTCTGACCCTAAGGTCTTACATAAATGGTTTGAAAATCATTACCTGATACTAAGTGGAAAAACAAAATGTATATGGTATACAATTTCTGGCATTACAGCTGCTACTAATCATTCCCAAGTAACATATCACAGTGCTTCCAAATGCACTTCTGTTAGTTGTCTTACAGGCTGTTTGAATATTAAGCTAGTCAAATCTTTTAAGTATCTTGGAATTCATTTGGACCCTAACCTTAACTGGAAAACTCATGCATTTTTTACCTTCTCCGTGATCTATGCCCTATTTCTGTTTTGAAAATTTCGTTTCATGCATTGGTAATGGCTAAATTGGAATATGGTTTGTCTTGCTGGGGTGGCTGTTATCCAACTACTTTAAAACCGTACAGAAAATGATTTTGAGGAAAAATAGATTGGAATCATCTTGGCCTTTATTCAAGTCGATCAATATTTTGCCATTACAACATTTGTATGTTTATAAGGTTTTAAGAGTATTTTTTAAGCTTAGTGGTCAGCATTTAATTAGAGGTGATGCTCGATATAACTTTCGCGCTAATCACCGTTTTCTTTTTAATGTTCCTAAATTCAATAATGAGTACTTCCGACGCTGTATAGTTGTTACCGCTCTGACATTTTTTAATGCTTTACCCGAACACATTAGACGTCACATTCATTCTAAACAGTTCTTATCCTACGTTAGAAATTGGCTATTCGAAACACCAGACGTATCAGATTTATTTTGCGTCGTCATTTGATTTTTGTTGTGTTAATACAATTATATTAAAGAGCTACGAGTCTTTATAAAAAAATAAAAATAAATTAAATTATATTAAAAACATTATTTTATCTTTGGATAACTGATTGATTGGTATTTGTACATAAATAGGTATAATTTTTATATTGTTTTTAAATTTTGTTAATGGAAGCAATGCCTGTCACTGGATTTTTGTCCACAAGGCATCTATTATTATTTTATTATTGTAGTAATCATGCCTTGTTGAAGTTAATCAGATGAACAGAGTTTGGAAAAACAGATTACTTTAAAATTCTGAAACTTTGTGCTGACTGTTCCTACTAGCCCTACACATGAAACTGGTATGCCCTTAATTGCCATTTCAAAAGGGTATTTTATTTTAATGGAAAATAATAAAAGTGATGTTTGAAATATTGTTTAACATTTAATGATGTTTTATTTCTTTTATACTTTTCTATCTCTACTATTTGTTTTCGAATTTGATTGATTATAGGATGGAAGACGAATGTCGAAATTCCACGTATCCAGTCAGTGATTCACTTTGGTGAAGGAAATATTGTCATACGCCACTTGGGACATTCGGCTCTAGGGCAGCCTTCTGATAATAGGCGTATATAGGTTCATTCAATCTTATTATGCCTTGATCTGATAGCTCGGACCATTTTTTATTCGTTAGAGTGAAGGAAAATTCTATTTAGACGAATAAAATAATTTCATTGTGATTTAGTGATACCAAATATACTCCTAATTTACTACATAATTATAAAGGCAAATTACAGTTTAAGGCAAAATTTTCAAAATTTCTACTTAAATTTTATCCAAAGTTTAAACATAATAAAATACATAAATTCATAAGAAATTAATTTAAATTTGATAAAAAAATTTACAAAATATTCCTTAAAACAACCAATTTAAAAAATTGTATTTCTAAAAACAAAAGAAAAAAAAATCGGCCCTTCGACCCATTCGGCCCTTCGACATTCGGCCCTTCGACATTCGGCCCTTTGATATCTTCCGAATTTTTGACCTGATTGTTCATGAACTTTTAACGGTACCAAGCAAACTCTTTTATCTTTGTGAAACAAATAAATGTTCAAATCAAATAGTGGAAGAAATTTCCAATCAACTTTATATTAATTCAACCTTGATTAAAAATTGTGTTTCAAGAGGCTAATAAAATTGAGCCTTTTACCAAAATGCTAAGAAATATGCTGGGAATAAAACTGTTTTTATTATAAAGAAAACAGTTAACACTGATCTTAAATGTAATTAGCTTCTCTAAATTCGGTGGCAAAAAAGTCATCGGGAGACATTTTTTAAGAATAAACTAGAGGGGAAGAGGCTCTTAACATAAATTTCACTTTTAATTTTGCTACCTTCGCTATGTTTATATGGGAGCATTGTCATGCTGAAATGTAAATTTAGGAACCATACAGGTTTTACACTTCAAATTGAACCTTTTACACTTGAAATTGAACCTTTTACACTTCAAATTCAACCTTTTGCAAATTATATTCATCTAAAGTTGTATGTTTTGCCTTCAGAACTGTTTGGCTATTTTCCATAACTAAATCAAAAAAATCGTTTTACATTTTCATTTCCGAATTTCAGTCGAATTTCATCATAGTTGGTTAAGAAACAGCCAAGTTCCATTCCGATCATCCAGATTCCAGAGTTTCATCTAAAAATAATTTTAGAAACTCATTTCTACCGCAAATGTCTATTTCCAACATAGTCAGTTAAGAAACGGCCAAGTTCCATCCATGACACTCTTGGACTATTTCCTTTGGGGTTATGTGAAAAGTCAAGTCTATAAAAACAATCCACAGTGAAATAGAACCACAATTATTATATTATTACATTTCATTAACAATTTTAACAAAAGGGTGGACATCTATAAGTGCAACAGGTAGTCATTTGGCAAATAGTATTATCAATAAAAAGTTTTTTAGAATCAAAGCAAATTGTGTGTTATATTAAAGATTAACCGGCCGTCCAACAAATTTATTCAATTTTATCCGACACTACTCTCGGCTACTTCGTACTTTGATTGGTGGTGTACGTGGCTGAGTTCATTGGCAACATAGTGGTGTACGTGGCTGAGTTCGGTGGCCCAGACCATTTAAAAGGAATTCCGGTTCCTACTGACGACACACATCTCCAAATCACAATGCTGCTGCAGCCGTCCTTGACAGTATTAGCTAAGCATTTCAAACTAGGCGCTTCGCTAATTCTTCAACATTTATATTTAGTCCCAGATGTCCCGAAAACCTTAACAAATTGATTAGAATTATCCAAATAAAGATAATGGTGATTTTTTTATGGCATATTAAGTGAATTGTCAAATACTTTGTTTTCTATAATTTCTCAGCATATTTGGAACTGACCTCAACATTACTTTCATCCGACCAAAAAACTTGGCTCCATTCCGAAGTAGTTCAATGTTGGTACCATTTTGCCCAGTTGAGTCATTTTTTCGTGTTGGTCTCAGATAATAACGGGTCTTTGATAGTTGTCGTCTTTTTAGTCAAACACGTGAAGGTGGTGAAGATAATTTTTTCCTGTTTTTAATAGCTTCCCGTTCATACCATCTTCTCTACTGGTTGTCTTAGTTTTCTATCCCTTCCTAGTCTAGAGTTAGTAAGGATCGTTATTTGAATAGCACAACTCGAATATTTAATTTGGTTTCATATATCCGCCTGGAAAAATTAAATAAATTTGTTGGAATGGCCGGCCCAAACTCCCATTTAAACGCAATTGAAAATGTATGGAATATTCTAAAGAGGCAAATCAGCACAAGAAAATGTACATCGATTGCTTATTCGAAGGCAGATTTACCAGAAGAATTGAAAGCTTGAAGTCTTTGATCTCTAAGCGACTTGTGGAAAATTTATTAGAATTGCAGAAGTAATCAAAAATCAAGGCGGACTAACAAAGCCAAAATTAAGGTTGTTAGTTGTATCGTCAATAAATATGAATAATTAAAGAGAAAAGAAAAAAATCGTCAATATTGGTGAAAAATGCGAAAAAATAGGGCGGCCTAATAATTTTGTGAATGTGTATTTAACATTTTTTAAACAGCTTCCTAGCACTATCTAATAAAACTTTACAGTTTTGTCTTATGGTTTCCCGGCTGAACAAAAACTGTGCAACCAACGAAATAAAAAAAATAAAACAGCGAAAATATATATATATATATATATATATATATATATATCAGTGGCGTAGTATGGTTTTTGGAGGTAGGGAAGCACTTGACCTTAGGTAGTTCCGAGCTTGATCCCATTCGCTAAAAAACAATTGATTAATTATAACCCAACAATTAGGATCGCATACCAGAGCACTATTCTTGTTTTCCCTGTGAATTGAGAATTGATTTATTATGACTTTTTTAGACCATTTTGGTATTAGTTTTTCAAGAGCATACTGTAGCAATCGATACAATATGATTTGGAAAAATAATACTAAACAGTCTAAAAGTGTCAGAATGTTGCTACGGGAGCTATTCGTTTATTGGATTCTTATTTGAAATGAATCAGTTTCGTTCGTTTCTTATTTATAGAAGATTCGGATACATTGGATCTTGAGTCGAATACGTTCGAATCGAATTCACAAATACCCTCGCTGATTAAAACTACTGTGTGCAGTTCCATTGATATTTTTTTATTTATTTCTATAAAATTATACATCTAATAACAATCAAAAGATTAAAAAAAAATAAAAATTTAAAGGAAGCCGCAAATTCATCTAAAATATCATCGTAAAAACTGTGTCCTCCGCCAACAAGTTCCTGCATGCTCATAAAACAAACAATGCCTATATTTGAAAAATATTTTGCGAAAGTCGTTTTGTAACTTTGTACTTTCGATAAATTACACACAGATACAGACAATATATTTGCAACTCGAAAAAACGAATACAATCAACTTTGTTTTTATCGAACACCTACCAGTTTAACGAAACTTTTAGTGTAACGAATTTAGTTTCGCAACGAATTTTCATTTGCTAAACTGGAAGTTTTATTATAAGGAAATGCCCTGTGTACTAACCAAATGAGTAAGGAAAGAAGGAGTCTTCCTTCGAGGCGGATTTTAACTCTAATATGAAGTTAAATCCATTAATTTTGGGCGGTCACAAGTGAGTAAGTAAAATTGCAAGCCATCCAACGCCAACATTGGAAATTATAATTTTAATTTTAATATGTTCCGCAGATTGTAAGAGAATTCAATCCAGTTTCGAACTGATGAGCTTATGATTATGAAAAAATCAATCCTCTCATCAGGCCGCGGCGACTGGACTGACTATACCACAATTTACATTCTATATATACAGAATGTCCTGTGCTTTATATACTAGCGAATCGTACTAATATAGATAAATTCAATTACAATTTTTTCTTCTTCATGACAATCACATAAGCTGTGAACGCTAATTTTACTTTTTTTAATTTTTGTTGAATGTTAATTAATTCTTATAATTTCTAAATATGCTACCGGTCTTACGACACTTTTAAATGTGTTTTTATTTATTAACACGTAGAAACATATTAGTATTACGAACGGTAAATTCAACGAAAACCGGCTAATAGACAGAATTCTATTTATTTATTTTTAATTTTAATTTTAATATGTTCCGAAGATTGTAAGAGAATTCAATCCAGTTTCGAACTGATGAGCTTATGATTATGAAAAAATCAATCCTCTCATCAGGCCGCGGCGACTGGACTGACTATACCACAATTTACATTCTATATATACAGAATGTCCTGTGCTTTATATACTAGCGAATCGTACTAATATAGATAAATTCAATTACAATTTTTTCTTCTTCATGACAATCACATAAGCTGTGAACGCTAATTTTACTTTTTTTATTGGAAATTACCATCAGTGCACCTTGTGGAAATCTATCATTGCAAACTTCTGCTAGTGCCTCCATTTTGTTTATATTTGTGACTATCCAAAAACTAAATCTTATAAAATAGAAAAGTAATGACTACCAGTCAACAAAAATTAGAGGCGTTTCAGACGGAACACAGCGTCATTACTGAGCAAATATCTAGATTAGCAAAATATTTTTGACAGTTACAGCCTAGTTCAGACATTTTTGGTATATCTGTTCGTCAAAAACGTACTAATAAATTGTTAAAAAAATGTTGGTGAAGTGGAACGGGAAATATTTTTTATACGCCATGATGAAGCCTTAGGAATTCATATATTCGAAGACATTTAATATGAGTTTAAATAAATGGAGTCGAAAGGCAAGCGTGAATAATACAGATTCATCATTATTTGATACCACAATGAATACTGAAAGGTTATACAAGTGAGACTGACAAAAATTATGGTTCTTCCATTTAGTGGAGAATACACGGAATGGCAGTTATTCTATGACTTTCACCAAAAGTTTCAATATCTGAACCGTTTACTACGGTTTCTGAACTAACCTTCAAAAACTACTAAATAGTTCAGATGAAATTATTAGATAGCTGCGAGCATTGGGAGGAAACTGAGCAACGGGATTCTTGACTCATTAATATGGTACTCAATAAAGTCATGCGATGTACAAAAAACGTGCGACGTAGATTTTCCAACTATTGCCGATTTTTGGAAATTCTTAGGCTCTGGAATCCCGTAAGTCAGAAAGTAGAAGGCCTAGTCCAAATTCTAATGAAAAACTTTTACGATCGTTTGCAATCATTTCGGTAAAATGTGATGTTGGCGATTCTTACGATCATTTTTTGTATCAGTGTAAAAAGTATAAATCGATTGACTAGCGGAGAAACGATAGTAAGGATTTAAAGCATTGCTTTAATTGCTTCTTGGACACTCGCTCAGTAGACCAATATAATTCAAAAAGAAGATGTCAAATATGTACAAAGAAGCATCATACATTGTTACACTTAAATCCAACAGAGTCTAAGTTAACCGCACCAGGCATCGGACGTGTTATCAAGGAAATCTGAAGACAAATTTATTAGAACAATCAATGCCACCAACGGCCTTGGTTGAGGTAAAGGATTGGTGTGGAAATAGGGTTACATGCAAAATCCAAATCCAATCCAACTCTTGTTTATCTTGGAAGCCTGTATGAATCGAGAAAGTCGGAAAAACTCCAAAAAGGGATTACATCAATCCAGATGACCAGCCTAAACAACTACAACTCAGAATTTCACGTCGAAATAACTGCTGCACGTCCACCACCAACACCACACCAAAACGACTTAAGTCTATTGACTGGCATTGAATTAGTAGATCCCAAAAAAAATAAATCAAACGCCGTAATTTAACAAATTTTAGGCTATGGTTTTCAAGTCAAGCGGACGTCGTTTTTCTATTTCTTTCACAAAATAAAAAATTAAAAAAAAATTTTGGCATCTAAATTAAAATATACACAGCTTGGAGCTAAAAGTTCGCGAAACGGAAAACCGTCGAATCCGAAACGTTTTGCAATAGCCGGAGACCATCACGTAATGCAGTTTGGAATTACTGTGTAAACATATCCATCAAATTGAAAGGGAATTAAAAGTGTTCCCTAAAATAATTGTATCCTGTCCGTGGATTTTATGATTATATTGTATAAAACTTTTTGTAAAATGACACCCTATTTTAAATGAGCCTATGCTCAAAATAGGGTGTCCCAAAATCTAAGAAATAAATAAATAAATAAAATAAAATATGGCAAAATTCCAAATAATAAAGGTCAAATTATCATACAATAGACATTATTTGAATGGGTTTGGTTGAACGCCAAGGTGATATTCGAACCATCGCTCTTCATTGTCTACAATATCGAAATATTCAGCTGATGTCAATATTGACAAACAGTTGAGAGCCTTTTGGGGAATTGGCGGATTCTAGAGCCATCCAAATAGACGAATGACGAAGAGGAAAGTGAAGTCTATTTTGTTGCTAATACGAGGTTGCGTTCATGCAGGAATATATTGAACTCGGACATTTGGTGAAAATAAGCACAGAAAGGGTTACCCAAGATACTTGTGTATTTTTACCACATCACGGTATTATAAAAGAAAATAGCATCAGCACAATATTAATATTAGTATCGATGCACCAGCCAAAACCGGATCAATCAAGTATCTTCGAAATAATTTTGCGGTTTCGGGAACATGCCAGGAAGACCAATGTACGTACAGAACTTGGTCACTTATTGTACCGCTTCTTCCCCGTTCTTAGCAACAAGGGTTATGAAGGAACTAGTCAGACTAAACCAAAATACATACCCGGGTGCCGCAACTTTTTTTTAATGCTAACGTGTATTTTGAAGAACTGATGACTGTGACCAACGATTTGAGGGAAGCAATAACTTTGAAAGATGATATAACTAAAACGCTGAAGGCTGCAGAAATGCACTAAAGTGACTGAGTCGCTCAACTGAGCGATGTTAAAAAACAGAAAAAATTGAATGAATTTCAAAACAGTGAACTATCAAAAATTTTATTTTTCTTGGAAACAAACGCGCAGGTTAACTTCTGGATCATTACCTGAAACATAGGAAATCCAATTTAAACCATGATGAATATCATGGTCAGTTGTATAGTCAGTTATATGCAACTCATATGTATAGTCAGTTATATGCAACTTTTCGGAGAACTTATTCATTCGTAGTTCAGGATGCGGTTCAAGGATTTCATTGGTCTAATGCACATTGTACGATACATCCCTTTGCCGTTTACTATAAAAACAATGAAGAATCACATTCGATGGGCGATGTTAACCATAATAAATTGGAATTCACAAGCTTGGTGGCTATATCTGAATCAACAAAGCACAATCATGTAGCAGTGAGATTATTCATTTAAGGCCTAGTCAATTTCATAAAGGAAAAATTACAACAAAAGAAAAAAATTTGTTTAAATAAAAATAAAATTAATTTTTACAATCTCTGCAATTTTAAAGAGGATTTCGACTTGGAAGCAGAGTGGCATTTTTTGCAACATGCCACGGAAAAGGACCTTGTGATGCATACGGAGGAGTTCTCAAGAGGAATGCTGCTCGAGCAAGTTTACAAAGACCGTTTGAAAATAAAATAACCACGTCACATGAACTATATTCATGGGCTGTGAAAAATGAATCAAAAGTCAACTATTCATGGTTTAGTACGAAAGATTATTTGAGAATTGAAAGAAAATTAAAAAACAGATATAACAGTTAGGCAAATACCAGGCACTCAACAATATCATAGTTTTTCTCCTATTAATAAGACATCTTTATATATTAAAAAAACTTCATTTTGTAAAAACTCAAAACTGTTTGATATAACAAAATACAAATTATTTCAAAATTATTTATTTCTGGTTTATTGTTTTTAAAAAACTATAAAATAGTAAACAACGCTAATACACTTAAAATAAAATAGGAGTACCTTTTAAAATACAGTAAATGGTGCAAAACGCAGGTAGAATAATTAGAAATTTAAAAACAAAATATGTCGAGGCTGGTGTATTAAAAAAATCATAACTTTAAAATTGTTCCTAACGCAGTTTTTTTTTTAGTTTTCATTAGTTGGTAAAATAAATAAGCTTTTAAAAAAAAATAAAAAATAGGCAACTCGTTGTGGCCCAAAAGACCGAAAAATGACCTTATTCAAAAGAATGCTCTTTTTCATAAACAAAAATTTACCTAATTTGGATTTTTTTCAAAAAATTTATACAAAACAAGAACTCAATCCCTTTCAATTGAACTAACAAATATTGAAATCGGTTAAGTGGTTTTTGAGAACGAGCTCGTCACCAATTTTAATTTTAACGAAAAACGGCAAATCACCCTGTATCGAAACAGAGTGACGTAAAGGGAAACAAAACAATGTGGGTGGAGTTATTTCATATTGAGAACATTTTCACCAACTATCATCAAAATCAAAAGGGGTCAGGCCAAAATTTGCGATTTTTTGATCGTTTTCGTATGGAACCGCTGTATATATGTATATATATATATATGTATATATATATATATATATATATATATAAATATATATATATATATATATATATATATATATATATATATATATATATATATATATATATATATATATATATATATATATATATATATGTATATTTATATATATATATATATATATATATATATATATATATATATATATATATATATATATATATATATATATATATATATATATATATATATTTGTTTTAATTTGTCATGATATGACATTATTTTTTTTTAATTATAAATTCTTCGCATTTATAATTTCACGATACGCAGTACCTTTTCTTATACCGTTAATACCGTTACGAAAATACTGGTGTTGTTCGGTTGTGCATCTAATTAATTATTGTACTATTTTAATTTACAAGTGCCCAAGTGGAACATTGTTCGATAAAGTAAGAAATAAATACGCTTACGTAATAAACTAAAAACCACAACTAAGTGATTTGCGACGAAACCGAGTGAAATGCTTTAATTTTAGAATACAGGGTGGGCCAATAAAAAGTGAAAACCTGTTCGTTTAACGCTACTTAAACGGAATTTGAATCAGTTTCCTAATGCATGATTTATACAGTTGTGAAACTTTAAGTTTACACATATTTAAACTTTATTACTACTTTGTATACTCAGCTGTACGAGAGAAGTTAACCCTGAAGTGGATGTAAAAATTTGAAACGTAGAATAGTTGAAGATACGAAATTGCGTCACTTAGGAACATCTACCGTAGAAATTCATGAAGAATGTTATTTCTACCAAAAGAGGTGAAGGGAAATGACAGAGGTGGTTTAATAATGAAAATGTAGCTTTCACATCCACACTGTAAATTTAAATATTCTATTTTTTAAAATCTCACATTTTGTGAACCTTGTGCAGAGGTGACGAGATCTTCATCTTTCGAATGATGGAGCTCCCTTGAGAACTACAAAATAGTCTAAGTGGGAAAGACAAGCAGATAGAAGTTTCAATTTTTCTAACATTAAGATTGAAAGATGAATAAAAATTATTTGTGCTATTAAAAACGAAATTTGTATAAAAATCTATTTTTTCATGAAATTGTACACATTCTTGATAACATAGTAAGTAGATTTTACGATTTTTATTTCCATTTCGCTTTCTGATGTGTCTCAAAAGTTTAATTTAGGAAAAATCTTTTCAAATTCCATTATTTATTTCATTGATTATTAGTCAAATTCCATTTTCCATTTTTCGCACGTAACAATTTTTTTCGTATTCCAGACATATAGTATTTCAAATCGTTGACTAAATGTAATAAAATGTATGTTGTGCTGACATAAAAATCCGTCTAGAGAATCATGAGGAACCACAGCATTTTTTTTATTAGATATTATTACGAGGACGGAAAAAATAACAAAATTCAAAACTATTTGGAATCGCCATTGGAAATGAATTTTTTTCACTAACCATATGGTAAATCGATATTACTTTTCTAAAAAGTATTCATTATTGAAGAATAAAATACAATAAGTCGTAGCAACTATACGAGAACTAAGAATAAAAAAGAATCTTTTTAGTGTAGCATATTATGCACAACGGAAGTAAAGTAGGAGATTTTTGCTCGAGTGCAATAATCGACATTTACTCCGAAGTTGCAATATGAAGCATGTTATGGCCTTCCTTACACAAAAAGATTACTTTTGGGAAAATTTCGATTCTCATAATTATAATTTTTATTTTATTATTATAAGTTGCATACGATATTTTTCTAAGACATCATTTTTTTCATTGTTATTAGTATCAAGATAATTTTTTTCTACCTATAAATTTAACCACACAAAGTTTTTAAGTGGCAATTGTTGTGTTTGATTGTTTTTAAGACTGATTTTTATTATTGCCGTATTTAGATTGTTCTTTCTACTTCAATTTTTTTCTATGACATGAATTAAAGTTGAAAATGAGTATCTGTTGAAATTTAAATCAAATTTTTCTGTATGCATCGTTTGAAGGAACTGTTAAATTGTAAGAAATACGAAAAATGGGGTAACGGAAATCGTGATCTTTTGTAATAATCTAAATCAGTGATGCCCAGCCTTGGCTCAATTTGCTCATCACATTCAAACAATTTTCATTATGTAAAATATATAGGCTGTTTTCCAAACGAGACTTATTAACTTATTCGCCGCCATGTTAAATAAGTAAGTAAAAGTCATTCCAATCGATGCTTATTTATTTTGACACCAGCATCAAAAGAACGGAAATTTTATTGTTCAAGAGATATTTTTTTTAATTTATTAAAAACAAAATAAATAAAATAAATAATAATTTTCAAAATGGATAGAAAAAGATGTTTTATTATTTTAAATTATTTAGTTAATAAAAATATAAAGCTTTGCCTTACTCGTAAGTTATTGGAAAATGATGAACAATTGTTTGAACTAGTAGAGAAGCGGGAAATGCGAAAGGTAAATATTTTTTAAAGATAAATGCATGTTATTTTATAATTTACATGTTATTTTTGTGTATGTGTATTACTGTTATATTATTTAAATAATTGCAGGGCTTAAAATACTATAAGCAAAGAAACTGTTACATGGTTGATTTTGTATTAAAAAGGGACGAGAGATCAATAAAAAAAAACCTTCGACTATCGAACCAAGCATTTAATAAATTAGTAGCACTATCTTCAGTCAAACATCACGGATATAATGCAAATATGGAAATAGGAGTCACACTTTTTTGGTTGGCATGTGGCACGAGTTATCGGGTAATGAGTTCGGCATTCGATATTCCAACCACATCCGTTTACAACATCGTACAGAGGACAATTAATTTTTTTTTAAGCTTATTAAATCAAATAATTGTGTTTCCTGCCCATGAAGACTATAACATCGTAGGGATGAAATTTGGGAACCGGGCAGGAACATCGATTTTTAATAAAGCCATCGGTGCTATTGATGGCACACACATTAAAATAAAATGCCCTGTAAATCAACACGACGCATTTATTAATCGGAAACTGGACTACAGCATCCAACTGCAAGGTTTGATTTATATAATGTTAAATTTAAAAGTAAAAATATTAGAATGTATATTTATTAATTTTAGCTGTATGAGACGCTGAACATAAATTTTTAAATATTTGCGTTGGATGGCCAGGATCAGTACATGACTATAGGGTATTACGTAACAGTCAAATTTATTTAACAAAACAATATCCAGCACAAGGATACTTTTTGCTCGGTGACAGTGCGTATCAGCTCAGCTTAGAACCCATCGCAATTATAACCCCATTCAAGGAATATCGAAGGTTGGATGATCGACAAAAACTATTCAACCATCTCCATAGTAAGGCTCGAATAGCGATAGAACAAGCATTTGGGCAAATGAAAACTAGGTGGAGATGCATTTTTTTAAGATCTCTGGAGTTAAGTATAAGAAATTGTAATAAGGTGATTGTAGTTTGCTGCTTATTACATAATATATGTTTGGGTGTAGGAGATTTAATTAATATAGACATCAAATTTCAAAACGAAGAATATCCTTCATCAGATATTGGTGAAAACCAACCCTCGCTAAACGCTTCTGAATTTCGGGACCAGCTTTATGAAGATATGTAAAAAACAACATTTAAATGTTATTTTTATGTATTCAATTCATTGAAATATAATATTTAAAAAAAAAATTGGTTTTTAATTCATATTAGGTAATAAATATTTAAAAAAATAAATTAGTTTTTTTCAGTCCTATGGACTAGGATGACCTTGTGCATTATTCACTCTTAGAGGAGGATATGTCGACCTCTGGAAAATATTTCTGAACGACCTTTTTAATTAATTTATTATTTTTTTCTACGGAATGCATAATTTTATGGTCCCTCTCCTTCACATAGTCTACGAAATTTTTTTTTTTTTAGGTGGTCAAAAGCGTTGTAATGCTATTGCATGATACAAAAGCGTTGTAATACTAATTTTGGCAAGAAGTGGACATGTGCCGTTTCAAAATTTCAGTTGTTCTTAATTAATTAAATTTGAAAGACTAAATAATGTAACTCAACTTATTTATGTACTATATATGTTGTTTTGGTTTATTGCCACAGGATTAAGGAATTAAATAAAAAAATCGACCATATTCGATCTGCACAAAGGTTCGGTATGTTAATGATATAAATGTTTTAAGACCTCTTCTTACTTATTGTTGATTTGAACCAGTAGCTGCAAATCAGCACACTTATTCTGTGGAGGACCCTGGCAAACATAATATACATAGGTAATAGTGCAGTTAGCATCGATTCGGCGAGATTATCAGATTGGAGAATTTTAACATAATTTCTTGTTTTTTCAATTGCCCTTAAATATAGAATTTGGTTGTCGTGTAACGGTTATAAATTTCGCGCACATCAATTTGTCTGAATTGTGAACGTTTTTGTGAAAATGGCATATTTAGGGGCTCGAGACAAAAAACAGCTCGCGTTGATTAAAATTAAATCACATTCGCGTTAACCAGTTATCGTATTAATGGAACAAGTGTAATAAAGTTGCATAAAAATATTTCAAAAAAATGAATTAACAATTTTTTAATATTTTAAGCTTTCTGATGCTTGTTTTGAAGCGAAACGAGTTTTAATTTTTGAAAATTCATTATTTATTGTGGACCATTTGCAGTTCTTTCTCATCAAAAGAAGAATAAAAAAATGAACTAATTTCCCAATATGTTCATAGCAATCATCATTTGGATTTGGTAGGAAAATGCTCCTTTCATACAATCGTTCTGATTTTGAATAAATTTGAAAAACTACATAACTCGAGTTACCTTGCTTAGGATTATTGCCATAGAATTTATAATTATTACTATAACATTTTAATAAAAATTATTATGCATAATGTAAAAGTTGATTCAATTTTATAAAGAACTTTGCAGTTTGCACACATTCGAGATTATAATAATTCATTTTATTCAAAAGGTTTATTTTGATAAATGATTGTCGTGTGAGTTATCTGATCATATTCAATATAAATAATTATGTATTATCCGTTCTCCTCAAGTCGGTAAAAACACATTCATAACAGAAAACCGCTAATAATTATTCTAACTTTTTTATTTCTTCAAATAGCAAAGAAGCAAAGAATGTTTTACAGCAGGTCATGAAAAATGATATGCCTACTCAAATTGTTATCAATTTAAATTTTAATCAAATTTATTATCCCTTTTATTATTGTATTTGTTTCTTGCACCTACGAAAACGCATCAGAAAGCATTTCAAAAGCAAGAAAAATAACATCCAAATAGAAAAGGTGAATGACCTTTTGCAAAAACAAACCGCATCAACGAAATCGTTATTTTTCAGAAATATACATATTCCAAAATTTGTTTTAGTTTTCATACAGGAGATTTCAAATATAAAATATGCATGTGTATGTATATTTTACAATACAATATGTATAGAGATGGACCAAAACCAACAAAAATGTTTATACAAGCCAAACAGTAGTACAAACACTTAAGATATAAAAAGTACGTTAAGGCGTAGCTTTAGTGATGCGTGTAAAATAAATCAGAAAGTATATATACACAAAACTAACACAAATGTCTATAATTCTACGAAAAAATCTGTCAAATACCGATATATAAATACTAATACATAAATAAATTTAGTGTACATTTTGTTGATAGGATCTGTGTAAGGAGCGAACGAGACGGCTTGTATAAACATTTTTGTTGGTTTTGGATGGACACATCTATTAAACTCGAAAATACACGTAAACTTTTTTTCGTGTTTCATTCATTCATATTTTTTTATACTAAATACGTTTACAGCAATTTGGTTATTTTATGTAAGAATGCGAAAAAGGAAAGAAATATGTATGTATTGTGCGTATTTATATTTCTTGCTTCCTTACAAACATTATAAAATAACACGTTTTGAAATTTCGAATGACATGTTTTTGTACTGAAAATACTAATCTTATAAATAGTAATCCTCTGTCAAAACCAACAAAAATGTTTATACAAGCCGTCTCATTCCCTCCTTACACAGATCCTATCAAAAAAATGTACACTATATTTATTATGAATGTATCACCTATACTTATCTGTTTTGTGTATATATACTTTCTGATTTATTTATATGCATCACTAATACTACGCCTTAACGTACTTTTTTATATCTTAAGTGTTTGAGTTTGTACTGTTTGGCTTGTATATACATTTTTGTTGGTTTTGCCTCTGTGCTTCTTTTACAAAAAAAAAATATTGTTGTATTTTGCAATGGTAGTTGTAAATATTTTCAATCAGTGTAGGTAGTACAGTATATAATTCAATATTGTTCTGTATAGGCGGTAGCACAACGTAAAAAACCAAATAAACACATGCACAAGTTGCGAGGTTTTAGTAGTTTCATTAATTGACGTAATCAGCGCCGCCTTTTTTTGCTTCTTCTGCATAACTTTTCTTATATATCATTATTCTATAATTAAACTTAAACTTACAAGACAAGAATCATTCCGTTTTTCGTGTTTTAGGAAATATTGATTGTTTTAAACTAAAACTTGAAATTTTTAAAACCAATTTAAAAAATAATAACTTGGCTTATTTTAAATCTTGCTTTGCTGTATTAGAGCAATTTCCCGATTTCAACTTTTCAATATTCGTTCCAGAAATAAAAATTTTAATTTAACAATTCAACGAAAGATTTGTGGATTTTAAAAATATTAGACGTATTAATGAAATATTTGGTAATCCCATTCATTGCACAATAGCAAATCAACCAACAGATTTTCAACTAGAATTATGCGATTTGCAAACAGATATTATTTTAAAAAATTCTAAGGAAACTGGAATGGATTTTTGGAACCTCGTTAGCCCATCAAGATTTCCGAACTTAGTTGAAGCCATTATCAAGCAATATTCTTTGTGTTCAAGTACGTATACTTGCGAAAGTACGTTTTCTCATATGACAATGATTAAAAATCAATATCGAAATCGATTAAGTTCCACTACCGCCATTGAAATTGATTTTGATATTTTGGCTAATAAATAATTGCATTATACGCATTGAAATATACTTATTTTTAAACTATATTCTTTTTATGTTTCATATGTACAAAATACTAGCAATAGTTTTATGAATTTGAAATAAACGACCACAAAATAATCACTATTTCCGTAACAACCTAAAAATATTGTTTTTCTTTCTATATAAACCCAATACGAAAATCGGTTAAAGAGAATCGAAATTGAAATTATTTTATTCGTATTTTCTTTTCGTTGCTTGTGCTTAAATAGTAGTAACAGACTTGCATGTGTATGTTTACCCGCCATATTTTTTATATTTATGACTTGCATGTGTATGTTTACCCGCCATAGAAAATTATTTTATTCACAATCAGCAGCGTTTCCAATCTCTTAAAGGTTGGAAAGTGAACGATTTCCAAGGATACACGTTAAGCGGTCAGTAATAGTAATAAAGGGGTTAGTAATGAGACGTAATCGGTCAGTAATGAAAGCATTACAAACCCGTGGGGCGCTACTGTCAATGTGCAGCGCCTAATAAGCGTTAATATTTTGCCACAATAAACGATAATATAATAGAGATAGGTTTTTATTTATTTATGTTATAATGTTGCTTGTTTTATTAAATGCCTCTGATTGTGAATAATATTGTATACAAACGTCGGCGAAAAGTACAATTCCCGATTCGGAAACTAGTTCACCTCGTGGAGTCGAGGCTACGTCTCTCGGTAAACTAAAGTTCTCTCGACAGGAATGGAGTGCTTTCCGCCTCGGTATGTATAATATACCTTTTTTCGTGTTTTGTTTGCTTTCCGACTGAGTATAATAAAACAGTATAGAAAAGTCACCATCGACTTTTTGACGATACAAATAAAATTGAAGACAATTGACAATTTGAAGACAATTAATACACTCATCGGTACATAAAACGAGCCACTAAAAAAAATTGTTTTTTTTTATGCAAATTAGAGGGTTGTTTCCGGATGTTCCAGTGATAAATTTCCCTGGAAAATAGGTAAATTTCTTAAACCCGACTCTGGGGATTTTTAATTTATAATCTTCTTAATTTTTTTCTCAAATAATCTCTAAACTTTTCAAAATTGTTTTATTCTATTTCGTTCAATGATTTCATGATTTTTAAATTTCTTTATCATGACCTTTAATCTCAAAGTTCATCTTTGTCAAATGAAAAGCTACCAAAGGGGCAATAAGGAGCTTCCAAATAAACTATTTAAAATTCGCTTTGGACAATGTCTCTAAATAATGTCGGTGACAGTTAAAGAATGGTTCAGATAATATGACTGAAGTATAGGCGCTAACTACCGGGCCACTCCGGGATAAGACTGTGCTGAATGGTTCTCAATATTTACAGTATTCTTTTTCTTACATGACTGCTAATTTATTAGCTGTAAACCTTTACCTGTAGAGACCTTGGTGTCCAAAGAGCTCCAAACATAATAAAGCATTTTCATTGAGTTTTCTTTTATTACATTAGTGAAATATCTCTCTGGTTAATGGAATAGGATCATTCAAGCCTTACTTTAATTTTAAGCCCTTTTTGAATTCTCCTGAAAATACATTTCTTGCGTTCTAAATTGGTCTATGAATTAGCAAGGTCAAAAGTTTACTGAATTGAACGTTTACTGAGTTGACTGAAACGTTTAACGCCATTGAGCACTGCATTCCAGTGATCATTTCTTCATATTATTTTACCTAGGTAATAATATAATAAAGTGAAGCAAATTTAAGGATTGGCTACATTTAAAGGACAACGTTGGGTTTTAGGATCATTCTAAGAACTCCACTCCAAAAAACTATTTTTATTTATTCTGCAATATGGCTTATAACTAAATTGAAGCGAATATCTTTTGAACCGAACTAGCTGGAAACTTGAAACAAAATTCAACTTCATTCAAAACAATCTTAGAAAATATTATCACAGCATACTTTGTCTAATCATGTGGCTCAATGTTTTTTTCACGGCGTGGAAATAACTAGAAACAAGAAATAAGCTGCAAAATGAAAATTAAATTCTAGTTCATTCAAAACAATCTCAGAAAATATGGGATGCCATGGAAAATTTAAATGTTTCGGCATATTAAAAATCGAAAATTTGTGAAGTTGTTTTTGCGATATTCAATCATTTTATTGTCGAGTTTACATTTTGTTTTATCAGTGTGTTACATTTTGATTATGACGCTAAAATTAGAAAGTGTAGCAGCATTTAATAGGGTGACCAGATCAAATTTTTTAAATTGGGGTAGAGCCAGATTCAGTTTGAAATTTTAGAATTGGGGTATAATACCCCAAAAAGGGGTATGATTGACCACTGAAATTGGGGTAGATTTTTAGATAAAAAAACTAATTAAATAAACAATAATTTTTATTTGTATTTAATCAGTTTAAAATATAAATAATTTCAATTGAAAAATAAACTACATACATAATATAAAATTATATGTATCATAAAACATTCAAATTTCTTCACTAACTACAAAATAAATATTTCATTTAAACTCAAAATAAAGGAACATTATTGCTTGCATTATACATACTCGTATACCATGGAAATTTAGTTATATTTTTCACGAGATCGTATTTCCTGTAAAAGATTTTTATCTTTTAATGCGTAATCATAAAATTCTTTACATGAAAACTGAAAATTGGATTTGATCATTAATTCGCCTTCAATTGTCATAACCTTTAGATGATTTCTCATCCTTTCTCCATGCGAAAAACATTTGTGAAAATATACGCTCACTCATCGCATTTGAATGGGGAATAAAAAAAATAAAATTTACTATTTTTTCTAGGTGTGGACAATTAGTGTCACTTAAAAATTTAATCCAAGTTTGCTCGGAGTCAGATGATGATGAATCAGAATTTAATAGATGAACAACGTATTCTTTGAGCAAAACATATGCTTCATACAATAGATCAACAGTTATTCCTTCTATATTGAATGTGTTTACAATTTTCAAAAGATCGTCAAATATAGGTAATTGTTGTAATTTAAAAAAAATTAGCGATTCGTATTTATTATCAGTAAATGAATATCTTTGTTCAATATATAACATAATTCCCTTGAGAAAAGCATTTGCTCTGTTTTTAAATAACTGAACCTCTTGAATATTATCGCAGCGATTCAGAATTTGTTTTGCAACAAACCCATAAAATTCCTCGTCCAGTTTGGATTGTAAACTGTTTCTCATGTTATACATAAGCTGATAAACTTCAACAATAACTGGACCATTTTGTTCTAATTTTAGGATAATTTTTTGAATTACATTGCCAACATTTGCAAAAAACCTTAAATATGCCTCAGCTAATTCATTTGAAAAAAAATATTTAAGAATCCAGGACAATTATTATTTGATAAAAAAATAACTTTTAACGGGTTCAAAATTCTTGTATAATCGTTCAACTGCCGGCAGTAGCGTCATGTCGCAATAAATCTGAATATTCGACGTCACAAAATTCATAAAATTCTTTTAAAGTTTCTAGCCGTTTGGAATGTGAAGAGAATTGGTTGTAGGTTTTTAAAATTATCGTCTCAATATCATATTTGAGAAAAGAACTGGCGTTTTTAACTGCATTATGAAGAACATGGCATAGGCATCCAATATCCAGTAAGTTTGGATTAAAATTTCGAAGTTCAACGAATACGCTTTGATGAGCGCCAAAATTAACGTTTGCGTTATCACCACAAAAACTTACAATATTTTTTGGATCTAATCCTAATTCCTTTAAATTGTGTACTAGACAATTTGTAATATCCTTAGAGGTTTCGGATTGACTATTAAAAAAACTTAGAAGTTTAATTTGAACACCCGCTGATTTCGTAAAATATTGGCAAACCAAAGGGAACATTTTGATATTTCCCTTGTTTGACGCGTCTGTACCTATAGAAAACGGATAATCGTTCTTTAAATCAGTTATTACTGAATTTAAAGATTTTTTACCCAACACATTTGTAATAATTTTAGCAATTTTTGTGCGACCGCATGAAAAGTCGCTGACTATTTTCGAATCTGGAAAAATGGTTGACAATAATGATGCTTTGCAATCTGCTGACCTGTAGCTATGCGCATGTTTAACCGTTTGGTATACGAATGTCGCTTCCGCGGCTGCGGCTTTCGTTGTTAGTGTAGAACAAGAGCCAGAGGAAGATGTGCTTACGAAAAAACTGGTTACTTTTCTTGATTCTTGCACTGTTTTGCTATTTTTTATATGTTTCGCGCCTTGTAAATGTTTTTTAACATCATACACCCCCCCCCCCCCCCATTCTCTATCGAAAAGTCTGTCGAGCAAACAACACACCTACAAAAACCATCTGTTTTTCCTTTTACTACCCACGGATATAATTTTGACCAATCTTCATTAAAATAATTTTGCCATTTAATTTTCTTTTTTGGGTTAGATTTTATCTCTTTTTCTTTTTCTTCATGCGTATTATATTCATCGCTCGAAGTAGGTGATAACATTTTATATTACTATTATTTTAATTCAAATGCAAATTTTTAAAACATATTATAGAGAAAAACTATTTTAGTTTATTTAACGTTGACTTACTTTGAAATTTGAACTACTTTGTTTTGACAATTACACAAAAATAGACTAGATTATTATGAAGTTAGATCAGATTCAGTTATTTATACCGATAGTTTTTACCAATAGTTTA
This sequence comes from Tipula vernalis, assembly GCA_958295665.1. NCBI lineage: Eukaryota > Metazoa > Arthropoda > Insecta > Diptera > Tipulidae > Tipula > Tipula vernalis. Next base: position 216,463,829 of record OY282560.1, on the reverse strand, counting down.
TACCTTCAGTATATTTTATACCAGTACATTTATAATGCGATTCTGGTTGTAATTTTACGGGTATTTGGGGCATTTTCATACCCCAAATTACCCATTTTAAATTGGGGTATATCTATAATTACTAATCATAAAAGGGGTATACTACCCCAGAAAGGAGTATGTCTGGTCACCCTAAGCGGTAATCATGACATTGTTGGAAGATATGAGAAGCCAACGCTACACCGCTAATAAGTTCCGGATTTTCCCTAGCACCGTAAAACATGTTTCGTCGCGATTTTTCGAGGCAGAGTTGTATACCAGGCGACAAGATACGGTATACAAAGACTAACAAACGTTCGAGATGACAATTTTGGAGCCAACTCTTAGAAAACGCTGTTGAGACCTGCATACATGTAAATGAAAGGATAAGACAGCGAAGGTTAAGAGAAGTAGATCATCATACATGAAGACTAGCCATAGATCCAGAACTTCTGCCACAACACAGGATTACTCGGCTACAACTTACCAGGGTACATGAAAATTGGACTGAACTTGATTGGAGCCAATTCTTATTCACCGATGAATCGAGATTTTGTTTTCGGTCTCCACCCCTATTATGGTTCTCACCTCACCCAGAGACTCAACTCACCTATTGAGTCGTCGAGCGACTCTTATTTTCGTATTAAGGTTCTCGCTTTTATTTGGGTGAGTAATTTGCGCTGCGGCGTGCGTCGTTTCATGTATTTTGGTGTTATCAAGTTGGTATTGATTTTTCACAATTGACGGTAACATTTTTTCTGTGCTTATCAACAAGAGTCTTTTTGTTTGTTTACAAAATATAAATATTAGCAATTAATTTTGGGTGTTCTTGAATAATTAGTTGTATGTATATAGATACGAGTATGTACGTAAAATTAATTCAGTCATATCGTTTTACAATAAAACTTTTTCTTTACTTTGAAGTCACCAATCAATTGTAGTTGAGCATATTTGACACAGGACTCACTCACCGCGAGAACAATACACAAAATTTGAATGCGGCGAGTTAAAGTCACCGGGTGACTCAAATGTGAAAAACATATTACCAAATTTTGATTTCGGTAAGCTGAAGTCACCGGGTGACTAAGATGTGAGAACCGTAATAGGAAAATATCTAACAATGCTATATTCAACAGATTATCAAAAATGTGGGACGGAGAAGAGGCACTACACATTACTAAACATTTTTTATTGGTTAATTATGATTTCGTTGTTGTGTTTCTTTTTAAAATTTTTCATTGTTTGGTTTTTAAAATTCGACCATACTCGTATGTGTATGTTGAGAAAATGTTGGTCTTACCCACATTTTCCAAGATTTTTTTGTAATGACCTAAGAAAGACAAAGTATGCATTGGTAATATTTTCTAAGATTATTTTGAATGGCCTTGAATTTATTTTTTGGTTCAAGTTTCCAGCTGGTGCGATTCAAAAGATATTCGCATGAAAAAAATTTTTTTTTAGGGTAGCCCGTTTGCCTTGCCGGTGTTTGTACTAAATATTATATGTGAGTCGAAAATCATTTATTTTTTCATAATTAAATTGCTGACTTGCCACTAGATGGGGGATATACCCCTTATTATTAGTATTAGTTTACATCGTATGAATTTAGTGTAAATCGTATGATTCTTACGTTTCTTTTTGGAAACAGTTTTCATTGTTCTTGAATCGAAAGAGAGAGAGAGAGATGAACCATTTTTTTACGTTCTTGTTTTTATTAGTTTTCGTTTTTCCTTGTTTTAATCGTTCGTTTGCAATACTCAACATTGCTCGTCTAAAGTTAAATGAAGAATAAATATTGCTGCATGAAATTTGTCAATTGAGCTCTTCAAGAAAAACTTAACGAAGTTAAAAATATGCCATCTCGAGAACAATTCGAATTGGAACATTTTTTATTTTTGTACTTTCTACAGTAAATATTTAACATCTAATTACATTATATTTTTTAAACATTTCCATAAAAAGCAAAAAAAAAACTACCACGATAATTTATTTTTAACTCCGTTAAGTTGCCATTTTCTTGACCTTGATTGGAAAACGAAACGGTTATTACGATAAAAAAGTGAATGAAAGTCGTGGAAAGCAGAATTTATTGAAGCCTTCCTAGAGATTTTCTTATTGACAGCCTCATAAAAAATATCAAATTAAGATAGATAGATTGCTCTTATGTAAGTACGAACAAAAATATTCGTAACAACAAGTTTGCTAGAGCCGACCCCTTGGAAAACAGAAGATATTGTGATCCGTTAGGTAGAAGCCAAAGAGAAATTTCGAAATGTTTTTAAATTTGATTTCCAAAAGAATGATTTTCATAGTTAGGCTTTGTTTCAAACGAATAAGAAATCGCATAAAAAGTTAAATTTTTGGCATTTTGTTCACCACAAAAATTTTAACTGGTTCGGATCAGTTAAAAATTTGTATGATGTATTCTGTTTTTGTGATTTTTTTCGCAAAGCAAAATACGTAAATGTCATAATTTTAACCAGAGGCAATTGAAACACCAAAACGGTTAATAAGTGAGGAAAAATGTAATATTTTTTACCACGGTTAAATTATTTAACTTTTTACACGATTGAAACACAGCCTTATTTAGAATAGTATATTATTCAACGAGCTGATAGCTGATGATAGCTGTTATTCACGAAGATGAAGTTTACCTACACGAATCGATAAGCGAGAGTCGTAAATCATTTGAGTGAATAATAGCTATTAAATCCGAGTAGAATACGATAATTTGTCCACGACCGATAAATAATATTGTATTTTATAATCAAATCCTTTAAATAATCCTAAACTAATTTTCGTTGACATTTTGACGTCTCAATCTAATTCTAATGAAAATTACAAGAGACTATTAGATAAAATTTCAAAAATGAATAACAGTGATTAATGATTAATCACTGCTAGTAGTGAATAATGTATGCCATTATAATTGTAGAAACATGAGTATAATGAGTATATTATAAGACATTCGTGGACAAAATATAATAAGCATTGGCAATCAGGAAATTAGTAAAACTACAGGAAATAATGAAAAAGCGAAAAATTCCCTTAATACGGTTGCCATACGGTTGATGATTTTCATTGACGAACATCATAATAACTGATATACGAACCGGATTAACCATCAAAATCTTATCAAATTTGATGACTTTAAACTAATTGGTCGCCCTCTGGAAACTTGGAATGCAATTATTTGCTTAGAAATTTGGTTGAAAACCCGTAACTCGGCCGTTGATACCAGGGTGAATAATCTAAACTCAAAGAATATAGAGAAAATTGAGTAGCTATTTGGAAATATTTAATATGATTTAATGTTTTACTTTGTTTTACGTAAGTAAAATAAAGTATAGTAATCATGAAAATTTTGAACCTTGAGATTTTTAGAGATTTATCTGTTTATCTGTGAGGGGACCTTAACCCCCGAGTCCGAAAAAGTGGGTTTCGAAATGGTGTCTGTCTGTCAGTCTGTGTCCTCTCTACAGCCCAGATGGTTTAACCAATCGAACTGAAACTTCAGATTTAACCTTTTTTGATAAATTGGTCGGCCCCAGTGAATTTGACTCCAAATCGGCTAACCGGAAGTGGCCACTCCCTTGGTCCAGCAAATTCATTTTGCAAATATCTTAAAAAGTATAAGGTGTACAAAAAACTACTTGAAACAAAATGTTTCCAAAAAAAAAAAAAAAATAAAAAAAATAAATAAAATTTCTCAAAATTCTTTGTTCGTAAAAGAAAGTCGTGTGTTGGCCACACCTCCATTTTTTTTGTAATACTAACTTCCTGTAACTCATGTTGTAGAAGTCATTTTATTCTACTGGGTATTTTGCTTGCAAAAAGCATGTAAAGTAAGCCCCGGATTTTATACCAGAAAAAAAAAGAAAAAATTAAATCAGGCAATACTAATAAAATTATGCCACTATTCTTGTGTGAAGTTATCCCAGCCCAGGATTTTATTATATTTAATTAAAATAGATATACTTTCATTATCATTATCATCTAATTAATGTGTTAGTTTTACGAAGATCCGTCGAAATATAGAACTTAGAAGTCCCATGGTATTTACCCAGTTTTAATCATGTTTATTTGATTTCATTTTATACTATATATTGTGTTTCATAATTTTCTTATACATTTTTCAACTTTTATTTTACTTAAATATTAGATATTTTGATTTTTTGTTTAAATATTTTTCTACAATTTTCAGATGCGCATGATGAACGCTGGATAGGAATAATTGATAACAAATTTGTGAACCAATTAATTAAATAGGTATGTGCATGCTTTTAAATTTTTTTAAAAATTTTTGTTAGTTAACTTTTATACTCTGTTGTTTAAAGCAAAAATGTTTGTGTTTGAAATTGCTTCCAGATTATAAACAAAAATTTTGTTTTCCTATGAATATGGCTGATCAGCCGAAATATAAGGAAGTTTAATAAAGAAAACGATTGTGGTTTAATTTATAATTGTTTAAAAATTAAATTTGTCTATAAAAAGTTAAAAATTATAAATAAATTAAAAAAATTATTTTATAATACCTTTTTTTTTAAATTGTTTTAAAGAAATTAATTTAATTATTACTAATCATATTGAGAGTATCTAAAGAATTCCATACATAGGTCGGTTGTATTAAAAAAAAGTAAAAGTAAAATTTTTAAAAAGTAGGACGAAAAATATCATTTTGTTCGATTGTACCGAAAAGTGATGTTTTTTATTTCAGACAGTAATCCGAAAAGTTAGCTTTCACGAACAGTAATAATATTCGATGAGAGAATTGCTTGATGAAAAAAACGGAGGAAGAAAAACATGTTTCTCCTACTTTTTAAAATTTTTCGTCCTACATTTTTGTAGAACATAATAGACGAAACTGGATTTATTTTTTATTTGTCCGATATTTTTTTAGTATATTAAGGGTCGTCATACTCGTTGCAGTCGTACAGCAATTTCCCGTATTCGTTCGAGAAACGACATTTTTGGCCTTTTATCATATATCTTTGTTTTCCAGATTAGACCCTTATATAATTGCTTGGTGCTGCATCGAGTTAAATAAGACCTGGCACCTTTCTCTATTGGTTTTATTTCACTTCACGGTAAATGTCTTCATAACTGTAGATATTAATATTTGCTAATTTTGTCTTAACTTCACTTTACATTGTTATCAAACAAGTGAGATTTGGTGACTGTGCGACCTAAATCATCAAAGTCTTTTCGGCTTAAAGGAGCCATCGTTACGGAAGGTGTTAACATAAACACGTCGATTATAGATCGTTATTCCGTTATTCGAAGATAAGCACAAACCAAAACGATTTCGTTCCGTGTTTAGCCGTTATTCGGTATATTTTGGGTAGCATCTTAAGTTTGGTGGACGTTTAAATAAAATACTCTTGCCTTTCATTATAATCTTCTATACTCGTATGTTCACGGGGATCGTATATTTTTCAAATTAACAGAAGTATTCCGTTGATAGGATCTCTTGTTCTATTAATTACTATGTGTTTTCGGCTATATTATATGTATGTATATTAAATGCAAATTTATCGCCCAAGTTTCAAAATTGGAAATCGATGAATGGTAAATCTTCCCCTGCGACTTTGTTGTCTTAATTATCTACGTTTGATTTGAATATATTAAGCTTTTTTGTTTTTTGCGTATGCATACTAAATTAGTTTTATAGCTTGAAATTCAAAATTTATTTAGTACATATTGGAGTAAGGTAGAATATATATAAACTTATACACTAGAAAAATTACTTGGCAAAGTATTAATAAATAGTGTCGTTGTTCGCGTGGTGCCAGTCAATATAATGTAGATTATGTGTACTAGGTATATTTAAGTTTTTATTTGTATGATGAAATATTCGTACATGTGTAACTGGAACATAACACAATTTATTGAACGTAAAAACAAATTTAATAAGACAATTTTTGTGATAGAATTTAAACACGTATATATTTTGAACAAAAGCTTTTCAAATGTGGCCGATTGCCAAATTTTTAAATGAAACAATTTTTTTTATAAGCATAGTTGAAATTTTTATTTAACTTTGCATCCAGCTCAATCCTTACACATACTAGTTTCGCTGAGATACAGCTTTTCGACGCCTGTTTTTATTTTTTATTCGAACTACGTATAGATGCTAGTCTATAGATAGTCTACGAGTAGATACTATAATGTAGGTTCTTTAATTTTTGTATAATAACAAAATTGATTTTAGGACACATCCATTAAACAGTTACATCATTCAAAACTTCCAGCAAATTTGTTTGACCTTTGTTAATTTATTTTGTGGGGAAACCACCATCTTATTTAAAGTTTATTTGTATTTTTTAACTTTGTTGAAATTTTAGGGTGGCATGGAAATGAAGCATTAGCTTATTCACCTTTCGATTACATTCAAACTAATTGATAAATCTTCGACCAAATGCAAATTATCTGATAAAATTTAATTTAAACCGATTGAGCTGAATCATTTTGAGGCCTAACATACAGTTGGATATTTGATTTACATTATTTTCGTTATTTTATTTTTCAATTTTAGAATTATTTATTTATCGTAAATTTCCTAATCGCTAGATACATATCTTATCGTCTGTCCCAGATTTATCAAATCGGAAAATATACGTAGTAATACGAGCAGGGAAGAATAGATCAGTATTTAAACTTCAACCTAGTTATTCGTAAGTGAAGAAAACTCCTTTTAAATTTATAATAAAAGAGGTTGAGAATTTGAAAAAAAGTTTTGGTAAAGTTGCAAGTATCATGAAGACCTAGGATTCCTATCTCTAGGCTAATAAACATTAAGCCTTCTGAATTTCTTCAAAGCTAATGGTGTTTTAAAAAGAGTTGTATGCTTTTTATGCTAAACTAATGAACTAACCACCGAGAATCAAACCCATCTTAGTCTATCAAAGTTAACAACATTCGTTTTAAATTTACTAAACGAAGCTTGGAACGAATTAAACCTCAGTAAAAAAATTCTAAACCATAACTCTCTTATTAAAAATAGTTAATTTCGGATTTTTTCTTATTTTACTATGCTTTTCTTAAGCCGCAACTGCACTACGTGTGATGTGTTGGTGCATATTCGACAAGAATATCAGCCAATGCAAATGTTGGTCTGCATTCGCCTTGTGAAGACCATCGACAATATATGGCAATTTTATACACGTCGGCTTGTACTCATCACGTGTAGTGTAGTTGTTGCTGCTTTTCAAATCTCTAACTCATGTCGTTTTCGATTGATTTTTTACCCCTCTTTGAAAGTGTATTCTCGATTTCTTTGTCAATCGAACATAGACACCGAGTTGTGTTCTGTCATATGTCAAACAATATTAAAACGACGTAAATAAAAATAAAATATTTACTAGATGCGGTTTAAAATTTATTATTTAAAAAAAAATGAGTGACATTATTAATTTAATTGAATATAATGTCGTTATTGATGACACAGGTGGTGTGAAAAAGGTACGAGAGTCTAGTTGTATTAGAAAATATAAAAAGTAAGTACCTGCAGTATTAATAATTACCAAACAATTAAAGACGAATTTTATATTACAGAACAGCTAAACAACAAATTGGGACACATGATACTGTGGTAGATAATTATGGCAGAAAATGTTCCGGAAGTGAGTCCCAATATTTATTAGAGCAGTGCGCTGAATATGTTGGAAAAGTTGGGCCATTGAAGAAGTTCAAAAGCGGCAACTCTGGGATTTTTGGCTGGGAAAATTTTCTCAACAATTCAAAATTAATGTGAACGGGTGCCAAACCGAAAATCGTTATAAGTGTATTATGCGACGGACGAAATGGTGCATAGACCACAACAGCACCAGTGGTAATATCCGCTTAGACCCAAAATTCGATGCGGAGGTTCAAAAGGTTGTGTCGTTGGACGATTCATTGGAACCGGTAATAATAATGGCTCCAGGAAAGATTAGACGGAAGGATGTAACCAATGAAACAATCCCCTCCGCTGTCAATACGCCGCCCCTTAGCGATTCAGTTTGCGAGAGCTCGAGCTCACTAGTCGGTAGTGATGTTGAAGAGCCAGCTCCAGCTCGCAAAAGAACAAAGAAACAAACAAGGCAGGAGAAACTTATAGAGGAATTTTTAGAAGTTCAGAAAAAGCGAGAGGAGCGGAAAGAAGAGGAAGCGAAAATAAAAATCGAACAAAAGCAAAAAATGTTTGAAATAAAGGACAGAAAACCTATTAAAAAAATTAGACGAATTAATGTGTATTTTTAAAAAATAATTAATTAAATATATTTAGTTTTAATGTAATTAAAAAAAACATTTAAAAATTTGTATTTATAATGATTCCGTTATTATATTTCTTTTTAATTCCCCTAAATGCTTAAGTACAGCATCGGAAAGAATTTCTGAGCTGGAATTGTCAGTTGGTGGTATTGCTTGTGGCGACGTTTCTTCCAGTAAAATCTCATCTTCATTCCACAGATCAGACTCTTCTATGCACATATTGTGTAGCACGCAGCAACCCATAATAAATTTACATATGCTTTCGACTTCGAAAAAGTCCAATCTTATTAACTGCCTAAATCTTTGTTTTAACAGGCCAAAAGCGTTTTCAATTTTGACGCGCGTTTGACAGTGCTTTTTATTAAAAGATTTTTGCTTGTCGTTCAAGGTCCCATAATCCTTGTATGGAGTAACCAAATATGCCCTTATGGGATAGGTAGCATCACCTAAAATATGATATTTGTCACCACATATTTTTGGTAAATCTTTATAAATAAATGACAATTTAAATATAGTATTCTGGCGTCGTGAATCTTGCTTGGCGACCCCACACAAACATCTAAAAAAATTTTGTCTGCATCACAGATGGCTTTTAGCGTCATGGATATAAGAACATGACGATTTATGTAGGTCGACCGTACTTTGTTGACTGGTTTTCGAATATATATGTATCATCCTTAGATGCAGCCCAGTGTATTTTCAATACCTGCTAACTAAAAAGAAAAAATGATTACTTCTAACAACTTGTTTAGTAATAATTGTTACTTTTGGTAATATACCTGTGAAAATGCTTGAGATTTTACATTTTTTTCTTCCTCTGTTGCAGGAAATTTAATATGTCGATATCTCAAACAAAAAATCCAAAAAGTTATTCAAGTGACAATGCGCCGTCGAAATTGATATATTAAAAAGGTTAGCCACTCCGCGATACGTATCCTTATTCCCGGCAAACCTGAAAATAAATTTTTAAGTAAGATTTCAATAAAATCAAACTTAATTATTGCTTACCACAAGAAAGCACTGGTAATGGTTGACGACGATGACGATGACGAGAAAAACACCTCGTTTAAAATTTCTTCCATTATAATTCACAAATTTTTAAAGCACACAACTTGAATTAAACACAAATTATTCACAAATGAAAATCAAACAATTAAACAATGACAAGTTAAATCGAAAATGACAGCACAATGACAGTACTGTTTAGTGCATTTGTAAAAAGAGGGGTAAAACTACCAAAAAAACTGGAGTAGTCGAAATTGCACTGGTGTAGCTGTTAGTGCAATTCAATTTAGTCAATCGAAATCCACAACAGTTTTCCAGATTAATTTTTTTTTTTGTCATTGCATTGCCTTCTTGTTTGTACAGTTTTAAAGTTTTTTATCTTTGTTTACCGTAATTATGTTAACCCTTTGTGCGCTGTAGAATATTATGAATAATTTTAAGCAAAACGTACAAACGTGGTAGATGTTCTTGTATTCTATTAAATTTACATATTTGATATATCAAATTCTAACGAAATAAAAATGTTTTAATATAAAAAAAAAAATAAGCTTCACTCTTCATACGAAAACAAAACATGGGGCTAGGAAGTGTTTTATATTTGATATTTTTTTCGTTTCTTGTTTAAAGCCTGTATTCCATTATGAAAAATTTACTGATTGTACGAAAAAATGGAAGAAGACAAAAAAAAAATCGTTTAGAGTGACAAAGACAAAGAATTTTTTAATTTTCTATTTTACGAGTATATCAAGATTTTATGGGCAAATTTTGACAGCAAACAAAAATATAACCAACAATTATTAAACAAATTAAGCATTATTTTTATTTGGGATATTTTCCCTTTCAGAATAAAAAATTAAAAATATTTTTACCATAAAAACGCCGTAGGTACTACGAAAATTAACAATGTGTGTCCGGTGTGCGAGAAATATTTTTTCATCACAAATTTTATGTAGATGGTTTAGAGGGTTGCAATAAAACAGTTCTCCAATTGATACTTTTTGTCAAAAATTATGGAATCACACTAACACAGCCACAACCTTTTTGTAATACAAATTTTTACTGACAAAGTTGGGTGTCACATTCATACAACCACCAATTTTATATTTTTATCTCAATATATTTTTGCTAGTAACCATTTTTTCGTAATGGAATAAAGGCTTAATGAAAGAAACTATGTATGAAAATTGTAAAAACAATAAAACAAACAAAGTTGAAATTAAAATTGAAGATGGACGCATGTTTTGCCTGCTAATAAGGAATAATATTTTATTGGTAAGCGTTTCGGAATTGGTTTTGTTTTGAAATCTTAAAGGCGTGACCGTTCCGTTCGCTTTTTATCTCATCCGATTTATTTATTTTTCTTCATTCTTACCAAAGTATTGATGTTTTCGTCTTTCATTCAACATTATAGAGTAAATTGGGGCGAAAAAACCGATCGAAACGGAACGGACATCATTGTGTTTGCACCTTTAATCAAACCATTTTTAGAACGTTAGTTTTGTTTGGAAACTCTTAATTGAGGTTTGTTGGTCTCGAACGAATAACTCATTAAATTCAGTGTGGGAATATCTTTTACGAAGAAAATCAAAACAGATTGTGAAATGCATTCATCGTGTTAAAGTATTCAAAATAGCGGGCAGATGTACAACTCCATGCACGGACGGACATACATCATCGCAGTAAACGTAATAAGACCACTACGATCGATAAATTTTTCATTTCTAAACAAGAAGAATACCTCAACAAGAGTGGAATTTGTCATATTAGTAGAAGATTTACGTCTTAATTATTTTTATTTTTATAACTAAAAATTGAATCTGTCATTTGCTATATTGTTACTGACGGCACATCTACCTTGCGAACAAATTTTATGTTTTGCACATGCAATTTGAATTGGTGTAGTGAATTTTATTTATAAAAAGGAAACTGTTATGAAGACGATGGATTGCTGGTAGATCTATATGATAATGGTGAATTTCGGGATATCACTGTCAGCTTTAATCTGCGAACAATAATTGCAAAAATTAGAAGAATTATTAAAATCTTTCGAAAGTCACTCTTAAAAATGAGACACTTCAGAAATTTAAAGAGGATCATAAAAAAGAGTTGCAGATTATTCTCGATTCAAACACAAAAAAACCAGCACAATAGATCTTTTAAGTCGCAGTGCGAGGTGGCTTATCGCCCACATGGTCCTTCAATAATAATAATAATTCTCGATTCAAAGACCAGATGGAATAGTGTGAAGGCCATGCTGGAGAGGTTGGAACACAAATTTGAAGTAATTTGACACCTATAAAATTAGCATATGTGCCTTAGCTGTTCATAGAAAATACCAAAAAAGAACATCTGCTTTAAATCAAAAATGGTAATAAAAAACAATTTTAACCCTAACAAAGCGGATTAACAGTGAAGTGAACTTGGAAACGATTCGATTTGAAATGGCAGCTGTAGAAAAAATCTGCAAGATAAAATAAATCTCTCGCTCTCTGAACCCAGAAAGGAGATCTGTACGGGGAGATCACGTGTACTGCTGTTGATGATAATTTATATATAACATCCTATTAAACATTCCTTCAACAAGCGAGCATTCTCTGCCGCTGGGACTGCTAAATGTTCTATCCTTACTGAGAGTTCTTTATAAAGGCAACTTTAAAATTTGGATACATTTTTAAAATGTTTAAATGAATTTTATATTAAGAATAAAGATTTTTCAATTAACCTACAGATTTTTGGGTTTTTTCTTTTTATTTTTTTTTTATATGCTTTATTATGAATTCATTTAAACAAAAATTACAATGCGTTTTCCGAGATATATTACATGAACTTTGCTACGGAATACTTTGTGGTTAATTATAAACTAGTGACATAAGCCTTATAAAAGATAATATATTTAAAGGTTACAAGATGTAGTAGCATGAACTTAATTTTACTTAAATCTAATTTTAAAATAAATAAATAACTTAACTAATTACAATTATATAAAGGATTATGTAAATTAATTATCAATGTATTTTCAATAAATGGAAGCTTACTATTATACTTGTTGTAATGATCAATTGTAAGCTCTTTTATCATTTTGATATTCGTTTCAGAGTGTAATCTTCTGGTGCGATATTTTTTAGGAACATTCAATATAAGTTTTAAGAACTTATTTTGCATAACTTGTAATTTTTTGATATGAGTGTTGGCCGCATACACCCATAATGGTGAACCATACAAAATTACACTCATAATTACTGATTTTTAAAGTAACATTTTATTATTAAATGAAAATTTACTTTTTTTATTTAGCAATGGATAGCTATAATGTAAAAAATAATTTTGAAATTTTACTGACTACAAAATTAAGATGATTTTGGAAAGTGACTTTTTGATCCAAGAGGATACCCAGATATTTAACCTGCTTCTCCCAGTTTAATGAGTGACCATTAATGATTAAATTTGTCTGGGGAAGTTTAGAAGGTAATCTACATCGCGAGAAATAAATAGCTTGAGATTTATTAGCATTAAGCTTAAGACCCCATTTTTTGAAATAAAGTGCAAGCAAATTCAAATATGTGTTTAGTCTAAAAATTATATCGTGAGAGTGAGTATCCGAGGTATATACGGCTGTGTCGTCAGCAAAAAGAGCAATTTCACAACCCTCAATCTGAGGAACATCATTCAAAAAAATACAAAACAAAATGGGACTAATCACAGAACCTTGTGGTTCGGGGAACTCCCGAGTAAGTATGCATTAAAGACGAAGTCGAATTCAGAATCTGTACGTAAAATTTTCTATCTTCAAAGTAGGATTTAAGCATTTTGATCAAAAATAACGGAAATTTTAATTGGAATAGTTTATGTAATAGCCCCTTAATACAAACAGAATCGAAAGCTTTTTCAAGATCCAGAAGCACCATACCCGTGGACTTATTTAACTGTCTTTCATCTTTGACATGTTGAATAATACGGTTAACCTGATGTATTGAGGAATGCTGGTGACGAAAACCAACCTGTTGAGGAATTAGCACTCCATTGGATTCGATGTGGTCATTGAGCCTATTTTTGATAACGCATTCAAAAATTTTACTTAAACAGTCCAGTAGATTGATAGCTCGGTGGCTATTGATATCTGACGGGGGTTTTTCAGGTTTCAGAACCGCCACCACCTTCGCCGTTTTCCACGAATTGGGAAAATAGGAAAGCTTAAAACAGCTGGAAAATAATTGGGTCAGATAGACATACCCCGATTCCGGGATATGTTTTATTAGAATATTTGGAATTTTATCTGGGCCTGTAGCTTTGAATGGGCGACTGGATTTTATAATATATTTAACCTCTTCAATTGATACATTAAATTTAGACACATCAAGTTCAATGGAATCGCTAATACACTGAATATCTTGGCGGATATCATCGGATTCTGTAACACCAGATGAGATTTCTATGATTTTTGGAAAAAATTGGCAAGAATTTTACATTTATCTGAAGTGACAATTATTTTGCTATTGTCTTGGGGATTGTTTAATGGTGGAATCGTAGAATATTTTTTTTTTACATGTTTAATTGCTTGCCAGTAAGGTTTAGAACCTTTGACGAGACATTCAAGTTTATTTTGCCATTTAACGTTAACTATTTCATATATTTTTTGCCTTATAACCTGATTTAACAGCTTTACGATATTCTTGAAGAACGGGTCACGTTTTCTCATCCATTGTCTCCGCCTAACATTGCGCAGTTTGATTAAAGATATCACTTCATCCGAGAGTATAAGTTGATACTTAGATGATGAAGATGTAGTGGGAACAGAGATATCTGCCGCTTGTTGAATACAATCTGTGAATTGAATTATGGATTCATCAATTTTATTTGTATTTATTTCACGGTCTTCAAAATCAATTGCTATAGAATTTATCTCAATAAATTTTATAAAAGAAGACCAATCTGCTAGTTTGTAGTTATATGTCTTTGAAGTCGCGATGGAGTGCAAAGTTTCTGTATTGATGAAACACAGAACAGGGAGATGGTCAGAGTTCATCTCATTTTTTGTTACAACGCAGCCAACGGGGCACGAGGGGCTAGCCAAATAAAAATCTAGTGTGCTATTGGATCCATTAGAACGATGGAATGTAGGAGTGTCTGGGAAATGTAAGACGCAATTTGACCTGGACATTAGGAAATCGTAGAGAATACGTCCACCCTTGTTAGATCTACTACAATTCCAATAGGAATGACGACAATTAAAATCTCCTCCAAGTAAATAAGGTGAGTTAGAATTGGTAAGCCTACTAAGATCATTTCTGAAGTTTGGATGGTTTGAATACGGAAAATAACAGCAACTAATTTTTAATGTTAAATTGGGCGTGGATACCAGAATAGATATATTTTCTATACTTTGTAATGCTAATATAGAGAGAACTGAGTGTTTGATTGAGTTTTTAATGATAATTGCAACTCCATCGCCAATTTGGATCGAACGATCATTTCTATATATCTGAAATCGAGGGATATTAAAAGAATCCCCCAGTTTTAAAAAGGTTTCTGTGATTAGCATAACATCTATATCGTATTTGTCGAGAAGATAAATAAGCTCGTGTTTTTTATGGTTGATGCTATTAGCGTTCCAAATAGAGACTTTTAGATTATTATTTACAGATATATTTAATGGCAGTCTCTAAAATAACTTGAACTTGTTCGGCTGGGCTTTGACACCTCCTGAGACTATTCATTACACTTTCCAAAATTAACAACAATTCACTAGCACTATATAATTTATTACTTTATTAGATGGTGATGGATTATTGATGAATAAACTGGACATTGGTTGTTGTGATGGAGATGAACTGATAATATTAGGCTGGTCGAAGTTTGAGTTCACGGGAGCCTTTCCAGCCAATGCAGGGAAATTATGAGATGAAACATTAAATTCATTCGTATATTTATGAAGATCTTTTTGGTTGGCAAGATCCCTAAGTCGCAGAAATTCATTACGCTTTGGGCATAACACTGAATTGGCTATGTGATTTCCACTGCAATTGGCACACTTATATTGAGATTCGGTTTCTTTGATCGGACAATCTGCATCATCCAGGTGTGTAAGGCTGCAAAATTTACACTTTGGTATCATGTTGTAATTCGAAGATGTGTGACCCAACATGAAGCAATTAAAACATTGGGTGAGTCGCTGCGGTTTTTTGTGAGGTAAGTCTTATGAACACGCAATGTTCCCAATATATTTGTGATTCCTTAAGTGACTTAATGTAGTACTTTTTGGAAAAGAAACAAAATATACAGCGCTGTCGTCAGATCTGTTCTTTGAAGCAACCTTGGACAATTTTGACGGAGTGAGCCCCGTATCTTTGATATACTGATGGACTTCATCAACTGGAAGGGATGGTAGACTAAATAGAATGTATCGAGAAGTTTTATTCTCATCCAAAGTGTATGAGAAGAATTCGGCTTTCTTCTCCTTTAACTTATCCTTCAGTAGGGTGTAGTGGTTTGGATCGTATACCAAAACTTTTAAACCAATTGACATGAGTTTCATCTCGTATTTTGAGATTTTAAGGTCATTCATAATCATCCTAATTTCAGAAAATTTTAGCTTTGAAATAACAGGAGGGAATTTCCGAATTTTTTGTGTATTTGTATTTTTATTGCACAAATTAATGGTGTTTTTATTACCCGCTTGTAAAATGCCTTGGAATTTATTACTGGTAGGAATACCATATGAAAACAGGATTGAAGTACCGTTGTTATTTGTTGTGGTGGTAGACATTCATGATTTGATTTTTTTCACCGATTGATCTACATCAAGGCCAATTGATAACAATTCCGTTGAAGAATGTCTTTTATTCATGAGTTAGAGACTCTAACTCATGTGCAATCACCAGCACTATTATTGAGTGAAGCTCTACACTGTCCACTAACAAAATAAATATACTTGTAAGAGTTTAATTAGATTCTTCCTTTGAGGAAGAACAATTGAAATTTTTGATATATAGTTATAGTACTCGTATATAAAAAACAAAAAAAAAAAAAAAACATTTTTTTTTTATAATTTTTATAAACACGTCTGCGCTGATTGAAATCAACATTTGAACTGTGATTTTTGGGTTTGATTAACTTTAAGTTGCTTGGCGCCAAAGTTATTCCAAATTATCAACATTATATAATATTTTCGAGATTACTCGACATCATCTAGTTATTTTTTCAAGAAAGAGGTTCTTGTTGCTTTTGCTTTTGTTACATTCTTATCGAATTTTTGATTTTTCAAGATTATTCTAAAGTTCTAATTTTATTCGAAATTTTCTGGAATTATTCGAGCTTTCCGAGATTATTCGAGTATCTTCGAATTATGTTGAGATATAGCTTATTCCAGGTTTGTGAGGCACTGAGTGTAATGTATAATAGTAGATATTAATTAAAATTATACAGATTTTTCGAGCTTAACTTAGAAATTGAACGTATAGTATTCAGTTTTATAATCTTATAGAGATGAGATTCTAAATTCAGATTTTTGGATTTATCTAGATTTCCAGATTTAAATAACGTTGAATGACTTTTAACATCAAAATTACAACCTTTATTCAATATTTTCGTAATTATTCCAGGTTTTGCGATACCTATTTTTCCGATTTTTTAAAATTTTAAATTTATTCAAGTTTTTATGTGGAAGTATTCGAATTTTTTTATGAATAAGGAGAGTATTCTAGAATTCTAAGATTATTCGAACATTTCGAGATTATTCGTGTTTCCTCTCGATATTCCTCGAAATTTACAAAGGTTTCAGTTGCATAGCCATTGCATAGCATTGAGTTACATACAGAAAAGTTTGCAGGATGTTGAGATGAAAACAGATCACTTTTTTTAGAATATTTCAAATTTTCCAGTGTTGCTTGTTATCGAGATTATTCTTTACTTCGAGATTTTTGAGATTAGATGTTCAGCGAATTTTCAAGATTATTGCAGATTTTCCGTATTATTCGAGATAATACTCAAAAAAGCTTTTATATGTGTTCTAAATATTATTGCTACTACAATGTTTTGGTCGAGGAGACCCAATCAACGTCATTTCCTTTTTATATTATATTTTAACTTACATGCTCAAGTGCGACTATAAGTTTTAGCTTGTGCTACACTTGATGAGGAGACACTAGCGTCGACAGTACCCTCTGCCAGCGTAGCACTGTCCTTTAGTTAGAATTCTTGATTTTCCGATTTTGTTTGGTCTGTTGAATGTCGCTATTCAGCTATCTTTTGTAATCATTCATCAGTGTCCAACTGCAGACCTAAATTTGACAAACCATCTGAAGAACCCTTTATACAACATTAACTTGATGAGGTGTAGCAAGAAACTCCATCATTCCTTTCCATATGTACATATTTAACTCTGCTAAAGTTCATTGTGTCATGGTCATTATAGTCTTAATCAGATATCTTCCATATCGTCGAAAAGGGCAGTTGAGTAAACTTAAAATTTACATAAGTAAATTAACAAAATGTTTTGGACCAGGAATACCAAAAAAATTTAGGATCAGAAGATGAAAAAACCCTTTTGCCACACCCTCCTTATCGCTCCTGGTGGTAGAGTGAGTAGAACGTTTGCTTTATGATTCGAGTGTCTCGGGTTTGACTGGTGGTGTTGACAAGAAAAAATGTAACGATTTGGTGTTTTGTAGAGGTGAGTTTGTGTTATGGAGTGCATTTGAACCTGGTACACATTTCCGTTTCCCTCTTTCTTTCCAATTAAAATAAAAAAAGTAGTGCAAAAAAATCCCTGTACTATAAAATTACAGTAATAAAATTTAAAAAAATGTTTAGTTAATAGGCTCAACATTTTTATCAAATAAAATTTACATGAGCATGTAAGTTAATGGTTTTACTTTAAAACGACTTCTGCATTTAATTGTTTATCATACAGTGTAGTACCTCTTTGTTTATCATATAGTTATTTGACAAATCGATTGAAGCGACACTGTCGTTTTTTCTCACTAAGTTATGCTACTTACTTGTCGATTTTTTACTTTATAATGTACCGGCTCCATCGTCCATCCCTTTACACAAAACCGAAGGAAGAGAAAGGAATGTTAGTATTAAAGAATCGACCTAGTACCAGGAACCTTAGTAGTCGATAGCTAGGATGTTTTTGTTACTAATAACTAATCTAGCTACATGTTCATTTGTTGCTTTAAGTTCCTGAAGAGCTAATTCAGGTTCGTCAATTATACCCAAAAAATAAAATCCTAATTAATCGGCTTTAATGAATAAATCTTACTCTAAAATTAACTAAAAAACATTAATTAAATATGTTAGGGTTATTCTTTTCGTCACATTGTTCGGAAAACCATCCGGTTGAAATAGCTGTCACCGGTGATAAGTAATTTGGCCACAAATGAGAAACAAAATTTTATTATATTATATTATATTATTTAGTTAAAATATTTTATGTTTTTGTAAATAATTTATTTCCTTATTGTGAAATATATAATTTTTATAAAAATTATATCGAGTTCGATACAAATTGTTTCATCGTCAGTAACTTAAATACTAAAATAAATATCCATTTTCTTCTGCTTTTATAGCCTGAAAAACATTTTCACAATTTGGCTACGTTGATATTCTAATAAATTCGAAACTGTGTGGCTTACTGTAAATTTTGTAATATAAGGTCGTAAATTTTATTTGCCGAAGTGTTAATTTTGCTGTTTAATAAATTTGGGTTGTTCCTGTTTTTATTAATTTCGAATTCCTCCTTTCGGTCTAAATTATCACTTTAATTCTTTTTATTTAAGACTACCAAATTTTGATTAAAATTGCCATAATTATGTAAAGTGCCATTTATATGCATAGCAAAATTTGAGTTACAATTAATTTTCCCAATTTCCCGAACATGTTCTCTAAAACGAATTTCGAATGATCTGCCGGTTTGTCCTATATAAAATGAAGGACAATCCGAACAAATTAATTTGTAAACACCAGTTTCTAAAATGTTGAAATTTTATATCCATAATTCCGAAAAATTTGATTAATATGTTTGCTAGAATTTTGGTTGTATTCCACACTTATAAATTTTTAGTTGCTGGTATCATCATCATTAAAAATGAGTGTGGTTTCATGTCTGTACCGCATTTTCCTTATAAATGCTTCATTCATTGATTCAATCTTCGTTATTTTGTATCCGGTTTTTAGGGCAATATATTTAATTGTGTTGAACTCTTCTTCATAATCTTCATTAGACATAGGTATGGTGTTTAATCTACAAATTAAATGATGATATGCTGCCATTTTGTGTTGCCACGGATGGTTAGATCGAATATCAATGGTTTGGTCCGTTCGTTTGGGTTGGTTTACTGGTTTAATTTTTTTAATGTATTTGTATTTATGAATTTGAATACTGGATAGTCCTTAGATTAAAATCCTAAAATCTTTTCGATTCAGAGCCCGTATTCTTGAAATTTGCCCAAAAGAGTCACAGATGACTTAAGTAAAAAGCAATTTAAATTTTCGGCTGAAATGATGTATTTTATTAGAAACCCATCAGTGACTTTTATCGTTCTTTCAAGAATATGGGGCGTGGGTTGCGATTATATAACCATTAAGAGTTTCGATGAATTTTTTGAAATTGCGACAAAACGCACTTATGTATGGCATTTCAAGTACTGGTAATTACAACTTGTTGTTGTTGTTTCACTCGTAGAACTTTTAAATACGGCAGGCAACTAAGTAGTATAATCATTGGAAATATCTTTTGAAAAATTGTCAAAACTTTGAATAATTTTTTTTAGTCATTTCAAGTTGTCTTAAAGTCAAATTTAGGAACATGTTTGAATTGTAATTGGAAAAGGGGGTTTGCTGCAGCAGCCCCATCCTCTAAGGTAAAAAACGAATTAAAATAAAATTTCTAAAGTTTGTTTTATTAAAAAAACTAAATTTGTTTTATTTTTTGGGTTTCGGTAACGATACCAATCCTTGCGCTTTTTATGGTATATGCGTCACCAAAAACCGAATTGTGCCAAAATCCAAAAGGGACAAAATCCAGAAATGGCAAAATCCCCCAAAAATTCACCCTTCTGAAAATATTTTCTTAAAATTTGTATTTTCTTTGAATTTACTGGTTTTATCTTTAAAATTCTAGGACCTATTATTATTAATTAATTGTTGGAAGAAAATGGGATGATTTAACGGGTTCGGTACGAATGTCTGCTTTTAAAAATTGCTTTTTCAAAATCCCGATTTCAGAGACCCTTTCTTCAAAATCGCTTAAACTGTGTAAATTCTGTTAAGGAAAAATTTAACTTAAAAAAAAAAAAAAAAAAACAGTAAAGATATGAAGAATTGGCTTAACATACTATTGATCAGATTTAACATTAATTTGATCATCACAAACTTGTTTTAGTTTTTTTTCTTTTATTTAAATTTGGTAATATATAATATGAGTAACAATCTTTTTAAATATTGCAAATTTTGGTGACTAGGTTGAGATTTTAGATGAAATTTCAACCGAAATTTCATTTCAACCAACCATACAGCAAAGGGCACCGCAGACCCATGCAAAAGAAACTGCTTTCAAGTTTCGAGCCCATAACCTTGAGGTCGATCCAAACGCCTCCTAATATGTTTCCTTGATAGAGCAGGTTTATTTCAAATAAACTAAACGAATCTGTTTGTTTCAATTAGATCCTATTACATATGTAGTTGCCGAACACTGTATGCTTTTTGGTAAATCGCAGGCAAAATCGCAACTCAAAAAAAATCTCGAAAATACTAAGTGCGGTTTTCTTTTCGTTTTTCAGTGTTTGGTGCTTTAAACAGCTTATTGATTCCATATAAAGAAAGCATACCAACTAAATAATTCAAAACCAACACAAATGTATACACAAGCCACGCCGACCATGTAGTAGATACCATCGGAAAAATGTGTATTAGTAGATAAAAAAATATGAATATTTATTTTACATACAGAAGGTATCGATGATCAAGGTAGGAAACCTATCGCAAATCAAGCCAGTATACTTTATTTACATCCAACATATAAGCAACAGGCAACAGTGCACGTTATATATACATTTGTGTTGATTTTGAACAATTTTAAAAATATTGGTTTTTCTCTAAACGTCTTAAAAAGTCATGGACACTACATGTCAGGGCGAGTCATTGGTGCCTCAAAACCAATATCAAATCAGCGTCTGTTCTCCAGGTTAGATGCGGTTGAAGCGGGCGTCTGTCTTGTATCAAGCGGCTCGCTATATAAATGTGTTCAAGGTAGGACTGGATGCCTTAAGATTCTCACCAGTACGTGGCCCACACACGTAACAAGCGGGTTGAGCAGCAGGCCAACAACTTGCTCTCATAAAAACAATTAAAGTTATGAACCCTAATCAAAGGCCTCGGATTACCATATCGGATTCATCACAAAATCGACCTCGGAAATTGTACACGGACAACGCTTTAAAAATGGGAACATGGAACGTGCTTAGCCTCTTAAGACCTGGAGATCTCCAGATCCTTTCGAATCAAACAAAGAGTTACACATTAGACGTGCTTGCACTACAAGAGCTTAGATGGTCTGGGAGTGGGATCCATGACACCACCAATGGTTACACTCTTCATTACAGCGGCCATCAGAATGGAGGAGAATATGGAGTTGGCTTCCTTATCCATCAGCGCGCGAAGCATCATATCATCGACTTCAGCCCTATCAACATGCGGATATGCACGGTCAGGCTTCGCACCAAGAAATTTAACATCACGATCGTTAATGTACATGCACCCACCGAAGATAAATCTGATGACATCAAAGATCTCTTCTTTGTCGAGCTGGAGGAAGTCATCAATAACATACCGCACCACGACATTAAAATCATCGTGGGCGACTTTAACGCAAAAATCGGTAGGAGTGCAGAAAATACATCGTACATCGGTCCTAACAGCCTGCAACTTAACTAGTAACAACAACGGCCAATGCGTCAACGAACTGGTAATAACGTACAACTTAGAAAGCCTCCGAGGTCCCGCAATGATTGGTTCGATGATCAATGCCGAAGGGTCGTCGAAAATAAACGAAAGCTTCGTGAGAAATGGTTGGCTCGCAACACTAGAAGCACTCTAGCAGAATATCTCCGCGCTAGGAAAGCTACGACTAAATACCTTCGACAAAAGAAGCGCGATCATATGACGACTGTTTTGCTAACGCCAGAAATCTAACTAAAGACTTCCACCCAAGAAGTACAGCCATCAAAGACGGAAATGGAGAGCTGAGAACAAATGTGGCTGATGTTCTTTCTGTATGGCAAACCTACTTTCAAAATCTGCTAAATCGGAATGACGAAGTAACCCCCATTACAGCAATAGCTCCTCCAGGTGAAGAGGTCTTTGTCGAATATCCCACAGTAGAGCAAGTAGATGCAGCTATTAGTAGATTAAAAAATGGAAAGCCACGCGGTATCGACGGAATCCCCGCGAATTGATTAAGCTCGAAGGCGCTACTCTTGCAACAAATCTATACGATCTCATTGTCTCTATTTGGGACCAAGAAGAGCTGCCGGAGAATTGGAAGACCGCACTCATATGTCCGCTGCACAAAAAAGGAGACCATCTTAAATGTGGAAACTATCGTGGTATCGCCCTATTGAGCACTGCTTACAAAGTGTTGGCTAATGTTGTACTTGCCAGACTCATCCCTTTCGCCGAAAACATCATTGGCGACTATCAATGTGGTTTTCGTTCCAACCGATCGACCACTGACCAATATTTTACCATGAGGATGATCTCGGAAAAATGTTGGGAGTACAACATAGCCGCGCTCATATGCCTAGGAATTTCAGCGAAACTCGTTTCTCTGTGTAAATTAACAACCTCTGGGTCTGTATGTAGAATCGTAATTGAGGGAGCTGTGTAAGACTCCTTTGAAATAACATCTGGTGTTCGACAGGGAGAAGCAATCGCGTCTGTGCTGTTCAATTTGGCGCTTGAATACATAGTGAGAAAAAGCAACATTGAAACTTCGCGCTGTTATTTAATAAATCAGGCCAAATTCTTGGATATGTAGATGATATCGTGCTTCTTGGCCGAAGACCTAGCGATATCAAGGACAGTTTCTTACAGCTCGATCGCTGCGCAAGAAGACTTGGTTTGGAGGTGAACAGCAGCAAAACAAAATTGTTATCAACACCCAGGAACATCTCCATGGTAAATCTCGGAATTGGCGACCAAACTTTGATAGCGTCGAAAACTTTAAATACCTCGGGTCAGTTATAATATCGTCGAATGATATGCAGGCAGATATAAAAGCCCGAATCGCTGCCGCACAACGAGTTTTCTATGCCCAATCGAAATTATTGCGATCTAAACATGTGTCGCAGTCGTGCAAGCTCGCACTTTATAAACCACTCATAAAACCTGTGCTGGCTTTCGAAGCGAAAGCTGGACCATGACATCTAACGATTGTAGATTGTTATCTACCATCGAAAGGAAGGTCATTCGCTCAATCTTTGGTCCAATTAAAGTCGCGGACAACGAATATCGGATTCGTATGAACCACGAGATAAGGCAACTTCTTGGAGGCTGCGATATTATCGGATTCATCAAATCCGATCGAGTTAGATGGCTCGGCCACGTTACACGGTCTCCACAACAACGAATGACCAATAAAGTGTTCCATCAACAACCAGCCGGTGTTCGCCGTAGAGGAAGGCCCCGACTGCGCTGGCGTGACGACGTCGAACAAGATCTACATGTATTAGGATGTCGAAACTGGAGGACGAGAGCGATGGATCGAGACGGATGGAGGACCTTAGTGCGGGCGGCAAAATCCCTCCATGGGATGTGAAAGCCAGAGAGAGAGAGAGAGAGTCTTAAAAAAAGCTTATTTTAATACTATTATTGAGTATTAAAGTTGGCCTCTTTGTTACGATTATAAAAATGTGCGTATTGCTAGGCTATATTTCAAATCCTAGGCTTAAACAGTTTTCAGTATTAAAAGTAATTGACACGTCATAACTTGGTAAAATGTACAAACGAAAGAAGTCAAGACCTCCTTAGGTCAAAACATTTCAACAAAATTTTCAATCTTGAAATTTTAAATGCGTCTAATTTGTATATATAATTAGGGCCTGCTCAAATATTCTGGTAATAATTTTTCTGTTGTAGTTTTTGACGTAAAACACGCCTTAAAACGGTCTTAGACCATGGTAGAATTTGAAGGAAAGAAATGAATTGACGTTCGTTTGGATTTAAATATAAAATTGTATAATTTAGATTTTATAAAATTTAATTAATTAATTTATTTATTTCTCTCAACCATTCAAATATACAATTATTTTAATTTTTTTTTTTTATAAAGTGTGGTTAAGAAGATTGGATAATCTTTGTCAAAACGACAGTTACGATTAAACCAAGTGTTAAAAATTAAATTTACAAAAAAAATATAATAAAGACAAAAGAAAAAAAAACCACAGTAGATTAAAATAAAAATAAAATTATACAAAACAAAAATTATTTAGCAAACATAAACATCACATCTTTAGTTTCCAGTATCCAGTCTTTGACCAAATGCAAAAATTTCCTATCATAAATCATCGTTCTTATATGAGGCGACAATCGATTAAAAAAAGTGGGCGCAGAAACTATATAATATTTTCGAAATAATTCAGATGAAAATGGCGGAACAGAGTACAAATTTCGATAATTATTCCGAACTTGATATGTGTAAACAATTCGCGGCAACCGATGACAACTTCGCAAATAAAACAGTCTTAACACTTTAAAAATATATAGGTGTTGTAAAGGCAAAATTTTGCAGGCATTGAAAATAGGCCAAGAATGATCGTATCGACGCTTGAAAAACATAACTCGAATAATATACTTTTGTAAAATTAATAACGGTTCAATGGTATCAAAATACACTCCACCCCAACATGGTAAACCATAACTGATGCGAGAGTCCACGCAAGCAAAATAAAAATTGAGTAAAACATTGGATGGACAAAATTTACGTATCAAATAAATTGCACGTAATGCAGAATTAACTTGATTTTTGACAACTTGAACATGTGATTTCCAGTTTAAATTTGCATCAACGTTCAATCCCAAATATTTAAATAAACGAACATTTTCAATTTTAATGCAAAGACTGCTACAATTACGTAAGTCACAATTACGTACATGATAAAAAATCTCGGGGATGAAACTTCGATAAGGATCACCAACCAATTTGAAGAACATTACCTTAGTTTTTTCACTGAAGAGCAAGGAGTGATTATCAAACCACGTGCGAAGAATTTTCATGTCAGAATTAATTTGGTTAGTTAGGTCATTAACAGTCAAATCAAAATAACTTAATGCAATATCATCAGCAAAAGCAACAAATTTACCGTTTAAGTTTTGAATTTATGTAAATTAAAAACAAGATAGGACCAAGAAAAGAACCCTGGGGAACACCATGTTCAATAATAAATGGAATGCTTTGCGATTTATCAAACCTAACCATAAATGTTCGATTACTGAGATAAGACTTGAACCATTTCTGTGATACACCTCTAAAACCAATAGACTGGAGCTGACGCAGAAGATGATTATGATCCACCATATCAAAGGCTCTCTTTATATCGATGAAGACTGCACCAACAAACTTCTTCTCATTTAGATTAATATGAATTCCATTTAAGAAATAATTTAACGCAGATTCAGTATTTTTGCCAGATCTAAAGCCGTGTTGATGAGGACTAATAAACTCAAATTTGTCCAAAACCTTCTCAATATGGAATTTCATCGATTTTTCAAACATCTTCAAAATGTTGGGTTGCAATGCAATGGGCCGATAATTGTCCTTAATAATGATATCACCCTTTTTAAACAAAGGGATAACAATTGCAGTTTTTAAAACATTGGTTAATGAATTGTACTAAAACTGGCGCAATTGCTATAACCACTAATTTTAGCATATTCGAGCTAAGATCAAGAATGTCAAGTGCATTACTTGATTTAAGTCCATTAATAATACAAATAATCTCTGATTCCTCGACTGGATTAATAAAAAATGTATCCAACCTTTCAGTAGAGTAAGAACAATCATTAGGACTCATACTTTGGGCAGAAAAGTTAGAAGATCTCAAATCGCTAACGTTTTTGGAGAAATAAAACCCAAAATCGTTAGCAATTGATACAGAGTCAGACAGAATCTCTGAGTTAATAGACAAAATTCTTTTGATATTAGTTCTACTCAAATTCCCGCACAAAATATCATTAACAACCGACAAGGTCTTCTTGCAATCTTTACCACATTCATTAAATTTCCTACTAAAATAGTTGTCTTTAACAGAAACTATAGAATCATTGATTCCGCTACACAATTTGAGATAATATTTATACAGTTTTTTATTCGCCGGGTGTTTTTTACATTTAAGTTATTTATTAAAAATACTAACTTGTTAGAAATCCACGGTTGTTGAGGTCGGTTGGACATGAATCAGCTACTTTTGAAAGCATTGAAACCATATTGGCCAAAATTGATGTGGGGTTACTTAGACTTAATAAACTAGAAAAATCAAGTGACGAGATTAATGATTCAAATTTAATAATATCAAATTTGCTGTACGCCAATTCTTTTTCGTTAACATAATTACCAAGAACCTCTATATCAATTTTAACCAAATCATGGTCCGTAATGTGTAAATTATGCAATGATACATCCTAAGTAGCACAACTATTAACACGAACAAAACAGTGATCAATGCAAGTAGCAGTGTTACTAGTAACTCTTGTGGCAGAATCAATAAGTGACAGAAATCCATTTGATGACAACATAAACATATAATCATTACAGGAAGCTGGAAAGTTCAAAATATCAATGTTCAAATCACCAACAATTATTACACTTTGATTTTTAATTTTCGAGATGAAATTTGAAAACTCACAAATAAATGATGAAATTGGAATAAATTGTAGGCGATACCCACAAACAAAAATATAATTATTATTATTTAATGAAACAGATAACTTTAAAACATCCGCAGAATTTAAAGAAATAGCTTCACTAACACATTGCAAACTTGAATCGTAAAAAGCACAAACACCACCCGCTCTATAATTATTGTTACAGCAACCTATACATTCATAATTAGGAAGATTATAATAATTTAACTCATGATCAAAAATCCAAATTTCCGAAAGAAAAATAATAGATGGATATTCATCAAATGAAATCAAATTTACAACCAGTTTATCAAAATTTTCGCGCATGCTACGAATGTTTTGATGGACAACAGAGAAACTAAAGATGTTGGTTACAGAATTTTTACAATGATAAGTATTAGAATTAGCTAAAACTGAACTATTTAAATGAATTAATATTATTTACAAAGATAATAAACATCTAAACCAAATAAATGTATTTTATTTAGTGATCCGCCATAAAATCGAGTTTATGTACTATTTCCGTAACTGTTGCTCTGACCTTTCCCATTATTACTATTCCATTCTATGACTATAAGTAGCAGCACCTGACTGTAAGTAGCTCAATGTCATGTGTCGAACCATGGGTTTACTGGTAAAATTTTGGCTATTTCTCCACAAGAAAAAAATAAATATCAAACTTTAGGAAATTTGTGATTTTATGGCAAGTAATGTCTTATAATAAGATTGGCCCAATATCGTAAATTTGTACAACGATCAAGAATGTGGAAAGTTCTCAGGCCAGAGAATAATAAAAGATTTTTAAAATTAATAAGAAAACTAAATAAGAATAATATTTTAAGATCAAATTCGTCCCTTTATATTAACCAAAATAAAATAAATGAAGTTTAAATATCCAATTCAACAATCGAAAACTGTTAAATTATTTAATTCGCATTTTCACAATAAACGTCAAACATAAATAGTATTCGAGCAGCGAAAAAAGAGAAGAGTATGTTTTAACATTAAAATGTCAAAAACTACAACGGGAAAATTATTACCACAGTATTCGAGCAGACCCTTAGTCTACGCAATGAATTTTCTTCGTTGGAGAAAAATCAGCTTAAAAGTGGCTTTATTTGATTCGCAATCTTTGCACTGGCTCAGCTATGCTGCGCTTCGCCTCGCATTCAAATATAATTGCTTGTCAAACAAGTATCACTTTTAATCCTAACGGCACAATGTACTATTTTCTCCAAACTTATTAAAAGTCGCTTGTCTTTATACTTTTATTTGATATTATGGTTGACGGTTTTGTTAAAATTATAAAAATGTTTACGTTGCTAGGCATTTTTCAGTATTAAAAATAATCATAAAAGTAAATACACAAACAAAAAAAATTCAAGACCTCCTTAGATACACAAAATGTTGAATGTTGTCTGTATCAATGTATATGTGGATTTCCACAGCTTGCCAAGATGTATAATAAGCGCATACTTTTTCTTTGTTTCAAATATATTTCCATTTGATTTTTTCGTGTCACTTACACTGTACACACTGGTACATAATTCGTGTTCGTTTTGCTCATATGTGACGCTCGTTCCATTTTTATATGCATTTTCCATTACGTAAAGATACGTATATTACATCAAGATCGTGCGGGTACCTAGCTCTCTAGTAAGTACTGAAATTTACAAATTTATTTAACAAATAATTTCCTAAATTTGCAAATTTATAGATTACTAAACCCATTAAATTGATTTTTCTGTTTCTATAAACTACCAAAGTTTACCTTAACATTTTAATTAAGTTATTTTTAAATATCCAAAACCAAAATATTCATTCAAAAATTGTTTTGCTTAAATTTGTTGGTATTCCAACTTTTTTTTTTCTCCTTAATCATTATCTTCGATTTCCCATTGGTTAAATTGTTGCTAGTTTATTTAATTTTTGATTCCCCAATCGACCTTTATTTCAAAGTTTTAGTTTACAAGGCAAAAATATATCTGATTAATATTTAATTAATAATTACATAAAGTCCATTTCAGAACTATATACTTAAATTAAATTTTTTCTTTATAATAACTAATTAAAAAAATGAAAAATCAGGTTGAATGAAAGTGTGGTGAATGTGATATGCTTAAAGATTAAAATTATCAGAAGATTCTCTTGTCACCCCTTTTATTTCGTTTCATTTCATTTTAATACAATATATGCCAATATCACCACGTTAGGTAAGAAGACATGGTGAAACTCTTGCTACCCGCAAAAAAAAAAAAATATTAAGAAAGGAAACGAATCTGAATTTAAAAAAAACGTTATGTATGCAAGTTGTTTCTTTTATCAGCCATTTCCATCAAATTCAATGTCAAAAACATTTTGTATTGTATAACAAAAAGCTAAATGAATAGCAAAAGAAATAAAAAAACACCTTTTATAAAAGAAGCATGTTACAACAATCAATAATATGGACCTATTATAAAAAAGTTAATTCGTCACACTTTAGTTTATAACATAATAACAGCAATAAATAAACCAAAAAAAACAACTGATTAGATCCCACACATGAAGTAAAATGGCGCATCCATAATAAACAAAATGTCTACGAATGCCGTGAAGTTTACGTCAATTCTTTCACTCCTACGCCAATTTATATCTTATCAATCATGATTATAAATTTGTTTGTGGATCAATACCATCTCAGACATGGATAATTTTTTTTTTTGTTTATACTATTGTATGTTGCTTCGTATGTACATAATAATTTCTTGTTGACTTTGAAGAATAATTTTAAATATGTTCTGTATGTAGCACATGTACATATATTAAAAGGAAACAAAATGTACAACAAATAAAAACGAAATTAAAATCATCCTCGGATATAAAAATATCTTAACCTAGTTTTCACAGTATGTATACATTATGTATATAAGAGCTTATTATCCACAAAAAGACATTGGAAAAATAAAAATTGTGTATCACATATACAAGGTGGTAATTTTAATTTCCCCGTAGCCCGAATAATACCACGTGACGTCATGCGCGAGAAATGATATGAAGTTGGTTGTACATAAATTTGTTTTTTTACGTAAAAAATGGATGATTAAAATTCAAGGTACCAGCATATAATCATTTTTAAACGGTTAATTTGTATGCCCAACTAACGAGCGAGTAGTTTTCTAGTTTTCTTTTTTTTTTTTGTATTATGTTGCTTGTAATAGATAAAGTTGATAACATAGACAAAATATAAAATAAAATAAAAAATCAATATTATATTAAAAACTAATTAATTTTCTATTTTTGTTGTTTTTTCTTCTGAGAGTTCTCAGAAATGCCAAGAACATTATAAATTATTGATTTTTTTGTTTTTCTTTTTTTTTTAATATTGTATTATGTATTATGGAGAACTGACTTATTTATATTTGATTTTTTGCTATAAAAATTGATATTCGCAAAACTTACATTTTTTTGGTTTAGGTTTTCTGGTTTGAAAATTAATATGTGGATGAATTTTTAATCAGTAAACACAACAATATTTTTTTTTTGTGGTTTGCTACTTTTTATAAGTAAATTTTTTGTGGATTTTCTATTTAATTTAATCACTTTGCCATTAAATATTTGTTTAACAAATAAATAAACTTTAACTTATATATGTACAAAAAAAAACGGAAATCAATACACAAAATATATTATTTCACTTCACTTGTATTATATTAGATTGCAAAATATAAAATTGATAAATTTGTTTTTTTTTTTTCGTGTATGGATGAATGATAGAAAAAAGGCAAAAAATAATAAAATAAAATCTAAATGAAGGGAAAATTCGGATTTTCACAAGCTTTCTTATAGCAACTTTTTTTTTTCTTTTTTATGTCCGTATATTTTATAAACTTTCTAATATTTTATTAACTATTATTTGTTGTAACTTCGAATAATTTAGATAAGAAATAAAAATGATTTTTATTTTTATTTCATTATTATATTTTTAATTTATTTTAATAGTTAAGAATTTTCGATTCTATATTGTAAGTATAAAAGTCGAAATAGCAATCACACTTATGAATGTGATAAAGATGAATATATGTGTACATTTAGAAAAAAAAAAAAAAAAAATTGCAGATGGTGGTTTTCGCTATAAAACCGAATATACATTGTACTATAAAGTTTTTACATGAATTACGGTAAATTAGTTAAGTTTTATACCATACAATATCAGTGCCATCTCTATAATATACCAAGCAACTAGTAAAATTTCAATTTATTACATTGACGTGCAATTTTCTTGTACTAACCGATACCGAATTACGTGTAGACTATGCACATAATAGAGAAACAAAACTGTTTGTTCTTTTTTAGTTTATCATTTATTATAAAGTCATAAAAAAAGGTAATAATCGTAAAATAAAACTATAAAAAAAAAGTTTTTATATAAAACAAAAGAAAATAGATAAATAAAATGTAAAGAGTTGAATTTTATGACGGTCGCATAATCTTGTAATGTTTCTTTTTTAAACAGACATTATAATAATAGTACGAGTAGTGCACGTTGTAATAATTAGCTTACATGGTTTATTATTAGTTTAATTAATTTTGATATTCTTTTTGTATCGTACTTTAGAACCATCTTGTAATGTTCAATATGGATCGCGATAAACTACAAGAATAACGCTAATAGAGTAATAGTATATAATATGTACATAGTTCGTTGGTTTATGCTAGCAAAATTATTTATTGCATGTGACCTAATTAGGCAACAGACTTTTAATCCTTTACCATTCTATTATGGTTATTGCATATTACCATTTTTACCGTTCGGTTTTCTCTAGATGCTTAGTTTTATTGCCATAATGAACACGTATAATAAAGCGCAGAATTAATCATAGAAATGACGTCATTAGGAGGTTTGCCAGTGTAAGCTAAAGCTATGTCATCGGCAAACTTAGTATAAAGACCATGCAATTTAAGTTTAAAAACCGAATTAGTATAGACCAGAAATAGCAGAGGGCTCAATACTGAGCCTTGCGGAATACCAACGTCCACAATTTTTGGTTCACTTAAAGTGTTATTAATTTTAATTCGAACCGGTTTGTTGGCAAGGTAAGACGCGAACCACTTGTTAGAACTCCCCTAAAACCAATATCATTTGGAATATTCAGAAGAATTTTATGGTCAACTTTAGCAGCATCAATAAATAAACCAGCACAAGCTTTACCAATGTTAAGTCCGCTTGTGTTCAAAAATGCCAACAAGGCTGATTCGGTACTCCTGATGGTTACTTAATAAATTATTCTGATCTAAAAAAAAAAATGACTCTGTTTTTCACTGCCTTCTCTAAAATTTTCAAAATTACTGGCTGCAAGGCTATAGGTCTATAATTGCCTTTATCATTACGATTGCCTTTTTTAAACCACGGAATAATAGTAGCAGTTTTCAGTCTTTCAGGGACTATTAATTGTACGAAAGAAAGATTGAAAATATGGGACGGGGCTGACATAATTAACAATAGCTTGACATTTGCAAAAGTTACTTAGTCAAGAGTACATTTATCTCTGTGTGTGTTGGCGATTATTTACAATTTTAGAAATTATTTACAATTTTAGACATGATTTGCGAGGCTGAATCCGATCCCACATTCATCAAAAGGATCATTACTGGAGACGAGACGTGGGTTTATGAGTACGACACGCAATCCAGACATCAGGCAAGTGAATGGCGTTCACCAAAAAAAAAAACCACGTCGTTTTCAGTCAAAAAAAGGCAATGCTCACGGTTTTCATGGATTACAACGGTGTAGTGCATCATGAATTTTTGCCAGAAGGCCAGACCGTAAACAAAGAATATTATTTGGGCGTTATGAGACGTTTGCGTGAAGCAATTCGCCGAAAGAGACCAGAATTATGGGCAGAAAACTCGTGGATTTTGCACCATGATAACGCACCGTTGCACAGTGCCATCATTATTCGTATTTTTTGACGAAAAATGCAACAAATACCATCCAACAGCCACCGAATTCACCTGATTTGGCTCCCTGTGACTTCTTTCTGTTCAATCGAGTTAAAAAACCATTACGGGGAACGCGTTTCAGCAGCCGAGAGGAAATTATGGAAAAATCGCCGACACACACAGAGTAGATGTATTCTTGACTACGTAACTTTTGCAAATGTCAAGCTATGACGCTGAGATTGAGAGGGAATATCAACAACAGATGTACCAACTTAACAAAAAAACAGAACTCAAATGGGAACGATGGGAGCGCCACACGGTGGTTATTCCTAGAACTTGTTGATCAAGGTATTCCAAATTGTTCCATGGGAACTTGCCGAAAATCGAAAACGGGCTTTGAATAAGCTACGGTTTTAACATTTTATTTCACTCGTTGTACTGATACGCATACCACTGATGAAGGCTTACTCCTGATGAATTAGTCGAAATCGTTTCGTGGCAATTTGCCGAAAATCGAAAATGGACTGGGAATACGCATATGATTTTAACATTTTATTTCTATAAATTTTTAATTTTTTCCCTGATTTGTATTGTTGGAAAATTTCCTGGTTGGGTTTTTTTTTCCAACGAGTGGATAGCAAGTAGCATAAGGATCGGCAAACCAAAACACAAGGAGGTTTGGAAAATTTTTAAAAAAGCGAAAAAAAAAATAAAGGAAGACAGTCAAGTTAGAACGAAAAAAAGAAAATAAAAGTTGTGTATTGAACGTTGTGAAAAAAAGTATAATAAAAAGGGCTAAATAAAATAGTTCCCTCCCGATTACCGGAGAATAGTCCATTAGTAATGAACAACAGTGTCAAGAACCTTAAGGTAAACCTAAGTGCAAAATAAAAAAATATAACGGGAAAACTAATACGTTGTGTTAATAGAGTAAATTTAAAGGTGATAAAATATCGATCTAAAACAACAGTATGTTAAGGTAAACCTAAGTGCTAACACATAAAACGGAAAAACTAATACGTGGTGTTAATAGCGTAAATTTAAAGGTGATAAAATATTGATATAAAAAAAGTTTCAATAAACAAAAAAAAAAAGGACATTACGGTACATGAACCGTATTTTATATAAAAGACAATAGTCACAATAGTCCATTATATTGGGGTCCAAGACCCGTCTTAATAGGATAAGGCAAAACAAAACAAAACAAAAATTCGTCTCAACCAGAAGGAGTGACGAAGCACCCCAAAGGCCTGACGAAGCACGCCAACAAGGACGTCCATGTTGTGCGAGGAATTGACTGACGGTTGAGTTTTTTTTGTTGGGTTTTTCCAGATTCTTGCTATTATTATATATATTTCTTTGTTTGTACTTTTTTTGTTTTCATTTTTTTTTTTGTTGTTGTTAATACCCCTCATAATATTAGAGAGGAGTTTAATTCCGTCCCGCAAGACATACTCTGCCCGTGTTGTTTTTTTTTGTGTTTTTTTTGGATATTGAATTTGTAAATAAAATTAATTATGTTTATCCTAAACATGGTGTTGAAATTTAATTAAGAAAGTTTTATTTACTGAGGGATGAGCTAAGAAATGAGGTATGGTCAACTGGTTTGGTGATACGTATGGAGCGGAGCGGTGGTAGGGGAACAGGCCATTCCACCATGGTGCGTTCGATATGATTCCCTGGCCTCCCTTTCTGATATTATTGTTAAATTTATATTGTGTTTTCTTTTATTTTCTAGTTTTTTTTTCGCTTCGCCCTCGTGGCTTCGGCCAAAAATGTGTCTCTTATAATTTGTTGTCCGGCTACATCAGGAAGGGATGCTCCAGTGGATTCCGGCGCTAGCATCGTGACTGTGCTGGACCGTTCCTCCTCGTTGTCCCTTGCACGCTGAGCGGGGGGAAGAGGATACCAGCCATTTCCACCCGGTGGTGTTGATTGTGGTGGTTCCTCGTCTCGGCGCTCGGTGGGGCATCACTTAGCCTCTTCATTCCAATTCCCTTTTCTTCTGTCGAGGTCCCCCATTGTTGGCAGGAAATTTAATATTACAATTTTTTTTCGACCAATAAATGGGCGGTACACTCTTTGTCATTTTCTAGTCCTTGTCATCTATGCGGTCAATTTTATCACGAATTTATGTTCGGAAACCCGACGCCCCACTCTGAGCTTAGCCCGCCAGTGATACTGAACCGAACCTCTAAATTCGTGTTCTGACAACGGAATCATGGTCCCTTATCCTCGGAGGATAAGTCGATACCTTGACCAACAATAAATTTTCGTTACAGTATTATGTAATTTTTATTTTTAGTTTTATTTTGCACATTATCAGCATATTTACCATAAATTGTTTAACTTTTTAAAATTTTATTTATCTTAGATATTTCCCTAATTTGGCAACTTCAGTAAGTATATTATAGGTAATTTTATAATTTTAAGTTTTTTCTAGAAAGAACGGTCACAGTTTATTCATCACATTATGTTAAATAAAGTAATGGTGCTTATTATTATCAATAATTTACCTTTCTTGTAATCGACATAATAAAATTAAAAACATCAAAAGGTAAATTAAATAAATAACCTAAAATTTGTAAAATCACTATTAATCTCTTAGAAAATACAATCACAGAATATTTCACCAATTAAATTTATTTGCGAAAATTGTTCGTTCTATGTGCATATGTGCAATTATCAAATGAATGATCTGAGAGAGAGTCATATATCTGTAATGCAGTTGAAAGCTACCCTTGACATTGAACTTGATATACAATATTGGTCTAGTTATTTTATCTTTTGTATTTGTATACATTTTTTTGGCAGTATTGTAGCAATTAAACCCATTTCTAGTGAAATTATTGTCATTTACAATTACATTCTTAACCTTGTCTGTAATATTATGTAAATAGTTCAATGATCCGATTACTGAGTTGTTTTTAACGTCGGTTTTTGTAAATTTTGTCTACTATTATAAAACACTAAGGATGGTATTGATCTATCTATTGGCCAGAATCATCATCCAATGACGAATCCGGTTGGTTATCCATTAATTTAATGTTCTTATATTAAAGTGATTTAATTAATTTAGTCGGAAAATTGTTATTCTGTAGTATAGTATTTCAAACACTATTTCCTTATTGTTTTTATGGTATATTACTAAGAAATAGGGTCCGCTTAATTAAAGCAGAGCCTACTCTATAAATAAGAGCCTCCACATTGACTGTATTTTTTACTAAGCTTAAAATAAGGTACATACAATTTTTTCTTTACTGTGAAACTATATGGGAAAATGATTGTTTTCATTTACATTTTTAGTCTGTAAGAATTATGAGCTTTTATATTATTTTTATACGAAAATATTCATAAAACATGTAATTTTATTTGATTGAAAAATCGAATCATGAAAATGTTTATTTCTTTCAAAAATAAGTTATTTTTCAATTTTAAAGTGTTGTTGTTTTTGTAATAACGTCATAAACTAATAACTCAAAATTTACAAACAATACAATCATCATCTCTTTCATTGCCTCCATTCAAATTTGAATTTGAATATCGTTCTGTTATTATTTTGAATTTGCAAGCATGCTAGATTGTTTCGATTTTTTGTTTTCTTCACGCTCATTGTATTGAATTAAGTTTTTCTGTTTGGCTCTTTTTGATTTATTTTAATTTCGATTGTTCCCATTGGTTTTAGATGTGGACAAATCATGACGTCATTAAATTGAATTTCTTTTTAATACATATTGTTATTGTTGTAGAATGTTTTTTAATTTAAATTCCTTTAATTTCTTTTGATTATTGCTGGAAAATCAGGAAATTTGAAAATCTGTGTTTTAAATGAGTAAGACATTGAGTTTAGGGCTTGCAAAACCGTCAATATTTTCAAAAACCGGTTTTCGGTTTTCCAAAATTTTTTAAACCGGTTAAACCGGTTTTCAGAACCAATTATTTTTCACATAAAATAAAAATTTGTAGTATCTGGTACATCGATAGACATTTCATTTCCATATACAGGTTTTTTATTTAGTACCTCCAAAACTGCTAAATGTATGCCATGTGCTATCAGCTGAAATTATATCTCCTACCCTTTTCATTACGGAAGCGCCATCCGTTGTTATTGCTACAATGTCGGACTTAAGACAAAGACCATATTATTGAAGTTTCTCATCAATAGTTTCAACACATCTTTTAGCAGGCATAGGTCCTTTAACTCGACCTAATCCCAAGTTCCAAAATGAATTGTTTGAATGTACATTCACGTTAAGATATCTTCTGTTTCTTACAGAAGTCCACTCATAAAACGTTAAACTATATTTTTGCTTATCTTTTTTTAAAAGTTCTAATACATTCTTAATTAGGTCTTTTATATTTTCGCCATGTTGCTTAATTAAATTAGAAATTCCAATAATTGATTTTGGAATATTTGTTAATCCACGTGCTGTTAGACCAAGCCTTAAATCAGTTGATTCACAAATCGTTCTAAACGATATTCCATGACACACAGTAGGACATTCGTCAGTTTTCCAGACATTCCCGAAGCAGACTTGTATTTGCCATGCTACTATTTGATGGTTTAGCTTTTTCTAAAATTATGCTATGTATGGGTTTTAAATGGTTGTGCATTCCACTTGTACTTCCACCGGTACTCTGAATAACTTTGCAACAATTTGTACATTTCCTTGAATTTTTATTGGCATTTCCACTACCTCGAACAAAATAAATCCAGACCGAATTTTGGTTATCGGATGAAACAATTTCTTCATATTTTTCGTCATGCAACATCAGTTTTGATTCTTTGTAGGATAAAAGATATAAAATAAACAATCTATTTAAAAACCTGTTTTTTCGGTTTTCAATTTTGGCCGGTTTTACCGAAAACAAAAAGCAAGCCCTAATTGAGTTGTTTATATCGATGTTAGCAAAAATTATTTAACTGGGTTAAACTTTTAATTCATGTTTTTTCGTCAATCGAAATCGCATTTTTTCATACAAACTCTATGAAAATAAATGAATTTTTCGTGTTTCTATATCCCTTATTTTAAGTTCATTTTTCACATGCCGGCTCTATTTACATCAAGATGGTTCAGATTAAAGCATCTGCAACATTTTTTTTGATACTAAACGGATGAGAAGACAAAAAATTCTGCATTCTGCCAGAAGATGTTGATTTTCTAAACCAATTCGTCGTTAATCTACCGTTATAATTCCTATGTATTTTAACGTCTAAAAAAGGTATACTTTTATCGTTCTCTGTCACTATCGTAAATTTAATTTTGGTACTGTACTGTTCGAATATTACCCTTGTGCTTTCAATACATTCTTTAGGCAACGTCAGAAGAATATCGTCCGCATATTTAAAAGTTAGCGTTGGTTTATGTAGTATTCTTATGGAAGCATACTGGAATAAATCCTCCATTACAATATCTGCTAAAATTGGTGATAGGGGGTTACCCATAGCTAAACCCGATTTTTATCTAAAAAATGTGTTATTAAATTTAAAGTAATTATTTTCTGTGATACAAAATCTAATTAAGGTATGGAATTGTGATTTCATGAGATCTGTGAATCTTGTTAGTCTATGCCCAATGCAAGTTTATCAGTTGGAGTACTTTAAGTAACGGTATATAGTATGTTTGTGAAAAGCGATACCACGTCAAAAGACAGAAGAATTTCATTAGGTTTTAATTCCTTTCTTTTGAGTATTGCTACTAGTTGAAAAAGAGGTTTGAACATTAAATGGGCTATTCTCTGTTAATTATTTTAAAATGGAACTGATATATTTTGATATAAAATACGTTGGTGAGCCTAGATTGCTAACAATAGGACGTAAAGGTACATTAGGATTATGCAACTTTGATAGTCCATAAATGCCATAGCGTTCTTGTTAAACATTTTTTTAGCTTGGCCTGGTTCAATTATGTTTAAATTCACTAGTTCCTCGATTAATATTTTTGCGCGTTTATTAAGATGGGGGGTCCACATCTATCTTTTGGTAGGTATTATCATCATTCAGTAAATTTTGAATTTTAATTTCATAGTCCGATTTAAGCATAATTACTGTTTTATTACTCTTGCCGCTATGCGTAAAAATAAGTTCTTTAGATTTTCTAATAAATTTTTCGGTTTTATTAGCTAATTCCAAAGGTTTTTGATCGATTGGACTGAACATAATGTGATGAATAACATGTGTTCTTTCTAGAAAAAAGTTAAAACTATAAAATTACCTATAATATATTTACTGAAGATGCCACATTAGGCGAAATATCTAAGATAAATAAAATTTTAAAAATTTAAACAATTCATGGTAAATATGCTGATAATGTGAAAAATAAAACTAAAAATAAAAAAAATATTTTATTTCACTCGTTCTGCTGTATTCACCGAAATAAAAATCTTTCGAATTGAGGCTAAATGTTGTATACCATAAAAATACCAAAAATACTTTCTTATCAAAAGTAAACCGTTAGTATGCCAATCTCAAAACCCTATACCCTTAATCCGAGAGATTTTTAGATCGGTCCATACAGCAGAACGAGTGAAATAAAATGTTAAAACCGTAGCGTGTTCTCAGCCCATTTTCAATTTTCGGCAAGTTGCCACTGAACGATTTCTACTAACTCTTATGAGGAGTAAGCCGTTGGTATGCCCATCTCAAGCCCATATAGCCTTAATCCGAGAGAATTTTAGTTCGGTTACTATAAGGCTTCTCTGGTAAAGGTGGAATAGAATTTAAAGGGCCAGCATAATACGCTACGCTATGAAAAATAAGATAAAAATCAAAAACTAAATATTTCATATTCTTTAATTTAAAATTTAATATTCAAGTTTAATTTTCATATTTTTATAAAACAATAATTTAAAATTTGAATTTAGAAACTTTTTCTTCAGCATCTACACTTTTTCTGGTTAGCTACACTTTAGTCAAGAAATGAACTCAATTATTTCGGTATCACAATGGACCGTCACCGGTCTAAGTGTGCGTAAGCAGCCTCTCCAACCTAACCTAACCTAATTATTTCGGACTAAATTTCAGATAAGTAGCCTAATTTATCGCAAACTCAAAACAAAAACAAATTTCTCGACCCAAGAAATTTCTAGAATATAGGAAAATATTTCGTGAATTTTCCATATATAAAATCGTATGAGGTGCAAATTCAAAGCCAACTCAAAACATAAACCGCATGTTCCGATCCGAGTAGTTCAAATGAAATAGAACAATGTTTCTTTTAATTGGATTTATAACTAAATCTAAAACCGAAAAATAAAGTAAAATTCTTAATAACTGGGATTGGATATAAAAAATATTTTACTTTCGTTTCGTAAATACTCGTAAATAAAAAAAATTGGGATAGACGAAATTGTATTGCCTGCCCTCGATACATACTCGTAAATAAAAAAAACTGGGATAGACAAAATTGTATTGCCTGATGAAACTTTCTGTTTTTGCCGGGATAAAAAACTGGGCTAACTGTTGGGGGTACAAATAAGTTTTGAGTTTTTTTTTTATAACTTCAAAGGTTTATTCAGAGAAATTGGTACAATGTATTATATTCAAAGTATTGTCCACCGTTAGCTACGACTTTTCCCCTTCTTTCAGGCAGCATACGGATTCAGCGTCGAAAAAATTCCTCGTCTTTTGAGGTGATTCGAGAATCGACCCAATTTTTGGCTTCTTCGTAAGCAGTAAACAAGTGGTAAAGAAGTGGAACAAGTGGTTGTCGGAAGAAGCAATGTCTGGTGAATACGGCAGGTGGGGTAGGACATCCCATTGAAGCGCCCTCCAAAGTTTCCTTGACGACTTTTGCAACATGTGGCCGAGCGTTGTCGTGCAAGATCACTTTGTCATGTCTTTTGGCGTATTGTGGGCGTTTGAGCTTGAATGCTCGGCTTAATTGCATCAATTGTTGTTGATAACGTTCTCCAGTGATGGTTTCGTTAGGCTGGAGTAGCTCGTAGTAGATCACTCCGAGCCCATCAGATGCACAACATTAGCTTCTTGCCAAGAATATTCGGTTTGTCCGTTGAAGTTGATGCATGACCGGGCTTACCCCATGATTTTCTGCACTTTGGGTTGTCGTAGTGGATCAACTATTCGTCCTCCGTCACAATTCTATGTAAAAAACCCAATTTCCTTATTTTCTAGCACCAAACCCATGGCCTTGAGACGGTTCCCAAGACACTTCCCAAGTTTCAGCGAGGTTCTTTGTCATGAATCTTTGTTCAGTAATGCCTTCAACTCAGCGTCTTCAAATTTTACTAGCCTTCCTTCGCGTTCTTTGTCACTTGTGTCAAAATCGCCACTTTTAAAACGCAAGAACCAGTACTCACATGTTTTTATTGATGGAGCATGTTCCTCATCTGCTTCACACAGCAATCGATGTCCATCAGCTGCACTTTTCTTCAAATTAAAACAAAATAACAGTACTTCCCGCAAATTGTGTTTTATTGGCACGAAGGCTGACGTGGTTAGAGCACAAAAAAAATATGTTGTTTACACTTCAGCGAAATGATACAATATATTTACGAGAATGTAGTTGCAAGATGGTCCGATGCGATTTAATACTAGTTACGCCATCTTTTGTAAATCCCTGAAAACTTATTTGTACAACCAATATCTTAATTTAAATACTGAGCAAACAACAGCCGTTTGTCCGCAGGAGTTTTTCAGGCTTGAAATGATTCAACAGATACTTATACAAACAGGTTTTTACATAAATCTTTTGCGAGTTGAGCATGAACTCGTTCGTTGTTATTATATTAACTTACTATTTTGATATTTATTTGTGAGCGTAAAATGCAAAGATCCTTAAACTTTAGTACTTACCATTTTTATAATTAAGTTACAGATTAGGAAGCCCTCATTTTTTAAATACAGTAACTTAATTATAAAACTTTGTCGTAATTGATTCTAACTAGTACATACATATTGTACATAACCCTTTTTCTGCAAAATAAAATTTCAATTTCCCCAAATTTTGTGTGGAATTTGCTTTTTTATATCATATTGCGTTTTCTTTGAAATAATAAAAAAATGGAGGTGTGGCCAACACACGACTTTCTTTCACGAACAGAGAATTTTGAGAAATTTAATTTTTTTTTTTATAATTTTTAAATTTTTTTTTTTATAATTTTTAAATTTTTTTTTTTTTTAATTTTTAAATTTTTTTTTTAATTTTTTTTTTTGTAATTTTATTTGTTTTTAATTTTTGGAAACATTTTGTTTTAGTAGTTTTTTGTAAACCTTATACTTTTTAAGATATTTGCAAAATAAATTTTCTGGACCAAGGGAGTGGTCACTTCCGGTTAGCCGATTTGGAGTAAAATTCACTGGGACCTCCCAATTTATCAAAAAAGCTTAAATCTGAAGTTTCAGTTCGATTGGTTAAATCATCTGGGCTATAGAGAGGACACAGACAGACACCATTTCGAAATCCACTTTTTCGGACTCAGGGAACCTCAAAACAAATAAATATCTAAAAATTTCAAGGTCCAAAATTTTCATGATTACTATACTTTATTTTACTAGAGTAAAAGAAAGTAAAAATAGAAGAAAAGATAAATAGAAGATTTTCATTGAATCGGGCCCAACAATATCATAATTGACCTAAAACCAATTATTAAGTCCAAAGAAAATTTTGTAGAAGTTTTGTAGAATAATAAGGTTTTCGAATTTGGTTAAAAATAAAAAAAAAATAATTATTAATTTTTGTAATAATACGAAATTTTACCGATTTATTATTACACAAATATTGTTTAATACAATATTATAAATATAATAAAATATTTGCATATAATATTTACACCCTTGACCAAAAGTTTGGTACTTTTGGTCCACAAAATCCAACCAAACCAAATGTGGTAAAATCTAGAATTTCAGCCGTGTCAATATACCTCTACCGTCCCTAAACTCAGGTA
The DNA here is from genome assembly GCA_958295665.1 of Tipula vernalis. NCBI lineage: Eukaryota > Metazoa > Arthropoda > Insecta > Diptera > Tipulidae > Tipula > Tipula vernalis. The sequence continues at coordinate 216,420,827 of OY282560.1, read as the reverse complement.
TAACAGACATAAGCGGTTGGAAACAAAATTTTGAATATTGAGTTGAGGAAACCCAGCTGAACTGTTACAAGTCGCTTTATGACATATTCTATTCCACTATTCACGACAATGGCAATTTAATACCAACACAAAAGTTGCAATACCTGAAAGGCGCTTTAAAGGACGTAGCTGCAGCGTTATTAAAATATCTCAGTATCACGGATGACAACTATGTAGTAGGGTCTAACAAAATTTAAATAGCGATACGAGCGAAAAATGTATGCAGTACAAGCATTTTGTTAAAAACTTTATGAGTCAGCCCAGTGTACCAATAGCAACCAGCCAAAATGTTAGGAAGCTGTTAGATACTTCCGATGAAGTTATCCGATGGTTAAAGGTACTTGGTGAAACCACTGACGTGACCAATGGCTAATTTATTTACTAACCTGTAAATTGGATGGGAAAACTAATCAGGGTCCGTCGAAGCTTAGATGCAGATTATGTAGCAGGAAGCTCCAGATAGTAAGTGTGTGTAATTTATCCAATGGTGAGTTTAACCATCCGTTTGCAAGATTTATGTGAAGTTCCCCATCTCATCCTACACCAGAAGCCCATAAATCTTGAATAAGGATTTTCGCCTGGATCACCACTGGTGTTAACCATCCTAGCTGGTCGAAAGTTTTGATGCATTTGATAAGATTGTTCGTTTGTACATTGTTGTTTTACCTTCTGACAAAGATATTTTAAATTTAAAAGTGTCTGTTGAAGAATTCCAGAGAAGTCCAAGTGTTTTTACTGTATCATTAAATTCTATTGACGATTGGACTAACACGGATTCCATCTAGTGGGCAATTTTTAAACTGAGCTAGCTGATAATTTGACTTTCGAAATTGTTGTAAATACTAGAAGCATCTGTCATACATTCATCTTTAATGAGTTCTATATGGTTTAGTTGGATGTATTCGTTCATGAATCTGTCATGTTGATTCTTAAAGTCTTCATAGTTTCATAGTTCTTTGGATTCCCAAAAGCGTTTTAATTGCTTATATAGCTCTGTTATTTGCGCTATGCACTTACGACGCATCGAATGCAGGCTCGGCTAGGATTATTTCCTTTTGTAGTTTGCTATATAAATCCAATAAGTTCTTGTTTGGAAGTGGTTTAGTGATATTCCTCAGAACTAAAGCATAAGCTTGTATTTATTTATTTATTTGATCACTAAAATTCTCCCCGGCTTACTTACACACCTTATTTTGAGCATGTGTTCATTCATAATAGAGTATACAGAAATGGGTTGATAACATATATAGCTAACAAAACAAATTTTAGCCAGGCCTGCGGTTCAACCATCAATACTGCTTATTTCTGGGTTTAGATCCTTTTTCTGGTTACTTCTTCAAATTTCCGTTTTAATATTCTTAACTCTGTAGTGGCGCCATGGATTTTTTTTTCAGCAGGTTCCGCTCAACAACATAATTAGCAAATTATAATTTAATTCAGTCTGACTGACTTGAAAGTCAAATTTGTATCTTGAAGATCGATAGAAATCTTGAACTTATGTCTATTGCTATATGTTGATGTGAACGTCCTTTTGTTGCTGAAATTCCGGGAACTTCAGTTAAAACTCTTGGCCTTGCCAAGCATAGTTGTTGTGCTCTGTGACGAAAGTAGCTTCTGCGCCTGGTTTGTTTAGTGCCCGTAATATGTTGAAACCATCGTAAATATTCTGTACTTTTACTAGGGCTGTTGCTAAAAGTACTCGGCCACAATCCTTGTCGAATGTTAATATGTTCAGCTCGGCAATACTGTGTTCTTAGTTTTTCAAGTGTAGCATACTCGTAGAAGACAATGCATTTTGGCGCAATTGCTTAAAAAAACTGTGGGGCTATTTGTGAATTCGATTATAAGATTCGAATTTGATTAAAATAAAAAACTAAAGAATCTGATTTAATTCCAATAGGAATCCAATACTTCGAACACTTGAATACGTTCGAATCGAATTCACAAATAGCCCTCCTGATTTCATTTAATTCACAAATAAAACTCTCATAATAATAATTGTCTCTCTAAAACTGCACCACCCTGTACACACACATCAAAATATCAACCATATTTTGTTTACAAAACATAATCGATCATATCAATGGAAACACAATTCAAATACAATAAAATATCAAATAACATAATTTAACGCAAAAAAAATAAAAAATTAACCAAACATAAGAATTTTTATACACATTTGTTTCTTTTTCAGTTTGATTCTAGGAAAATTCGTGACTAAAATTTTCAAATTATTTTTGTTTTATTTTCACTTTTTTTTGTTCCGCCGTTGTTTGTCTGAAAATAAACATAGCCTTCTTAAATTTGTTTATTTTGTGAGTGTATGTGTATGTGTTTGTTTGTGTATACTTACAGTAGGCATGTATAATATGCTTTATAGTGCTGTTGTTTTTTTCAAAAATTAATGAGAAGAATTCGTGCGAATAATAAGAAATTCTAAGGTCTCTGTAATTGGCAAAAAAAACCCTTAACATAAATCCAAAAAGTTTTCCGTTTTGTTTCTCTGTTGTTAAGTTTTCATTTTGGTATCTTTGTTATCATTATTGCTTTTGTTGTTATAACATTGTGTTTTTCCTACTTTAAAATTAACAATATAAATTGAAAAAAAAATGCTTGAGATAATCTTAAGTAATAAAAAAGCAAATAAAAAAAAATGGAAGGAAAGAAGAGACAAACAGGAAAAATTGTCCGTTGCAATACCAAGGAATTAAATTTAGGTGCATGGCAAACCTAGAATTTTGCATAATATGGTGCTTCATGAGATTTTATTTATTTTGTCGTACATATGCACAATGTTTTATAATACATATTTGCTTTATTGTTTTTTATGTATTTTTATCTACATAAATTTGAATGGCTTTTCTCAGCTTTTTATTTGTTTTGGTTTGCTGATGCACAGAAATTGATTTTTTCCCCATATTCATTCCTTGCTACATTTAATTAAACCTGTCGTCTAAATGTGCAATTTTGAAATATTATATCAAGATATCAAGAATATTGTTTGTTATAATGTGTGAGTAGCAATCGTAGTAACTGAAATGCCATTTGTTTGCACAGCGGGTACATAATTATGTGACACATAATAAATGAATCGAAATTTAAGACGGCGGATTTTTTTTTTTGCAATTTGTACAAGAAATGGAAGTGACACTTTTAAGAGTGCTCATATGTTCGCGATATCAATATGTATATAAATCTGGGTCAAGAGCCAAACATATATTTGAGAATTTTATGTGCTTAGTGGTGGAAGGTTTGTGCTGGAAAAAGGGAACAATGCAATTTGTAGTTTTGAAATACAATTAAAATGTTTGAGAATGTAAGGTAAAGCAATGGCACGACTGAAATTGAATGAACGACTGAAATTGAAATACAATTAAAATGTTTGAGAATGTAAGGTAAAGCAATGGCACGACTGAAATAAATAATTTTTTTTTTTTTTTTTTTTTTATAATTTTATTTATGATAACAATAAAATTTTTTACAAAGTAACTAGTCATTTTTGACTAACAGCGTTTTACTCTGACAATATAATAATAAAGCACTCATATGTATTCTTTACATAAAGTGTTGTTTTGGTTGATGTTGCATTGTGCGGACTATTCAGGTAACTCAAAAGGTTTTAGTCTTTTGAGTCTTCTTATTATACCCTCTTGATGAAGTAGTCTTGCAGCTTCGATGTTAGGGTGATGTTGGAGCCTCTCCTGGTGTTTTTGAGCGCATTTCTTTATTTCACTTGCGACTGTGTCTATTCCGAGATCCCTATGAAGGTCACTATTACGAGTGTACCAAGGGGCATTTACAATTCCTCTGAGGACTTTATTTTGAAATCGTTGAACTATCTGTTGATTGCTGATTTTGGTGCATCCCCATAGTTGAATACCATATGTCCAGATCGGCTTGAGTACTTGTTTATAAAGCATAAGTTTATTATGAAGGGATAACTGAGAGTTTCTTCCAATTAACTAGTACATTTTTCTATATTTTAACTGAAGCTCTTCTGCTTTCTTTTTCACGTGTATTTTCCACTTTAACTTTGCATCAAGGTTCATACCAAGGTATTTTGTTTGATTGGCATGTGGTACAGAGATATTATTGAGAGTCACAGGTAGTGGTTCTATTGATCTATTAGTGAAGTTAATGTGAGTAGACTTCGATTCATTCACTTTAATTCTCCACTTAGCTAGCCAATCTTGTATATTATTTACGGCTATTTGTAGTTTGAATGTGACTTCACCGATTGTGTCACCAACAGCTAGAATTGCAGTGTCATCTGCAAACGTGGCGATAGTTGTATTGCTCGTCTGCGGTATGTCGCTAGTAAACAGTACGAAAAGGAAAGGCGCTAAGACACTCCCCTGCGGGACTCCTGCTTTAGCTTCTTTAATACTGGAGTGAACTCCTTCCTGTTTAACTCTAAAATATCTCCTTTTCAGGTATGACTTTAGCAGTTCGCAATACTCAAATGGCAGAGTTTTCTCCAATTTAAATATTAAACCATCTAGCCAGACTTTGTCAAATGCCTGCGCTATGTCAAGAAATATGGCTGAACAAATGTTTTTTTCCTCTAAGGATTTTTCTATTATATCTGTTATTCTATGAACTTGGTCGATTGTGGAGTGTTCCTCTCTAAATCCAAACTGATGGGACGGAACAGCTCCTGATTTTACAACTTCTGGTTTAATTCGTTTTAATAACAATCTCTCAAATAGTTTTGACATAGTTGGAAGAAGTGATATTGGCCTGTACGAGGCCAGTTCACTTGGTGGCTTACCTGGCTTAGGTATCATTATCACTTCCGCAAATTTCCAAGATAGAGGGACATAACGGAGTCTGAAGGAAGCATTAATTATGTCCGATATTTTTTTAATAGCTTTATTAGGTAGTTGTTTTAGAATCTCTCCAGTTATCAGGTCATATCCTGGTGATTTTTTAAGTACTACATGGTTCTTTATTACTTGTTTTACTTCTTTATCATTAGTTAATGGAATTTCCTGTCTCAGGATAGTTGTTTGGTTTTCGAACAATATATCCTGTTTGTTAAGTGTTGTTAAATTTGGCTGAAAGGTACGCTCGAGATGATCAGCGAATTTTTCTGCCTTTTCCTCTTTGCTTTTAGCCAGATGACCATTATTTGTTCTTATTGGTGGTATATGCATAACTGGCCTTTTCAAATATTTGGTTGCTTTCCACAATGAATAATCACTACTTTTATCATAGGTGAGAGATTGTAGGTATGAATTTATTGATTTATTTTTAAATTCCCGTATTTCTCTACGTATTCGTTGTGTTAAATTATTTAATCTATTTTTGACGATTGGGTCTCGTGTACGTTGCCACTCCCTAAGGGTACTTCTATTCTCTATAACTAGTGATTTAATTTCCATTGGATGGCATTTGCCAGCAATTTTTTTGTTTGTTGTGTTAGTACTTTTCCACGCGGCTAGCTGTATGTCCTTGACGAGCTTCTCCACCTCCTGTTCTAATGTTTCTTCTGAAGAAAGTTGTGTGTTTAAAATGATGCTATTGTTTAGTTCATTCCTGAACTTTTTCCAATCAGTATAATTATTTGTTAACAGTGGCTGTTTATCATTAGTAATTATTGTATCACTTATTATCATTAAAAAAAGGAGTGGTCAGATGTGGAGTCCAATCCTTCCTGCACTTGTATATGCACCGGGATTTTTCTTGTTATAAAGAAGTCAATTAGGTCTGGTGTTTTATTTTGGTCACTGGGCCAATAAGTTGGTTTTCCAGTAGAATGCCAGTTGCAGTTGTATTTAATTATTGCTTGATGAAGCTCTTTCCCTTTAGTTTTGATTAGTCTTGATCCCCAGTCAGTATGTTTAGCGTTAAAGTCACCCCCGATTACAAATTTTTCACCGAGCTGCTTGAAGAACTGAGTATAAGCATTCTCGTTGATGTTATATCTAGGTGGGCAATATATTGCGGATACCACTAACTTGTGGTTGCGGGTATTAATGCTAACGCTAATTGCTTGTATTTCATCACTTTCAAGTTTTTGTTGCAGATGGTATTTAATATCTTTTTTTATAATCACGGCACTGCCCCCTCGTGCATTATTATTAGGATGAACTGCTGAGTGAACTTCGTAGCCGCGGATTTTTATATGACTTTGAGTAGTAAGGTGTGTTTCAGATAATAAACATATATCTATTTTTTCTAAATCAAGAAATAGTTGTATTTCATTTTGTCGTTGCAATATACCATTGCAGTTCCATGCAAGAATTTTCAAATTATTTGCCATGTTTTTCGAGTAGGGAGAGCTTGCTTTTCTTCTTGTGAACTAAGTCTATTAAGAATATCTTGTAATATTTTGTTAGTTTGGTTATTATTTGAATCATTTAATAAAAGAGAACTATGTTGTCTTCTCGAATTTCCAGTAGATAGTACATCAGCAAATGTTACATTTGGATTAGTTCTTGATGGCTGGTTTAATGTTTGGTGTGGCCTTAAATTTGTAGGTATTCTTGTTGAGGCTGAGTTAATTTCTGGCCTGGTAATTATTGAAGTTTCCCTTGTTTTGTTGCGAATTTTTTGCAGCTCTTTTATAACAATGCAACCTCTGTAGTTGGCTGGGTGTGTCTCTCCACAGTTGACACATTTTGGTGGGGTGTCTTTTGGTTTCGTACATTCAGCCGTACGGTGTTTTCCTACACATTTCACGCATCTGGGCTCCTTATTACAAAAGTTTTGCGTGTGTCCGTAGACTTGGCACTTTTTGCACTGGGGGATCAGTTTAGATTTTTTAACTGCTTCTATTTGCACTTTCATATGGAGTATTTCGCTGATTGCATAAATATTTTTAATGTCTTCTGTTCTTTCAAATGACAACATATATAATGGAAGAGGTGTTTTGTCACCTCTTTTTAGCAGCTGTGTAACTTCTTTAATTTTGTATTTTTTCTCCAAAAGATACTCTTTTATCTCTTCTGGTTTGCATGAAGCGTGTAGCTTCCTAGCAATGACTTTGGTTTGCCTTGTCTGCTTATCTTCGTAGGAATACCACGCTGTCTTTTCTTCGTTAAGAGCTCCTGTTAACTTTCTATAGCTATCACCGTCTGTGACATTTATTTTGATATCACCACTATTTAACGCTGTAGCTTGAAACTTTATATGATTGTTGTCCATGATGTTTCTAATACTCTGATAATTATTGCAATTAGATATAATTACTGGAGGTGGCCGTGGCACTTTTTTCTCCAGTTGTACATTCTTACTTCCGGTTGGGAGTTCATTACTTGATCGTTTCTGTTCCGACGGAACCTGAGCTTTATCCTCCTGTTGCACGTGCCTACTTCCGGTTGGAAGCTGCTCAACTGATTGTTTCGAATCGGGTGAAATCTGTGGTGATTTACTCATCTTACGTTTCTTATTTTTTTTGTTACGGTTCAGAATCCATCCCGTTTCTCTATTGAGTTCTTCCTCGTCTGTTTCATACATAACCTCTATATGATCATTGGTGTTGTTTATCTTAGTGGTTTCTTTCTCAGACATTACTGCATTTAGAGCATCTTTTAACTCCTTGTTTTCTCGCTGTAAGTTTTTGAGGTCTTTGTTTAGATTTAACGTTAACTTTTCTATTTCGTAAATCTTATTGCGCATTTCTGCGTTATCCCTTTCTAAGGTGTTCGCTATTGGTGGTGGTGATCTACCCACCCTGGATTGTTGTTTAAATGGGTAGGGTTGCCCAAAAGGGCTGTTAAACAATGATTGGCTCACCCCAGAATCCTTTGAGCCAGCCTCGTTAGAGGGTGGATTTGCCAGCTGATTAGCTGGGTTACCACCTGGGGTACAATTTCCTGAATCTGTTGTACTCATTGTTTATTTTACTGGTCATAAAGCATCTACCACTCTGACCAGTACGAGTTGGTAGTGGGTCTGGTTTGAGAAGATCATTTACTGAATTCTCGGTAGTCAGTTATACCGCCGCGTCTCGGTCGCCAGAGCCTCGTTAGTTATCTAGCAGGGTGCACCACGTGCAGGTGAGGATGACATTTGGACTATTTGTAGACCAATTACTTAAGCCCCCTTTCCCACCTCTAATAAATAAATGAAAAGAGAAAAATTAATTCTGGGTACATGTTTTATTTGATCAATTTTAAACTAGATATCTCGAAGTTTGCCAAATAATTAGAATTGCATCAAATTTTCTATTATTGTCTCAAAACTAGAATAAAATTGTTCGTGAAGGAAAGGTTAAAGTACAATTTCTGGAGATTAGCAGGTAATTATCTCTCTGTGATGATACTGTGTTAAAATTGATAATTATTTTATATTTTCGTTTTCCGGTGCTAAATCGTCTTAAATTATTGCTTTTCCCTCTTTAATACACAAAAATCTAACTTGCTCTCATTCTGTTTACGAAAAAAAGTTTAAGATACAGTGATAGCAAAATGTAATTTAGAAAATTATAAAGGGCTCAAACCTCATGAGGTGTTCAGAATTTCGGTCTTGATTAGTTCAACTCCCAAATCCATACCGAAATGAATCTCTTAAGTCAATCTTCAGGTCAACCTCCAACTCAATCGCAACGTAATTCTAAACGCAATCACCAAATTAACCACCAACCAAACCCTCAAATCAATCACCAAATCTACCCCAAACCAAATTCAAATCAAGCCTTAACCTAACTCCAAATTAACTCTTAAATAATTCCCCGACAAAACAACACTCTTACATAACTCCAATGCAGGCTAACTAAATCCTAACTCAACTTCAACTCAACTTAGCTCGAATCAAATCTCAACCCTCTGCTCAACTCTTAACATTATACCATCACCATCATACCTTCATACGACCATACAGTCAATTGATTTTTTCGGCTTTATCCCAATATTTTCTATTTGGTAAATCAGAAAAATTAAGAGGACAGTCCCTCATAACATATCTACTGAAAAACAGTAGAAATATCATTCCCCTCTCCCCGTAATTTTGGACCAAGGCCCAAAGAGTTATACCAATGTTGAGTTGTTTATGGTGGTAGTTTGGGTTCGTACTGAAAATTTGGTCTACTCATCAGGCAGCTACGACCAAACTACAAAAAGTTCCACTCTAGCCACTTACATTAAGTATCTGGCCAGAACGTGATGATATATCGAATTATTATTCACTACATCAAATTTCAAAAACCGATGGAGAAACCTCATTTGTGTCTGTATTATGCCTTCACGAATTATTTATTAAGAATTTAGTTTGTCTGTCTGTAATCAATTGATTTTTTCGGCTTTTTTATAGACAAATATGTTAATTGTTCATGGCAATCCCAATATTTTCGATTTGGTAAATCAGAAAAACAATCATACCATACAATCATACCATCACCATCATCACACCACTATCACATCACCATTAGCATCACCATCACACAATTCCTATATACAAACCATCATACCATTATACAATCATAACATCATACCTTCACACCATCATACCGTCATCAAAAATAAACACAATAATTGATGTTTTAGAAATTCCTCTGTAGTAACTTTAGACCTGATTATCATCTCTCAAGAAGGAGATGAATGTTTGAGATATTAACAGTGACTTTTCCTAAGCCTTAAACAATATTTTTGTAAAGCTTGGTTCAAATCGTTCAATGCGTGTGAATTTGTTGAAATATCATACACATATACTGTACAGATATATAAACACTCGTTTTTAAATACAGGGAAATCTCAACGGGCAAACTTTTAAGTCCCACACAACTGTAGTTTTTCAATGAAAGCCTCCCTTTGATAAGCTAACACTTAATTAGAGCTGACACGGATAGATATTTCTGCGATGATTCACGTCGACTCTAACGACCCTTGCTCCTATGCTGGGATTGTTAGACCCTACCCGACCAATTGCATCCATCGCTGAAACACCCCTAGTTTCCCAGGCATGAGGTATTTGATCAGCTGTTCTTGTGCAATGTACCCGCTCTGTTAATTAGCCAGTTATGTAACACAACAGTTGCCTTAATTATTGCATTAACGGTATGTTACCGGTTAAAATGGGCCTTCGATAAATGCGCCATTTACTAGATAAAATGCCAAACGCATTTTCGACAATCCGTCTTGCACGAGACAACCGGTAATTAAAAATATGCTGTCCCTCTGGTAAAAGTCTCGTATTTCTACCAGGAAATGGTCTCATCAAATTACGTAATAGAGGGAATGCCTCGTCACCGATAAAAACATAGGGTGCTATTATATCGGTCCTTTCTGCTGGTAAATTCAACCCTTGTTCGCCGCTTAGAATGGATTGGCCGAAACTAATTCTTCTGAATATAGTGCTATCTCCGTTATGGCCTGTCGCGCCTATATCAACCATTATGAAGCGATATTCCGCATCACTTATGGCGAAAAGGATAATACTATGGCTAGATTTATAGTTTCGGCAAATAGAACCGGAATTTCCAAAATCCTTAACAAAGATTAACATATGTTTAGTACATTATAAACAGACAATCATAAAAATTTAGTCTAAATATAATTTACCTGTATAATAACGTGCTTCCCATCCATGGCGCCCAAGCAATGAGGAAAGTTCCAAATCTGGTAAAATTTAGCAGCTGTATTTTCCCAAAATGATGAACTTGGTGTGGGAAACACTGTTTATTTCAAGCACTCCCAAAGCTTCAAGCACGTTTTCCTTATAATATTGCTTGTTGTTGTTTTACCTAACCGATAAGAATATCGCCCAATGGAAACCATGCTGTCACCGCTAGCAAGGTACCTGCATTAATAAAGTAAACTTATTATTTATTTACAAATTATATACATGAATTGGTAACTTACCGAAGTGTTAATGATAATCGCTCTCCTGGAGAAATCGCCATTACATGTGATCGTAGCCTGCACTGACATTCGATGAAAATTTATGAATGTTGATTTATCCTTCAACCTCATTTCTTGGACTAAATTATGGTAGAAACCTTGGCTCGACTTATCCCGGTTAACAGGATTAATCGCGTACCGACGAGTGTATGTTCCCCGATTGGAACTAGTCATAAAATGGGCTACCGTTTGTAAGACAAGATTACCCATTACCACAAACTTCGACATGAGTTCCTGTCTTGATAAAGACATTTTTTTAAAAAAAAAAATCCTAATACTAAATGAACAAAAACTATTTAAAACGCCCGAAATTAAAACAGAAAGGACGAAAAAATTAAACTGAAAAATACAACGCGTAAAAACTATTTAATTAACCAAAAAACTATTATTTACTTTAAATTAAATTTAATATTAAGAAATATTGCAAGACACAACAACTATTAAGATATACCGAAAATATTATAATATTATTAAGAGACACAGAATAACTATTTTTTATTAAGAACACTAGGTATCACAACAGGAATTATTAAGAACACTAGGTATTACAAACGTCGAAACAATTTTAATGAAATAAAACCCAAACGAAATGTCAATACGAAAAATAATAAACAAAACGTATTGAGAGTGTTGCCAAGTTTTCTAAAACTAAATTCCCACATGTAACCTATATTTTCCCTTTTTCCCCCTCAAAATGGAACTAAATTTCCCACATTTTTTCCCTCCACTATATTTAGCATTTTATCTGAATTTTCCCATAATATATGTTAAACCTTATACGATTTTATAATATAAATTGTAGTTATAATTTACTGTATGTTGGGTATTTTGTGCCTCCCTGTAATCATCTGACTAATTCAGCACAGAATAATAAAATATGCATGTATAGGTGTATGAATTTGCTGTATAAGAAGAAACTGAGAAGGAAGAGGAAGGGATAGTCAAGAAAAATTTTTGTATTGAAAGGATGTAAAATTAATAAATTAAAATAAAATTTAGTTAAAATAGTTAGTGGTTTCATTGAATCAATAAGTTACAAATTACAGTCCACTCATCGTGATATCTAATATTGCAATTCGGCAATTGGATACATTGGTAAACATTTTGGTCCTATCAATCCGGATATTAACAAGTTTTCGTGTTGTCGCAGTTCGCAGCCATATTTTTAATTTTACATCGCGTGGCTATTGAAATAACAAATTTTGGAAAGTTATTCACAAATCGGTGAATACCATTGAGTTCGCAAAACAAAAATTCGTCGCAAAATTGTTGAAACGAAAAAAGAACAAGCTCATCGCCATTTTGCTTTATCAACGTGTCGTATTCGTACAATAGAACGTTAATTGAAAATCATACCATCTCGTTTTCGCACAGTCGAAATAAATAAACAGCGCTCTACTACAAAATCCAATTTGTAGGTTAAATTCAAAATCTATTTGGATTTGGAAGTCATACAGCATGTCACAAGTCATACAGCAGGTCACACGTCATCCTGTTCGTTAGACGAATTTATATTTCATCAGTTGCAGATTAGTTTCAGATTTAATTAAGGTATTTTTTATTTTTATTTTATTCTATTTTATTTGATTATTAAATGGATCTAAAAAAGCTTAAAAATAAACGTGGGGGTTACATACTCCAATTAGATAATTTTGAGAAATTTATCGATGATTTCAATATTGACGAAAATAATAAATTCGATTTAATCGTAAGAATTAATAAAGTAGAAGAATGTTATAATAATTATAATAAAGTCTTTGAGGAAATATTAGAATTAGTAGAGGAACATGAACTGAGAAATATTAATGATTGTTTAATGAATTTTGAAACAAAATATTTTAACGTAAAGTCAAAAATAGAGCAAATAATGGATCAGCTCAAAACAAAAGAGGTAGATAATGTGAAAAGTGTTCAAGATCAAAAAATTAAGTCGAATTGTCAAATACGTCTTCCTGAATTAAAGCTTCCACATTTTGATGGAGCATTGGATGCCTGGTTAAAATTCAAAAATACTTTTGAAGAAGTTATTGTAAAAAATGAATCGCTATCAAATATTGAAAAGTTACATTATTTAAAAAGTTACATACATGGTGATGCGAATAAAACTCTCGATACCGTGCAATATTCATCACATGGTTTTGAAATCGCATGGAAAGCACTACTTTCACGTTATGATAATCCTCGTAGCATTTTGGAGAAACATATTAGTTGTTTATTTAATATTAGACCGCTTATTCACGAATCGTCTCGTGATCTACGTAAGGTTCTGGATGATTGCTCCATTCAGTTAAATGCGATTCAGAAACTGGGTCAGAATGTTGAATCATGGGATATGATAATAATTCATATTGTGTCCAATGTACTAGATAAAGAATCTCGAAAACAGTGGGAGAATGAAATATCGCCTTCGTCATTGCCGACATGGCTACAAATGTCTCAATTTATTGATAAGCGTTGTAGAATTTTGGAATCAATCGAGCATACCAAATCGTCTGATTCTATTTCAACACCAGTCACACAGTTACATAAATCAAAACCAATTAATAAGTTTCGTAATTCGCAAAAAATATTTGTTGTCGGGAATTCAAATAATTCTCAGATTAAAAATCAAGAAAGATGTTGTTTAGGGTGTAATGAGCATCATTTGATTAATAATTGTTCGGTATTTTTAAAACTTTCACCTACTCAACGTTATTACAAAACAAAAGAATTGAATTTGTGTATAAATTGTTTGCGACCAAATCATCGCGTTGTCGATTGTAGGTCAGCTAGTTGTAAAACTTGTAATAAAAAACATAATTCTCTACTTCACATGGATATGTCCAATAATACAAATCAAAACTCGAGAAATTGTAACACATCGTCTACGAATATGAATATTAATCATGAAAATATTCAGGCTGACTCAAGGGGTGTTAGCTCAGATCCAGTTAATGGTGATTTCAATGCATTAACTGAATCAAAATTATATTGTGCTCGAACTGAACAAAGAGCAGTGTTACTTTCAACAGCAGTAATTTTGATATGTTCGAATAAGGGAAAATTTATTCCGTGTAGAACTTTGTTAGACACTTGTTCCGAATCCAATTCCATTTCGTCAAATTTAGCTAACACACTCGGTATTGAAAAGGAAAATATTGATTCAATTGCAGTTTCAGGTTTGAATCATAGTGAAACTATGATTGACCAAAAATTCACTACAACAATTAAGTCTAGATTAAATAATTATTCGAAGAGATTAGAGTTTCTTGTTGTCAAAGAAATTGCGAGTCGTTATCCTGCTCAACAGATCAATATTTCTCGATGGCAGATACCGAAAGGAATCAAATTGGCGGATCCGACATTTAATGTTCCAGGATCAGTAGATTTATTGATAGGAGCAGAATTGTTTTTCGAAATTATGAAGAATAATAGATTTAAATTGGCAGAAGATATGCCAACTCTTCAAGAATCTCATTTTGGTTGGATAGTTAGTGGAAAAGTGCAAGAAACAAAGAATTTCTTTTTATCAAATCATTACTCTGAAAATGAAAGTCTTGAAAATTATATTGATAGCCAAATAGAAAAACTTTGGGAAACAGATACGTACGATAATGACAAACCGTTATCAATTGAAGAAAAACAGTGCGAAGATTATTTCGAAAAAACATATAGTAGAAAAAACGATGGTCGTTTCGTGGTGAGATTACCTTTCAAAGACACGGTCAAAAATTTAGGGAAATCTAAACACTTAGCACTAAAACGGTTTCAATATTTAGAAAATAGATTTAGTCGTGACAAACAATTGGAAACCGAATACATTAAATTCATGACTGAATATCAAGATTTGGGCATATGGTTATATCGAATGATGAGGTTTGCAGTAATCCCTTTGATTTAGAATATTTCTTGCCTCACCATGCCGTGTTTAAACCTAGCAGTACAACAACCAAACTTCGTACAGTTTTTGATGGATCAGCGAAAACTGATTCTCAAGTTTCGCTCAATGATGTTCTGATGGTTGGACCCGTGGTCCAAGATGAACTTTGGTCAATAATGCTTCGCTTTCGTCAATATCTATATGTTTTTACAAGTGATATCGAAAAAATGTATAGACAGATTGCCATACATGATGATGACACAAGATTTCAAAGGATTTTGTGGCGTTCAGATTCCTGTCAACCTATTAGTGTTTTTGAATTAAAAACCGTTACATACGGAACATCCGCAGCTCCGTACCTCGCTACAAAGGTCTTAAATAAATTAGCTGAGTTGGAGAAACAATCATTCCCATTAGCATCTCAAGTTGCTCAATGCGATTTTTATGTAGACGATTTATTGACAGGCAGCAACGATTTAAATCAGGCTATAGGATTACAAAAACAATTGATAGATATGTTAAAATCAAGCGGAATGCATCTACGCAAATGGGCTTCGAACCATTCTGAAATTATAGAATCAATACCTCCAGAAGATCGTGAACAATCGTTAAACATTTATAACGAAACTATAAAAACTTTAGGCTTGTTATGGTCTCCTGACACTGACAATTTCCTGTTCGAATTCAAGAAAGCAATTCCGTTCCCAAATATAACAAAAAGACTATTTTTATCGGAAACTTCTAAAATTTTCGATCCATTGGGTCTCATCGCGCCAATTATCGTTACAGCAAAACTTATGATGCAGAAAATTTGGTTACTAAAGGTTGGCTGGGATGACGTTCTTCCCGAAGATTTACAAAATGTATGGATTAAATTTCGAGATAATTTGGGTAGTATAAATGATTTATCGATCAAGAGATGCGTAATTCCGAAAGATACAAAGCGAATAGAAATTCACGGCTTTGCCGATGCATCGACTGTCGCTTATGGTGCATCCATATATATTCGTTGTATTGATTCACAGGATAGAATAGTTGTTAGTTTACTATGCAGTAGAAGCCGTGTTGCTCCTTTAAAGACATTAACCGTCCCAAGGTTGGAATTAAATGCAGCTTTGTTGCTTGCCAAACTAGTAGTTAAAGTCAGAAGGTCTATGACTACAGAATTCGATAAAATTTATTTGTGGTCGGATTCTAGTATAACTCTCGCTTGGATACAACTGGCCCCATATCAGTTGAAAATATACGTCGGAAACAGAGTTTCAGAAATTCAAGAATTGACTTCGGAAATGACTTGGCGACATGTAGATACCAAAGCTAATCTAGCGGATTTGTTGTCTCGTGGTGTTCTGCCTCAAGATCTTGCTTTATCGGAAGTATGGTGGTATGGGCCGTCGTTTTTGAAAAATAATGAACAGGAATGGCCTGACAAATTTGTTAAGGTGGACAATAATAAAATTCCTAAAATGAAAAATCAATCTCTCAATTTGAAATTAACATTCAAAAAATTAATAGATGTTGTGGAAATTGAAAAATGTAGTTCTTTTTCCAAACTGATTCGTGTCGTAGCGTATGTTCTCCGGTTTATCAAGAATCACATTACAGATCGTAATGGCGCAAATAAGAACTTTGGTGAATTATCAACTGAAGAGATGCATCAGTCTGAAAAATGCATCATTCGGCTTGTTCAACACAAAGAATTTCACGATGAAATAAATTATTTAAAATCCCAAAAAGAATTACCAAGAAATTCAAAAATTTTAAGTCTTTCGCCTTTTCTTGACGCAGATAATCTCTTACGAGTAGGTGGTCGTTTGAGGAATAGTAATTTGCCTTTCGACTATAAACATCAATACCTGTTACCAAAACACCACTTCACTTTGCTCTTGATCAAAGACAAACATATAAAAAACCTCCATGGAGGGGTTCAAACTACACTTGGCGCAATTCGTCAAAAATATTGGCCAATAAATGGTAAAAATTTGGTTAAATTTACGATACATCGATGTATTCCATGTTTCCGTGTTAATCCTAGATGTATGGAACAATATATGGGTGATCTTCCCCATGATCGTCTTGAAATTTGTCGCCCATTTAATAAAGTAGGTGTAGATTACTGTGGTCCTTTTCAAATAAGGTACCGAAATCAACGAAATACTACTACATTCAAGGTATACGTTTGTATTTTTGTCTGCTTCATAACAAAGGCAGTACACATTGATATGGTCGAAGATGCTACAAGTGATGCATTTATCGCAGGTTTAAAACGTTTTTTCTCTCGTAGAGGAAAGTCGGCGCATATAATGAGTGACAATGGCACCAATTTCGTAGGAGCTCATAATGAGCTCAACAGACTCTTTGAATTGTTCCAATCCCAACAAGGAAATGAAATTTTAAGGTTTTGTGCATCACAAGGAATAGTATGGAAGTTCATTCCTCCACGTTCTCCCCACTTTGGTGGGTTGTGGGAGTCTACTGTTAAAAGTTTCAAAACACATCTCAAAAGAGTCACGCTAGGCCATACACTAACGTTGGCTCAATTAAATACACTCATGGTTGAGATTGAAGGGATTATGAATTCTCGGCCGTTGACCACTCTTTCGTCAGATCCAAATGATTCACAACCCCTGGGTCAGGTCATTTTTTAACTGGTGGACCTGTGGTGGATCGAGCACCAGCAAAGATTAATTAAATCGAATTGATTTTTATTGAATTAATATTTGACGTTCGTTTGACAGCAGGGTAAAGTAGGCACACACCAATAGAGATACTAAATTCATTATGGAAAAGCCAATGAGCTTTTCATAAATATGGAAGAGTTCTTTTTTTCCTAAAAAACACAGCACGTCTTAGGAGGAAAACAAATTCCGTTTAAAACAATAATTTGTAAACAGGAAAAAATTATTGTTTAGAAAAAGCAGAAATCATTATAACACGCATCCGAACGCACGGATAAAATTCAATGCGTATAAAAAGGATAATAATCCAACACATAATCCAACAATCGCTAATAAGACAGCAAGCAGTCGCAGGCCATTGGTATACGGCATACCAAAATCATTCAGCGGTTAAAATTATAATAAACGATATAAATAAATAAACTTGTACAAAAGCAACGTACTCATTGTGTTCTTATTTATTTATTTCAAAAAACATAAAAATTAAATTATTTGGGACATCAGCCACCTCAGACCCATCAATACTATTGTCGAACCTTCCCTCACTCATTTGCAGGAAAACAGATTATCATATTGGCAGAAGGTTACTACCATGGTTCAACATTTTTGGAATCGGTTTTCTAATGATTATTTTCATACCCTTCAACAGAGGAAAAAGTGGATGATAGCACATAAAAACATAGAAAAAGATGATTTGGTATTAATTCATGAAGACCATGTTCCTCCTACTCAGTGGCTCATAGGTCGTGTGATGAATGTTATATATGGTAAGGATCAGAAGGTTCGGGTCGCCAGCGTGAAGACTAAAAATGGAATATGTACTCGAGGAATAGCCAAATTGGCAAAATTACCGACACCGAATTGATTTGTTGATCTTGAACATTTTACTAACTTTCAAATTATAATTATATTAATAATTTAGAATACTATTTATAAGTTTCATTTATTTTTTTTTGCTTTGCATAAATGAAGTAACTTACCTGTAATTAAATAACATTTATTGTATTATATACAATTTATTAACAATGAATTTAATGTAACAACTATTTCATTACAAATTAGCTATAACATTTAATTTGAAATTCATTATTATTTTAGTAATTAAGATTAAGAAAAACGAAGGATTTTAATTGTTTTTGAAAACATTGGAGTTGTATAACTTATTGGTTTGTTGAAAGTTGACCTTTCAAAGGTGGCAGTATGTTAAACCTTATACGATTTTATAATATAAATTGTAGTTATAATTTACTGTATGTTGGGAATTTTGTGCCTCCCTGTAATCATCTGACTAATTCAGCACAGAATAATAAAATATGCATGTATAGGTGTATGAATTTGCTGTATAATAAGAAACTAAGAAGGAAGAGGAAAAAATAGTCAAGAAAAATTTTGTATTGAAAGGATGTAAAATTAATAAATTAAAATAAAATTTAGTTAAAATAGTTAGTGGTTTCATTGAATCAATAAGTTACAAATTACAGTCCACTCATCGTGATATCTAATATTGCAATTCGGCAATTGGATACATTGGTAAACAATATAAGTCTATTTTCCTTGTTTTTCCCCTCTTCACATGAATAAAGAAGGGAAAAAGTTAATTTTAATAAAATGTATATCACATATTTAATTCATTTGATATAAATTTTAAATAATTATGTATATACATACATACGTAGATAAAATAATTATTTAATCTTTGAGATTTTAAAAAGCGTACATATTTTTCGCCGTAAACAATTCGTAATGGATTTCTTTGGGCTCGAAAGTTAAACAATTATTTTGTTGACTATTTAATGCCGATTTAAAGACACACAAGGAGTTTAAAGTTTCTTCACACAGCTTGTTCCTTTTTCTAGACTTAATATCGATTACCATCGAAAATATGCGCACTGCATCAGCATTGGAATGTGGTAACGTTAATGTAAATATAACGACTTTCTTTATATTTGGGAACAACAGTTCACCATTTAAGGCCCTTTTGGAACAAATGGCCTTCCAAAACTCTTCGACACACAATGAACTTAAAGTTTCTTTCTGTGTCTCAGAAAATTGGAAAGGAATATCCTTCCACTCATCCTCCAAATTATGTTTATTGCATGTTACGTATTTGGATATTTCTTTCAAATTTTTAGCAAATCTTCTATTATTGATATTTAGTGCTACACTGGGGTTTAAAAATTCCACAGATTTAAAAAATTTGCTATTTAAAGGAAATTTGGCTAATATTTTTCTATACAAATTTTCAAAAACTTGGAACTATATTTTCTTCAATGTAAGCTGTGTAAACGCAGTGTCAAATTCAATTTCAGATATTTGTAACTTGTTATCGCCATTCACTAGTTCACGAAAATTTAATATTTCACCTGTAATGGTAATGAAGTTCTTACTATATTTTACTAAATTGCTTTTAGTTCTATTTTAGTAAATTCTTCATTGGAGTATATAGATCAATGAAAATTTTACTAAAACATACTAAACAAACAAAGTTTGCTACTCAATTAATGACATTTAGGGGAAATGTGTTATTTTATTTAGTTTCTTATTTCTGTTAAGGTGAATAACATTATTTCCAAATATCCGCACTTAATATCGTTTAATTAATGATCTAGTTAATTCCTTACTAACAGGGAACATTTAAAAGAAAGGATAATAGTTGAGCAGTCCTTTAGCATAGGGCAAAAGTACCAAAAATTAAAGAGTCGAACATAACATACGACGACTTCAAATAAATTTTGACTGAATATTTAAAGGGCAATAATAAATAACTTTCATGTGTCGTTTATTTATACTTTTAGACGTTAACATGTACTTAACTTTCAAATCAATGTAAGTTTACTTAACTGTGAGTTCACAGCGCTATTCAAATATGGTACGTCAGCGGCAACATGGGACAGGTTCTGTTGGTTCAACGGTAAAGCATCTACAATTGAATTTGCTAAGACGAATAAATTGAAAGCAATTTGCGTCGATCAAAAACGAATAAATTCAAGAGATTTCCACTGGTGACAGTGATGACTGACTTATGTTGTATCTATACAAATGAATTTATTTTAACGAATAGATATAGATCAATATCGATTTCACCTTCATGAAGAATAGACGTAAAATCGATGTGCGCATAATTAATTCAAATTAATATAATAAAAAAGTGCAGTGTACAGCCAGTACCGCAACAAAGATCGCGAACTGTATTAGACGAGACTAAATAGAGAACTTATAGGTAAACAGTGAAACTAAAATGGACAAAGCGCAACACATCCCAAAGAAACAAACAATAATGTACAAGGAATATACACCAATGACAAACTTAACTATACCGTCGTCTAATGCAACACAAAACCGCAAAGAATAAATCGCTTCAACAGCAAATTTAATATAATAAATTACGATTTAAATGAAAACAAAAATAATGAACCCAGTGCGACAAACTGACAATATAAATTCTGATAGTGACCTAAGATGGGTGCGTCGGAACTGCGAATTTAAATGCACATTTTTGAAAATGCGCATTTTTGGATTAAATTAAATTTCATTAAAATCACTAAATTAATTCATACTGGACAACTCTTAATTAAAAAATCGATGAATATGGTTAATTAAAAGATAATTTGACATGAAAGAACGTTTTAAAAATGCACATAGTTTATTGAAACGTGTCTTCGCTAAATCCACATTTTCCATTTCGGGCGCAACCTGTGTAATGTACAAAAATTAGTGCAGACGAAATCGGACATGAATTTGACTGTTCAGACCAAGCGAAAACGATGTCCAAGAACCGCGCAACTCGCTAACAGAAGCAAAGCGACAAGGATGGAACTACGGGTGCGCCCGAAATGCGAATTTAAATGCACATTTTTTAAAATGCGCATTTTTGCATAAAATTAAATTTCTCTATAATCATTAAATTAATTGAATTTCGACAACTCTGAATTGATAAATCAATAATTATGATTATTTTTGTAATTTTTTAAAATGTGTCTTCGCCAAATGCACATTTTCCATTTCGGACGCACCGAAGGGATGGACCAAATATCTCTCAATAACAGGTATTGCAATTTAGAGGTAGAAGCTCCCGAAGCTATGGCAGATAATGTTTCGAATGAGAAGCCACCGTCAATTTACTTAAGAGAGGCCTAAAATAATTAACTTCTGGAAAAAATCAAGTCATTAACCGATTTAAAATTTTATTTTACCTTACTTAAGAAGGGTAAGATGAACTGATGAAACTTAATGGGTTCATAGCCTTAGTTAATCATTTCGACCAAGCTGTTAAACGGTACAATATAGCTAAAAAGTTAAAAGGGGGTAACTATTATCATAAGAGGAATTGAGAGCAATGTAGATGTAAGCGAAACTCACTCTGCCCTTAATGAAAAAGGCTTTCATGCCAAATCGAACGAGTATCATAAACCGCGAAAAGAAACCTCAAACTATGTTTTGCCTAGAACTAGGACCAGATGCGGCAAAAGAGTAAGGGTACGGTATATACAACCTGGAATATTAACTCTATCGCAAAATCACAGTCGAGGAACCCAAGAGGGGGACCGGACCAATTAACCTCGTTCAATCCGTCAATAGCCAAGAATACGGCCATAGCAAAGCTTACTGCACCTTGCACGAAGTTTGTGTAATATAGTGAAATTCGCGATTCGAAGCAGTGCAACAAGGTAAAAAACGATCCTACAGTAAAACGATAGTAACGCTGGCGAAAATCATACCGCAAATTATAGAGGTTGCCCAGTTTATTTAGATTTGAAGCTTAAAAGTATCCAAAATTGCGATATGAGCAAATAGAGCTCAAGACAAATTACAATCAAAGAACTTTGACGCCAAGTATTTCAATTGTTCAACAAACCGAAAATTCGGACGGATCGCACCTAAGCAAACATTCTGAATGGTGCCGCTGCAAAAACAAAAGTTAATTTTCTTGAAGAAGAAGTATCAATTTATGCAACGGTAAACAAAATAACCGAAACGATTTAAAGTTTCATGATTAATATATGATGGAGAAACAAATGAGCATGATGATGCAAAATATGAACACAATAATGCAAATTATCGTCAAAAACCAAAACTGACTATGCTAAAATTGGCTATTTGGAATGCGACTAGTCTTTCACAGTACAAAGCTGAGTTGCAAGCCTTTCTTCTCATCGAGCACAAATAGTAAGCAATATTACATTTAGTGTGTTATTCAATTTACATTGAACATCTTAAATTAAATAACTGTAAATTATGCGAATTTACCATCGATCTCGTAATGTTTTTTGGTTAGTATTGCTTACTAAGGGTAGTAAACCCCATGACAACTTTTTGAAAATTTGCACATACATAGCTAATCCGATATGCTAACCAAAAAACATTACGAAATCGATCGTAAATTTGCATAATTTACAGTTATTTTTATGATATTCAACTAAAATTAGTTATTTTCTCTTGACGTATCCCAGTGTAAAATCCAAGAGAATTTTTTAAAAATTTTCATAAATAATGTTGAACTCATTGACAAACGGTAAATTATGATATTATGATATTAATGCTTAACATATAATTTTATATTTCGATCCTACCGGTAAATTATGATTTCTAGTTTTAATACTAAAGTTTCCAAAGTTTAATAGATTTTCCTGAGTTTTTGCAGAGATATAACTGAATTTAAACTTCTAATTTTATAATTGGCTTGTAGTTTAATAAATCAATATACATTTTAGTGTATACTAAATAGTCCTTCTATTTTATTTAAACAAGTAAATTTAATATTTTATGACGAGATTATTTAGAAAAATGTAAAATAAAAGTTTTTAAAAATTATCAATATTAAAGTTTAAATTTGCAAAATTAAGTGAGATAATTCTATTTCTTGATGAAATACCCCTGAAGGTATGTATTTGAGTAGCTACTGCCGCCATTTTTATTTAGTAAAAATCAGGGATGAAAATGTTGATCCTTTAGTACTTTTTTCGGTCCTTTAGAAAATAAAAAGTACTTCGATACTTTTGATCAATATTTCAGTCCTTTCGAAAAATTATTTATATTCAATTTTTCTGTAAACGCTACAACTCTTCGAATTTCGACTAAATTCAATTCTAACCGGCTAGATGACCGAATACTGACAGCAAACAAACGTAATAATGCTTTTCCCTCTAATTTTCGTGGGCAAGGAATGTGGTCTTATTCTTGTAATTGTAACTTGTGGCAGTAGTCCATTCGGTGAGAGGGAAATATAGTTGTATCTATTATATTACTTATAAATAACTAAAACGGATAAGTAAATAATTTTTAGTTTAGTTAGTAAATTTCATCATTTATTTAAATTTTAGTTACAACACCAAGCGCAAATTCTAAATGCATTTATATTGTTAGCACGATGTTTTCAATCAAACTAAATTTAATTTAATCCGCAAATTATTTCAAAGTTAGAGAAAAACGAAATTTTACTACAAGTGAATTCAGTTTTCGGTAATTTTGAAGTAATTTTCACATTTAATTATATTTAATTGGATCGAAAATGTCACACTAATATTATAAATAAATATAAATATTACAATTCGGATACTAGGTCTATTCCACTAGCACAATTCCACTGCACACAATTCCATTGGCACAATTCCCGTTTAATTATAAAAAAAAGTTCATTTAAAAAAATTACCTAAAGAAAGAACTACGAATGTTAAAGAAATTGAACTGTGCCAATGGAATTGTATGTAGTGGAATCGTGTCGAGTGGAATTGCTCCCTTCAACATTTTTTGAAAGGTATACCCTTATTTCATTATAAATTAGCTTAAGTTAAATTGTGAAAGTTAAATTGTTCGATAGTCGAATTATGTCAAGTGGAATTGTCGCGGTGTAATTGTGTCCAGTGGAATCGTGTCTAGTAGAATTGTGCTAGTGGAATAGCGCGGTTAACACAACTCGTGCTTGATGTGGATAGTCCCCAATTCTAAACAAATTGTCCATGCTTACTTCTAAGTAATGATTAATTTAGCAACAGAATACCTGACTCTAATGCTTCACACAAAATCAGCATTTAACCTTTTAACTGAACTCTGCTAAAAAGAAAAAAAGCTTAAATATGTTTTTGTTACTTTTAATGACATAAAAGTGAAAAGTCGCCAGTTAATGAAATATCGTCGTCTTAGAATTATTGTTGTCTATATCCAATTTTTGAAGAATTTGAGTTATATATGTAGCTAGGGTAGAATGACCAGTAAATTCGGCTAACTCCAATTGTTCCTGTCATATTTTTTAAAAAATTTATCTATTTCCACAAATTTTTACTGTCGTTATTTTTTATGGTTTTATCTATATCCGTGCGATTTCACCTATATCTAGTAGTTTTTTCCTCCAGTTTTCAATATCAGGAAGATGTTCAACTTATTTAAGATTAAATCTCCTGATATCAACATCAAAAAATGAAAATACAGGGATACGTTCAACAAAAAATTTAATTTGGGTTTCGATCATCCTAAAAAGATCTGTGCGATAAATGCGGGGCATCCGTAGAATAAATCAATGGGTACGAGGCATACATTCTAAATAAAAATTACCTAAGGCAAACTGTTTTAAATTTTCAGTTTTGATTTGCAAAATGTCTTCCAACTCCTCAAAGCTAACATTTCGAACTTCTTTTATCATGGAAAATTTTGCGTGTATGCTTGAACGGGGAAGGTTCTTAGTGATAAAGAAGTTTTAAGTGCAATTTTGTACGTATTAAAATTATAAGGTAAACATTTCATTCGAAATAGGTAACAACTTTCACATTTTTAGGTGATATACTCACATTTCAAATGTGCTAAAAAAATTTTGAAATAATATATTAATTCTCATTCGGATGTACAAACCATCAGATAGGTTTGTCCTGCAAAAAAGGAATTGCATAATGTCCTTTGCTTTACTTTTAAATATAAGCTCACCGCCTTTCCACAACTGGATTGAACAGAAATTTTCGGAAGCGGGCCACACCAATATACAAGGCATTTACTTTGCGCAAAGCGGTTTGGAAAGAAATTTTAAAAATAAGTTTGTATATTCTCGAGGAAGACAACAGTTCACTGCAATACAGACGAAATGTTCCGATTAAAAGGATCATAACGCAGCCTAGCAGCTAAACTACAGTCAAATACAGCATACAAAAACTAAACATTTAATTTATTAGAAGGGGTCATCCTACATAAGTTACTGCTTTGGTTATGAAAGTGATTTCATTTCTGTGAAAATATCCCAGAAAAAATTTAGTGATACCGGTTTACCCACAATCCTTCCTCTTTCAACCAGCGGAAAAATGTGTTCACAGAAACTGAAAGATTTGTTTGACATGCTTATCTACATGCTACCGGTACCGGTGGATCAGGTATTTTGTAAGAATATAATTGAAATCTGGAATGGTCACTCATCGCCCTCTGGAGGGCAGATTTCACCTTCAGTTCAGAGTGAAGAACCAGTGATTAAAAATAAAATTGTCTTACATTTTGTCCGGTTACTTATCTATAATTTTTAGGATGTAGACAAAATGTTATGGCCATAGACAAGCCTTTTACTCTTTGAGTTCGAAGCATTGTACTTCGTAATTAAGCTTTCTTCTAATAAATCTATTTGGAAACCAAAATCTAGTAATGAAATTGCTCAGGAACATCTCTAAATTTCCTGCTAAGCTTCAAATGCAGTTTTCTACAATAAGGGCAAAATACATATAAGGACAAGGTTAATTCTGAGCCGACAATAAGTAAACACATCAACAAATTACAAAGTACTTTAAAGCCCAATATAGTCCTCTGTTGCTCAACATTTTAGTACTTTGAAATTTATGTTAATTTCATCCATGGTAAAAATTAGTAAAATCTTCATTCGCGTCACCTGTAGCAATCAACTGGATTATTTCCGGCTTTAAAATATATCTTCCAATAATGATCAGTAAATTGTTCGGTTCTTCATACAATTTATGAATAAGCACATTTTCGCTTTGGAAACAAGTATTAAAACGATTAAAATAGTTCATTATGTTTTTTAGAAAGAGCAAATATGCCTTTGTTTCGACGTTTTCAAATAAACTTAAAATTGTTTGCGCCTTTTTCTGGTTCGTTAAATTAGCATCATGTATAAAAAAGTGATGCAAAACTGTCCAATTTTCTAAGATTTTAACGATGCATGGATGCATACCAAGCCATCGGGTAGGTGCTGGTGATAAAATTTTTGTTTGAGCGACTTTGAAATATTCCTGAAACTCCTTTAAAATGGCACAGCTTTTCGGGCTCTCCGACATGTAAGTACCACAACTTCTGAGAAATTGTTCTATGCTCTCTGGAATTGAACACATTGCCGATTTTACCACAAGTGCCGCTGAATGGCATATGCATTTTAAAATGAGAATTTCGTGGTGGCTTCCAATTTCTTGTTGTACCAAACTGTAAACCGAGTTATATTCACCAATCATGACAGACGCGTTATCAGATGCCATAGCGATAATATTGCTCATACTTACATTTCGATTTTTGAAACATAATTTAATTTTTTCGAAAATTTTTATTGCTGTGCAATTCACCGCGTCGATGTTAAGTAGTTCCAATAACTGTGGTTGCATTTGAAAATTTTTGACGTACCTAACCAAAATGCAAATATTTTTAATATTAGAAATATCGGTGGATTCGTCAACGAAAATTGAGAAAGCATTATTTTGAAGAATGTTGGTTAATTCGCGATCTTCAGCTTTAGCAAGCACTTGTGATAAAACATTTGTTAATTTTGTTCTACTCAAGTGTGTATCAGCGATAATTTTAGAGTCTGGTGCAACTTTTTTAGAAGTGGTATCAAATGGTCTATTACATGGAGTGCAACATTATTACTTGACCTTTTTTTATGATTTGTCTCACTTCTCATAAATGCAGTTATTGCTGGAGTATGCGTCATATTTTCGAAATTGATTTTATGGTTTTTTCCATATAAATGTTTATTTAATTCACTGGCACAGCACACCAGATTACTTTTGCAAGCCTTGCAATAAGCTTTGTATGAATTGTGTTTTACCGGTAGAAGCCAATCTTTAAATTTTGGGACCCTCATCCAAACTTCCTGAATTCTGTCTGGCTGTACCGAGTTTCCTTTTTGATTTTTTTACTGGCGTTGTATACTGTAGATCGATATCAGTATCATCTTCTGTTTCTGTATCAGCGTTTTCACTTAGAGAAGACTTTGTCGACATCGTAGATGCACACATTTCTAATACTACAAACAAACCAATTGTTGAATACAGTGCTTTAATTTAATTACACATTTTCTATAAACATATTTACTTACATGCTACCAATATTTTTAAAATAATTTCCGGTTTAATTAATAAAAAATTACACATTAATTGCATAAACACTTAATTACTGACACAGTTTGCAACTATTCGGCCGTTATCAAACTCGAATTTCTTGTGAAGAAAAAATGATCTGACAGATAATAATTTTACTAAATTACCCAAAAGACCATCAATTCAATATAAAAAACACCTATGAACCATTAAGAGTAGGACAGTAATTTTGTAATTTGAATTTAATTTTATTTTATTTTTATAATTTGAATTTAATTTTTTTTTTTGAACTTTAATTTCATTTTTCCCGAAATTTTCCCTCATCCCTCCCGCAAGAGCATTAAAATTCCCTCAAAAGGGAAAATTTCCCTCGATTTGGCAACACTTTTGAGCAACTAAAATACCAACAAGACAAAAATTAATTTTAAGTAAACATTATAATATTTTGCTAACTTCGTGGTGTACATTTTTTCACTAGAATTGGAGCATGCACACACCTTCAAGGTTATTTCTTCGTTTCAATATATTTTTCATTCTACTACAGAAACTTAGAAATATGCCGATTATCGATTCTGTAAAAGTCGTCGTCTTTTGAAGCCTTTCTTGAAGGGCTGAAAGCAATGTCTGGCGAATATGGTGGATGGGATAGATCTTCCCAGTCCTGTCCTTCTAGGTAGGTTTTAACGAGTCTTGCAGTATGTGGTTTTGCGTTGTCATGCTGCAAAATCTGTTTATTGTGTCTATTCTACGATTATCTTGAGCAGCTCGCTTCAAACGTATTAAATGCCGTCAGTGGACTTCGCCATTAATAGTTTCAGAAGGTTTCAGTAGCTCGTAATATACAACGCCTTTCATATCGCACCAAATACAGAGCAAAACCTTTGAGCTTTACCCAAGCTTTTTTACGTTTAGAATTTTCGTAGTAAATCTATTTTTCACCTCCAGTGGCAAGTTGATGCAGAAAACCCTTTCTTTGTTCTCTTTGAAGAAGCATTTCAGAAGTGATTTTTTCGACATTCCATCTGCCTTTCTGTAAATTTATGTGGTACCCAATTCCCAAATTTTTGAACCATCCCCTCAGTGTTGTTTTCTTAAAATAATGCTTGCAGTTTGTCATCTTCAAATTTTTCCGGTCTACCTTCGCGTTGTGCATCTTCAAGATCGAATAAACCTTCTTCAAATTGCCTAAACCACCTTCTACACATGCTATCCGAAAAAGCATGTTCATTATAAGCTTATACGAGTAAACGATGATTTTCAGCAGCGCTTTTCTTTATAGTAAAAAAATACATCAAAACTTCCCGCAAATGATGATTATTTGGCACAAAACTCTCCATTTTAAATCGAATGAAAAACTGTGTTGTTTATGCCATATACTAGGTTTTGAAAGTTATGAAGAAACTTTTCAAAAACATGTATTACCAAATTCACACAGTACTTTCAAGAATATACTATATATAAAAATTTGAAGAAAATTTCTTGTCATACGAACTTGTAAATTGATTCAAATTGGACGACTACAATCAAAATATTTTTAGTAAACAAACTTTTTGAATTTGGAATTTCAAGAATCTACAAACGATTTATATTTTGGGAATTTAGATATAAAATCAATGATGGCAGAATAAATTTGGTTAAGATCGTCAGTATCACTCTTTTTGTTGACAACAATTTCATGATTATAAATAATGTGAGCCATTTCCAAAAATAAACGATTTTTATACAATTTTTCACTGTCCAAAATTTTACCTCATCAAATTTAAATGTGTGTCCAGTATCAGAGGAATGCTGGCATAATGTAGTAGCTTGAGAATTTCTGATAGGTGGTTTGACATCCGATTTATGTTGTGAAATTCGATTTTTTAATAATTGTTTCGTGGTACCGACGTATTTCAATTGGCAATGGTTACATGGAATTAAATATACAATATTCGAAAAACGCAACTTTGATGAATCTATTTTTTTATAAAAGTTGCCTTTTCCAAATAAAAGTTGCGTTTTTCAAATTATGATTGTTAATTTTATATTAACACATTTCGATAGTTATAGGGATTCACAATACTTACAATTTGTAATTAATATGTTAATACAGGTAACCCTCGATTAACGCGGTATATTGGTTCTTCAAAACTAGCGCGTAAAACGAAACCGCGTTATTCGAGACATGAATCTGATTTGAAACCACAACGTCAGGCCACGACTTCTTCCAACAGCCATTTAGAGTTGATGGTTTCAATTCTTTAATAGAATGCGCAATGAATGAAATGCATATTATCATCGTGTAACTCTTCCATACATCGCTAACAGTCAGTTCGGAATTGGTATCTAATTTGTCTAGAATGAATTCGAATGTTTTACGTATGAAATTTGCTATATTAATATTACTTTAATTGCTTTATTTTTATTCAGATAAAACATTATAGATAACAAAACCAAATAACTAATATAAAAGAAAATAACAATGTCCAATTAAAAAGTAAACATAACATATATAAATTATTGTTAAATAATTTGATTTAAAAATATTATTGTAAAGAATTTTTCCTCAGGACCACCTTTTCTCTTATTCTTCGTAAAAAAAAATTCATTTAAATCCAAGTTTGTTTTCAGCATAATCCACCCCTATATTGAAAGCCTTTATTACTTCGTCGATGTCATGAGAACTTTCTTCAATTGAATCCGAAATTTGACCATTTACTTCTGAAATATTATCATCATTCACATCAACCATTGTTCCAATAATTTCATTGGATCCATCAGCCCAGTCCAAAATTTCATCATCAGTCAAATTTTCTTGCGGTAAAAGCCGACGATAAAATTGTGCAAGTGGTATACTATATTATCTTCCTGTTCATAAAGTTCTAGGCTCTCATCATAAATTTCATTGTTGGAAGCAAATAATTTTTTAAATCCTTGTACAATAACAGAAGGTTTTACTTCATCCCAAGCAGTTGTTATCATAAATACAACGTCTTTTACAGTAACTTGTTTAAGTTTATCACTTGTAGAATCACCAGACATTGCTAATAAATTACACATTAATTTTTTTCTATATGTCAGTTTCATAGACTTAATGATATTTTGGTCCAATGGCTGAAGAATAGAAGTAGTGTTACTTGGCAAAAACATAACAGAAATAGCACCATCATCTATCATAAGTTCTTCTTCCGACAAATGACATGTTGCGTTATCTAGTAGTAGCACTGCCTTTACAGGCAGTTTTTTCGACTCTAAATAACGAGTTACCTCAGGTACAAAATTATTAAAAAACCATTCTTTAAATAAAATTCTAGTTTGCCATGCATTTTTAGATGACCGATAATGTATTTTTGGTAACACAACATTTTTAAAGGCCCTAGAATTTTTTGCTTTACCAATGATCATTAATGGTAATCTATGCTCGCCATTAGCATTAACACAAGGCATAACGGTAATTCTTTCCTTAGAGTTTTTTCGTCCTGGACCATTTCTTTCATGTTGTGCCACTAATGTTTTGCTGTTTAAATTCTTGAAAACTAAACCGGTTTCATCAGCGTTATAAATCTGCTCTGGAAGCAAATTTTCTATTCTTTTTTTTTCAACAAATTCGTTAATGAATAAAGGTATTTGTGACTCAGCAGCAGATAGTTGTTCTCCACAAATTTTTAAAGTTCTAATGGAATACATCGTTTTCTAAAGTTTTGAACCCAACCTACACTAGCTTCAAACCTTTTTTCTAGGCATAAATTTGAGTGAATATTCATAGCCTTGATTTGTAGTGCTTCGTTGTTTAAAACATTGTGTTTAATTCTTTCATTGAGAAACCATGTATACAACTCTCGTTGAACCTCTGGAAAAACAGCTTTTGAAATTCTCTTAACTTTATTTGGATTCATTTTCGTGTTTTCTGCAAAATCTTCAATTTTTTGCTTATTTTGTATTATTCTACAGATAGAGCTTTTATTGATACTATAGATCTTGCACAAATCCTTGATTTGTAGAAGTTTGGTTTTCGTTTGCTCATTATAAAAGGGTGACGTAAAAATGTTGATACGCGATAAAATTTTGCAATTCAGCACAGAAAACACAACAATATTATAATAGTTGTCTTTTGCAAATAAATTTTAATAAATGAATCTAAAAAGAGTTGCGTTCACAAAGGTTGCTTTATACGAAAAGTTGCATTTTTCAAAGTTGCGTTTTTCGAATATTTACTGTATTTTAATTGGCAATGGTTATATGGAATTAAATATACAATATTCGAACGATTTAATTTAGGTGTGATATCTTTGATTTAGCTAAAGATGTTACGAATAGAGTTAGCCGCTGAAAATGTAATTTTACAATTTATATTGAATTTGCGCAATGTGCTGGAAATTTGCTCACTGAGATTTTTAATGTAATAAATTGATTTATATATTAAATTTTGATGAACATTGTTATTGGTACTGACCGTACTAACCATTTGTCCACTGTTAGTTTGATCACACTGATTGATTAATTTATTGATCAAATATTTCGGGTATTTATTATTGATCAGATAATCCCAACTGTGACATCTGTGGTTAATTTTTTAACTCTGTAGACGAAACCAAACGCCGTATTAATTCGTTGACTTAAAGGGTGCAAACTAGATAAATTTTTCGCGTACCAAATTGTATCAATTTGACCGTTATTCTTCCGAACTAATATTTTGTCCAAAAAAGGTAATTTATTATCCGCTTCCATTTCTAAAGTAAATTCTAAACCAAAACGATTACTATTAAATTTTGAAAGTATACAACCAATTTTATCATCAGGTACCCACAACAATAAATTATCGACGTATTTTTTAATAAATAAAATATTAAAATCAATTGAGCTCAAGACGGTGTTAAGTAGCACTTCCATTACGACATCAGCCACTACTGGAGATAGAGGCGAACCCATTGCAACGCCATTTATTTGTTTAAAGTAGTTGTTAAACAGGCTGAAATATCCTGATTTTAAACAAAATTCTAGAATATCTAGAAATTTTATTTTGGGTATTCTGGTATGTATGTGGTTCTATCATTGACCACCTATCTGAAATTGTTTCTACAGCCAAATCAATCTTAATATTGGTGAAAAATATTCAAATTTATTCTGGCATCATTGATTTTATATCTAAATTCCCAAAATATAAATCGTTTGTAGATTCTTGAAATTCCAAATTCAAAAAGTTTGTTTACTAAAAATATTTTGATTGTAGTCGTCCAATTTGAATCAATTTGTCGTTTGTGTAAAAAATTTTATTTTCTGTTTACAAGTTCGTATGACAAGAAATTTTCTTCAAATTTATATATCCCTTTGAGTCCTGAATTTTTTCTATGTACGAGTAAGCTAAAATTTTTTTGACATATTCTTTGTATTGATAAAGAGAACAGAAAACATTCTTGCAAAAGAAAAAATGGAATTGGACCATTCTGGAAGGCCTACCAGAGAAGTCCATGCAGGCGGACATTCTTACTCAATTGTTGCAAAAAAAAAAAAAAATAATAAACCGATATTATTTAGTAAAAATAAATTCAACTGATATGCATTTCAAAATAAATAAAATAAAATTATATAAAATTCAAAGCCGCAGTCCTTTAATGCAGCTTGAGCAACTTTAGCCTTGTGCGCTGGTGGATTGTCGTGAAGAAGGAAGGTTTTTTTTCTAACTTTCTTTGGCCGTTTTTCCTGGATCCCTTTTTTCAATTTTCGCAAAACCTTTGCGTAATAGATGCCTGTGATTGTGGTTTCCGGTGGCATATAATCAATCATCAATATCCCTTCAGCATCCCAAAAAATTGTTGCCAAAACCTTACCAGCAGACGGTTGAGTTTTAAATTTCTTTGGTGGTGGTTCACCACGTTTAATCCATTGCATCGATTCTTGTTTGGATTCCGGATCCCAATGATGAATCCATGTTTCATCGCCTGTTATTATGTTATCCAAATAGTTTTCTGGATCTTCTTCATACATTTCTAAAATCGCCTTTAAAGTTTGAACACGAATTTTCTTTTGTTGTGCAGTCAACGGGCGGTTGTCGTCTTCTAATGACTCCCGACCACTTTTGAACAATTTTACCCACTTTGTTACTGTGGAATATGATGGTGCAAATTCGCCGTAAACTTTTGATATGTAATTGAATATATAAATTGCATTGCGTCCATCTTTACAGAAAAATTTAATAACGGCACGATATTCAATTTCATTCATTTTGAATTTTTTTTCAAAACACGGGCTACTAAATTGAAGAAAACAAACGAACTGTAAAATTTACATCGAATTTTGTTTCTATAAGTTTCACCGCGACAAAATTTTTTTTAAAAAAATATATAGTTGTCTCACTCACTCTTTTTTTCATATGATATTGCAAGACATTTTGATTCAACCTCGTAATTTGTATAAAATAAACTTAAAGTCTTAATTATTTCAATTTGATATACATACATGTATATTGTATAGATATGTTTATCAATATCACATTATTGATTGTGAAAATCAAAAAAACAATTGCGTTCTTTTAAGAAACCTAAATGAACCTTGCATTTACTGCACATCACACGTGATTTTTTGGTACATTTTCATACATGCAGCGCCTGGATTCCTTCTTGCCATCAAATATTGGCCAGTGATTTTGACAATCATACCGGCAATCTACGTATGGCCTTACTTCAACACGGTTTCTCTTGGGGGAAGGCACTGTTGCTATATCATTTAATTCGACGTTTTTGGGTCGGCCACGTTTTTTTGATTGATTGATTTAGCTACTCATTAATGAATTGGCCACGCTAAATCTAAATTCTAGGAGAGATTTAATTTTATTGCTTGGAATTCCTCGATTAGCACAGTCGATTTTGTATTCGATCCAGCTAGCGGAACAAGCATAGTCCAGAAAATGTGTGGTTATTCTTAACGGCCATTTTTTTGACTTTATGAATACACGATAATATCCTATGAGCTGATGAAGAAGATCGACTCCACCCATAGATTCATTGTATAATTTAATCACCTGCGGTTGCGGAACTTCCACGTATTTTTTTTTCCCCACCGTAAACAAGTTCCGGATGTTCCGATTCCAGTAAAATTTGATGCAATGTGCACCGGATTGTTGTCTAGCCACTTTACAATCGAAATATTTTTATTTCTGGAGCTTAGTTCCTCATAGTAACCTCTTCCTTGCTTTTTAAATTTCTTATCATCCATAAATTGAGGTTTGAAAAATCGGTTGATTCTGACGGTACCAGCAGCATTGATGCCCAATTCTTTTAAAATCTCGAACAAATGGAAGCTACTGAAATAGTTGTCAAAGTATAATTTGTGACCTTTAGAATCTATTCTTGCTGCAAGATGCAACACTACTGATGGGCCGAAATCGCGGCAGATAATCCGGTATTAGCACCCTGGTATAAAATAAAATCGTAAGGTTGCCCTGACTTTCCACATAAAACAAACATTTTAATTCCCTACGGTTTCGGTTTGTTTCGCACAGATTGTTTGACCGATAATCTTCCTTTAAATGGAATCATCTGTTCGTTCACACACAGATTTTCTTCCAACTTTATTTGCAGACATCTCGACCGTATCGTGTTTATTAAAGGTCTAAGTTTGTAATAGATGTCGGAGTTGTTGATTGGGATATCAAGAACATTAACATAATGTAAATTTGATCTAAGTTGAAAAAAACAATCACGCGTCATTGCATTCGACACAAGGTCCATCCCTATCACTCGATCCCAGTAAATTCTTACTTGTGGCAACTTTGTTGAACCCATAAATAAATGAATGCCCATTAATCGCTTCATTTCGTTGCTATCTGTTGGTTTAAATGTAATATTATTTTGCATGGCATAAGTATTGGTATTTGATGCCATTATATGATACAGTTCATACGTAAAGTATTTTTCAAAATACGATATGGGTGATTTTTCTCCAATGACCTGAACACTATCATCTTCTAATTGAATTGACGGTTCGTACGGAATTTGAACGTAATCCGATTTTTTTCGCCACGGTATATCTTTTTTGTCAGTAAGGGTTATATTTGTGTCGGCCTTCATAAAATCAAATACTTGAATATCAATTTCATTGTCGACTATTACAGCTCCATCCAGTGCTGCAGAAGCCACAACTGTTATTTGATGATCAACGCAAATCGCTGCAAGCGGAATGAAATTGATCAAATTATTATCGTTGCAATTTAACTCATCTGGTTGTTCAACATTCTGCTGTTGCTGTATGTCATCCTCTTCTTCGCTTTTTTGTAACTCTATACGACTAAGGTTGTTTCGGATTGACTTTGAATTAAGTATTTCTATATTAGCTGTACACTCATCCAATTCTTCTTCATCAGAACTCTCCATCAATATTGCATAAATTTCTTCCTCACTTAATTTTTTCCCTCGCGACATGGTTTAATCTGCTATGAAAATTACTTTGCTCTACAATTCAAATAAAAATCATCAAATCATTATTAATTCAAAAATCGATGAAATGGAAGGTCCATCCCAGCGGACAAAACGATTTATGTCCGCTGAGAGGGACATTACACTTGTAACGATTTGTCCCTGTAGAAGGACGTTAACATTTTATGCAAAAAATACTAAATTAAAAGATAAAAACATAAAATTAAACTTTATTCACAAAATAAAATATTAAACTGTAAATATTTTACGACACTTTAAAATCAACGATTTCTCTTACCTTACAAAACGAGTCCGTTTTTGTCAAATTATCTGTTAAAACTAAAAAATGCACTTATTTATTTTTACTGTAATGTCGAGAAATCGTTACTAATAGATAAAAGAGGAGTACAAATTGTATACAAATACTGAAGCATATATTTTTTTGTACTAAATTCTCATACAAATTCGACGTCCCTCTGTACGGACAATGGGTTTCAAAGGGATATGTATATGGTGAAAAATACGTCAAATCACAAATTTGGTATATGGGACCGGAAGTCGTGTTTAAATTTTTAATTTTTTATGTTTTCAATTGGTAGTACTAGTTAAAAAAACGTTTTGTAGAAAATGATTTTTTGTTGTTGTTGTTTAAAATACAGGGTGTCAAATTTTGAGAAAAATGATAAACATGATGTTGGGTTTATGGCTATAAAAGGAAAAACAAATATCCGATATTTATGATATAGAGCTCATTTTAAAGGTAAGTTAATGCGGATTAATAAAAAAAATATAAAAATGGTAAGTTCTTTAATTTCTTCATTTTCAAATTTCCCGCCAAAATTTTATTTTTGAATTTTCTCAATGATCATCCAATTTTTTTTTTTTTTTTTTTTTGTTAAATTTTACGTCCTTTAATTCTATTGACCATACTAAAAACTTGCACTAGTTATATTTATCATTTTCGTGCAAAATACGTTTAACTATGACGATTTACCCGTTTTTGGAATACAAAATCAAATTGTTATATGTTATTTTCAATTTTTAACTAATTTACGCTCGACCTGATAATGTAATTGCTTAAAATTATTTCGTCGATCTTTAGTATATTATTACTTCTAATAGAAAATAAAAAAACAAAAAGGAAATAATTTGTAACAGTCCGTTCATAAACTACGTCAAGTTTTTTTTGGGCCATTCTTAACTCCGTCTCTCTCACTCCTTCATCACAAGTCGTCACAAAACTGAATATGTGAGCAATGATGTAATCATTTAAGAACATGAAGTAGTATTAGTCATATGTAATATCTCATAACAGTAACTTCTTATAATTACGTGACGTTATCTTTTATGAAATTCTCCCTGCCCCAGCCTAAACGTGACGACAATCAATACTCCTTCCCCAAACAAAGGCGTAACGTAGTTTAGGGATAGCTCATAAAGCTATTAGTAAAAAAATAAATTTTGGTATGAGTCATTTATTTTGTAAATGCGTCCCAAAATATTACGTTCAGGTACATGAATCGTAACGTAATCTGCCACAGGAATGCCAAATAAAAAGTGCTCTCGTTCGTGAAAAACCTAATATGATATTACCAGACCTTGGCATGTCCTCTATATATCCAAGTAAGTTGGAATCCAGGCAATATCATGAGCAGAAAATTATTTAATTATTAAATTTAACTACCACATTACCGACATCATCAACATCTTTGGTATCTGGAATATAACTTCTTTTGACTCACTCAGAGGAAAATCATTAAAAGGCACGTCTATATGATGAATTCATGGATCAACTAAAAATCAAATTGCGACATTTGGAGAAAAATTGTGATAAAATACAGCTGCTGTCTACCCTGCCAAATCTCTAACTATACAACAAACCCATGAAGAATTCAACACAACCCAATACATGGTACGGACAGCTAAAATATTCAAAACAAGAATGAACTGAGCCTTCCAGCACCCAAAGTTGGAAAACGGATCAGTGATGAACTCAGGCATTCAGTGCTAGAATATTACAACGATGATGAAGTTAGTCGTATAATGCCTGGGAAAAACGATTGTTTAACTATTGCTAAAGTTAAAGTTCAGAAACGTCTAATGATGTGCACATTAAAGGAGTGATATGAGGGCACAAGTTGAAATTTAAGGATGATGAATCAAAAAAAATTGGTTTTTCTAAATTTTTTTTGCTACGTCCTAAAAACTGTGTTCAACCAGGAAGCAGCGGAACGCATACAATTTGCGTTTGTATAATACATCAAAATATCAAATTAATTATTCATGGGACTAGGATGGAAACTGTCACCAATGGGAAAATTTCGCGATACCAGGACTGCATTTCATTAATACTATGTAAAGATCCAAGATCAACATGTTATCTTCTGCAATGCGAGAACTGCCCATGATTGGATAGTTTTCGCGAATATTTGAAAAACTCATTTTTGGACAATGATTGTCTGGATGCTGAATTATCGTTTAGTCAGTGGGTTTCAACGACGAATTTCTGGATTACTTCATAATTAAGCTGAAAAATTTGATTCCTCATTGCTTTATATCACTAACACAATCCGATTTCATAAAAAATAAAAAGGTTACTCTGGAGCCAACAGAGGTACTTGTTTCTTGTGATTTTGCAAAAAATTATGCGTTTATAATGCAAAATTCAGCACAGGGTTTTCATTGGAACAACAAACAAGCGACTATTCAACCATTTGTAATTTACAAAACTGAAGGAGGAATATTGCAGCACTACAGCTTTATTATAATATCAGATTGTCTTCATCATGACGCTGTAGCAGTTCACTTGTTCATAGAAAAATTATTGCAGTTTTTCAAAACAAATATTCCGGATTTATCTAAAATTTATTACGTCACAGATGGTGCAGTAACACAAATATAACTAAACACAAAGAGGATTTTGGAGTTGATTGTGAGTTGCATTTTCACGCAACTGCTCACGGAAAGGGACCATGCGATGGAGTAGGAGGTACTGTTAAGATAATGGCATCCAGAGCCAGTCTCACCGAAGGATATGATTGTGACATAACCAATGCGGAGGAACTTTTCAAATGGACTAAAACGTTGAAAACCAATATGGTTTTTGAATTTTGTTCAGATACTGAATATAAATTGAAACAAATCGAACTAGGCAGTAGATTAGAGAACTTGAAAACAATAAAAGGGACTCGCGATTTTCATGCGGTTATAACTTCAACAGAATGCTACTAAAAATGTAAAAAATATTCAAATAGTGAAGATTATATAACAGTAAATTTTAACCGTATAAATATCTTTAAATTTCTAACCTTATTTTGTAATAAATTTTTTTACTATCAATACATTTTGTTTTAAATTTAATTTTGAATCACAAAAACGAGTGAAAAATTTAACCTGGAAAAATTAAATAAAATCGAGTTTTTGTAAGAGGACCAAAATCTACCATTCGATTTTTGAAATTTTCAAAATAGGTAGAGTCATACTTAAACGTATTTTGCACGAAAACGAAAAATTTTAGTAGCGCAAGTTTTTAGTATGGCCAATAGAATTAAAGGACGTAAAATTTAACAAAAAAAAAAAAAAAAAAATTGGATGATCATTGAGAAAATTCAAAAATAAAATTTTGACGGGAAATTTGAAAATGAAGAAAATAAAGAACTTACCATTTTTATATTTTTTTATTAATCCGTATTAACTTACCTTTAAAACGAGCCCTATATCATAAATATCGGATATTTATTTTTCCTTTTATAACCATAAACACAACATCATGTTCATCATTTTTCTCAAAATTTGACACCCTGTATTTTAAACAACAACAACAACAAAAAAATGATTTTCTACAAAACATTTTTTTTAATCAAGATCAAGACTACAAATTCAAAACATAAAAATCATAAAATTAAAACGAGACTTCCAAAAATTTGTGATTTGACGTATTTTTCACCATATATTTAACGGTAAGTCGGAGTATGGCATAGTAATTTCTATATACCATATTTTAATAAAATTTGTATGTATGTATTGTTAAAAACGTTGTAATAATAAAATTATCGAAACGTCGACATAAATATTAAAAATTAGTTTTATTGGCTGCCAAACCCGAAGACTAGAGGAAACTTTTAAGAATAATTACGCCATCTATTTACGAAAACGTAACCTACTTTTAGATATACCAACAGTTTTGAAACGAAAATGGTTCATTACAATGTTTCGGCTATATAACTTTAACGATTCAAAATTTTCACTATACATATTTCCAGTTGTGTATATAAAGCTTAAAAATAGAATACTAGGGTATAATCTTACAATGAGCAACATATGGCGTTCGTTTATTATTAATAATAAAATGCACATTTATAATTAAATTAATTATTGGCAAATTTCGTTATCCTTTATAACGATTTTTTTTGTTGTTGTAGTCGTAATCATTTATTCTATATAGTTTCTGTGTTGTACGAAATAATTATTCAAATTATAATTAATAAATAATTCAAATGTCTCGTGACCCGTTTGTTTTTTTTTTTTTTTTGTCGTTTGCATTTTTCCATTTGAATAAATTTTTTAATGTTGTTATTTAATGTATTTGATACAAAATTATATACCTATGCGCTATCCTGTAACCACTAATACTTTAGTGTTTTAGTAGTATATTACAATTCGAAAATTGAGAAAATACTCGCCAACAACAAAAAAAAAATTAAAAAAAAAAAATGGGAAATGCTCCTATCTAGATAGTTTAGGAGGTGATTGTACCAACAATGTATTTATGTACGTAGTTATAGAGAGCAAGCATAAAAATACAAATAAAACATGAAACACAAAAGTTTAACGTTTGCGCAACGCTTTTTATTATGGTAAAACTCGCATGTATTTTGCTTGCATATATGTACATACAGGTGTTCTGGTGAATTTTTCTTTCCAGTTTTCCAGTTTTACTGTTTTGCGTGTTGTTGTTGGATTATTATTTAATTAATTAATTTATTATTAGTTTTAATTTTTTTTTTTGTTTTTTTTGCCTAAAGTATTTTTGGGGAATTTATGTATCCAACAGGTCGTCGGAGTATAAAATGATGTACGAGTATGTATGTATGTACATTATAAACCCATAATGTATAATGCAATATAAATATATATATATGTATATATATATTAGTTCAGCTCTGTCGCATTATCAAAACAAAACACAAAAGGGAAAATGGAAAAGTATACATACACTTCTTGATTTTCCTGACTTTTTTTTTATATTTTATTTTACAATTACATCTATAGTCATGTTTTTATTTTTTTGTTTGTATTTTTTTTTTTTTTTTTTTTTTTTTTTTGGGAGCTATACACATCGATGAAGTGAAAAACTTATTATAACCCATTAATGGAAAGCACGTACTGATTATTATTATGATGTATAATGAGTTTTTATACGGTCGTAAATAAATCACACTTAATACCTTATTACATTATGGGTATTTGAAGCACACCAAATAAAATTTTATGGGCAAAGGAATGCAGATGGTTATATATCATGTGGCTCAAAATATGTAAAAATTAGATTCAAAACAAAAACATCGTCGTCAATGGGTTAAGAAATAAACGAAAAAATATAATATGTATAAAGCAATAGAATAAAAAAAA
Organism: Tipula vernalis; assembly: GCA_958295665.1. Lineage (NCBI taxonomy): Eukaryota > Metazoa > Arthropoda > Insecta > Diptera > Tipulidae > Tipula > Tipula vernalis. The sequence goes on along the minus strand of OY282560.1, from coordinate 216,379,097 downwards.
AAAAATGAAAAACTGAAAAAAAAGGAAAATGAAAAATAAAATACAAAAAAGTTTTACTTTGTTTTCCCGTTGATCGTATATTTTAGTTTGTAATCCGTCGCGACAGAATACAGACGTCTAGAAAAATTTTGTTTTCATTAGTTTGCGTGTGTGTGAAAAATAAAATTTCCTTCTAATAAATAAAAAAAATAAAAATTATTTTTTGTAAGACAATTTTTTTTTTTTTTTACTTAAAGATAGAATTTTAAATTTAATTTTTTTTTGTATTAATTATAAAAAATAATTTCTAAAAATAAAAATATTTTTATATTACGCGTGTGTGTGTGTATTTTGTGTGTTTGACAAAATCTTAAAAAGAAATTAAATTAAAAAAAAAATAATTAAAAAATTTGTCATTCAAATCGACCGTGTGATAATGATCGCTAGAAATTGACACAATAATATTAATTTATTATTATTATTATGTTTAGTGGATTTACAATAATTTATTAATTTTTTTTTTTTTTTTGGTTCGTGTTCAGATTACAGTGCACCAAGTGTTCGATTCTATTTTCGCGTGATACAATATAATACATTTTATTAAAAACAAAACAAAAATTAAAAATATTCGTGACGATGAAATAAAATATTTTAAGAAATTTATAGTAAAATTTTATTTTAATCGGGCCACTATATACCTACATAGTAAATTAAAATAAATTTGTAGCGGGCAGAGCACATTCATACGCTTCCTTCTTAAATAAATCAAATGATTAATCAAGGTTTTTGGCTTCTTTTCGATTATTATTTACAATTGAAAATGATGATCAAGAACCGAAACGATCTAACCTACAAAAATAAATAAATATAAATTAATAGGCAAAAGAAAAAAAAACCGAGAGAGAACTCTTTACTAGCTTAATACTGTGTTATGAAATAAATTTTTTTTTTTAAAAATAATTTTTTGTTATAAGAGTTTTTTGAAGGTTTTGTCAACACAAATAATGACGATCACACAAAATCTGTGATCTTCTCTTAATTTTTTTTTTTCGGTAACATTGAATTAAAAATAGATTAACATTCTATAATTATAATATTAGATCAATGTCAAGAATTTTAATTAATTATAATTAACGTAAAAAAAAATTAAATCTTAAAAATTCTATTTAAATTAAAATAATTAAACTAAGTAAATTTTGTGTGTTTTTTTTTTTTGGTTTATAACAGATACCTGAAATTATAATTAAATAATTGAATTACCTGAAAAAGTTTAAATATCTAGTTGTTATAAAGCAACACGTGAAATTTGATAGTATATTTGGAAATTATTAATGAAAAATGCATAAGTGAAAAATAGTTTGCAATAAGTGAAAAATGTTGTTGTATATTTGATGGGGCAAATTTAATATTTTAGTTAATAATTATGGCAAGGAAAAAAATTAAAATAAAACAATTTTGATTAATTAAATTTTATAATTAATTATAATGCTGGTACAATGTATTGCTATTATTACAAGGTGAGTGACCAAAATTGTTATTCTATAATTAATTTTTATTTGTACATGTGAAGGGTAGTTTTTGTTATGTTGCGCGACGTTATAATTAACGTATACAATAATTAAAAGTGTTAAGTGGTCTTCAACATAAAACTTTGCGTTTTATAATTGTGTATTTTAGCTATTAGCTAATTGTAGATTATTAAAAACCAAATATTCTACATTAAATACAATTAGTAATACAAAGGTCAATTTTGTTTTTAAATTTGGATTAATTAGTCTCGGTTGTATGGGGGGGCTATAATTTACATAATTTTATCAACTCGTTGAATTTATATCGAAACGTTTTAGGGTAACAAATAAATTGTAAATGATGTGCTGACGGACCAATAAAAATAAAAATATTCCTTAGCTTTAATTCTATTTAATATTCATGTCATGTTTTTTACTTGTAAACGTTTGGTTTTTATTCAGAAAACATGTTTTTCCTAATAATTTACAATACAGTTGACAATAATAATGTTGTTGTTTTTTTTTTGTGATAAAAATGATTATAACTAGCTGATTTATAATTGAGATTTTTTGCCGGTACCTGAAAATCAACTTGACCCGTATCTTGAATTTAGTTATAAATCGATATTTTCCATTTTTCTTCAAGCACCATTAATATTGGAGCACAATAGAATTACAAACATAAGAAGTAGTTCCATCTTGCTGAAAGTAAAATCCATCATCATATCCCAAATTTTTTTAACAATTTGTATCACACTGTCACCTATAATATAATTTAATCGATCCTATTTGAGAAGCATTCAAGAAAAAAAAAAGAATACAAAGAACAAAGAAATCATTATACAAGTTTCAGTAAATCTATAAAATCACCGTTTGTATAGGTAATTAAAGACTCCCTCTCTCACTTCTCATCACTTGAAATCTGTATAAATTTTAATTCGTTTTCTTGTAAAATTTTTTTAAGGCAGTTTTATATTAAAACCAATATCTTAAAAATGTAAGCAAATTTTAACGTTAAGCTTTTATTTTGTTGTTATTTGCCATTTAAGATTCTGGATTTGTAAATTTCTAAGTTAAACAATAATTTGGTTGCTCTAAACATTAAACAAAAAGCGTGTGAAAGAAACTTTTGAGATTCGAAACAAAATACAAAAATATTTTTGTTTTCGAAGGTTCCTGCGGTTTTAGATAATAAGTATCTCAAAAAAACAAAGGCCACCGTCTTACCAGATATGAAATAAACATGGGTAAGTTCTGGAAAAGAAAAATGTTATTGTTGTATTCGTAATATTTTTTTCAAAGCCTTCTAGATTATTATATATTATCTTCTAATGTGTTAGTATTTTTCGTTCTTTATTTTATTATATTATACTGATACATAGCATTGATACATTGTTGAGATGCGATTATATCCTGAGTACTCTGATTCTCTAAAAAGCAAGATATTGTGTAAACGTGAAAACTCGTAAAAAGCAAAGCTTACTTTAACTAGTTTATACATTTTTTCGATATTTTATAACGACAAATCGAAAAACTGTACAAATTCGTAAAAGTAAGCTTTGCTTTTAACGAGTTTTCACATTTACACAGTAGCTCAGTTTTTACAGAATCAGAGTGGGTGCAGGTATTGAAATTATTGTTTACACCCTTCTATAGAGCAGCTCTTAGCTTGTGGTTGATCTTAAAAACTTTATTATTTTCTTGTTGAAATGGGTCGTCTCTAAACATGTTTCGTGCAGGGTGAAAAGAAAAATGTTCTCATGGCTTATTCCATTATGATACAGTAAATCTGTGGCAATTTCACAAATTCATCTTTTAAATTTTTATTTTGTTTAATAACAGTATACAAGTGTTTTGTCGCCTTGTCCAAAATCCGATATTTTAGTTTTTACAGTTTTCGAAATAGGATTTTTGGCTCTAACATAAAGTTTGTATTTTTGATTCTGAGAATAATATCTTCAGAAGCCATACGTTTTTGGAAAGGCCTTAGTTTAGCTTGAATTAACACGAAATTTAAAGTACCGTTATCATAGATGTTTTAGACGAGATCTGAGATTTAATTTTTGCCACTAGGAGCAGCTCCTACAATCGTAATACATCCGAAACAGCATTTGATAGGCAATAAACCAGTCTTTCAGAAAAGTGTAAAACCGTGTATATTTTGGCCCAAGCTTAGCCACCAGATGGCTTCAATGTTGAAAGAAAAAAAAATGTTTTTTACTTAACAAATTATTCTATTTAACAATTCAACATCGAAGCGTCTGCAGGTTGCAGAATCCTTATCGAGTTTGGTTACAAACAAATTAAGATAATTTTCAAAGTTTCACATCATTTGGACAGTTGATCTAGGTTAGACGCGTTCTGTGTCCACCAACACATAAAGGATTATCGGGAATTGTGTTTATTGTGTTACGACCTTTGACAGAAAATGTCTCTGATCTACTCGAAAAAACTTCGGTTGTCATCCAGCCGGGATCCGATTTCAATACAACTGAACTTTACAAAAAAGTTATTTTTAGTAAATAATCCAAAAAAAATATTTTTCGTTCGTTTATTCCTATCAAAGTTTAATTTTTTGTCGCCAGATCTACATACAGTTCTCTATAGTAAAACTAAAGATAACATTTAAAAGCAAATAAGCACTTTTTTTTGCTATTTATATATTTTCAAGTCATTAAAAATGCATTTTAAATTTAGAAAACAAAAGAAAAGTTTATTTTAAATAAAAATGAGATTAACATCATGGTTTACCTGAAAAATTATAATAAAATTAAATACGGTAAATAACAAAATTTTGAAAAGGTACTGAAATATTTTGATGTCATTTTCAAAATAGAAGTTAGAAAAACAAAAAAATATATTTTAGACACAATGTATGCGTCTGAGGTTACATTTTTTTGGCTAAATTTTCCACTTTGCTAATTAGTGGATAAGTTCACAATAGTTATTCATAGATTGCAATAGGTTCAATCAGATATGCGGTGCCTAACTTTTCATTTTGCTAAATTACGACTTTGCAAACGTCAACCGAAATTCTTCGAATGCTATTGTGAATAAAATTGTGCATAATATTTCGCTTACGCGTTTTTTCTTTTTGTGTTCTGCCTTTGCATGCAACCAATAGGGATTCCGAGTACAAAAAAATCAAACTGTTTGGATAATCTGAATATTTGGATAATAGATTTAAAACTAAGTTCCATGTTTTAAACAATAATTGAAATCGTTCGTCTTTTTGGAAAGAGTAAGCGAAATTTAATTAGGGCCTTTATGTCTGCTTTTTTATTGTACTTGTATGAGAGAGAGAGACAGTAGGTTTATTGCTGGAAAATTTACTGATCTTTAATTACTTGTAGTAACTCAATACAATAAATACACAACTTACATAATAAAGGAACATTTCCAAAACTGTTGAACTTTCTTAGTTCGCACAAAATTATGTCATTTTTTGAACTTTTGTTGAATTACATTTTTCAGCACATTTTACATTCAGCTACATTTGGTTAAAGTCTCCACCAGTTCATCTAATATTTGCAATAGTATAGATTTGTTATGATTATTTTTGTTGTGATTTTCCGATGCAAAAAAAAAAAAAAATGATTTACATTGACAAATGAGTTTCCTTTTTATAGAACGAGTAAAATATTTGATATTATTGTTGAACATTTTCATCAGTGTTGGCTTATTTAGTCTGTAAAAACTGTAAATATTTTATATGTAGCTACATTATTTTCGTAGTCCATCTTGGTTGAAAAAGATGAAACACAAAATTAAAATTTCCTAGTGATAATATCTATTGTTTATTTAATCCATGCTAAAACTTAGGTTGACATACTAAAACTGAACTCGAAAAATTCGCTAGATCCATCTTTTGAATTAGGATAACATCCAATGAAGGCAGATCCACTTACTAATTAACGGATTAAATCGATGATTTGATTTACTGCCACACATTTTCAATTCAGTGAATGATATTAAAAAACACATCCTTAAAATTAGAAAAAAATTGTCGACGGTATAACTTTATTTGAAGATTAAGAAAAATTCTTACCTACAATGTTTCCATATTGAAAGCATCAACATAAATTTGCCTTTCTGATTTGGTTCTTGCAAAATGTTATAGCTCATTTCAACACCCATAATCGATTTCAACTTTTCTTGTGCCGTACAAATCACATAACTTGCTTGCTAAATGCTGCTTAATCGGTATTTCCCAAAGAGCGGTACGCCGTTTCACCCTTTGCAACCAAGAAACACTTCTTCGCAGATTCAACTTCGAAATTTATTTCTGTACTAAATTATTTTAATTGCATACGCGACAAGTACTTATTCAGGAAACGGGGCTTTTATATGTAACTCGTTATTTTATTTTCACACATATGATTGTATTTGGAAAATATTTATAACAACAAGAATTGTTCCTTTCTTCGTTCCTTCTGCTGGCGCCCGTGAAGGGTTGTGGCCGCCCCAATGTGACTCCTCCATATAGTAAGATCCACTGCAAGAGAATGCCAGACACGGTGATCGAGTCTATTTAGGCTCCTTTGAACGTTATCCATCCATCCATCCATCGAGTAGGTAGTCCTAGGCGGGTCCTACTTCCATTGGTGCCAACTCCAGGACCTGTTTGGTGTTCCAATTTTTGCGAACGAAAAAACGTGATCAAATAAGATGGCTTTGACAAGTTATTCCCCTTGATGATTTTATGAATCGTAATTCATTCACGTGTAGGTGGCTCCCTCTTTCATGAAACCGAGAATTATTCGAATAATCTGACGCTCAGTTGCAATTAGTTTTTGGATATTTTGTGCTGTCAATGTCCCAGGTTTTACTTTGCCGATAGGAGGCTTGAAAAGCTTTATGTTGGTGCAAAACCAGTAGGACCGCGTGTCTGCCTTCTCGAGTTGACCATATCATTTCGTTGATTTGAAGCCCAATTTGTTGGGCTGTTAATTTCAACAGATGGTAGACATGAAGATGATGTTGCGAACCAGAATGGGAATATCAACTGATAGCTGCACCATGTTCAACTGATGAACAACATACAAGAATGATAAGTTGAAGAAAGTTTGAGATATTGAATCTAAACTTAAACCAAATTTCATAAAATTTTCAACATTCTGTTCAAATTGAAGTAAAAGCCTCAAAGCTGATGATTTTTTTCGCTAAGCAAGTGTAGACATCTGACGTACACTAGTAAAACTAAAGATAACTTTAGCAAGACCTTTTTCTGCTATACACAATAGCAGTTTGTAAACAAATTTTTAAGTTAATTTAACTGAATTTTTAGGGTATTTTAAACTTTTTTTTGAATTAACAATTAAGTGTGAATAAAATCATGTTTTATCTGATACATACGTTACATTATGATTCAATTTGGCAAATAATAAAATAGAGAAAAAGTACTCACATATTTTAGTTCGTCAGAGCCTACATTGATGTATTTTTCAAAATAAAAGAAAAGAGCAATGTCTGCAGTGGTATTGCTTTATGCCATTTATTATTATGGTCGGATATTTATCGTATACAATATATTGCTCTGAAAAAATATACATTAGTGTTATTTTTTAATCAAGAGATATCGTCAAATTCACAAAATAATTTATTTTCAAACAACTAATTAAACATTAATCATTAAAATTAATCAAATTTGTATTTTGTTTGTACGATAAATTTTATGTAGTTCTAAACCATTTATTTTTTCCTCGAACAGACATATTATGGTATTTCAGAGAAGATAGTTTATAAAATTTATCTGATTTCTCTCATTTCTCCGACATTAAAAAAAAACATGCCCTAGGTGCATGACTGAATAAAATAGCCTGAGCGAGTAAGCGAGGGCTATAATACCACTTCTCAAGCGTGGTGTATATACCATTTTTTCCACTACTAGTCGTAGAAGGCACACCAACGGTTAAAGTTTTTTGTTGATAAGAAAATTAATTTGATAAGGGAAACACTTGCTCTTTAATAATATTAACTATGTCGAAGTAGCCCGAATTTTTTACTAAATTGTAGTAAGCGTATATTTAAAATGACACTGCATTTTGTTTTGTTATTTGAAGTTTTAATTTTTATTATCAAATCCTTTAGATAAACCTAAAATAATTTATGTCGACATTTTAACGTCTCAATTTAATAATAATGAAAATAGCAAGAGACTAGATAAAATTTCAAAAATAAAATTTTTATTTGATAGTAGTGAATAATGGAAGAAGGGACTACTAGCAGTGAATAATGGATAACATTATAATTGAAGAAACACACGTATAATGAGTATATTATACGTTAGTCGTGGACAATAGTTATTTATGGTACTAGTGAGCAAAACGAGATATGATCCATGAGGGATAAGTTTGTCCCACGAGGCGATAGCCGAGTGGGACATTATCCCGAGTGGATAATATCTCTTTGCTCACGAGTGCCATACATCGTTTTATCCACGTTTGTTGAAATAAATTTCGTAAATTAATAAGAAATAGTTCCATTTTGTGTTTTCACAGTGGATCATTGAATTTTGAAATAAATTTTATCATAGTGACCGTTCTTTAAATTGTCATGGTCTACTTTAATTTAACTAATTTTTGGAATACAGTTTTTCATTCAATTTGACCACGAATAATTTTCCAATGACTACTCAACATTTTGTTATACCAAATATAACTCACGTTGCCCCTAGCAGCGTGGGTTATACAGTAACAATGGGTTTTTTTTACATTTTCTTTATTTGAAATCAGCATAGTTATCGGGCTATTATATATCAAAAGTGGATAAAACAATTTATAGATACCTTATTTGAATGATTGTCTTGACTTACTCGGTTTTATTTGGGTAAATAAACAAAATTTCGATAGAGAAAAAAATTTAACTTAACTTTTTAGTGTAACTTAAAAGTCGAAAAACCAGAAGCCTTTTGGCTTTCGGCTACCTTGACGGAAAAAATGTAGTACATTTGTTTTTTCTGGTGAAAATTATACTATATTTTCATTTTTTTGCAAAATTTTTTCCTTCTCTATTCTACTATTGGGATACTACTAATTTATACTGATACTTTTTTCTACTAATTATTACTTGCGGCCTTAATGGTCAGAACTCTAAAGAAGCCATTCTACTTTTAACTTAAGATATTTGTGTTTTTACCTAAATTTTCATATCGAAATTCCCAACATTTTGATTTTAAATTCTATATAATGAAATGTGTTTTAAAATTCTACAATCAAATTTCCAAGATCTAAATTCACGGGTTTGAGGATAAAAACCAAAGTTTATAAAGAATATTAATTCGAAATTATAACCAAATGATTACAAATTTAGTATCAAAACTGAGACAAAACTCTATTCTATAAATAGAAGACATACAAATTTCTAAATCCTACAATAAATTGCAAAATCTTACAAATACAATTCTGAATTCTAACAAATTTAGATTCAACGTTTAAATTTTTATCTAGAATATTTAAAACAAATAAAAAGTTCCTAAAATACCTCAAAATTAAAATTTTAAAATCTAAATTCATAAGTTAATTTTGTAAAAATCTTTCAAAATTAATCAAATTTTGGGTGCTGAACTTCATTTACCTAACCATTATTAAAAATGTATACAATTAGGATGTAAACAAATATTTTAGGCTGGTTAACAGTTTAGCAAATACAAATTATTATATTAAATAAAATTTTAGATTTTGTTAAATTTTGCAAATGCATAGTTTAAAAGAAATAATATTTTACGGAATTCTGAAGAATAATTTATTTCAAGTTTCCATTTTATGAAATTCACAAATCGATAATTCGACAAAAGCTCAGGGATTTTACAATCTCTAAATTTTTACCTAATTAATTTATTAAACTATGAATGAATAAGCAACAGTTTTATATTTGACTTCTCAATATCTACATATATTAAAAAATTGCAAATTTTAAAAGTTTAGTTTGACAAGGAACATTTTGGATAAAATCGAGTTTTGTAAGAATGTTTTTCCAGAACCATCTTGATATAAATAGAGCTGCCATGACAAAAATGAACTTAAAATAAGGGACACAGAAACACTAAAAAATAATTTACTTTCATAGAGTTTGTATGAAAAAACGCGATTTTTATTGACGATAAAACATGAATAAAAAGTTAAACCCAGTTAAATAATTTTTTCTGAAATCGCTAAAAAACAACTCATTGTGTTACTCATTTAAAACAAAGCTTCTCAAATTTCCCTATTTTCCAGCAATAATTAAAATAAAATAAGGGAAATTAAATTAAAAAACATTCTACAACAATAACAATATGTGTTAAAAAGAGAAAATTCAATTTAATGACGTCATGATTTGTCCACATCTAAAATCAGTGGTAAGAAAAAAGATAACACGTCTCCGCTCAACAATCGAAATTAAAATAAATTAAAAACAGCCAAACACAGAAAATTAAATCAATACAATGGGCGTGAAGAAAACAAAAAATCAAATCAATCTAGCATCCTTCGCAAATTCAAAATAACAATAGAAAGATATTCGAATTCAAATTTGAATGGCAATGAAAGAGATGATTTTTGTATTGTTTATAAATTTCGAGTTATGAGTTTATGACGTATATTACAAAAACAACAACGTTTTAAAGTTCAAAAATACCTTATTTTTGAAGACAATTTTCACTAAGATATAAACATTTTCATGACTCGATTTTTCCATCAAATAAAATTACATGTTTCATGAACATTTTCGTATAAAAACAAAACAAAAGCTAATAAACTAATTGTAAATGAAAATAATCGTTTTCCCATATAGATTCATAGTAAAGAAAAAATTGTATGTACTTTATTTTAAGCTTAGTAAAAAATACAGTCGATACTGGAGGCTCTTATTTATAACACAGGCTCTGGTTTTACTTTACAGTTTGAGGTTTTCGATAGTGCTTTTAAAAATAAACGGTTTTTACACTAAAAACACGTTGAAAAGTATTAGATCAAGAAGAAAATTCATTCAATATACGAGCAGTTAGAAATTGGTCTTGAAAATGGGCTCCAGAAAATATTTATTAATTTATTTTATTTGTTACAAAACTTACAATCTATGAATTTAAAAATCTAGAAAATCTAGTGTTGATATTAAAAAGAAATTAGATAGAAAAGCCTATTCTTAAAATACAAACTACTAAGTTATTCCAATAAAACCGGAAACAATTTAAAAAAACTAAACTACACTTGAAATTCCACCAAGTCATCCACACTGCAACGTTCAAAGAAAAATAATTTTAGGCGGGACAGAAATGATTTCAGATTTGTTTGAATTTTCAGCTCACTAGGAAGATTGTTGAACAACTTGCGAGAGGGGACCAAAGAGGAGTTTTTACAATTCATTATGAAGAATCTTGAGAGTAGAACATATTGATTATATCTCAGATTATATCCCGTGCTGACATTTGACTGGGTATCATTATAATAAAAAGCCTTCATTATTTTTAACACATACAAATGCTTGAGAGGAAAAATCTCTGGTGACTGAAAAAGAGGCCATGAGGCATCAATCCTCTCTGCATTAAGCAGTAATAAGTGGATAAATCCTAACACGAAATGTACTGGCCGAACACATTAATCTGTATTATAATTTGTAATCAACAAGTGCAAAATATATATTTTTCAAAACAGCTGAGAGCACACCGTACGTGTAAAATAACTGCAATCATATATTTATGAAGGATATCAAAATGATGCTTCCATGTCATGTTGCTCATGGTAGATGCTTGTATATCAGTTAATCCAAGATATTTATTTATTTATTTATTTATTTATTTATAAAGTAATTAAGCTTAGAAAGCTTTTATTTACAAATTGAATACAAAATAACAATTAATAAGCAACATAATTTTCAATAAAATATTTACATTATTTACAATGTATTTGTACATCTATATAAACTCTGATATAAAAATAAAACTAAATTAATTAAATATAGGATTAGGTATTTTTAGATAAAAATTTTAAATATTTGAATTCGAATTTTATGTTAATTTTATAAAAATTTAATGTCTTCTGAATAATTAAGTCCTAGGAAGACACAAAAATCGAAATATCATAAAAATAAAACTAATGATAAAATGCATTTATCACAAACGCTTTTCAAAACCCAATGCATATTTGTAATTTTTAATAAATATAGCCAAAGAGCCACTTGCCCGAACCAACAGTGGTAATTTGTTGTATATACTCATTCCTTGAACAAAAAATGATAAGTTAAAAATACGATGTCTGTTGCGTGGTAATGTAATATGCATTGTACGCTCGGAATTTGAAAACTGTATTTTATTAAACAAGTAAGAGGGACATTTTTTAAGCAAGATTTTATGAATGTAGGCACAAATACGGAATTCAAAATATTTATTAATTGTACATCCAAGTAATAATTTTTGAAACAAAGAAATATGATCAAATTTACGAAGTGAGAAAACATATCTCACACAAGTATTAAACAACAATCTTAGTTTGTCCATGGAGTAATCATACATTCCGAATAACACAACATCATAACATAAAAGATGTGGTAAGACAAAAGACATGAACAGTTTATGTCGAAGCTTAACGTTTGCAAAACTAGTTAACTTCCAAAGAACCCACAAAATACCATAAACACGACAACATATTCCATCGATTTGCTCATCCCAAGTTAAAGTAGAATTCATAATTAGTCCTAAATTTCTAATAATATCTGAATATATAATAATCTCATTTCCAAGAATGACATTTGGGAAATCATTGTAATCTACCTTCTTTTTATATATAATTATTGCCTGAGATTTGCTTGCATTAAGCATCAACTCGTTCTCGTTCGACCATTCTACTACTCGTTTCAAATCATCATTTAAATTACCCAAGCAAGTAAGTTTATTTGAAATTATTTCGCTATTGTAAACTTGTAAGTCATCAGCATAAAGGTGAAATCTAGAAAAATGGAAACAAGTGGTAACATCATTTATAAACATTGAAAACAGTAATGGACCAAGAACAGAACCTTGTGGAACACCTCGCATCAATTTCATAGTATTCGAACATAAACCATTAATTTCTACAAGTTGTGACCTGTTTTTCAAATATGTGTGAATAAGTTTGCAAGCAGAAGAAGAAAAGTTAAACAAATAAAATAATTTATGACAAAGTTTATAATGATTGATCGAGTCAAACGCTTTAGAGAAATCTAACAGCGTAAGAACAGTAAATTTGTTTATATCAACATCACGTCTAATATCATCCAAAATATTAAGCAAAGCAGACGTAGTACTATGCTTTGGTCTGTATGCCGATTGATAATCCGATAACAAATTACTATCAATCAAATGATCAGTAATTTGATATTTAATAATGATTTCAAACGCTTTAGATAAGGACGATAGTGCACTAATTGGTCTTAAATCAGACATGGAATTAAGTTTTTTAGTTTTAGGTAATGGGGTGATTTTTGCCACTTTCCAACACATAGGAAAGTATGATTTAGTAATAATATTATTAAAAATATAAGTCAAATAATTTGAAATTTTAGGTAAAAGAATTTTAATAAATTTTATACTAACATTATCAAGCCCTAAAGCCTGAGATTTGACAGCATGTATAGATTTATGAAGAAGTTCTGCAGAGATCAAACTAAATGTAAATCTAGAAGTGTTTGAATTAGGTTCAAAAATGTTACAGTCAAAAGTGTTAACAGCTGATCGTAGATTTTGGGCAGATTCACAAAAATATTTATTAAGATCATTTGGAGTAAATGGAATCAGCCCATGCTCTTTGCACTTTCCAATACCAAGGTTATTTAGGTTCTTCCAAAAAAGTTTAGGTGACAATTTAGGATCAAGCTTATTAACAAGAAACTCATGTTTTGAGTTACGCTTTAACAAAGTTACTTTATTGCGTAAACGCTTATATTCTATCCAACTATCAATTGTACGGAGGAATGTCCATCTACTATAAGCTTTGTTTCTTCTCTTCATATACTCACGAATATCAGTTGTAAACCATTTTGGCTTTAAAAGGTTTATAGTAGTAGTTCTAAGAGGAACAAACTTATCATACAAATCCATTATCATTGTATTAAACAACATAAGCTGATCATCGATATCTGTTAAGTCACGTAACAAATCCCATTGGAGGGTTTCACAATGCAAGAATAATTCATCTACATTTATGTGTTTAAAATCCCTATACACAATAATATTTTCCGTGTTAATTTGTATGACATCATAAGAGAAGAAAAGTAAGTCATGATGAGATATGCCTGGAATTGATGCTTGAGTTAGAAAAGTAATTTTATTTGAGTTACAAAGCACAAGATCTAATAAAGATGATGTGTTTTGGACGAAATGGGTTGGTTCACTGTTACATATATTAATATTAAATCTACTTAATAAAGATTTAAAATTCTCAGTTGAACGTACATTAGACAACATATTATAATTAAAATCTCCCACAAGGACAAAATCAGAATAGTTTATGGAAAAATTATTTAAAATTGTTTCTAAATATGTAAGAAAATTTGAATTTGGAGGATTATATACCACCCCCAGCAAAATTTTACTATTTGATACAATTAGTTCAATTAACAAAACCTCATGATCAGAATTAGATGATTCATAAATTATTCTCGACGGAATATTAGATCTCACAAAAATACATACCCCACCTCCTCGTTTTTTACGCCTATCGTTTCGATAAACAACAAATCCGTCAAGAGAAATAGCTTTATCGTTTATATATGATTTCAACCAAGTCTCAGATATACATATAGTATGCATATTAACATTGGCAAACATGTATTGAATTTCATCCATTTTATTTAAACAACTTTGCGCGTTAAAATGACAAATATTAAAATTATTCCTATTATTTAGAGCCGATTTTAAAATTATATTAGGTAAGTTAATATTATTCGAAGAATGAGTATTACTAACACCGCGGTTGTTAAAAATATTACCCTGCATTATCATTAGTTTCTATATAATAGTTCGTAATACTTTGAATCTTCCTTACCTTATTCACAAAAACATCACAGTTCGGATTATCAGCCGCATGTGACGTTGAAAAATTTGTTTTAAATCTAAAATTATTATCTTCACAATTAAAACATTTAGAATGATAATTTGAACACTCAGAAAAAAAATGTTGTCCAGCACATCTACTGCAGATTGTATCATTTTGACAGTTCTTCTGAATATGATGATATCGCTGACACTTATAACATCTTGGAATATACAGGTCTTCCTTCACATAATAAGAGTTCCAACCAATATTAATATAACGGTTCACAAGTTTTTTGAAAGTTGCACCAGAAACTTCGAAAGATATCATCCATTTTTTTGTAGACTTGTTGAATTTTGAATAAATTATTTTGATCCAATCGTAAGCTTGAATAAAACTATTAACGGCACATAATTCTTTTCAAAATTCATCATCAGTGTAAGATTGACTTAATCCATTTAAATACAATCTTGGATTCCTTAACTTGGTACGTGTAACTACATAAGAATCACCCAATTTTTTTATAGCTTCTTCTTCCAATCTTAAATTTTCAGCAGCACTATAAGTGTTTACTATAGCTGATCCATTATGACTAATTTTAAATGAAGAAATTCCAACTTTAATACCGTTCGGGTTTATTTTGTTCTTAATGTCTTCTTTAGTCGTATAACGATCTTGACTGCACTTTGGGGTTATTTTAATTCCTTGCAACACCGGTATCTCACTACTTTTATTTACCGAGGTTAGTTTACATACCTCAGAATATAAACTGATCTTTGTCATAGGTTTCGTTGACCCATCCAATAAATTTTCAATTACATTCACTTTTTTGTGTATATCATTCAAGATTTCAGAGTGTGTTAACTGCTCCGAATCCACTTTATTTTTCCATGAACTAAATTGTTTTTTATCACTATCGCACAGCCATAACATAGCGTTGCGCAATCTATTAATTTGTTTAAATTGCGTAACTGACATATTTATACAGTCAATGTGATACCAACTGTCACATTTTCCATCACATTTAAGCAGTTGGGACTGTTTTGAACCTTTTTGGTTACACACATTACAAAGCTTAGTCACAGCTTCCTCACTCATTTTGATATCAATAATGACACTTCGTCCTTCAAAAACCCCCACAACTAGTTTATATAATTTAAAAAACACTCACAAAATTGAACAAACGGTTTTATATACAAAGAACTACATAATTAAATTAAAATTAACAACACACAAGAACAAAATAGGAAAATAATTTTTATATAAAAAATTATGAAAAAATAAAAATATTTTTACGATGAATGAAAAAATTTGATGTTTATAATACCGCCGACTTTGTCGACAGATATCTGAACGAAATAGCAAAATCTTTTCCAATACAGCCATCATCAATTTGGACCATTGTGAGAAATGAATTTAAGGTGAGCAACAGTAAAATTATTAAGTTTAAGGGACATTCCTTTAGTTTTTATACTCAAAAACATTGTATGTTTGACGCATCAGCAATCGATGCAAAAGTCGAGTTCAAAAAACAATGGACGCAACACAGAATCTTGCGGAACTCCATCATTAATAATTTGACCTTGACTCATTCTACCATCAATCCTAAAGCTGCAGTTGGTAGGCTTTTCTTACAGTACAGTATGATTAACTCTATCAAATGCTTTTATGACATCCACAAAAAAGCAGCTTTTCTGTACTTCCTGGACCAAACTGATTATTGTGTAGAAAATTTATGTAACGCAAAAAAATAATGGCTCTAATGTGTACTAGCGTCTCAAATATCTTACTGAAAACCAAAAGCGAGGAAATTGGTCTGTAGTTCGTAATATTTTTTACGTTCCCTTTTTTAAAAAAAGGAATTACCACAGACTCTTTCTATCAACTATACAAATAGATGTCTTCCGAATGTTGCAATTTAAACTAAAGAAGAGGCAAATGTTATTTTGCCTGATAATCCATAATTTAGCGAAATAAAATTTTGTTAAATTCTGAAGAATATTTTTATTAATTTGAAGTTAATATTTCCGAAAATTGTAAGAGAGTTTAATCCAGTTTCGACCTGATGTAACCTAATAGTTTATTTCAAGTTTTCACTAAATTTCATGAAATTCAGAAATCGATAATTTGATAAAAGCTCAGCGATTTAGGAAATTTTAAAATTTTATCAAGCCGTGAAATTTACCTTATAATCCGTATTTTAGAAGAAAAAGAATTTTACGAAATTCCGTTCAAGTTCAGATAGGTTTTATTACCATTTTATAGAGCAGAAGTTTATTTTCAATTGATGAAATATAAAAGGCTGAAACGTCATAAGGTGATCAGAACTTCGGTCTTCATTAATTCAATTCAAAAATCATTCAATTCCAACCCACAGGTCAAATTTCATCATTTTCGGTTGAGAAATAGGCCAGTTTCATCTTACTTGGCCATATTCCAGAACTTCAAGCAAATATCATTTTAAAATCCAATTTCCAATGCACAAGCCGAATTTCATCATTATTGGTTGAGAAATAGGGAAATTCTATCATACTTGCTTGGTCATATTTCAGAACTTTATCCAAAAATAATTTTAAAATCCCATTTTCAATGCACAAGCCGAATTTCATCATTATTGGTTGAGAAATAGGGAAATTCCATCGTACTTGGGTATAGTCCAGAACTTCTTCCAAAAATCATTTTAGAATCACATTTCCAATGCACAATTGGTTGAGAAATAGGCAAGTTCCCTCATTCCCTCAGGCCATATTCCAGAACTTAATCTAAAAATCATACACATATGTTGTACTGTGTACATACAAACACTCACTTATCTAGATTGCTCAACTGCTCACTAAATACTAATCCAACCCCAACTCAACCCGCAAACGGCACCCAACTCAACCCTCTACCCAAACGCAATCTCTCTTTCAATTCAATTCCCAAACCAGCATATATAAAAATTAGCCAACTGCTCACTATATCTTAATCGAAACCAAACTTAAGTCCAACTCAACTTCAACTCGACCCCTGACTTAACCTTCAACTCAACCCCAAACTCAATGCCCAACTCAATATTCAAACCAAATTGGTAAATATTTCTATAACCAGGTATTTTGTGAATACCTAAATATTTGACTTCATCAGTTTCAGGTACATTCTGGTAATTCATTTGTGTTAGTGGACATGTACCTCTTCGCATTATAAAGGTTAGATTTAACATTGTTGTTAAAAAATGAACACTGTTAATATTCCCTGCAAAACTTGTGTAGCTTTATTGGGGTCTTCAAGAGATGACAGTACTGCCTTGTCATCTGTAGATTGGTTGTAGGTATATCTGCGGAATATAGCAGACATAATATCGGCCCGAACGTTTGTATTCGCATCTTGACGCTTTATTATAAAGTATCTGTCCAATAGATATGATGTTAATATTCTGTAGAAATCATGTGGCAAACATCGCTTAATTTTGTATTGTAATCCCACATGTCACGCTATGTCAAAAGCTTATGCTATGTGCGTGAATAAAGCGAAACAATATCTCTTTTCCTCCAGGGCTTCTTCAATTACTTGAACTATTCTGTGTACTTGTTCTATTGCTGAGTGCTGTGAGCTTCTTCTCCGACAATATAGGCTTTAGACGCTTAAGTACTAATTTTTCAAATAATGTTGACATAATTGGTAAGAAGCTTAAGTATAGGTCTGTAAGACGTAACTTCTTCAAAGGGCCTGCCTGGTTTTGGTATTAATATTAGTTGTGAAACCTTGAATTGTTTTGGGAAATATCCGGGGGGGGGGGGGCTATAGTTCGCTAGATGGTTACCATTGAAGATCGAGCATTTTACCTCTATACCCCAAGTTTTTCTTTCACATTGATTTGTTTCACATTGAATTACATTTCACACATCTGGGTTTGTGATTGTAATAAGATTTGGTATGTCCGTATCTTTGACAAGTAGTGCATTGAACCATTTCACACTTGACATGTGGCTTTTCAACTTTTACAACTGAATGCATAAGTCTAATTATCGAATGTATTTCTTTATTTGATTCACTCATTCAAAGGGCAACTTTTGAAATAAGCTACACAGAAATAATTCATTCATTTCTAAAAATGGATCCTATAAATAAAAATGTTGTTCTTTTTACCAGTTCGGGTCAAATTTGATCAGATGGTATATTGTATTTTTTTGCTATAAAGAAAATAACAATATAAATGATCAAGGTCTAAATTTTAATTTATGTTCCTGTAAATCGGCTTCTCGAGTTAAAATCCATTTTATCCAAATTTATGTTCTATTAAAAATAATTCGTTGGAGTCTGGTGGTTTCCCTAAAATATGGAAGGAATCAACGGTAGTGCCTATTGAAAAAGTTTCTAATACAATTGAACGTGGGGAATTCCGAACAATTAATATGATACTAACCAAAGCCAAACTCCTGGAAAGGGTGGTTAATTGCAGTTTAGACAATTTTTGAAAGATAATTAAATAATATTTTCTGTGATTGATCTAGTGGTATCAAACTGAAAGGATGCTTTTCACAATAAACAGATTATAGTTGCGGTATTTTTGGATTTTAATAGAGCGTTTGAGGCAATTGATAGAGCAATTCTTCTTTCGAAACTGAATAAGATGGGAGTAAGAAACGTAGAACTTCAATGGCTTCACTCATACCTATCAGAGAGAATTCAGAGAAAAAAAGTAAGCGAATCACTGTTCGATTCAATAATTGTCTCAATAGGAGTACCACAGCGAACAATATTTGGTGTTGTGCTTTTTCTACTATAAATACATGACATTCACAAAAATGCAATATTTCTTTTCATGATTCATTTTTCACCGATAACATAATTCAATAAAACCAAGCATGACTTCACAAATTCTCAACGCTCTGGAAGAATTACACAAAATATCAAAATATTTTATTACATCAAATTTTGCCACTTTGACAGAAAAACATCGATGTTACATATTTGGTGTCTCCTTTAGCAACTGTTCAAAATTGATTTGCAGATGGAGAATAGATGTTACCTTCATCTGGAAAATTCTTTATTCTAAAATAATGAATCATCAAAATTTCGTTAAATTTTGTAACCTCAAAAAAAAAACGATGGAAGGCAAATCTCATTAATTGTTTAATTGTCGAATTTGTGGCCGTTCCAGAACATTCAATAAAACTACAGATTTTTCTATTCCAGAGATAATATTGAAAAACTTTAGAATTTGTTAAATTCCAGAAGTCACTTCAAACTAAAGACATTTGCAAAAAAAATCTTTAAATTGGAATAGCTGGAACATAAAACTAGATAACAAATTTCAGGACTTAAAATAAATTGTTGAATTGGCTTAAAAAAAAGTCCGATTTAATAAAAACTTCAATCAACTGTCGCGTGCAAGGTTACATCAATAAATATTAGAAACTAAATATTTATACCAAACGGATCACATAGATTGAATATATTTAAAATTTATGAAACTTCAGGCATTTCTAAGTTTTAGCATTCCATATCAAGAAATATTTAAGGCTAATTTTTATTAAAGTACCAGTTTTAGTATAGCATTAATTAATCTATTCAGAATAAGGAAATACCTAAATTATTTAAATTTAAGGATTTTGTTTTATTTATTCAGAATTCAACAATTAGAAGCCAAAAGCCAAAAAAAAATTGCACTGCTGAAGAAAACGATAAATTCATAGTTTACAAAACACCATGGACATTTGTGTAACATTTATTATCACTAATGCGAAGAAACTTCAGAATTTAGTAAAATCTATTGTATTTTGTAATTTTTTTTTTGAAGTTTCAAAACATTTCAGATTTGTTAAATAAAAGAGATTTAACATAATTAGGGAACAAGCAAAATGAATTCTGGATCTAAAAAAATTCAGAACTGCAAATTCTAAAATCCAAAAGACGAAATATCGTTATTGATATTGAAAATTTGCTTAACTGCATGATATTCATCAAATTACGTGAACAGTTAAATTAGTTTGTTAAAATTTTAAAGTCCCTCTTAAATTCACTTTGACAAATTCACTTTCTGTCCTCACTGTTTTGTCGAAACTGTTCAAAATTTAAATACTAAATGGCGAACACCTCTGACTCAAAAACTTTAGAATTTGTTCAAGTCCAGAATTTTAGAGTATAATTCCGTAAAGTTATTTTAATTCTTACAATGCAAATAATCAAAACATTTCAGAATTCCTTATGTAAAACTTTTAAAAAATTATCAACGTCATTAAACTTTTCCAAATGTCATGTTTCATAGAAATATATAAGTAAAAATTGAAAACAATGATGCTCCAGAAGCTATTAAGATTCGGTCCTTGCCATCATGGATTCAAAAAAAATCTATAAAATTTTCCAGAATATAAGAGAAATCTTACTTACTTCCAAAATTTCATTTACATTGTTCATATTAACGGATTCTCAGAATTTGATACAAAACTTTCGTCCGACTACATTAATTCAATGAAAGTTCAAAATTTCATAAAATTAAAATATTTAACTAAACTTCACAGAATGTTGTAAGAACCGTAAAAATCTTCACAACACACAAAATAGGTAGGTATCTTTCTAAATTTGCAGAATTATGGACTAATAGAGAAATTGCACGGCATAATAAAATTTTAAAGATTGTTAAACCCTGAGCTTTTGTCGAACTATAGTGTATTTCATAAACTGAAAACTTGAATTAAATTATTCTTCAGAATTTTGAAAATATTATTTCTAGTAAATTGTACGGGAATTATTTTATGAAGTGCACTTGATAAAATTTACAGTTTGAAACCTTTATCAACTCGAATTCATAGTTTGCCCGAGGAAATCGGAGAACCGTACCAGCCCAAAAAAAAAATGGCGCCACCAATATTTGTGAGAGTTATAGAAACAATCAATTCAATCAAACTTCGGTTGAAAAATAATTGTAATTAACCAGGTTAAAATCCAGTTAAAAAAAGTCGTACCCATTGGTGATTAGAGCCCTTTTGGAGCGAAACACCGAATTTTATTCGTTCGAGCAGAAAGTGAACAACCTGGTGATGGGTCATAAGAAACTTACATCCAGCAATAAACATTGAAGATTTGAAAAGTGAGTTAATTAATCTGGGCCACGATGTTGTTAATATCTGCAACATGAGGCAAAGTGGTACGAAAAAGCCACTCCCACTCTTTCGGACTGTCAATCGATCGGGATTGGTTTGACACTCCTTCTTCGCTGGTGAGCAAGCAATCTGGTGAAGTAACCTTTACTGCATGTTTTGGCATTATTATATCGATAATGTTAACCTGCAACACAAAAGTTATTATTTGTTTGCATTTTAATAATTAATTAATAAACTTAAACCCTTTGTTTGTTCGTTTCCAAACTCTTCGGAAACCGCATCATCGTCTACAGTGACGTATCCAGCAATCCCCATCACACGCTCTTCTAATGGGCTAAAGTCATCTATGAGTGTGTGCCCATTTACTCCGGATTGCCCAAACCGTGACCGGATTTCTTGTGCTTTTTTTTTGTTCCAAATCTAAAAGAAAAATTTAAATAAATGGTTTTGTAATGAGCCAATATCATTATTTGTTTACTTACTTCAAATCATCCCAGCATTTCCTCCACTCTTTTGAATCCTTCTTGACCAAGCGCATTAAACTTGATTGCTTGCTCCTCCCACTTGCTTTCCAATATTTGCGCTCCATTTATCGCCGCCACAAATCTACATATATTAAAAACAAAAATGATAGTCATATACGAGTGTGTATGGCATGATATTTTTAAATAAAGAACTTACTTGTTCCGAGCAACCGAAAGATTTTCTTCAAGGAAGGTGACCGCTGTTTTGTTGTTACTGCCGTGCGCCGCTTGTTCCCTTGGTTGTTCATTCTATATATTAATACTGTTTGTTTAAAAATTAATTGTAAATCAATGGTAACCAAATTAAATCGGCTTTAATTTCAAATTGTTAATATTTTTTAAATTACTTATGTGGAGTTCTTTTAGTCAAAAAAAAAAAAAAATTATGTAAATCAATTTGCGCTTTCTATGAGCCAACAAAATTGATGTTTTTTTTGATGTAAATCAATTTTGTGAAATTGAGGTTTTTTGATAAATTTGTCTTCCAGCAAATACTAACACCAACAAACATAAACGTCAAATATAAAAACAATAACAAGCTTGACGCCATTTTTTAAATTTATCAAGCGTGGATTGTCATTTAGGGGACGAATCATTTAACGACGAACATCATGAAGGAGAAACTCAGACGAACATCATGAAGGAGAAAACGTAGGGCTAGGAACACTGTCCGAAGCTGTATGAAAGCACATGGGAGAAATAAAATGAATTCGAATAACTGAAAGTTTCTAGATTATAAATTAAATTTCATTTTTATTTAAAAAAAAAAAAAAAATTAAAACATAAAAAACAAAACATTATTTGTGTAATACAAATTTTACAGTCGATTTTTCAAAATTTCCGCTAGAATTTCGAGTTTTCCTGTGTGTCTCCTTTCGTTGACTTCTTTCCTCCTTTTTAGTTGCCATTTCTTTTAAAAATTTCTCCATTTTTAAAGAAAATCCAAGAGACGTACATAAATTTTGACAGCTAAACTTTAAATTAAAAATATAATGTTTGGTTACCAATACAACGATAAACAACACCATGCAGCTTTATCGTTCTTTCAGCCACATTCAAAATTGATGGAATTGATAAACCTGAAAGAACTCCACATTACTTGTCTTACTTGTCAACAGAAAATCTCCTACCTTTTAGCATTTATTCCACAGAATACTTGATATTTGAGAAAAACGTTTTGAAACCCCAACCAAAAACGTTGGTTTTTTTAACGTTGAGAACGTGCACGTTTTTCTTCATTCAGAATAGGAAAAAACGTTAATTTTGCGATTCACTAAAAACTGTCGAAAAAAACGTAAATCACAAAGTAACGTTTTTTTCAGAATACAGCTGCAGAACTGTTTTTTTCAGTTTGGCCGTTATTATGTAGCATAATACAAATCTCAATCGAATTTTGGTGCTGAAATTGTTCAAGAGCATTAATTTTAGTCTCCAACTGCTTGATTTCGTTCTTAAGCAATATATTTTCTGTCAACGGATTTTTGCAATAAACCTAACCGAATTGTGATGTTTCGGTTGTATTTGTCACTATTCGAACATAGTGTTCAAATCGTTTTTTTTTTTGTTTTTTTTGCAGTAACAGGACAGTTATCAAGACAACGATCCACTACAGGAGGCATAAAACAGATTATTGTAGATTGCACAGTTAATTTAGAGATTTTTGCGTTTGAATTGTCTCTATTTACTCTTAAATTACATTTTGAGCATGACATTATCACAAATTTATTATTACACTTTGGTTCTATATTCATGAAACGGTTACTAAAATAAACAGTATACAACACGAATTAAAACTTGATGCACATAATTAACTTTAATTGATAATTTTAACGATTTTCAATGTTATTTGTTAGTCTAATACTTTCCTTTCTTGAGATGTGATTATTATTAATAATTGAATGTTTTAAATAATTAGTTTCTCGCCATAACCGTCCATTTTATTCTAATTTGTTTACTTTTCTCGAGTAGTATTATGTTCAGTCAAAATTTTTACTGGGGCATTCATATTCCAAGGAGCAAATTAAAATTATCCGGATAAGTAAACAAAAAACAAATCCTTAGAGATTCTAAGTTTTAACATTTTTCTTAAACAAAATCGACGTTGTTTGTTAAGAAGAGATTTTCAAAATTTCAGATGTCAATTTACATATTCTATGCTTCACGATACTGAACTCTACGGCCTGTAAACACACATAATCATTATTAATTCAACCATTGTTTATTATTTACAGCATAATACGGTTTGTTCCCTTAAGATTTTAAGCTTTGCATCTTGATCATTCGAATAAATCATCCGTATTTATTGTTTTCCATTTTATACCGTTTCCAATTTACTGTACAACGACTAAAAATATTTTTAACAGTCAAACATTACGTAAATATACATTCTTGGATGTGTTTCTTTCCATCCAATGGGGAATTACTGTCTCTCAAACAAACCTTGTGCCTACATTGGTTAAACTCAAAATTTTTGTTGTGTCTAATATTATTAAGTGGATGTGTTGTATCCGGTAACATAAAATCTTAAGCAGATTGTATTTCACTCAATATTGGCATTAACAGCATGATTTCTCTCGTATTTAAAGAATCTTTTTTTTTTTAAGTTTGAATATTGCCCATCGATTCGAGTGTTACAAGTATTGAACAGTTTCCCAACTGGCTGACTGTATACAAGCGTTGATTTTGATTTGATTTATTGAAATGCTTGAAACATTTTCTTTCTATGTATAAAGGTAGACAGTAACGAAGGTGGGGAATATACTTTATAAGGGGTGTTTAAAAATTTAAGTCAATATTGCAATTATTATTATCTTTCCTAAGAGTATGGTACTTAAATGTGTATACAGTAGACGAAACTAAAAATCTATAAATAAACAAATAAAAGACTGAAACTGTTGTTTGTGCAAACTCCTCAAAATTATTAATTTTAATATAATTATTTAGATAAATTATTTTGTAAAAATTTATTCAAGATTAATTCAAGTGCATCTTATAGATAAAGCATGAAAGCTATTTCAATTATTTCGAAGCAACTTTGCTAATTTTGCGATTCACTAAAAACTGTCGAAAAAAACGTAAATCACAAAGTAACGTTTTTTTCAGAATACAGCTGCAGAACTGTTTTTTTCAGTTTGGCCGTTATTATGTAGCATAATACAAATCTCAATCGAATTTTGGTGCTGAAATTGTTCAAGAGCATTAATTTTAGTCTCCAACTGCTTGATTTCGTTCTTAAGCAATATATTTTCTGTCAACGGATTTTTGCAATAAACCTAACCGAATTGTGATGTTTCGGTTGTATTTGTCACTATTCGAACATAGTGTTCAAATCGTTTTTTTTTTTGTTTTTTTTGCAGTAACAGGACAGTTATCAAGACAACGATCCACTACAGGAGGCATAAAACAGATTATTGTAGATTGCACAGTTAATTTAGAGATTTTTGCGTTTGAATTGTCTCTATTTACTCTTAAATTACATTTTGAGCATGACATTATCACAAATTTATTATTACACTTTGGTTCTATATTCATGAAACGGTTACTAAAATAAACAGTATACAACACGAATTAAAACTTGATGCACATAATTAACTTTAATTGATAATTTTAACGATTTTCAATGTTATTTGTTAGTTTAATATTTTCCTTTCTTGAGATGTGATTATTATTAATCATTGAATGTTTTAAATAATTAGTTTCTCGCCATAACCGTCCATTTTGTTCTAATTTGTTTACTTTTTCTCGAGTAGTATTATGTTCAGTCAAAATTTTTACTGGGGCATTCATATTCCAAGGAGCAAATTAAAATTATCCGGATAAGTAAACAAAAAACAAATCCTTAGAGATTCTAAGTTTTAACATTTTTTTTAACAAAATCGACGTTGTTTGTTAAGAAGAGATTTTCAAAATTTCAGATGTCAATTTACATATTCTATGTTTCACGATACTGAACTCTACGGCCTGGCCTGTAAACACACATAATCATTATTAATTCAACCATTGTTTATTATTTATAGTATAATACGGTTTGTTCCCTTAAGATTTTTAATATTTTAAGCTTTGCATCTTGATCATTCGAATAAATCATCCGTATTTATTGTTTTCCATTTTATACCATTTCCAATTTACTGTACAACGACTAAAAATATTTTTAACAATCAAACATTACGTAAATATACATTCTTGGATGTGTTTCTTTCCATCCAATGGGGAATTACTGTCTCTCAAATCAAACCTTGTGCCTACATTGGTTAAACTCAAAATTTTTGTTGTGTCTAATATTATTAAGTGGATGTGTTGTATCCGGTAACATAAAATCTTAAGCAGATTGTATTTCACTCAATATTGGCATTAACAGCATGATTTCTCTCGTATTTAAAGAATCTTTTTTTTTTTTTTTGAAGTTTGAATATTGCCCATCGATTCGGGTGTTACAAGTATTGAACAGTTTTCCAACTGGCTGACTGTATACAAGCGTGGATTTCGATTTGATTTATTGAAATGCTTGAAACATTTTCTTTCTATGTATAAAGGTAGACAGTAACGAAGGTGGGGAATATACTTTATAAGGGGTGTTTAAAAATTTAAGTCAATATTGCAATTATTATTATCTTTCCTAAGAGTATGGTACTTAAATGTGTATACAGTAGACGAAACTAAAAATCTATAAATAAACAAATAAAAGACTGAAACTGTTGTTTGTGCAAACTCTTCAAAATTATTAATTTTAATATAATTATTTAGATAAATTATTTTGTAAACATTTATTCAAGATTAA
Organism: Tipula vernalis; assembly: GCA_958295665.1. Taxonomy (NCBI): domain Eukaryota; kingdom Metazoa; phylum Arthropoda; class Insecta; order Diptera; family Tipulidae; genus Tipula; species Tipula vernalis. The sequence continues at coordinate 216,352,238 of OY282560.1, read as the reverse complement.
TTCAAGTGCATCTTATAGATAAAGCATGAAAGCTATTTCAATTATTTCGAAGCAACTTTGCTAAAAACATGTCACAACGTATATATAAGAATATTTATATAGAAGAATATTTAAAGTATATACGTACTTTTTACAAAAAACAAGATGTCTTAGATCTAAGACACGGCAAATTTCACAACGATATAACATTTTAACATCTCATTAGTCATTAGTAACAAATCATGATGTTATTTTAACAGCATGAGAAAGGTAATATGGAAATTGATTTTTTTTTTACTAAAATGTATATAAAATTGGTATAAACATTATGTATTGTATACAAAGTAAATTCGATGTACATACATATTAATGTAAGTAGGTATACAAAATTAATAAAACGAAAATGAAATATATAAAAAGAAATAGATAATATTTTAAAAGTTAAATAAAGTTATCTCGCCTTGGGTTTTTTTATGTTTACAAAAAAAAACTCATAAATGAGAGTACAGGACGAATAACTCTTGGTTGTCGTGTCTGTCTAAGTTTAATGTATTATGTGTACAGTTTGTCTAAGTGTATAATGGATTTCTTTTTATTGCTTCTAAAAAAGTAGTACATATTCTAAAAATGTTGTCCCTCTCCTAAACAATATTTTATTATCACGGGTACATGTACGCTAGTTTTCCAGAGCTATATTTTGTTTATTATGAATTGATAATTCTCTAAGCCTGCAGGGTAGGAATTTTTCTTGATAAAATTATTATAATCAGGATGGTTTCCTAGAAATTTTATTTTGAATTCCAAAAAATGTTTTGCGTTTTTTTTACAATTTTAATAAACTAAAGTTTACAAGATATGATTATATTATATTCGAGACACACTCAATTCGCTAAACTTTTAAAGGTACACATTGCAGACAGAAAAAATATTTGGTGAAGAAATAGCTTTTCACTTGCCTTGTTTTTCTTAAAATAATCATTTTTATCTGGTAAGGGAGATTTCTTTCAAGAAGTATCTTTAATCAATATTTTTTATAAATCCCTTTCAGTTTTTTTTAAAGATAACTAATAAAATTCAGGAGTAGCATCAGCCGTTCAACCAGAATACAGAGACAAAATCATACGTCATCATTTTTTTGCAAACTTTTTCCCAGATGATTTGGTTTTTGGTTTGGTTTTAACAAAGTTGTACTGTCATCTATGTGATGTTTATTGACTCAGAGACGACACGATTTGTAGTCAGCATTTATTTCAATTTGAACAGTTATGAAAATTTTATAAATTCATATCTTGTATGTTTTACTACAAAATACAAGACGCTCTGGTAGCATATACGAAAGCTTTTTCCGGGCAATTGTTTATTTTTAAACACTTTATTACAATTATTAGGTGTGCATAATAATTCGGTGGTTTAGGCAGCAAAGCTTTAGAACAGGACAACTAAATGTATCGTAAACAACTCCAAACTCCAGAAGAAGACATTGGGGAAAACCGCCAAAACCGTTTTAAAAAACTGCCAAATAAAAAAAAGAGAACAGGCCCTGATCAACAGGGTCGTTGATCTAACAATCAGAAAATAAATTTATGCTAACTAAATTGTTGAATATTACAATTGAGTTTATCAAAATACAAAATTTGATCAGTATGTTGATCGCAAAAAGTGGAACAGGGCCGAAAGGCCGAATGTCGAAAGAGAGAATATCGAAAGGTCGAAAGGCCGAATATCGAAAGGGCGAATGTGCCGAAAGGCCGAACGTCGAAATGCCGAATCAAAGTGAAAGGAATTAAGTGAACGAAAATTTTATAAAATGAAGGACGTTTTTATTGAGTGAAGGAGAATTCTGTTAAGTCAAGGAAAATTTTTATAGATGAAGGAAAATTTTATTAAGTGAATAAATTTCTGTATAATCGGTTGAGAAATAACAAAGTTCCACCTTAATTGGCCATTCTCCAGAACTTCATCAAAAAAATCATTTTATTATCCCGTTAACATTTCCATCGTATAAATCGAATTTATTCATACTCGTTTAAGAAATAGCCAAGTCTTAAAATGTAGCGTTTTTTATCAAATACCGTACTGAAAGATGCCGCATTGTACCATACATGGCTTATTGAAATATGCCGTAATGAAACATGTCTTAGTGTACTATATGCTTTTTTATTTAAATACTTAAAACAAAAGAATGTTTTATAAATTGTAATGAATTATAAAGTAATATAAGATTTTTCATAAAGTTGTTTCGTAATTCCTATTAAATAATATTTAATAATTTAATCACATAATTCAAAAACAGTTTTAACGAAATTTTCATATTAGTTATCATGTGAATTTTTTAAATCTTCCACTTTTAAGGATGCAAAATGACACAACTAAAGTAATAAAACTGGAAAATATGTATACGCTAAATACTGACCACATTAATCAATATGATACATACAGGCCATTTAGTAACATGTATTTTCAATTTATTTATATCTTTGTACAGTAAGAATTTAGGTAATTAAATGGTTTTAAATATTGATTTCAATAATTAAGTAAAGGAATATTTCTTGAAAATTAGGTCTTTCGACCCAAATGGTCCTTCCATACACTTTCGGCCATTTTCAACCCTTTCAGCCATTAGACATTCGGCCTTTCGACACATTCGGTCCTTCGACGTTCGGCCCTTTGCTATTCGGCCTTTCGACATTCGGCCTTTCAACATTCGGCCTTTCAGCATGAAACGCAAAAAGTTGATCATTAACATATCAGATCGAAAAAAATAAATTTAGTTATTCAAATTTTTGACCTATGTATATCGTTAATTCTTCAACTCCTTTAAACATGTTTTACGGAGTCACCCGATTTTGTACTTGGAATGGACAAACAACATAAAAAAAGTCTAAAATCGTGGTAGCTTCCAGCGTGTAAGTGAACTATTGAGAAATAACAGCAGAGAAAAGTTGAAAGGAGCTTAAATAAAACTCTAGATTATAAGCTATCTCTAATTCAAAATCCGATCCTGCGAATATCAATGGTGTTCAATTCAATATTTGAAATTTTTAATTTTCACTTATCGAGAGATTTGTTCAAGAATGTTTTATTTAAGTGTTTTTCTTTTAATTCTAATAATTGTAGTTAGCCGTAATTCTTTGTACCGATATATTATTGTTTGTAAACAATGTATAGTTATCAAATAAATAAATAATTCTCGTCATTAGAATTCTACTTCTGATATCTAGCAAAACAACTAAATAACTTCGCCCCCTTCAAATGACCAAATGAAAATAGCAATATAGTCATATTGAATGCGGAAAAACTATTTTACGCAAAATATTTCGAAGTGCGGCAGATTTGATCAATTCGCCTTGCCACCTATATAAAGCTCTCTATTTCAAATGTTTTGCCCTATAATTTGAGAAATACGAATAGCTGGCTTTTCAAAAAAATTTCAACTTTCTGAAAGCTAATTTACGATTTTTTCGCTTCATTCTCCGGCCGTGTGACGACACCCTGATGTAATATAATTATGTATCAATTGGTCAAATGCGACCGTTGTCTTCTTTAGTATAAAACACGGGGGGTCAGTTGAATTAAATTCTACCGTGATTTATAATACAAATGCCATATTGGCTTACACAAAAACTGTTGATTGAGTGATCATTGTTATATTATTATCGATATTTCATCGAGTTTATATAATAATAAATAAGTTTAATTAAAGATTTTGTTCACGTATCTTAATCCTTCCTTTTTTTTTGTTTATCCCGTTTATGGTCTAGCAAGCTTCCAATTCATCTTCGGAAACCCCAACCCAATCTCTGAGCCTTAGCCGGCAATATCACTACCAACACCGAAGCTCTGGATGGATGAACAATTTTCAGTAACGAACGGCATTTTTTTTGTTGGAAACGAGATCACAAACCATCTAAGCATAAGGTTTAATTGCCTACACATAGGGTAACCATATTGTACGAGAAAGAAAAGAGTACAAGATGCGAAAAGTCCACATTTCATTAATACATATAACAAAAATATGCAAGGCGAAATTTTAAACAAATAATTGGACTTTTATAGCCACAAGATTAACAGTTTAGGTATAAACATGAAAAAAAAAATTGTAACTTAAACAAATCACATTTTATGCGAATTATAGATAAATTCAGCTAAAACAAATTAATTGACTATCAATCACTTGAAATGTTTTAACTACTGGCAGTCAAATTCTTTAAAATTATATTTGGTCAATAGAAGATTTTTGATTGATTTCAGCAACAAACGATTTTACCGACAAGTCGAAATTCGGCCGACAAAAAATTAAAAATGCATATGTCTTTAATGAAAATTTTGACATTTTAGTATAATAACTTAAATATATACTTATAATTATACCGTATAATTGCTACTGATCAATCTGAATACAAAATATATTGTAAAAACATTGTAGAAAACAAAATATATTGTGACGATTATTCATTTGGCATCGAATAAAGTAGAATAAAAAATTATATTCGCAATTGAATACTATAAGGTATTACATCGGTTATTCAAACAAAGGGAGGAGTGAATCAAAAGAATAGAAGAGTGATCTTTTTTTCATTTATACTATTCATTCGACGGTGAACAAAACAGAAGAAACATATAATTCTATTCTATTCAGTAGATCGATTTTTTCATTTTTATTATTGTGTTCACTCACTATTATTTGTTGCTTTCATAGAATACATGATTTTTTGGTTTATTATTCATGATCGAAAAGAAGAAGAGACGGTTAAAAAAATGCATTCCAAAACAACAGAAAGCGAATAACTGTTATTGATCTTAATTTAATACCATATTTTGTAAAAAAAGAACAAAAATAGTGCGAACATTATAACATACTCCTGTTATAAGAATTTATAAAATTAAATGTTAGTACATTTAAAGAACCGAAGATTTCGATTAATTTACTTTATCAGAAGGACTACATGTTTTAATCTGTCATCTCAAACAAAAATTTGCGGTTGCTCACGCGTACAACTAGGTTAAAAAACTTCGCTTTTCGAGTACAATCTTTTATTTGTAAATTACCTTAAGAAAATTATTCGAACAACTCTCTCAACATTTGATAGAATAAAATGTTTCATAAGACTGATCTTCACACAAAATTTCAACTCTTATAGGACTTGTGAAAGTTGGTTGAAAGGGACTTCAAAAAGCGATATTTTAGATAAAAAAGTAGAAACAGTATTTCTGTCACCAAAAATAGTTGATGAATGGCGAAAGATCAGGGACAATTTTCTTCGTCTCTGGCAAATGCCAAACTGGCAGTACGACGGTGCCCTTGACGGAAAACATATTCGTTTGTTTAAGCCCAGAAAAACTGGTTCAAAGTTTTTCAATTACAAAAAAAAAACCTTTAGCGTATTGTTGATGGCAATCTGCGATGCTGGTCCAGCGGTGATGATGGAGTTTTCTCATCGAGTTCTTTTGGCAAAGCTTGGCTCAACATAGATTCTTCTTTACAACTCCCTAATGATGAGCCATTACCTAAAACACGTGTTAAAACCCCCTAGGACTTGGTAAGGTAATTTTCCAAATACAAAGCAACATTTTGTTAAAACATTTTTGTTTTTTTCTGATATTAAATAGACTATCACGGGCACGCCGTATTATTGGAAATTCATTCGGTATATTGTGCAACACTAATTGTTCATATGTAGTCTTATTGCCACAACTTGCGAAACAAAATTCATATCAGCAAAAATAATTTAATCGGAACCAAATACAATGTCATACAAAACCTGTTGAATTCCGAGTTAGGCTATTATTATTATTAACCGGAGGGCCATGTGGGCGATAAGCCACCTCGCACCGCGACCTAAAAGATCTATTGTGCTGGACCCTACTTAATTATCCGTCCAGTCAATATTCAGGCTCTTAATGAATCTGACAATACTACTGGCCGGTACAAGATACATACTATCCGGGCTCATTGTTCTCCCTCCTAGATGTTGCAGTCTTTGCTGGAAAATGGCTGGGCAATGGCACAGAACATGTTCCGCTGATTCCGCTTCCAGACCGCAGAAGCGGCATCCATCTGTCGTACTTAGGCCCATCTTCTTAAGGTGATACCTTAAGGGGTCATGACCTGTGAGGAAGCCAGTAAGCAGCCTCAACTCAGGTTTCCTAAGTTCAAGACACTCCTTAACCCTGACAGACGAAGGTGATATAAATTTCTTCGCCTGCCGTAAACCTGGAATTCTGCGCCAGTAGGAGGACTTTTGAACATCCTCCCAGCGTTTTACCGCTGCTCTAAGGTGTCCCTTAGTGACACCGCAGAAGGGTTCTGGTCCAAAAAATGGAGAGGCAGAACCCTCACGGGCGAGGCCATCAGCTGCCTCGTTTCCTTCGATTCCAGTATGACCTGGCACCCACATAAGTGTTACCTTATTTGAGCCTGCCAGATGTTTAATAACCTTCAGACAATCCCATACCAGCCTTGACTCAACGGTACAAGACCTAAGAGCTTTTAAGGCTGATTGGCTGTCTGATACAATATAAATCTTTGCATCGTTTAGGCCTTTTGCTATGCCTATCCTAGCGCAAAGTTCTATAGCATGTACTTCTGCTTGAAAAACGGTAGCATTGGTACCCAAGGACTTCGAGAGGGTAGTGCCACTCCCGTGTATTCCTATCCCCGCCCCATCTTCCGTTTTTGATCCATCTGTAAACCATACCATGGACCCTCGCTCAAATGATGGTCCACCTGCCCTCCACACATCCCGGTCAGGTAACCTAACACAGAATGGTTTGTGGAAGTCCAGTTTAGCTGGCATACAGTCGGAAGGCATTCCTATTGTAGGGTCTGTCTGAAATTCCTTAAGGATTTCCATATGACCCACCATATTGCCTGGCTTGATATTTCCTTCCGCCTGCATTTTCAGGGCCATACTTGCAGCGTCCTTTTTAATATGCAGGTGTAACGGTGTCAGTCCTAGAAGTGTCTCCACCCCCGCGGTTGGACATGACTTCATTGAGCCCGTAACACCGATGCAGGCTACACGCTGAACCTTATTCAATAAGGTTTGCGTTGTCTTCTGCTCAGTTTTAGGCCACCATACAACCGATGCGTAGGTGACCATAGGCCTAATGATTGTAAGAAATGACCAGTAGATCATTTTTGGTTGTAGTCCCCAAGTACGCCCATAGAGTCTTTGACGGGCCCAGAGAGCCTTGATGGCTCTATTTTGAACTTTCAACAAATGTTGGTTCCAGTTCAGTCTTTGATCTAGGATAACCCCTAGATATTTAACCTCGCTGGAAAAAGGAACAGTAGTACCGTTTAACGAGGGAGCTGTAAGCGCAAGCTTTGTCCTCCTCGTAAAAGGAACAATGACAGTTTTGCTTGGATTGACACTGAGTCCTTCCTGGTAACACCACTGCCATATTATATTGAGTGCATTTTGCATGCGATCAGAAATGACCTCATCAAACTTGCCTCTGATTATGATAGCCACATCATCCGCATAGCCCTGGACATCAAACCCATGGCTACTCAGAAGGACCAGTAGTCTGTCAATAACCAATGACCACAAAAGAGGAGATAGTACGCCTCCTTGGGGACAGCCCTTTATGGCCTTGATGGTTACTGATTCGCCACCTAGTCTGGCAGTAATCTCACGATGTTCCAGCATGGAACGGATCCACCTAATTGTGGAAAGTGGAACCCTTTTTCCCATTGCTGCCCTCTCTATAGATCCATAGGAGGTATTATCAAACGCCCCCTCAATGTCCACAAAGGCACAAAGGGCAATTTCTTTATATGTCACTGCTTTTTCAATCCTCGTGACTAGCCCGCTAAGGGCCATAACCGTGGATTTACCAGTTTGATACGCAAACTGGTCCCGATGCAGCGGATTCTTTCCAAGGACCTCACTTCTTATTTGATAGTCCAGGATTTTTTCCATCGTCTTCAAAAGAAACGATGTGAGGCTAATTGGCCGATATGCCCTGGCCTGGGTGTCTGGACGACCCCCGCCCTTTGGTATAAAGACCACATTTACTTTCCTCCACAGTTTCGGAATATAATTAAAAGCATAACTTGCCCGAAACATCTGGATCAAGCTGGGGAGTATTTCCTCAATACCTTTTTGAAGTAAAGCTGGAAAGATACCATCCCCTCCAGCGGATTTGAAAGGTTTGAAAGACCCAATAGCCCATCGAACCTTGCTGGGTGTGAAAATTTTCCCAGAGAGACTCCAGATCCTACTGTGAGGCGAATAGGCCACCTCACTCGAAGGATCATATGAGTTCTCTTGGGCTCCTACCACTACTGAATCCGGAAAGTGGGTCTCTAACAGTACCTCTAAGGTTTCCTTCCGGTTTTCAGTGAACCCCCATCTTGCTTCTGGAGAAGTCCTAAACCATTTGAATGATCCCTGGAAAGGACTTTCTGGAGACGAGCTGCAGAGTGCAATTCATTGATTCCCTCACAGAAATTCCTCCAGGTAGCCCTTTTGGATCTCCTTAGTTCAAGATTATATTCCGTCAAGGCCATCCTATACTCGCCCCATTCACCGGTGCGTTTAGCCTTGTTAAATAATCTTCTCGATTTTTTCCTCAGTTTACCCAGCGTCCCGTTCCACCAAGGGACCATCTTTGTGGACTCTCTTCGCTTAACTGGGCAGCTGTTCTCGTAAGCCAAGTGTATAGAATTATGCAGCTAGTTTGAACAGATCTCCAAACCCTCTGGAGACTCTATGTTCCCCACAACCGAGGGCATTTCTGATTCGAGTAAGACTCTATAAGAGTCCCAGTCGGTCAGTTTTGGAATTCTGATTTCCTGCCGCTGCATGGTCTCAGCCGCCAAATCGAATCTGATGTGCAAGTGATCCGATAATGAGGCCTCTTCAGACACATGCCAGTTTTTGACCAAGTCGCTGAAATGCGGACTAGCAAGTGTCAGATCTAGGACCTCTTGCCTAATCGCATTTATAAAAGTAGGTTTCCTTCCCCTATTGACAATGTCTACATTATTTGAGATCAGAAATTCAAAAAGGTACTCACCCCTGTTATTGATGTCCGTGCTACCCCACACCGTGTGGTGCGCGTTTGCATCGCATCCTATCAGGTAGGCCAGCCCATTGCGTTTGCAATGAGCTATGAGCCGCCTAACTTCAAGTGGACGTATTAACTCTGAGTCTCCAGGAAAGTAGGCGGAGGCCATTATAGCCTCCTGTTTGCCTCTTTCACCCAGAACCTCCACCATTACTGCAACCAAGTCCCTGGAGATGAACTCTGAAATGGGAATAAAATTAATTTGCGAACTGGCCAACACAGCCGCTCTTGGACTCTGAGTTCCGTTATGATAAATTAACTTACCCACTTGATTTGGTATACCTCTAATCTGGTTACCAATCACCCATGGCTCCTGGATTAGAGCCATGCCAATGTTTTGGCAGATAAACCTGCGACAAAGGACGTCCGAAGACGCCTTTGCATGATGCAGGTTTATCTGCAGGCAGGCGATGTGTGCCTTCACTTCACCGAAGGCCCCTTCTGAAGGCCCTGCTCAGCCTCCTTTTCAGCACCGCCACCACCCGCATGCTTTCTTTGTCCGGCCGATGGCTGACCAGTGTCCTCCATCGCCGTTCTGCTGGCCCCCGCTGCCTGAGAGCCTCCAGGCCTAACCAGTGGCTTGCACGGGGGGAGTCCTTGTGAGGCCTTCCCCCGCGGAACCCCTGACGCCTTCCTCTCCCTTTCCCGCCTTCTCCTCACCTGTCTCCTGGAGAGGGCGGTCACCCCGGTGGTCTTAGCTAAAGGTGCCGCTACCGTAGCTTCTACAGGCTTCACCACTTGAGTCCCGCCGACAGAAGCTGGCTTAGCCCCACTCTGACCACCCTTGGGATGCAATTGTACAGTCCCAAACTTATAGTTGACCTTAAAGCCAACCCGCTTGAGCTTCTCAACTGACGAGTGGTCCATAGAGAACGTGAAAAAGGCCGAAGAGCCTTTCGCCTCTCTCCTGATCACTCTCCAGTTGATCGCCTGCATGCCCTCATTTTGGCTTTTTATAAAACTAAAAAGCTTCTCTGTGGGCAATTCAGCACTATTTGGGAAGGTGCCGAACACAATCCTGGCTCGAGGCAGGTTTTCCGCCTCGGCCACGATCAGCTGCGCACCCTCCCATGGCTTGATATTACCTATGGCCTCCCTGAGCCACTGAACAGTGGCCCGGTCAGCACAGGTTAGTACCAGCCAACCAGGCCGAAGCTGACTGCCAAGGAACTTAGGTTTAAGCTCCCTGGCCTCCTGCTCTAGCACCTTATCTAGGATGCCCTCCTGGACAGCCTTTAGCTGCTCTCCAGTGAGGACAACCTCTGGAAAACCAGTGGGCAAGATCCCAACTATCTCCGACTCCGCAGCCTGCCTGAAGGTAAGTCCAGACCGGACCGCAGAACCCGAGACCGTCGGGACAGATTCCTCTCCCCTGGCCTTCTTTTGTGCCGGTGGAGTACCCTCATCCGAGCGGATCCTCTTTGACGGTGGGGCCTCTGCGGGAGCACAAGACTTCCTTTGTGGCCGCATCGCCAGAAGCCTTGTCTCGCTTCCGGGCGGTTTGCCCTCAGCAAGAAGCCTCCTGTACCGCTTCTTCGCGGCCCCACACATTTTCACGCGAGGAGCCGCGGAAGGTTTGTCAGTGCTGCTGACAGTTAATTTCGGGTCCTCCCCGACGACTTTGCTCCCCCCTGCTTTCACAGAGGCGATACCCCCACTTACGGGGTCCGAGCTCTCATCTCCTGAGGTGTCCATGTCGGAGTTGAGAACTAATTTCTCAATCCCCGAACGGAGCTCCCCATCCGATAGACCACTCATCGAGAGTCCCACAGCGGAAAGAGGACCGAGGCCCTCGAACACCACCGCGGAACTATCGCTGGTATATGACGCTTTAGGAGCGTCATCATCCTTATTATTTTTTAAGTGTTTCGACATTTTGTTCCCACGAGTTGCTGGGAAAAGAGAGTCGCCTGTGGGACACCCAGCTTTACCACAGGAAGGCTAAATAAAACTGGAGGGCGCCTGGTATCCAGAGTCCGCATACTTTGGACTGATTAACCTATCAGCCATTCATCCATCGACATATGCTGTTCCACCTTAGATTAGGGTTTTTTATCAAGGGTTTCTCCTTTAGCGCCGTACTTTAGCCTGTGCCAAATGGTCAGAAGTACCAAAGGGCCTCAGTTACCAGTGATTGCCACGAGGAGGCAGTACGTACACTTGCGAATTGTGACCAGGTTACCCCTTCCACAATTGTACCCATCACGCCAGCTGCCTAAAACATGACCAGAACAGCTCGCGTAATGTGCACCCTACCGAAAGGTTACGGAGCTGGTAGATTACTCTACTCAACTTTGATCCCCCCCTCCAGTAGACGCCAAATCACTGAGTTAGGCTAAATTTTCTGCCTCATTCCTCCTACTTCTTTTTGGAAAACCTGTACTAGAAATTGAACTATCAGTGGTTGACTTAAAACTGACTAATTGACTAAAATTATTAATTTAAACATAACCAGCAAATATACAAATCTTTAATTGCTCTCACTTTGCCTGACTCAAACTTGGTGGCAGAAAATCAAGTCCTTGGATATAACGCCATGGTTTTTTCCGTTTAATCCCAGACCTTTCTTCCAGAACTAATAATAATGTTTTTATTTCACTGTTTGTGCGATGCGAAATAACACGAGAAAGGGTTTATGTTCCGCGATGAAGAACGATGGTTTTTTGCCACTGAGTGTGGAACATAATTTCGCGGCGGCGGATGCAATTTCATTCGATACATTTGCTTAAAATTGCAATTTTTCTATTAAAAATAGAAAGTTTGTTAATGGTTCATAGGTAAAAATTTTATTTTTGTTCAAGCTGTGACTTCCCATCGATAAATAGGCAAAAAGACGTGTTTTTAAATCGGTGTGATAGAACCTTTACGCTAAAAATCCTCTCCAAATTTACGTTTTAACAAGTGTAGGAATTATTTTTCGAAATTTTTTATTACATGTATTGTTGTATAATTTCCATCGCTCGTTCGATGAAATTACGATATTCGAAAATTTAGTTTTCAATTTTTTTAAAGTTATTTAATCGAAAAAATTTAAATAGAAAAATATTTTTAAATTTAGAACATAAAATTAAAACAAAAATTAAGCGTTTAAAGGAGAGAGTACAATATAGTACAATACGCTACATTAAAAACGCACTAAAAGGGAGGCACTCATGGTGGTTTACAAACAAAATTATGTGTGAAAATTCAAATATTACTTTGGCGAATCGGTTAAAGATAAATTGTTTTCGAGTAAAATATAAATTTTACTTCTTTCAAAATAGAAAGAAATTGCTTTTCTTTAAAATTTTTAAATAGAAAAAATGAGTTATTAATTTATTTAACATAAATTCTAGATATACTTCTATAGACATTTCTTATATTATAAACTAGTTTATAACCAAATAGAACAAAACTATGTAGCTTACACGAAGGAAGAGTTTGTTCGACTTACGATCATTATTCGAATATATGGGCATTTAGCGATACGAGGTTCGTTAAATATGGCCTTGCACAAATGACTAAGCACAACGTGTACAGCGTGCAACGTTGGTGTTCTAAAATGTGTAACGAGCAGGCCAACACGAGTTGGTCACCCGTTAGCAGAATCCACCTGGGTCACTGCCTACAGCTTTTGCCTGGGTATCGCGCAGTCTGCGGTAGGAATTGGGCAGTGTCCATCAGGGGTTTGAGAGCGACTATACTTAAAACAACGACATTTTTTCAATCAATTTAGCGCACACCCGCGACATGGGTAGTCACACATGGTCACTTCCTAAAAATGTCACTTAACATCACATTGGATTCATCTTATCACCATTATTCCGTTATATTTCGCTGATTGGGCGGTGTTGAGAGCTCTGCGAACACGCCAGTAGGAAACTAAAAATGTACAGTAAACAAAAAGAAAACACAACGGAATACCGCTGAAAGCGAAATATTACACAACCAAGAAAAATACACCTAATAAATTGTATCAAATAAGGAAACAAAATATTAACTTAAATAAACAAGTAGTTTATCCTTCGGCTATGGGTAATCTGCTGACTATTCTCTGCTACGTTGGCAATTTCAATTTCTCCCCGATTATTCGACTATGCGGACCGTACATTTCCTGCCGGTATTATTTATCTTGAAAGCAGTATGCGACAAATATTGATGGAATTTCCAATCTCATCCGCAGCGGTAGAAATGATGGGGCACTCTAGGTGCTATACCCAGTCCTACATCGGCACACTGGTATGACCTTGTTGCATTTATGGATCAGGTTTTTCCGCTAACTGCTTGTATAATCGATACTAACAGTAATGCCCGTTTTCAACAAAATTCCTTAACATACGCGCGCCTTAAAAACGTGTTTCCAGAAGCCGAAGCAAAACACAGCATTTAATACAGCTGCGCACTGATTTAAGTGCGACAATATTTTGTTTATAGCTGTGCTCAAACTTGCGCGGACTCCAAGGTGGAATATTATTTATTATTTGATTTTTATTACGAATTTATAGGAATTTCCACATCATTGTAACGAATCATTCGTTACAAGTGTGCTGGTAAAGACTATAAATTACTCATATTACTCGTAATACTCAGCTTGTAACACTTGTACTATTCCAAATTAAAATTTATACTTTTTAGGGAAATTGTTTGAAAGAATTTCACTAACTAGCAGCTTACAAACGCGACACCAACCAGACTTAAGAAATCACCGTGACAAGATTAAGGTCAACAAACAAATCGCGCTACTTGTTTTAATGTATGTGTATGGCGTTGCAGATATGTATTGGAAGGAATTACTATTATAAATTTGAATATTTATATTTAGTTTTTGTATCCGTGCGCAATTTTTATAATTCTCAGTTAATTTAAATTTGTTTATCTTTTATTCAATAAGCAAGCCCACGATTTTCCATATAAATATTTATTATTTTGACATTCTTGCCGTAGACCAACAACAGAGATATCACTTAAGCTGTGTTTCATTACGCGTAGAAAAGGCAAATGCTCTAAAAGAGTATTATTTTGTACTCTTTAAAGAGTACGTTTGGCAACGCTACCTTCACGTGGCCTATGCAATATGTTGATACTACTATTTTCTAGTAGTGAGCATTTCGTTTGAATTCTTAAGTGAAACACTTCCTATTTTGCATAACATTGAGAAAAAATAATTTTTGATTAATATTTGGAATAATTCATTCAATGTTATTCAACAATTTTTGTAAATTTTTGTTTATAAAACAGCGAGAGTCTGATGCAATTTATAATGACCAGTCGTGCTTGTACGAAAAATCGAGATTGTTTATTTACTTTCGTACCTACTTTCGTTTTTGTAAGGTTCGTATATTTGTTTAATGATTTCTAGACTTCAATTCAGCCGAACAAATTTAATTATTTTCAATTTTTTATACGTGAAATCAATCAATCATTTTTGCGCGAATCAATTTATAATTATGTAAATATCAAGACCCATTAAGTTTTTCATAAGGCAGTTTTCTAGATTTTTAGTTATGGTTTTGTAATGTCTTATTTTTAACTCCCAAATTTCTGAATTTCAAACTTCGTATTTTCTAGGACCAAAACCATCTATAAAGATATCCCTCTCCCTTCAATCCGTTCCCTTGGCCACTGCAGCACTAAACTTCAATTTACAATCTTATGGGTCTTCTTATGATTCCGGCCTATTCGACTTTCTCTGGTTTAGGCTGAAACAAAAACCAATCAAGTTTTGTTTTTATTCCAATAATAATTATTTGGATGCTCGTTATTTAAATTTTTATTTGTAAATTGTTTATGTTCTGCTAGAAGCACCACTCCTAGCAGCATTTCAATGTACGCACATTAGTAAGTCACAATATTTTTTTACTGTAAACGTACATAATGATTTGCTAAAAGGGTATACATATTGTATTTACTATATATGTAGCAGGCTACGACCTATTCATTCGTTTTAATATAAAATTAAATTTTCTTGGAAATATCAGGTTACCACTCAGTTGAAATTTTGTTTTTCCATGAATTGGAAATAATACTCAGAAATAATCGTTATTGTTTCTCAATAAATAAACATTTCGATAAAAAAAAAAGAAATTTTATATTAAACTTTGTGGTTTTTGTACAGTTTCTTCTTTAAATAAATAATACCGGAATCAATTCATTCCAATTTCAACACTGGTGTGGCTGACATTTTTATAGATTTATTTATTGTGTTCTAGAGCCTACTATTGCTTTCGACGTTAGCTTTTGAATCCTAACAGCCGCCTTATAGTAAAGAGAAGATAAAGGAAAACAAGTGTAATTATTTGCCAATCTTGTTCATCCTTTGCCTATTGTTAGGCGAACGATTGTATTCGAAAATATACGTCGAAAGATTTCTGATTTTGTACGTTTTGCTAACGAAAATATACCTACAATATACCTGTTTCCATAAACGCCAACTGAAGTAACTTGACAAATGTAAGCGAAGGCCCAACATAGTTTGACCGATTCGTTAATATATTGTAAGGTATAGCGCGAGAATGATAAATTAGAAGATTGTCCAACTCCGATGGAGAGTAAAACGACTGTTTCCTGTGCTTCATTTTTTTTTTCTCTCTGCTTGCTCTCTACTACACCTTTTCCAATTGTAATTCAGAAAGCGTCAATTGTAATTCAGAAAGCGTCAATTGTAATTCACAAAGTATCGATTGTAATTCAGATTACATAGTCAATTGTAATTCAGAAAATTTCAACATTCACCCATTTGCAGCAATTTCTGCAACAGGAATTTTATGTATGGAACCCAGAAGATGTTAATTTACTTCACAGTTAGCGAATGTTTAGGTAACATCATTTGCATAACCCATTTATTAACCGGGAGATTTTTAGAGATTGCGTCAGATAGCACAACTTAGCATTGAAACAGTAATAATGGGACGATATTATGCATGTTGCGGCAAGGACAATATTATTCTGTAATGAAAGATTCAATTGAAATTATTTGGTCAATTTATTTACATAGTTTTAATTATGATGACTACATAGTGTAAAATTCCTAAGAAAGGTTATGTTATATTTTGTTTCCTCCGCGAATCAAAGGCGAAAACGCTATGGTAGGGGATATATCCCCAAGAGTTTATATTGAATGATTTTTATACAGAAGTTAATGAAGTGTTTTATGATGTAATAGCAGTTATTAGTATTTTAAGTTATGGAGTTTTTAATTTTTGCTAAGTTTGAGAAGAATGGAGAGTATTGATAGTTGTTTTATGTTAATTTTTATATAGTTAATCGAGTATACATTCAATTTTTATTATATTTATTTGGTCAATTTATTGCACCAATGAGATGAATATTGAATATTTATGAATTATAATTAACAATTTAAGCTTTTTAACATAACACAAACAATCTTCTTTAATAAAGAAACAATAACACAAACACAAACAATAACAGAAATATCAAAGAAATAAAACGAATAATCGTATGTTATACCACAAGACGATCGAAAATTTTCGATTATACGAGACGTATTGCCTGAAACACCACGAGACCGAAGGTCGAGTGGTGTTTTGCAAAGGCAATACGTCGAAATAAGAGAAAATTATCCATTGTCGTGTGGTATACAGGAGACTATATCTTGAATAAAGAAAACTGTTTTTTCCCGAAACGATCCATTTTGGATTTATTGAAGTCGATAACTGGAAACTGACATATATAAACAGAATTGTTGTTTTTTCTTTTGTCAAATTTCAAATTTGCTAAGCCTACACGATTTTAATTATGCTACTACATTTTACAAATGTTTATATAATCGATTATACAAAGGCTTATATAATCGATGTAACCATAGTTACTATATTTTAACTATTAGAAAAACCAGGCATACATTGATTTTTATAATTTAATGAGTGATATAGTCGAAATAATGAATGAACTTCTGCTTTAGGTACCATCAGTCATGTTGATCATTGATAAAGCGGTAGCTTGATGGATTGAACTATGTTATACGGCACGAGCACACCTCCTGCTACGGTGTTCTTTGCCTGATCTATTATCTCCTACAAGTAAATTAGTCTTTATTTTTAGTGTAAGCCTTTACCTTTGACCAAATCGTCTCGATACGATTAAACATTGACGAATATGGCCGTAGCCGCAACAGAGACGCCATCGTTCCAGTAATAACTGTATCGGGTTTGTAGCCGATACGATGGGGCACAAATAAATGCTCACTTAAATTTTATACTGGCCACACAATGTACAAATGAATATGTGGCCAAAAATGTATTCACAATAAATTACAGAACTGCGGATAAAATCAACCACCATTAAACGCGATAATTTTAAATTTAACTTATTATTTGTAAATTTAATTTATCTTTATTTTTACGAATAAAATATTTTGGGTAAAATGGCGAGTACGTCGCGTCAAAAAGTTTGGAACGAGAGTGAATGTTTTTTTATATTTTTTTTTGACAGCACGGCAAAGACATTCATTAATTGTATAGACTTTGAAACTTTGGTTTTTTGTAAGAGTAGAAAATGTCGAAAGAGCAGGCACAGAGATGTACCCCTGAAATTTGATTTGAAATTAAATTGTGGCGATGAACGAATTTTTGAGCGATTATATGAGTGAATCCCTATAGGACTTTCCCATCAGTAATTATCCTTCCCTACAGATTGATTGTGTGATTAGTTGCGATACGGACGATTTTGCGTGGTCGATGGCTTGATATTTGATCAGCCGAACTAAGAATTCCGTATGCTGGTTTGAGTCGATCGATTGAAATATTTTGTTTTTTTTCCATTAATCGATACGACGAAATGTTTGCGCAGTCGACGTATAAGGAGATAATCCTGTTTGGATCTTGTCTGTTCTTATGAAAACGTCGTCTGGGTTGGACTGACGAGTGGATTTTGGTACAGGGTTGCGCATTGTTTGCCGTAGTTGGTCGATGACTGTGTCGGTGGTTGGAATGGGTGAAATAGGATTTTCGATAAAGAACTCACCAGGTAGTTTGTTGGTTTGGCCGTAAATTAATTCTGCCGGTGAGCACTTAAGATCTTCCTTCACTGTAAGCCGTTGTTTGTATCCGATGTGAGCCAAGGAGTTTTGTTAACTCGGTAAAAATCGTTTGGAAACTTTCCACATACATACGAATTTTTTTAACTCATGTTTTAACCTCACTATTTTGACATTTAAGAGAAGACATGGAACTGTACAATACAAAATTATCGAAAAATTCGCAATAATTAAATTTTTTGATGTGTGTGCAGTACACAATTTTTAAATAAATATAAATAATTAAAATTTCGAGAAAAAACTCTACAAAATAATTTCAACCAATGATTATGACAGTTATTACGAAAAAAATCGCTTCGTTGTTAAGTGTGGCATCCAGTGCGAAATTTGTTTTAAAATTCATTTTGCACGGATGTGTTTGTAGACTTTCTCCATTTTTTTTATATCACATAAAAAAAATCTCCACTAGCGATATAAAAGTGTGATATAGCACCACAAAATGACCACCCAGAGTGCAGGTAGCACAAATAGGGAAAAACAATACAGTTGCAATACAAAACCTCCCCCATAGAAATTCTATAATTTTTGTATAAATAAATTACTGCTGTACCATTATGGTAAACACAAAACAATCATTTCATCACACACAACAAAAACATTTTAGCAAAACATAAAAATTTAATTTGTTATATAGAAATCAACTAAATTTCGTATAACCCACTAAACGACCAAATAAAGCAATGCGCCATTTACAGCTGTTTCCATTTCTGAAACAATAAATTCGTGGTATGTTTTTTGGAGTTATTGTTATTTGTTCAACTGCCATTTTCAAATAATTTTTTCTTTGCATTTTTCGTATTGCATTTGAAGCGCCTCTATGTAATGGTGATCAAATATAAAATATTTCGTTTTTCCGTTTCCATAAAAAAATTTTATAAATTAATTTAAAATCTTAATTTTTGAGTTGTGTTTATATTGTTGTTTATTATATTTTATGGAACGTTAGGTTTTAATAAACGTTTTCGAAAATATAGGCTAAAATACCAGTGTTTTAATCAGATCTTTTCATATTTTGAATATTTGCTATGCGCTTTATGCCCACAGAGTGGTTTTTACGGCAACTGCATTTACTAATTTTCCTCGTTTGCGGCGTTTCCCTCTGTCCACTTCAGTTGCGTAAATCTGGAATATTAGATCTCTAAATCGGTGAACTCCTCCTGCATAAGATTTTGCACGCGATTCAGATACACGTTTAATTTTTCAATTGGGCCCTCTATATGCATTAGCTTCCTTAGTAACTTTAATAATATTATCTGTTACTTTTTTTTATTTGATAACTTAAATTTTATTGTTTGGATCAAACATTTTACCACACTAGTTATGGTGTATATCCTATTTTTAATTTGAACACTTTTAACCAAATACAGTGCTCAAATAAAACGAGGTACAATTATAAATAGCGTTGGTTCATTATTTTACAATTATAAATAGAAGTCCTATAATGCAGGCATTGTCATAAAATTAAGCGAGCAATAAATAAAACTGATTTTTAGCGTGATATTTGAAGATTGGCAAAGACTACGAGGAAAAACATTGAATATTATTTGATTAATGTGAAAAAGAGAAAAGAAGCCCAGACGGACTGTAAAAGCATAATACTCATGCTATAACATTTTATACACTCATCTTTCTCATCATCACAAAAAAAAAACTTTAAGGCACAATCACTTAACCACTTTGGCATTTAAATCGCCCCTCCACATAAATTGCTAGACGTTTAATAAAAAACGATTAAAACACATTACCTTACACTTGAAAACAATATAACGGATGTATGCTTTCTTTGCCAAATTCCTAACATCAGCTTTTAAATTAAAAAAAAAAAAAAAAAAACTTTGATGAATTAAAACATTTGTCGTCATTATGTGTGCCCTTTTTATTTTATTTTAAGTCTTTCCCGCTTTTGGTATTTTTCTGTTTTGTTTTTGTTACATTTATAATTTAATTGGATCTAAAAGTATTATAAAGTCATGCCATAAAAATAAATGTATCAAATAATTTACTTACACCAACAATGTCCCGGGAACGACTACTAAAACAAGTGAAAATGATTTGAAAATAACTTTCTGTATTGTTTATATTTTGTGGATGGTGTAGTGTCGTCAACGTTGTTGTCGTTCTTGTTGTCATCATCCGTCTAAATATTTTCATTTCTTGCGTTTTTTTTTGTTCATGTTTCTTTTAAATAGCATATTGTGTCTTTGAGCATAAAGTAATTGTTATACAATATTTCGAATATTTTCACATTTCTCTGACTGTGCGAAAAGTATACACTTGCGTACATACGTACATATACAAATTTTTATTTTTTCTCGTTTGATGTCATTAACAAGAAGTATTCATTTCTAGTCTTCTTCATTTCGTTTATACATAATTTTGATTCATTAATAAAAACGACAGCACACGTTTTTTTTTATTATTTATAAAATCATGAAAATACAAAAAAAAAAAAAAAAAATGTTAAAATAGATTTAATTTTCCTTAACACAAAAAAACACTTGTCATAAAAGCAAAGAAAAAAAAATTTATTTTTATCCTCAAGATGAAAACCCAGACTCTAATCTTTAGACAAAAAAATATGTAATTTTCTTGAGTTGAAAATTAACGAAAAACAAAATATTAACCTTTTCAAATAAATATACATATTATTATAATAAATTATAAGCGAAGTTATAAATTAAAATTAAAAATTAAGGTGTATAGCGCAAAAGTTACCTGTATAGTGTACAGTGTGTTTGTATAATGGGAAAATTGGTCTGCAGTTTTGAATACATAAACTAACGACATATTCATATTTTTATGAATAATAATTTGCTTGCGACATTGTCTACGGAACATATGGAACTACATAAACAACATGTGGAATATAAAAACAAATATTATTCTTTAAACAAAAAATGGTTTCAATTTTGTTTACGTATCACAACAAAGTGCGTATAGCATCAGATGAAACATTTTAAATTGTATTGTTCATCAGGAGACATAGACGATAAACTATAGATTAACACAACACTTTGAATGTTTATATGGATATGAAAAACCGAAAATTAGGTAAGACTATAAAAATCCATTACAATTTATTACTTAAGGACAATAATATAGACATAGAAATAAATTACAAACACCTGTAGATCTTTAGTACTATAAAAAAAATGTAAACAAAATGTAGAAAAGTCAACAGAACATTACGGTCAGTACATAAATCAAACAATTTTTATTGTAATGTTAGTGGTTACTGAGTCTGGCACAAAGCCAAGGGACTAAACATTGAGTTTAGTAAAAAAAAAAAAAAAACGATTCTAGGAAGATAAAATTTATTTAAATCGAAAATGGGCGTAAAACATTATGTATTTGTGAACAATTCACAAATAAACAAAAAAAAAAAAGAAATAATCATTACCGGCATCTCAATGATGTCCTGTGGTCACAATATGTGATTAATGTCTTTATTAGCATGTCAAATTTGTTCTAACGAAAAAAGTTCATGTGACACAAATACTGCTCTACTGTAGTACAGTGTGGAATTTTAGGTGCAATTGTATTTTTTTCGATACAATTCATTTGTAAAAGTACAATAGTACATTACAGTGAAATTGAACACAATCTGAAAAACTTGAATTGTTTCTTTGATTAAAACTTAAACAATTTTTCTGACTCGTTTTTCGTTGCTATTAAATTTAAAAATCACCAATTATCTGAAAATTATAAAAATTGCGTATGATACAAAAATTAAACATAAATCTTAAAATTTCTAATGGTATCTCATTAATTATTAATTAATTTGTGATTTTTATAGCTTAATTTTTTTATTAATTCTCTATTAAAAAAAAAATCTGACATTTCGACCTCCATTGTCAAGGGTACAATTTATACAATAATTTAAGTGAAAATTTTTGATAAGGAATGTTTTCCTAACGTAACTAGGGTAGAATATAAAAAATACTCAGGTTTACGGAAATATTACTGTACTAAAAAGCAAAAGTCGCTTATCTGCATTTTAATATATTTTGATTGAGAAAATGAAGGTTAAAATTTTAAAATCAAATGGAAATACATTGAGAGTATTATATGTATTACCTCATAACTTTTTATTTTTTAAACGATTTTCACCAAAATTTGATACAACCTAAATAGTGGATAAATTTAATTATTTATGCGAAATTCATAAAAACCGCTTAAAGTCACTTAAGCGACTTTTGCTTTTAGGTACAGATTTTAAGTTATTAAAAGTTATTTTAAGAAGCCACTTGAATCTGCAGCAGGAATTCATGACGATATCAGATGTGTAAATTCCTCTAGACATTTTGAAAATTTTTAAGTTAGGTATTGAATTTGTTTACCTTTCAAAAAAGATTCTTATCATAAAATTATAGCTGTTGTAGTGAGCTACATCAGAATTTAATGAGAAGGCTCATAAATATTATTTGAAATAGGTTGGTGAATATGGTAAAAAGTTTTAAGTCAAATAATTATATATTTAGGAAAACAATTTTTAGGAAATGAAGAATTACAACAAATTCGAGATGCTCAGGGGGCCTATTCTCGAATTCCACATCCATTTTCCACATGTGGACATCTGTCAAAGTTCACACAAAAACGTTCGAAAATTGCAATTCGTATATAAAACACATGCGGCATGGACATTTTCCTATATGGGGAATTTTTTCACATGCTTATACCCATTCGGAAATATTCCCTTAGTACCGAAAAAATTCAAGTTTTATGAATTTTGACAGATGTCCACATGTGGAAAATGGATGTGAAATTCGAGAATAGGCCCCCAGAAAGCGAAACGTTTCTTGAATAAGCAGCCCGATTTGTATGTATTGAAAACTGACAAGGGTAAGTTACCGGTACTTAATTCAATAGATCGATAATTTGACAATTAAAATATGTCAGATTTTTTCGAGTGTTAAGGAAAACATACAGCAGTTTGTATGAAATATCATAAATATTTTAAAATAATTTAATTTTAATAAAAATGAACCCCAGACAAAGTTTAAACGACACAAGGTTTATTAATTAAAATAAAAATTGTAATGAACCACGTCATAAAAAAGATATGAACAATATTTTGACGTTCAATTTGTTTCCCTTAACACAAAAAATTACAATGAAGTTGTCTAGCTTTCAATCTAAAGAGTATGCAGAAAAAATGGAATCACTCTTGTCACACAACAATATACCAATAAAGAAATTCGGAAAGCTAGGTCTTGGGAACTTTCGGGGAAAATTAATAAAAATTTGGCTAAATCCATCAAAAATTACCGTGGTGGAAGCAAGTGTATGAATGGTCTGCCAAAAGTGGGCAAAGTTGGTATTCATTTGCAACCAATCGTAAGGCATTGTACAGTTTATCTATCTAATATTTTAAATTGTTATGTGAGAAATAATAAGGCTGTCAAAAAAGGTTGTAGAAAACCTGTTTTTTCAAAATGAAATTACATATGTATCTCTACGAAGAAATTGCATATTAATATCTGTAGATGTGGTCTCGTGGTTCACAAACATTGATTCATTTTTGGATTACCCTCGACGAGACAAGCCAAAAATTTCCAAAAATAAATGAATCTCAAAAAATCAAATTTTTTAATTATAAAATTTTTTAGAAAAGTTATTTTAATTCGTTGTATACCTTGAAGAATGGGAGCTGCCGCCTAAATTGGTAATTTTTTGGGCTCGTTTAATAGTTTTGCCCCGCAAATTAAATTTACATGTGAAATTGAAAACCAAGGTCGTTTAGCCTTTCAAGACACGATAGTAATACTTAACGAACATGGCATTTTAACTCTAAATAGGCGCGAAAATCCCAATTTAGTGGTTGAAAATAATCGCAATTCTTATGTTATAAATTTTTTCGAAAAAATTAAAATTATTTTACAAAATTGGGATATATGCAACTTCTTGGTAGGGTTAGCCATAAGTTTGGATATGGCTTTATTCACTAAAGTAAAAGACAAATTTCCTATATATAGAGTTACAAACAATTAAAATCAATTAATTTCGGAAATTTCAAGAAACACCAAAATTCATCTCAAAATTTATTAAATGCCAGGAAGTTTCCAAATTTTGATTAAATTATTACGATTCGATAGCATATTATAAATGGCCTTTAAATGTTTTTTATTTGTAATGGTATAACTTAAATTATGTATTTCGGTTAAACTGAGTATTTTCCATTTTTCAAATGCTGCCCTAGTTACGTCAGGAAAACATTCGATATCAAAAAATTTTCTTTTAAATTGTTTTATAAATTGAACTCTTAAAAATGGTGAAATATACCGACAACGTCGGATTTTTTATATTGAAGAGATAATAAAAAAAAAATTAAGCTACAAAAACTACAAAATAAAGCTTGTTAAACAACTGGATTAATAGTATTTGCTTATAATCCCGTTCCTAATTTAGAAAATATGATGATAAATCATTCTGCACAGCGATATAAATAAAAAACAGAAGCGTTGCACGACAAACTCATTGAACTTAATCTTACCACACTCATTTCTTAAGGCTGGTTGATACCACGTTTGTTAAGCTGCTTGTTATTGAAATGTTTTCTAACTATTTCTCTACCTCTTAACCTCTTTAACTAAAACTGGTACTACCTTAAGTCTAACATTATAGTACTCGTAACACGAAAGTTCACTTAGGCATTGACCACAATGCTACCATATGACATTATGGGTGGGATAGGAAGTGTTCTCTATTATTTAAAACGGCGGATTAATCCACAATGTTCGAAAACCCATTGACTTAGCCGAGGTTACTTTTGATAATGTAAATCGTGGATTTTTTGTGTCATAATCTTGAATGAAGCTGGCGATTTTCGAATTAAATTTTCGAATTAATAACTGCTTGCAGGGACATTAGTCATTTTTAAGTTTGTTTTCTTCCCAAAATTTTTTTTTATATCTCAGATCGCGATTTCAAATTCATTTTAAAATGACCGCAAAATAAAATAATTCTTTCTTCCTTAAGTTTTCTGTCTTTTTTTGTATATCATATTCATCGAGTTTCAAACTCTAGATTACGATAATCATGTTATGAAACGCAGTAAGCCTAAAAGCATTTAAATCGTGTTGTGACTTAGATTGAAAAAAATAACTACATAATTTCGAATTCGCGACTAGCTAGTTTGAAGGCCGGTACACATTACGAACGAGTAACGAGAACGATATTCCTTTTTTAAACCAAAATATTTAAGAAAATTACTAAAATAATGAATACCATACGATTTTAATGAATGATAGTTACATTAGTTAGTACATTTACTAAAAATAAATTTAAACGTTTAACAGTTTTTACACAAAATTTCAATTTATCGTCGTAAATTAAAAATTATCGACCATAAATTGAAATTTTGTGTTAAAACTACGATATATTAACTATCGTTAGTTAAAATCATACAGTTTTAACAATTTTTATAATTTTCATACATAATTTGGTAAAAAATGGAATCTCGTTCTCGTTACTCGTTCTTAATGTGTACCGGCCTTTGTATTAGTCTTTAGTAAATATCATGATTTGTGGCATTCTTGTAAAAAAAAATAAATAAAATTGAAAGCGAGTGGTGCACGTAGTTAATATGCGATATCATAAGCGGTAATACGCGTGGAAATGTTCTATATTATCTCGGAGGATGCTGGTCAACGAACCCTTTCCTTAGAAAACTGGAATCGGTGACGAAATACTTCCTTATTGTAAAACTCCACGTCTATTCTATCGTGAAATGCTGTAGGACGTTTAGATCGTATCGACAATATTATCCCGTAATCTGGTTCACCAGACTCTGATGATGAAGACGAAGATTTATTAAATATATTTTCCATTTTTAACTTAAATTTTCAAAAATTTATTTAATTTTAAATTTGCAATTCATTATGTATAAATGTGTATTTGTTTTGTATACATAATATATGATTTGACAGATCGCAAATGAGGTTTTATATTTTCGAATAGCCATCGATATCGAGGCATAATTCCGAGGATATAATTTTAATCTAGGTTTGATTCAGTGGATTTATCTTCGTTTAAAATACGAAAGAGAATGATGATTGATGAAATAGCTTGCTAAGTGCTTTTGCTAAGGAAGTATAGCAGTTCTTGAGAGGAATTGTGGTGACCATTCTCATTTATTAACGTTCATTTCTTTAACCACCTTTGAAAGAAAGAGCAGATAAGGATTCAATGCAAATTGTAACTCTAAATAATTTGCTTTCTTAATAGCTATTAAACAAAGATTATTGTTACCGTTAACTGCTGCTGACCAACAAAAGTCGATAAGCACTCACAATTTGTTTATGTATTTGTATATGTGAGAATATTCTATATAATTAAAATGCGACCGCGAACAAAACAAATAATATTTAAAAACAACAAATCGTGCGTGACAAACGTATTAGAACCAAAAAATATATGTTAAAAAAATCAAAAGAACAAAATAAATCGGTTGGATTTTTAATAATCGCCACTAATCAGTCGCGAGCAATGCGGATAAAATGGTAAAAATTTACAAATTAATAATCGCTTACCTGACCCTTACTAAAAATGTCGTACAGAATCCGGGTTGATTGGAATGTTATGATAGCTTGTCAACTTGGTTGGTTTGTTTTTTTTTTTGTCAGTTAAATAACAATAAATTGAGGGAGTTGATTACCTTTCCGCCGGCTGCTTACTCCTAGTGGTATTATGAAACTTGCACCTTGGCTGTATCGGCTTGACTTAAAGCCGGCTTCTTTCTACTGTGTTGAGATACTCTAGCAAGTCAACCAAAATTATGTAATGATCTACATTTCATCCAGCTGGTGTAGACAGATTAGTATACATATCAAAAATAAATACAGCACAATTATTAATAATAATTCACTTATTATAATATTAGCACAATTTTACTGATCACTTATAATTTATATTCACTTTTTAAATCACACTGTTTAATCTTTACACTATCGCGTTCCAAATACAAATAATCCAATTCGATCTTATTCGCCCTTTATATAAGCAAACCAAACTTCTAGAAATTTCATGCTTTTTCCAGTAAGAATAGTCTAGTAACATGTAGAACAGTTGCATCATGGAAAATTTCCATTTTAGAACAGTAAACTATTCACTATTAAATATTTTATTCTATTCTACCCTAAGTGTCATCGCAACAATATGGCGGAAAACACGTCAAATCACATTTTTTTGAAAGCCATGGTTTAATTGAACGATTTTTATGTTTTGAATGTGTAGCACTAGTTAAAGAAAACATTTATGGAAAATAATTTGTTGTTGTTGTTGTTTTTTTTATGATACAGGGTGTCAAAAATATAAAAATTTCATGCACTTGGTCTTGTATTTATTGCTATAGAAAAATAATAATTATCGGAAAATTATAAAATTCGGCTAATTTTAAAGATAAATGAATAGGGATTATACAATAATTATAAAACTGGTACCATATTTGGCAAAATACAGTTTAAACAATTGGAGGAAAATTGTGATAAGATACAGCTGCTCACTATATTATCGAAATCACTGACCATAGAACCACACTAAATATCATATGGTGCGAACAGCTAAATATATTCAATACAAAAATAACCCACCGAACCTGCCGGTACCAAAAGCTGGAAAACATATAAATGCAATCAGTGCTAGGTTATTATAACAATGGTGAGGTCAGTCGTATAATGCCGTCGTATAAACAATTTGGAAACAACATTTTTTTGTCTCATTATCCTGAACTTTCGTGAGACTCATTATCCTGAGTTCTCGTTCAGTCAGTGGGTTTCAACCAATCGATGTAATTTGGAAAATATACAAAACCACTAGATGGATTGGACAAAAACTAGTTTGACTAACCTTCGGGTGGAAAGTGGCTGATTGTGAAAACAATTTATTTATCGTTTAGTTTAATCAGCATTCTTTTCCATTTTGACATCAAGAATCGCATATTGTGTGGTTTTATGACATAATACAAATGAAATAGAAGTGATTGAACCGAAATGAAAAGTTTCCTCCTCCCACCTTTCGGCAATAATAAAATCAGTTATTAAAATTTCTATTGTTTGAAGTCACGATATAGGAGATTAATAAAAGATGCTCTGCTCAGACACACGATGTCGTCATCGAGCGATAAAAATACCTATAAATGTATAAATAGCAAACGCAGAAAGTCATGTTTAAATAAAAATCTCAAACAAAAATTTGTGATATTGTCATTGTACTTGGAAACGTTTCTATATCGTAACCTGTAAATCGAAACAGTCCGACGACCATGACGAATCCTGGAGTTAGCATTTCTCAAAATGTGCGATCCTTAATCCAAAAATGTTTTTTGGCTATGATTTAGTTGCGCTAATCATGTTAGTCACTGCAGCGCCAATTTTTATAATGTTAAAAATATTTTTAACTAGGAAATAGCCCAATATTTATCAAAGTGTTAATTTTTTAAACTAAAAAATGTAGTAATTAAATAAAAACGCCAAAACAAATATTGTGGTTGTTTTGTAAACTTCAGGGTAAAGGTTGATTTTTATATGCGACGTGTGACAAGTGGAATAAACGTGACGGTTTCTTGACAACAATTTACAATTGTGACGGATGCCGCCACGCCAAAAAAAAAGAAAACTAAAAATATGGCAAAACAATCAGGAATTAAGGAAAAAAACAAAAATTGAACTAATAATATTAGCTTTGCTAAATAATGAATCTCCCAAAAGATGTTGGGTGAATCAACTGCTTTTAAAGCGCAAAGAACAAGGCCATTATAATAATTTGGTGGCAGAAATGAGGCTTGACGAAACCCACAAATTTTTTAATTATCATCGAATGTCGGTGGATTTGTTCGATGAATTGCTGAGTAAAATTCGCAGCAGAATCGAAAAATTATATTTAACTCGAGAGCCTATATCGCCAGGAGCAAGACTTTCTCTAACCTTGAGAATTTTTAAAATTCTAACCAGCAAGTGGCGAAATGATGAAATCACTGGCGTACGATTACATAGTATCTGAAACATCTGCAACTTGCATTATTGCCGAAACTTGTGACGCAATATGACAGCCACTTTTTCGTTCTTCATTTGAAACGTTGACCGAAAATAAATGAAAACACGTGGAAAGTGGATTTCGCACTAAGTGGAATTTGCCAAACTGCATCGGAGCTCTTGATAGGAAACATTGCACAGTTCAAGTAATTTTTTTAATGCGTTGTACTAGTAAAGCTTATTTTGTCTAAATTTTAGGCCTTTCATAATAGTGGAAGCAGTTGCTTCAATTATAAAAATTCGCACATCATTATATTAATGGCAATATGTGATGCGGGGTTGTTTTTTTGGGGGTTGATTCCACAACTTCTGCAGGCGATATTACTGTATCGTCACGATATTCGTTTGGTGTTGATACCACAACTTCTGGATAATCTAACTTCACAATTTGAATATAACGGCTTTCATGTTCAATTTGAATATCATCAAGCTTATCAGGATCGGTCCCGGCCAAAAACTCTCTTAAAGAAATACTCGAATTTGTGGTGTCTTCATCAGTTTCGGATTGAATAAAATTACTAGAAATAAAGCTAACTATATTTTCATTATTAATAAATAAATCAAATACAGAGAAGGTGAATATTTACTTACCTTGGATTATCCTTTACAAACGGTGTAAGGAACCCCATCAATTTGGCTTAGTTGCGCTCCCACTTTTTTTTCTGTTTAACTGGGAAAACCGTTCTTTCAATCGTTTCCATTTTTTTTGGCATACATCAGCTAAAAATTGAAAAAATTGGTTAATTATCTTAATATACATATATAGAAGTATGTATATAAACTCACCTAGAATTCGAATTTCTAAACCAATTTCGTGTATAATGTATGTGTCACATTGTACAATATACGCCTTTTCCATCCTTGGATAATATTGGAAAATCAGGAATTGTCAGGAATTTGTATGACAAATGAACGAAACGAAATGACAGAAACAACAAAATATATGTACATATAAAAGTATTGCCGCCATGTTTTATACTAAATTTTTATGTGTATATGTAAACCGTCACGGAAAAGATAAAGTTGGTTCATGTCTCGACGTGTGGCGTGTGCCTTGTGACGAATGTCAAAATATTCGTTTCTAATTGGCTAGAAGCTCCCGTCATACGTCGCATATGTAAATCAACTTTTATGCTTACTCTTATAAATATGTAATGCATTGTTTTTCGCATTTTGTGCAAATCAAAAATATTCTGAACATTTAAATTGATTTTTCGATACATTTTTCGAATATGGTCAGTTAGCCTGTAATTTGGCTATTTCTTCGTAAATGATTTTGAGATGAAATTTTTTAATATGACCAACCAGTATGGAACTTGGCTATTTCTTAATTGATTTTGATGAAATTCGACAGGCACGTTGAAAATTGGTTTCTCAAGTGATTACATTTTAGCATATGAAAGAACAACATTTCAACAAAATGTCATAAAATTTTCATCAAATACAGAAAATTCAGGCGGTGACCAAAATAACCCATCCGAAATCAAAAAACCAAATATTTGCTTTTAGTAGGTGAGGGTAGCTCGTGATTATTGTTGAACGAAGGACTTTTTTTTCTTTGATTATAATTTATTTTACAAGCCCATGGCCACATGGCCTATTTTTTACCGAAAAACGTACTCTTTTGCATACAACTCTGGCAAAAATTCAAGTTTAATATTTTTTTTAAATCCTTTGTGAAATGGTAAAATTCGACAGGTACGATGAATATTGTAAGATGTTTAAGTGATTTTAGAATGGAAATCTTCATTTTCCAGAATATTTCAATACAAAACTTTTCCTTTTCACAATTACCATTACCTTCATCACTATCATCACCATCTTAATCAATACCACGCTTATTGCGATAAATTCAAATTCCATATCGGTAGTGAAAAGCTTGGATGGTGTTATTAAAGGATGCGATCATGGTCGCATATTAAATTGTATCGTATGCTGATATATATTCACAGTCGAAATTGTAAAATTAATAATTCAAAAATTCCTCATGACCATTCTTCTACGCATTGTGATGATATACGGTTGGATATTGAGTATTAGTGCTACTCCCACATCCGATGCACTTATCATAAATAGAATCATTTTGATGGAAGTCGTATTAAACGAGAAGAAATCAATTTGTTGGACTCATTAATTACTCTTAAATTTGCAAAGCAATGGAAGCGGCAACTAGAGGTGGCATTTTCGGCATCTGTTGAAATGCTTACCTGACAAGAAGACCTTTAATGATCCTTAGGCCAATCGTCGTTTTTCCTATCGAAAATTCGTTTATGTAACATACACATCTCGTTTACCACAGTTTTATGCGAGCATTAAACTTCTTCTTTTAGTTTCTTTAACAATATTTATGTAAGTCTATCGGAAATTCATTAATTTGTATAAAAAATATTCTACGTTTTCCAAGCCACACTTGTCATCATATATTTTTGCATGAAAGCCTACTCACAAGCGTGTTTCAGATCTACATAATTTAGCGGTATGTGATATCATCATAAAGGCAATGCCTAATTGCTTGATTATTGATTAGTCCATTATATGTAGGTATTAATTTGCAACCCACTTTATACCATTTCGCATCTCTTGTTATTTGTCATACTACAATATCCAAAAATGTCCTTTTCAACTGCATCTTGGACAAGAATTATTTGTTAACCTTTGCCATCAGCAGGTTCCCGGTCAAAATTGTTCGTTCCCCGGTACGCCAATCCGTAATTCTGGCCATCTATGTATGTATGTTGCTCGGAATAAATAAATAAATATGGAATGGTGCCTCCTTCTTTTTTAATTCTTCAATTTTATTAAAAATCCACCGGGTACAAAATAAATTTGAGCAGTTTGCCTAGTCTTTTCAACATTTTCAGTTACTAATTTACATAAGGATTTAAACGCAATTTTATTGCAACTTCTTGTATCGTGCCAAGTCGTTTTTTTTTTATTTGTGATTCTATTGGCCCGAGATACTAGTAGTTCAGGTGACTGACTCCCTTGTTTTTCACTGCAGTTTTCCATACAATGCGGGCCAAATTAATCAGAAACAGGGACATAATGAAAACACGCATCTGGTGGCCAGTTAATATCTCGTCTTTCTAATATTGGGCCTCCTTTTAAAATACGCTCGAAAACATGCTCCAATAAATTGAATTTGCATAATAAATTTTAAGTACTTTCTTTAGGCTGGTCTATACTTTGTTATGATGGGCAAATATCCGGTAGTCTAGCAATTTTATCTACCAAATGTTAATTTACATTTTTTTTTTCTTTCAAAATTGCTTGCTTGCTAGACGATTAACTGTTTGCCCTGATATTAATCAAAAACTGTATTAATAATACGTTTAAGCTTATCAACCTGTATAAAATTTAAAGCCGCTCCCGTAGTACTGGGGCCTGAGTAAATTACCTCATGCGACCACATGATAACTTCCGTTTACAAACGACCCTTAATTCTTTTTCTACTTTTGTTGCGAAAGAAGCAAAATTCAAATCCCATTTCATATTTATTGCCATTATGAGTACTATATCACAGATGCCACTAAATTCAGTTAAGTTTTCATAGTTTCCTATCTCGATATTATTAATATCGCGACCAACAATATTAAATATGGAAAAGCTTTAGTTCTAGCCAGTTCTTAATAGGAGTTGTTGAATATAAAATGTATGTATTTAAAATAAAATGAACGAAATGTAAACAATTCCACTGAAATAATTGTACCACAGATGGTATAACTTGCTATTTACAAAAGATAGATCAAAAATGCAACTCCTGACTTTTCTGCAGCATTTTTTGCATTAATAATTTTTACACAGATAAATATTTTGCACAAGAAACATTGTGGACAATTATTAATTTTTGTTCGGAGGGCAACAAATGTATGTTTTCTGTAATGGGACATTTAAGCGCTTTACTCACAGGAAAACGAAAAATCATATTTACGAAAAAGTTGACACATTTTAGCATTTTTTCGTATTGCCTTACCCATTACCCAACCTAAACCGAAAAACTAATTTTGTTTAAACTTAAATGTCAAAATACGTATTGTACTCGTGGTAAGAAGGTTATACATCGGTTTCTGTATACATATTAAATTTTACTTAAATTTGTTTAAAAAGTTATAATAACTATCCAGTGTTGTTAATAATGATAATAAAAAAAAAAGAAAACTATTTTGTGTTGTGTTCTATATTGTTTGGCACGGAAATATAAAAAAGCCCGGACAAAATCGCCTTCGAAAACCTCATGGAGAATACTATAATTTAATGAAGCAACTATAGAATTATACCCACCAAAGTTCTATCCGTGCTTTAGGATGAATAAAACATAATTTGAGTTTGTTCTGCAAAAAATTCATCAAATAATTACGCCGCGAACAGTTAATACAATGTTGGATTTAATTAAGCGTATGTATTATACATTTATTTACATTAGATTCTTGGCGACAGGAGCTAGTTGCTCTGATTTGGCACTACGTTTCCTTATGGGAGTAACAACCGTAAGACATTGCATTGGTCAAACAATAATAGCGATCAATCAAAAACTAAAGAGCATAATGTTACCAAAACCAACAAATTCAAATTGGCAAATATAACAGAAGATTTTTATAGACGTTGGAACTTCCTAAATTGCCTCGGTACCGTTGATGGTAAACACATACAAATGTTTATTTTGTCCCGGTAATAGTTGAAGTCTCTATTATAATTATAAAAAAAACTTTTTCGATCGGTTCGATGGCAGTGGTAGATGCCCAATATAAATTTATAATGGTCAACATTGGATCGTATGGTTCCAACAGCGATTCTGCTGTATTTTCAAATTTGTAATTTCGGCAAAGCATGGATAAAGAACCCGAAGCTCCTAAATGTTCCGAAAGACGCATGCTTGTCAGGTTCTAATAGTTTGCCCGTACCTCACGTTTTAGTTGGCGATAAAGGATTTGGACTTAAATTGAATTTGCTGGCACCTTATCCAGGTCAAAAACTCCCTATAAAACAGCGATTTTTCAACTACAGATCAGATTGTTTTCATATTTATTTGACAATTTTTAATATTTTATGTATTATCGGTTATCTAGAGCTCGACGAATAGTTGAGAATGCCTTTGGCATTGTTTACCATACATAGAGGATTTTACTCAAGTCGCTGGAAATTCAAGTGCCATTTGCCAAGCAATTGGTTCTATGCTGTTGCATTTTGAATAATTTTTTGAGATGTCGCTTGAGCAAACCCGAATTATTTCCAGAAGAAACAGATTCAGAAAAAATTTCATAAGCTTTTCCAGATTCTGATATGGATAACGAATGCAAACCGGCTTCTTTTGCATACAAGGTTCGCGAAATATTTGCCGAGTAGTGCTTAAACGAAGGTGATGTCCCTTTCCAACATGATATGATTTAATCTGTTGTTATTTTTATTAAATCTCAGACTCAAAGAATTCATTTACTATGTTTTATTTCAATAAAATAAAAAAATTAATATATTTCAAAAAAAATAAAATAAAATCGTATACGGTCTTCTGACAATTATCACAAAATTTAAATACATATTAATTATTAATTTGTTTCAGGTCAATTTGTTTAACCAGTTCCAAACATCCAATATGAAATTCAATTTGTTGCTGAGTATTGAACCCATTCGTCAATTCAGCGAGCGATGTAAAAGGAAAGTCGTCATTGGATATGACGAACCTGGTATTTGTGGAGCTGGTTCTGAAATAATTTCAATTGATTTTAGTATTTTATTGATTAATACGTCATTGTTGATTTCATTTAACCTATTTCGAGCGAATGAACTTCTAGGCGGTTCTATCAATTCTCTAATATCGCCACTCGCGGTAGTAGCAGTGCTAGAAGCTGCTAATATATCTTCTTTCACCACTTGGTACGATTTTTTTCCATTTTTGAAGTAGGACCTAAAAGAATCCCTGAGATTCGTCCATTATTTTGGCACACGTCAACTGAATGTGCTTCAACTTCAATTATTAATTTTTCTTCGAAAATTCTCAGTTCTTTTTTCTTTAATACGTCCGCCTCTTTTTTAATATTTTTAATTTTTCTGACTTCAATTTGCTCCATATTGTAAATTGTGATCGCTATTTTCTTTGAGGTTATGTTAATTTGTCATTTTATTTTATACTTACAAATGTTTTCTGCAGAAAGTTGGTACTACGTAAATTATTTGGTGTTTTCATTTCACTTTTATTACAGAAAAACAGATTGAATAATGTTTTCGTGTATTTTTTCTGACGAAAAAATTAAAATTCGATTTTCCGACAAAATTAAATACTTTTAATTGACTTTTTAAATAAAAATAGCTTTGTATTGTGTTTACGAATAATTTTCGTAGAATTAAGATCTGTACATACTAATTATTTTGGAGTTATAGCAAAACATATAAAATCAGTTTTCGTTTTCATTTTCCTGTGGGTAAAGCACTTTACACTATGTAAACATCACCATGTGTGTGCAATATTTTTGACAGTTACCTAAACTGCAATACAGTATCCTTTTTGCTGGAATAAGTTACTTCAAAATTATATCATAACGTTGTATTTGTGATTTTACGCTTTTTAATAATATTTCGAAGGACGAGGGCGTCATTCTTGCAAAATTTTTAAACGTTTTAGGATCTTCTAGTCTTAATTCATTAAGAACGAGACTTTGAATATCCTTTTCTCCAAAATCTCGTCTTTGTAGCCAATTCCTTGCCAACATAGTCCTATTTTTAATTTTACGCCGCTTTAATTTTCTTTTTTGTTTTTAATAATTTCAATCGTATTGGCGCCATAACTCAATTAAAATTTAATTTGTTTGGTTTTCCATTCTGAATAAGTAGAAAATTAAACCTCTATTCTAATTTTTTTAGGCAGCTCATCCAATTTTTAGTTAGTATATTGCGAGGAAAATTGTATACGATTTATTTCCCCTATTGTACAATAAATATTGTAAGTCACCTTAAGATATTGACAGTTAAATCAAAGTAAAAATTTCATCAAATTATGTGCATTATGTGACATTTGCTTAGCATTTTGTATTTCGTGGAAATCCAAAAGAAGGCAAAATCCCTTTTACGCACCGTGTCAGTAAGAAAATGATTGCTGAATAAATAAGTTGAACAAAACTTTAATAATGAGTTAGAGGTCAGGTGTGTCTTATATATTTCGTTATTTCTTCAGATAACTCCAACAAACATTATCAATTCATTTAATCGTAGAAGTTCAGGCAAAAAACAAAATTTACCATTTTGTAATTATATCAATTCATTCGCCTACTTTATGTATCTGTTTACGGAAATAAGTAAATTCACATAAAATTTGGCTCCTTTTATTTTTCTATTTTCTTGGTAAAGTTCTGGCAAAATGAAACATATTAAGTGGGGGGGGGGAATCACCATTTTGTTGGCTAGTCCAAATTTTGTTTTTACGATTTGCTGTTTGTAACTATTTAGCTGTAAACAATTAGTGTGGTAGACACGAACGGAAAAAGTTTTGTCGAAACGTAATGCTTGTTTAATTTAATTAGCTATAACAATAAATTTAAACCAAATTTATTGCCCTAGCTAATATCCTTGTATTTAGTATTTATTGATTGGCGTGTAGTATTATGGTGTACATTACTATAAAATCTTACAAGTATTTAATTTAAACATGTGTTAACATTTTTCATCAATTTTATTGTATCAACATTGACCAAATTAATTCAAGTGTAACCAAGTAATTAAACAAAAAAGAAAACGAAATGGTTGGTATTTATCTCTAGGATATATAATATAAACGCAAATTGCCAAGGTTGCCACCATTGTAACACTATATAATGAGGCGCCAATTTCTATTATTTTCATGTTATTTTCTTCGTTGTGCACTTTTTCTTTGTTTGTTTTATCAACGAAATTTGGCACTAAGTTATTTTTTTTTGCCCACTAATTAAGAGATTTTGTATAACGCGTTACGTTTATGTTTTGTGTTCTTGATATACATACATATGCCTACGACTACCTACATAATGTAATAAACCGTGTACTACATACAATTTGTGTTATTGAACTTAACCAAAATTTAACGTTCGTCTATAAAATTCAGATTATCATTTGTTTTTGTTTAGGAAATGATTGATCAATACAAAGCAACTTGAGCCAAAATATACTACACACATAAAAAAACAAACAGACAATTTTCTTTTCGTTAAATATTCATTATAACCTTGACCTGAAAATTTGTGACGTTATTTTAGAATTTTATTTCTTTTCTTACTTTTATTTTTTAAATTAAATTAAGTTCAAGTTAGATTTATTATAAATAACACATTCGTATATACATATCTGAATTATGTATAAACGTATAGAAGAGGAACGGTACCTACTTATATATAAATTAAATTAAATTACCGAATATTTTTCTTTTTAGTGTGTATGATAGAAAATCAATGACAAAATTGCTAAATGTATTTAAAAAAAAAATTCTTTCAAAGTAAAATGATCAGTAAAAAAAATTCTGCACAAAATGCTTTTAGTTTTTAAATGAAGTGAAAAGTGCTTAAAAATTTATGCAATAACTACATACAATAATTTATTAAAATACATTTCAATAATGGAAGCATTGCATGTATTTTGTCTTATTCTCATAGGAAACACAAAGAACTGTCTGTTTTTGGGTAATCGTATATCAACCTCATATCAGATACCTATGTACTGTGAGCGTCAAAACAAAGTGTACACCTCAATGATATATATTTGAAATTAAATAATTGCTTCTATTATTTTTCAATGCTTAAACCTACGGCATATATTTAACTGGTACTTCATGCCTTATTAAATGACAAATAAAACTCATAAAAAAACAACAATAGAAATTCAATAAAAGAAATAACAAAAAATATTTCATTTTTTAAGCGTCAAAAAATAGTGTACAGTTCCAACATTATTTAATTACCCAAGTATAACAAAACATAACTCAAATTGAGCAATAAGTTTTTCCTAAGTTTTTTGATGAAAAAATTCGAAGCTAACTTCATGTTCTTGTCATATATATGTATATACAAAATATACAAGTAGAGTAGTGTGTATGTATGTATATGTACATATACAAAACCAACCAAAATGTTTTTACATTTTATATGTATAGACGTTTTTATGGTTTTAACATATCGTCATGTGATTTCTTCTCTTTATTGATTGATTGATTGATTTGAATGTACGATCAAGCATTAAGCAAGTCTCCCGTATTATAAATGCGAATACCACATCACTATACCCATGTTACAACACGACACCATAACTCTCCCTCACCAAGGAAATATTTACCATCATACTTTTCATGAAGCCAAACATAACAATATTCACCTAGTAAAGGAAGGCGCCTCATCGATAACCACATAAGAACTCTAATAGTGTGATATCCGCCCCTGGCCAGGCAGCCATCGTACACCTTTTTTACATATAACAAAACCGCAGGATTGGATAGGATTATTAGTAGGGACAGACTCGACCCGGTTACAGACACCAAGCGATCAATAATTAGTAAATTATTAGTATTATATATAATAAATCGGTTAGCACAAGACAGCACAATCTAACTTCATTTTTAGATGATCATTTCTCTGGAATCCAGGGCCGGATACTCAGGACTCCCTAAATCTAAATCAGGACTTAAAAAATTATTAATGTTTTAATGTCCCCCTGTCCGCCTTTCATTAATTTCCCTGATAAAATATTTAAGAAAATTTAAAATTACTAAGCTAAGATTACAAAAACAGCGCTTATTTATTTTATTTTTCATGATCCTTCTATATCTAATTAATTAATTATTACATACTGCAACATGCATTAAAATAAACGTTAAAATCCATTTTAAACATAAAATTTTACTTAAAACTAACCATAAATTTCCTACCGATCAAGAAAAAGAGAATAAATAACTAAAAATTCAATTATTTTATAAAATTTATAATAAATAATTTAAAAATGATAATGTTACAGCACCACAACAGCCTAAAATCATCCATAATTCTGTTAGGTACTATAAGTATATCAAGAATCAACAAATAAAATCAATATATAATTTCCCAGGCAACTCTGAAAACTAATTTTAATTAATAAATCACCATAATATCAAAGTAAAATCTAATTCTGAAATTCAGGATTGATTTAATCCCCATATTAAAGATTGATTCTGGAACTATGTTATATTCTGAAAATTAAATTATTTATTAGCAAATTAAGGAAGAGAAACCTTTAAATATTTTTAACTAAATTAATTAATATATATTAATGAGCAAAACACAATATATTACATACAAGAATTACAAAAATTAACATTTTATGAAATTGCCTATGTAAACTCTCCCACTTCTAAGCTAAAATTCTAAAAGAATGTTAAAAAATTTTAAATGGTTAAGTTATAATTTAAATTCAAGGCACTTGTTCCATTTGTTACCATTCTCCTGTAAATAGTTAATTAATTATTTACCTACTGCAACTAGATTTAAAAATAAAAAATTGAAAATATATATTTAACCATACTATTTAATTTAAACTAATCGGCAATTTCCTGCAGATCTAGAAAAAATAATATTAATAATATGGAAATTAATTATTTATTTATAAAAGTATATAATATAATTTAAATGCCAGAACTCAGGATTTTATAAATCTAAATTAGGACATCAAAAAATTATTATTATTATAGATGTTTTAATTTACTAATCTAGTTGACATAATTAAAATAAAACAAAAAATCAAATACTACGAAATTTATTATTTGTATAAGAATTAGATTTTTTTTATTTTTATCTATAAAATAAATATGAATATATCTATAAAACTTTTACTCCGTTTATGGACATATTACCCTTCAAAATAAAACCTGCAAAGTAAGTAAAATAATAAATCCATGAAATAAAATTGAAACATTATTCTCCTCATACAAGCAAAATTGACGTTTACGTGTGAAAAACTGCAACCTAAAACTTCAATCATATTCTATTAAGTTAATAATTAAGTTCAATACATTTAGCCTTTCGAAAATGTTTTCACATAATTCCACCTCGTTCACCATCTTTTAATCGAAATTTGGCATGCATACATGAATACGTCATTATGTGATGCAAACCAAAATCACAACTCAACTCAAATCAACACTTCCAAGTTAGCATTTTATTTATATGGTTTAGTTAATTTATAGCCTTTTCACATTAATTAAATAAATTTAATAATTTAATGCATTTTATAATACCCTGTAAAAAATAAAATAACTCATATCTAAAATAAATCCATCCTATATGAATTATATAAGGCGGATTCCAATTCGACTCAAAACTTATTTGATTATACAAAAATATAAAAAACCTATTTGAGTCGAATACCCTAAAATTTCGTTGTGTTTGTACAGTTCATGTTTTATTAAGAACATTATAGTTGTAACATGAATACAAAAACAAAAAGAGGGGAAATAACAAAATAGAATAAAAACAACAGATTCTTATATACTAAACCACCAACACACATTAAAAGCAAATATCTCTACAATCTTCCATCTGCGTAGCAAAAGACTTATCATGTTTTCATTATTTTATATACAGCTAATACCATTACAGCGCACATACAAAACAATCCTGATCTATATATATTAAGATATAGAAAAATATTGCGAACAACTATACGAACACCCACAAAAAGTCTCTCTGTTTCGTTATTGTTGCTTAACTAAACATAGCAAAAACCAATAATAAATAGTACATTTCCCTAATAGGATCCGCGTAAAGAGCGAACGAGGCGGCCCGTACAAACATTTCGTTGGCTTTGTCATGAATCAATTTTGAAGAATGTATTTCTGTCTATTATTCTTTGTACATAACATAAAAACCAGGAACCGATACCATACCGAAACCCACAAAAATGTTTATACGTATGTATGTATAAACACCTTTGTTTGGCTTGCAAGAACGCATTCAATTAAGCGTAAATATAAAATCGAATATGAAATTAACTATGACGTATGCATGTTAATTTACGTTAAAAACTATTTTGATACGATCCAATTATTAAATTTTAGTTATAAAATCCATTTACAATCACACACACGTTAAAAACATGCACCCAATAGAAATCAATAATTTTCATTTCTTTATCTATAAATATAAAACATTGCCTGATAAATGCATCCCGGTGGATTGCATTTTCCAAAATTACACTTTAAATTATTTCACTTCCACTTTAATTATTATTCCACTAAAAACTGAATTAAATAGAATTAAAATTATAATTATAATTAAACTTTATATACTACTTGTATGTATATAGAGTATATAAATAACACTACATAAACTACATAAATAAAACAAAATAAAAATAAAATTAAATTAAATTTTTGAAGAGGATAGAAAAACACGTCTATCCTCCTTGACGAACGTTCGCTCACCCGTCATGTGATTTCTTCTCTTTATATTTAATTATTAATGGGTCATCTTTTGAATATAATATGTATTTCGGTTGCCAATGTGAATTTTAAATTACTAAAATTTAATCCCAAGGAAGCTTGATTGTAGTTATAAATATCACAGAACTGCATGTGCATTAATTTTAAGTGCACTTTATCGTACTGCATTGACCTTAAATGCCTAATAAGTGAAACAGGACTATGGTAGTTTACATGTTTTAAATGCCTGTCTATAACGCTATGTGCAGCATCAAGTTCTTGAATCCTAGAATGGCCAGGAACTGAATATCTCTGTGCGATGTTTGTTATATTATTAGTCTCGCAGAATTTGAGTAATGCAAAACTAGTGATTCGGTTGCGATTTTGAGGAACACATGAATCTGACCAGAGTATAAGTTTCGTAATTTCCTGATTATCCTTTAAAATGGCTTTCAATATTTTTATGAGAGCACTGGCAATGTCGTTTCCTGTTCTACCACTCTGGCTTTCATACCAAAGGGAACAATACGTAACTTTGTTTGTGTGGCAATATCCGGTCAAA
Source organism: Tipula vernalis (assembly GCA_958295665.1). NCBI lineage: Eukaryota > Metazoa > Arthropoda > Insecta > Diptera > Tipulidae > Tipula > Tipula vernalis. Next base: position 216,310,155 of record OY282560.1, on the reverse strand, counting down.
TTATAAAGGTTGAACTTTCTCTTATAAAAAAAAAATTTGAAGTATTCCCTTTTGGTAAAGAGAACATATTTTCTAGGTCATATGCTATAAGTGCTATCGATTTGTCTTGTAGCACTAGTGCAATGTCAGCGGCTTTGCGTGCTTTGGCATTTTCGTTTTAAAGCCGATGTTTTTCAAAATCATTTACTTGGCCTTTGGTAGGATCGGATATGTTTTGAAACTTGCTGCAAATATCACAGATATCTTTTTTTGGCACAAAAAAGGATAAATTATACTCTGTGTTAAATATTTTCCTGTATATCGTATATGATATTTCGGTTCTTTCAATCCTGTAGTCTCTGTATATAAATTATACATTTTTTTAATGGATAATCCAGCTTCAAGGTATTGCCTCTGTGTTCCAGCTCGCATGTAATGGGAGCCCATACACGGAAAAAACTCTGGATGTGTATACTAACTTGTTGTAATAGAGATTCGTTTATTGATTTTTTATGTTTCCCTCTAGTGGACGGTTTTGGAACGCCAGTATCTGGTTAGAAATGATTTTTAAAAAAATAGTATATTATCTTTTAGGATATATGTACACAATTTTGTCAAAAAAAATGCTCGACAAACTCTCAATTTATGTTTTCCATATTGAAAGAAATACTTTGTTTCTTTGAATTTTGTTTCCTTGAATTTTCTGAAACCGTTCGTTTCCGTTTCGCTGAAGTAACCGTTACGTATTTGGCATAAAATATTTTTTTTCCTCGTCGGTTAGAATCCAAAAATTTCCGTGAATATGTTTTCTTTTTTCCTCCGAAAATAAAACAACACAATCATATGGGCACGTTTTATCACATGTAGTTGGAATGATTTTTCCACTGATGTTGGTGTATCCTTCACCAAATTGTTTTTTGCATTTCATAATTTCCTTTTACCAATGTAATTTGTCCCTAGATTTTTTTCGTGATGGTGCTCCTGTGTGAGTTACCGATCGTGGTTGAAGAAGGGTATTTGCATCATCTACTGGGAGTTCTGTCATATTCGTATCGTTTGCCGGTTCATAGGTGTGATCATCTAATGAATCATCGTCGTATAAACTTAAATTAGAACTGGAAGCTTCACTACTGCAAGAAATAGTAGCACCCTCTGAATTCAAAACTGTTTCTAAAATTCTATAGGAAACAAAATGAGATATAAATATATTAACGAAAGCAAGTTTAATTTCCGATTACCGTTCAACACTAGAATCGATAGTTCGGACTGGCGAAGACATATTTTCTGTAGCATCCATTGACATAAAATTTTCTGATAACGGTAATTTATAGAATTAAAATAATGCACGTGTTCAACAGGTTTAATTACTAATAATTTTTAAAACAAACGTAAAAAAAAATATTATTGTACGTGTTCACATTACAAATGATAAACAAATACTAAATATTTTTTAAACAAAACACCTCTTATTTATACTTTTTCCACAAACAATATTACGTTGCAATTGGAAATAGGACACAAAATATAAAAATAAAAATTTTTGTTTTGCTTGTAATTTGGGTCCTACGTCCATTTACGTTGGATACAGGACACTAAAGAACTCATATGCTACGTTAGGTAAATTTCATATATACTATATGCGTCCCACTTGGAAGATTTTAACAGATGGGACAAACAGGAATTAAAACGTGTAAAAAAATAACAAGATTTTTGGTCTACAGGACAAAAACAAAAAAATATTATCTTCGAAACTATAAGAGATACGCCAATTTTAGCCAAAAATTCTGAAACAGCATGGTCGAAAACATCAGATCACTTTAATAACTCATTTTTGGAAAAAATGGTCTATAGGACAAGATAGAACTCACGTGACGATATATCTATGTAGAAAATCTACTTTTCAAAATTGTTGTGTGCATTGCATTGGTTGTTTAGTTTAATAATATTTTTTTTTTTGTGTTTCCATTTTTTTTTATAAATACTTTATACGTATAATTGGACGCTCGATGCCTTTTAATTGTGATTTTGTGTAAGTTTTGTGAGTGACTTTTTAATAAACCATATCATTCACCTCTATTATGATTCAAGAGTCGATCGACAATCGACACGACTCTGTATTGCATTTTCATTTTACGAAAAAGGAAAAGGCAACACAGAGTCGTGTCGATTGTCGATCGACTCGACAATCATAATATGGGTGAATATTTTATTTTGTGAAGGCGTCATTTTTTTTTATATCCTGATGAGATTGATTGAACAAATTTGTCATATGTAGTGTTTTTTTATTCGCTCCGGATAGCTGCTATCGAGAGCCGTCATATAAAAAATGGCTCCCGATAGCGCTCCGTATAAATAGGTAGAGCCAAATATTTTGTATATGAAGTTGTTGGTAAACAATTGAATTAAAAATGATAGTTTGATGTTAAATAAGTTTAGTTTAACAATAAATAGCGCGTCAAATTTAAATTTAGGCGTAGAAAAATGACGGCTCTCGATAGCAACTATCCGTAGCGAATAAAAAAATACTACAATAGTCTTCATCGGATGGAAACTGAATTGAAAACTCTTAATAATTTCACTTCTTCGTAATAATCATAATAATAATAAATAATTAATATTTATATTATAATTTAAAAATTAGATTTAAAATATAAAAGCTAGAAACTAATTCAAGTAAATTTAAACTGTGGCTTTAAAATTGCGATACGTTTATATAAATATGTAATTTTATTAATTATTGAATATAATGTATTGAATTTTTAATTTTGTTTCATTTTAATCGTTTAATTTACCCGCTAAATTTTGCTGACGTTGACACATGCATACATATACAAAAATGTTCCCGCCCATTTTATTTTTGATATTTACACACATACACACATTCATACATTTTTATAATATTGAGTTTAGTCCAGTTAAGACTTTTCGCGACAAGTTTCATACGACTTTTTAGAATAAGTCCTAACTCAAACCTAGAAAAAGTCTTAACTAAGTTAAGACTTATTCTAGGTTTTTTGATAAAGAAGTCTTAAGTAAAAAGACCATATTAATACTTCGTGTGTTTCCCTTTTGATTTGAGAAATGCTTCTAATCTTTTTGGCATTTTTGGACTCGACCAGCTTTGTGGTTATTTCGGCTGGAATTTTTTGCCATTCCTCCAACAATATGGATTTCAAGGAATCCTTGTTGCTTATGACCCTTTTTCCGAATTTGTTTGTCGAGATGCTCCCACAAATGTTCTATCGGGTTAAGGTCTGGGGATTGTGCCGGGTGGTCTAACTGTTTACGAGTCCGATAGAGTAACCATTCTTTTATTATTTTTGCAGTATGCTTCGGGTCGTTGTCGTATTGTAAGTCCCATGATTCATCTAAACCTTATTTAGCGACGCTGGGTGCCAAGTTTTCCCTCAAAATATTTAAACAGTCCGTTTTATTTATGGTGCTTTCAATAAACACCAGATTTCCCACGCCTGTCGCCGCCATACACCCCCAGACCATTACCGAGCCCCCACCATGCTTCACTGTGGTGACAATATTATTTCCGCAAATTGCTGATTTTTGCTTCTCCAAATTTTTGGTGCTTTTTCGATCCGAAAACCTCAAATTTACTTTCATTAGTAAATAAGATATTTCTGCAGAAAGAAATATTCTTGTTTCGATAATTTTTAGCAAAGAGAAGGCGTCGCTTTCGATTCGTTTCTGATATGTATGGTTTTTTCCGCGGTACTCTACCATACAGCCCATTATCATGTAGCGCTCGGTGAATAGTGCTGGCACTTACGGGGATTGCCGAGGCTTTTCAATATTTTCCGACATTTTCACTGCACTTGCTGTCGGATTTTTCTTCACTTCCCTCACAACTGATCTTATTTCAGACGAAGAGAGTCTCTTTGGTTGACCGGTACGTGGGCAATCTTCTAGTTGCTTGAATTTTTTGTGTTTATCAATAATTTTTTTCACTGTGTTGTGGCTCCTTTCAATTATTTCAGCAATTTCTCGCAACGATTTTCCCTCTTGCCTGAATTTTAACACGAGCTTTCGCGTTTCGAGAGATGTTTGTTTTCCCCTTTGAAGAAAAATTTTGTACGTGGTTTTTATCGAGAAACCAAAATAAATACTAGTAAAACATGGATATCGAAATAAACAAAGCAAATCAAATGCACACCAAACTGTAAATTTATTGATCTACAGTGTGTTTCCAATGTTGTATACTTTTTTTGATGCTGTAAAAATGAAATATTTTTTGTTGTTTTTTATTCAATTTTGGTGTTGCTTTTTGACTGAGTTTTATTAGTCACCCAATAAGAAATGATGTGCCAATTTAATATTTATTCTAATTTTAAACATTGAACTCTAACAAAAGTTTTAATTTAAATTCAAATATGAAGCATTGAGGTGTACACTTTTTTTCACGCTGACAGTATGGTATATCGGTTGTTATTGCAACATGCAACATACTACATTTTAGGTAGAAGGGACCTTATTTAATTGGACTTGACAGACATTTTTTTTTGTTTTCTTCTTTTTTTTCTACATACATTATTGTTTTATGATGCGGTTTGCTTAGTTTTTTACGACTTTCTTTCTGCACGTGTGATGATTTTAAAATTTATCAAAACATTTCAATGAATATTAGAGTGAAAGTAAAACAAAAAAGAGTAGGTTGAAAATGATATCAGATAAATATACAAATAGGCAGGGGAGGCCTACTTATCCCCGGTTTTTGAAAAACCTCGAAATCCAGGACAATAATTTTTATTGAAACTCAGAAAATCGAAATGTCCTGGATTTAATTCAGCTTTTAAGAAAACTATAGGGCTCATTATATACATCTATGTATACAATTAAATTGTGTAGCTGGTGTTTTATATGAACGAATGCCGGAAACTAATTGCTGTCTTTAATTAAATCGTGTGAAAAATCAATTATTTTAGTATCTATACCGTAGATTTAACTAAATCATGCCCATTAAGTCTTTCATTTTGTTATTTATTTAACAACACCCGCACCCATTAAATATACAAAATCTAATTAAATTAAATTACAACACGTTTAAAATTGAATTGAAAATTTCTTAGTGAGCAAGGGGAGAATTTTCTCATTCCATCACTGTATGTAGCAAGCAAATCAACATTATTTTAATAAAAATTAAAATGTAATTAAACTATAAAACAGTTGGATTTTTCTTTTAATACAAAAAAATAATAAGATTTTCGAAAATAGTTGTACATTATATAGTAAAGATGATATTTAATTAAACAGAATAGAGAAGAAAATATAAAAAAAAATAATATTCTTCAGATTTTATACACTGCATAGTAGATTATAGTAAATATTTATCTTATTTAACTTTTGATAGACTTTTTTTTTTATTTATTATACTAATTTTTACTACACCCAACTACATACTACTGCAGAGCTACGTAATATTTAATTATTATTATAGCTAAGTAAGTAAACAAAATTTAAAAATTACAGTACTATTTACAACAAAACAAAAACTAGTTACTTGTGCTAGGACATTAAATACCATTATTCCGGGAGATTGCTTTTCCTACAGAAAAAAATTCGTATGTAATACTAAAAATAAAAAACAGTGGGAATTGTATTTACTTATTACTGCTATTTGTTTGTGTATTAAATGTATTAGACCAAGACAACTAGTTTAAAAAAATATCCAAACTTTACAATTATGTGTTATTTTGTCTTTTTTATCGTTTAAGAATTATCCAAGTTGACAAGATTACAATTTTAGAGATCAGTTTTTTTTTTTTTTTTTTTTTTTTCAAAAAACTTTACAACTATAGTAATTTATATTCTATATAATTTATTATTTTATTATTATTAATTTGGATGAATTTTTTTAAAAATAATGAAGTAGGAAAATTAAGAAAAAAAAACCTAGTGTTGATAACTTAACCTAATCCTAATCTTAGGGCAAAACAAACACAAAATATAGTTTAATTCAGGTTAGTTGTTAATTTAGAAGGAAAAATCAAGTGAAAAATAAGTGAGTTTGTATGTAGTCTGCAACTTAATTCAAAATAACTAATTAGAAACGTCGAGTTGAGAAATATGTAGGTTTACCGAGTATTATTTTTAAGCACTTGTTTTGTATTATTTGTAATTTTTTGAGATGGTAATTAGCACAAAAGCTCCAGGCTGGAAGACCATACATAGTAATAGGTCGTATTACTGACGTATATAATAGCAGTTAACTTTTCTTTGATAGTTTCGATCTTTTATTAATTAGTCAATATATCCTGCGGCTATACCAAAGAATATAACCTGTGTTTTATCACCGTTTAGGTTAATGTGGCATTTTTTGCAGTAAGTGGTAAGTGCATCAACATTAAATTGAAGCGTGTTGATAATAGTATCAGGTTAACTAGAGAATGTATGTATTGCAATATCATCGGCATATAATGCATATTCCGAAACTACTCTGAAAATAGATTTAGTGTCAGAAGTGAAAATGTTGTAAAATGTAGGAGACAGCACTGCACCTAATTACACTTCTTAGTGTTGATGCCTTATCAGCAATAGACAATTGTGACAATTTTGTGATTAAATACTTTTTTTCCGTATTTTTCTGCAAACATCTTAAACATCTGACGTACATTTGTAAAACTAAAGATAAATTTAGCAAGTATTATTTTAATTCGTCAGAGCCAACTTTGAAATTTATCAATAGTTAGGAACATGTTTGGGCTACGGACCATTTTTTGTGTCTATGCCTGGTCCTAGTGGACCGCCACCCTAACCTAGGAACATGTTTTTTTTCGAATTGAAAAATATTTAGATGACTAATTTCTATTGGTCTAGAGGGTGTTTCGATTATTTCTTATTGAATCTGTGGTGGTTGGCGATCATAATTTATTGATTGATATACATACATCGCATTTATTTATGAATTCTCGAATTTGCTCTTTCATTTTCGGGAAGTAATATGTGCGTTTTAATTGTTGATAGTTTTCTATTATTCCACGATGATCCACGATTGACTAATTGTTGTATTGGATCTTTTACATCTTGTAATATAAAAAGAGATCTTAACAAGTTGTGCTTTGGTGGATTTAACCTGGAACTATTGGGAAACATTTCTTTAAATGCTTTTTCAATGAATTGGTAGCCTTCATTGCTAACATAAACAGATGTTCTTTTCTTTGTTATATTTAATTGGTTTAGTATTTCGGCTTTTGTTCTAGATGAACTGTTGTCCGTGTTTTGTTGTCAAATATGGTTTCTATTATTATTAAAGGTAATTGATCAGTAATATCTTCCATTCGTTCAAATTTATCATCTGAATTATATTTAGGAATTTGATGTCTGTCAAGTTTCTTTACTTTATATATCAATTGTTGGTCATAGGGCTTCTGTCAGGCGGGTTTTGGATCTGGGAGGTTATGGAGTTTTCTGTTGAGGTAGTCAAATTGTTAACTTCGTTTATTGTTTCATTCTCTATTCATGATAGTGCATCAGAATTAGTATTTATGGATCCTTTCTTGTATTGGATGGTGTAGTCGAATTCTTCCAGTTTTAGTCTCCAACGGACTAGTTTGGAATTTGGTTCCTTTAAGGAAAATAACCATGTTAGTGGTTTGTGATCCGTTATAACGATGAATTTGCGTCCGAAGAGGTATGGACGAAAGTATTTGGTTATCCAAACAATGGCTAGTAGCTCTTTCTCGATTGTAGAATAATTTTGCTCAGTTTTCGAGAGAGTTCGTGATGCATAGCATACAGGTAAATCTTTAGCTCCAAGAGCTACGTTGCTTGCAACTATAGTGACGATGAATTTTTCATAAAAGGAGATGTTTACATTAAGATGTTTACATTTCTCACGTTTTATCTAAAATTTTAATAACTCGACAAGGAGTGGCCGCACAGAAAATTTCCTAGAATCATTTTGCAAGGTTTCTATGGCCGATTTGGATTTTTGAATCAAATATCGAGCAAGTTCGTTTACAGTTTCAAACAGCAGCAAATTTTTTTTTTAGACACCTTTTGTTTTACTCAAAAAAGTCATAAAAAAACAAAATAAAATAAAACGGTTTCCAGTATCGAAAAGAAAACAAAATTTCCAAACAAAAATTTTTTTTTGAAAGGTGTTATTTCACCAAGATACAAGCGTTCAAATCTGGGTATTTTTTCGAAGAAAATTTCTGTTCCGTTTTTTAATTGGCGCAGTGTATAATTATGATCGATAACTATCTTTTTGTCTTTCCTTAGACATTCTGTTAGAGGTTTGGTCAGATCACTGAAATTTGAGATACATTTCCTGTAATAACCCAAAAGCCCTAAAAAGCTTTTCTAATCTAATTTCTGAAAAACTTTCTTTAGACTTTCGATATGTTCCTGCAGTGTCGTGAAAATTACTATAATATCGTCCATATAGTACAAGCAGGTGTTTCCCTGCAATTCTCCAAGGACATTGTCCATGACACGTTAGAATGTTGAGGGAGCATTTCTCAGGCCAAATGGCATACTTATTTACTCATACGGTTCGTATTCAACTGGAAAGGCAGCTTTATGGATATCTTTAGGATTTACCTCGAATTGGTGAAAACCGGAAGCAAGATCCAAAGTTGTAAAATAGTTACATCTTCCCAGTTTATCTAAGATATCATTTATATTTGGAATTGGATATTTGTCTGAAATTGTTTTTTCATTTAGTTAATATCAATTAATAATGTCAATTACTAATCGCCATTTAACTTTACCGGAAGCATCACCCTTTTTTGGAACTATCCAAATAGGGCTAGACCGTGGTGAAAAGCTTTTTCAAGCATGTTAGATATTAGCTCTTACACTTCTTTTTTGTGGATTTGCATATATATATATTTAAGATTTTGGTAAATGTTAATATATCACTTCCTTTTTTGAATAGATATTCCAATTTAAAACATAATTTTTGGATAGAACTTCTTTTTTCTGTGTTTGATGAGTTGATTATTGCCATATTGATAATTGATTATTGATTGAAGGGTCATGTGGGCGATAAGCCACCTCGCACTGCGACTTAAAAGATCTATTGTGCTGGACCCTACTTAAATATCCGTCCAGTAAATATTCAGGCTCTTAATGATTCTGATAATGCTACTAGCCGGTACAAGATACATACTATCCGGGCTTATTGTTCTCCCTCCTAGATATTGCAGTCTTTACTGGAAAATGACTGGGCATTGGCACAAAACATGTTTCGCTGATTCCGCTTCCAGATCGCAGAAGCGGCATCCATCTGTCGTACTTAGGCCCATCTTCTTAAGGCGATACCTTAAGGGGTCATGACCTGTGAGGAAGCCAGTAAGCAGCCTCAACTCAGGTTTCCTAATTTCAAGACACTCCTTAACCCAGACAGACGAAGATGATATAAATTTCTTCGCCTGTCGCAAACCTGGAATTCTGCGCAAATAGGAGGACTTTTGAACATCCTCCCAGCGTTTTACCGCTGCTCTAAGGTGTCCCTTAGTGACACCGCAGAAGGGTTCTGGTCCAATAAATGGAGAGGCAGAACCCTCACGGGCGAGGCCATCAGCTGCCTCGATTCCAGTATGACCTGGCACCCACATAAGTGTTACCTTATTTGAGCCTGCAAGATGTTTAATAACCTTCAGACAATCCCATACCAGCCTTGACTCAACGGTACAAAACCTAAGAGCCTTTAAGGCCGATTGGCTGTCTGATACAATATAAATCTTTGCATCGTTTAGGCCTTTTGCTATGCCTATCCTAGCACAAAGTTCTGTGGCATATACTTCTGCTTGAAAAACGGTAGCATTGATACCCAAGGACTTCGAGAGGGTAGTGTCACTCCCGTGTATTCCTATCCCCGCCTCATCTTCCGTTTTTGATCCATCTGTAAACCATACCATGGACCCTCGCTCAAAGGATGGTCCACCTGCCCTCCACACATCCCGGTCAGGTAACCTAACACAGAATGGTTTGTGGAAGTCCAGTTTAGCTGGCATACAGTCGGAAGGCATTCCTATGGTAGGGTCTGTCTGAAATTCCTTAAGGATTTCCAGATGACCCACCATATTTCCTGGTTTGATATTTCCTTCCACCAGGTGTGATAATACATATACATACCATACAAGTATGGTTATGAATTTATCAACTATATGATTATTAAAAATAGTTTTAATTGTGGTAGGTTCAATAGTTTCTTTGTTTTGAAGGGTGCACTAATGAAGGGTTCAAAAATGATTGATTTGATCCTGTGTCGATCAATAATTTAATAATTTTTGTAGGACTTAGATTAATATGAATATATGGCAAAAATTAAGTTTTTATATTATTTATGTACTCGATCCCTGATTCGAGGGCGTCTATCGGAAAATTTGAATCATCAACTTCTTGGTTTAAAGAAGGATAATAGTTATCATTTTTTAATTCTTGTATATGATTTTCTGATGAAGATTTCAATAAACAATTTTCATAATTGGGGTTTACTTGGTCGGGAAACTTTTCAACTTCATCTGGTTAATAATCGATTGGGCTCTAATGCCGGGTGGACCTGTTGTTTGGAAATTATATCTTTGGATGGACGTTTGGAAATTACATCTTTTGTTTTTTATAACCGATGTTAGCGTTATTATACAGTGTAGGTTGGCTATATTTATTTTGGTTCAATGTAATATCCATTGGTTCGTGTTTTACTGAAAGTAGAGCGGTTGGTTTAAATGTGCGTTGACCATTCAAATATAGCTTCTGAGGTCTGGGATAGTTTAGCGGGGTCTTACAGGGTTATATCGATCTAGTCGTCGAACGTGACACACGTCAAAATAAATTAATGTTTTGAAAAATAAATTTTCTTCGGAAAATTGTATTGTTATATATAAATATAACTATTTATACAATCTATAATTTCATAAGGAATAATAATATAAACATATATAATAGTTATTATAATGTCTACGTGCAACATTTGTTCTATGAACATTACCAAAGCGAAATTTCCTGGCGTCAAATGCGCGGGCTCATGTGATAATACGTTTCACATAAGATGTGCAAACATTTCCGAGGAATTACTAGATGGAATAAAGAAGCGCTCAGCAAAATGGCTGTGTCATGTTTGTCGTAATTCTTCTTCGAACCAATCAATAATAATTGATGAAGTGGATTCCCATGATTCTGACGCAATGGATGATTTGCCTAATTTATCTGATGTTATGATCCTGCTGAAACGTATGGAAAAAAAGCTATCTACTCTTGATAACCTGAAAGCCATGCTTGTATCGCTTGCATCGGAAAACGAAATACTTAAATCCAGGGTAGATACCTTAGAGAACCAGATGTCGATTCAGACTTCCAAGATTCATTTACTAGAAGCTGAAAATGATAAACCAAGCCAGAAATTAAACTCGAGTAGCATAACAATTGTCGGTCTACCCAGTCAACATGGTGATATTCGTGATGTGGTTATCAACACCGTCAAAAAAATAGGAGTGGAAATTAATTATGATGACATAGTGAACATTCATGCAATTCCCAAAAGCAAGAGCACTGTCTCATATAAAGAATATACATCTAAATCATTCTCTAATGATTTATTAGTTGTCAAATTCACGACGAATGATATTAAGAATAACATTTTGCTGCAGATGAAGAAAAAGAAGTCACTTTTCACTAACGATTTGGATGTAATGTTGCCGCAAAACCATCCTGAGCAACGCATTTTCATTATGCACCGATTAACAGCGTTCCAGTCCCAGTTATATCGTGAAGCGAAGAAAATTAAAACAACGTACAATTATAAATATTTGTGGTGTACTAATGGACAAATAAATCTACGGAAATCGGCAGATTCAGATGTTTATCGAGTACAATCACTCAATGATATTTTTCGGCTTCTTCAAGCACACAATCCAATTGGGAGAAAAAATAGCGATTGTGAGATCAATCGGGAATCAAATATTTTTTAATTCATTAGGTATGCAAATTTTCTTACTATTACAAGCTCAATATTTATTGGTTATTTTTACATACTTTTCTGCCATTTTTGATTTGATTTCAACAAAACAAATCTCATTTGTATTTGTTTATAAAGGATTGACAGTTATATTTTTTACTAACAATTTCAGTTTTAATTTGTTGGTAGCACTGACAATTAACGTGATTAATTCAAAACATCGAATAAGCTTTTTATTAGTGCTGTACCCAACTTTACATTTCTGCGGAATCAAATGCTACAATAACTACAATTTTTTTAATTTTACTCGTAAACAACAGTATCAATATTTTTTTATAATCTTGCTTTTACCTGTATATTTTATTATCTATATTTCATTCATTTTTTATGAGTAAGATACGAAATTCTAATTTTAGGATATTGGTGCAGAACATTAGAAGTTTACGGGCAAATTTTGATACTTTTAGTTTATATGTGGCAAGCCTTAACGAGATTCCCGATTTAATTTTTGGACTGAAATATGGATTTATTCTAAAGAATGCTGTGAGTTTAGTTTACCGGGTTACAACTTTAGGGCTTGCTGTAATGACAGTTACCGTTCTGGGGGTGTTGGTGTTTTTATTCGCAATAACATTGGTAATTACTTGATTCAAGTTTACAATTGGATGACAGCAGATATTATTCGTTTTGATCTTGACATTTCAGGGAGAAATTGGATATTCATTTGTATCTACCGATTTAATAATGGGTCTATTAATGGGCTCTGCGATGAGCTGGAAAGTTTGTTGCGTACGCTTACAAAAAGTAACGTAGCTATTCTGGGTGACATTAATTTAAATCTTTTAGATATCAATGAGTCGTTTGGTTACCAAACAATGCTGGCTTCACATGGTTTAATAAACTTTTTAAATGAACCAACTAGAATGTTAGCTTGTCTGGACCATGTCTTCCTGAAAAGTGAGCAAAAATTTGATTTTAACATTAGAAACCTACCTATGCATTTTTCTGATCATAATTTGATTATAGTCGATATATTTGCATTAATGTTGAGTTCAGGTACAGTTAATTATAGATCAAATATTTCACAGGTGAATTTCACCAAACTAAACGATCTTTTAAACTTTGAAAATTGGAATTCTGTGTATTCTCAATCAAATTGTAATATTGCTTTTGAAAATTTTGTCGATATTCTAAGGTCTCACATAGCATCATCCACTTTTATCACTGATAGTCGGAAAATCACAAAATTGAAACCATGGATGAATTGTAATCTTTTGCGCAAGATGAACAAATTAAAAAAATTTTCAAAGAAATTAAATCGATATCCTTTCAATAAGAAACTGGAAAAATATGTAGTCAATCTCTCAAAGCAGGTTAAATTGGATGTTCATACTGCAAAGAACGTATTCTACAAGAACAAATTTAATTCTTCCATTAATAATTCCAAGGCTACTTGGAAGATTGTAGATGAGGTGTTAGGACGTAATTCTCGAAGTAAGCAAATAACTCAAATATATCAACTTCGAACTGAAGATATCCTTACATGTTCTAAGTCGATTTCTAATGAATTTAACAATTTTTTTATAAACATATCCAAAGAATTAACTTCCACATTTAGTGCTACTAGAAATGATGATATTGAACGTAATAAATTTATCTTTGGGTCACAGTCAAATAATTACGTTTCGTCTTGTTATTTTGAGCCTATAACTGCTTCGGAAATTATTATTGAAATTAATAATTTAAAAAACAAACGATCTAAAGGTGCTGATGGAATTGATAACTTGGTTGTTAAAAACTGCGCTTGGTACTTAGTGGATGTTTTAAAATTCTTGTATAATCTGAGCCTTGATAATGGAATTTTTCCAAATAATTTAAAATTGGCAATTGTAATTCCAATATTCAAAAAAGGCGATGAATTACAGCTGAACAATTATAGGCCGATTTCTCTACTAAGCACCGTAGCTAAAGTCTTTGAGAAACTAATAAAACGTCGGTTAGTGCATTATCTTGATAAAGTTAATTTTTTACACAATAAACAATATGGTTTTACTGCTGGTAAATCCACTGAAGAAGCACTAATTGATTTCCTTAGTCAGATATTTACAGCTATGAACAGTTCGCAAAAGCCTACAGCATTGTTTGTTGACATTTCTAAAGCTTTCGATGTAGTCAACCATGAAATAATGCTAGCTAAACTATGTAATATTGGTATTCGAGGCACAATTCTAGATTGGTTTACAAGTTACCTTCAAAATCGGCGTCAAATTGTTAGAATAGGCGAAACATTAAGTAACCCAGGTGCTGTTAGGTGTGGCGTCCCTCAAGGATCTGTTTTGGGTCCATTATTATTTTTGATTTATTTTAATTCGATTTTTGACGTTGATTTCATAGGAAATCCCACTGCTTTTGCTGATGATTTGGCCCTTAGCTACGCTATTCCTATGACTGATAGTACTTGGGAAATTAGTCGTATTCTTGAAAAGGATCTGGACAGCCTAAGTCAATGGTTTTATCATAATCGGCTTATTGTTAGCGACAAATCAAAACTCATGCATTTTGGGCGAAGAGATGCGGTTTCCCTAGCGCACCCTCAAACGTACCACACGTATTCATGCGATAGAAATCTATTCTCGCCTCAGTGTTTTGTGCTTGAGCTGGTACATGAATTTAAATATCTGGGTTTAACTATAGATTCACTACTTAACTGGAAGTCACACATCAATAATACTAGGAAAAGCGTAATCTGGGCCATTCATAAATTCTATAATCTTAGCAAAATTTGCCCAAGGGTTACATTAAGGAAATTATACCATGCTCTAGTAGAATCAATAGTAATGTATGGCATATCCAGTTGGGGTGGTACTTATTTTACTAATATTGAGGATCTGTATATCGCACAAAAAAGAATCATTAAATTAATTTACAAGCGCCTTCAGACAACACCAACAGTTCCGTTGTTTCGTGAACTAAATTTATTACCATTTAGATATCTCTATATTTATAAAGTCCTCAAAATGTTTTTTAATCGAAGTAACAGTTTTCACAATCGAACTGTAAGCATATATGTATAATACGAGAAAGCCAAATAACTTTGCCGGCGTTCGTTGCAATAGCGAAAAATTTAGAAGATTCTATCTTTATATGGCTACATTCTTTTTCCACATGTTACCTAACGATATTAAAAGTCTAAGCAATGTGCGGAAATACAAATTAAAACGTGAAATTCGATCCTGGCTGCTCGGTTTAGATAACATTGAGCAATACTTTTAGTGGTGCAATTGAATTATTGTATGTCAAATGATACTAAATTTGAGCTTGTTATTGTATGTTAAAAAAAAAAAAAAAAAAAAAAAAAAAAAAAAGTTGTATTAGTTTAATTTTGTTGAATTGTATAATTGTTGCTCCACCACAGATTTTAATATAAATCTAATGGAGCTTTACTTTATTTCTAATTTGCAATAATTGTTTTTCTTTAATATATGTATATAAATAAACTGAAATAAAGATAAATTCAATAATAATAATAATAATAATAATAATATTAGTTAAACTGAGCTTGGAATTGTGGTATAAATTAAAAATTAGGTTGATTAAATGGGATAGGAATGGTAATGTTGAGTCGAAACCCTCATGGGAATTCTTGGTGGATAATGTTGTACATATGCTTTTCTGAAGTGGTAGGTATTGGTAAATTGGTAGGTTGCTTGGATCTAATCATTGAACCCATTGGTTCATTTAGTCCGGCTAGGAAAGGTTTTAAACAGGTTTCTCTACACATGCAGTTCTTTTTGTATCCTGAACTATTTGTCGGATTTTCGCATTTTCATGAGGATTTAGTACTATTGATTGCATAATTGTATTCTGTATTTCCATTATTTTGGCAAAGTATTCCTCTAATATTGCCTTCAGTAATTAAATTGGTTTCATCATGCTTATCAGCGTAATGTGTTATCAAGTTTGCCTTGATTTGTTCCCAATTAAGATCTGTTCAGCTACTGATTTAGGGTAACTGCCTTTTATGGTGGTGATGTTTTCCGGATGAATTCACAAAGTGCTTGTTTGTCTCCAAAGAAAGGCGATAGTTCTTTTAGAGCTTGAGCTTGATTTTGAATCGATCGAGCATTTTAGCTGGAGGTGGAACTATAAGTGTATGTGGGACCTCCAATGGATTAACAGAACCCAGGTCTCCTGGATTCATTTTTATGATTTTCTCACTTAAATTAAATTCTTGATATAATTAACAAAAAATAAAAAAATTTATAATTCTCTCGTTTCCAGAAATTTTGTTTGAATTAATTCACTTAATTGATTTACTAATTTAGTGCGAGTTGGAATTAATTAAAGAAATTTTTGAGCATTTAATGAGTAATTCTTCAATTTATCACTTACCAGGACAGCGATTTTGGTCGCAATTTGAGGATTGAGTTGAGAATTACCGGAAGGTAATAGTATTGGTAAATTAGGTATATTGGTGTCCAAAGAATAGATAAAAACAGAGAACAAACATTTGAAAAAAAAAACAATTAGTGTTATCTCATGCGTACGAACACTAAGTCAAAATAACTAATTTACTTCTTATATTTTCCACGTTATATTTTATAACCCTCTTTTTCGTGTCATTTTATCTCTCTTATTTGCATCATGTTAAACAAAAGAATCAAAAAATCGCCCTTTTGACACTGTCAAATGTGCGATTTTTAATGTTTGTTGTTTAACATGGCAAACGGTTTTTTTTTTAACATCGAATAAGAGGGATAATGTGAAAAATATAAGAAGTAAATTAGTGATTTTGAGTTAGTGTTAATCCAAGCGCAGGAAAGGGAAGATGTACGTCGTGTGATTTTTCTTAATTTAAAATCATTAATAAAATTATAGTTTATAAATATTTTTCTGACTTATTTTCCATTTTTAGTTAATATTTATGTATCTTTAAATCATTATTCAATTTACCATTCTATTAGTTGTAAATTTTACAGAAAATTACTCGATATCACATTTTACTAACTTTGCAAACAATATATAACGATATTTGCTCGTTTTTATTTTTCGCGGATATTATCTTCACAAAATTCACTCTTGTCAATAATATTTTTTTACTGTTGATGAGAGTAGGAACAATTTATTGAATTAAATCCCTGGCGCAGCCTAAGTTATGTTTCTTCCAATATTTAAAAACAAATAAATTATATTGAACTGTTTTACAATATTTATTTATGGAACATAACAATGTTAATCTGGTATTAATTTGATGTTTTCAGATACGATTGGATAATCACTACTGGCTACTCATATTATAGTTTAGCTTATATGATATCAGAAGATATCATTTCTTGATTGATTAAAATTACATAATTTCTACTTTTCGAGTACATTGCAATTTCTTTTATTTTATTTAATTTTGATTGTATGGAATATGTTTCATATTTCACAATTTGTTTTTTAAGGATTAAAACTTTATGAATTTAATTTTTATATAATGCAATTCCTTATCTTATTTAATATTTAATTCTGGGTGTTTTGTCTTCACATGTGAAAGTTGTGTGGTGTTGCTGTTGTTGTTTTTGTGTGAGGAATAGAATGTAACTCCTGTGCCATCTGGGGCCCTATTCTCGAATTCCACATCCATTTCCCACATGCGGACATCTGTCAAAATTCATCAAAATGTTCGGAAATTGTAATTCGTATATAAAACACATGGGACACTGACATTTTCCTATATGGGGAATTTCTTCCACCTGCTTATACCCATTCGGATATATTCCCTTAGTACCGAAAAAATTCAATTTTTATGAATTTTGACAGATGTCCACATGTGGAAAATGGATATGGAATTCGAGAATAGGGCCCCCTGGTCAATTTTTTACAAATAATTTTTTTTCCATAATAAATATACATACATAATAGGGTGGCAGCAAAAACCGAAAAATGAGCTACCTCGGGAGCCTTTTGTTTTTTTGTTTCATTATTATGTTGAAATAACCCCTTTAAAAAATTAGCCAAATCCGATGAAGTTTAGAGGTGCCGCCCGGCGGATTTCTGATTTTTCGTCCAATTTTGGACATTGTGCTGGTTTATACTCCATAACTGGAAAACTAAGAGAGAGATAGAACAATAATCTATATGGCGCGGGAAATCTTATGAAATTTCCAATAATATAATGTATATTACTATTATTTTTATTTTTAATAATATGTATTTAAACGAACATCAGTGTGAATTTTCAAATTTGCTGAACAAAATTACACCAAAAATCGTGGCAGATCATCTGGAAAATGGTCGAAACGTAAAAAGAGCAACCTAGTCTTAAGCCAAATTGAATTACAAAACGTTTTTGTTTTAATATTTTTTTTTTTTTTGGTTTTCTAACAAATTCCGCTTATCTAGTTTTTCATGCAATCAATTTCTTTGTTTAGATTTTTTTCAATGACATGGAATGGCAATGCGTCATTTTTTACTTTGTTTGAAATCGACATGGTTACCATCATTAAAATTAATCTAATTAAAAGTGGATAAATTTAGTTTTTATTTTAATCGCTTCCTTATTAAACATTTTAGTCACCTCCATTATAATATTTGTATAACAGCCAGTGATGGAAAACGTTACGTTTAACACACTACATAACGTTATGTGTAGCGTTACCATTACGTTATGTGTAACGTTATAAATTTTTAATATTTTTGTGTAGCCGACGAATTATGTAACGTTTTGACACAAAAACGTTATGACATGAAAAAATAAAAAATAAAAAAAAATTATAATAAATTATTATAATTATAACATAACGTTATATGTGTAACGTTACACAAATAACGTTTTTTATCACTGATAACAGCAGAATATTTTATCAAGATTATAATTATACACTTGTTATTTCTCAGTGGAACTTCGACGCAAAATGATAAATTTTCTGGTTATACTTAAATGGAGAAACTTTAAAAGTTTAATAAAATTTGTTTTACCTAGCTTTTACACCAAATAAACTTTTTATTTGATAAACATGTTTATTATTCAGAAATCATATTTAAGCTACTTATAAAATATATCTAGATTTTTTTTTTGAAAACTTTGATCTAAAATTTAAATCCATCAATTTGAGAATTTTGCTTCGAGTTTATTTTACTTCAATAACTTCGATAAAGAATTAAACAAGCAACATTTTAATTTTTTTTTTATTGTGACGTTTGGCGGTCATTAAACTAGATGCTGTTGTACAGCAAGAATATATTCACAATACAAAGTAGGTAGTACAAAAATCGAAAAACTGTCAAAGTTTATCGAATATATTTGCTGTATGTTTATTTGGTGTGGAAGCCGGGTTAATGTTAAGTTTTCATTTATATATTTTGTCTTCTCTTCGCTCAAGGCTCTTTTGATTGGATTTAAGAAAACACCATTTAAAAATAATTTTTACAGAACCTAAAAAACTTGATGTTCTTCAAAGTTTTTTGTACTTGCATATTAATCAAGGTACTGCAATCAAGCAAAGCGCCTCAGAAGTTGCCACAGAGTTATTGGTAGCCGGAAAAGGACTGAAGCAATTAATATTAAAAAAAAAAATTAATAATTCGTATTAAAAAAAATTCCACCAAAACTGGCGAAATATTAAAAAAAGTGCAAAAACAACATTTGTAAAACAAAAAACAAAATTTATTAAAAATTTAAATACAACGTTTAATATTTATTACATTAAAAAATATAAAAATACATCGAATATAAAAAACAATTTGAGTGTAACAAAGTTATCGTATAGTGAGATTAGTGATGGTGAGAAAGAAGAAAATGAAAATGATCCACTGAAAGATTCGACCGTTAAATACATCGAAAGAAATAAACCGAAAAGGCAAAAATTGTTGATTACACCTGAATTAACATTTGAATTGAACAGAACAAAAACTAGCAATAGAAACGCTGTCCATATCCTTGCTGCGACTACAAAGGCTGTAGGATGTGATGGAAGCAGCTTTTTGTGAAATCGGGAATCATTTAGAAAAGCTCGTGCAAATTGCAGAAAACAATTTTTGTATGACAGCGAAAATTCATTCTGTCTAAATGCTAACAGTGTTTTAACAATCCATTGGGATTTTTTAACACTTAGAAGACATAAACTCAAAAAAAATTGTTAATCGTTTAGCAGTATATAGGAATACCCAAAATAGCAAATGGAACAGGTAAGACACAATCCGAAGCAATATTTGCGTTAATTGAAAAATGGAAGCTGCAAAGTAACATTCAATTAATGTGCTTTGATACCACAGCTAGCAATAGTGGTGTCCGTTTTGAAGCTTTCCAACTTCTTCGAAATCTAATGGGAAAACCGTTGTTTCAATTAGCCTGCCGACATCACAAAGCAGAATTAGTATTATCTAATACATTTCAATTAACGATTGAAAGCGCAACATCAAGTACGGATATAACCCTGTTTAAAAAATTCCGATCATCGTGGGAAAATTTAAAAAAAGATGAATTTAAAAATGGTTGGGAAGATAAAACAATTTCAATGGAGCTAAAGGACTTTAAAAGTGATCTCGTTGAATTCGTCAATCTCCAGTTACTAAAAAAACACCCACGTGACGTATTTTTGGGAGAAAAAATTGATAACTGGAGATTCAACATACCCGGAGCGTTCCATCGTGCGAGATGGATGGCAAAATTAATATATTGCTTCAAAATTTTTATGTTCAAATCGCAATTAAATCTTTCTAAGAAAGAAACGGATGGTGTTCGAACTTTTCTTATTTTTGCTTACCAAGTGTACGTAAAATATTGGTATACTACCTCGAATGCCGCATCGGCCCCACGATCTGATTTAAACTGCCTTAAAAATTTAAATCAATACAAAAACGTTTAAAAGGAATCCTATGGTATTTGAATGAATATCTGGTTGGTTTGGCTTTTTTGATCCTCAAGTGGAATATGAAGAAAGGAAAAAAATGGTTGAAGCGTTGAATCAAAATTCAAACTCAACGATTAACGTACAAAGCATTGGCACTTTTTCTATTAACAATATTCAACTATCAGATTTTGTTTCTTGTAAAACCAAAGATTTTTTTTATAAAATTAGGTTTAAATTGTGAATTTTTAAAGAAAGATCCTGACAACTGAAGTACAAACAAAATATATATAGAGAATTGCACTAAAATTAAAAATATGAAAATTGTTTATGACGTGGCCGAACAAGGGGTAGCTCTTGCAACATCATACAACCAAATATTAACCAACGACGAGAAAGAACAACAAATTATATACCAAATTATAGAGAAGCACCGAATCAATTACCCAAATTCTAATAAATCAATAGTGTTTAAAAAATGAACATACCATAACTACTTTGTGATTTTCTTAAAAATTTGTTAGAAAAAAAAAAAAAAATATTAATACGAAAAAGTTTTGTAATTAAATTTACCTTACGTTTACGGTATTCTTTTTATTTTTCAACCATTTTCCGATGATCGGCTACGATTTTTGGCGCAATTTCGCTCAGTGATTTTGAAAATTCACGTTTTAATGTTGGTTTAAATACATGTTAATTAAAAATAAATATAATAATAATATACGTTAAATTATCACAAATTTCAAAAACTTTCCAGCGCCGAATAGATTATTTTTCTGTCGTCTCTTTTAGTTTCCCAAATATGGAGTATAAAGGAACGCCATGTTCAAAATTGGGCGAAAAATGAGAAAACGGCGGGCGGCACCTCTAAACATCATCCGATTGAGCTAATTTTTTGTATGGATTATTTTAACATAATAATGAACCAAAAAAACAAAAGGCTCCCGATCTAGCTCAATGTTGAGTTTTTCCATGCAAAATATTGTCACCCTAATACATATATTGTGTATATAAATTAAATTGGATCATAAATAAGAATTTTTGACCTAACACCGAGCACCAGCGCCACCTAATCACAACCAACGGGAGCATCAACCGAACAAAAAAAAATACGATTTAATATTGCTCCCAAAATACATTACAAAAAAAAACTTTTTGATTTATTCAGAGTTTAAGAAAAATTCTTAAATTTTATAGTTTCTATAAATTAAGTGTGTGCCCTAATTTTGTATTTATCTACCAGTATTATTTGCATTTGTTAAAACATAAATTCAAATAAATTTATGTACATTTATATTTAATTATTTGTAAGGTTATTACTATTATAATTCACTGCGTCTAAATAACCAAATAACATAATAATAATGCACCCCGACGATTGTATATTTTGTGCCATAAAAAATGTATGGTTCTTATGTTTTTTCGTTTTTTTTTTTTGTGCTGTAATTTTAATTTTTATTGTACATTTTTATGTATTTTGTTTTCTCGCTTGCTTATGGAAATTTTAATAATACAACAAACAAACAGAAAATGAATAAATATAATGAAGCTTCAATTACAACGAAAAATAGCTGGATTCTTGTTTAAAATTCTTTTTTTTTTTTTATTCAAATAACTCACTTTAAATAAAAGTAAAATAAAATTCCCCACACCGGTATAATTTGGTTTTATCCCTATATACAGACATACAATAACACACCACTGTATACCTTATCTGTTTATCACACAATACTTTTATTCCAATTCCTAAAAGCATCCCTATACCGTCGTCATCATTTTATTTGCTTGCTATACGAAAATATAATTATTTATTTAAAAGTAAATATTGATTGTAAATATTAAATATTTAGATATTCCATTCATTGATTTAATATCAGATATGATTTTTATCAGTTTTGATGTTTTTTTTTTTGTTTTTGTTTTGATTATAAAGTTAGAAGCCTAGATTTTTATTTATATTATTTCAAATAAAATTGTTTAAACATTGATAACATTGAGTTCATATTTGAACCATTTGCATGAGGAGTTGAGTATCGCTATTAAAAATATTGAGCTACTTATTGTTCGTTAGTATAAAAATGGAATAAAATTGTCTATGATAAAAACAAAAACAAAAAAAAAATGTATGTTATGTTGTTTGTGAATATTTGATTAAGTGTGTAAGTGGATAAGAGAGAGTGAATTTTTGTGCTATAAAAATAGATTAGATCATTAATGGACGCCAAAATATGATAATGATTGTTATAAAAGTGCAAAAAAATATGTTTTTTTTTAGAATGCGATGAGTTGTTTGTGGAAAATCTGTTGTTGTTTGAATGTGTAGACTTTTTATGAACCGCTGTGTGTATATAATTTTCTAATAAAGCAATATTTTGTTATGTATACCATTTTATTGAAATCACCACAAGCTCTTTACACACTGTAATGAAGTATTTATTTTACGTGAATTTTGAACCTTTTGGGATTTGATTACAAATTTTGCGATGGAAATATTGTGAGAATAGGCTGATTGTAATGAATCAGTATACTATGGAACATAAAATATGCACAACCGCATACAATCAATAACTTTCTCGTCTTTGTTCACTATGTCCATAATGTATTATGTGACCTAACTCGCACTAGTAAATTATGTATGTATGTATATATGTATGTAAATAAAAAAAAATCTAAATTTTTTTTTTTACATTATTTCTAAAATGGGTTTTGGGTCTTATATTATTTTAATAAATTCTAACAAAAAAACTTGTATCCAATTTTGTCGTATGGACTCATTTATTATTTACAAAAAGACACAATCAATTTTTTTTGTTTTCTTGGTTGTAAGATTATTAATTTATGCAGGCTGTTCCAAATTATAAATGGAAATATTTAGTTTGTACCCTAAAGCGCTTCGGTCCAAGAGAAGTATAAAATCCATGCGGATCTATATAAATTGACATAAAGTTACGATTCGCCATCTTAATGTTACTAAGCATATTCCTTACCTTTCAAACAGCGTGTCGTTCGCTAAGCGATGGTAGGCGCAAATTATTGTGGCATATACAAATGTAAAAGTTTGACAATATAAGAGTGTTTAGCAAAAAGTAGGCCATTTTACTACCTCAAACAATTTTTTAAAATTCAGCTTAAATTACTTAAAATTTTGAGTGAGCGAATATTTTTTTCACAACTTATTGAATTAAGTTTATTTATTAATTTTTTGATTAGTTGTTATTATACAAAATAAAAAAAATTTACAATTAAAGAAAGTTTTATATCCGAACAAAGTTTTCATTGTATAATCGGCATGAAATTTGCTCCAACCATAAAAAATGTCTACTTTTGCTACTTAGTTGTGGAAGTAATTTCGTAATCGGAGAATATTCTTGGTATAACCATACAATGGTAATTTCTTAGTAACTTAGGTTTCCATATGAATATTAAATGTTGGCTGGTCCGGCATTTGACACAAACTAAAAACATAAAAAAGTACAAAATGTTAATCTGTAGGTGCAAGGTCACGGCTATACGATGGATACAGCCAATCTTCCCAGTCATGTTCTTTAAATTTTCGAAGGGTCACCAAAGATGTGAGACGACACTTTTCCTATATATAAAACTGGCAGTTTTTTCTCAAGTATTTTGCGCAATTGTTTCGGTTGTTGACAGTAGGCGCTACAGCCAATCATTTGATGGGGCGGCATTGGCTCGTGCACAATTATTTTTTAACCCCACATAAACAATATTACTTTTCTTCGCGTGCATTATCGGGCCATCCAGACCATTTCTTCAAATGGTTTAAAACTGATGATCAGAACTTTCGTGTAATAAAACTTTAAAATGTATCGATTTTTTTTTTTTTAATTTCCATCCATATTCGAGACGCAATAACCGGTAAATTAAATCAACTATACAGTCAAGCTATTAACTAAATATAGCATAACATTTCTAAACAACTTCTAATATTTCGTCTTTTAAACATACACCGGTGTTGCCAGATTCGTTTAATATTACCTGTGTTATGGAATAGAGAAATTTTTCGTTCCGTGAAAAAACGAATGAAAAAAATTCTTTTCGTTTTCATTATATTGCATCGTTCTCATTTTTTCACTTCATTGAGCAAGAGTAAGCAATTTTTGTTATATTAATGATAAAAGTTTGCTGAATAAATTGTTTCCATTCTGTGAGAGAGAGAGAGGACGTACTAACTAGGTTTGTTTTCGATAGGCGTAGAAGAAATAATCAAAGGAATTGTTCGAACGTAAAATGTATACGTACACCATTGGACGAAACTTTTGCATAGTTTATCACGTTCCATAAAAATTACAAGCATGGTGTTTGTAGGTAAATTATATTTATATTTCCATTTTTTTTTTTTAAATTATACGTTAATTACATTCATTTTAATGTGTATATTTCAGAAAAACAAAGATTAATTTTCAAAATTTTATAAAGTTAACAGTGGCAAATGTGTCGACTGTCGCTGTGTATAATGCAAACTATTTAATATTAAGTGTAAATGTGAGATTTGGTGGGACGGCGCACAG
Source organism: Tipula vernalis (assembly GCA_958295665.1). Classification (NCBI taxonomy): domain Eukaryota; kingdom Metazoa; phylum Arthropoda; class Insecta; order Diptera; family Tipulidae; genus Tipula; species Tipula vernalis. Next base: position 216,284,899 of record OY282560.1, on the reverse strand, counting down.
TGTCAGATTTTGTTGAAAAAGTCGTCAAAATTATGAAACGAGATACATTTTTGATATTTTGAGGATATATAGAAGATAGAACACAGTTTAAGAGAAACAAAAAAAAAATAGAAAACCAGGAGTGGAACACACTTTTTAAAGGGGTTGAAAATCTAATTAAAAGAGCAAATTTTGTATATTATTTATATAATAATTTTTAATTTTTGTTTAAGTAGTATCACAAATATTAGTACATAAAACGTATTAAATAAGTTCTAATTCTATAAACGTATTATACCATTAGGAATATTTTCAGTTCTATTCAATTTTTTTTTTTTTATGTTTTAATTTATTTGTCTGATTCAAACATCACTGTTTACAACACCAAAATTGACAGATCCATAAAATTCTATTACATATTAGGAATTTATTTTTATTTTTATTTCACTTCAACTATTATGTATGTATGTTATATTTTAGTGTATGAAATTCATATCTTGTTATTGTTAATATTATTGTTTATTATCTTGATTATTATTTTAATGTTATTATATTTCGGATTTTATTTCTTTTAAAAACTCGTTTAGTTCAACATATTCCTCGTGGTTGTTATTAGCCAAAATCTTTTGTAATTTCTTTTTTATAATAGTTTTGTATTTTATTTTGACGTTGTCAAATTTTTTGCATTCCTCGATTATATGTCTAGATCGATTCTATCCTCTTTCGTATTGCAAAGTTTGCAATTGTCCTCTTCTATTTTTTTTATTAGTTTAAAATATTTCTTATCGAAGGTAAATTTTTTTTATAAAAGTAAGGTTTCATAGTGATAATTCCCTTGATATTTTTGTTGTGTTGAATCCCTTTGATTGTTGTCTTTTCCAAAAAGGTTGAATTCCATGTTTGGTATAAAAGATGTTTAATTATGTTTATATTGTCTTCTATTGGTGTTTTAATTCCAATCTTCCTGTTGGAGTTTGCTCCATGTTTGGCTGCTTTGTCTGCTTCCTCATTTCCATAAGTTCCTATATGACTAGAAATTCATATTATATGTAATTTAATGTAGTTTGAATTGATTATTCTATAAATTAATAATTTTGAGTTTAAATTATAACTTTTATTTTTTAGTGAATTGCAAACTGATAAAGAATCTGTGATGATTGTTAATGTTTTGATCTTATTAAGTATTGCTATTTTGATTGTTTCTAAAATTGCTATTGCTTCTAATGATTTTATTGAAATGGCTTCCGCAATATTGAAACTGAAACTTTCTTCATTATATTTGATGTAAATTCCGATTCCTCTTTTTTCATTGACTATTGAGCCATCGGTATAACTTATATTATGTTTAGCGTGTATATTCAAAAAAATCAGTTACTATCTGATTTAATTGAATTTTGTTATATTTGTCATTATTTTTAATAATATGATGAAGTGCTATATTTATGTTCATTATATTTTTAGTTTTGTTAAACCAGTCTTCTGTTTCCTTGATAGGCAATTTATCTAGCACCTCTTTGTATTTGTTATATGTTTCTTTTATCAGCCCGAAACATTTATTCTCCCGTATTTTTTTACTTAGTAAAGTGTTATTATATATAGTATTATGTATTATATGTATTTATATACAGTTGCTTTGCTATACATTTGTAGTTGAAATGATCCATTTTGAATTCAATGGGCAAGTCTCCCGCTTCTGCTATAACTGCTGTTATTGGTGTACTATTTGTTAACCCCAGGCATGTTCTTAAACCGGTGTTTACTATTTTTTGTAATGTATGTAACGCAATCCCCCAAAGGGATTACGTTAACAGACATGAGAATAACGGTCTGGTGCGGTATTGTAGCTGGCTAGAGCTCACGGTGCGGCGTGGGGTTTTCCAGACATATTCCCATGCTTGAATAACCGCATGAAGAACAAAATTAAACAAGAAAAGGAAATTGAAAATTACTTGCCACGGCCTCAGCGGCTAAAAAAAAATAATAAGCAGGGATTGATCGTTTCGGAGTGACCGTTTCAACTCTAGGCGATCACCGCCGTGACTGCCACACGGGCCTCCCCTCATCGGCCCGCCCACTGGGATGCTGTTTCCCAGTCGCGACGACCACCGATGCCTATCAGGTATGGAAGGACGCCCGCATGACAATCCCAACGACGACCCCCCCGAACGAAAACCGTCACCCCGACGCGATCAACTCATATGGCGTGCCGCCCTTCACCACAGCCTGTCCGGGATGAACGAGCGGCGCGCACGGAAGAGGGATGGAAAAAGACCGTCCCTTCACATGACCTCACCTCACATCATCCGATCAATTAGTTTGTTTAACCGCACATGGTGCGGCGTAGCACACAACAACAAGAAAATTCAAAGAAAATTTTTGTTACGGTAAAAGAAAAAAATGAAAATTATGCAAGATAGATATACGGTAATTACGTTAAAACTGATTCTACGTTAATATTAAGTTTCAAATTCACTATTCACTGTTGTAAGAAAATTAAGAAGTAACACCAAAAAAATATCTGAAAGACAAAAAGAACCGTTATGGGATCGAACCACACCCAAAAACGGACAACCGAGCTGAAGTGAAGAAGAACAGCGGAAAATTTTCCAAACGCACTCAAATTTTAACCAAAAGAAAGAAAGAAATTAGCTCGAAAATTGCTCTGAGTGGGGGTTCACCAAATCGGTGCACCACCACAAATCGACCGCCAAACAAATATATAATAAAAAGAAAATAATTGGGGGAAAACTATAACTGTTACAACAAAAATTGCAGAAATTTACAGTTTTTACAGATGGTTTTCCTCCTAAATTTTGGTACCTTTTCTTATGGCCCGCCCGACCACACAGCAACCAGCGCCGACGCAGGATCCCCCTCAACAAAATGGTTGCCCTGCCCCCACGGGCGGGAATACAGTCTCAAAATCACGCGCACAAAATAACTTCTTGATTTCTAGTTTTTTTTTTATTTTTTTTTTTCGTTTTTTTATTTATGATTCAATTATTTGTTTGTACATAATAATTTTCACGGATTTGATTAAACAAGATAAATTTTCCTTGTATCCCTGAAGTTTTAAGGTACAAAATTAAAATTATAATTAATTTACAGAGTTTATAATATTAACTTATTAACTTCCGTTTTTTTTTTTACAAATAAATTTTATAAACCAAAATTGTTGAATTTACACACTAACGGTTGCATTAGGGTGTGATTTATTGACTTCAGTCACCCATGTAGCAACTAAATTATAATTGCACTTGATATTTAGTAATTATAATACCAAAAACAATTTTGATTTTTAACTTTTATTGTAAATTATTTCAATTTATTACAAACAATTTTCTGATTAGCGTATTTTTACTAACAAATGATTCATATAAAAAAAAAACTGGTATTTTCGAGGCAGTATATCCAAAAAAAACTTTATCTGGTCGCCATTTAATTTGGACTCACCACTCACAATTCGAACAAATTACTTTCAGAGATTCTGAGATTATTTTATTTAAAGAACCCACTAAATATATTTAACTAGGATTTCAATGAAAGTCAAATTAAATTTATAACTCAAATATGTTTCTGTATTTTTTTTTTTTCAAAACCGTATTTAAATGCACAAAAATCAGATCATTATCAAGATCTGTTAAAAAACCAACAATATATTTTATTAATTATTTATTAATGTTATTAGCAACAACTATTTTTATAATCAATTTTGTCATATTTACTCAAAAAAACTAGCAAATTCATTTTACTATAACATTTGCAGTCGAGTCAAAAACCAAAAACAAAAATATGACTCCTCGACCACACTTTTCAAACTCTAAAAAAACTTGACTTTATTTTTCTTTAAAATTCAAAACTAGACTACTCAACAATTTTTATTTTTTCCTTCACCCAAAAAAATCAGTCAAATTTTTCCCTCTCCTATTTTCTTTATTTTTACCATTTCGTATCGCCGTTCATTTTACTCGTTGTATCTGTGCACACATTTCATCATGTTTTTTTTTTTTTATTATTGTAAAATCTTTATTGGTATTTATGTTTTTTTTTTGTACACAAATACAACGAATAAGACGAACAACGACGACGAACATTTGTACACACTTATCTGTACGCCGTACGGCCACATCGGACTCATGTCGAATGCACCGATCGGTTCATTCCCCACTCAGAGCAAATATCACGCGTCAATTTAAACCAATGACAACAAAAGGAAAAATAGAATATTCCAGATTGAACATTTTAATAAAGCAAACATTCCATCTCATACTACATAATACATGTACAAACACCAACTCGCAAGAGATATGTAAGTTTGTGCATGGTAATGAGGAGAATATAGAATAGAAAGAAAACAAGTAAATGCATAAAAATTTAAAATATGTTTACATAACAAACGGAGGGAATATTAGATTTAAATTTGGAAATCATAAAACAGAGCATAAATACAACACCATGGTGGTCATGGTATTTATAACTATAAAAAAAAAATTTAGATTATTTGAGCGTTTGGGATCTTCGCAAAAATCTTTTCCCTGTTTCATGTGGAGACGTATGCCGGTCGTAACATGTATCCCTATTCTTTTTGTTGAACGATATTTGTGCACTGTATCTTATTCTGCTTTCAATGATGCAGATTTCTTTCTAGCAAATATTTTTATTATATTTGTAGCGGCTATACATTGGTTTTTTAATATATTGTGGTGAGATAAGAAGTTAAGCTTAGTGTCGATGTTAAAACCTAAAGATTTTATCAGGTTCGTTTGTTTGATGTTTATAATATTTATTTTTATATTTATAGTTTTATTAATTTTTTTATTGTTTATTATTATGAATGAGGTTTTATTTGGATTCATATTTAGGTTTATATTTATTAATGAATTATTAAACATTTGTATGTATCTGTTGGCCAGTTGTTCCGCATCTTTTAGCTCTTTTGATGAAACAATTATCAAGAAATGCATGTTGTAAAATTTTTACGTCCTTGTTATTTATCTTGTGAAGTTGACAGGTGTAGATGTTGAAAATATCCGGACTTAACGGGTCACCTTGTGGTAAACCATCGCTTGTTGTAATTTGTGCTGTGATGTTTTCCGATTGTGTTATTACTTTTCTGTTTATTAGTGCTTTATACATCCAATTCGTGAAAATGTGGGGAATGTTTAAGTTTTGCATAATTTTTATTAATTTATTTACTTTGACTTTGTCAAAAGATTTTTCCATGTCTGTAGATATTATTATTGTGTATTTATTGTCCATTTTATTTGTCTCCACAATGTTTAACAGATGAAGAATATAATCCGTTATAGATTTTCCTTTTCTGAAGCCATAAGTAGTATCTGGTAAGGTTTTTAATTGATTTAATTAGTTTTCCTGTTATTTTGGATTTTTGTTGAATATATGTAGATGTATTCCTCTATAATTTTTAATTTCATGCTTATTTTTATTAGCTTTGAGAATTGGGATTAATTTTATGTTTTTCCAAATTTCCGGGTATTTCTGATTTTTCCATGTTTTATTTATGTGTTCTGTTAGTTTATTGATGTGACAAGTAGGTATATGTTATAAAATTTTATATGATATTTTATTTATACCAGGCGCCGTGTTTTTACTATTGCAAATTATTTTGTTTACTTCTTCGGGATGAAATTCATCCATATTTGTGTGTATAACTGGTAACTCTAGTTGATCTTCTTTTTTAACTGGTGAATTTGAAATATTGATAGCTAAAATTTTTTTTAATGTTTTCTTCATTATTAAATAAATTGAAATATTCTCCTCTCTTATTATTAAAGATGCGTATTCTGCTCCAAAGACCGTTGGTGTTTAAATTTGGGTTTATTTCATTCATAAAATTGCTCCAAGTATTTCTTTTTTCTTTTTTAATTTCTAATTTTAATTTGTTAACTGCTTTTTTAAGTTCTATTTCTATGTAAATATTTCTTCTGTTGTTATTATATAATTTTAATTTTTCTCTTTTAATTTCCTTATTTTCTCCGACCACCAAATTTTAGGAATGTATTAATTTTTGTTATTTGTTAATATTGTATTATTTTCTATTATATTTTGTAGTCCAATTTCATAGTCAATTAAATCGAATGTACATATGTGCAGGATTAAGCTTTATTATGTTTTCAATAATTTTTTTATAATTAGATTTTATTATTAATTTATTATTAAAGACATTATTATTATTGTATTTGATTCTTATAGGAAGATGATCTGTGTTTCCAATTTTTGTTAGATCTACTGACCAATTTAATTTATTTGAGATATCTTGACTTGTACATGTTCTGTCTATTGCTGAATTTTTTTCCTTGGGGTCCTATCCACGTGTGATCTCCATTATTTAAAATAATAAAATCGGAAGATGAAATTGATTTTGCCATTAATTTACCCCTATAGTCCTCTTGGAATCATTTTCCCATGCACTCTTTTCTTGTCCACAAAATCTTTCTCTGTTCCTAATAAAATATTCTCTAAATCTGTTAGAATTTCTGAAACTGGAATTTTGTTCTGTTCTACCGGGAAGCCAAAATTAGGTCCAAAACTCAGTGTCATATAACATTCTTCTGGGATGTTTGTATCCGTTAAATTAATCACGTTACATTTTTCGTATCTAAATTCAATTTGTTTTTGTTTCTTTTCTAAATTTTTAAATTTTTTGTCTAATGTGTCTTTTTTAATTTTTTGTATAATTTTGGAATGTTCGTTATATACAATTTGGAACTGTTCATATACTCTAATAACATTAAATTCTTGTTTCAACAAGAAATGAATACTTGTATATAAATTAATGTTCACTGTTCACCAATTTAAATAATTCTCTAGTTTATTAGAGAATCTTTTAAGTTCACATTCACACATATAATAATTTATTTATAAATTTTGAATTCTCACTCAAAATATTTTTCATTGTACTTTTTATGGAACGAAAATTAACCCCTATGATAAAATATTTAAACAAAATATCTTGGGCATTTAATTTTTATTTTATTATATCGTCTGTTGAAAAAAAAAAAATAAAAAATTAAGATGTGGCCGGGCCAACACACGATTTTCTTTTATGATCTTGTAATTTTGAGAAACTTATTAAGTAAATTTCAACTGTCATAAAAAGTAAATTTCGTACAAATTTAGTATATTTATACTTGTTAGTATTTATTTTTTATTTTTTTTCTGGTCCATGGAAGTTGCCACCTCCTGTTGGTCGATTTCCAATAAAATTCACTCAGCCCTCTTCCCAATTTATGAAAAAAGTTTAAATATGAAGTTTCAGTACGATTCGAACCATCTTGGCCATAGAGATGCCACAGACCTACCGACAGACACCATAGGTATTATTATTATTATTGATTTAATACAAACTTTTGGCACATTCTGTTTTGTGCTTGAGCTCATTCATAACAGAGATGCACTAAAACATAATATGAAAGTTACACAGTCGTTTAACGCTGTAATCACAGCACCAGCCATTCAGTTCGATTAGGCAGTCCGCAGGATTTCCCACATTTTAATGTCTGCATTCTCCAATTAGACCGCAATTTCCAAGTCTTGCTGCGTTGTCCTTATTGATAAACCACAACGGCGGTTGCAAATTGGAATTTATAAAATTTACAATAAATTTAAAAAATTAATATTACAAAAAAAACGGGAGCGGTACGTAATCCCTCATTTCATAATCTCAGCTACAAAATCTCCTATTTTCTTTAAAATCTTCGAATTACAAAATCTTCTAATTACAAAATCTTCTAATTACAAAATCTCCTAAAACCCCCTTTTGGGTAATTGTGTTGTTTGGGATGGCAGCGACATTTGTGAACACGCGCATACACACACACACACACAGCACACACACACACACACACACACACACACACACACAGCACACTCACACACACACACACAGCACACTCTCTCACACACACACACACACACACACACACACACACACACACACACACACACACACACACACACACACACACACACACACATCTACATACACACACATACATAATCGCACACACTCACACGCACGCACACACACACACACACACACACACACATCCATACATATATCCATACATACAAACACAGCCAATTAAAGACAAACACACAAACACAATACTTTTTCTCCTAATTACAAAATTTCGCATAAAATTTTCCCATAAAATCGCGCGATTTCATATATTTATGAGGGAAAATTTTATGCGAGATTTTGTAATTAGGAGATTTTGTAATTAGAAGATTTCGTAATTAGGCGATTTTGTATTTAGGAGATTTTGTAATTAAGAAATTTTGTAATAGAGATTTTTTAAAAAAGATTTTGTAATGGGAAATTTCGTACCCAACCCAAAAAAACACTTCTAACCCCTTTTTTGCAAGGGACTCAGGGGACGCCAAAATGGATAAGTCACCAAAAATCTGCCTTAAAGTTCTATATCCATTTTTGACACTTTGGGGGAAAAATGATTTTCCGGTTCTAATACAAAAATTTTTTTTTTTTTTTTTTTTTTTAATAAAATATTCAGAAATGTTAGATATTTAAACAAAAATTAACAATACATCAAAATTTTATTTGAAAGTTAAACAACAGACGTATAGGGTAGGTAAGAAAATAGTCGCATGACGATTGTTAATTTTGCTCCATTTTATTTTTTTTTACGGATTAAATAAATTACCAGACAACAATTTTTTGAGTATTCGAATTAATGATTGCACATATTTGGTTCTTAATATTTACATTGTTATGGTGACACCTGCATCAGATTACAATAAGTAAATTATCTTAGTGATAGTGACACCTATGTTAGAATATTATAGTCGATATTACTAAATATAAAATCGTCCACGCTAAACTGTTGTACCACCGTTTTACGTTGCAATAGAAAAATCTTGGTTGCACTGGAACTTTGGTTCGACTTTTAGTGATTTAGTTATTAGTTTGTTGCAAGTTAAGCGGTTTGTTTGGCTTACGTACCAACACTTATATACCCCTATTTATCAATAAAAAGCCATATACGAGTATGTATGTACATACCTACTTCATACCGCTGTTTTTAATTTATTAATGGAAATTGTTATTCGTGATAGCATTACGAAAATCAAATTTTTTACTCGCTGCGAAAGAATTTTGTCAATAAGTCATGTCACAATTTTTATGCATTTACACAATTAGTACCAACATAAAAAATAATTACATTTTTTATATAGAAAATACCACGGAAACGAGAAACCAACAAAATTAATGTCGTTTTTTTATATAGCGGATGATAAAATAAATATTGCTTTCCGGTTTTTGGTAATAAAATTAAAAATAAAAATTATTGGTTTTCAATTAAAATCGTTTATAAATGCTAATAATAGATATTTAAATTTATAGTTGAAAATCGGAAAGAATTAAATATTGTTCTTTTGTTTTTTCGATACTGCTTGTATTTGTATGAAAACTTGATGTGAATCAAGGTTGAGTATAATCAGAGCCTATTGTATAAATAAGAGCCTCCAGTATCGACTCTTTTTTTTACTAAGCTTAAAATAAGGTACATACTATGAATTTCAAAATTATACTTCAAAATAAATATAACAAAATGGTACTTCAAAATAAATGTAACAATTTTTTTTTAATTTTAATTCATACATAGAGGAAACTTTAATTAAGTTCATTTCAAAATTATTTGTCCACTCAGTTTCTGTTTCAAAATTATTTGTGCATTATGTATTCTGTTTTTTCGAACATCAAGTTGCCAGTATTTAACCTTCAATTGTCTTCCAATTGTTTAAAATAACTGGTTTCTTTTATTGCAAACATTAGTTAATTCCAAAATGCCGAAAAAATCGGAACTTAGCGTCGAAACAAAGGCCGCCATTGTGGCTGAATACAATTGTGGAATTTCGACCGCTAACCTGTCATCGAAATACCATTTTATACCAAGTAACGAAACAAAAAAATAAAGGAGTGCTCAAAAATACGGAGCAGAGAGGAAGAAAAAAAGTTACATCCCTAAAAAAAGACGTCTTGATTGCACGAGCTGTAAAGGTGTTTTATTGATTTTGGAAGTAATTTTATAGTGTGATATAAAAATTTTTCATGATGCACATATAATTTTGAAATTCATAGTACATACAATTTTTTCTTTGCTATGAAACTATATGAGAAAACGATTATTTTCACTTACAATTTTAGTTTATTAGAATTATGAGCTTCTATATTATTTTTATACGAAAATGTTCATGAAACATGTAATTTTATTTGATGGAAAAATCGAGTCATGAAAATTTTTATTTCTTAGTAAAAATCGTCTTCAAAAATAAGGTATTTTTGAAAATTAAAATGTTGTTGTTTTTGTCATATACGTCATAAACTCTAACTCGAAATTTATAAACAATACAATAATCATCTCTTTCATTGCCTCCTTTCTAATTTTAATTCGAATATCTTTATTTTGAATTTGCGCAGCATGCTAGATTGTTTTGATTTTTTGTTTTCTCCAGGCCCATTGTATTGATTTAATTTTCTCTGTTTGGCTGTTTTCAATTTATTTTAATTTCGATTGTTGAGCGGATACGTGTTGTCTTTTTTCTTACCACTGATTTTAGATGTGGACAAATCATGACGTCATTAAATTGTATTTTCTCATTTTAATACATATTGTTATTGTTGTAGAATGTTTTTTTTAAATTTAAATTCCCTTATTTTATTTTGATTATTGCTGGAAAATAGGGGAAATTTGAGAACCCGTGTTTTAAGTGAGTAAGATATTGAGTTGTTTTTTAGCGACTTCAGAAAAAAATTATTTAACTTAGTATAACTTTTTATTCATGTTTTATCGCCAATCGAAATCGCGTTTTTTCAGGCCAACTCTATGAAAAGAAATTATTTTTTAGTGTTTCTATGTCCCTTATTTTAACCCCTTAACGTATATTATTTTTGAAAAAAAAACCTCAAAAAAAAAAAAAAATATTTTTATTTGCACATATTTTAGCACAATAGATTTAATTTAAATCAACAAAAAATAACGATTTGGTTTTTTTTCCGTATATCTTTTAAATTTTCAGAAATGTTTTGCAACAGAAAACAAAAATTACTAAAGAACAAGATAACAATTATACCGTTACTATCTCGTTGTATACAGCAAACCGCGCAATGTCTTGTAGGCCTTTTTGTTCTTCGCAGCAGGCGGGCTTTAGGTCGACCTAATTTCTTTACATTTTCTTCAGTATGGTAATTTTCTATCAACCTTTCAATCAGCTGTGTTCGAAAACTTAAATTATTTTCTGGCCTCCATTTTTCCGATATAAAACATACGAGTTCCATAAGCAAATATCTAATAAATGAAAAAATATTTTTTTATAGCATTTTTTCCTCTTTTTCTTGTTATTGGATAGTCATGATCATGAATATGTTGATCTAGACCAGAGATGGTCATCTGAATTATCTCCAGGTGGACATCAATTTTTTTAAAAATTTTCAAAAATGCAGTTATTTTTTTTATAGTTCAATAAAAATTTTATTACAAAATGAATACACTTTTAAATATTTGAATTATAAAATATAAAACGATTAATTTTCAAAATCCTTAACCAGCTTATCGAAATCAATAAGCTGTGAGGTCACTGCAATACGTAGAATGTTGGGTAAATTAGCATCAGAAAGCATATTTCGATAATCATTTTTGGTGTACTATATTTCATTATTGAACACATTTTCACACAAATGTTGGTACTTCCGAACATTGATGCTATTTTTAACATTGCCTTTGTCAGGACTGGATATTTAGTTGAAGGAACATTTTTCCAAAATTCGATCTCTTCTTTGGTACTGTAAATCAGTCTTATATCTGACTGAACATCACACAACTCTAGCCGAAATTCTTTGCTTTGCTCTATAATAGTGCAATTTATTGGATTGCGAAAGATGATTATTAATTTTCTTATTTCATCGAAGTCGCGAAACCGAGACAAGAATTCATTTTCTAAGTTTTTTAGATGGTTTGAGAAAGAATAAAAATTAGCAATTTCGAATTCATTCTTAATTATCTTGCAAGATTCAAAATTAAATAAATTATTGTCTGATATTTCACTTTGCAGAACTGATAGGTTTTTTATAAATCCGTCAATCAGGGATATCATATCCACTATATTTTGTTTTTTAATTTGAAGTTTAAAATTTAATACATTTAAGAAAGAGGTAATGTCTGTGAGAAAAGCTAACTCCATTAAAAAATGTTGGTCATTCTTTTTAGCCTGCATATTTTCACTATTCTGCACATCTTGCTTAAGGAACTCAACCACTTCTTTGCGAAGATTAAAAAATCTTTTAAGGCAATTTCCTCGACTAAGCCAACGAACTTCTGTGAACGTAATTAGGTCACCATAGCTTGAATTAAGATCCGCTAGTAACAATTTAAACTTTCGACGGGTTCTAGCGTTATGGCCTACTTTGATTTTGTTCACGATGCTAATTACGATTCTCATAGTTTCAGTTAATCCCACTGTCTTAGCACACAGCGACTCTTGATTTAATGCAGTGGTAAAATGCAGTGGTAAAATTAATGCAGTGGTAAAATGCAGTGGTAAAATAGTACATTTATATTGTTTTTGTGAAACTGTCCACGAAATCCTTTTATAGAACCGCGCATAGATGGAGCTCCATTGGTACAAACGGCACTCAATTTTGATAATCCACCGATTGACAGCGCCGAGACTTCTACACCATTATATACATATATCCACTCCTTTAATTTGGTTATGCAGCGACATAAATTTAATAATTCTTATTTCACATTAAATGCAGAGTCCACATACCTTACAAATATCAATAGTTGAGCTGTATCCGTATTGTCAGTTGATTCATCCAGTGCTAATGAGAAATAGGAACAGTTTGTTATTTTGTCTATCATTGCCTGTTCTGTCTGACGGCTTATGTCCTGGATTCGTCTCGTTACAGAGGCTCTTTACAAAGGAATATTGTTAATTAGTTGGTACATATTGTTTGCAGGTTCTCCCAGACAATTTAATATTTTCAGAAAAACATCCTTAAGCAAAACACCATCGCCAAAAGGTTTTTTCGCTTTTGTTATTTCATAGCTTGCTATATAAGATGCTTTGATCAAGCTACTAGATACTGTAGGAGCAGGCTGATTTGCATTAATCGGAAGTAGTAATTTATAGCCAGGAATTAAATTACTACGTTCTATTCCCTGGATTGCTTGAAAATCGCTGGAGTGCGCTGTGACATAGTGTCTCTCAATCTTGCTTTTTTTAAACGTGGAAATCACTTGTTTGCAGATGACGCACTGCGGCTTTTGGTCACAATTTTCTACAAATAGGTAAGCAAATTCCCAAGACGGATCAAATTTCACATTTTAATTAAGACGTATCCTTTTTGTATTCATATTATGTACCTACACGAGAAGTAATACAATTTTAAGTTATGTTAGCGAAACTAAATACACTTAGTAAAAAAATATATACTTACTGTCTCCCGTGGGATGAGGTTATGATGGTAAAAGAAGGAATCGAGATCAAAACGTACAACTTAAAAATTATGTACTTCTATTTGATTTTTTATATCAAATCACTTTTTATAAGTTGTTAACGAACGGCAAACGAAACAAAACTAAATTCAAAATGATATACGCAAAATAGCAGTGTAGCTAACAATAAAAATTAAAACAAAATTTGAATTCATGGATTGCTTTTTAATATTTGTATCAATAATAAAGAGCGGAAATCCGCTCTTTATTGTTTGCATATAATTATTACATATTATATTTTCAAGAGCGTATAGCCGCTCTAGAGCTTCCACGTGAGCATGTCTGATCTAGACGATTAACACCTCCCATAGTTTCATTGTAGTCTATAATAATTTTTGGCTTAATCATTGGATTACCGTCCTTATCCGTTTTATTTGTTAGTACTTTCTCTGTATTATGAACGGTAGATAATAAACAAACATCCCTTTTGTCATGCCATTTAATAATCAACATTTTATCTTTTTGCCCGGCTATCATTTCGCCTTTTTTAAGTTTTTTTGTCCGAATAAACATGGGTATTTGTTTTCTGTTTATTCGCATTGTTCCATATGTATCTGTTTTATGATTTAAAAGAAAATCAGCCAGTGGGGTTGAAGTGTAATAATTATCAGTTGTAACAAAGTATTCTTGATCCAAAAGTGGTTTAAGTAGTGACGCTACGATTTGTGACGGTTTCGACATGTGTTTATATTTATCACTTAGTATTCTTTCCTGTATAAATTATTGATGAAAATAGGTAGCCATTTTGTGACTCACATAATAAGCATAGTTTTATAGCAAAGCGAGACCGCTTTAGAGGTATATATTGTACCCAGCCTAGTCGACCTTTATATAGCATTAGGCTTTCGTCGATCGTAATATCTCTCTCTGGTATATATAAACTAGAAAATTTATTATTTAAAATTTCGTAAATGGGCCAAATTTTATATAATTTTGGGTTTGGATGCGTTGTACGGTCAAACTCATCATTATTATAAAAATGCAAATTTTTCCTTATAGCTAAGTATCTTGTTAGATTAATTAGCCTCGGATAAATGGGTGTAGAAAATATTTCATTGGTGGACCAATACATTCTTTCGTCTGGCTTTTTGATAATGCCCTGCAGTATATTTATTGTTAAAAACATCATCTTTTCTTCTTTTTCAACTGGTTTCCATGGGTTAGAAGAACTTCCTGGTTGTTGTTCGGCATACCTATTTGTTTCCAAAACTAATAAATCTAATATAGAATCGTCAATAAACAGCTTTAAATTCTCTAAAACATCAAAATTGTCTAAAAGAAGAAAAGTGCAACCCGAAGAGGCAATACATTTAAACCGAGGAGGAGGAGGACTTGGTTGATCAGTGCTTATCTGCTTCCAATCAACAGATAAATCTCCTTCCAAACTATCCTCGGATTCACTACTATTTTCATTATTATCTTCTGAGCCACTTTCAGACAGATCAGTATATTCATAATCCGAATCACTCGTTGAAAAATAATGTGTTTTTTAAAATGCAAAAATGGTTCCTATATTTTCAATTCACTATAGAGTTTCACTTTAATACCAAATAAGTCACAACAGGAGGAATAATAAAAAAAAAATGCACCAATCGCGTTTAAATACAAAACTCACAAAATAATTATATTTTTTAATTCATAATAATTTATTATTCCTTATTGATATTTAATAAAATTAAAATATATATCACCGTTTTCTTGCTTCAATAATCTCCGTTTTTTGCTTATGATTTTTTCCAAAATGTTTTGTTTCACCTAGATGTATCTCGCTTGATGGTCGCCAAAAGAATAGATCGAGAGAAAATTTGCCAATCATCATGTCATAATTAGAAAATGGCTAAAATTTCCCTTCGATCTTAATATTCTAAGTGAGTCGGTTAATTTCGATGAATTTCAAATTATCCGCTTTATACTGCTAGAAATTGCAATACAGAAAATACATAGAATGCACTCATTGCTGAACACAAATAATCTGCTATGGTATTGGTAGTAATTATTATTTCATAAACAAAATGTCAAAGCGTCAAATCAAAGTTTTTTGTGATGTAAACAATAATAAGAATACCAAGTGATTCTAATTGTTTTGTTTTGTTTGTTGTGATCCTAATTGATAAAAATTATTAACCCGTGGCGATTATGGAAGCAAATCGATGTTGATTTTATATAATAAGATAAGTATTTAATTACATAACTTTTAATACAACAACAAAAAAGTTAAATTAAATAATTTTCTTTTGCATGGATTTTTTAGGCTGTCATCATTAACACTCATTGTTATCGAAATTTTATTCTAAAATAAAGTGTAAAATAAAACTATATTCTCGATTTAAAAAAAAAGTCACTTACCAATTCCAAAAAATATTTTGTGTTGCTGTTGTTGTGCACAACAAAATATACATAAACCATAAACAAAGTACCAAAAAATGTTCTCATACTTATGCACTTAGAAATAACGTTTTTTTAGTTTCACGACTAATGCATAAATACTTCTACACCATAGTTCTTACCCTAGTAGAAGGTAATCGATGAATTCACTGATGAATTCTTTATGAAATTCCTAATGACCCATTAGATGAACTGTAGTCAGGGCCCGGGACTAAACTCATTTATATAATTTTCATTTATAAATGAATGTTTCTGTGAACAATTAAATGAGGTTCATTATGAATGTTGAAGAGCTATTCATTGCAAGTTGACGTAACATAATCATTGAAAATTACTAATACATTTCTTATTGACTTTGGATAGAAAGTGTGCTCTAAAATAGTAAGTAATTTCGCATGAGTTCCAAAATGAAATGCTTGTGTAAAATCAAAATATCTGTAACAAAATGGAAGGGAAAGTACGCAGTAAAATGCAAAATGTCATTCAATCAGGTCATTTAAAGATATTGCGATGTTTTTTAATTATTATAATTTACTTAATAAAACTATAAATTACTTAATTTTGAGCTGAACAGGTGATACAGATGTTTTTGGCATAAAACAAAATTTTTTATATGTGACTGATTTACACAATGATTAAGGATAATTTTTTTGTTCGTCTCATATAATTTTTTCTAAAGGTTTCAATCCAATTATGTGCTTTTTACGAACACTCATAAAAACAATACATTTATTCGATGATAAACATATTTATTTAGCAAAAAACATAATATTTCGGTTGCTCAGAACCATTCTCAAATATATATATAACATTAAAACTAAAATTATAATATAAAAATCAAAATAAGTATAAAGAATATCACTGTTACTGTGAATAAAAAAATATGATGCACACTTACTATTTGTTTTGCTTATATAAAACAATTAAATTAACGTTAAAAACTCCATCTTCACATGCAATAGAATTTTTAAAAATTGTATAAACTTAATATAAATAAAAATTGTAAATTGTATAATTGTGACATTAAATTAATAAATAAATGTTAACACAACAACAGATTAAAATAATCTTTACTAGAAGTAACTACTTCTGAATTAAGTCAAATAATGAAGTAATAAAATAATGGGTGATGACTCTGCATAAAAATACTATTGACCAAAAAACAAACAAAATCATTAAAAACCTACAATAAAATATCTTGTTATTATTACATATCTCCAAAAAATGTACTCCACACAACCACTAGAACCGTTACAACAGCCAGATAATGAATCAGTAAATATCAATACAGTACTCTCTTTTATTCCAAAATTGTCGAATAGTGTAGCTAAACAAGTTAAAAATAGAGGTGTAAATCGAGTTTCTTTTAAAATCCATAATAAACTAGCACATACTTTCTCAAAGCTCAAAGATATAATTCCAAAAGAACTACATACAGATGTTGTATATAAAATTCCTTGCTCTTGCAATAAAAAATATATTGGACAAACATCCAACACATTAAAAACAAGACTACAGAGACATCGTAGTAATATTCGTCTAGATAAAAAGGACACAGCACTTTCACAACCCATACCTACTTGACACAAAACATACTCCAGATTTTGACAAAACAGAAATAATACACACAGAAAAAATTAAAAAGAAACGCGAAATCATGGAAAGCTTTAACATTTTATTAGACAATAAAGAAAATTTAAACTTTAAAACTGACACAGATAGTGTTAATTCCACGTATAAATTTATTTTACACACTTATAAGAATACCTTTAAGAAAGTTAAAGATTGAAAAGTTCAATAATTTTATATTTTAAACTGAATTAAATTGTTTTAACGGTTTCATTATCAGTATTTTTGTTGTTCAAAATTTAGATCAGCTGATTGCTATTTTTTTAACAACAATATGAATTTTTTTTTTCAGTTGAAAATTAAATTGTTTTCAAATTTAAAATACATACCAATATTAATTAATTCTCGAAGTCCATGAATATTGATGTCATTTGTGTAGAGAATTTTGTCGAATTTTTAATATTTCTGTCGTGTGGAGTACATTTTTTGGAGATAATAATAACAAGATATTTTATTGTAGGTTTTTAATGATTTTGTTTGTTTTTTGGTCAATAGTATTTTTGCAGAGTCATCACCCATTATTTTATTACTTCATTATTTGACTTAATTCAGAAGTAGTTACTTCTAGTAAAGATTATTTTAATCTGTTGTTGTGTTAACATTTATTTATTAAATTAATGTCACAATTATACAATTTACAATTTTTATTTATATTAAGTTTATACAATTTTTAAAAATTCTATTGCATATGAAGATGGAGTTTTTAATGTTAATTTAATTGTTTTATATAAGCAAAACAAATAGTAAGTGTGCATCATATTTCCTTATTCACACTTATTTTGATTTTTATATTGTAATTTTAGTTTTAATGTTATATATACATTTGAAAATGGTTCTGAGCAACCGAAATATTATGGTTTTTGCTAAATAAATATGTTTATCATCGAATAAATGTATTGTTTTTATGAGTGTTCGTAAAAAGCACATAATTGGATTGAAACCTTTAGAAAAGATTTACACAATGTTTAAAAACCAACTAAACAAAACGTAAAACAAATTGAGATACAACAGGGGTAGAAGGGAGAAAGAAATATATAATATAGAATTTTTTAACGGTTTTTTCTGAGCTATTACATCAAATTTCTTAAACCGAGTAAGAACCAGAATGGCATCGGTAACTTCCCTGAATTATTCTTCAATATTTCCACTTACTCATATTTTTTTACATATATGTATGTACTAAATTTGAACAGTTGAAAATTATACACTTGAGCAAAATTCTATATACTTTGTTGAATTGTTTGAGTTGATGCATTCTTGTATTGGTTACTTGATGAACTTTTTCTACTAGGGTAGTTGTGGCAAAACCAACACAAATGTCTATACAAGCCATACAGTACAAACATTTAAGATATGAAGATGTACGTTATGGTTTAGTATTAGTGAGTGTTTTTTTTTATTTAAATATTATATGAAAAATACCAATATATAAATAAATCTAGCGTACATTAACTGCTGTTATGAGCAATCTGTACGGCTTGTATAGACCAATTATTGAGTTAACTCGGGCCATAACGCGGTAACATCCGAAGAAATAAAGAAATTTATCACACTTTTTAACCGTTTTGCTGTGCGAATTGCAATATGGTTAAAATTTTTACATTTACATGTTTCCTATACTTTAATATTTGACATGGTCGTAAAAAATTAATCCATTTTAATTTGTAAATTAATAAAATTAAAATGGATCCAAATTTTATAATATACTGTATTATATCAAAAACACCTAGAGTTAATGACAAAACACTATAGCATCATGGTTGGTCTGTAGAGTACGAGCTTTTTCTCGAGTCGTCGGAAATTTTTCTGTGCTAAGCCGCTATACAATAAGAGATATTATCTATAAAATGTTAAATTTTTTTTGTGTCAAAATGAGACATGCTGCAAGTTTTGTTCTCGGGCAAAAACACCAATATTTAAAAATGCCTTTGATGCAATTGACGGCTGTCATATCAGATTAAAATGCCCCGTGAAAAAGCACAACGAATATATAAATTACAAAGGATTTTGTTCGAAACATTTTTTTCAAAGCGTTGGAGCAAAATATTAAAAATTGTGTGAGAATCATCACAGTAACTTGTATATTACCTATACAATACCCTATACATATGTCTTCTGGGAGATGATATGAATGTTAATTTAGAATCTCACGATGATCCAGATAATTTTGATTTTATTCATGGAAATCCAAATGACAGTAGCGAAGGGGTTAATTTTAAAGACTCATTATTGGAACAATTAATTTTAAATAGTGAGTAATAAAACTCCCATTACTGAATTCATTTATTTCAATAAAATATATTATATTGTAATGTTCATTCATACATACTTGCAAAAAAAAAAAAAAAAAAAATAAACTAATAAAAAATTGATTTTGAATTATCACTTTATGATGAGTCTTCTGATTCGGAAATCAGTAAACTATTTACATATTTATGTCGGGAAATTGTTTCTGCACGATTTGGCCAAATATAGCCAAGGCTGAGCTTACCTTATTCCCTATTTTGTGGCTTTCCTTTAAAAGGGTGTCCTCGATTTTTGATTTACTTTGCGGTGTTGCTCGTTGATATGAAAAAGTCGTTTGACGGTCCCGGTATTTAGTTTTCCATCGGTTCATTTATTACTAGTTCGTCATAGGACGAAACTGTAGACGTACGTGCGTCTATAACCCCCTCGGTGCTACAGAATGTGTGTGGGGAGTGAAAATTATCTTTATGTGAGGCGTATTTCGCGAGAAAGGAGGGCCATCTCTTAGGCGTGCGAATATCCCCTCCGGTGCTTTTGTGTTAGTGACTATAAGAAATTACATAAAAATTAATTATACAAATAATTGAATTTTAGGTAAATATCATTAGTGTTTACCTTGTATTTCCTGATTAAAGCTTGCCATTGTTGGCAGCACAATACTGCTGTTTTATTCATTTGTTTGCTAATCTTTCTATAATAAAATAAAAATTTGTATTTGTGTAATATTACACAATACATGTATTTTCAACAATTAAAATGTTTACCGCCACTCATCCTTCTGATTTGCATTTTTTCCAGTAAATATCCCATCGTACTGGAGGCTGAGTGCAATCAATTTGTTTTTTTCAACTTCATTTCCTCTAACAAAAAACACAATAATACGTATACATTTGTTAAAGGCGGTCGTAACTGGCCGTTTTCTTTTTATTTTATTCCCGTTTTCTTTTAAATTTAGATTTTCATTGTTTCCCATTTTGTGTGGTTACGTAATGCACAAAACGACTAGTTAAAAATTTTGTGGTAAATTTTTTTAACTTTTTACGCCTTTTTTATTTCGATTCGTACACCGCCCAATTGAGAATAAAATACAAATATGCGTTACGAATTCAGTTAAGACTTTTATATTGATAACGACAAACTTTACAATACATACATGTAAGTTTATTTAAAAACATTTCCCACAAAAGTGAAATTTCTTTTCTAAAAGTAAACATCTTATATTGAAAGTTCAATTTTATTGATATTTCAGGTACTTCGCCACGTTCTAGGTATTTCTAAAAAATTCTAGTGGCGCACAGTGTTGCGGAGGTGGGCAAACAGGGGTTTTTACAGTATTTTATTTAATATTTTTGCTAATGGGATCTTGTTAACCAAAGAATCAGGAACGCAAAAAAAAATACAAAAAAATCGACTCACAAAATTCGAAGAAAGTGTGACAAAGTTAACTTTTGCGTTTTTTTCCATTATTGGACAAAATCTTAGTACAGTCATACCCCGCCTAACGTTGTTAATTGGTTCCGAGAAATCGCGACGTTAGGCGAAACAACGTTATAAGGGGCAAAGGAATTGTATTTTGTATGTATGTATATAGACGAATAGACGAGAAAATTTCATTGTTTCTTGTTTTTTGCCTTTTTTCTGTGTTCTTTGCCTTGCTTATTTTTTAGTTTTTTCATTTATGAACAAATTAAAACGACGTTACAACGAAACACAGCGGCGATAGAGCGAGGTTTGTTCGCATTTTACTAACGACGTTACAGCGAAACGACGTTATGAGGGGGGACGTTGTACGAGGTATGACTGTATAATTTAAAATTAAAGAAACTGAAAATTGATGAATTTATCTTTACTTTTAAACTTGCAAATATTATTTCTGTATCTATTACTAAAAACCAAGTGCAAAAACAAAACACGAACAATTAATTTTTAGCAGTGTACAGACCAAATTTCTCAAAAGGGTAATTTTTTTTTTAAATTTTAACTTCTCTTAAACTTTTAAGACCTGGGGACACCTGAAGACAACATCAAATTAATAAATTTTTGTAGCTTGATATCTTTAAAAACCACCCTCAAAATTTCAGCTGCTCCTTTTTGCTCCTTTGTGCACAAGAGCGTTTTTAGTGTAGTCAGTAAGATTTTTTATTTTTGTTTTATTTATATTTTGCTTAGCATTTGGCACTTTTACAGATAACAGGTATTTATAAAATTTATAAATGCATACAAATTGTTGTATATGGGGTTACTAGTACTTGCAATAAGCTTCACTAATAAAAGCCGGAACAGAAAGAAAATATCTGTAATTATTATAATCAGGGAGGTATAAATTAAATATAGCAGTTGCATTCAAATTGGTCATTATTCTAAAGTAATTGAATAAGTTACTAAGTATTTCAAGATGGCAAAATTTAATATTTCAAACAGTGACTTATGTAATATTCTATGGAATAATACAAGTTCTTCTGAATCCAATTTGTCAGTTATAATGACCGAAATAGCTAAAAATAATCCTGATTTCAACGAGGAGTAGCTACAACAGATTCATACAAAAATTAAAAATTCATTTTTGAGTCTATATTACAAAAAGTGGGCGAAATCACACAGAATTAAGACTCGTTTTAATACCTTGAATGCTGATTGGCTCTTACAGAGCTTGGAAGTAGTTTTGTATGGAAAAAAAGATGCAGCAACAACGTCTAATCCAACCATATGCAATAAGAAGGAATTCGTAAAATGTTCTGAGAAAACAAAAACTAAGAGAAGTGATGAACTTTTAAAGATATGTATATGAGGCGGATCAAATTGAACATGCAGTAACGCGGTCAATGAAAAAACGAAAATGAACCTCATCTGGAAGGTCTCACGGATCGGATTACAGCAGCCTTGATGAAACTGATTTAGATGTTAAAAAAAGCTTTGGCTTTATTTATCGATTTGAAATTAACAGTGGAAAAATATGGAATCTTAAGAAAACATGTACAGCAGTTAAGCAATAAATTGGCGAACAAGTTATTTCCAGCATATAGAAATTTACTGCAAGAAAAACCGAGATGCTACCCTCAAAACATCACTATTTCAGAGAAAGGTGCTTGTGTGAAACTGCAGTCACTTTTGGATCATACGGCAAATAAAATTATTTCAACAGAATCATTAGATAAGCTTCAACAATACGAAGGAAAGCAGTTAATTTTACATAGCAAATGGGGAATGGATGGCTCTTCCGGACAAAGCCAATTCAAACAAACATTTATAGACAATGGTACAGATGCTAGCTTGTTTATGATATCTATGGTTCCAATCAACATTTGCTCAGATACACATCAATTGTGGCAAAATCCAAGACCATCGATCAACACGATATTGTAGACCAATAAAATTTGAGTTCAAATCTGAAATTTCGGAAGAAACAGTTTCAGAAGCAAATAGCATTACCAGCCAAATAAAGGACTTAGAAGTCACTGTGGTGTCAATTGGCAACTTATCTTTTAATATTAAACACAAGCTACAATTAACAATGATTGATGGAAAATTTTGCAATGCATTAACAGGAAATAAATAGGCTGCTACTTGCAACATTTGTAAAGCAACACCGAAGACTATGAATAACTTAGAGGCTCTAGATTTTAAAGAATGCAATGAAGATGCATATAAATTTGGATTATCAACTTTACATTGTTGGATTCGATTTATGGAGTGTATTCTCCATATTGGATACAATCTTCCGTTAAAAAAAAGCTGCGTAACTAAAGAAGATAAAGAAATTAAACAGAAGCGGAAACAGGAAATTCAACATAACTTAAAAAGAGAACTGCAAATATTCGTAGATGTTGTCAGACAAGGTTCCGGAACTTCCAACGATGGAAATACAGCAAAAATTTTTTTTAAATTTCCAGAAATAACGAGCATAGCAACGGGTATTGATGAAAGATTGATAGGAAGGTTTTCAAATATCCTGCAAGTGATGGCATGCGGAAGAGAAATTAACTGTGATCGTTTTGAAGAGTACACCAAAGAAACTGCCAAGCTTTATGTTGGGCTTTATAATTGGTATTATATGCCAGCGAGTGTACATAAAGTTTTAACACATGGAGCTAGTGTAATACGTGCAGCAATGGTTCCGATTGGACAGCTTTCTGAGGAAGCTCTAGAAGCAGGAAATAAAGATTTTAAAAGAATTAGACAATTCAATACAAGGAAAACATCACGTATTGATAATTGTAAAGACATCATGCATCATTTACTTGTGTCCTCTGATCCAGAAATTACAAAATTAAGAATATTGTGACCCAAGAAGGATTCAGTACTATCACCAGAAGCACAAGGGTGGTTTGGCGACTATTGGAGGGGGGGACCAAAGTTGAGTAGATTAATCTACCAACTCCGTAACCTTCCAGTACGGTGCGCATCACGTGAGCTGTTCTGGTCTTGTCATTAGGCAGCTGCGTGATGGGTACAATTGTGTAAGGGGTAACCTGTTCACAATTCGCAAGTGTACGTACTGCCTCCTCGTGGCAACCACTGGTAACTAAGGCCACTTGGCACATTTTTGGCCATTTGGCACAGGCTAAAGTACGGCGCTAAAGGAGAAAACCTTGACAAAAAACCCTAATCTAAGGTGGAACAGCATATGCCGAAAGATGAATGGCTGATACGTTAATCAGCCCAAAATATGCGGACTCTGGATACCAGGCACCCTCCAGTTTTATTTAGCCTTCCTGTAGTAAAGCTGGGTGACCTACAGGTGATTTGCAATTCCGAGCAACTCGTAAGAGTAAAATCAAACGGAATACGCGGCAGGAGTAGGAATATACGGGAGTGGGACAACCCTCTCGAGGTCCTTGAGCTCCAATGCTACCGTCTTTCTAGCGGAACTACATGCTGTAGTAAATATCTAGGAGGGAGAGCAATAAGCCCAGATAGTATGTATCACGTACCGGGAGGCAGTATTGTCAGGTTCATTAAGAACCTGAATATTGACTGGACGGATAATTAAGCAGGGGCCAGCACCCTGCACAATAGATGTTTTAGGTCGCAGTGCGAAGTGGCTGATCGCCCGCATGGCCCCCCCCAATAATAATAATAATCACCAGAAGCTGCAAAATTATTAGAACACCAAGATTTAGATTCCGAAGATGAAGATAATTTCTTTGTGATTTTTTAGCTAAATAAAATAAATAGAAATATTGGGCCCGATTCTGGGATGCAAATTTTATCATTTTATGTTATGTTATGTCATAAAATAGTTAATTGGTATTCTTATGGCGAAAAAAATATTTTATGTTGTTTTACTTTTATGTTATATCTGTCAAAAATAAAAGTAATAAATTAGATCATTTTATGGTATTTTATGCCAAAATTAGACGTATATATATTTTTTTAAGGTCAAAGTAAACGTAGCTTTTGCGAAAAGAAGTCAAAAATTACAAAATGCCGGCAAATTATTTAGTTGCGCTTATTTTAATAAGAGAAGAAGCCAGAAAAAGGTTTGTAATTATCTAAAATATAACAATTATATTTTAAATTCGGTTTTTTTTTAACAAGGCATAACTACAGGATTAATTTAAAGTATCTTAGGGATACTAGCAACCCATTTGAGTTAACGCAAGCCAAATTTAAAAAATTATTTAGGATATCAAAACCAGCGGTACAATTTTTAATTGCTAAATTAGAAACTAAATCTCGACAGACGGATATTCCGTTTCAATTAAAAATCTTATGTGCCCTGCATTTCTACGGTCATGGATCTTATCAGGTATCCATAGGAAGCTGCGAGAAAATTGCTTTTTCCCAACCCAGCGTGTCTCGGGCGATAAAAGAAATGACGAAACTTATCGTTAAATACATTATGAACGACTTTATAAAATTTCCGCAAACCGTTTTAGAACAGGCGGAAGTTAAAAATAAGTTCGTTGAAAAATTTCAAATGCCCGGAGTTATTGGGGCTATAGATGGTTGCCACGTAACGATTGCTGCACCTTCAGAACAGGACGAATTTAATCGAGGGAATTTATTTCGAAATCGCAAAGGAAATCACAGTATCAATGTTCTGGTATGTTGTGACGCTAATATGCGCATTTTATATGCTAATGCCCGTTTCCCTGGATCAGTACACGACTCCGCTATATGGATGACATCCAAACTGAGGGCTTATTGCGTGCAAAATTTTAATTCTGTACACAACCAGTCGAATTTTTTATTAGGTGATTCAGGGTTTCCACTTGAACCGTGGCTTTTAACAAATTACGCTAGAACTGAAAATGGAACTTCCCAATATCGATTTAATAACTCTTTTATTCGTGCTCGAAACATTATAGAAAAATGTTTTGGAGTCATGAAATCGCGTTTTCGGTGTTTGCTTAAACACAGAACATTACATTACAAACCCGATATGGCCTACAAAATTATATATGCTGTTTGTACTTTGCACAATATTCAAATAGACATAAACAATGGTGATGCAAATTCAGACGAAGATGATTCAGATTCAGACAACGAAGATGCAGCAGACGATAGTCTAAATGGAAATATTAACGCCGAGAATATACCTAATGATTCTGGTACTGATATAGAATCTGCAAATCATTCTTGGTACATGTTAGGCAGTAGAATGCGAGAATTATATGTAAATTCCCATTTTATTAATTAAATAAATATGTAATGTTTAAAGCAAAACCACAAAAAAATGTATGCAATTCTATATAAAGTTGTAACAAATGTTTGTCGTGATGGTTCAGCATCTAATAAAACACTTCTAATTTATCTTTCTATTTCATTTATATTAGTATATATTTTATTTCAGTCTTTACATAATTCAAAATTTATCACATTTATTCAGCGTTAGTTAACATTCGAATTTTTAATGGTTTTTTGGCCCCCCTGCCAGAACATAAATAGCTTCTGCTAAATTATTTATACTGTCGGCAATATCCCGTAGCCCTTCTCCTATCTCCGACGACCTTTCACTTTCAATGGTAATCAGTTTTTTTAAAATATCATCACCTACAACAAGAAAAATCAGAAATATACATATTAATAATTTAATTGCTTAAATGGCTTAATTATGATTACCATCTGAAGCTTGTTTACGCTTAGTACCCAAACTTCTTGGGTTTTTTTGTGTGTTCGTATCAGGAATCATGGGTTCTGCTATTGTTGCTCCTTCGTTAACAGATGTTTCATCTCTAGTTTCATTGAACCCTGCTTCGATTTCACTGATGCCGTCAATCACCACTGCACCCCATGCGCTAATTGCTCTTTGCTCCAGTGGATTTAGTTTCTCGTTGGTTAATTCAGGGCCCCCACCTGTTGCATTTATACTTATGATGTATTTCCGTTGTTTATGTCTTACACTATTGCGCCAATTTTCAAATATCTGAAATCAAATTTATCACAAATTGTTTCGTACTATTATATAATTATGTATGTGTATACTATACATACCTTTTTCCAACCTTCTTTGGATCGTTGTGGACCGCTAACAGAATTTAAAAGATTTGTTAGGCGGTCCCACAAATGTTGTATGTTCTTGTCTGAGTCTTTTTTGATGGTCATTTCCCTGTTCCCTTCATGAACTCTACGTATAGTTCGTATTGCTGTTTGGTGGTTTTCGGTTGACGTTTTCTTTTAAATTGCAAATAACAGTTCTATTATAATTTTTATATTTATACATATAAATATTTAGATATAAATATAATTATATACTTAAATATAATTTTTTTAAATTCACCAATTTTGTAATTACCTTTCAACTCAGCCATTGTTCTATTTGCTTTAGTTTAGTTTTTTTTATATAGCTGTCAAACAAACCACAAAATAATTGTAATAATTTTCATGGCCTATACACTTTTATAGCTATACAAAATAAAATTGAATATTCCATTTTATTATAAAAGCCGAAATAAAATGAACCAAAAGGAATAGGAAAAAAATAAAAATTTTATTTTTCATTTTAAAAAATTAACATAACATAATAAAATAACATAAAATTTGAAATTGGCAGAATCGGGCCCATTAAAACAAAGTTTGGTTTTAATTTATTAAAAAGTAAGATTTAATTTATTTTTTTTTTTCAAATGTGTTTGTTAATAAGCAAAATTAGTTCGAAAAAGAAACACTGAAAAAAACTTAGATTAAATAAAATAAATTTTAAATAAATTTTTTCGTTTTTTGTTTTTTTTTCTCAGTTTTTTTCCGTGTGTATTTTTTTTTTTGTTTTGATTCTCTTTGGGATTTAATAAGGCATCTACCATATTTTTTCAAATTTTTTGCGATGAAATTGAAGGCTGTGCAACCCTTTGTCCAAAAAACACTGTTTTGAAACACTGTGTGGCGTGGTAATACGTACAGTGTTATTATTTTGATAATTTGAGTAAGATTTCAAAATCTAATCATTTATTTTTTTTCCTTTCATTTCAGGTACATATTTATTCTACGTAGAACGTAAAAAATTGTAAGTAATATTTTACCTAAATTAATTCGTACGAAGCCGAGCAACAACGGTTTCGTTAATTTGCTTCTCATACCATTTGTTTTTTTTTTATGCTACCAACTTTATTCTTGGTTTCTATAGAAGAAACCAAGAAGACGTATTTAAATCTTTGTCTAATATTACTACGTTGTTTAAGTCTTATGGCCTATTCACATGAAATGCGATTTTACTCGTACGAGTAAAAATGATCCACGGATTTCTCTTAAATTACGTCGTAAAATAAATATTAGCTACTTAAAAAATATTTAGTAAACAATTCCAAATATAATGGTATTAACACTTTTTTTAACAAACACACATTTCCTAATAAAAACTGCAAAAAATGTTTAAATCGCGGCCATATTGGAAAATTCGCGCGAGTAAACACTTTTTTGCAATTTTTATTAGGAAAATTGCGTTTGTAACGAAAATTTTCCTTAGTAATACATTGAGAATTGTTTATTACCTATTTTTTAAGTGACTAGTATACATTTTACGATGTAATTTAGGAGAAATCCGTGAATCATTTTTGCTTGTACGAGTAAAATCGCGATTTTACGCATGTTTCCGAAACCGATACTTATTTGTGTAATCTCGCTTATGTAAATAAGTATCCTTGCACTTATTTCCAATCTCTTTCTTACTCAAAATTCTAATTTATTTATCAATTTATTTATGATAAAATGTTTAAGCTAAATTTGAATTTACAAAATAATGAAATAAGCAGAACACGAGTGTTTATTTTTATTAAATCATCTCTCTCGTTTTAATGCGTACCGAGAGTTTTTCGCAAGTGGGGTTAAAAAAAGGAACAAAAATTCTAAAACTAAAAATTGTGAAACTAAAGAGGTAGCTATTGTGTGGCCGTTCAAAATTGTTGGGCTAAAATTTCATGTTAGTAGTAAACAAGTGTTACATTAGATTACCATAAATAATTCTCCGCTTGTTTACGTCACGTTTTGCCTTTTATCTAGACCATGCATTATGGCGGAATTTGACTGATTTGTGAACAGCAATAATATTTATGCAGTTTTTTCAAAATTCCGTCTAACAATCTATAACTTGTAACCTTGTTTTAAATGTGTTAAAAAAAAAATGTGTTTTCGATATAATTATGCTATTTACAACATATATTTGCTAATAGTTTTTAACATGTTCAAATCTGCCGGAAGCAATATTGAAATGACCATATTCTAACATGTGTGTCGATTAACCTTCGACTTCTGGCAAGGAACGCAAATTTTGAACCAGTACTCCGTATCTACATTCATACGGACCAGAAATATTTTGAAGCAATTATTTTGACGAACTGCTATGTGAGAAAGACCGTGAAACATTTCAAAAATACTTAGGCGCATTTATTTAGGAATGTAAGGACGTTTTATGTTGGTTGACGTTTCACACCGGCATGAACCAAAATCAGGTAAAAACTCCAGTTTGAGTTTCGCGCTGTTCAATTTTTGACCATCTGCTACTAGTGACTTTAGCTTATCATCCTATTGTTGAAGAGAGACTAATATGTCTAGATCGAGCGCATTTGTCATATAGCGAACATTTGAACTGCAGGTGGTCATGACAAAGTATTCGCCACCACATTGCTGTCACCTTTGATATACCTTATGTCAATTGTAAATTGGGCGATGCAGTCGAGCTGGCGACTCTGGTGAGGGCTTAAATGAGGCTGCGGTAGTCAGTGGTTTATGATCGGGGTTGATGAAAAATGTTCTGCCCTCGACAAAACACCCGAAATGCTTAATGAGGAAATTAATGAAAGCTGCACTGAATTCACAATTAAAAGGCTTGATTGTTATACAAAAATTCGTTTAATTGTGCCAATAGGATATTTAAGTGCTCGCGATGCTCAGATTCATTTTTGATTGAGATCTATGCATTTTGTTACCTTGTCCATTAAACGCTGAAACGTCTATGCTGCGTTTCTAAGGCCGTATGACATTATCATGAACTCGTAGAGTTCAAACGGTGTAGTAATGGTGGTCTTTTAAACGTCTTCCGGATTAACCGGGATCTGGTGGTAAGCATGCACGAGAACTATTTTTGAAAAGATGGTGCAGCCTAAGGGAAAAATTGTGGATGTTGTGGATAGGATATCGTCGACGGTATAGCCTCCACATGCTCACCAGTCGTTGCTGTCATGTTTTGGCACTAAGTGCAAAGATGAAGCAGCGCTATTGTAGCATGCACTCAATGGTGGTCATATGGTGCACTACATTATGTTTCACAGGGAGGTCATAGCGAGGATCTTTTGTTAGGTTCAGATATTGACGGATAAGTTCACCGTATAGTAGTCCATCAATGGTAAATAAACGTGGTATTGGATTAGTGGCTATTATACTGACAGATTAATTTCGTCTATGTGTCTATTAGACGCTTGTGTTTTACATTGACAACTAATCCAAACTTTACCAGAAAATCGGCCCCGATTATTGGTCTAGTGACTGAAGCTATTACAAATGAATGTCAATACTGATGACGCAAACCCAAATCTATGTGTAAAAGTTGGGTGCCGTAATTGCTAATTCTAGAACCGTTTGATACCACTAAACGGCTCTCTGAATCATTCAGAATTCAGCGTCGATCAGAAAACGTAATTTTGTCTTAGGACATCTAATGGTAAGGCGACGATTTTGAAATGTCCCATCGCTCGTCGCTTGTACCATAGGACGAGTTAGTCTTCCGGGTTCGATATAGCCTGTGCGTTTGGCTTTTGATATTATCAGCCTCACGTATTGCAACTATTGATCTTGTCAAATCCGGAAGGCGACTTAACCAAAGAGTTTTTAAAATCTTAGTATTTACTGCAGTCGAGCTACCTGCTTTCTCTTCAAGATGTCTGTAATAGACAGATGGTGTGAAGTCTCAGGGTTTCAATTCTGCCTTGCTCTGACATGGATTGCAGTGCGGAGTATGTCATATTTATTGGTTTGCTTACTACCGAAGATGACATGTACCAGTAGATGACGAAAATACTTTGTAGGTTGCAGCAACAAATATATTTTGTTTTAAAATTTTGATTTTATTTTCGACGAATATTTTTAATTTAATTTGTATGTGAATTTTGTTGTGCGAATTTGATTTTAAACCACGCTATTAAGGGCGTTATTTTTACCTTTATATGATTTTATTTGCACTATTCGCGTTACTGTTGGTGTCGGGGTAACCAATTGTATTCGGGGTCACCAATTGTAATGGTTGTTTTATCTAACTTCAATTTAATGAAACACAATCACAAATTCTTAGAATCGTTTTTTTAGTTTTGCTTTTAATTATTACTTCGAGTTCTCAATTATAACATTTTTTAAATATAATATAAAATATCAACAAAACTTCATTTTGTAATTTTGGTGAAATGATCACATATTGTTTGTTTGTTTCTATTTCTGCAATCTTTTTCTGGGGCTGAAGGCACCCCCAACTCTTTCGCAGTTCGCTTTTTACGTCCTAACTTGACGCAGTAGCCAAATCGAGGACGTACGGCTACAGGCCCATTTTTGTTTAAACCACCTGAACATTGCATTGCTTCATGCCAGTCTATGGTGCTGACATGAAGGATGGGTTGGCTCATGGATTCCGCACTCCCAACAGGGGTCAAAGATGTGTTTATCTTCATCACCGATCATAATCAATAATGAAAAATCCCTTTTGCATCCCCATCCTTATAGGGATTCGAACCCGGTACCTCCCGATTCAACCGCAGCATTTTTTTTTTCAAATTCATACCAATATTGCGATGATGACAGAGATACAACAATTTATAATCATTTCTTATTCTAAATACATGAATCAAATATAAAGAATACGATTAGAGAGAAATACCGAACGAGCAAATCCGTCATTCTATCCATATAGCAAGCGATATTGCATACTGGAACGCATTATAAGTTAAGTCCATAACAATTTCTCAAACTTTTAGATTTTAATTTTTATATTTGTGATTATTATATTTTCGATTTATTGGTTACACCATAACATCTCAATATGTTCATTTTAGTTCACCGATCAGTCAACCTGTTTAAGAACTTATTGAAGTTGGAAAATGTGAAAACTTATATCTTAAGCAACCCTAAGAAAATCGATATCTTCAGATATTTTCATAAGTTTTTTAATATTTTGTGAACGTGTTCTGCATTTTTTACAATTTTTCCAGCTAATCAGTTTTTGTTCATTGTTATCAAACTTGTGCTGCCATCTTTGTGTTGTTTAGTGATTTAGTGACCACACGATTTGTCGTAAGGTTTTACTTAAATTTTGGGCTATAATCAAGGTTGCTTTGATTTAGCATATCATACTGGGCCCCGGTTCTCTTTTTAAGATCTTTTCCTCGACTGAGGTTTTAAATTATAAATGTCATGCTTACCTTTAACATTTTTATCGCCTGGTTCTAATTTGTGATGGAATATGGGGTTGAAATTTGTCTAAGCTTGGCATGGGTGCTTTTATTAGCGAAAGCGTCGTACACTTCTTGAGATAAATTATATCTTTCTGATGTTGACTGATTACGGAGAAATAAAATACGCAGGGATAAACAAATAAAACATTTTAGGAATCACAGTGCGTGGTATCTGTAAAATTGTGTTCTATATGTTTCTGACAAAAAACTGTTCGAATTTAAAAAAAAAATTGTGTTGTGAAATTTGACTTTTATTTTTCATACCTATTCTATGAAGAATGCTTTTCTTTTAATTTTTTTTAGTGTAGGTTTATCGGTGTTATTATATCGATTGTGATTCCAACCATATTTTTCATATCTATTGTTTATTCTAAAATTTATTGATGTTCTCACCGTCAAAACCCAATAAAACATTATGAAAATATTTTGACACGTTTTCATAGAAAAACTCTTTCGAATGTTATGTTTATTTTTCAGTGAAAAGTTAATTCATTTTACTTTTGACGGAATGAGAATCGACCTACATAATATTGAGTGAGAATTTCATGATTTTGTTTTGAGCAAAAGATTTATTTGTTTCATTCCATTCTTTCTCGGAAACGAGAATTGATCTGTGCCACATTTGTATACCAAATTTAAATTTTTGTACTATGTTTGAATTATAACTAGTCGCTTTGCAGGATTCACAACCTAAGTGTCTCAAATGAAAATCTTTTTGCGGTTTCAAAAATAATTTATCTGTAAAAGTTTTCTTACCTAGTGCTTATGTTGGGAAGAAAGCAGTGATACGCAGAAAGCTCGTTTTATTGCTTAACACATTTGTATACAGGTCAGCCGATCTACCACTATACTAAGCATATGCGAATAGTAATTTTAAATGTGTACATATACTTCAAACAAAAGTCCACTTTATTTCATGGCCTGCTCTCATTTTATCTTTAGTTAGCTAAATTGCGATAGAAAAAAATGTTCGTCTAGAACATTTCAAATTGAAATGTTAATTAAATAAATTGGATTTTCTAAACAAAATATTGTTCGGTAAAATTGTATATACCATATTAATATAAATACAGCGGTAACACTCACCTTGGCCATATATCCTATTATATATAATTAATACGATAAATCTTCAAAGTAACATTCTCTAAATTTAATTTTGTATATAATTTCTGTTTATTTAACACTTCTTGTGAATACGATATAAAATAAAAATGATATTTAAAAAATGTTATAGATAAATCATCAATCAAATGTTCGTTTTAAAATTAAATAAAAATAAAAAAAAAAAACTTGAGACGCGAGAAAAGTTTTTTTTTTATTAGAAGCACGTGTATTTAGTTTCTTTGTGTACAAAGTATAAAAGTATGTAAGTAATGGATTCAATCAAAATTTCACGAAGCATTTTTTTAACGGAAATATAATTTTACTAAGGAAACCGTAATATTGAGATTGTATACGTCAGGCCTGAGATTCCATTTTAGAGATCCTAAGATTTGTAATATATTGCGCTAGCGCCACATTTATTTGTGCATTGCATATGTTAGGAAACAGGGAACGAGTTTCCGGTTCAATTAAAAAAGCTTTGATTTTGCAACAATGTGTATAACTAAACCCTTTTTAAAAACAGTCTGATGACCCGCCCGGGCAATAGACAAATTATGTTCCTTGGACCTTGAGACCTTCGAAAATTACACCTCCCCCCCCCCAAATCGCCGCTGATCCTTTTTTACTTTTTTCCATACTTTTTGCGTGCTGAGAAAATGCGCAAATTAAATGATTTTGGGAATTAAAAGCGCGCAGAAATTTCCGCGTGTGCGTGTCCGGGATTGACATTAACGGGTATACACTCAAGTCTCTAGGTACGGGGACTCGTCCTACGTGTATGTGTGTGAGTGAACGTGTGTGTTTGGATGTGATTGTGTGTATGAACCATTTATGCGCTTTCAGATAGAATTCATGAAGTCACACTGTATTTTTATGATAGTTTCTTTCATGAAGGCGTGTGTATGTGTGTGTGAGCGCTCAAATCGAGTTTTCACAACAAAAACAATTTTCGCGTTTTCCAAGTCAGCCGTGCGTGAATTATCATCCACTTCACATCTTGAATATTACTTCTAACATTTATAAGTTTTCATTTGCTATTTTATATTTTGTGAAACATGGGCAGTAAATGCGATCACAAATGCAATCATAGCGAAAACCGAAGGAAAATTTGTGCACCTTGTTGTCGGAAAATTGTTTTAAGTGGTAGAACATTGCAGTATTTTCGAATAACGCCATGTTGCGAGGAGCAGATACAAAGTCGTATAAATGTGAATTTTCGATTGTCCGATCCTTGATTTCCGACTAGTATCTGTGTGAATTGTCGAAGAATTCTAGATGAAAACTTATATCCAGAGAGCGCGGAGAACTCAAGCCGATCATTCAAAATCATGCCCAACTACGAAGATATTATTTTGCTGAAAAATACAAGGTACGGTGGTGAATCAAGTGTTGTTTCTTGTGAATGTTATATATATGCCAAACTGCACGTTGTAAAGGTGACAAAAAAGAAGGATAGGTGTACCAATAATATCACATTCAAAAATAACATCTGAAAATGGCATGTATGCTCAAAAATCTCCTGAAGCAACTGAAACTAAAGTGATGCGTGCGCCGGTAGAAAAATCCGGTTCGACTTTTAAAATTTATAATATTTGCTTCCAACGTACTTGTAGAGGCATCAGACATGTGTGCTGCTCAAAAAGTAAGCCTGCTCGTAAGAGAGTTAATATTGAAAAGTTTGTTGAGACTCTTCCTGCAACACAATAAGAACAGTTTTGTACGTCACTGGTGTCCAAAAAAATGCAGGCCACCGATAATAAGACCATGGTGAAAATGAGTACGGGAGGACGCAAAAGCAAAGATCTGAACAAGCAAGGAATAAACGCCCAATTTTCATCTGATAATTTATTTGATTTTCAAGTTCAGTCAGGTACTTCTGGTAGACAGATGAAAAAATTATGCACTTTCATTAGAAAGAATATCGGTCGAAAATCGGTTCCTATCAATTATTTAGCAGGAGCGTCAAAAAAATCCAAGGCATTAGATGACGTATATAAAAGTACTATTTTGAGTTTCGAAGTCGATAAAAATATAAATAAACAAGAAAGACCAGTAGTGTGAGCCGATGCCGAAGAAATATTAGAGTGTGTTTTAGTAAGAAAAAATTTAATTGGCAATTACGTTATTAAAGTTGTGGTTGACGGCGGTCAAGGCTTCTTCAAGATTTGTATGACTATTCATTCAAAAGATTATCTATGTAAACATAGATTCAGATGATGGTTCTAAAAAACAAAAATTAGACTCAAACAACAATGAAGGGAAGTTAACAGAAATTCATAAGTTGATAATGTTTGGTATCGTCCCTCTAATCAGTGAAACTTATGATAACGTGAAAATTTTATTTGATTTGATTTGAATAAATTCTATTCCATTCAAATTCTTGTCAGATTTCAAGTTTCTTCTGCTAGTAAACGGTCAATAAACGGCTACCTCGAGCTTTACTTGCCCATATTGTTTCGTGCGTCTTCAAGATCTCAGGAGTAGAAAAGAACTAGATAATGGGAAATTAAACAATGAGCGTAAATTAGACTTAAGCGATGTTTCATACTCATTAGAGCAAGATGTTTATAGACTGAAAACTTACGGAGATTTAGAATCAAACTACCAGAAATTCGTTTCACTTGGCAGTATTAAGAAACATGCCTCAAGGAGTAATGGTACAATAAATAAGCCGCTTTTTACCGAAGAATCGAGTGTTTCTGTCTTGGAAAAGTGCGTTGTCCCAGAGCTTCACATTCTACAAGGGTTTGTAAATCACATGTTCTGGGATGGGCTCGTACCTTTGCTAGGCAGGGATAAGGGGCTCAAGTTGATATCCAAAAACTATCACGGAGAAGTTTTTGAAGGGAACGCCTCTAGGAAGTTTCTTAAGGAACCAGAAAAATTGTTCGATAAAGAATGATGGTGGTGAATTAATCATGATACCCGACGTTTCTGCTTTCCAAGCAACGAACAAAATTGTAGAAGCTTGTTTCAGTATCAGGAGAAATGATGAATAGATGAATTGAGAAAAGCGGTCCTGGCAACTGGAATAAGTGAGACCTTGAAGATTCACGTAGCGATTCGCCATATAGAAGAAAGCCTTAGTTTTCTAAGGGAATGCCACGGATTCGGTCTCTGGTCCGACCAAGCGGGCGAGTCAGTTCATCATGAATTTTTGAAATTCTGGAATCGATGGAAGATCAACAATATTTTGGACCCACAATACTCCCAGTGATTGAGATCAGCAGTGGTAGCATTTCCCTCAAAACACATTTAATTCGTAAGAGAGGCTTCATTATATTATTCAATCATATAATAATCTTTGTACTAACTCCAATCTGTTACAGGACTAGGAAGCTGCTGTACCCTGCTGTACCTTCTCAGATATTCCGTCCATGTTCGATGAGACCTCTCCAATGCCCCATTTGTCTGTGGATGGTAGGCTGTAGTGTTAATTTTTTTAATTTTCAGCAGTTTGCACACGTTTGTAAATAGTTCACTCATAAAATTCGCCCCTTGCTCTGATAGTATTTGCCGAGGAGTTCCGAAAACACATATTATTCGCTCAACAAAAACTCGAGCTATGGTTTCGGCATCCTGTTTGGTTAGAGGAAATGCAAGAGAAAATTTTGTGAGATCGTCCTGAACGGTAAGTATGTATTTGTTATCTTGATATGATACAGTTATTTGCATTGGAGTTTTATTAAATCTGCAGCGTTTGTTTTTTTGACATAATTTGCAGGATTTAATTACTTTTCCAATACGAGTGTATACATTTTTGAAATAGTAATATCTTTTGATTCGCTGTGCTATTCGGAATGCACCCTGATGTCCACCTAACGGTTTAGAATGAAATTTCTCAATCACTTTATTAATTTCAGAATCATCAGTGAGATGTATTATTGTAGAATTCGTCAAATTTGTTTCGGTAGCTTTAGTATTTTGAGGATTTTCGGAATTTTGCCTAATTTCAGATTGTTGTTTGCTTTTCGATCGAGTTATGACATTTCTTTCTTTCGAAGTTGAAGGAAGTTCTTTAGATTGATCAGGTATAACTGCTATTCGGCTTAAATAATCGGCATTTTAATTTTGATTTCCAGGTTTGTGATATATCTTATAATCAAAATCTTCCAATCTAATACGCCACCTCATTAACCGAGAGGAAGGGTTTTTTAAATTAAACATCCATATCAATGGCTTATGATCTGTAATTATGGAAAAATGACGACCATACACATATGGGCTGAAATGTTCGCAAGCCCATACTATCGCCAATAGCTCCTTCTCTATCGTTGGGTAATTAAGTTCAGCTTGATTCAGCACTCGACTAGCAAATGCAATGAGCAAATCAAAATCATTTGAATTTTGGGATAGAACAGCACCGATCGCAATGTCGCTCGCATCGGTTGTAATTGTGAATGGTAAGGAAAAATCGGGGTGTTGTAAAATCTGAGTATTTAATAAACAATTTTTTAGCTTAGTGAAAGATTCATCGCAAAACGCATTCCAAATAAATGGCTGTCCTTTTTTTAACAAAATTGTAAGTGGTT
The DNA here is from genome assembly GCA_958295665.1 of Tipula vernalis. NCBI lineage: Eukaryota > Metazoa > Arthropoda > Insecta > Diptera > Tipulidae > Tipula > Tipula vernalis. Next base: position 216,246,610 of record OY282560.1, on the reverse strand, counting down.
TGGATATTTCTGAAAATTGTTTTATGAAACGGCGGTAATAACCTGCTAAGCCTAAAAATGATTTCACTTGTTTTTTATTAATTGGTTGTGGATAATTTTTTATTACTTCCGTTTTGTTTTGATCTGGTTTAATACCCTCTTCAGTGACTGTATGACCAAGGTAAATGATTCCCTTAGAGAGGAACTGGCATTTCTCTAGATTTACCTTTAAAGTTATGGATTTTGAAACAGTTGAAGACAGATTCTAATTTTGTTTGTTTTGTTAATATTCAAGATTATAACCAATCACTATCACGTCATCTAGATAAACAATACATTTTATACCATTTAAACCACTTAGAATAGTATTCATGAGACGCTGAAACGTCGCTGGTACACTTTTCAGTCCGAAATCCATCCGCTTATACTGAAAATGTCCCAAGTGAGTATTAAAGGCAGTTTTCTCTCTGTCTTTGGGATATAACAGAATCTGATGATAGACTTTCGCAAGGTCCAAAGTGGAAAAATATTTGGATTTGCCAAGATGATCCAAAATATCTGTAATATTTGGTAAGGGAAACACGTCGATGGCAGTGACATCGTTTAATTTGCGAAAATCCACCACAATTCTCCATTTCTTTTCTTCGTTTTCATTTGTCTTTTTAGGCACTAAGATTAATGGAAAATTCCAAGGACTTTTACTCGCTTCGATTATGTCATTTTCCAGCATTTCGGTAATCTGTTTGTTGATTTCGATTTTCGTAAATTCGACTTCATAGTCGTTTGTATTTACGATGCTTATAGTTACGAGATTATTTTTTGATTTAATGGTAGAATTCGCTATGTATACATACGCCAGACAATATTTGAGATGATTGGCAAACATAATCGACGTCGTTGAGAATATCGGAATGAATTGAAGTTGTTTTTTCTGAACGAGCCGGAATTAGAATAGAAGAGTTAGACATTAGTTTAAGTTGAATTGGAATATCATTCAATAAAATTTCAAAAATGTTATTAGAAAAATCTATCTTACACTTGTATTTCGACAAAAATTCTTTTCCAATATTACCAGCGCGTGATACAGGAAACGAACTTGACACGATTTGGAATGAATGATTTATGGATAGAGATTCCGATAGAATTATATTTGCTTTAAAACTAGCTATTGTCTCGATTAACTGAGTAGTTATTCCTTTGATTTTACATTTTCTTTCTGGGTAACAAAGTGTGTCATCAGCCAAGAAATTACGTTTTATTATGCTAATATCAGCCCCGGTGTCGACCAAAAAGAGAAACAAATTTGGTTTTAATACGTCTAGGTGTATTTCAATATATTTTTTATTGTTGTGTTGATTTGTAATATTAATTGAGTGAAGCTCTAAATTTGAATTGCAATAATCACATATCAATTGAATCTGGATTAAATTTATGATTGAAATAATTTGAATTATGATTTGCTTGTTTATTTTGTAAATTATTGTTTGTAATATTTAGATCTGGGAAACACTCTACTTTAAATTCTGGATCCGAACAAGAGTCTTTGCTGGAATTTCTGGAATGGATCGCGATCCATTTCCCGAATAAGATGGAATATGTGGTTTTGAGGTTTCATTATGTTTGTTTGAGTTAACAAACTGGCGTTTTCTGCAAATACTAATGTGATGTGCAGGCGCCTTACAGTAAGCACAAATTAAAGCTTTCTGGACTACAGCGATTTCTGGTTTTTGATGTTTTAATTCGTTATACCTGGTAAATGTCATATGATTTGGTAAAATTCTAGTAGCAACTTGATTTTTATGATCTGGGAATCGATTGTAACATTTCTCAGCGGAATGTCCAACTCGTTTGCAAATTTGACACTTAACTTTGTTCGATTGGTCATAAGAATTGAGGCTATTCACGGTGCTTTGGAGTCGGTTTAAAAAAAAAGTGCGGTGTCTCCGAAATTCTTTCGCCCAACGTTTGGACACCTAAAAAGGAGTACTTTCAGCCGCTACAGAAAAAAATCGAAACAGACGAAAATACGAAAAATAATATGCCTGGAGAAGATAACGCCCTTTCATGTGTGATGATGATTCTGGATATATATACAGGGTGTCATATAAATTCGCATTGGTTCATACACATATTTAATGATAGATATAGGGTTTCCGAGAAGGGTTTGGCAATGGATGTGATTCCTAAAAGCGTAAAAACACAACAAAAATAATAAAGATTTAGAGACGTTCGTTAGACCCGTTCTAAACCGCCTCGAGATAATTATAAAGAAAATTGGCATGTTTTGGTTTTGAATGAGAGAAAGAGAGCCAAGATTCAATGTTTACATTTAGTATTCCGGTAGGCACTGACGAGTAAACAAAAATCTGAAATCGCTGATTTTTCTATTTTCGAACAACAACATATTTTAATGAATGAAAATAATTTGAGAAAAAAAAATTACTAATGGCGTTCCAACATTGACGATACCAATGAAAAAAAAAGTGAACACGTATTATCGCAACCCACAAAATTATTTAGTAGATCTGTTATCAATTAAATGAATAAAATAAAATCGAGAATAAAGGAAATAATGTAAACTAACCTTAACAATACTTTTTTTTGATGATATCCATTGATTAAATAAAAAGCTGAATTCTATGATTGTATTCCATTGTTAAATATTGCACTACAATGAAATTTGATGGAAGCGGTAATCCATTATTGCTGCGATTTGTGATGATTATTAGATGTTAAAACACTGCTGCGACCTCGATGTCGTGATATTATTTATAAATTAAATAAAACAGGAACCCATGATTTTATGATAAATCTTGACTTAAGCCTGTATTCCATGAGAAAAATTGACTGACAGTAAAAGTAAACGAAAAGAGAAAAATAATCTGATGCCCCATATAAGAGACAAGGACATCGTTTTTTATTTTACAGCAAAATTGTTTTTCTATAGAATAAAAATCGTTGTCTTTGTCTCTTATATGGGGCATCAGATTATTTTTCTCTTTTCGTTTTTTTTTTACTGTCAGTCAATTTTTCTCATGGAAAACAGGCTTTATGATGTAATAGAATGTCATATATGATCCCATGGCATACTACGTAATGATGAACGGATGAAAATTTTATTTATACATTTTTTAATTTTAAATCCGTTTGATTGCCATGTGATAACAATATAATGGCAATAGAAGAATTGCTAATTTTATTGTGATCCGACCGTTTGATTTATTTGATTTTAAATAATGATAAAGTTGAAATTTTTATGATCCTTTACGGAATTGATATCGTACGATCGGTTGTATTATGGACAATCAACTGTAGTTCCGTTGACTTTGTTAATATGACGCTGTTTATTATATTTTAATAAAACTTGTATCGCATAATAAATTGATGTTTAATTACGTTTTTATGCATCGAAATCATACGTTTCTACACTTGTGAATTTAGTGTTAAAATTGAATATTTTATTGTTGTAATTAATGGTTTTAGGATAAACTTATGTTTTATATTGTGAATAATTTCTTTTTCATTTTATTATTAAATTGGAATAAAACATTTTCGCTTCACAATTTCACGAACATTTTCACGGACATTTTCACGAACACAATGTGTTTTCATATTGCACTATATACTCGCGTTAAAATTAGCATTTAATTTCACCTTATAACTGTCAATAAATAAGCCTTTTTTAACTAGCGGAATTTCCACGCCAAGAATTGCTGCTTAGAGAAATCAGACCGCTGTCAGCAAATTTTTGTTGTAATATGATTTTTGGTATGGACATTAATAAAGTATTGGATATTGCAGTTTAGAAAATTAAAAACTCAACAATTAACTATTCATATTTCATTTTATTTATTAAACTTTAAGTCTTATTTCTTTCTTTTATATATTTATTTGTACATGTATTTTATTTAATAGTTATTATATCTTTTATACATTTTTTGTTTTGTACAAGTTCGATAACGAAAGCTGACTGACCAACCGCCTCTTGATTAGACAAAATTGGTAATTTATAGGTTTTGGTGCATACAATAAATATACAAAGATGATGTACTTAACCAGTGTACAAGTAATTACATGAACAATTATACAGCCTTGGCCAAATTATAAAGCACCCCTCCCAAATTGCAGTATCTACAAAACGAATGAAGACAAAAATTAAAACTCAATATTTTTAGGAAATACTTTTTATATTTTATTAATTTTAGTATTTTGTAGGTCCTCCTTTGGCTTTGATGACAGCCAGGACTCTTTTATTCATCGACCGTACTAATTTTTCGCAGGTATTTCTCGATATATTTTTCCATTCCTCTGTCAGCGCACGTTTGAGGTCTTCCTTTGAAGTCATACTGCGATCCTTGATTTTTTTTTTTTAAAATTGACCACAAATTTTCAATGGGATTTAGGTCTGGTGACTGGGCGGGCCAGTCCATGACTCGAATTTGTTTTTTTCGAAACCAACTCATCGTAACGCGGGAAGTATGGCAGGGGGCATTATCATGTTGATAAATTATCGAAGAACTATCCGTTTCCCCAAAGATTTGCCAAATTGAGGCATTCAATGCAGCCTCGAGGACGGTAACATAGTTGGTACTGTTCATCGGACCCTCACAAAACAACAGTTTTCCCACCCCTGATGATGCCATACAACCCCACACCATCAGCTTACCCCCTCCATGCTTTACGGTAGGCACTATACAATCAGGATTGTATGCTTCCCAGACTCTTCTTCTTACGATGGTTGCGCCAGGAGTTCCAAAAATCTATAAGAATTCCATCAAATTTAACATAAATTTCTCTATTAATTCTTTTAAAATACATAGCACAATTTTTTTTTTTTTTTTTTGAGTAATTATTTTTTAATATTTATTTTTCATATTTACCTCAAAAGTAGATTCATCTGACCAAACAACTCTCGCCCAATCCACGTCATTCCAATGTTTGTGTTCTCGAGCCCTTCTCAAGCAACTTTTTATGTTGGTAAGTGAGAGCAAAGGTTTTTTTCTTGCTTTACAACCTTTCAATCCAGCTTGCAGGAGCCTTCTTCTAACTGTCCGTGCCGAAATGTGAACTTCTTGTTCTGTTAAATGCTCTGCAGCTATCTCAGCAGATGTTTTTCTTTGGTTTTTGAGAGATTTTCGCACAATTTGTCGATCGTCTCTTACCGAAGTGATACGATTTCTGCCTGAGCGTAGTTTATAGGCATAGTCCCCGGTCTCTTTAACCCTTTTCAATGTAGATTGAACTGCTCCACGAGAGCATTTTAATTTTTGGGATATTTTAATTTGGCTTACACCCTGGGAGTCCAACAACACAATTTGTGCCCTTATTCCTTCACTGAGTTGGCACGCTTTAGGCATAATTATCACAAACACACTTTTTTTCTCAAAAAACTTACGAAAACTCTTTTTGATTTAAAACACTTTATGTGAAGACTGCACACGATCAAATACAAAACTAAAATAAAAAATTTTTACGACGCTACAACTTCTTGTTAAGAACCTAAAACAAAACAAAAATTGGTGATTTTCAATAATTAAGGGTCGCATTCGGTGGGATGACTCGTTCGTTAACACCCATTGTATAGAAAGACATAATATTAATATATAATGCTAATAGATAGGGGTGCTTTATATTTTTGGCCAAGGCTGTATAAAGCTACAGTTTAGTATCAATAATCCATAACAGAGATTTTAAAAGAGTATAAGTTCTCTTTTTTCGCCCCGCTCTTTTTTACTCTTTCTTTTTTTTTTATAGTTTCCTTTTGTTCTCTATTTTAATTTTCTTCAAGATTTAGTCAGTATATTCAGGCATCTTTTTTCGAAATTAATGCTCGAATGCCGCATTTTAAGCCAATATAAAACTGCAAATTAATCAGCAATCTAGTACAACAATTTTGAAACAATAAGTTTTTTCAAACAAATTATACATTTCTAATGCCACAAATAAATAAATTTACATCAAAATTAGGAATGATAAATTCGAATTTAAACGTCTATATTCGTCGATATCCACGCTATAACTTCAACCTACACTTTAGTCATTGAATTTATTGAGGCTTAAAAATACCAAAAGAGACAAGATAGTTGTATTAGCGAGTTAATTGAGGTATATTAATTTGGCCCTTAGCATTTAAAAAAAAAACAGTGTAATAAATTTGTAACATCAGGGAGAGGGGGGAGGGGACAATATTTGAAAACGTCAAGAATACGAAAGTGTGGGATTCTTATTTGATTCAAATCAGATTCACTCGTTTCTTATTTAAATCAAATACGAATGATATACAGTCCGTTACAGTTGATTAAATCCAATGAAAACAATGTAGGAAATATCCTTGTATGATTTAATTTTAACCCCCGTGTTATTTGGATTTTTACTAAAATTTAAAGAACATTATCACTAAAATAAAAGGCTGAACATTTTTTTTTTTGTTTGAGTTTTAAAGTCGTACATTTTGTTATTTTGTTGGGAAGTACCAAAAAAAATGAATTTTTTTATTGTTACATGTGAATAAATCCACGCCAGAATTTGAATAAATACACGAATATTTTTATGAAATTATAATTTTTTTTAAATATTAATAATGAGTGCTGCCTCCATTCTTTGAAATAAGCTCAAATATTCTATCGGGCATTGAATCGTATAGCGACTTCAAATAATTCAAAGATATGTCGGCCCAAGCAGCTTTGATGGCTTCAATAAGCGACTCCTTATCATTATACTGCTTATCCCCTTCATAAACCTTGCGAGAAAGTCATCCCCAAACGTTTTCCATAATATTTAAATCAGGATAGTACGGGGGCCATTTAAGTAAATCAACGTTTTTCTTGGAAATCCAGCCTTTTACAATCCTTGCCATATGTATAGGAGCGTTATCTTGCTGATAAGTCCATTTCAGTGGTCCGAACAGTTGGAACTTTGGAAATGCTAAATCCAAAATAGACAGACACGACTTAGCTGTCATTTTTTGATTTTGAAAAGCTAGCTCAATCCCACCGTAGTATGAAATACCTCCCCAGACCATAACCCCTCCTTCTCTGCTATGATGTCGATTGGGAACTAGCTCTTCTTTGCGTAGGTTATGGAAATTATAGTTACAACCATCGGGCCCCTCTAAATTGAATTTTTTCTTATTCGAAAACACGACTTTATGCCACTGGTTATTCCATGTCATATGCTCTTTCCCAAATTGAAGCCGATTGTTTTTTCGAGTTTCGTTTAATGGTGGCTTTTTCTTAATTTTCATCCGTTTAAGATGTTTAGCTTTCTGTATGGTGCGACGACCGGTTTGTACACAGACATTAACACCGGCTTTCTCCTTGATTCTGCGAGCAGAGAGAGCAGAATTAGAGGCAATACGAATTATTTTACGCTTATCTACCGTTTTTAATTTCGAAACAGAACAGCTTTTCATATTTTTGCCATAGTTTTCAGGATTTCTTAAATAATTTAGCACAACAGTGTGACTTCGGCATAGTTTTTTTGGCTATGAATCGGCTCGAATGTCTTTGACCGTGGTCAGCATATATTTTTCCCTTTTCAATATCGTTTAGGCTTTTGTTTTTTACCATTTTTTTACAAAACAATTTACAACACTAATTTAATTTTTATTTAATATTTTTTATTTTAATAAAACTAAACAAAAGAAAGGAAAATGAACTGGATTTATTCACGTGTAACAGTAAAAATGAATTTTTTTTACCGTGTTTAAATGAAAAACAAAAAAAGAAACATTTCCAAAGCCAACTAGCAAACAAATGTTTAGTCATTTGATTAGTGATGCAACCATTTACCTTTCAGTATAGAAGAAACAATAGCGATAGAATCCAAAAGAGATGAATTCGGGAATTCCCATTTTTTTATTTAGTGGATTTAATCTGCTATAACGGACTGTACATCCATAAATACCATACATTCGAATTCATAACGTAGTCAAAAATAGTTCCCTGGATAACACCAAAGAAAGAAGGCACTGTATCTATATTTTATATTTGATTCATAGGTAAATGGCATTTCATTTCCACTTTAATTTTTGTACATACAACCGAATAATCGAACAGTACTAAAATAAAAACACTATTTTAGATTATAGGAATTTAATTTAATTTTAATTTAATTTTTTTTTAGTTTCTATTAATTATATAAAACCGGGAAGCGGTTGGCCGAAAAATTTAACTCACTGTACAATTTGCCGCACTACGGTCTCAGTAGCTAACCAGGGAAAACTTGACTAGAAATCGGAAAAACGTAAGTTAATAAGAAGGGGAGGGAGGAGAATGCTCAAATTCACTCAACTCGTTTTTAGTACTTTAGTTTCTGCTATTAAAAAACTGTTCACCGACTCGGGAACCACACAACGAATTTCTTCTGTTATAGCTCCATATTGCATTAAACATATAGTTAAATTAATTTCCAAAATTGAATGAAACATGGCGCAACAACAAATATTCCCTGTATTAATACAATTCTTCTTGATAATTTGTATGATCACTTTGGACCAAATGAGACAGCTGAAACTATTACAAACATTCGGAGAGATTAATCGAACAAAGAGATGGCAATGTTTTCAGCATGTTAAATATTGAAACCGGTAGGAATTTAATAAGTATCAGCCGCCCAGTTCATAATGCAGTAAAACACGGTTACGAAGCTTTGACTTTTGATATTGAAGGATTTTTGCTCAAAATTTACAATTATATTGCTAGTTATACCATAAGAACAGAAAGCCTAAAGTCATTTTTTTCTTTTGCTCAAATAAAATACTGGAGTTTATTAAAACAACAACACAGTCCACTGATTTTGAAAAAAGAATTTTGAAAATAATCTAACTAAGGCATATTTACATCATCCATGAGTTATGTTTAAGTTCCATGAAACTACCTTAGAGCTGGAAAGGGAAAACAAATCAATTTTTTAAGATAATGCAATGTTAAGCTTATTAATGAGTAAATTATAACATCGCCAATAGGACGCGTGTTTATACCGCTCCAAGTGAATTCAATTTTACGTAAATTAATAAGAGACGGTTATGAAGCAGATGTTATTGAACGTAAGCACTACCGTATTGAATCTTACGAAATTTCCGTCGAATATATTGTGGGCTAATCAATTTGAAGAATTTTAGTGCTTTCAATTGATGAAATTATATAATTCCCCAATGGGATGCTGTGAAAGATACAGTAAAATATATGTATGCTGATAAAATATTTGTAAAATTACTGATTCCAAATTATTTGACCAGTTTCACAACCCACAAACAGTTATTAGAGAATATCTTGAGAACTCAGAATACATGAGGTTATTATCAAATGACAAATGGGTGAAATATTTTTTTACAACCGGTCCAAAATGCTAATATGAAAAGAGTGCTTCTTGATAATTCCGCTAAAGAAGTCTTATTGATAATTCAGAGCTCAAATAGCTGAGAAAAATCTGGCTGAGGTTGTGGCGCTTCAAAATTATGTGATTTTGTACAGTTGAATTAAAATATGATTTTATGTTTATTTACAAAACTCGTCTTTCTCATTTTCGAAGAATTTCAGCTATTTTTTTTTTGATAAATGTTCTTTTTCTAAATTCGCATTATGGATACCCTAACAGTGCCTCCTGTTCCATCCACTGAGAATCCGAAAAAAGGTCAAATTTATTCAAAGTGAGTATTTCTGAGACTAAACTCTCCAAAATTATTTTAAAATATGCCCAAACACAGTATTTGTCATGACCTAAGTCATAGCTAATAACAGTGAATGATTTAGTTTCCATATTAGTCCAAAAGCCAATAGGAAATACAGTTACTAGACTACTCGTATATGTAAAAAGAGTAGCTTGTATTTTATCCTGTTGGAATATGGAATAATTTCCCGAAATTTGCTTAATATCTCGAAAGTGTTTCGATTGAATTTTGTTTACGTGAAATGCTTTTTAATTTTCGGAAATTGTAGTCACAAAGATTCGATTGGTTCAGATGCCAGTAATCTTTATTTTTTTTTTTGGTCGAAATTTTTTTTTTCCCTCATTTTTCCAAAAAAATTATTGAGTCTTACTGCTCTTCACCAATTAAACACTCTTCCATCAACCAAATTACATTATTTATTTGGTAAAAAGGTAAAGTATTTTACCTCGATTTCATGAAATTTTCAGTAAAGCGAAACAATGCTTTGAAAAGTTCTGTGAAAAAAATACGAACATTCAAGATTGTTTTGAAGGATTATAATAGATAATTTAATGTCTTATCCTGTAAAAGGGTTTCTTACTTAGTAATTGGTTTAATTAATGACAACATTTATTAGGTTGCTCTACATTTTATGTTATGATATGTGAGATGCTATTTTTCCAAGTTAAACCTTATAACGTTTCAACTAAAATTAAAGCATTTCATACATTGAATTCATTATTAACGATTTTTTGTCATAAATTATGAATAAAATCTTTTGATTTGGCATTGTGCATGACCATTTCACAATAAATGTTTACTATTCATAGTTTCTAAATAAGGATTTAATATTACTTATATTAATAATGTTTTAAAAATAAAATGCGTGTTTGTTCTTCATGTCTAATGAAAAAATAATGCATATTTATTTATGAAATTAACACATGAATTACATATATAATTTTATTGATTTATGCTTTGTATTGCATGCAATTCGTGCACGGTGCATTGTTCTGCATCTTTATTATGATTTACATTCTGTCAAAAAAGTACCGGGAATCGTTAACTCAAAATGCCTGCGCTGAAGGGATTTAAATTTTTTTTTTCTAGATTGGTAGGACTGTCATGATGCCAACTTTGAGCGCGATCTTTTAACCAGTTTGTTTACAGCAGTTGGTTAAGTCAGTCGACCTCATTAGTGTATGGCGATTTTTACTATGAACGACATTATGGAACAAACAGTTTCTCTTAAATTTTGTGTTGCAAACGAAATTTATTGTGCTGATGCGAAAAAAGTGACCGGAATTATGGGAAAAAAAACTTATGGATTTTACACGACGATAACGTGCCATCATACCAAGCTACGGTTGTGAACGAATATAAGGTCAACAACTCAATAAATACCATCAATCAACCACCACATTCACCTGATTTAGCACCAGGTGACCTTTTACTGTTTCCCAGACTCAAGTTGCTACTCTGTGGAACCCGTTTAGACTTCATTTAAGGCATAAAACAAAATTCGGCGCGCGAACTGAAGGCCCTCCAGGAAAGTGGCTATAAAAAAGTTTTTGGTGATTGGAAAAACGCTGGCACATGTGTATATCCTCGAATGGAGAGTACTTTGAGCGCGACAGAATAAATTTTTATGATTTAACTTAAAATTTTTGTTTTATTTAACAATTACCGGTACTTTTTTGACAGAATTTTGGCAGTTGTTCGCTGCTTCTGAATAATAATCCATAAATAAACGAATGACTTATATATGTATTAATATAATCGTACATTCTTTTATGCTATAATATGCACTAGTCATTTAGTTAAGATGTATAATTTCAATTGCATAAATCATGTACATATATGGTTCATTTAAGTGGGAAATTGAGCAGATTTTTAGGAATTTTTTGAAGGGGAAGAATTTTAATTTTAACGAGTATTTTCCATTTTTTAATCATTAGAAAAAATTGAAAATTTGACAAAGGTATAGCATGATGAAGCCACATGGTCGCGTAGGCATTTTTTTACGGTGCCAATTGTAGCGCCATGAAAAATGATCTGAAACAGAAGGGCAAAAGGATGTGGTCAGTATATGCCTGTGGTCGCTTGATAAACCTAATGTTTTAATAATAAGTTAATAATTGTAGAAATGGCAGACATAAAATCAAAAAAATCGATATTTTCGATAATTTTTTTCTCTTCGCTGATCAATAAAACTAGTTTATTTTGAGAAATTTAAAATACGGTTAGATTTCACCAAGTGCTCTTATACGTTATGAAAACGTGTGCAAAATTTTAGCTCGATCGGTTCAATAGTCTCTGAACATAATCTTTGGGACCGAAAAGACACCCTGCTGCTCTTTACTTCGTTTACTTGTGCTCGACTCTCGGAAATTGACTCTACATATTTACAAGAGCTTTGAGTTTTGTCCTAAGTCATAAAGTTTCTCGTATTCTACACATATTAAAGTAACTTTTAAAGCAAAAAACAAAATCGTATTTTTGAAGGTTCTAAACGGTTGTCCCCCCTTAAAGGGGACGTTTTGATTTTGTGACAGTTGTAAACAGATTTACAATGAGTAAGTGAAAATTTTATGTAAAATAATGGGATGTGGGTTAGTATGAATAAACCAGCGCAATCTCATATTTCTTATCGCATCAATGTTCTGATTCGATTGTTATGCCTGTTGTCGATCAAACTCGAACAAATTGCGCTAGTATGATGATTCAAGAAACCGGTATCGAACTTGTTACATCTGCTGTACATGCGGTCATATAATCAGCGATGCAAAATCTTTTGCCCTCTACCAGAACCTTCGCTGAGGTGACATCACCCTCAAAGTGTTTCATTGTTACTGTGCCTGCAGTTGGAAAAAAATATTCTCAATAGCTTAATGTTTTCCAACAATTTTGGGGTAAATGTCATTGAACCGACAGTATAGTTACACATTTCTAAATTTGATCCTCTTACTACTAAAAATGATATATCAATTATGGCTAAAATATTCCCACACAACACAATATTGAATTGTTGGAGTTCATTTGCTAAAAAATCGGTATAAAAGCTGATTTACTGGTAAAGGCTCTTGATCCAAATACTTCGCCGACTAGGGTACATATTCGAGGATTTAATAATAAAAATAGTCGGACAACATTGCCTCCACGAGTGAAATTTCGGACAACTGCAACGGCCAACAGTACAACACGTTAAATTATAGGTTACATAGTAAATTTGTTTCAGGTCTGCAGGTAAATGCAAATTGTTCTATAAAAACTATTTTAAATTTACAATTTTAGTCCTATTAGACTTTTCTAAAGCGTTTGATTGTGTTAATCATGTTATCTTTTTGCTTCAAAAGTTAATGTTATATTATAAGTTTTCTAATTATACTATTTTGTTGCTTCATTTTTATTTGAGAAATCGTAACCAATTCGTAAAGCTTGGTGATGATCTTTCTGGCATAAGTAATGTAATTGCTGGGGTGCCTCAAGGATCAATTTTAGGCCCTTAACTTTTTTCCATTTATATAAACGACCGACCTTGGAATATTTTAAATTGTCGGTTTCATCTTTACGCTAATGATTTGCAACTGTATATTGGTGGTGCCTTGTTAAAGGGGGTAGGGGGGGGGATCATTACGCAACTAAAATGCATATTTCAGGAATATTTCAACATGAGCCAACTAAAAGTAAAGCTTTATTGCTTACTAGAAATAATTCGCACAATATTGCACCTGTGCTATTTTTGAACAATGATATAATCTCTTTTGTTCCAAAGGTTAATAACCTATGGATTACTATTGAATTCAAAACTTACTTGGAATGATCATGTAAGTTCTATGTGGCAGCGTGTTAATTATGGTTTATATTTGCTCAGACTAATAAAAAAGTTTTGTCCAGTTGACTACGCATATACATATCTTCTTAAAAGTTTAATTACATACCTACTTTCAGATATTGTGATGTGATATTTTCTAATTGTGATAGTTCCTCAAAAAGGTTTCTTAAGATTACGTTTAATAATTGTGTGAGATATGTTCTTGACAATCACACGTTCAATCCTTGGATGCGACTTGTTTGAGTTTTACTGATATGGAACTGCTGCCTTTATTTTCCGAATAATTAAATTGGATGTACTATTACGGGTGTGGGGTTTAGTGGACGACCCGTAGTAAAATATTACCTTATTATGTGTATCCTTGTCCACAAGGTATTGTCGTTACTTGCTTACACTTGTTAATTAAGAACACATTTTATTTTTACATTTATATTTTATATTTATTTATTTTTAATAATTAAACATTATAAAATGTCGATTAAGTTCTTTGTATTCCCTGTACAATCTTGCGTGTGCGAGTATAAAAATGAAGTTCGTCCTCGAATTCTGTGTAACGACTTTTTTCCCTTTTCAAACTGTTTTCCTTATTCCCCTTTAAAGCGCTGCGAGAGGCGTCACAATTTTGATGAGCCAAGGTGAAGTAGAAACATGTCTAATTGTGCATTTATTTATCGGTTGATCACCTTTGGCTAAGTTGTAAAACCGTATACCAGATGCGTAAAAAGGCGATATAGAGGTAATTGTTTTCTTAGCCACTATGATTTCTCCATCGAATCAATTCCAAATTCACCACACACACACACACAAGTTTCCGATACAGTGCAAATGATGTCGCTAATGTTTCTGTGAAGCAATAAGTGTATTACTTTCAACCAAAATGAGTTAGGTATTTTATTTGGTTAACGGCTAGTCAAAGCAACAGCAAAAATTAACCAAAATTTGGTCTACTTTTTTTCGTGTATTTTCTTGTCAATTCGACTGTTGTGGCAGGTATTGAAACTAAAAATTTGGTTAAGATTTGTTTAACCACAAATTTTTTTTTTGGGTTAAGCTAAACCATATTTTAGTCTATCTAGTACGATTGTTGTTGTAATTTTTTTAGTTTTGGTGTAAGCAATACAACTAATATTGAATATATTTTCATAAGAATATTAACAAGTTTACTTTAGCGCGTACATATACTTGGCAGTTAATACCCAACTACTGAGATGAGGACTTTAGAATTTGGGTAATTAAAACACGAATGGAATAGTTTTTGTAGTTAATATTTATTTTGAAATTAATGCTAGCCTTTTTGTAAGTTGTATAACTGAATTAAAGAAATATAAGTTCCATTAATAAATTTAAAGCAGTTTTGTTAAAATTGGTAACTTAACAACTTTTGTTGTATATATTTAAGTTAGTTATTATTAATAATAACTGTGACATAATTCTGATTAATATTTTGTACGAGTTTATGTGCATCACTTAATAATCTTCTGGTCCCAATAAAATTAGTGCCATTATCCGTATATATGTTTTCTAGAACTCCTCGTCTAGCCATAAAGCGTCGCAGAGCGGCAAGAAAAGCCTCACTAGTTAGATTGCTGACTGGTTCTACATGTATAGCCTTGACCGAGAAACATAGGAATATACACAGATAGGTTTTGTTCCCCCTCTTCCCTTTTTTGTAGCGAAATGAATTGGACCGGCAAAATCGATCCCGCAATTTGTGAATGGTCTCGTTGGTGTAATTCTTTCGACTGGCAGGCTTCCCATCAATTGATTGTTGGTTTTACGAGCATATCTGGTACAGGTTACGCATTTACCGATTATTGTTCTCACTTTTATTCTGCCTTTAATTATCCAATACTTCTGTCATATCAAATTGCTGGTTAGTGTAGGACCCGCATGTAAATTTGAAAAGTGTATTTCCCATATCAGGCTTTCTGTGAAAATATGATTAAACGGTAATATAATATGATGTCTATTTTCATAATCGAAGATTGCGTTGGATAGCCGCCCTCCCACTCTCAATATGCCAGCTGTATTCATAAACGGAGCTAAAGATAATAGGTTTGATTTATTATTCACGATCTTTCTGTAGATTTATAATTTCTGCTATGATTGCGGTGTGCGGAAATATAGACCATTCGGGAATCTTCAACCTCCTTTGCCTTTAGTTCGCCGGAATTTCTCACATATGCAACCACTCGTATTATATTTTGCAGTTTTGATTTTCGTTCAAAAAGATTATTCAACCAATCGTTTTGTAGCGTAGCTTGAAAAGAATGTATTTGTGGTTTGGGTTTACTAAGTTCTGCCTCAATCGCCGTTTCATCCGTTGCAGATTCAAAATCGCTTGAAGACCAAAGTTTTTCTGGTAATTTCAACCAATCAGGACCGTGCCATCATTGCTGAAATTTCACTAATTTTTGTGGATGTATGCCTCTTGAGCCATGTTCAGCTGGGTTTTCTTTCGATTTTACTTGTGCCCAATGTTGTCTAGGCAATTTCTCCAAGATTTCTCTGGTACGATAGACGAGTCTGTCCATGCGTAACAGATTGCGTTAGTTGCAACCGTTTCTCTCACCAGATACATAAGTTTTGCCAATAAATGCGCCGCACATAACTCCAGTCTCGGTAGTGAGATCCTTTTCACGGGCACAACTTTAGTTTTGAATGTTAACAGATTCACCAATATTTGCCCACCTTCATTTATCACCCTGCTCTACACAACAGCGCAGTACGCTACTTCACTTGCATTTGCGAATCCATGGATTTGAGTATGCATAATGATTTACGAAACGCGGTATTTTGACCTCTTGAAAATATGTGAATGCCTCCCTGATGTTTCTGTAAAACTCTCTATAATGATCAGGTAATTTATCATCCCAGTTCAACTTGAGAAACCAAAGCCTCTGGAATATTGTTTTCAATAAGATTATTGCTGGAGACAAAAAACCCAACGGGTCGAAGATGCGAGCGTTCTGTGAAATGGCTTTACGTTTTGTCACTGCGATATTCCTTTCGGGGCCAACCTTGAATATAAACACGTCTTCATTCGGGTTCCAATTTAGTCCTAAAACCATCACAATAGCAATACTACCACTACTGCTTCATTCCATTGTTGACTTGCCGCTTTCCTCTCCACATAACTTTTCGATGTTGGATCTCCATGATCTCAATAGAAATCCTCCTTTTTGTAATGCTTTGATCATATTGTCTTTTAATCGACTCGCACTTTCTATGTTTCGTGGCCCCAGACAAAAAATCATCGACATAGTTATTGTGTGGTGCGTCACCTCCTCATCGCCCGTATCACGAGCCAACTGCTGCAGAGTACGGATTGCTAGATACGCCGAACATGATAAGCCGAAAGTTTTCCTCTTTTTTAATAGTAAAATAAATTCCTAGATCTCGCTGTTCTAAGATACAGTGAGCAAATTTCATGCAAGGGAATAACAACCACATTCAACTTATTTTTTCAACCACATGCAACTTAATCATTTTAATGGACCTGAATTCTTAATGAACTCAAGATAATAATGAAGAAAATGGTGTTTTGGTTTTAGTTTGTCCTTGAAACAGCTTATCATGAATTTCTATTTTACCACAATCAAACGTTTTTATTCTTTTATTCCGTTGATCTAAGCATATAAGTTTTTCTTCTTCAATAAATATTTTTAAAGAGTGAACTGATTTATACTTCATAGTGCCTTCAAACACATCGTGCATTAAATCACAGTAGAAATTTTCGGTGACATAAAATGTATTCAGTGAATTAAGAGACTACCGGTCGCTTTAAAATCGTTCAGTTTAACATCATTACAAAAAACAATACATAAGATTTTGATTCTAAGACATTTGGATTTACTATTTTTATGTAATTTGCAAAATCTACGGAAATAATTATGTTTGAATGAACATGAAAGCCCTAAAACGGTTTTCAGGGCTCAGTAATCTCCCACAACTAGTCCGAGAACAAAATAAACTTGTTTACTTTCGCCGAAAAATTCTAAAGTAAGACCGTTTGTTTCTAAATCATTTAGTATATCTACAAATTGAGGAAGAACTTTCGTAATCTCATAGTACTTTAAATATAAAGCACAGACTAAATAATAATAAAATGCCGGGAAATAATAAAAAATGCGGAAATAGTTTGAGATCTGTCGTGGCGTCCAACATAATTTCCGTTTCAAAATCATCGTAATAAAGCAAGTAAGGAATTATTATATTTGGACATGTCGACCAAATATGTATTTATAGAACTTTTCCATGGGAAATATAATTGCTTAAGCTTCTCTAATAAAAATTGGATACGATTCCTCTGTTATGCTTAGGGTACTATAAGACACAAAATATGTCGATTATATGTGGAATTATGGGTAAATAACTTAATAACTTCAGATGTTTAATGAACAAAAGTATTTATTGTTAATCACAAAGTCATGAAAAAACACACATGTTCTTAGCTCTCTTCGATAGATCGAATAATCATAAAAAAATCGTGTGTACTTGAACAAACCATAAAAACTAACTAGTGCTGCCATCTAGGGAATAAACAGCGAGTGATATCCATAAAACACAATTTAAAAACAACAATTCTGCCACTCCCACTGTTTTATGGAATATCAAAATTATACAAAATCGAACAAACAATTTTTACAGAAAAAAAAGTATGCAAAAGTTATGAATCCTCTTCAAGTTTGTAGCATATTCTGTTGCGATGAAATTCGAAGATTCTTCTTTCCAAGGGTTTGGTGAGGATATTTGCTGGCTGTTCCTTGGTGTTGATGTATTTGAGTTGAAAAACTTTCTTGTCATACTGTTCTCGGATGTAGTGATATTGTACGTCAATATGTTTACTTCGTTTGTGAAGAACAGGATTTTTAATCAATTCAAGCGTACTTTGATTGTCAATATAGAGAGTTGTAGCTATATTTTGATGAGGATAGATTTCTCCGATTAACTTTAAGAGCCAAACTAAACTATTTCCTTGACTGTTTGAAAGGCTGCAATGTATTCCGAATAAGTGGTAGAGATGGCGTCTGTAGACTGTCTTTGAGAACACCAGCTAACAACACATCCACTCCAAATAACTATAAATCCTGTAGTTGATTTGCGTGTTTCAATATCTCCTGCAAAATTCGCATCACTGTAGCCACATAAGGATAATGTTTTCTGCTTCTTAAAGTGCAAACCATAATCAACAGTTCCTTTTAGATACTTCATTATTCTCTTGACTGCATTCCAATGCAATTTCGTTGGTTTTTCCTTATATCGACTAACCATACTGACCGAAAAGGATATATCTGGTCTCGTACCTTTTAATAAATAAAACAAGATGCCAACAGCTTCTTTATAGGGAGCAGTTGTTAACTCAGTCTTCTCATTATCATTTACATTCAACTGTTGATGTGGATCGGCTGGTATTGCAAGAGCATTTGCTTGCTCTAAATTAAATTTATTGAGAATTTTTCTTGTGTAGGCACTTTGACGTAAGAAAATAGAGCCATCGTTTTGTCTTTCAATCTGTAAACCAAGGTAAGTATCAGCATCGCCAGAAGTGATATCAAATTCTTTCTGAAGTGCACACAAGAAATCATTCACAGTCTCTTCGTCGATTCCAGCTACTAGTCCATCATCTATATAGATGCTCACTAGGAGTATTATCAGATTATTTTTGATTAACATGTATATACAAGGATCAGCCTTTGATTGTTTGAGTCCTTAGTCTGTTAGAAAAATTTTTATTCTTAGGTTCCAACATCTAGACGATTGACGTAAACCATATAAACTTTTTAGTAGCTTACATACTCTTGTTGTACCATCGTTGAATCCTTTTGGCTGCTTCATGTATATAACCTCCTCTATATCACCATTTAAAAAGGCAGTCTTTACGTTAAACTGTTTGAGTACTAAATTTTCTTGAACGATCACTGTTAACAATATTCGGATGGAGTCGAACCTTACTACAGGGCTAAATGTTTCGTTGAAGTCTATTCCTTCACGCTGAGAGAAGCCTTTGGCTACTAATCTGACTCTAAATTTTTGTATATTTCCATTCGTATCAGTTTTTAATTTATAAACCCACTTATTTTCAACTATGGTCGAGTTCTTTGGTATTTCAACGAGCTCCCACACTTTGCTGGTTTTTAAGGAATTCATTTCCTCCTCCATAGCTTGTTTACACCCTTGTGCATTCGTACCATTTACTGCTTGTTGAAAAGTCAGCGGTTCTTCTGGGTTTACAATGCAATAATCACAGACATTATCTAAATCTACTTCGTAGTCTTCTAATTTCTTTGGTTTATTTAGTTTGGATCGACCTCTTAGTTGTATCCCTGTACTCCTTTCGGCTTCTGGCGTACAAAATTTCTCATTTTCTTCTTCTGAATCAGATATTTGGTTAGGTAACTCAAGACTTTCTAAATTTTCTTCAATTTGCTCGTCATCTTTTCTTTCAGCCTGACTATTTTTGAATTGTGTATTTTCTTCTTCAGGGAGATACGATAGTGCTTGATTTTGATTTTCTTTAGTAGATTCCATTAATTTTCCTGTATAGATATTATATTGTTTACTTTTTGGATTGTCCCAACATTCTGCTGCCCAATGACCAGGTTTATGACAAAAATATCATTTTCCTTTGGAATCCAAACTCTGTTACCTTTTACATTATCGCCGTAGCCTACAAAGTAACCTATTTCCCCTTTGAGGTCTAGCTTCTTTACTTTATTTTCAGGCAATTTCACGTAAACTTTCTCTCCAAATATATGGAATTCCTGAATGGTCGCTTGTTATACCAAATTTCATATGGTGATTTATTCTTAATGCTACTGGTTCCTGTGCAGTTCAAAATATAAACGGCAGTGTTTACTGCTTCTGCCCAGAATTTAAGTTCAAATTTTGCAGCATGTAGCACTGTACAAGCAGTTTCTACAAAACAGTTCTGTTTTCACGTTGTATTTTGCCATTTTGCTCAGGGCAATAGACTACTGAATTTTGGTGAGAAATTCCATATTCTTTCATCAATTTTGTGACTTCTTGATTGACAAATTCCAGGCCATTGTCAGATCTAAAAATTTCTATTCCTCTGGGGCAATGTTTTTCTGTTTTCTTTATAAAGTTTTTTAGACACTCCAGTACGTCTGATTTTGCACCCAAGCAATATACGGTTCTGTAATGTGAGTAATCATCCTTTAATTGAAGAAAATACTTTGCACTTGTGAATGACTTTTCTGGTAGTGGTCCACACACATCTGCGTGGATTATTTGGCCAATACGACTAGTTTTTGTACTGCTTTGCTGAGGAAAAGGTAGTCGATGGATTTTACTCAATGCGCAAGGCTCACAGACTATTTTGTCATCTCCTCTTGGATAAATGTCATAATTTTTCAAAATATTTTTAACTTGAGTGTAGTTTTGATGAGCTAATTTTTGATGCCATTCTTGAAAGGAACTTTTCTCAGCAATACATGCTTGATATTCATCAGCACTTTCTTTGCCATTTTCGATTGGCATTACCTTAATTTTCGTTTCAAATAATTTGTTTTGTCTCTCACCTACAGCTATGTTTTTGCCTTCTTTATTGAATTTACAGATTCTTTTATCAGCTTCTAGAGTTAAATTTCTATCCAAGGCCACACCGCCAGAAAAGAGATTGTATTTCAGCTTAGGCACATAGAGTACATTTGAAAGGTGACATTCTGTCCATTTTTATCCATTAAATGCTGAAATGTTTATGCTACCTCTATTTTTGCCTGAAATGGTTTCTCCGTCTCCAATTTTTATGTTGATGTCATCTTTCATTGGTGTGTAGTTTATGAGCCACTCTAGTTTATGAGTCATGTGATCGCTCGCTCCAGTGTCCATATACCAGGCCTCGACTGTAGTTTTCGCTGTCTTTTGTATTGAGGCAAATGCTTCGCTTATAAGAGCTTCACCTCTCTCTTCTCTTGAAACTTTGGAATTTTTAAATTTATATTGTTTACTTTTTGGGTTGTCCCAACATTCTGCTGCCCAATGTCCAGGTTTATGACAAAAATTACATTTTCCAGGTTTTCTTTTTGTATTTTTTTGGTCATCGTTTTTATTCTTAACATACTGAGTATTTTTGTTACCAATACTATTCTTGGAAAAATGATTCTTACTGCTTACTCTTACATTAGAAGCAAGTGCATTAACTTCTACTTCTCTTTGACTTTGTCTCATCTCTTCAATTATCAATCTCGAGGTTAGGTTGGCTAACGTTCTATCGGTGGTAGCCGTTGATTCCCAGGCACTGATAAAATGGTCAAAATTTGGTGGCAAAGTTAGGAGAATTTTGGTCATTGCCCCCTTATCTTCAATTTTCTCTCCCATTGCTTGTAGTCTATTAGATATATCTTCAATTTTTGAGATATGTGCTGCAATATCATGTGAAGGATCTTTAGCCAATGTAAACCACTTTTGCTGTAAAATGTGGATTGTAGATTCTGATTTTTGTTCATATATATTGGTTAGCTTTTTCCACATTGCCTCAGAATCCCCCGAGGTCAAAATATGCATCATCGTTTGTTCAGATATTGTGGTAACGATTACCTTTTGCGCCATCCCGTCGGTTTTATTCCATTTACGTATCGCTTCGGCATTTTCCTTTTTCTCATCAGCCGTCGCATCTGTTGCCACGGGTGCAGGTTGTTTGTTTGTGCCATTTACTATGTCCCATGCTTCAATTGACTTCAAAATTATCTGAATCTGGAATTTCCATAGATTCCAGTTTTCAATTTCTTGTAATTTGCTTACTCTGGACAATTCTGAATCCATCTTCTTAACAATTTTCTTCGACGGTTACAATTTTCGCTTCACACACGGCTGGATATAACCTCACAAAATTTGTCTTATTTTCACTTTTATTTCCGAAAATATTACCCAAAACACGTTTCTGGGCCCATAACCTGTCGATTATATGTGGAATTATGGGTAAATAACTTAATAACTTCAGATGTTTAATGAACAAAAGTATTTATTGTTAATCACAAAGTCATGAAAAAAAACACATGTTCTTAGCTCTCTTCGATAGATCGAATAATCATAAAAAAATCGTGTGTACTTGAACAAACCATAAAACTAACTAGTGCTGCCATCTAGGGAATAAACAGCGAGTGATATTCATAAAACACAATTTAAAAACAACAATTCTGACAAAATACCACTAAGGTCATCATCATCAGCATCACATACTACGACTAAATCTTTTTTTGGATCATAATATTCTAAATTGTACTATTTAAAATATAGTTTTTACAATTTTCGAAAATTTGCCTACACTTTTCATCCCAATTCCACAATGTTCCTTTCTGGGATAACCGATAAAAACTACCACATTTTTGATTAAGGTGTTGCCTCCATGTTCGGCAATATCTTATCCTTGCTAGAACCTAGATGGAACTTCGTGACCCAAACACGTAAATTTTTCGAGAAAAAATTGGCATTTATCAAAGTTTATCTTTACGTTAAGTTTCTATAGTTGTTCCAAAACTCTTACCAATGACTCGTATAATTCTTTTAAAGTGCCTGAACTATATTACTACGATTTTATCAATTTGTTTACAGTGACCGAACAGTCCATACATCCCCTAATATTTCCATCAGATTTCGGCACTATCACTATTTGTGACGCCCATTCCGAATACTCTTCTTCCGAATACTTTTTCCACAATATCAGCCTCTTCCATACTTTTTAATTCCTTTTCAACTGCTTCACTGCAACTGCATGGTAATGCATAAGATTTGTGGAATACTGGAACAATACTGTCTACCATGTATAAGTTAACCACGAAACTATATATTGCTCCACTAAGGTTAGCATCGAACACAAACTCATTTTTTTTTAATTTTGGAATTATTTGCTCCCGATATATCTCGCCCTCATTTATAAAATTTACTTTAAATAATTCGCGCCAAATTGGAAACAATACATGCATTCAATCCCTATACCGCACAAAATATTCATAAGCTTGTGAGTATCGATCACTATCAAATCCACCACAAATGACTTCCGTTTTCCTCGTAATTCGATTTAAACCTTAATTTTCTCCATAACTAAAATTTGATCACTAGTTAACACAGACAATGAAACGATAATCCGCCAATTTACATAAAATGACACAAGCGCCCGTATCAACTTCCATTTTAAATTCTCTATTTCCAATAGACAGGTCAAGATATTCTGCAAACAGTAACTTAACCACACGGTTTCTTGTCACCGAATCTATACCATCGTGTACCTTTTTCGCTATTTCATCGTTTAAATTCCCATAATCACAATATTTGTTCTATTTTGAATGTCTGACAAACATAAATTAACAAACATTAAATCGCTACTTTTACCATATCTACTTGTAAACTTACCGGGATGATTTCTAAAATTAGTCGACTGTTGATGGCACAGCCCTCTCGTTGAAAACCTTTTGTGGATCCTGATGGATACTCTCTCGCCTTATGCTCCATGCCTTGGACGAGTGAAACATTTAATATCACTTCTCCGCCTTGATTTGCTAACATCCCGGGTGTTGCTTTGTCCCCTTGACGTATTTTGGTATCTGGAATCTCTACTTTGACCTTTATTGTACTTAAATCTGCCATTAATGAGCAAAGCTTTATATCTAATTCCTATAATCATTTGGTTCCTTAAAGCCTTATTTTTTTAACCCGCAAAATCACATGGCTCAGCTAACGTTATCAGCTCAATCACGAATTCATTTACTCTCAATCGCCTTCCTTGTTTGATTGATTGATGATTGGTGTTTCGACCAAGCCTAAAGCAAATTTACCGCGGAATACACCGGCTCCACCTACAATCCTTTTACATACAAAATAACCGAAGGACAGGAAAGGAATGTTAGTTATTATTAGAGACTCGTTTCAGCCACCAATGGCAGTCACAGTATAAATTGGTTATAATTCTTTTTCTTTTTTTTATTTATGACAAATTGTTAAAAGCATATAAGAGGCGCTATAGATTTTTTTCCCTTTCCTTTTTTTGGGTTTCTTCCTTATCTGTTTTTTTTTTTTTTTTTTGCGGTTTGAGGATGGGGTGAGATTTCATTCCATCAGCATCATTTTCCCATGCGGTCACCCAAATTTGTATTAACCATAGAAAATGTTGCTTGACATTGTTGTGGTAATTATTACGCCTCTTCTTTTTCGTCTACTCGCCTCCCTGTTTACTGATTCGCATTCCTTCTGAATCGTTTTTCCGAATCGAATTGCACTCGTAGACGTGCTTGGTGCTGGAGCAAATAATGATTTGCATTTTTCCATAACCATACTTCATTTCCTTTGTTTTTTTGGGTAAGCCTGCTTTATTTAATTTTGTGGTTGCATCGGCTCCAATCAAGATGCTTAACAATATAATATTTTAATTCTTTCCTCCGACAAATCGTTCATTTCAAAATAATGCTCAAGTCTCTCAAGTAAACGGTTCTAAGAAACTAATTGTTTTGCCGCCATCTTCGTCGCCAATTTTATGTTTCTTTTTGTCTACATCTTATTATCAAGAAAATTCAATCTTTCTCTAGTGAGTCAAATTATAAACTGTCTTTATTTCGCTTTTTCCTTCTTTTCTTTATACAGTGCTCAAATTCAATTATTTTTATAGTTGCTTTATAGCAACACAACACCTTCTTACAACAAAGCTATACAAGCAAATAATTAATTGCATCAAAATTGTGGTATTCTCGTAAAAGTCAACTTAACATGTGAATGTTACTAATTGAATATTACACCTTAACATGTTACTATGTATCGTGAAACAACACGTTTATTTTTGTTGTGGAATATGCCTAATGCGATTGTTTATTTTGATTATCCATTTTGATTTTGAGGATGTAAGTGACCATTTTTTTAGAATTTTGATTTTGAAAGACTTTTAAGTGAATATCCTGCCATCTAATGAGCAAAAGTTAAAATCGCGGAAATCGTTGCGAAAATTTAGGGACAATAAAAAATAAGAAAATTAGGTATTGTGGGCCACATTTTTTATTATTCTAAATGAAAATTTAAATAATTTAATTCAATTCATCTTGATTACTGTTTTACATATTGTTGTGTAAGCATAATAGTTTTGTTGTTTTGCTATGTGAATATTTAGAATTATATCCCATGTGTCTGTTCGCTGGAAAAAAAAGATTAGACACACAATACAAAACATTAAAATAAAAAGAATTGAAAAATAAAGTTATTTGTTTAAATAACAAGCGAAAAAAAAACAAAAGAAAATATGTATGTATGCAAATTGAAATTTACCCCACAGCATATAGTTTTCAGAATTATTATTATGAAAAACGTTTGTGAATTTTCTAAAAAAAAAAAAAACATAAAAAATTGTCTTCTATAACAAGTCTACGAGCTGTATTATAGATGAGACACGAAACATGTTTGTTCTGTGTATATATAGAATATACGAAAAAGTTGTTTTGTTATCATTTCTATAAAGCACGAACACGATAAGACAGATATTTGTATTATGTGTGAACACACAAGAGAGGATCTGAGAAGAAAAACCTCTAATTTTATTCAAGTTTGTTTTATTATTTATTTCCTAATAATATGATGTGAAGATTTCTATGTAGGTTCATACATTACAAACATACACACAACTTACGAAACAAATTGAGACAATCATATTATTATAAATTAAGTTTCTACATTTATGTTCGATGTTTATCTTTAAAATTGTGGGTGTACCATATTCCGCATGTACGTATGTATATTAGGTTTGTCGTACTTACACCCAAATATAAATGAGTCTATCGGTGGGTATAAATTTAAATTATTACTAAAAAATTAAAGCGAAATAGGTAATATGTACTTTAAAGTTTGTTTACGTGTAAAAATTTTCCCAATACATACATACATACATATGTATCCCCTTTTTATTTTTTCCAATGTATTTTGTGGAACATGAAAATTTAATATTTTGAATACGCATTCAAACGAATACTTTCCATTTTATTAAGTAATGTTGCCTACATTATGAATGGATAGGATATAGGAACATGTATAATATATACACTTACACAAAACACACACATACACATACAAAATAGCATGAATATATATGTTCATGTAAAAAAATTAAAGATTCAAACAATTTTTTTACAAGACGTAACAATAATTTAATGTAATAATATTTAATTCGCTAACCTTTGACCTTTTTTCTGTCAGCTATTTTAGCTTCATATACATATTTCTACATATATCTCTTGACTATTTACACGTTATGTACAACATTAAGTCGACAGGTGATATGGGGTGAAATACCATTAAAATTATGAACTGCGATACATTTTGTATTAATTAAATTTTCATATTTGCAAACGTATTTGTAACAACAATAACAATAAATTATCTTTTATAATTAAATATAAAAAAAATTTTAGAACTTTTATAAAATTGTATGTATAAAAGTTAATTTTAATTATAAAATTTTAACTTCTATGCGGTTTAGCAAATGTTTATTTTACTTTACAGTTAGTCGGCAGCTCCTCAATTCCAAGAAGTTTAATTGAGTTTTGCTATGTTGGCTTAGTTATTTTGCTATTTTTGATAGAAGAAAAATATTCAACATTGTGCGTAGAGATAATATAGACAGGTTTGTTGGCAGACATCAATTATGAATGACATAATTGATAAAGAATATTTTCGTAAGGATTTTTAATGATAAAAAAATTAATTGAATTATTTTTTATACGTTATGGTTTAATTTTTGGTTTGTAAAAAAAGAATAAAAGGCAAAATTGGATTAGCGGCTGAAGTTCTTGCGACGAAGTAACTAAACTGTCTTAGATTTTTTGAAGCTGTCATTCTAACGTATGTACGTATGTATGTACTACCAGAAATATAGTAATCTTATTTTCGTCAGTAAGCTTTCGTACTAACTAATCGGTTTAGATTCAAATGATTGTATTTTAGTTAAGGTCTACTTCAAATCTTTAAAAAATGTTCTTAGCCTTCAGTGGTGTAGATAAAAATATTATAAAAATTTTACATAGTTATCCTAAATAAAATAATAAATAATGATCAAAATGTATTATATTTCAGTTGTAATACAAAAAACATTCAAAATGATTATGATTTTATGTTATTACAATCATATTTCATGTGAAAATTAATATGTAGGTGTAAATTAAATTGGACGCCTATGGAAACAACGTCTATGTAATTTTTTCAAAGGCAACTCGATTTAGAATTCATAACCAAATCGAGTTGCCTTTGAGATAGATTTTGTTTTTCCGCTGTGAAAATAATTTTTTATTTAACAAATATTACAATTGAATACAAATTTACCCAGTTTATGTTTGCCAGTTTGCCTCTCGAACAGTGAAGTCTAATAAAAATTAAATCCTATTGTGATACAAAATTTATTATTTGTTTTGTTCTACAAATTACATTTAATATTTGTCTAACGGGAATTTGAATAAACTATATAAGTGAAAATTAGTGAAGTGCGTGATCGGTCCCCCATTATGGGGCTTAATAGAGATGAGTCTGTGGATAGACAATCTGAACCTATTGGTACCACCTTATCATAAAAAATTAAAAAAATAATAATGGAAGTGTATATAACGTTCCTACTAGTCAACGTTTTGAGTTATTTAACACAATGAGTGAATCTCAAATAAAAACAAAGGTTTCTAAGCCCAAACCAACTAAGTTACCACCTATAATGACGCCTGCGAATTCAGCTTTAATCCATAAATATATGGAAAGTAACGAGATTAAACAATATCTCATCAAAAATTTAAAGACCGGTAGCAAAATTACTGTTGAAAAACTCGTTGACTTCAATAATATTAAACAATGGCTTGCCGAAAACAAAACAGAATTTTATTCATTTACGATGGACAACCTTAAATTGAGTACATTCATATTATATGGCCTTCACACTATGGAAGACAACGAATTTTTGAAATGTTTATCGGATATAAATCTTAAACCTAAAATACATAAAACAATTTCAAAACAAGGTGCCACGTTATACTTAGTATCATTTAAAAAAGGGGAATACAACCTTAACCAATTGAGGAACCACAAATACGTTGCTCATACTGTAGTGCGATGGGATGTTGCAAAACAGACGGCGGGTAGGGTCACCCAATGCAGACGATGTTTCCGTTATGGTCATGGTGAAGCAAACTGTCACATGACTTGAAAATGCAATTACTGCGCCAACATTCATAAGGAAGATGATTGTCCATTAAAAAATAATACGAATAAACATATTTGTACCAACTGCCAGGATAATCATCCGGCAAACTCGATTATGTGCCCTAAACGTGAGGAGTATCTTCAAATTCGAAAACAACAAGCAAGGCGGAATCAAATGCAACAATCTCATCAAACAACATCACCTTCATATAGTTTTAACTTAAATAGAGATAACTTCCCTGGTTTAACAAAAGAGGTAATACCAAATTCTAACTATACTAACTCTATTAATAATTCAAACACTACTTATGCTTCTGCCCTTTTAACTGAAGGCTCAGCTAACCCGAATATTTTGTTTAGTGCGAACGAACTCTTAACAATTTTTAAAGAAATAGGGAATGGAATTAAAAATTGCAACTCTAGAGCAGAACAATTTATTAGAATTACCGAAATAGCTTTAAAATATGCATTTAGATAAATCATTAATAATTGCCACCTGGACTGCACAAAGCGTTCGACCTAAAAAACTTCAGTTACAACATTTTTTGACCAAGTATAATATAGATATTATGTTATTGACGGAAACGCATCTTAAACCACACTTAAACTGTTCTTTTTCAGATTACACTTTCTATAGAAACGATAGAATTAACAGCTCATTTGGAGGTGTTGGGATCTTAATAAAATCGAATATACAACATTCACTTTTACCGGATCAAAACTTTCAACTATTGAAAATCTCGCGATATCAGTTAAACATGTAAATTGAACTTCCGTTCGAATTACCGCATGTTATTGTCCAAAAACAAATGGACCCATTTTTAAAAGCGAAATACAAAAATTGACTCAAAATCGCACAAACTACATTTTAGAGGGCGATTTTAATTGCCGACATCCCATGTGGAACTGTGTCAGGTCTAATGAAGGTGGTCGGAATCTTCATAATCACAAAAGTAGCTCTCAGAATTGCTCTATCGTGGCACCATTGGATCCGACCTTTGTTAGACCCAATTCTACTCCTAGTATTATCCATTTCTTCTTAACAAACCAACCAGAACATATAATGGAAATTAAAAGTCTACCTGAACTGGTATCAGATCACCTCCCAGTCGTATGTGCTTACAATTTCAGTCTAGCTTATAAAAACCCAATTAACTACCGATTTAATTACTCCGGCGATGATTGTGATACAAACAGCATATAGAGGGGTCACTAAATTGAAATTAAACTTCTTCTGAAATTGACTCCGTGACCGTAAAAAATGCTAGAGACAACTCAATTCCTGTCACCCCATTGACTAACATAAATAAAATAAATTTAACAGAAGATATACTGGCTCAAATCAAGCTCAGAAATTGTTTAAGGCGCACACGGCTTAGGACCAGAAGTAGAACTGTTAAAAGCTTTGTTAACATGCTAACCAGAGCAATAAAACATGAGATCTTAGACTTACTGAACAAATTCTGACAAGCCCAGCTTATGGGCCTTGAAAAGGGATCCAAAAAATATTGGAATACTTCTAAGTTTGTTAAAACGAAAAGAAGACCAATACCGCCATTGCAAATTCAGTAAGATGAAACCACAGTAAAACTATTGCTAAACTCACAAAAGTGTACAGCGCTCGCAAATACCTTTCATTATGTTTATCAATCCACTCCTAATTATTGGTCCATTCATGAATGTGATGTCAATATTAGCTGCCAACTATTAATAACTAACTATCATCCACAAGAATTTGAAGAAATTCGTTTAGAAGAGCTATGTGATATTATTAAAACCCTACGACCGTATAAAGCATCTGGGATGGATGATATTCTTAACATTTTGTTAAAACAGTTGGCAGACTGTGGTGTTAAAACTCTCCTGCTAATTTTTAATAGTTGTTTAAAATTGTGTTATTTCCCAAATTCCTTTAAAATAGCAAAAGTTACTCCAATTCTCAAACACAATAAGGAATCCAATAATCCTGAACACTATAGGCCTATAAACCTTCTAAGCTCTATAAGCAAGGTTTTTGAGAAACTTATCAAAATTCGATTACAATCATTCATGGAAGATAACGAATTCCTTATAAATCAGCAATTTGGTTTCAGATCTGGGCATTCTGCGGTACATCAAGTGCACAGAATAGTACAATACGTAAGGGAAAATCGTATCAATAAAAAATCCACAGGGCTGGCATTGTTAGACCTCTATCGGGCTTTTGATACAATATGGATCAACGGTCTTATCCACAAAATGACAAAGTGCAATTTTCCGAAATACCTAATTAAAGTTATAGATTCTCACTTAAAGAACAGGAAGTTTTATGTACAAATATATAATGAAAAATCCAGTCTAATGAATATTCCTGCTGGTCTCCCGCAAGGTTCCGTATTAGCTCCTCTGTTATTTAACATATTTATTAATGATATTCCTAGATTTGAAGACTGCCAATTAGCTTTATTTGCTGATGATGCTGCGATATACTACTCCAATGTTCTCGCCAATAACATAATATCCAAACTAAACGGCTATCTAAATGCACTTAACTCTTATTTCACAAATTGGAAACTAAAGATAAATACTAGTAAATAGATAAATCGTGCACCAGAAAAAATTCCGCAGCTGCCTTTAGTTCTGAATGGTGCTCAACTTCAATGGAAATCGGAAGTACGCTAACTAGGCCTAACTCTTGATCCAAAGTTGACCTTTGGGAACCATCCGAACCATATTAAAGAAAAATTGTTAAAAGTCCTATATCCACTTCTAAATAAGAATAGTCAACTTAGCTTCAGAAATAAAATACTACTATATAAAGTAATGGTTTTGAGCGTTATTCTGTATGGTTCACTCATATGGTCCAACGCAAAAAACACAAATAGAAATAAAATTCAGATGCTTCAAAACAAATGTCTGAAATTGATCCTAAAAGTTCCTATTCGATATAGAACGATAAGAGTTCATCGTGAAACCGATATGAGGTTTATAGATGATTTAATTTCTGAAGCTAGACAAAATTATTATTGCCATCTGACATATAATGTTAATAACGAATTAATTAATAACTTAAATTAAAATTGAATGTTTAGCTTTTGATTAGTTTAAGTATTTAGGTTAAGGTAGAATAAGATGGCAAACTACTAGATTAAATATTCTATTTAAATTGTATTACGATGTCCCCCACATATTTTATAACTTAAAGAAATAAATAAAATCCTATTTGAAGTAAAGCCAAGGAGGTTAAGCTCAAAATTTTAGTTACTAATTAAGTGTAAAATTACCCTTTGTATTAAATTATGCCAAATAAATAATAGTTAAAAAAAAAAAAAAATACAAATTCATCTAGTAATTTATCTACTTTATATTAAATGTTATTAACTTTTGGGCTTGACACATTTTGCGAATAATGTATTGGCCCCAGAACACTTCCTTGTGAAACTCCAGCCGATATTTTCTTTAGTTCGGAGTAAATCCTTTTTGTGTTTTACACGAAAGTGTCGATCAGCTAGATATAACTTTAATATCAGGTAAAACTGCTTCGGCAGATCTCTATCTACTTTGTATTCTAGGCCTCGATGCCACAGCTTGTCGTAGGCTTGAGATACGTCCAAGTAGACACTTGAGCATATTTTTTTATT
Organism: Tipula vernalis; assembly: GCA_958295665.1. Lineage (NCBI taxonomy): Eukaryota > Metazoa > Arthropoda > Insecta > Diptera > Tipulidae > Tipula > Tipula vernalis. Next base: position 216,214,353 of record OY282560.1, on the reverse strand, counting down.
TTACAGAGCAACTTCAATTAAATCTTTGATTCTGTGCACTTGATCTATGGTAGAATGAGTTTTCTTACTTCTATTACAGATTTTAACCTCTTGAGTAGTAGCTTTTGAGTAGTAACCTGTGCGATGTTTTCTTGTTTCGCGGCTTGTTAGGTTTTAGAATCATTATGACCTTTGCCACCTTTCGCCACTGGTATGGAACGTATTTTAGTCTGAACGCTGCGTTGATTACTTGCAGTAATTTTTGAAATCCTATCTCTGGTAGTGCTTTAACTATAAGTCCAGTGATTAGGTCATAACCAGGGGATTTTTTGAGCTTAAGTTGTTGTTAATGTCATCTTTTAGCTCTTTTATTGTTACAGGTCTTATGTTTTAGTTAGTTATCCACTTGATTTACTGGAATTATATTTTCTTAAGCTGTTCGCCTTGAAAGAGGTGGAAATATATCTTCAAGGTAGGATCCAAACAATGCAGCCTTTTCTTTGGCACTTCTAGTCCAAGATCCATCGTCATTCTTGATAGAAGCTATTTGTACTTTAGGCCTTTTAAGACCTTTAGTTGCTTTCTGTAGGGAATAATTAGTGTCCTTTTTGCCAGAAAGGCCAGCTAAGTATTCGCTAATTGATTTGTGCTTGGTGCTCGGTTCCTCTGCCAGATTTTTTGCGCTTTCCGTTTTTCTCTAACCAGATATCCCACTTCTACTGGATAGTTCATGTGATTTTCCGTTTGGTTCTGAGTAGGAGGAGTACTCTGCCACGCTGCTTGTAGTATACTGTTGTCCAAAAGCTCTAATTGAACATCAAGTTGTGCAGGAGTTTTAATTAGTACTTGTAATTCAGTATTGTCTTCGACTAGGTTCCGGAAGAGATCCCATTTTGTTTTATTATTTGTTAACCAACGCAAATTTTCTTTTTTGATAATGGTATCACTGAGTGTCATAATAACAGGCGTGTGGTCAGATGAAATCCCTTCACAGTTTTCGACGTAGTTTTCAGATACCCCTTTCGTTACAAAGAAATCTATCAAATCTGGTATCTTATTTGTATCTGCTGGCTAATAGGTTCATTTACCTCCAGACAGGAATTCGCAATTAAAAGCCCGATCAGCTGCAAACAGTACCTTACCCTTGTGGGTTGTTAGTCTTGATCCCCAATATGATTTTTAGCATTAAAATTGCCTCCGATTATGAAGTTAACACCGAGCGATTTCTGGGTAGATGGCGTGGTAGCACTGTATCCTCGAATTCTAACAAATGAATCTTTTGTCAGATTAGATTCTGAAATTAGGCATATATCTATCTTTTTTAATTTTAGAAAAATTTCTAACTCTGGAATTTGTTGCAACATCCCATTTGCATTCCAATTGGCGATTCTGAATGTGTTATTCGTCTTCATAAATTAGTTACATCATGTAAGTGATTTCATTCACTGTTTCTTGTTTATTTAACCTTTGGCCGTCTTTCTTGTTACTTACTGTTTCCCGTTGTTGTACAATTTGTGAGTATGTTTTTTGGCCTACTATTACTGGGTTTTTTGGACATTGATCTATTACTGGGCACCCCACGGTTTAGCGGGCTCAATCGCGTTTTTTGTTTCTCAGATTTTGTTTCCTGGGTACTTCAAATCCTCTATAGTTAGCGGCATGCTCTCTTTTACTCTTTATGCATTTTGGAGGCGGATTTTTTAATAAATTATAAACTTGGACGAGATGTTTCTCCTAACATTCCATACATGTATTCTCACAAATCCATGGCATTTCTTACACTGGGATATTACTATTAAGCCCGTGGATTTTCTTAACTTTTCTATTCTAATTATCATGTTAAGGGCTGCCTTGGTATTGAAATTTTGCATAAACAATGGAAGTTTCCTTTTATTAATGTTGATCCCTTGATCAGTTAATTTTTCCTTTTTTTAGGATATTTACCAAATCCTCTATTTTGAAGCCCCGGTGTTTAAGGTTTTCAATTATATCCTGCTTTGTACAGGTTGGGTGAATACTTCTGGTTATCGCTTTCGTATGTGTTCCACTTCTTGCCTTCATCTGTCAGCTTTTCATCCAAAGCTCTATAAGTATCAATATCTGTTGTATTGATTTTCCATATATTATTGTTCAATGCTCCAATTCTGTAATCTTTTGTAGTCACCGATTTCATTAATGATTGGATAGTACGATATTCAGTTACGCTAATAACGTTGTGGTCAATTTAATGTGTATCTGCTGCTGATAATGCCGCTTCGGTCAATCGCCGTGGACTGTTTCGAAGTCATTCCCGTTGATTCGTTTTCTTTTATTTTTGTGTTTCCAATTCGTTTTACTTACTCCAGTTTGGAATAATTAAGACTAAGTTACTTGGAATGTCGAGAATATAGATAATTTTGAAGCAGACATAGGGAACTGCAGGACGGATGAGCTCGCTCGGCACGGTACGACTCTCCAGCTGCAACCAGACAGTGCAAGTCTTAGCAAAGGAAACGTGGACTAACACCCTCACCCGTAGTATTGGGTATATGTAAAAGTATATTCCGTTTTTCTAAATAGATGTCTTTCTTAATAGATGATGTAATTGTTCTTATATGTATTGTGTGAATCTGGTAATACATGTTTTTGAAAAGTCTCTTCATAACCTCAAAACGTAGTATATGTCATTCGATTAAAATATATACAACACAATGGAGAGTTTTGTGCCAAATTATCGTCTTTTGCGGGAAGTTTTTTGTATTTCAGGAATCTGAATGGCATTACTTTGACCTCAAATATTTCCTTATCCAGCAAGTAAATACTCGGTTACTTGAATAGTCAAATTTTGCCTAAATTACCCAGTTAACCGGTTTGCCATCCCTAAAGGGTATACACATTAATTACTATGGGATCATTTTTTTGCTGAAAAAATTGTGGTGTCAGTTTTGATTCAATTTGCATTCAAAAAATAGACTCGTAATCGTGCATTTTAGGATTTTAGGCCTCTAAATTTAAATTCTGGGTTCTAAAACTTAACAAGTAGAAACAATTTTTTACTGACTGTGCATCAAACTTATGGAATCATCTAAATATAATTCTTCTCATAGAAAATATTTCCTGGTTCTTTTATTTTTTGGCATTCTCTATGAGTATTAATTTCTCAGTTGTCAAACCGGAATCGGGTTTCCTGAGTTATATTGTATTACGGAATTGGGGTGCTGGCCTTGAAATTCCTTGTTAAACAGACATAGATATTTTTCTTTACGATATCCAAGCTGTTATTGGAGAAATGGAGCCTCATTTATGTGAAAAAATAACGAAAAATTTATTAGAAAAGGTATCCTTCTGAGGTCTTTCTTAATCGGGGAAAAAAATGTCATCATTTTTCTCCTACGACACTAATTTACTTTAAACTTTGCAAACATTGTTTCCAACCATTTTTTGGTTTAGTGAAAGCTGTCGATGTATTTTTGCAGAATCTCATCGCAGAATTCTAAACCATAATATAGATTTTCCTAATTTGTAGAGTCGTACGCCTATTTAAAAATAAAAACCCTTAACGGACGCAATTTCGACGAACGGAAGTCGATATTATTTTAGGTAATTATAGACTACTAAAGTACTGAAGACTCCAGATTCTACACTCCAGTATGAACTGATTTTTTGGAACAGTGACTTACGTTCAATTCACTGAACAAGCGGCTCATAGCGACCTTCCTCTATGTTATATTACAAAGCACTATATTTTCTGTGCGTTTTGGCTCCTTTCATAAAAGAATATCGAGTAATGCGTTCACCTCATTTTTCTTTTATTAAATTGCTACAGATGCCACTTGAAATGGATATACGAAATGTATTTTTTTTATTACAAAAACTTAATTCAATCAATATAATCTTATTATGTCAATACTCTCACATTCATAATAGATTAGTAGGCTTAGAAATCACAAGAAGTTTCTCTCAACTTGAATTTTGTGGCATCTTTAAATTTAATTACTAACTTTATAAAATTGAGTGCTCATCTCAATAATATAAAAAAAAACCAGATGTGCGTCTAATTTACGGGGAATTCTTGTTTTTTTTATTCTATTGAAGAAAGCGGGTTTATAAAAAATGGCCTAAACATTTTTGTAATTTGGAAAAGCTACCTACCATTAAGTTCTTTTGCAGAATAAAAATAATGAGAATAACAATAATAAGATTAAAAGCAAAACTTTTGTAATAAACGATAACTCAGTAGTCGGTTTTCAAGAACAAACGAGTAGGCTTTAATTACGTATGCCCAAAATTATCTACTTGACTACTGACGTTCCCATTGCTAAGTTATTTCAACCAAAACATTTGCTTCTTGAATAGTCGATAGAAGTATTAATACCCCTAACTGTTGTACCTGAATCACCTGAATGAATGCTATAAAGTGCTATACTCGATTAATTTTTTCCATTATTTATTACTAAGGCAGAAAAATTTGCATCAGACACATTGAGTTTTCCGATTCAAATTGTTATTGTCCGCACTCACTTCCCAACCAAATTTGCTGGACGACCTCTTTACGCGTAGATGCAACAAAACTTTTATTTTGTGTAGCTATTAAAAATCTAGCTGCCCCTGTGACACTTTATTACGTGTTATTACAGTTGTGAATTACATTTACGTGTATGGCATAGGCATAGTCATATAAACTTTTAAATGAACACAAATTTTGACATCTTATATGTGAAATAATTATATTCTTAAAATCACGTATGCTCCAATTTTTATATATTGTGACATTGTAGTTCTACAATTAATTAAGATTTTCATT